>CM047750.1:11490334-12918821 GCA_026225825.1 Pistacia integerrima | reverse complement strand
AAGGGAAAGTTGATTGGCAACCATATTCGATCGCAAACATCATCCTTGTACCTATATTTATTGAAACATAATTTTATTCAGTAACCAATTAAGACCAACATATATAATTCAGGAGATGTAAAAATTACTAATCATTACCTGATTGTTCGGTTGGTTGTTGAACCAACATCAAACCTCCCATAGAGTACCAGTGATCCTAATATGGAAGGTGATCCATAACTAGAATTAATCAATGGCCTTACCTCTAATGCTGAAATGAAAGGTGTTCTAGAACCCGTGTTTAGAAGACAGACACATATATATTTGTTCTGAGGGATATGGATGATATCCTTAGTAACGGTTGTAGAGGCGTCTTTGAATTCCACTGAACCTCATACATCGGATTCAAGAAATAGATTAAAACTTGGCAGGATACTTTGGCCATCATAATTTCCATACATAAATCTCGCTCGGATCAAAAACTTAGAATGGTCATGACCTCCAGGTTTTAGGGTGTAACAATTTCTTGATCCTCCAGGGAAGCTTCTAACATTCAAGAACTATTGTTCCAGGGTGTTACTCCTGTATTCCGGTGATATGCTGTGGGTTTCACCAGTGTCTATAATGGCTGCATCCGAAATGTAATTTATGCCTGTTACCTTGTCAGTGTAGGGTGAATTTTCTGGTATTCCACAATCTATACTAATAAAACCTGAGAGACCGAGACAAATAAAGAGATATTAGCAGAGGGACTCATTATACATAATGAATAACTATGAGTAAAAAAGATGGAGTTCTTGAAACCTGTTTGATTTTGTGCATGAATCAGAACTGACGTTGTGGCTAATATGCCAAGTAATGCAAAGATCAAATGCTTTAGAAACCCCAAAAACATTTTCGTTTCTTGGTTAGGATAAAACTGAATCAGTTTTCAGTGAGGAGATGAGTATATTATTTATGTTAAATGTTACTATAATTGGAAAATATTACGAAGCATCACTTGTAGAATCTTCAACTTCCAATTGTAATTTTAAATTAACTCAAGCATGTTAGATATTGACCTTAGCCTATAAATTTCAACTACAGCTGCACCAGGCAGAAGGTTCATTGCCGGCCCGATCTGATGGGAAAATCTTGAGAAAGACTTCAATGAGAATTGAATAGGCACGATTGCATCCGGATATCATCATATTATTTTTACCGAAATTTTCCTATCATGTATATTCATTATGATGTGCTTGCGAAATCTCAATTGCAAATATACTTGTAAAATAAATTAATGTGACTGAGTTAAACAATGACCTTAACCTAAAAGAAAGAGAAGTAAATTTCCTACATGATCTGTGGAGGAGACTCTTTCAAAAGACTTCTTCAAGTGAGATTTCTGTAAAAAGAAAAATTTAAGTATCAGATTTTTTTACTACCAAATAATGGAGTATATTTCAAAGTGGAGTAACTAATCTTGATAGCTCATCAACTACAAGTTGCAGGCAAAACATCATTATTGATACTACTTGGAACAACAGTGGCTGAATAGAAAATTATTTTCCTGAGATTGTAACAAATTTTTCCATATCTGAACTTGTCAAAGTAAAAAAAATGTGAATTCTTAAAAGCCTGAAGATTACAATAATTTTTTATTGTTATCTTCTGTTTATAAGATTGAATATTTCAATTTGAAATGTTTTTAAATAACATTGTCCAACATCATTGTATGGTACTGTAGAGATTGAAACTATTCACCAAATAGTTCTTGATAATCTGTTCCTGCATAAGGCGACAAACCAAGTGATACAGTTCAAGAAACCTCCTACTCTGAGCAAGTCACGGACAAAAAGCCAAATTTTTTGTGCAACACGATGTGCTCCTGACCTTTATGAGTCTTTTCAGCTTATTGTTGGGACAGAGAGTAAATAATTCTTTTAGGAGAATTGATCTATGCAAGCACACTTGTATTTCATTTTGTCATTCAACCAATTTTTTACCATTTCTGATAGTTTTCAATTGCAATGGTTAGATTTTTTCTGATAACACAGGAGTAAAATCATCCAATGTAATTCTGAATTTTTTTTTTTTTCTGGTTATTATGCAGCAAATTGAAGACTACTGTGTAAAAGATGACTTAATTTTGTTATTGCACATGTACATGTAATTTAATAATATCCTGACAGTAGAAGAGCTAATCGTGTAGTGTATCTGTATAATTTTATATGTAACCTTAAACCGAACTGATATGATTGTGTATGAAACATGTCTTGTAGATGGGGCATGGGGTCGGGAGGGCGGGGCGGGGAGGGGACCCCTATCTCTGGCCTCGGCCCGAAAGCCTAATGGGGATTTTCCAATCTCGGCCTAAAGCCCGTTCAGGGAATTCGGAGAATCCCAAAAAGCCCGTTCCCCAAACAGGTCCCCGAATTCCTCGTTTGGGGGGTTTTTTTGTATTTTTGTATCCTTAGTTTTATTATCTTTTTTTCCAAATTATATATACTAACCAAAAAAATAAATAAATAAATAAATATATAATATACATATTAAACGTAAAGACCATATAATCAAAAAAGAAATTAAATCTATAATGTACATATTAAATATAAAAACCATCATACTAAGTTGATAATATATTACAAATATCAAAATACTAAAAGAAATTAATGATTATAATGAATCCAAATATCAAAATGATAATTATAATACATTATACATATATATAAATATATTATATATTAACACTATAATATTATGTATTATTGTATTAAGTAATAAGTATAAATATATAATGTCTCTTTAATATATAATGTATCATATATGATACATTATACATATATATTATAATAAATTTTAAATAAATAACTACCATATATAGTATAATGAATTCTAAATAAATAGCTATCACAATATAACAAAGACAATTAGGTAATAGAATTGAAATAATGATTCAATGAGGGACCCAAAAAAAAAAAAATTATAGTGATTTATTGATTTATTATAATCAATCAAAACAACAAATAATATATTACATATATATTATGTATTAATGTAAGATTATAGATAATAGCATATTATATATAAATTATAATGTACAATATATATTAGGGGTGTTCGGTTCCAAGTACCCTACACTTTTGGAAAGAAGCTGGGAAAAGCGGTTCCTTAAATTTTGGAAGGCCAAAACCAAGGCGATTTCGATTCCTAGATACCCAGAACCAGAACCTGTAACAACGGTTTCGGTTCCGGTTCTGGGTACCCTGTAAAATTCATTATCCCCCCCCCCCCCCCCCAAAGTTTTTAAAATGACAAAAAAACTCTTAAAAACTTACAAATACCCCATATTTGGCACTCGTTAACAAAATTAAAATTATAAATTTCAAACTCCAAAATTAAAATAATCCATTGAAAATCACAAATTCAAAATTAAAATATTACAATAATCCATTGAAAAATCACAAATTCAAAATTATAAACTCCTAAAACTAAAACGATGAAATTACATAACATATAAAATAAGTAACATAACAATTAACAACATCCAAATATGAAAAACTAAAAATATGTCATGCTCCATGCTCTAAATTGCTTGCCTCAAGTGCATTAATTTCTACAAAACAAATACAAGAAAATTAATTAGTAAGTTCAAAATATTGAACACAATAATTTGTGAATAAATTAACTAACTATGAATATAAAATATTGATATTATTTTGTTACTTGAGTCATAACTTTCTGCATCCATCAAGTAATTCCTCAAAAGTAGTTGGAGTATATGCATATCTCAACCAATCTTGTGCACAAACTAATGCTTCCACAATGAGTGTACTTAAAGAACTCCGAAAGTGATCAAGAAAGAATTGTAGACATGCATGCACCCCACCAACACCAAACCCCAAACCAATCAGGGATAATTTATTAAATCTGATGTTGTTATAATATTCAGAATATGCTATCTGTAAAATCTTGCTAATTCTCTCCTTTGAGAAAGAAAGAAAACAGATCCAAGACATGCATCCAGCATATATATTTATATAATGACACTGTTAAAAAACGAAGTTGAATTATTGAAAGGGATATCTATGGATACAAAGAAATAAATAGTTGAGGTTGATTGATAAGAAGAAGTACTGGTGTTGCTTAACTGGAAGTTTGACAAAATAAACAAGGACCCATTACGTTATGAAAAGAAGAATCTTTATTAACCAAAATAAACAGGGATATCCAGTTGGACTGCAATTACCTTAAAACACCAGAACAACCATATGGGAGATGGGTTGTTTCAACACCAGAATCTCTGTTGTTGAGGCATGTGGCTTTCAAGTGAAGTAAGTCCATGCAGATTCCTCACTTAGGTCAACATTTACACGACAAATGTTAGCAAGCCAGGTTGGTGTAATGTGGACCCAAAGGAAGCATATGCAATGATTTTGTCAGGTAACTTTTTTATTCTTTTTCTTTTTATGTTTATGAATGGTGGCATCCCACATCAGTTAGAATGAAAACAAATTGTCCACCACCTTATATTTATCGGCAAAAGTAGATAATTAGCATAAAGGCACATAAAGTGTTTATCAGTGTTGTGAATAATACAAACAATCATGGAATAAAAATTTCCTTAATGCCTCCCATTTCGTTCTTATCATGTAAGAATGCATAGCTGATACCAGGATTAAAAAGAGGTGATTAATCTTGAACCTACCACTGCATGGAAAAGTCTTAAAACAGTGGACTTTAAAGGTTATGAAAATAAACAAGGCACTAAGAATCATTGAGGGAAGTTCTATGTAAAATGTGTGCAACTGAAAACTGTTTAGAATTCAAATTAAAACAGAAATGAAGTTACTCTAGATCTGTAGATCAAGTTAAAACACTACCCACACACCAGCACAAATGCAGGCGCCACAACATCAACTATGCATTTGTCGACACACAGAGCAAAAGAAGGCAAGGGTTTTCAATTTTATCTATGATATCACCAAAAGTAACAGCAACATCAAATCAGAGACATTCACAAACTGAAACAATGCTAAGGATTTTCAAACATCACTATGATAAGAAAAATAAATAGGTATATAAAATCAAATCCATCACAAATAAACCCACAGCTAACTTGATAACAACTTTTTACACAATAATTACTCAGTATACACATCACAGGTGGGGTATTGTGTGATATAGAGTTCATTTATAGTCAAATAAAGTTCAAAAATAAAATTAAAAGAAAGAAATGGAGATTACCTTAAGAAATTGGAGTGCTTTAGTGTCTTCTTCTAGATTCCAAGGATCACACTTCACAAAACCAAACAAATTAAAAGAAAAAAAAGTTGAAGTTTTTGCCTTAATCTGAAGTGAGTGGACAGAGAGCAAGAGCATATGAAGATCGTGAGAGGGAAGAAAGAAAATGAAATTTTTTGCAAAGAAAAAAAAGCTGAAGTTTTTGCCTTAATCTGAAGTGAGTGGACAGAGAACAAGAGCAGACGAAGATCGTGAGAAGGGAAGAAAGAAAATGAATTTTTTTGCGCTAATCTGAAGTTTTTATATGTGGCAAGTAAATTACAATAACCCCCCACTCTTTAATAACATTTCATTTCAGTCCTTGTTCTCGGTTTCGGTTCCAGTTCTTGACTGTAGGAACCGGAACTGCACAGTGTCAATTCCAGATTTTTGGAACCAGAACCTACCCGTTGACGATCGGTTCTGGGTAGGAACCAGAACCAAACCCCATGTACCTAGTGGTTCCAGTTCCTACAGGTTCTTATGAACACCCTTAATATATACATATGTTATATACATTATACTTATATAGTATATACCATATATAATATACAATGTATAATGTATAATGTCAAATGTATACCATATATAATGTATAATGTATAATGTCAAATATATACCATAGATAATGTATAATATATAATGTCGAATGTATAACTTTTGTTTCATAACATTAACATATTATGTATAATATATATATATAATGATTTATTATATTTAATCTAATTTTATTTATTACCTATTTTTATATAGTTTCATAAAATACTTACATAATTATAATTTGTCATTGTATAATGTATAATTGATTTTCAAATATTAAAATTAATATATATATATATATATAATATATAATATACGGGCCGGGGCAGGGCAAAACATATATATATATATATATATATATATATATATATATATATATATATATATATATATATATATATATATATATATATATATATATATATATATATATATATATATTAACATGTTTTATATATATATATTAGAAATTGGGTAAATATTTATTGGCTTTTATTATAAATCCCCTTAGAATTTCTAGCTAGAGATTATATTACACAAACACTACCACAGCTGTGGTCGAGCCAACCTAAAAAGAAAATGTCCACCTCTCTAATCCATCCGCCAAAACACTCGCCCAAACCATGCCATCCCAACAATTAAACACTCCATTTACACTCCAACAAACACATCCTATGCAATCACTAGCTGGCACAACTCCTTAGACCATATCACTCGGCACGGCCATTCACATCAACCCAAGGGTATTCCCTCAGTTCCTCCAGAACCTCAACACCCCTGCACCAAATGGCTAGCTTAAATGGAAGTCATGATCTAAGCATCCCAAGAATGTCAGCACCCCTCAAAAAGAGCCAACCCCAAAGCTATGCTGATTTGCCATTCGTGGATGCCATAGCCCTTTCAGATATGCCTCGCAAATTCACCTTTCCCAACATGAAGTTGTATGATGATACCACCGACCCAAATGACCATATAGCCTTCTACAAGCAAAGAATTGTAATACCCCGTATTTTTTTTTTTTTTATGGAGTTTTATTAAATTTTATTTTGTGATTCTTGAGGGGTAAAGTGTAATAATTTAAAAGTTTTGGAGAGTACAATAATAGCTGAAATAAGTGAGGACTAAATTGAAATTTTCTAGATATTTTGATGAACAGTGACCGTTCAATGAAATGAAAAACGGGGAAGAAGAAGAAGAAAAGAAAAATAGAGGAAAAGAAAGAAGAAAAGAAAAATAGAGGAAAAGAAAGAAGGAAAAAGGAGAGAAAGAAAAGAGAAAAAAGAGAGAAAGAAGAAGAAGAGAAGGAAAGGAAGAAGAAAAGAAAAAAAGGGAGAGAAAGATGAAACCAAGAATAGAGAGAGAGAGAGAGGAGATAAGAGACCGACGGAGGTGGCTGGAAAAGTGGCTGCCGGCGAGCAAAACTCCGGTGATCGGAGAGTGGAGGAAGATCAAGCTTATGGGAGGTGAGTAAAGGTTAAAATTTCCTTTTTTTGATGAGTTTTAGTTCATTAGCTTGTGTTGGTTATTATTGAGTGTAATGACATGAGATTGCACTATAATAGGGAGATTGATTTTAATAATTTGGTGTGAGTAGAACATAAAGGTTGTTTCTAAACAAAAATGGGTTAAAGATATGATTTTTGATGTAAGGGTTTACTGTACATAAATCTGACCATCTAGAACTCCGAAAATTGTTTGTATATTTTGGGTTTTTGTTTGAAACTGAATTTTGGATATGTTGTTGTAGACTTCTTGAGGAGTGTTTAGAAATTTATTTCACTTAAAAACTCGAAGGATTGAATTTTATATGGATTTTTGAAGTTGCCTTGTGAATTCTGGAATTTTCATTTTCTGCAGAACATGTATTTTTGGAAAATGATTTGATGCATCTATTCTTATCCAAATTGAGTGATTTTAAATTCTGGTGAATCCTATGTGTCTAGTTTAATTCTGGAGAGTTTCGTGAGGTTTGGATTAAGGGCTGAATTGCTATGAATTTTTCAAGTCAGTAACGTCAATTCTGGAAACAAGGGACAGATTTGAATGAGTTGAAAGAAAATTGTGTTTTAAATAGTTGTTGATTCCGAAATGACTTGAGGAAATTATGGGAACAACTTATGTGTCTCTAGAACGCCCTGTTAAAATTATGGCTTAAAATGATAAATGGAATTTTTAAGAAAAATCTGAGAGCGACCGATGTTCGATTATGAGACAGTTTTGTTAAAGAAGAAGTTATGTTAACCTTTTGGTGTGTGAAGTGTCCAATGATTTTAATATTGAGGTGTTACCTTATGGGGACTTATGTATGGAGGATTTGTTGGATTTTGTATATAGGGAGGCAAGTGGGGGCATTATTAGAAGATTTCAATCATTTTTCAGCTTAAGGGTCGAGCTTCAAATTGTGAGTGGAAGAATCTAAACCCTTAACTTTCATTTTAATAAAGTTATCTCTAAATGCTTATTTATACTTGTTTATTGTTTTAAATTGCTTAATATGTTTGATTCCTTTATATAAATGAGCTTTATTGCAGTGTTACTGTTGGAAATTATTGATAGACATGAGAAGATGGAATTTTGATGCTTTTGGGCAACAGTTTGAAAAGAAATGAAAATGGGTTGAAATTGTTGGATTTGAAAACATTTGAGAACTTGCATTTATATTTTTCACATTACATGAGATGGTATGAAATTTATTATATGCTCATGAGGAAAAGGGTTTTGAGAATAAGTATGAGATGATAGTGGGTTTCAAACCACCATACGTAGTACCCAACCCCCTGATGATGTTGACTTGATTCTACACGTGTATGATTTGATATTGCCGGCCCAAGTGGGTCGCAAGGCCTGAGCGAGGCAGGTATCGCTTCACATGATTGATATTGTTGACCCAAGTGGATCGAAGGCCCAAGCGAGGCAGATATCGCTACATATGATTTGATTTGCCGACCCGAGTAGGTCGAAGGCCCGAGCGAGGCAGATATCGCTACATATGATTTGATTTGCCGACCCGAGTAGGTCGAAGGCCCAAGCGAGGCAGATATCGCTACACGAGTATGATGTTGCCGACCCGAGTGATGCTTGGACTCACTGGGTCGAAGGCTTGAGCGGTAATTGATTCCGCCTAGCAGGATGGATTTATTGGTTCAGCCCGCGCGATGTTAGATCTTGCCGAGTTGGACGGATTTATTGGTTCAGCCCGCGCGATGTTAGATCTTGCCGAGTTGGACGGATTTACCCCTGGGTACTAGTTGGGTGAGAGTTTTCATATGTGATTGACAGATGATTTGGATATGTACATATATGTATATCATCTATTTGAAAATGGGAACTTATAAATGTAAATGTTATCTTTATATGAACTGTTTCTTAGAAACGATGTTTTTAGAGAAACATGAGTATTTATTCATTTACCATAATAGTGTTCAGAAAGAAGTCTTGCCATGAGAGATTTCAAAATGTGTTATGAGAGATGGCTTATATTATAAAATGTGTATACGGAAATGAAATTTTATAAGCATGAGTGTTTTTATTGTATAGTGAAATGTTTTATTACATACCAACCCATTCCCCACTCACTGAGCATTTCTAGCTCACCCCTCGTTTTCAAATGTTTTTCTTTCCCTCCACCAGGTCTAGAAGGTGATCGTGCAGAGGAGTGAATTCCACTCAAGGTTGGGTCACATGACTTCATTTTACCATAGATTCTATAGTTGTATTTTGTTTTCCGCTGTAAAGTTTATGTTTCCTTCATCATGTATTTATTTCTTGTTTTGGATTATTAAAGATATGGAAAAAAAATCTGATACCATACATTTCATTTTGTGAAAATTTTTACATTTGTTTATATGTAAATGACGTTACATTTTTATGATGTTTTTATTTATAAATGGATTTTATAGTTTTCTCACATGGCACTTCTCGATCACCGGTGTGTCCGGAGCCTATGGGATAAAGAGGTTCGGGACGGGTCGTGTCAAGAATGTTTGCCGCCGCCATACCAAGAGATCTCTAAGAGGCATGCATGTGTAAAATCTTTGGCTCCAACCTAATAGGATCGGCACTCCAATGGTACACCAACCTCAATACTCAAGCATACAAATACATATAAAGAAATTCTTTACTCCAATATTGCTCAAATTGAGGGCTAGGGTTGGATTTACTTACCTTGAACTTGAGTAGTTCCATACTAAAACCTATCTCTTTGGTAGACTTCCTCTCTTCTACAACCCTAAACTCATAAACTATAAGAATTTAACACTTTAAAAATTAATATCACATCAATTTGCATGAATTCTTACCTTGGGATACTTAGGAATGAATATATACCCAAAATCCAACCAAAAGTCCTCCAAATTATCTTGAAAATTTGATGAAGAAATTGAGAGACTTTGAGAGCGAAAGTGGCGTGTGAGGTGTAAAGAATGATAGGGTTTGTCCTCTTGAACCCTTAATAAATATTAAACCACAAACCTTCATATATTTCCCATTTTCGAGTATGTGGTTGTTTATGTTATGCAAACCTTTTGCCAAAATTAGACAAATTTTCTCCAAGAGCCATTCCATGTATTTTCCTAGGCTATCCTCCATTCCAAAAGGGTTATAAGGTGTTTGATCTGTCTTCTAAAAGGATTTTTGTTAATAGAGATGTTACCTTTCATGAAACTATTTTTCCTTTGGCTAAACCTACATTAATTTCTCATTCTTCAAAATTATTTCCTAATACTGGTTGTTGATATAATGATTCACATGATTTTGGTGGCAACAACTCTATGTAGGCTATGTATCCAATCTCTATTTTAGACAATTCCACTGGTTTCTCAACAACAGGTCCTTCCAATGTTTCTCCTTTATCTTCAGGTACTGATTCTTTCCTTTCTTTTCATTCTATTTCCCAGACTGATCAAACTGAGTTACGTAAGTCAACTAGAATTACTAAACCTCCTTTTTGGCAGAAAGATTATATTATTACTTCCAAAACAAAACATCCCATCTCTAATTATCTTTCCTATACAAATCTTTCTCCTAGCTATCAGTATCTACGTTCTGCTATTTCCACTTTTTCTGAACCCACAACATACAAAGAAGCCATTCAGGATCCAAACTAGAGGCAGCCTATGGCCACAAAAATTCAAGCTTTAGAATCTAATGGCACATGGGAATTAGTTCCTTTACCACCTGGGAAGCAAGCAATTGGATGTAAATGGGTTTATAAAGTCAAATTGAAAGTTGATGGTAGCTTAGAAAGATATAAGGCTCGTTTAGTAGC
Source organism: Pistacia integerrima (assembly GCA_026225825.1). Classification (NCBI taxonomy): domain Eukaryota; kingdom Viridiplantae; phylum Streptophyta; class Magnoliopsida; order Sapindales; family Anacardiaceae; genus Pistacia; species Pistacia integerrima. The sequence goes on along the minus strand of CM047750.1, from coordinate 12,907,774 downwards.
CAATGGATGTTTAAAATGCTTTTCTTCAAGGTGATTTAAATGAAGAAATCTATATGCAAATTCCTCCAAGCTTAGCTAACCAGTCTACATAGAAACATCAGGTTTGTTGATTGTTAAAGTCTTTATATGGGTTGAAGAAGGCGTCCAGACAATGGCATCATAAATTTACTACTGCCTTATTAGAGCATGGTTTTATCCAATCCAAAAATTGTTGTGATTGCTTTTATTTAATTGATCTCACTTTTTCAATGATTTCTTATATTTCTATAATTTGAAACCAGTAAAATTGATATTTTAATTTAACTCATTTTTGTTTTATCAATTCTTAAAAGTTTAAATTTAGAATTAAATTTGCACAGAGGTAATTGAATTTAACCAAATATAATATTCTTGTTGGTCTGGGATGGTTGGAGTTATCTGGTGGGAGGTGAGTATGTATGCTGAGCTTGGTGTGGTTGTTGTGGGAGGGTTTGGGGTGACGAAGTGGGGTTGGGCTACGGGGTCTGGGTAGGAAGGTGTGATTTTTGTTTGCTACTCGTCTAGTGAGGCGTTTGGTTGCTATTGCTTTCTAGATGGTTTGTTGTGTTGGAGTTGGTGCGGTAGTGGTGAAAGTGGTTGCTGCTATAGGAAATCTAGAAGTTGGTTGAGGGATGCCAGTCCGCTACTGGTTTTTACTTCCCGCAGGTCCTGCTTATTGGGTTCTGGTTGTTGCAATCCCTTTTGTTGGGGTTACTTGTTGTTAGGCTGGCCTGCTAGGATGGGTGTTGGTTTTGGTGTTCTGGGTAATGTGGTCTTGGGTGATGGGGCTAGTGTTTTCTTGTGGTTATGCTAATCTGCTATTGGGGTTGGTGGCTGCTACAGACCCCTCTGGTTATTGCAATCCCCTTTGTTGGGGTTACTTGTTGTTAGGCTGGCCTGCTAGGGTGGGTGTTGGTTTTGGTGTTCTAGGTAATGTGGTCTTGGGTGATGGGGCTAGTGTTTTCTTGTGGTTATGCTAATCTGCTATTGGGGTTGGTGGCTGCTACAGAGCCCTCACTTGGAGTTGGTTTGTGTGGCTATGGGGAGTTTGTTTGTGTTGTTGGTGCTGGGGTGGCTAGATGGTTGGTTTGGGTGATGGGTAGGTGGGTTTGCAGGTTGATGGAGGGTTGAGGGTTACTGTGAAGCCGGGGTGCACTGTTGTTGAGTTTTTTTTTCCCTTTCAAATGTGGTTGCTATTAGGCTACTTCCATCTATTGGGTTTTTCTTGTTGTTGGTGCTTGCTAGTGGTTGAATTTTGTTTTTACTCTTAAAAAAGCATTTAATCCTTTGAATTCATTTATAGAAATTCATTATTTGTAACTAAGTATTTTTAAGTTTTCCAATCTTTGTTTTGGACTCACTGAACTTATTCAACAGCTTCCTGAGTTTACATCCAAGTTGTTCTTCTTTGTGAAGTAAAGCCCGGTAGCAAAGGAGAAACTCCTCTAGTCATGAGCCACATTGTCTATGAAAGGATGAAATAGAGGTAACCCTGAGTTTGTTGAACATTTAGAGCAACATGGATTGGTTTATACATTGGTGCTAGGAGAGGAGGATGATCTTTCATCACCAATCGGCCACAGTTGGAAATCTGCATTCTTGACTGATGACAAGAACCTAGCTGAAGAAAGGTTTGTGTTTAGATCATCTAACTAAAACATGTGGTGCTTGCTGATTTAACAAGTAGAGAAAGTGAAACCCTTTCCCCCATCAACTTTGTTACAAACTTTTTGAATCATAGGGTGGGTGGGTAAGCCATTTCCCCCATTAATTAATCATTGATACAATCAACTCTTCCATGCTTTGCTAGACATAAAGACAATTTATAATCTTAATGAGATTCATGTTATTGAGAAACTTGTATAAGCAAATAAAAACTATTTCTTTTATTATATTAACATATCTAATATATGTGGTAGAGTGATGCATTCAAATGCAACACCTAATATTACCTCACTAAATTCTAATGCAAAATCGTGTAGTAGCAAAGAACAAGTAAGGGTCTTTGCCGTAGAGGATTTGTGAACTTAATTAATTATCTAATTCTAATAGTTGTCACAAATTATGAAAACTCAACAAAAACTAGCAAACTAAAATTAAACAAAGTAAGACAAGCAAACTATCACGAAAGAGATGAATAAGAGAAGCGCGATTGAAGGTTTATTCGCCACCACTAGACACGAATTACATATAATAAAAGTACTCTTTAACTTTCTACACTCTTGATCACATCAACTTAAAAAATATCAAACGTTGATAAGTCCCATCTCTCCTTATTGAGTCATTGGACTAGATATAGTCATAACCCAATTCCCTGTTTATTAAATAACCTAGGATACGATCTCTAGATTCAAAGTAATAAAAGCATTAAGTTGCGAGAGACCTATTAAATCAAGGCTAAATCATATGGTTGGTTTAGTTATCTTGAGTGATTACCCCCATGTATGTAGGCATACAATTTACCACTAGTTATTTAGGTTAATAAAGCGATTCCATACTAAACAACCTTAAATTGGCATTAACAAATTAATCCTAACAATTTAATTATGCACTTAAAAAATTAAGACAATCTATCTAAACCCCTATTCACAGAAAAATAATCACATAACCAGTAGGGATCAAAAGATAAAAAGATGTAGATTTTATTAATTTCAAGACATATCTAGGGCTTTGATATCACCCTCAATCACAAAAGAATTAGTTACTTATGGAGAAGAATAAAAACATAATTATATTAATGATTAAAAAAATAACAATAAGAGATAAGAAAAACTTAGGAAATCTTGGGTAGAACAATAGAGTTGATGATGATCTTCCCTAATTCTTCTATCCAAGCCTCTTTCAATCTCTCTTAATCTCTACATTATTGAGTATTTTTGTTCTCTATATTCTGCTCTAAAGAATCCCCCAAAATAATGCTAAAAGATATCTATTTATATCCCACAAGGGTTAAGGATTTGTTTTCCTTAATTCTATTTAGTTTAGGACTCTTAAACCCTATTTTCCTAGTCAAAAACAGAAGAAAAATTTCGAACTGTCGTGACTATGCCTGGCACTATGCTCATGGTTGGTTCTGGTCTTGTTATTCTACAGCACAATGCTGTGGCATAGTCCAATTCCTCTTCTAACCTTGCATCATTCTTTAGCACTCCAGAGATTGTGATTTTTTATCATGATAACAATGAAATATAGAAAAGTGTTAAACATATGAAATTTAGCCCTTTAAATCAGCTTTCCAATGGTTCAAGAATCATCTTGATATAAGTAATGACTTTTTTCTACTAATATGCTCATAAAATATACTTAATAAAAATACATATATATATTGACTAAAAAGTAGTTGGGCCCAAATTTTTCTTTACTTAATATATACTAAAACAATCAAAATGGTGGACAGTGTAGCCATGTCTCTCCGCTTGCCGACGTCCATCTGACCACATCCTCACCTATTTCCTGCAAAAACATAGAAAGCAATAGGGTGAATACAAAAATGCTCAGTAAGTAAACCCTCTACTCCGTTATCCCCATGCATCACTCTTTAATTCTTTCCTTACTCTACTATATCTCTTCTTTTTCTTTCTCTATTTCTTACTCTCATTGTTCTTTTCTTTCTTTCTACTTCTCTCTTATTCTTTCTATTCTTCCTAACCATGATGAAATTCATGGCAATATACATGAATAAAATGCATATGCATAAAATGCACAAAATGCTTTTTCTTTCTTATTTCTATTTTCTTGTTCTTTTCTTTTCTTTTCTTCTTTGTTTTTCTTTTCTTTTCTTATTCTTTGCCGATCGGTCTCGGTTAATGTATGGATTTGGAACCTTGGCCATCGAGTGAATATAGTCCTCATCTACATGCACTCTTGCGGACCGTACGAAAGCTTATTTCTTCTTTCTTCTTAGGCCACTCAATTAAGGTGGCGTGTAGGTAGGAAATTCTTCTTGGTACAACCCTCATCCACATACACTCTCACGGGCCGTACAATTTTTCTTCTTCTTATGTCACTCAATTACAGTGAAATGTATGTGGGAATTTCTTCTTAACACTCACGGTTCCCCATCACATCAACCTATTCTTTACTTTTCTTTTAACACTCTTTAATTCTTTAATGCTTATTCTTCCTTTCTCTTTATTCTTAGAGTGTTTTATTCTTTCTTTCTTTATTCTTTATTCTTCATTCTTTATACTTTATTCTTTCTTAAATTTCTACACATACCCAATTATATGCAAATGGATGGCTCATGCTTAAAATTTCTTACTTAATGCACTTAAGAAATGCACAAATGCAATGTTGCATCAAAGGTAGTCATTCTGCACAGGTCATATTTAAGGAGACATATCTCAAGTTATACACATCGGATTACTATGATCTTGGTCTTGTTTTAAAGCTTAGAGATAGGGTACAACTTTTATGTTTATGTCTCAACCCAGTGCAATCGGTAAGATGTCCAAAAATCACTCAGAAGGTCACAGCTGTGATAGGGCAACCATGTTAACATGTTTTCACTTAGGCATTTCATCAAACAATAATTGTGCCTAAACAAACCCTAATTTAATTATCATTTAATTTGTTTCCTAAACCATCCAAAATGTGCTAAAAACTCTCTTGTATCATCACCATAACCCCACAGCACAAACACTCCCACAATACTTCTCCAATTCTTTCAATTTCAACCCATCATCAAACCATCACATACACTCCTCATATTCATATTAATCCAACAACAAGCATAAATAATCATCCATCTCATCTCAATTTCTCAATAATCATAACACATGCATAATTAAAAGAAATCTCTACTCATTTGATTTTCTTAAACTTTAACTTGAGTTAGATTTTGAGTGGAATTTACTTACCTTATGCTTGAGTAGTCTCTCCTAAGCTCTCTATTCTTATTGGATTCAAATCTCCTTTTAACCCTAAGCAGAAACTTCATAAGAGCTCAACTTTTACACAAATAAAACATAGACAAAGAGCATGAATCCTTACCTTTTGATGCTTTGAATCAAAACCTTATAAAAATCTACTCAAAAGCCCTCAAATTCCTTAGAGAAATAAATGAAAATTTGAGAGAAAAAAGAGGAGGAGTGTGGGGGTGGAATGAACGAAATAAGGGTTTCAAACCCTTAACATTTTAGTTTATAAACTCACTTTCCCATTTTGGCCTTACTCTTTCTTGGAAATTTCATCTTTGTCCCTTAGTCAATTACCAAAATGCCCTCACTCTTATTGTATTCTCTATGATTTTCTATCTCTTTTCACTCCCCACAAAATCAACTAGTTTTGAGTGAAAAGACTATTTTACCCTTAATGCAAGTTTAAGGCATTTTCTTCATATTCTCTTAAAATAATTCTAACAAAATTTAACTAAGGGCTATACAACATAATTTAAATCATGTACCTCCATGTTGGGTGTTACAATATAATATCTACAACTCACGTTATTGTAAAAAAACCAAGGCATACTCAAACTAGAGCGTAATCTAGAATCTCCTTTTCACTTCCAAAACTCCATAACTTCTTCAATTCAACTCCGAATCTCGATTCGTTTGTTTCCAATAGTCAAAAATTCTCTCGCCAACATCATCTCTCATCCGAATAGTATTTTTAAGTAATAATGCCCTAAAAACACAATAAAAAAATATGTGATCTCGAAAAGTGCATTTATGAAACAATTAAGTTAATTCATGCAAGTTAATCCTAATTTCCCACAAATACTCTTGAAAAACCACTAAGTATAAGTGCAATTTCAAGTATTTATCACAACCCCCAACTAGCTTCTTGCTAGTCCCTGGCAAGCTAAGCGATGAAAATATGTCTTCTAGCTTGAAAATTAAAATAAAGTAAACCTAAATCTAATCTACCCCAAATCACTTCTGTAGATTGTTCACGGTTGCATTTAGCGTATACAACAAGCCTTTGAACCCCTAGGTGGCCCTAATTGGATGAGTTGTAGTCTCGTGAGGGTTTCCAACAATGATACCCACAAACATCCATACCTAACCTAACCTAGACTCGAAAATTAGAAACAAATAAACAAAACATTAGTCTCCGGAAATACATGCATCTCAAAAATTGCATATAACACATAACATAAAAAATAGTTAAACATCACCCAAGCCCAAAGGTAACTCAAAAATCAATTTCATTTTTGTTATCCACTCTCACACATCTAGCAAATCGCAAACCCATTAATCTCAAAACCCAGATGATCACATGCACAAACTTCACAAACAAATAATTGATCTCAAAATTTGAAAAATATAATATAATGTATAGAATCAAATTCCATAGGCTCACTTTTCAAACTACTCTCCACTAATGTAGAACGATCACACTACCTCGAATCAATAGGTATTTATTAATCTCTCTCTCTCTCTCTCTTTTAATTTATACTGCCATAATTTTTTTTTAACAAAATTGGCACTTTTTTTCTTTAATTTGGAAGAAAGTAAAGAAAGCTAAAAATGCTACCCCACAACTTGATTAAAATCACTCCACAACCCCTAACCTATTCTTTCGAACAATTTTGGAATAGGTTGACAATTTCTGCAAACTTCCACCCTCACTTCTCTAATTGCTCTCACCAATCTTGTGCTTAGATTAAGTCTCTTAAAATTAAAGGGTAGGAATGCGTTTTTGGCTCAACATAATGGTGGGTTAATGGAGATTACATGAAAGAAATCAAAGCTAAATATGTTTAATAATGGCTCAAAGGGATAACTAACGATAATTTAAATAAAGGGTTGGTTTGAAAGGCTCAAACAATCCAAAGATAGCCTAAATCATATCCTAAGTAATGTGCATTCTAGGATTTCACCTCAAGTAGTTATCAAGTGAGTTCTAGAATTTATTGAGATCGCAAAAATGTCTATGAAACTTCACACATAAAAATCATCACTAAGCCTTAAGACTAACCAACCAAATCATACCACATAGCATGAGAGTCTCAAACTAGATGAAACTAATTATTCAAAATTACCCTTAAACCTAAGCAACATTTAACATCTTCTAAACATTACATGTTATCACAATTATAATCTTATCATTGACATTAATTCGAAAATCTAAACAATTAATCCTAAAAACATGCCAAAATGGGAAAAAAAATTCACCCAAATTCAAAAATTTAACAAAAATAAATAGGAACCTTCCCTCACCACCACCCCCCTAATATCTACATTGTCCCCAATGTAGCAAGAGGAAAAAGAGAAGGAAAAGAAAAGTTACTCCCCTTTTTAATATCAAAGTGTGAAGAGACGTGAAAGTTCGATCACCACTCTTGTTTCATTCCATCAACTATATCAAATTCTGTCAAAACAAAGAAACTCATGGTGTACCTCATTGGCAACACACATCACTAGTTAAATATATGAATTAAAGTAACAAAAAAACAACTAAGCAACATCTAAAAAATTGAAAAGGGAAAAGAAAATTAAAAAAAATAAAAATCAATGGGTCGCCTCCCATATAGCACTTGGTTTAACGTCCTTAACCCGACGTCGTCACTTTCTAGAGGTCTAAGCTCCAAAGTAGGTTCCTGCACAATGAAAGGTAGAAGCTTTTCATTAGATATGGGAAGAGAAATATAAGAAAGAGCATACCTTGGATTTTTCTTTGTAAGAAAATTAAGCAATGCGACAATCGCTTCTATTTCCTTTCCCATGTCAATGTCTTTTCTTGACTTTCTAGGTTCCTTCACCACCCAACAATCCCATATTGTAACATCCAATGGATCTTCACTCTTGAGCTCGAACATTTGCTTAAGTGATTGTTTAGCTTCTTTGGAGTCAATCGCCCTATCTCCCTCATTATTAAACGGTTTTGTTCCTTCTTGAATCAACTCATCTTTAGTTTTGTCAGTGTTGATTGGTTTCATATGAGCTTCTTCAAGTTGCTTCCCACTTTTAACTGTTATAGCAATAACATTCTCCCTAAGGTTTATCACGGGTTCTTGCGCCTCTAGTCTTCCAATGGTAGTAGCCAATTGACTAACTTGGCTCTCCAAATTCTTGATTGATATATTCGTATCTTGGATTGCTACCTTTGTTTCTTGTTGGAACTTGAGATGCCCTTGTTGGAACTTGAGATTCCCTTGTTGGAATTGAAGAGTGTTAGTGGCTAAGGAATTTACCAAGTCCTCCAATTTTGATGCCTTTGTGTCTTGTTGGAGTTGGAAAGTGCTAATAGCTACGGAATTTACTAAGTCCTCCAAAGACATGCATTGAGGTTGGGGAACATTTTGTGGCCTTGCTTGATATGGTTGTGGGACTCTTGGGTACGGGAAACCAAGTGGATAGTAGGGGTAACATCTTGGTGGTTTCCCAAATAGCTAAAGTTGGGGTGATCCCTCCATCTCGGCTGATTGTAGGTGTTGGAGAATGGGTCATACCTCTGCCCTTGAAATCCTTCCACAGCAAAATCTTGAAAAGTAGGGAACATGTTGGTAGGATGACCAACATTAGAGCAAATGTCGCATGTTTTAACTTGTTGAAACACCAATTGTTGCACAAGTGCAGTCAAGGTGCTCAATTATTGCTCAATATTAGTAGCCATCTCCTCATGACCAGAATTAAAAAAAAAAAAACAAAAAACAAAAACAAAGAAAACAATTAAAACTGAAAAAAATAACTAAAAGTAAATAAATGAATAAGTTAATGAAAATCCCCAGTGACACGGCACCAAAAATTTGATGCGTGCAAATGCAACACTTAATTTTACCTCACTAAATTCTAATGTAAAGTCATGTAGTAGCAAAGAGCAAGTAAGGGTCTTTCTCGCAGAGGATTTGTGAACTTAATTCATTATCTACTTCTAATGAGATTTGTCACGAATTATAAAAACTCAACAAAAACTAGCAAACTAAAATTAAACAAAGTAAAACAAGCAAACAATCATGAAAGAGATGAATAAGAGAAGTGTGATTGAAGGTTTATTCGCCACCACTAGACATGAATTACATATAATAAAAGCACTCTTTAACTTTCTACCCTCTTGATCACATCAGCTCAGAAAATATCAAACGTTGATAAGTCTTATCTCTCCTTACCGAGTCGTTGGACTAGACACGATCATAACCCAATTCCCTATTTATCAAATAACCTAGGATATGATCTCTAGATTCAAAGTAATAAAAGCAATAAGTTGCGAGAGACCTACTAAATCAAGGCTAAACTCATATGGTCGGTTTTATTATCTTGAGTGATTACCCCCAAACCCCCGGTATGCATACACTTTACCATTGGTTATTTAGGTTAATAAAGCGATTCTCTACTAAACAACCTAAATTGGCATAATAGATTAATCCTAACAATTTAATTACACACTTAAACAATTAAGACAATCTATATAACCTTATTAATAGAGAAGTAATCATATGACCAAGAGGGATCAAAAGATAAAAAGATGCAGATTTTATTAATTTCAAGACATGTCTAGGGTCTTGAAATCACCCTCAATCACAAAAGAATTAGTTACTTATGGAGAAAAATAAAAACATAATCATATTAATGAATAACAAAATAACAACAAGAGATAAGAAAAACTTAGGAAATATTGGGTAGAACAATAGAGTTGATGATGATCTTCCCCAATTCTTCTATCCAAGCCTCTTTCAATCTCTCTTAATCTCTACATTATTGAGTATTTTTGTTCTCTATATTTTCCTCTAAAGAATCCCCCAAAATAATGCTAAAAGATTTCTATTTATATCCCACAAGTGTTAGGGTTTGGTTTTCCTTAATTCTATTTAGTTTAGGACTCTTAAACACTATTTTCCTAGTCAAAAACGGAAGAAAAATTTCCAATTTTCATGACTGTGCCTAGCACTGTGTTGTGGCATGGTTGGTTCTGGTCTTGTTGTGCTATAGCACAGAGCTACGACATAGTCCAATTCCTCTTCTAACCTTGCATCATTCTTCAGCACTCTAAAGATGGTGATTTTTTAGCACGATAACGATAAAATATGGAAAAATGTTAAACATATGAAATTAATCCCTTTAAATCATCTTTCCAATAGTTTAAGAATCATCTTGATACAATAACTACAGCTCGAGCTATTATCAAAAAACCGACGCATCTCAAACTGGAGCATAATCTAGAATCTCCTCTTTACTTCAAAGCTCCATAACTTCTTCAATTATTCTCGATCCGTTTGTTTCTAGTCGTCACAAATTCTCTTGTCAACATCATCTCTCATCTGAATATTATTTTTAAGTAATAATACCTTGAAAACACAACAAAAACATATGTGATCCCGAAAAGTGTATTTATAAAACAATTAATTTAATTCATGCAAATTAATCCTAATTTCTCACAAATACTCCTAAAAAACCACTAACTATAAATGCACTTTCAAGCATTTATCATAGAAATGATAAAATAATAATAATAATAATAATAGTAAGAAGTTTTTATCTAAGAGCAATATGCCTCATGATCATCTATTTATAGAAATGAGACGAATTGAAAAAAGTGGATAATGATTTTTGGGGAATACACAGTGAGACCTCATCATCATCTTCATTGTCTGTTCACTATCCCAAGTTGAACGAATTCAATTTTTGGGAAGAGTGGGATTGCAAGGGAGAGGGATTCATGCCATGTCTTGCTAGCTTGAGTATTGTACGCTGCCCCAAGTTAAAGGCACCGCCAGACAGTGTTCTGCAGAGGACAACACTCAGAGATTGAGCTTTAGAGAAAGTCCTATTCTAAGTGAACGATACAACAAGGAAACAGGACAGGACTGGCCCATGTATATGTTTTACTGTTTTTACATCCTCAGAAGAAATTTCCATTACGTTTTCAGATGAGGCTAATTTGGTTTTCCCACGTATGCAATGAAACAAGAAACCAGGTGATTGGTAATTGATGTTCAATAAATTAAAGTTCTTTTATGCTTCATTTCAAATGCTGTACTTGATAATGATTAATGTTACAGGGGAGTGGAAGATTGATTTTAAATGCTTACAATGAGACCTGTTTGAGCTCTGCTTGATTTTCATTCTTTCGAAAGTTTAATAGTCATCCCAAAGTAGCACCCTTAATTTTGTATTTGGTGGAGAAAGAAAGTTTAAGCTATTATAAATAGGATAGAATATGATATGATTAAATCAAATATGATATAATTCTAGAATGTGTTTGGTACATTTTTTTGAAAACATTTTCTGAAAAATATTTAGATTATTTTTAACCTCATATATTTGTTAACTTACTAACACCCCCCAAAATAAAAGTTTATAAACTAACAAAAATACATCTATCCACCCAATCGTCGGAATGGACACACGATCGGTTGGATTTGACCAATTGTGCATCGATTTGGCCTTTATTTACTAGATACACCATGTAACTGGCTGAAAACGACCATATATACGCCAAAATCTAGCAATCGTTAATGGCCAAAATATGGTCGTCATCAATGGCCAAAGGTATAGTCGCCTTCAAAGGTCAAATCTTTGGCCTATAAATCTAGCAAAAAATGGTCATATCGGCACACGATCGACCAGATCCGGCCGATCGTGCGTCATTCCAATGACGGCTAACAGCCAGCGATAGTTGTTGGTGACCAACAATGGCTTGGGTGGGTAAGGGTTGTTAATAAAACTTTTATTGTGAAATGTAATTGTATGTTTTGAGTTAAATAGAATAGGATTGGATTTTGAATTAAATTCCGTAAATATTAAAACAAACACGTTTTTTACTCTTTAGAATAGGATAAGATAATAGAATACAGATTTGAAAAGTGTATCAAATAGGGGGAAGGATTTGTTAACTGAGTTTTGGGTTATATTTTGACCATTTTATATATTTAATATGAAATGTAATTAAATATATATTTGATGAGAGAAGTATAATAAGAGAAAAGCTAAAATTTCTTTGTATCAATTACTACTTAGAAAGTATTTGTGTGTGTGTTTGTTGCTTTTCAAGGAATAATATTACACTTATAAAAAAAATTTATAATAATCTCTATACAAAGTGATGTAACAAAATAATACTATATTTACAAAGATTTTCATACAAAGTGAGGTGACAACAAATGAATGAAAAAGTTGAACTCATTAAATTCACTCTTCTATTTATTTTTTGTCACATTATGAAGATATTTATAAAATTTCTTTGTAAATGTAGTGTTACTCCTTGTCAAAACCCTTGATGCATTTGTTATGTTTCTTAATCCTTGAGGGGGAAAACGTTAAATTCCCGATAAGCTCACGTCTATTCTCAGCCGTTGACGGTGGCCCAAGGGTCCATCATGGTCATGTATTATTTTTGTTGATATAAACAGAAAATAAAAATAAAAAGTGACATATTTGAGCACCTCTAAAATTGCTAGTTTCGATTTTTCCGAAATTCCCAGATTTTAAAGTGACCATAAAATGATGGCAATGACAATGATAGCCACTCCAGCTCTGACACATATGGCTACTTCAGCCACCGCATCCGGCGGAGCACCGAAACTCAGGCACACCTCCACCGCGGCAACCCACCGCCGTTTAAATCCAACCAAGAAGCACATGGGTTCCACTAAATTCCTCATTAACATCACAAATCACTCTCCAGTGTCAAGCCTACAACGTCCATACACAGTTCCAGCCTCCAACAATCCCCAGTCACAAGACCAAGATTCATCCACTCAGGTCCGTTCACTTTCAAGTTCAATTCTCTACTTATTTTGATGAGGGTTTCACTCTGTATATTGCCTTTCAAATGAATGGTGATCTTCATCCTTGAATTTATAGCATGCAGTATCATAATTTTATCTACGGTTCAGCTATTTGCATACTACTAAAATTTAAAAAAAAAAAAAAAAAAGACTTTTTCTTCATAATTCGTGTAATTCTAACCCAAAAACAACACATTCTTCGTTATAAGTTCATGGGAAAATAAAATAAAATGATTGTAAATTAGTAATAGTGTGTAATTAGCAACATGGGTGCGGCTAATATTTCTCTAACTGCAATTGGTCTCACCATTCTTCTACATGTTGTCATTTGCTTTCCTGATAGTTTTAGCTGTTGCTGAAGCTAATTGTTCATAAGTTAGGTTCTAGGGGTATATGTCGCCGTATCAGCTAGAATACCAGAGCTTTTCGGCTGGTTTAGGATTAGGGAATTAATGTGAAACATCTGAAGAGTTTGGGGAAGGCTTTTCCTGTTATGTTTTAGTTGGTTGAATGGAGATTTGAGATACTTAAACCACCATGGTCAATTATCCTTTCTGAAGTTTCTTTAAACCCTTTGAACCAATTTAAAAATATCAAATGGTTTGACCCAATTGTAACTTTTGGTGCAGTTATAAAATTTATGTTTTATTTAATTCTCATGTTTTGATGTTTGTCATTCATTCTGTTACTGTCTTCAAAATCATGGTGATCATCACAGACAAGTTGGATTTTGTAGTGTTTTTTTATGTAATAATGTTGTTGTCATCCTTTTTTTGCTTGAAGTTGGACAGATTTGCAACACATTTTCTGTATCTTTGTCTATGAAAAACATCTAGGTGTTAAACAGAATGAGGGGGCTAGCAGCATTCGTTGGAATGAATACTTATTTCGTCATCTAAACATATGACTCCGAAGAAGATGATAGTATGTTTTGCTTGACTTTGTAAAACTGTTTAATCTTTGACATATTTGAAGACCTAGATTCTTAGCAGTTAACTAACTAGCCGAACAAGCAATTTGTATAGGTTGACTCCATTATCATGAACACCGGATGAGTGACGACAGAGGACTTGATAATGCACTTTTTGTGTGCCACATACTCAAATAAATTTGCTCAAGTTGCACATATGAATACATCTTCTTACAATAAAGATTGGTTCATAACCTAATCTTACAAATTTTCTCTCACAATCCCGATGTTGCAACTCGCAATTGGGTAAACAAGACCAATTGCAAGCAGGCGGGACTTATTTGCGTGCTGACCAATTGTGAGCTGTCACGTCGAGGTTGTGAGAGAAAGTTTGTGAAATTTGATTATAAATGTAGTATTGTCCATCTTCTTATAATGGCATTTCTTTCTTTGGTGAATACAGGAAGATGTCAACTATTTGTGGAAAATAGGAGCTGGTTCTTTTGTGGGTGCAGCTGTTATAAAATATGGAAGCATCCTATTCCCAGACATTACCAGACCCAACATCATCCAGGCTCTCATTATGGTTTCAACTCCATGTATTATAGCTGTCTGGATTTTGATCAAGCAGAGTCGTGTAGAACAATAAAGAAGCTGAAAGCATGGCTTATACATTGTATCATGTAGCTATTGTTCAAAATCGTGCATATGTTGTTAAAGATTGTTCCCCATCTTGATATAGAAATTGAAAATTGCAGAGAACATTGGTTGTAAATGCATCAAGAGGAATTCATTCAGAAGGGACTTTTATATTGATTGAGAGTGTTTAATAACCAACCCGGGGTGAAACCCGGCCATTTAGGTTGGTCAAACCGGTGTCCAAAATTTTGAAATCCAACAAAAACACCCCTTAAAATTCTACAAGTCCCTACAGGTTTGACATTTTGCAAAAACACCCCAAACACCATTGTTGCAAGGGCAAATAAGGGTATGTTTCCGGCAATGAGAACACTCTCCATCACCACAAAAACACTCCTCTCAACCTCATGATCAAAACCCATCTCACCCCTCCTCGATTGTCCACCATTGCACTCACCTTACCCTTCCTCTTCAAAAACCCCTAACATCCCAACCTTCAATTGTTCTTCAAAAACCCCAACATCCCAACCTTTAATTGTTCGCCAATTATCGTCCTAATTTCTAAGGTTTTCAATTGAATAGTAAAATTGGTAACCGACCCGATGAAGGCCTCGAGTCCCTGGTTCAAGGCCGGAGGCCGAGCTAGACTTTAAAGCAGGATTGAGATACGATTTGTGATGCTACCATGTGGAAACATTAGACATACAGCAGCTAAAAGATTTCTTGCATTGGATTTTAGGAAGGCAAACCAACTCTGTGAACAGAAAAAAAAAAAAAAAAGTTCTCTAATAGTAACTCCAGAAATGTCTCCATGTTAACCTAATAGAGTTGGTATTTTCAAGTTTCCCCATTGTAACCGGCAGTATTATTTTTCTCAATTTGAGAAATGGGGCCATGATAAAAGAAAGAGAATTATCTTGAACTTCAATAAACAATGTAAATGTACACTCTTCAAACGATCGTCATGTGTAACAGCTGTTGCCACCCTTGGCCTGCTCATACAATGAAAAATCGATAAACAATCATCTTTATTTAATATTTCAAATACTAAAATTTACAAAGGAGAGGATAAATAAAAGAATATCCAGTACTGTGTAACTTCATTTCTCCACCGCAATGCTGATAAATTTCAGCTAAAGCAGTCTCAGTAGATGATTGCGCGGTCCCTCAAGAAAATTATCCATGTCAAAAATGGCACAAGAAGGCATGTATCAGTGAGTATAGAATTCACCTAGTGAAACACAGGCTAGAGGTTGTCTTTGAGCCATTTCATAACTCCATTTGCAACAGATCTGCAAATCCACATTTTTTTTCTGCTTTGGTCAGGTCAATTTAAGAAGATTACAAAGAAAATCAAGGCAATTGATATACAATGATTCATCAATAGACAAGAAACTAGATTGAAAATAAGACCACAAGGGAAATATTATATGAAAGTTGACATTTTTCCAACAACGAAAAACATGACATACTAAATCAAATAGCAAGGTTTTGCAAATGTAGTTCATAATTTCTATAAATGTTTCAAAACATTCAATAAATTATCAGAATAAGGTTCAGTATCTCAAGTACTGTTGTTTGCATGATGAACTCTCATGATAGAGTTTAAGAGCCTTAAGATAGGTCAGAAGATATTAACACCTCAGAGAATTTATTCTTGCCAATAGCTGATATCTCACCACAAAATTAAAAAAAATAAAAAATAAAAAATAGCTAAATGGAGTAAATAATTGTGAGCAAAAGAGAGCAAATTTTATTTATCCAAGATTACATGAATTCAATACTGATCACAAGCAAAGACAAAACGAAGGGATCTGAATAATCAAACACCATAAGAACCCACATAATAAACGGTCAAGAGAAAAACAAGACCTCATAGAATTTACTGCCACTAAGATTATTGCATGAAACAGAACTTGGTAAACCAAAAGACAAACCACAGACCATGGCATCCAGCTTTGCCATGCTGTAGATGGCGAAGATTCTTTAAAGATGTCAGAATAAAGATGTATAGTCATTTGATTGGCCCCCAACCTAGGATTACAAAGCATGAGCAACACATGCCCCAAACCTGTGGCCTAGGTTTGCCGCTTGTTTCCTTCATAAAAATATGAATGTAAAACATTTTTCCTTCATAAATAACTAAAGGAAGCAAATGATTTTTTTTTTCTTTTTTGTAACGTAAAACAACTATAACAGTACAAGTTTCCATGATGAATGTGACAGATTATGGGAATTCATTTTTCTAAAAGTTTCTTCTTACATTTATGCATTCAAGATCCAAAAACAACCATACCAGCATCTTAAAGCAAAATTTAACAATCCATTCATTGACGAATGTGACACAAAGAAGACCATGTAAAACACATGTACATAAATTCAAGTACTGCAACAGAAAAGTTCCAAAACGTTAGTAACAGGATAAAAGGTTAAAGTAATCAAACACAATGTTTTAAAACCCAGCCCGGCCGGGCCTGTTGAAACGGTTCAACCGGGACCAAGGGCCTTCATCGGGCCAGGTTAGCAATTTTCCTATTCACCCAAAACCCTAGAAAATATGACAGTGATCGACAAACAAATGAAGGCCGGGATGTTGACGCTTTTGAAGAGGAAGGGCTGGTGAGTGCAATGGTGGCAATGGGGGTGATTTCAGGTGAGTGAATTGACCGAAAATCGCAAAACTAAATCAACGGCAACAGCCCAATTGGCAAGGCAACCAGGGGAGGAGGGGTGATATGGGTTTTGGTCAGGTGGCTAAGGAGAGTGTTTTCGTGGTGACAGAGAGTGTTGTTGTCGCCAGAAACAGACCCTATTTGCCCTTCTTTGTCGATGCCTGTGGTGGCGTTAGGGTGTTTTTGCAAGATTTCAAACTTATAGTAACTTTCAGGGGTGTTTTTGTTATATTTCAAACTTTTGCACCAATTTGACCTGTCAGTCAAACCGGTTAAACCGGTCAACCCGGGACCCAGCCACTTTGCCGGATTTCACCCCAGGTTGGTTATTAAAACACTGATCCAACATACAATTGCATTAGTATTTAGGAGCTAAAATCTGGAGATGAGACATTACCCTGCCAAATCTTTTACACTCTTCCATAGGTCATTCTGTCCTGATTCTTCATTTTTCTCTGCAACAGTAATCGGTTGACTTTCTTCTGAACTTTTGGTGGCTGAAACAAAAATCATATTGCCATTACTTGTTTTTGGATAAGAGACAGAAATAATATTCCAATAACTTAACCCAGCTAAATACTCAAATCAAATCAACAGACTTTGCATCAGTGATGAAAATACTTCACTCAAACCAATAAAAATGGGGATGTTACTTCCATTTCGACTTCAGTCCATATACAAAGAAATATTAGGTTTTGTTTAAAAAACACAAGCATATGGCAACAGTCATTCAAGCTACGAATAATTAAGAAATTATAGTATAATTAATTCATATGATGAGAATCATCTTTAAATGATAAAACAATTGCTTACTGGCTGGCTGAGTTCTGGGCCAAATTTGTGACCGGTTGCTGGTGGTTTTACTTAGATCAGAAAGTTCTTCAAGCAACTCACGCTCTTTGGCACTACAAATATATATAAAATTTATGGAATTAAGAAAATTACAATAATTCATAACTATAAAAGTCTGAGCACGTGATGGAATCAAAACTGACAATGACAAAATTACTTCATTATTCTATAGTAATCATGAACTTGGAAACTGACTTCAAATAATGCAATTAGGGCAAAGACCAGGCTAAGGAGTATGGACAACAAAACTAATGCATAAACTACAGAAAAAAATGGGACACTATACCAAATTTAGATGTTTAAGCAAATACTGACACAGTTAAGCCATATTATGGCTATGATTAAAGATGTTATTATTCATACCTTATACGATTTGGTATAGCAACTTTAACTATAAATAAGTGGTCACCACGGATAGAAGGTTTGTTCAGCTTAGGTGCGCCTTTCTTTGCCAGGACTAGCACGTCCCCAGGTTGAGTGCCCGGTGGAATCTGTAGATCTGTAATCCCTTCAACTGTCTTCACCTATATAAATTCAAAACAACCAGCGCAATGATAATGGGAAAATTGCAAGTAATAAAAAATCCAAGTACAAGGGAGAAAATTTCACAGAAGAGCACAGAGTCCCAGGCAAATGAAATCAAGGTTTCATGTTCAATTTTGAATTAAAGGAGTTAAAATGACGAATGACATCAACTATAACTCCTAGCTTTCCAAGCTAACAAGCAAGATTGATTCCTGCCACCCTGCCCCAAATGATAATTACATAAACCATTTATATCAATTTAATGACGCATTAATTCAATTACAATTAAAACTTCCCGTGTTTCAGATCCCAATAACCTCTATTTCAACTATTACACCAATATATTGTCCCAAATCCCCTACTGCAGCAATACTTATCAATCTACTTCGATCAAGAACGGCTGATTGAATACGCCGGAAGTCAATTAAGTGCAGCAATAAGTGATTGAGTGGATAGTTTGACCTGCTTTTGAAGTTTAAAAATTTAAAACTAGCAATCACTTATTTGTCTTCTTTAAATATATAAGAATCACTTACAAAGTCAAAAGAGTCAAGGCCTTAAGCCTTAATAAATTTTGTACCGAGTACTGACTTTAAGAAAATAAAATGTTACCTTAACAACAGTTCCCAGTATGGCATCAATGTAACTGACAGATATTGTTGAGCAAAGATCTATACCATCTCTTTGGATTCCCGGAATCTCTTCAACATCAAGATATACATAAAGATCTCCTGGAGGGCCCCTGCAGACCAGAGAATCAATCAGTCCATGACCACTAAACCAGCATGACATCTTCAGTACAGAGTACATAAGTACATACTGCAATGATTAAACTTGCAGATGTCACAAATCCCATATACACATGCCCGCAGACTTCATACACATATAAATTTCATAATGATGGCACATTATAAGTGGGTGATTATTGAGGGTGAATACATGGTAAAAAGAAATCTAAAGTCCAAAACATAAAAAAATATATGTATATATATATATAATAAAAATGCGGTTTCACTTGTAAGAGAATATATAGTTCATAAAGCAGGTACATCGTATTCACTCAGTAAACATCAACAGTCAAGATCTACCTTGCATCAGTAACAAAACTATACCAATGGACAAGGTAAGCTTAAAGATACTAACAGCAAAACTAAAGCACATACCCCCTGGGTCCAGCATCACCCTCCCCAGCAACCCTGAGAATGCTACCTGTGCTAACTCCAGGGGGGATTTTGACTTTAATATTCTTCTTTATACGTGTACGTCCTTCACCGGAGCATTTCCGACAGTATTCAGAAATGACTTCACCTTCCCCACCACAATTTGGACACACGGAAACCTAACATTTGCAAAAACATGGCTATGCTAAGAACAAACCATAATAAACATAGCTGAAGGCAGAAAAAGATAAAGTATCTGCAAGTAATGGAAACAGAGGAGAATAATATATAAATGATACCATACACGAACATGTAAAACTTGGTAAAACTTATTCAGAATTCTAGAATATTCTAAGACCTGCTATCTGTTAAGCATAAATGCTAATCTTACACTAACTCAACCATGATAAGACCTGGAGAACAGTTTCTTTTCCATAGTACATGCTAATCACAGCACCATAGTGAAACACACCATCAATATCAAGGAAACCATCTCAAATAGCAGTCCTCATATTAGCGGAATGACCCCATGACGACTGCATTTTCCGACACCTTAAGCAAATAGAGGGTATCAATGTTGAAAGGGTAGCATTATCAGAAAAATCACTCAAGTCCAAAATAATTTTCTCAATATGCCCCCTCATAGAATATCCAGCAATCAAGAGTCAAAAAGTGTAAAAGAGAAAAAACTGCCCAAATACCTGAGAAAATAAGCCAAATGGTGTTTGCTCAGTTCTCATAACTTGACCCCTGCCACCACAAGTTGCACATATCCTCATCTTGGAACCAGTCTTTGCACCAGTACCAGTACAAACTTCACATGTTTCCAAGTGAGAAAGCTCAAATTCTTTTTCAGCTCCAAATATAGATTCAGAGAATCCCAGTGTAATGTCATATCTGAAAAAAAAAATGAATCAAGTCAAATGTAAGTATCCAAAAGATATAAAAATAATACCAGTATCAAATTTCGGATCTATCCAACATGACAAAAAGTATATTTCCAAACCAATCAGAGGAAAAAGATATAAAGTGTAACTGGCAGTTACCGTTGTTACATAAAAACACATCTTTCTAAGAAGAGTAGGTTGTTGATCCAGTTTTCTTTATCAACAAGCAGCTTAAGTTACACCACCACAAAAACCACTCTTTACTGGTATATTTGCATATCTGACATGTTTACATCAATGATCTTATGAAGTAGCAATGAGTGGTTATCTTTCCATCTTTGAGGATAACGAATTTTTACATATTAAATACATAAATAGAGTTAAAACTTTTTGCAGCAGTCGGCCAATATAAATTGATAATCAAGCAGCTGACATACATATGAAAAAAATGACTTTAATCACCTCATATCTTCACCCTTGGTAACAGTACTACGCCGCCGTGTTCTGAATCCAGTTTGGTCCATCCCAGGAAAACCACCACCCATACTTGACCCAAAGAATGTCTCAAATAGATCAAAAGGGTTAGTCTGCAGGCAGGGGAAAGAAGAAGAAGTCAATTTAACATCTAAGCCATGCAATAAACTGTAAGGGCCAGCAAGAAAAGTTGCATCAGTGCTCATAAAGCATAGGTTGATCAAACAATTTTTGTACACTACCAGGAAAAAAAATATTTTTCCTTCTTTTCCAATTTGCAAATTTTGAAATTCAGTGAAAAATATCAAATCTCTCAAAATTATGCAAAGGTTGTCATTTCCAGCTGTCAACAATTTTATCATTACAAACACCACTACCTCTCATCTTGATCAAGAACAAGATTTTCAAAAAAAAAAAAATTACCAACACAACACACACACAAGGAAAAAAAAAGTAAGCATATTTAGCAACAAGCAAACTCAAGTGTAAAATGATAGCATGACTATACACGCTCACATATATGTATGCAATGTTCAACAGCTAAACATAAGGCAGAGCTCTATAACTTCAACCAGTGAATCCCTTGAACAGAAAAATAAACATAAAAGACAGCTCCAACATATAAAAGCAGCTGCAGTGTGAGAGAATATAAGACATCAAGTATGCTCTGGAAATACAGTACGCCATGAAAATCATAGAAGTAGCATATACTTCATAAATAAGCTTCATTTTCATGCTACCTGGCCAAATAAACTCCACAAATACATACTCTATGTCACCTGATGATGTAATAGATAGACAAGATACTTTATTTATTATTTGATGATAAGGCACCTTTTCTCCACTTTGCTAGTTAGAAAAATGAATATGCAAGTAGATGCAGTACCGTATAAGCACCTGACGCTCCACCTACAGTACTTTTTACTCCAGCTTCACCATATTGATCGTACATAGCCCTCTTTTTATCATCTGATAGCACCTGACAGTGTTGTACTTCAGAATTCAAAAGACAATATATTAAAAGCAAAAACTTAAAAGAAATTACACGCTCCAAGAAAAATCTAGAAGAAGTTTTATAAGGGCTCCAAACAATTTACATACATTGTATCATCCATCCAAAACCTAGTCCATCAAAATTTATCATCTAGCCAAATTTGACCAGGAGACATTTCAGCATGGTTTCATAGAACAAAGGTATAAATTTCAATACTTTTTCCAAATTAATAATAACGGTTGAAAACTATGTTAAATAAACCCCAAAAATTTACTAAAGAACCCTTACTTTGTATTAAATGAGGATAAAATTGTAAATGGAAAATGATACAGGTAACAGGCTGGGGTAAATTAAGCTTGTTGTTCACCCATGGTTCTTACTGGCAGTGAGGCGAGCTTACAGGTTATTATCTGTTTTCCGTGTGTAAAATATGTCGACTAAACAGATTAATTCTTTCATATTCAAGCATTTATATTAGAATTTTTTAATGTTGCTATTGCAGAAGAATAATGGACAAAGTTCCTTATATATTTTGTCCAGGATCAGTTAAGTGGAAGTTTCTTCATTTTGCAAGGAACTATCAAGAATGAACTTAATTATGGCATATTAGGAAATGGACAACAAAAATCAAATAAATAAAAGAACCTGCGGATTAGAGCATGTCATCACAGACTAGACAAATACTTTTCTCGATAAAAAAATTCATAGAATTTCAATTAAACATTAGTAATAAACTCTACAGTCTTGACAGAGTATGAGTTATAGAAACTGGTGTTGTGCAGCAAGAAGTTATTAAGAATCCCCATTTATTAATTTTAATGATAGTTTTATCCTCAACTTATAGAGAACTAGGGGTTGTTCAGGAAATGACAGGGGTTCAATTTCTATCACTTTAGTTAAAACTATACTCCATGTCGTTCATGTCCGCATGAGCAGACACATGAAGTCACACCAATCGATATCTATACTTGAATCCTAATGCCAGCAACAAGAAGAAAAGATCTTGATTTAGCTAAAAAACTGAAGATTGCATAAAAAAGAGCATCATATATATCTACAACAAACATTAATTTGAATGTTGATTAAACCATCCTAGCGACCCAGGTCAGCAGCTAGGTTTCAACTTCCGGAAACCTGAATTCCAAGCAAGTAACAAACTCATCCCCTAAAGCCCAGGAATCCAGCTTCATGTTTGACTTTCACTACTAAATATTAAATCCAGGTTGATTCCAAGCCAAGTTTCCAACTATTATTTGATCAACATACAGCCACAAGTCTTATATCCTAAATTAAAATTTTCAAGAAAGGAAGAAGAGAAAAGGATTTTAGTGAAGTAGAATGAAGAAGATAAGAACTATACCCAAATCTAAGCCAAACAACATTCTAAAAAAAGAAATACCAGAAACAGTCGATTAGAAGATATACAATGTGAAAGCCATCCTCCCTGACAAGAACGATTTTTTTTTTTAATGCTGTTCCTTCCTAACATGAATAATTAGAACCAACCTCCTAAACCATACATCCACTATTGTCCAAAGATTCCACAATTATGTTGTTTTAGATATCATACATTCATGCAAAGAATTTATAGCAATATATAGGTTTGAAATTCTTATGCATACCTCATAGGCAGCACTAATCTCTTTAAATTTCTCTGTAGCTCCAGGTTCCTTGTTGACATCAGGGTGGTACTTGAAATTAACATAAACAGCAAGAAGTTAGGATAACGGGGAAAAAATAAAAAATGAAATAAATTGTGCAGTCAGTTTGATTGATATCAAAAGATTATTGGCAAACATCAACAGAGAAGCACAAATCTGCTCCTCTACACAGTATTTCAAGGAAGGAAATGATTTGAACCAGAATTATGGCAGATAAAATAAGGCAAAAGAGCACCAGATAGACCAAACTACCAATCTAGTCTTCAAGGTACATAAAGTAAGGTATACATTCATTTAATTGCAAAATAGTATTCTTGCAGCAAATCCAAACTATTAGAATTTCTTTTTCATTAAATGCCCTGGTATAATTACAAGTACATAAGGTACATGAACACCCATAGTGAATGTACAATGTTTAAGCTAACTATCAGCACAAATGAAAAAATTGTGAAAAACAAGATGAACAATTCTAATCAAAAAACAATTTTTTTTTCCTGAGAAAAGAGAAAGATTGTACACAGTTTAAGCGCCAAATTTAACCGCAAATAGAAACACTGTTGTTATTCCCTTTCACACTCTTCCTCTAAAATGCCATTAGCCCAAAGAATGCCAAACACTTCGATTTGCAAAATTGCAAAACAAGGTCCTTAGTGATCAAATAATCAAATAAAGTTCCACACAGCACACTTTATGAGATGTGAAATCCCAAAGTACTCCTATAACGACTAAAGCTTTCAAAAAATGAAACAAAAAACACAGACAACCAAAAAAAGGATGATCAACTTTTTTGTCAAGTTACGTTTGATCCAAGAAGGACGGTAAAAGCAAAATGAACACAGAAAGTATTCAATAGTTTTAGGATAAATTATAAATCCACTTGACTTTACCTTATCTTTTCTTAAAATACTCACTGACAGTTTTCTATGTTCTTTTTCTTTCTGTTTGGTTACCGAGAAACCACTCAAAAACAATAACACAATACTTAAAAAATCAAAATTTTTCATTTAAAATTCAATAACCACTTCACGTTTTCTTTTATCTACTATAACTTTTCTAAAACTTCATCTCTTTTCATTCCCTTTCCTAATTTTCTCAGCAACCAAACGTATCACCAATGAGGAAGATAGGAAAAAAGACATATACAGCAAACCTATTGCATTCCTTTCGAAGACCCACTTAAAATTTCCCTTTCCTCCATTTTTTCAGCAACCAGACAAGTAGGAAAAGAGAACAAAGCAATTCAATTAAGTACCTGACGAGCTAATTTTCGATAAGCCGCTTTAATTTCTTTGCTACTGGCAGACTTGGCAACCCCAAGAGTGGCATAGTAATCACCAGAAGCAGCCACCACATATAGGCCAAAACGGGGTGCAGAGCCCCTCGCATTATTGAGCTTCAAACCACCAAACGGAAAAGAAGAAGATGCAGTTAAAGTAACAGAAGCAAAGCTCTTGTGGGACCTGAGGTGGGTCATACCATTGAAGAAACACGAAGAAGAAGCGGAATGGTTTGAATGAAAGAAGTTGAGAGGAGAAGAAGAAGAGGGATAAAGAGAAAGAGTAGTGGAAGTTGAAGCCATTGAAATGAAAGAAAGAAATGCAATTAAAGTGTTTGATAAGTTGTCTAAGAGAAGAAAAATAAATGTTTTGATTTCGTCATAATTTAGTGTTAGACAGAGCGAAGAAGAAGAAGAGAAGCAAGTGGTAAAGTTAATATTGCTGGGTTTTATGGATGGGAGGAGGAGCCAAGAGATGTGTGGTGTCATTTTAAACACACACTGACACACATAAATTATACATACTGCACGTTTTTAATTATACTAATAACCTGTACTTTTTCTCTGCTCACAGAAACCAAAAAAAAAAAAAAAAAAAAAGCCCCTACGCTGGGGTGAAGGTGAATCAAATCTAAGACCTCTTAGTAACACATTCAATAATTTTAGTTGACCGCTTTATCACCCAATAGTGTTTTAAAACTCAGCCCGACTCGATCGGTTCAATCGAGACTTAGGGTCTTCATCTAGTCGGGTTAGCAATTTTCCTATTCACCAAAAACCCTAAAAATTGAGATGGTGATTGATGAACAATTGAAGGTCGAAATATTCGGGCTTTTGAAGAGGAAGGGCCAATGAGTTCAATGGTGGCGGCGAACGTAATTTCCAATAAGTTAATCGACTGAAAATCGTAAAATTAAACCAGTTGTTGCCGCCAATTGGCGAGGCAATCGAGGGAAGGTTGATATAGGTTTTGGTTCAGAGGATGAGGAGAGTGTTTTTGTGGTGTTGGAGAGTGTTATTATTGCCAAAAACTAGCCCTATATTGCCTTGGCTTGTCGATGCCAGTGTTAGTGTTTGGGGTGTTTTGCAAGATTTTAAACCCATCGAGAGTTATATGTTATTTTTAAGAATGTTTTTGTTATATTTCAAACTTTGGGACATCCGTTTAACCCGTCAGTCAAACCGGCTAAACTGATCAACCTAAAACCCGACCACTTTACCTAGTTTTACCCCATGTTGGTTATTTAAACACTACACCTAGTAGTGGTTATTCTTCTTCTTTTTTTTCCTTTTTTTTTTAAAAAATAGTAAGATATGAGTTTTGAACACGTAAAAAAAAAAAAAACAATAAATATATAATACAATTTGATAATTGTAATATATCTTAAAATATAATTTTTTTTTTTTATAATGATGTTTTCAATTTTAATTAATATTACTACTAGTATAAAGCTTGTTATTATGAAAAAACGATGTCCTATGATCTTGAAACCAAGAAAAAAAATAACATTATGTTCTCATTTATCAAACATAATTTTTATTTGTTAATCTTCCAAAACAATTTTAATTTCACAATTATTTTACAAAATTGTCGAATGGGAGACTATCTTAATGTTTTCTCTTTTTTTTTTTTTTTTTTGAAAAACATTATCCAAAATTCTCATAATAATCCTATACATATAGTAGAAATAGTGATTTGGCAACACATCAATAACGCAAATTTTAAATAAGACAAAGCCTTAAAAATTATGCTTTTCAATTAATAATTCTTCAAAAATAAAAGTATTCCCTTTAGTAAAAGAATTGTACAGATATTCATAAATTTACACGAACTTGTACTTACTGCCATTAATGTTAAATAATTTTATTCGACCCATACAAACTTTATTGTCCTAAAACCCTTGAATTAATAGTCGGGTAAAAACTCTAGTAACTATTCTTATTAACAACAAAAAAAAAAAACTCAAATTCAAGACTCTTGAATAATACATCAAAAAATCTCTATCAAACCACTCGACTATCCAAAGATAGTTTCTATTGTCCTATTTTACAATCTCACGTTCCACATAAAAACGATATGAACCTTATATAACACCTCAAATGCATGTCATAAGACATTTTATTCCCAATATTTCTAATCTTCATTCTTTCTAATATCAATACTCTAGGTAACCAACCAAAGTGACTTCAACACATCATATACACCTAAACAAAAGGAATGATAAGATAAAATTTGAAGCAAAAAGCAGCAGCTTACCATGAACAGTCCCAAAATGGCATTTCATCTTACTGTTATATGCAAGATAAGGCGCAATTGATGGCCAACACAAAGTGATAAATCCCAAATTTTAAGAGGGACTAAACAGGAAAGTATATGCAGAAAGTTAAAAGAGCTACATAATCAAATAATTCCGACAGAATTGATTTCAACTTTAGAAGTTTCTTAATAAACTGGAAATTGATTGACAAATTTTCTGTGCGAAAGCTACAAAGTAAGTTGATTCACAGCAGGTACTTTTGAACTACAAGACATTATAAAGACGACGATATCTATGAACAACTTGATTAACCTTTTGGCCAACACAATATAAAATCATATGACATTATAGTTCGTGCGTCGTGACGCTATTGCCTTAGACTAAACGTCCATTTCTCCAGTCTTACTCTTTATTAGAAGACATCGGGGTGGAATCGTCCAGGGATTGAACTACTCTGCTGAGCCTGTCTCAAGTGCATTGTCAAGGCATAGTTGTTTACCTCTAGGGTTCTCAACTGTTCCTGATACTGAGAGACCAATTGTTTCAAATGTTGCAACTCTTGGTTGTTACCATCATACTCTTTCTGGCGTTCATGCTGAATAGTGACAGCACGTTTGAGTAAAGAATTTTCTCTGATCAATATTTCAATTTGTTCCTTCAGCATCATATTTTCCTGACAAATGAAAGATCATAACAATATAAGTATATAAAAAATGCATATGCAACTAAAGCACACAATAAACAACAGCCTAGAAGAAAAATCATAACTTCATTACAAGTGCTTTCATCACTACAAAACAGCATCTATGCTAGAGATTCAGCCTTCAGGGACAGTATTTTTGTGATTTATTATACAGTTCAGATGTCACAGTATTCATGGAATTTTGTCAATTACAAACATCATGACTAATATAACTATATCAGCACCATTATTAAAGTTGGGTATTCTATCTCCAGGGATCACAGCGAAACTGCACTAACAACCCCTAACAGCACAGAAAAAAGATAGTCATTTAGATTAATTTAGAAACAGATACAAACCTTCTGAAAACTTTGTGCTGCCTCACCAGCAGCACGTGAAACAATGGATTTCTCTAAAATCTCCAGCACTCTTGAGGCACGGGCTTTGGCATCATCCATATTAGTAGCAGTCATCATTTCTGCAACAAACAAGTCCACCCATTCTGCACCATCAACTGGAAGCTTGTTTGGCTCTGATGGACAGTTAGAAGCAGCAACATTTTCAGCCATGGCAATATTACCTGTCAATTTTGGAAGAGGATGTAAGTCCCTTTTTTTTCTCCTTAAGAGATACCGAGAACTTGAAAAATCAGATTAAAGAAGACACACAAAAGAAACATCTGATTAAACAGTTCTAAGTGCAATCATGTTTTCCATTGGGAGGCCTTAACTATAGTAGGTTTAAAATAACAAATTATTCAAAGGAACGCCTACTCAAACTATGACATCACTGAGATTGAGTAAGATCAATAGCACCTTGAAACCCATGATTTGTGAAGAAAAGACAAATTTCACCTCACATTCAAATGTACCCAAAAAAACTGTTCCAAGTTAGGAACAGAACAAAAAAACAAACCTCACTCTGCACAAACTAACAAAAACATGCACAAGAACATAAGTGAGGCAGCTTAAAGATTAAAGAA
The DNA here is from genome assembly GCA_026225825.1 of Pistacia integerrima. Lineage (NCBI taxonomy): Eukaryota > Viridiplantae > Streptophyta > Magnoliopsida > Sapindales > Anacardiaceae > Pistacia > Pistacia integerrima. The sequence goes on along the minus strand of CM047750.1, from coordinate 12,879,114 downwards.
GAGATACTTAGTTAAATATGCAAACTAAGAACTTGGAACTACCAAAACCTCTGTGAAACCAGTGAATAAAATGCATGATCATCAGGCACACAGAGAAGGGGTAACAAGCAATAACAAGAATGTGTTTCATTACCAACAGTTTACATCATCACAAGGCTTCCACTGAGGAGGAGAACAAGAGTTAATTTAAAGCATGCACAATAATGAAGATAATGAAAATACAACTGAATATTGGTGAAACACTTAACAGTAATTCTGATTACATAACTCAAGAAGAGTAAGTGAATGAAGATATACATAATATATAAACAGAGACAAACTGACCCTCGATTGATAGACTTGAATATGATATAAGTAGCCACATACCTTGATTAGCACTGGCATCTAATTCTTCTGCAGAGTCCAACTTTTCCTCATCTGTTCCTAGACAAAACTCATTCACCTTCTTGATTGCAGAATCTAAATCATTGTCACATTCTTCCAGAGCTCTCTCTAGAAGCTGCAAGGTAATATCAACAAAAATATGAGCACTTAGATGGACATATGGTTATATAAACTCTACTGAAGCATTGAATATGATGTACTTCACAATTACCCTTCTTTTGAAAAAGCCTGTAAAAGAAAGAGGTCAGAAAGACCATACTTTCACAACCAAACAATCCATAATACTAACAAAAGCAAAAGTTTTAATGATCCATCAACCCAAACCACATCAAATCACATACACCACACATAGAGAACCAGGAAAACAAAAAAACAAGATAAAATTACTTAACATTACAATTTCTTTTCCTTAGTTTCTTCACCATCCAATCAAACCATTAACTTATTGTCAAATCAACAAATTAGTACATATACATACAGATAAAAATACCTATGTGTAAACATGATAATTGACCACAAAACATGTCAACTGCGTACATCAAACCATCATATCAATCCTCCAACAAGCATGCCTACATACATACTGACATACATAAATAAAGTTCTGATAATTAATCCTATGTAACAATTTCAATTATATCACAAAAGAACATGATAACCACTCAAAGTCTCAATCTCATTTATTCACCATCCAATCTAATCACTAACTTAACTACCTATTCCACACATACAAATACCTATCTTTATACATTATAAAGAGACACAATACATATTAAACCATTAATAAATAAATAAAAATCCGTTAATTAGTTGTATCGCAACAATTTCAAATCACACAACTCATTAAAGATTCTGTTAACACGTCAAGAAATCCAAAAGATCAATACCTGAGGATCCAGTTGAGGAAAAACAGCTCGGAGCTGATCGAGGAGCGTTGCCGGCGGCGGCGTGAGCTTAGTCGGAGAAGCGGAGCCGCAGCGGAGGCGTTTGGAAACCGGAGGCGAAGCGGGAATATCTTCGAAGAAGGATCGTTTACTTCCACAAACAGCGGCTGCCATCGCTCGATTTCGATTATCGAGAAGTTTCGACGGATTTTGATTTATGGATAAATTAACGAGGAAATCTAAACTTGAATCAAAACGATTCGTTTCGTCCGGGGAGAGGTTTTGGTTCTTTCTTTTGGGAGAGGTTTTCTTTCCTCTTGAGGTTTTATGTTGAGTGTTTTTCTATTTTTGTGCTTGTAGTTCAATTGACTAGTTAAACATAAAAGCGGTGCCTTTTTAAAAATAAATAAATAAATAAAAATAAAAAATTGTTTTTAGGGTTTTTTATTTAAAAAATAAATAAAGTGAATCAAGTGTCAACGGTCTAAAAGAATTAGTTAACATAACAACCCATTAACGTAAACCCAATTGAAGTTAAGGGTACAAAAGTCATTTTGGCAAACTTTTTCATGTAACATGATAATTGATTGTAATATTAAAATTTAAATGAAAATAAAAAAATAAAATTGTACATTTAATTAATAAAAAAATAAAACTCAAATTTGAATTGGGAATTTAGTTTCCTTTTCTGTGGGAGGTTTTGATTTAGTTATTGTGGAGAGGGTTTCATAGGAAACCCAAAAAAACTCTACCTGGGCTAGGCCTGGGCCATACAATGGGCTGAAATACTCACCTCGGGTTCAAGTTTTATCATATAATACTTATACCTAATATTAAAGTATTTATAATGTTTAAGAGTAAATGACTTTTTCCCACCCAAGGTTTGCCTTAATAACACTTTCCCACCTAAAAGTTTCAAAATACTACTTTTTCACCCACAGTTAATATTCCGTTATTACCCAAAGCCAATTTCAACAGCAAAAATTCTCTCTGTCACCACCATTTGAACCTCTGATATCCTCTCTACAAAACCTCTCTCACTCCGGCCTTTGATTTCTTATCGATTGTCGGTCATCACAAGGTTAGGGTTTCCTGTTCTTCGCTAATTTTCGGTTGATTCCGATGACGAATATTAAATTGGTCACCACCATTAGATCTATCGGCCTCCACTCTACAAAACCCCTCTTATTTTGGCTCCTGGTAATTCACTGAACATCAGTTGAGAAAGTGAAATGTATTTTAAGTATTAACGAAATATAAACTTTGGGTGGGGAAATAGTATTTTGAAATTTTTTTTAGTGAAAAAGTGTCATTAAGACAAACCTTGGGTGGGCAAAAGTTGTTTACTCAATGTTTAAATAATAATTAGTAATTTAATAAGAAAAAATCATTATATTTTATAATAATAAATTAAAAAATTACGTTTTGTAATAATTAATCTAAATTAAAATTAGAGTTTTGTCATATCTATCAAGAAAGCATCTTGATCTTTTTCCCACATAATTGAACTAAATGAATCAAATTATTTTTGGATGGCCGAATGGTTCGATTGAAACTCTTGAGTATATTATTCAATAGGTCTTAAGTTCAAATCTCTTTTCAATTTCTAGTAATCACTGGAGCTCTTACTCAGTTAGTAGTTTCAAGATCCCGGGAGATTACTTGAGGTGCACGTAAACCGGCCTGTACACCCCCAATTATCAAAAAAAAAAAAAAAAATGAATCAATGTAACTATTTTAAATATAACTTTTGAAAAATCAATATGATGATTATTCATTATTTTAGTGGGCAATTTTGAAAAAATGTCTTACTGGTGAAATGACAGCCGTAAGTGTTAGATTCCTAAACGTGTGGGGATCAAATTTTACAAAGTTAGTATCTAAATAAGATTTTCCCTTGGATTTAAAATACGCCTCTGGTATGAAGCCGTTACATTTCCCGGTTTTAATTCAAAATTCGCTCCTGGCATGAAGCCGTTAAATTTCCCGGTTTTAATTCAAAATTCCCAACGGCTATAGGAATCGAAAGCGGGAAACTTTGCTTCACAAAATCCGACTCTTTCTATTTCATTAGGACTACAATTCCTCTATTTGTTCTCTCCTTCTCAAATTCGGATTTCGTTTCTTACCTCTTTTAAAATAACTCGGAAACTTCTACTCTCTCGCTCTCAATTTCATTACTTCCATCTTCCGCTTTTCGTGTTCACCAATTCTCTCTTGCTTTGTGTTTTAAATTTGTTGTTTAGTCTTCGAAATTACTCGAAAAGATTCATTCTCTTGTTCTCTGTTCTAAGACCATGGAAGAAATCAGAGAAGTTTGGGGTTCGAATGTTGATACAGAGCTGGCGTTCTTCGATCAGTGTCTAAACCGATTCAATCTCCTTTCTTTCGACACTGAGTTTCCGGGTTTCCTTCGAAACACTCCCAGAGATGCGTCGGAGTGTCTGCGCTACAATGACTTGAAGTTTAATGTCGATTTGACGAAGATTATCCAACTGGGTATCACACTTTCAGATGGTAACGGTAATATCTGTTCAACTTGGGAGTTCAATTTCAGTGATTTTGATCCGGAGAAAGATGCACATTCTGAAGAATCGATTGATTTCTTGAGGAAAAACGGCCTCGATATTGAGAAAATCAGAAGGGATGGGTTGTCAAGCGAAGTTTTTGTACCAAAATTCATGGATATTCTGTCACGGCACAGAAATATAAAGTGGGTGTCTTTCCATGGCCTCTATGATTTTGCCTATGTTCTGAAACTGTTGACGGACAAACCCATGCCAAGAACTGTGTTTGAGTTTGTTGAGGTGGCATCCATGGTGTTCGGGTGCGTGTTTGATATAAAATTCATGGCGAAACACTGTACTGGGTTATTGGGTGGTGAGATTGGATTGAGTAGAGCGGCGAAGATCTTAGGCTTGGAGAGGAAGGGCGCGGCTCATAACGCTGGTTCTGACAGTCTGCTAACCGCGTCTGTTTTTGCAAGGATGAAGATGATGCCGGGGTTTCAAGAAGGAGTTTTTACTGGATGTTTATACGGTATCAGTACTCGTATTGGAAGACGCATGAAGATGGTTGTTCCTCGCTATTCTCAACCTATGATTCTTCCCCCCTTCAGGCCTCGTCCAGCAATTATCTTCTGTGGAGTACCTGTTATTCGTCCTGTACCCAATATTATCATAAAGAATGTCTGAGTCAGAGAGTTATTCTTTGATCTGATGTAAATTCCACTGTCAAATTTTTTCATATATACTAGTAATTCTTTTCATGCTTATATGATTTCTTTATATAATGTAGCATGAAATTGCATTTGTCTGGAACACGCCTGCATTCATCAATTTAAGAACTGCAGAAGATTCTCTCTTTTTATGCATTCATGTTACATCTGCAATCTTCTTCCACATTTTGTTCAATCAATTCAACAGGGGATTAACTTACTTTTTTAGTGATTGCTCATCAGCATCAGACCTTTTAATCCTACTATTTCTCCTTTTGAAGCTAATTTTAGAAGAGAACCAAGAATGCGTTGGACCATTTCAAGAATTGTAAGCATTATTATATATGCACTGAGGATATCCAGATATACAACGAAATTTCATATCTACTGATGGCTTACGCAGAAAAAAATCAATAAAGACTTTCTCTAATACATCAATTTTTTACAGCACGAATACAAAAGTCTCGTGTACACTGTTCCTTCGTCTAAGAGTTTTTGTTTACTGGCGTGGCTCAATAAGCATGTACAACGGCGTTCCATTTAGCCTGTTTTGTCCCTGCAAAAGTGCAAGCATTTGAGTAAGCTGCATAGTCGGACACTGTTAAGGAAGACCATTAATGAAATCAAAACCAAAAATAAGTCTAGGCAAATAGTACAGCATCAGCCTTATAGTGCTTCAATACTTTGATGAACAACGACATTGCAAAATATGTATACAAAAAGAAATATAAAGCATAATATATCATATAATTAGCCGCACATACTAAGTGAACAAATCCTCAAATATGCACAGATACTTCATGGCTAGGCAAAACTTGATCATGCATCGAGACTGGGAAGTAACATGAAAGAAAATAAACACTCACTAACTTTGACAAAACAACTTCGTTTTTCCATGATGTGAAACTTTGGACAAATGCGCATTCCAAATTTCAATACAATAGTTAATTTAGTTTGTTTATCATGACCAGGGTTCAAGACTCTAGTTGGTCGGTCATGGCTGTAAGCAGAAAAGTAGTACTGCAATTGTTAACCATAATGTGAACCATCAAAATAAGATAATGTAAAAATTTTAAATTTCTTCAACTTTCGAGTAAACTTTATACCATCTTAACTTTAAGATTAAACCAAGACCAAATCTACCAGCTTAACTTGGTCCAAGAATACCGGGAATTCAATCTTTAATATTATCGATAAACAAATACATGCAAGGAGCTCAGTCTGCTATGCAACAATAGTCGCCAAGTTATGGACATATGTCCAAGCAACAAAAATAATTTGATTGTCTAATGAAAGGTACCAAAACACATGATGTAGAAACAGAAGCAGCCAATTTTTTTTTTAACAGGGAATTCAACTAAGTTTTGAGATGTAATTGACGAGAAGACATAAATATTAAAAATAACTAATCATTACCTGAATCTCTGGCAACCCAATAACGCATGCACATTCAACTACTTCAGCTCCAACACGTTCTAATTAACAGCAATTGCAATTTGCGAAAAATTCAGTTATGAGGCCAAAGAAAGCATTATAAAGAAGCATAAAAAGAAAATCTATATGGACCTTTAGACCTCACCTAATAGTCTTATTGCTGCACAGAGTGTACCACCTGTAGCCACCAAATCATCAATGACTATAGCCCGTTCTCCAGTTTGAACAGCCCCAACATGTATCTCTAAACAATCTGTTCCATATTCCAGTGTGTATGCTTCGGAGATGACTTCTCCTGTAGAAATATTTCACTCAATTCATGTAGAAGGTTTGAATCTCACTTAGAAACAAAATAATATTTCATCTCTTATAATCCTTTTCCACAACTAATAATAGCAATGCAATTATAAAGTTTATCCTCATCAGTAATGTAAAGAGAATAATGCCATTACGTAACAGTTGCTAAATTAAGGTAACCAATAAATCAACACAGACTAGAAAAATGTTACACTCAACTAGTACCACAGCCATATAGAACAACATACCTGGTAACTTTCTAGGTTTACGTAGAGGAACAAACTTGGCACCGATAGCCAAGGCAATTGGAGGGCCAAACATAAATCCTCTCGCCTCGCATCCTGGAATGTAACTTAGAATTTTGTGAGCAGCCACAACAAATAATGCCAAATAGATCAAAGAAAGCAAATTAATTTTCTCCATGTTGAGAGGCAACAACAACAAATTGAAATTTTTGCCAGCAATATGCATAACTCAAACTGGTAACTCAAGCAAATCACACTCAAAGACAGTTCCACAAAAGAACCACAATTCATGAATTAGCAATTTATGAAGCCACATTTTCAGCAAAGCCAACTTTCTACTTTGTTGATAGTTCAACATGACTTTTGTAAGTTTCACCAAATTTTGAACATTACTACTAAGGATATTTTTTTTGAATTCAATGAAGATGAATCGATAAGAGGACACAAATTATTGATTGAAAATACAGCCCCTGACGGAGCCAAAGCACTAAGATCAACCCAATTAGGTTCTAATGCCAATTCAATTGAACCCAAATCACTTTAACTTCTGCATTTTAACCCAATTAACAGTTCAATGAAATTTAAAAAAAAAAAAAAACAATCAGACAATGTACTAGATAAAAAGACTAAAAAATATCACTTCTAAGGAAGAATCCATTCAAATACAATAAAATAAGATAGTTCAATAGATGTTATTCCTTCAAACCCAACTGCAACAGGAAAAAATAAATCTTTCTTAAAAGAAAAATCCCATCACATCCACTAAGTCACAAAAATTTCCACTTTACAATGATAAAAACAGGAAACAACCACAAACATGACATATATTAATTTCTCCACCTTAAATTAGATCCGCAGAAAGTGCCAACCAAAAGCAAACACTAATCACCAATCACCACAATAAATAAAACTGTACCTGTGTACTTGAAACTCTGAGTCTTATACACACAAAAACGAGAGAGACACAAAGAAAGAGAGAGTACCAGCTACCACATCGATCCTCATATTTCTATAACGATCAACAAAAATATCCACAGTGTGCTTAAACGCCTTGTGATCAAGTAACAGTGTAGTTATATCTTGAAACATAATTCCTACCAAAAACAAACCCACCAAAAAAAAAAACTTTAGCTTCCAAAAACACAAAAACAAAAACTTTCAACTCATATTAACAGAAACATGCAAGTTTCAAAACGAACAAAGAAAGAAAATGGTATTCATGGACCTGGTTTTGGGAAGTGAGGAACGACTCTAATGGCTTCTTTAATGGCCTTCAATCGTGGGTCTCCTTCCAACCCATTTTCACCTGCAAACATCTCTTTACTTTCAGGGGTTTTTGAGCTTTTTCTCCCTGGAAAACGAAGCTGTTTTGAGGGCTTCTTCTTCACACAAGGAAAGAGGAAGACACATAAACTCAAATTGAACATCATCGTTAACATTGACTGAAGAAAACATTCACTATGCACTGTGTTTTCTTTGTTGGCTTAAAGCTCCACTACAGAGAGTTATTTATTTATAGACTTTTTAATATTAAAATAAGGGAATTTGTTTTAAAAATAAGTAAAAAAAAAAGGCAAAAAATAGTTATTTTTATATATAGTTTATTTTATTATTTAATTATATAAACAATTGAGAAAAGGTATTGAAAAGAAAAAGAAAAGCCATAGTTTCAGTTGATTAAATAGTGATGATATGTAAATTAATAGTTTCTTTTTATTTGATTAATGGGTTTTTTAAATAAGATTTAAAGTTATTATAATTTTTTATTTGTACAAAAGATTATGTTAATGATTGAGATCATGTACCAAGTTATCCCCTCTTTATATTATTTAATTAATACTTTTTATATGTTTTTTTTTAATTATTTTTGAATAAATGTGTTTCAAAATTAATTATAATATATTACAAGAAATTATATCATTTTAGGATGATGCAAAACCATTGATCAAATAAATTATTTTTAGCCTTGTAATTTTGTTGTGGAATGTATTGGTAATATATATACTAAAAAACCAACAATGGATTAGCCGAATGGTAAAAGCTTGGGCCAAGGGGTTTGCTCCCCTTGTGGTCTCAAGTTCGAATCACAAGAACGATTGTCAATATTATTGGACACGGATCACAAGGCTTGTCTTATTTTAGACCCTTTATTCAAGGTTAGGGGATTGTTGAGGTGTATGTAAGTTGGCCTTGACACTACGGTAACAAAAAAAATATATATATATATATATATATACACACACACAAAAAGAAATTAATATTATAAAAAATAAAAAAAATAAAAACTAATTATTATTTATTAAACAATAAAGATTGGCTCACAACCCAATCTTATAAATTTTCTCTCACAACCTTGACGTGCTAGCTCATAATTGGCGTTCATATTGAGACTATTGTCCTTTATTAAATTACCTTTTGGGTGATCGAGTGGTTCGATATGGACTCTTAGATGTATTATTCAAGAGGTTCTAAGTTCGAGTTGAAGTCTTTTTTTGGTTAATAATAGGGGTAACTATTAAAGTTCTTTTCATCCAATTATTAGTTTCAAGATTATGAGAGATTAATTGAATTGTATGTAAACTAGCAGACCCTTGGCCATTAAAAAAAAAAAAACTGTTTATTTTGACAAAAGTAATTTAAAGTGTGATTGATATTATAATGATTTAGAATATTGATTGATGAGCATTGGATGTTACTGTCATATTTTCCGGTATTAAGAAAGTGATACTTTAATGATATATAAGAACTGACATTTTCCATTAATGATATAAGAACTGACATTTTCCCTTTTAAGAAGGTTCCATCCTCTTGTGTTACTTTAATCCCCATCAAAATAAATAATAATGTAGTTGACATCTTCCATTTTGGAGGAAAAACTTTTTTTTTTTTTTTTTTTGGTTATGATTATGGTGTCCAGACTAATTTATGCGTAGCTCAACTACTCTCTTGTGACCTTGGAAACTAATCTTGGAACCCTAGAACTACTGATCCCGATCGGATAAAAGCTCCAAAGGTTATCTCTATTCTAAGGTCGAGATGAGAACTCAAGATCTCTTAAATAATACACCTAAGAGTCCTAGTTGACCATTTGATCACCTAGTGGTGGTTGGAAAACTAAGTTCAATTCAATTGGAATTTTATTATTAATTGCAATTTTTACAAAATAATATAGTCTTTTTTTAAATTAAGATTTTTTCAAACGACAAAACTTATTTTGGTAAAGTATACATGTTGATGCAAAAATTCGCATCAACGAGAGGGATTCGATTGACTTTAGTGGAATCGGAACCAATGTGTGCGTGATCCAATGAGAATTAAAATTTGAATTAACAATAATGCAAAAAGGTTTTTAAAGTGGTTCGGTCAGTTGAAACTTGAGCTTACGTTCGCTGTTATTTTATTGCTGTGAGAGCTTACAATGTATGTAAACTGAAAAGTAAAAACTACTAACCCTTTTCTTATAATTGGAATGGGTATTTATATAAGTTTGAGATGAAGGAAAGAGAGAGAATATCGAGATTACAATCAAATTCAAATTGTAACTCTGATATTTTCATGATTTGGAGTTAAGATCGCACTTTCACCGGTGTTAATCTTATCCCTTCCAAAATATCTGAAATTTGAGCTTACCTTTGGTTTGTCAAACAACTGTCAAGGCTGGTCACTAACTTGTGTTGGGTCGAGTTATTCCTCTTAACGAGCTTATACTAGGTTAGACTAATGCTGAGTCGAACTGATAGGTCGAACTATATCTTTGCGAGCTTCTGAATTCTCCAAGCTTAATGGCAAAATCACAGGCAATAATACACATCGTTGCGAATGACCAAAAAAAAAAAAAAATCTATGTTCATATGATATTTTGACTTAATTTTTGTAATTTTCATACTAAATCAAGTTATTTTTTTCTTATATCAGAATTGATTAATATTAAATAGAGAATTAATATGAAAAATAATAAAAAATTATTAAAATATGAAAATTATAGGAAGAAATTAAATGAGAAAGAAAAGAAAAAGTGGCAGTACTATATTTACAATGAAAGGATGAAAACCGGTTGTACGTTTAAAAAAATGTGCAAAGCAGAGGAACAAATCGCGGAGGCTCGTGCGGCCTATATTTGGGAGGGCCCATGAAAGGTAAGTAACGTGATGACTGTTCATGTGCACGCTTGAGTAGTATTAGTTGATGAGAACAGGCCCCCACCCACCCCTAACATCTCCAGCCTTTCAATTATTATTTTGATGGAGGGTGAAGATTTGTTGAAGTATTTAACCCCAAAATCATGACCGTTGATTTCATTTTGATAAAGATCATGAAAGATTTAGGGGCCCTTTAGGTCAATGAGAAATTTGTTACGCTTTTAGTACTTTACAACCTTTTGGCTAATCCTCTTCTACTTGTTTAACTTTTATGTTTTGAGGGTTCCACAATGATTGGATTACACCAAAGCTTATATTTAATTATTTATAAAGGAAAATACTACACTTACCAATTATGCAAATCTAACTACCCATCCTAACTAGGGGTAAAAATTAAGCTGACCAGCTCCCGAGCGGCTCGAGCTTGGCTCGATTTTGGCTCAGGCTCAGCTCGACAATAGTCGAGTCGAGCTCGAGTTTGAATAGCTAGGGGTGTATTTGGTTCAATATTTCTACCTATATTCCCAATCCTATTTCTCAAATATTGTTTGGCACATTATTTGAGAAATATTAGTGTATTTTTTAATTATTTTTAGACCCCTTAAGTTTATTAATTTCACTAAATACCCCCAAAAAAGTTTAAAAATTAGCAAAAACACCCCCACCCACCCATACTTGCCAGATTTCGGCAACCACAATCGATGATAGCTGGAATCTGTCCCTAAGGCTTACACCACGACCGGAACTGGCCGGTTATTCACCGATCTGGCCAAATCTTGGCCATCGTTGACCGAAAACGGCGGTCATATCTTTAGTCATTGCTGACGGCCAAAGATGGACCTTTGCGGCCGTCAATGGCCACATTTGGCCGTAGATCTGGTCTTTTCTGACCATAGTCATGGTGGATGTGGCCAAAAAATGCCAGATCAACGCGTTACAACACAAATCAACTGGCTCGTGTCGTAACGCAATTTTTTGCGACGTTAGGTGGTGGTAGTCAGAATCTAGCACTGTAGGTGGTGGGGGTGTTTTTGTCATTTTATATATTAGGGTGTTTAATTAAATTAGCAAACCTATGGGCTTTTTACAAATTTTACCTTGTAATACTCCCCTATTCAACTACCCAGTATTATTCCCAAAATCCTATCCAAAATAATGAACCAAACGTACCCTAGAATACTTAATTTGAGTCGAGTTCGATCACAATACAACTTGATTCGAAAAGCTCAATTAAGTTCGATTATACGAGCTCGAATTTTAACTCAAATTCTAATTTTAGGTATCGAGTTCGAGTTCAAGCTCAATTCCTCAGGCTTGAATTCGAATTCGTGTTGTAGCAATCGAGTCAAGTTTGAGTAGCCAGATACTCAATTCGATTTCACCCCTAACCTTGATTGACATGGAATGCGACGTGGGGAGTCCCCATGTCGACCACGTCACACTCCACATCAGTCAGGATGGGAAGTGATCTAGAGAATCAATAAGTGTAGTCTTGCTCATTTATAGATGCCATTACATTCTCCTGTTACTCTAGTAGTTCAATAATCACAACATGTTATAAATCATAATTACCATTATTTCGACTAATTAAATCATTAATTTCTTAATTATTCCTCATTTGTCTCTTCTCACTTTTATTAGTGGAAAAATTACCTTATCATCCTAAGGTTTTAAAGAAGTATGATACACCCCCTATGGTTTTAAAAATATCATCAAAGTTTTATTGTATTTTGTAATTAAATCATTAAATAAGTAAAATGAAGGTCTCACCCTGCTAATTCAATTACTTTTTTGTTATTTAAAGGAAATTAATGTCATTTTAAAATTATATTTACTTTTTGATGTATAGCTAAAGTATAATGAACCAATGATATTTTATTTTTCTTCGTATTTTACCAATAAATAAAAATGAACAATTCCCGGATTTATTTGTATTTTACCAATAAATAAATTATTGTTCTAAATATAATAATGAACTTACCAAATCCCTCTAAAGTTTCTAAATGACAAAAATTCCCTTATTATTAATGAATCGATAGTAATATATTAGAATTTATAATATTACAAGTTAATCATTATTTTCCAAGTTAGCTTCATACATTTTATCTTTAACACCTAAAATTTAAACAATATAAGAATATTTATTATTTCAAAAACCTTAGAGGAATTTTTTGGTATTTAATCAAACCTTAGCGGTTAATATATTAACTATTTTATCAGCATATTATCATGTAACAACATTTCAGAGTGAGGCTAATCAACAACTATAATCCAAACTACATACCTCTGGGTGATCGAGTAGTTTGATAGAGACTCTTGGGTATATTACTTAAAAGATCCTGGGTTCGAGTCTCTCTTCGGTTGTTAATAGGGATAGCCACTAGGGGTGTTCGGTTCCATGTACCTTGCACTTTTTGAAAGAACTGGAACCGAAACTGAAACCGATTGTTCCGGTTCCTAGGTACCCAGAACCAGAACCTGTAATAACGGTTCCAGTTTTGGGTACCCTGTAAAATTGATTACCCCCCAAAAGTTTTTAAAATGGCAAAAAAAAACCCTTAAAACTTACAAATGCCCCCCCAACTGGCACTTGTTAACAAAAATAAAATTCAAAATTACAAACTCCATTACTTTGTAAAGGTAGATTCTCAAAAGTTAAACCAACTTACTTTAAATGTTATGAAATATAAATATAAATCTATTTACATAACTTTTTCTACAAAAGTTTTTATTAACCCCCCTACTTTTTAATTTTATTTTATATTAGTCTGGGTTCCCGGTTCCGGTTCCTAACTATAGGAACCGAAACCGCATAGTAACGATTCCAAAAATTTGGAACTGGAACCTACCCGTTGACGGCCAGTTCCAAGTAGAAACCGGAACCAAACCCCCGAGTACCGCACCTTCCAGGCCCAACCTCGGTTCTTTTGAACACCTTTAGTAGCCACTAGAGTTCTTACCCGATCGATAATTTCAGAGTCCCAGGAGAATAATTGAGATGTGCATAAGTTAACTCGGACACATCCTGTCATTAAGAAAAAACAAAATAACTATAATCCAATGATCATATTTATGACACATATATCTATATAAGAAAAACAAATAAATAGATTTATAAAGGAATTAAAAAAAAAAAAAAAAGTCTTAACAAAGCATGGTTCATGCTACTAGAATTCATAATTAAATAGAACCCTTTTGTCACAAGACAAAGGAGACATGAAATCTAAGTAGTACAAGATTGAATAAGATTTTGTTCCATGAAATTTTGAGGCAATTTTTGACACTGTTAGGCAAATATGGGATATAATTTGCACGTGAATTTGTTAGCAGCAAAAGAAGAAAAAATTGCCATCATGTCGAATGTGAATGGGGCTTTTGGTCCATGGCAACTTCAAATCTCTCTCACCATGTGGGAAATTTTGATCAAATCATGATACAATCCAAAAAATTTGTTATTCTTCAAAAGTGATTGCATTTAGTCGTTTTCAATGTTTTTTTTTTTTTAATCACTGGGATATCCGGGTTAGTTTGTGCGTATCTTCAATTAATCTTCCGAGATCTTAGAACTATCGACTGAGTAAGAGTCCTAATGACCACCTCTATTAATTTCTGGAGGGACTTGAATTGAAGTTTATGAAACCTTTTTTCCGCTCTTTTACCATCAAATCAACTCTGTGATTCCATTTGGCTATTTTCAATGTTTTCTTCTTTGCTATCCTGCAAATTTAATGTCATCAAATAACAAAATTATGTAATTTGATCGTGTCTATATTCTCGAGATCTTTTGATTATCATAGGGGTTTGATTTCAGAAATTAGAGAATAATTTTTTTGAAGATGTTTAAAAGCAAAATTATTATTGATAAGTATGATTAAGAAGGAAAAAAAGAAATCTTCTGAATGATGTTTTGGTCCCATAGAAGATTCAGTGGTTCATGTTTTTCCACAATCGTGGCATGAAAATCATTATGAGATTTTGAGTTTTAAACCACCTGTTATAATTGAGATTTCATTTGATTAATGCTTCTTCTCCAAGCAAATCTTATTACCTTTTGTAACCAAATTTCAAACTATTTTGACCTTTGTTACACTTTTGTCACCTCCTCAACTTTTAATCCAATCTCTCATATTCTTTTTTGTTATTTAAAGGTGTTTTTCAATTTAAAAATTAGAAACCGAGGAGAGACTCGAACTCATACCTCTTGAGTAATACACCCAAGAATTCCTATCGAACCACTCGGTCGGTCAAAGGTAGTTAAATGATTTTCTGTTTTAACAACCTGAAATATTTTCAAAATTTAGTTTTGGTTGGTTCCCAAATTTGTAGCAGAGAGACAGAAAAGTACTTCAGAACAGTCTTAAAGCATGAAAATTTGACTGGTTTTTCTTCATGGAATTTTTGCTGTTTCTGAAGATTCTGACATTTTACACATTGTGAACTGCGTGTTACAGGCTCTTTACAAGATCTATAAATACTGGTTATGGCTTGAATGGTTTCTCAACAAGAATGTAAAATTTACTAAACTCTTAAAAGGACATATGGGGATGAGAAAAAACAGACAGATTGTCGAGGCTGTGTGTGAGGATTAGAGGGAACTAAACAGATTAGCTTGATTCTGTTGTTACTGTTTAGCTTCCTCTAGTATCTCATGTCCAGCCTCCACTTTCACAATTACATAATTTCTGAAACTTCAGAAATGGGTGTGAATGATTGAAGGTGAGAATTGCAGGAAACTAAATAGATTGACACTGTTTAATGCTTTCTGTTTGGTTTCCTCCAATATCTCATCTTCAGTATTCACTTAAGAGGATCTACGATGCCACAAGGAATATATATATATATATAGTGATTGTCGTAGGTGAGAATTGGAGGAAATTAAACAGAAGGATGTAAGTATGAAACTGAAAATATCAGCTTCAAGCCTTTCTGTTTGGTTTTCTCCAATATCTTATCTCCGGCACTAAACTTTAAAGGCCAAATTTGATTTCATCAGTAAAGGTTATTACTTTTCCCCGTCTTTGGAATCTTTACTATTTTATTTAATTTCATCTGTATCAGTGCCTTCATCTTAATCAGATTGTGAACCATAAAAATTACAAGAAAATTTCAAACATTATCAGGCCAAACCAGTTCTTCATCTAAAATTTGACTAAATACTTCGTAAAAACTACAAATGAAAATGCATAAAAACATTCTTCAAAAACAAGGTAATCGTATAATCGACTTTCTTTCACATATTGGTCAACGTGGTATTTCCCAGAATCCTATGCGTAAACATATTTGTACAATTCCACAACCCATGACACAGAGATGAAATTACACAATAGTATATGACTACTGTAACAACAGAGTAAAATGTCAAGAGGGTATGATGAACACTTACAAGTCTGGACAACTACTCAACAGAGTAAAATCCTGTGTGTATTTTCTATTGACTGATTCTGGTTTGTTAAGATTGATCCCGAGATTTGTTGCTCTTAGCTTAGGTCTCGAGGCTTTGGTGGGCAGAGTTAAAAGAACCTTTCGCAATTTCAGCTGCTCAGCAACTTGGTGGATAACATCTTGAATTTCAGCAAAAGCTACTAAGAACTGCGCTGCATCAGTTTGGCTCAAGACCTTCTTCACGGCCAACTCCAATGTCTTGTACCTGTCATACAATTTTTCACATAGCAGTCAATAAAATGAACTTTTCAGTCATTATTACAGTTAATATTTATGTTAATGAGTGTATTTAGGTATATAAATCGGGGGCTTGGACTGTCAAGAAACGAAGTATATGATGTGACCAGTACACAATTCAATTATGCTAAAATATATTTAGAGGTCAATAAATGTCACATTTTAGGTGGTAAGAACAACTGTTAAAGGTTATCATACTTAATTACTATGAAAACTGAACCTGAGTTGTTGTGCCTTAGTGATAACCCGCTCAATCTTCTTGAATTCTTCCTGAATGAAACCCAAGGTGGAGCCACCTGATTGCTTTTTGTTCAATGAAGCAAAAGGAAGGTGGAGGATACAGGTGGCTTGAATCTCAGACATTTCCTTGTCAATTATTGACTCCTCAATACATATCTCATGTATGACCTGTGATAAGAGCCGTTCAATCCCACCTGAGTTTGATAGGGAAGAAGATGATGACGATAATGAGGTTGAGGGGCAGACTAAGCCGCAGATAAGGTCAAGAATGGCAGATGGCCTCCAATCGCCTAGCCAGGACAGCGCAGCCAACTCATGAGGTGGAGTCCATCTAGGCATGAGCAGCTCAGCTACATCCTTCAGTTGGATTGGGACCATGGCATGGTTGTAGTGGGAACGGAACCTGTTCAATTGTTCTTCAATTAGCTCCTGAAGTTCCCACCTTGATTTCAGCTGTTTCTCTAGCCTAGCTGCTCTTGTCTTCTGCTCTTGCCTCCACAGATCATATTTTTCACTGGAGATCTCTTCCCCTGAAAGGACGTTAACTACCAGATTGAAATCTGCTCAAAGAATATGCACCCAACATATAACAAAAAAAGTAAAAAACAACTCCAGCAATGCAACATATACATTTATAATAAAGTAATTCTACCATAAAATATTAAAGCAGTTTTAGATTCATTCTTATTTGATGAAAGGCACATTGGTACAGACCTCAAAAAACAGTCTGGTGTAATTTACAAAGAGGTTGCCATGGAACAGACCTCAAAAACGCAGTCTGATTCTTTGCAAGAAAGAAAATTCTTCAAGATCTACCAATGCACAACTATCAAGCAAATTGCAAGAGGATTTTGATCAACTTTGTACAACTTAGCTTGATTATTGAAAGCAATATACTGATATCAACTTCACTACAAAGACAGACCTTATTTTACTTCATACAAAAACTTTAAAAAGATTATAACCAACATCAGAATATGTCAGATAACCCATTCCATAATAATTCAAAGATACTAATTTCAGGGTTTTCTACAAACTACTATTTTACTCAAAGAGAATAATAATGCCTATCAATAAAATAGCGATGTTTTTTCCAATGTTGCTGAAGACTTGCTCCATATAACTTTTACTCTCTTTTAACTTGAATTTTTAATTTTTCAAGGCAAATACTTGAGTTTTTAACTCAGTAATATAAACATTTTACTCTCTTGTATAAAGAGAAGAAAATTCTGGTCTTTTACCTCTTTTGATTGTTGCACCCTTTCGGAGCGTCATACACTGAACTCTCTCAAGCACCTCGTTGATCTCACCACCACCTTCTCCTTTTATGCCTTTCCTCACCATTCCTTCTTCTTTTTCGCGCTCCTCCGAGTCACTCTCTCCAACATAATTCCTGGAAGAAGTTTTCTTTTATTTAGGAAAAGAATATAGAAAGTTGTAGTTTTAAACCATTTACCACAAGCAAAACTATAAGTCTAAAACTACACATTGTCAACATTCCATTTCACTTATATCTCATTAAACAATGAAGAAAGCAACCAAACAAAAACCAAGGTTAAAATTGTGGTTATCAATTTCCATTCTTTCCTTTCTTTACCTTAAAGCAAAGTTCATAAATATCATCTCAATAGTAAAAGAAAAGAAAACTCAGGCATTTCAGGTATTTTAGAATGTTAGTACATACTGTATTCTTAAAGTCATTCTTGAGATTCCCGATTATCTTAAACCTCTGATATTAATGTTCATTCAACATCATATAATTGATTCAATTTAGACATTATCTTTCTTATTTTCCCAGAAATCAGACAGAGTTAAATCTAGTATTGCACGTCAGGACCTTACCACTCTTTCACAAAGTTAAGCACTTAAAGTTGCATTTCTATAAATTCCAAAGGACTCTTTTTCTCTTCTTTCTCACTGTAATTTTCTTGACCACCAAATATAGTACAACCTATCATTTTCACATTCATGGTTGTCAAACAAGAAAAAAGATTAAAACTTTCACATATTGAGAACCAAACAAAGCAAAATTCAGAGCTTACGCAAAAGAAAAGAACTTAGGTTCTTCAGAAAAAAAAAATGGGTTCAGTTGTAATTTTCTTGTTTTTTCTCGAGAAACAAACACACCAGATGAACATTTTGCATGCATACATGTTAATTATTATAACAAAGAAAGAAAGAAAGAAAGAAAAAAAACACTTACAAGAGAGATTGATGCACGGTTGCGTTCATTGATTTCGTTCTTCTCTCTTTCTTGGAATTTTGTCTCCGTTTCTCAGTTTTATTGAAACTGAAGTGTAGAAGGAAGTTAACTTTTTAAAGAAATTTATTCATTAAATATCTCGCTCAGTTCGGTCATCTATTAAGAGGGAAAATAATTGCCACATTTACGGGTCACTTTTTTTTTTTTTTTTTCTATTTATTTTTCTTTAGAAAAAAGAATAGTAAACGACCTGTTCCCACGCAAGGTTTTCTTAACGACATTTTTCTACTCAAATTTATATTTCATAAATATATAAATATATTTTACTTTCTTAATAAGTTTTTAACAAGTTACTAGAAACTAAGATAAGAGAGGTTTTATAAAGTAAAGACCGATAGATCAAATGGTGATAATTGATTAAATATTTTTCACCGAAATTAATTAAAAATCAACTAAGAATAAGAAACTCTAACTTTGTGATAACCGAAAATCGATGAGAAATTAAGTATCGGAATAAAAGAGGGTTTTTAGAGAAAAGATCGAAGATTTAAATGATGGTGACAAATAGAATTTTTACCGTCAAAATTGGTTTTAGGTATTAATAAAATATAAACTTTGAGTAAAAGAGTGATATTTTGAAACTTTATAGGTGGAAAAGTTGATTAAGGCAATTCTTGAGTGGGAAAAATTATTTACGCAAAATAGAATTGTAAAATTATAAGGATTACTATCATCCGGCCCCTTAAGAGATTGGAAAATTAACACTGAAAATTGAAAACTATTACATACGTCTCTGTTCGTTAGCAAAAATTCCGTTAATCAAAAATAAGTTTTTCCAGTAATACTATATTTACCGACCCAAATACCGATTTTTATATACCGACTCACTACCCAACAACCCAAATCTCAAAATTTAACACACAGTCAGTATGTCAAATCGGTCCTGAGTCGGTAAGCCTAGCATCAATGAAGTTTTTCATCCCTCCTCACTGTCTCTCCTTTTCATTTACCTCCTTCCTCTCGAGCGCCATCCACCATGGCTAACCTACGCAAGAGCTTCAATCGCCGGCCATAAGTGCCGCCGTCAGAGCCTCGCGGTTAGATAGATCAGCCCGACAGCTTAAGCCTCTTGCGTCTGGTCTTTGGCTGCTGCAACATCTGGTTCATTAGTAGGATGACAAACGCAAAAAACAATATCCAACAAACTCATGTAATCTGACAGGGACTCTTTTTACGATTAGTGATAGATGTCCAATATCACAAGGATAACTTCCTCTGAGTTCCTCTAAATCAACCATTTCTTCTGCATACTTCTGACGGAGAAAGCTTATCCTTTGACAATCTATATGCAGCTCACAATTTTGGATCAAACTGAGTAAAATCCACAATGATAACAGTTGACAATGCAATAGCATGTTTTATTCTTCAATGTTTTCTCGCTACAAAACAAAGATTTCAAACATCTTCCAAAATTTTTGACAAGAAGAGTCATAGATGCCCTCGGCATTAGTAAAGCTCAAGAGGAAAATGCACTTGACTTTTAGAGAGAGCTAAGAGTAGATAGGTCGCGAGGGCTGAACCTCGTTGGTTCATACTCACAGGCTTTCCATTTGTAATTTCATTCAACCTTATAACACTCCCCAATAATAATATAACAATAGATGTAGGTTTAGTTCTTATAACCGCCGAATTACTTATAAAATCTCTTATATTCTTCATTTTATTACGTTGTTTTAGTGACTTTATATGTTACGCGTACATCTTGTCCGATCTCTTCTGAGATTGGCCAAGTATCTCATAACATACCATAACTAGTCTCATCCAACTCCAACTTCAACCTTTTCCACACATAAACAACCCTCACATTTTTAAACCCACCCACCCAAACAAACAAACTCACTATCTTCACCAACCCCAAAATTCATTTTTAACCAAAGCCTTGATCTTTGAATCAATTTTGGATAAAAGACTTGGTTTTGATACACATTCAGTGGCTGTAACCCACAGGCAGGGGCTCTTCGAGCTCCTGGATGCTGCTAATGCCATTCGAAATGATGGGTTTGGCTTTGAGGGAGACTGTAGAGGGCACAGTGGGAAATTAAGTTGTAGAAATGGAGACGAAGAACAGCTAAGTTTGAAGAGAGTTTTGAGTGTTTTTCATCGAAGAAAATGTCTTCTTGGAGAAGGGTTTTTTTTTTCTGTGACAAGGCGAGGGAAGGTTTGAGAGCTTTTGGTGGGCTGTGGAGTTCTTCAATCGGAGCTTGACTTCCACTTCCATGGCACAAAATTTGAGTTTATCAAGAAAAGGAATATGGGAAAAAAAGCCTCATAAAATTAAGAATGGGTAAGGAAAATATTTTCCCACTTCTAAATAGATTTTGTACAAAGCTTTGAGAATCTTAACCTTCTAATAGTTTGTACACTGAGAAATTATTTTATAGAAAAAGTAATTGTATAAATCTATAAATCAACTTTTTTAAAATTTTGCTCATCCAAATTCTTTATTTGTTTCTTCGATAGATTACATATCTGATGTTAATTTGATTGTTTTGCTAGTTTTGTAGTGTATGAACACCATTACAAATTACAAATTTACAGAGATATATCAGAAGAATACTCTATTAAGATGAAAAGGTGGCAGAGCTCACTTCGAAAGCCATGGCAAAGTCATTAAACATAGAAGAAAAATTGCTTCCTGAAACAGTTATAGGGAACGTGCACAGTACCAAGCAAGGTTTAAATACTACTCACGTTGCCAAAGACCTGATCTTGTTCTTGGCTTTAAAACCCCATTCAGATGGATCCAGGATACATACACCATTATATTGATGGATGAAGAAGGTCTTCAAGTCCTCAAACATGAGCAGTGGTTTACAGTACTACCTAAAATCAATGAAGCTTATAAAATGACTGCTCTGCAGAACATTTCTTAAAGTATCTGCTTCATCAAATTTCTCAAATATCTATCCTCTACCTTAGTATTAACAAACAACTGCTTTGCATAAACCTGAAGCAACCGCCCTAACAAGTCCTTAAAAGACTCAGAGGCCATATCCACTGAAATCTTGGACCAAACATCAGATGCGTACACTAAATATCAAACTCTTCCGACAGATATACTTAAAGAAAAGATTCATATGGAACTCTTTAACCCAAAAAACTTCAACGAAAAGTGTACTTTTCAACCACTGAAATGGGATAGATTTAGGCACACTTTCGGTGGAAAGAAAAGAATGGAGGTTGAAATAAGAACCACATCAGGGTGAAGTTCACAAAGGTCATGAATGTGGGAGTAGAATCAAGCGTTAAATTGTTGAGCACCACAGGGGACTAGAGTCTCAGCGAGTTTGGCAGGAAAAGGTTTTGGCAAAAAACTGTTCGCAGTTGCCAAAGCCAATAATGGCAATTTTGAGAGAAGTGGATTCAAGGTGTCTGTAGCAGAGTTGGGATTCATAGTTGAAAGGTTGCGTGGCATCGAGGCGCAACAAAGGGTCGGGAGCGGAGGGGTTTGGTGATTGTGAAGGAGGGAGGGAATGGGAGGGAAAGAGCAGCAAATTTAGAGAGAAAAGGAGGGAAGAAAGGGTGGATTTAACAGGTTATTTCTTTTTTCTTTTGTGGGGTAAAGAAAGAGACTTTTGAGTGTTAAGAGAGACAAAACTAACAACTCTTTCAATTAATTTAATAAAAATAATCACCACTGTATATTGCATATCTCAAATGACGTGTCATCCTATTTGGCATTGCCACGTCATTCACCAAATCATCTATTTATTTACATCTCATCATCACATAAGATGACACATCACTTAAGATAAGAAATTCTAGATAACTTTCAGGATATTTAATATTATTGATATTTAAAATCTTTTATATACATATGTACACCGTTGTCTCATGATCAATGGCAAAATATGTTTTTTCTGCTTTAACAGCAGTGAATAACTTGATCCATGTGACCTTATGATATCATCCCAACTATGAATGTGAAAACACCCAGAGATCATAGTGTACTTCACATCAAATTTATCAAACTTACCCAAATTGAATTTACCTAGCAGCAGCAGTGGGAGGGTTTCCTTCTCTGAAAATGATGTTTGCAACCGGTGATGGAAGCCAAGCTGCATTGCTGCCGGCAGGGCCATCCTGGCTGTCGCCTCTGGTGGAACTCCTACGCTTTTTCAATTTTGAACTGACACTTCGTCCAACAAACAAGCCAAACTTCATGGCTGTGAATAAACTCAGTGCAATCGCAAGTGGCCTCACAGACCAGTGGTAATCTTCAATATGTTGATACTTCTCCACCATCCCCGGACAAGTTTCAAAAGACACTAGTTCCACTTCTGCAGGATCTGCCAGGGAGTTGTTCGATTCCTGTCCAAACACAAACCTTCCTGGGAATCCTACAATGAGACAACCATTTGGAAGTACTTGCGAGATCCTCCCAGTGGCCCATTCTCCTTCACTCTTAAGAGGCCATTCAAACCTGGGAGTGAACACATTTGCTTTGAGCCTCACAAATTGCCCCACATAATAAGCCTTGGCCATTTGAATCTCAGAAGCATTTCCCGTCCAAAGAGTCTCCAACCCTATGAATCCAGCTGTGACTCTTCCATCGCGTTGCACAGAGTGCAGAATTCCAACAGTAGAATGCTTGTTGTTTTCATCCTTTAACTGCACCCAATCCCCCGCAGCAAAGCCAGATGAAACCCTCTCGAGAGTCAAATCCTGCACTTTTAGAGGACTGTGCATTGAAGGGATTTTAACCAGAACAAAACCACTCCTCTCTGTATCAGTATCCAGACCAACCACAGTTCCCTCAGGAACATCCATTCTCTGAGGCCTGCGTCCATTGAGCGGCTTTCTTGAACGGACTGAGTCACCCACTTGGAGATGATCCTTCAAAATATACCAAGAAGTATAGCCTTTAACACCCGGTTTTTCCATAAGTACTCTGCTTCCTATACCACTCCATTCTCCATCACTGTAAACAGCATTCTGTGAGCTGCAAGTTCAGAAGAAATTTATCACAATACAAACAAGAAAAAGTAGAATATCATAATAAAATATTTGCAAAAGACTAATGTTCTTAGGATCTTAATGGATATTGCAATAACAGAAACTATACACATCAGAAAATACCTTTCAAAGACATGCAAGATATCTGCCATTAGAGGACGATTACGGAGATCATACTCAAAGCAACCCTTAAGAACATTCTCCACGGCAGGGGGCAGGCCACTTGGAATATATGGTTTTTCTTGCTTAATAACTACCGAATGATATATTTCGTCAATTGATTTCCCAAACCAGGGCTGGACACCAGTCAACATCTCCACTATGCTACATCCAAAACCCCAAGAATCCGTCTCCAAAGATATAGGACCCCTCACTTCTGGTTCCCACTGTTCTGGGCCCATGTAGTTTGGGGTTCCAAGTCTGAGAGCCACATCAGAATCAGACAATGGAAATGCAAGAAGTAGATATGGCAACCCAAGATCTCCCAGGATGAGTTGGTCATTTTCATTAAGCAAGAAATTTGAAGGCTTCAAATTCAAAACCAGCAGTCCAATAGAGTGCAACCCCAAGATTCCTTTTGACAACTGGATCCCATACCTGTAAACATTTGCATCTTCAGAGGATATGCATTGTTTTATCGACAACAATGACTGCGCCAAACAGGCAAAGCAGTCATACAGCCTTATATCTATCAGGACACAGCCTTATAACTATCAAGGAACCTAGAATGGGGGCTGCTTGGTTAAGGGTGTTACCGACCTTTTCCAATACCCATTTTCAGCTTAGAAAAATAATAAGGTGAAAAGAAAGAAAGTAGATTATAAACTTCCAGAAGATAAATATAACACCTTAAGATGTCAGGCAATGGAAGCTTGCCTCCTTTCAGTTGAGCTATTCGATCACCAACAGATCCCTCATAAAATTTCATGGCAATGCAAACCTGCCAAGACATCAAACAGTAAATAGATAGATAATATCATAAAACAATAAGGAAACTATTGTAACCAAAAGACGGAAAAAGGAGAGCTAAAATGGTCCACTAAAAACATTAAAACCATAAACACCCAAAGCATGTGAAAAAAATATAAACATTTTCAAGATTTCACCTTTCCATTTATGACTGAAATACCATGCAACCAACAAACACCTGGAAGTTCTCTAAACTTCAGAAACAACTCCCCGAATTTATCAATAAAAGTTTTTGTACAGTCTTCCTTCAGTGGATGCAACATCTTTACAGCTACTTCATGATACTCATCAAAATCATCAGCTGACTGATGATGAGTCGCCAGCCAAACATCACCAAAGGGACCTCTTCCAATCCTATGCTTAAGTTTCAACGAATCAGGCTCAAACCAAGGCTTAGCCTGAGAAGGAGTAGCTACAACAGTTCTAACGTGATCTGGATCCCCTTCTAAAAGTTCATACTCAAATGAAGCTGCTGGCTTGGTTACTCCAATCTGTTCAGCCATCTTCTACTGCTAAAGCAGTATAGTACAGAGAACAAGCAAGAAGTTAAGAATTCATTAAACACCCTAATAGAACAGTGGCAACCAATAAAATACATTTAAAAAACTAACATTCCGAGAATGTCACACAACAGAATACCCATTCCATCCTCCCCAATTAAAGTAAAACCTTAATTACACCTCACGAGACCCTTGTGCATACAAAGATCAAATCATTATTATAATTTCCAGTTTCTGTGGAAGTTGACAAAACTAACTAGAACTGTTACCAAGTCATTAAAAGTTCCACTTCTCACAAATAATAATAATAATATCCAATTAATTCAGTCTAAAACATATCATTCCTTGAACTTCACCCTTCCAATCCCTCTAGAACACAAAAAAAGGTTTTTGATATAAAGACCAAAGATACAAATTTAAGCCTTTTAACTTAACCTTCAAAATTTAACAGCACCCTGCTTCCAGGGCTCCACCGTAAAGAAACACACCCATCTATTAACAAAAACTGAAAGAAACCGATTTATCGATGAGCAACTGATTATGATACAACTTTGTTTATCAAAAAGGTTATTTTAAAATAAACTTTTTGCTATAGGAAAAAAAAAAAAAAAAAAGTCACTCTAGGTTTTCAAAAATTGTTCTCTGAAAATAAATTTTTGAATACCGTATCACACAAATTCGAATATTAAAAAATTAAGAGGTAACAAATATTTTTAAGTTGCAATTTAAGTTTAGATAATTCACTAAATGACCCCATAAGTTTCATCTAATTCTCCCGAAGTCTGTTCTTATCAGAAACAGATATCCTTGGTTCGAAAAAGAAACAGAAAAACATCCTGCAGTCCTGTAGAACAAAAAAAAAAAAAAAAATCATCCGAGAAAGCACGTTGTTCAATCAATACTCATTCACCAGACTGATATCTATATAAAAACGATCACACAGTCATGTTACAGTACCAGCACATTTTTAAGCACAGAAATTAAAAAAAATAAAATAAAATAAAATCAGCTTGAAGAACAAAATAAAAGCTTTTAATTAATTATTTTCTCGGGAAACAAACGCAGCAAGAGAAAGCAAGTATCATTAACTCACCGATTGAGAGAAGAATTTCCAAGTGAAGTTTCCAAATTCGAAATGAACCCTAGAACGAAGTCTGTTATTATTATTGATTTTGTTTCGGAGAAAACGACAAATAATCACCGAGACGAGGAATGAGATAAAGAAGAGAACCGTTACGTGAGGGAATATGCAATATTTGGTGCTGTCTGTGTCGAGTGTTCGCCACGTCAGTTAATAATATCCTACTCTTCACGTGTCATATATAGTTGCGGTTATTTAACACATACATATAGCCTAGAATGATGCACAATATGGCCGAATTCAACCAACTTTTTTCCATTTTCATGTATGAGTAATGCTACGTGGACTAACTAATATGGACTAATCTAAGTATTAACATTAGAAATTTAAAATTTTTTTTAGAGAGAATTTTAAATTTCTAATGTTAGTACTTGGATTAGTACACATTGGTTAGTGCACATAGTTTTATTCTTTCAGATATATAAACATAGACTTGGCAAAATGGGTTTGGATCTGCAGGTCAACTCTAAATCAGATAAAAAATATAGGGTGTGAGTCTTTAATATTAGACACGTTTTTCTTCTACCCGTACCTAGCCCAACCCGTTTTCCAACTGGTTAAGCGGGTACACCGTAGGTGCCCACGGGCTCCCGTTTGTTTTTCCCCTTTTCATTTTGCAGGGATACCCTAAATTCTAAATTGGGGTTTGGCCATGTTTTTGCCCCAAATCGCAAAATCCCTAACTCTCTCAAATTCATCGTCGCCGTTTCTCCTCTCTTCGTTTCGCTTCTCCTCTGTCACAGTCGTCCCTTCTCCGTTAACTTCTCGCACCTTTTTTTGTGACCCGGATTAGCCGCTGCTTTTGCCCCTTTTGCCCCATTTCCTCTTCTCTAGCTCCGTTCTTTTACCTTCAGACATCTTCGATAGTTGTGTATAATCTGAGCTGTATTTTGTATGTCTCTTGTATTATATCTGTGAAGAGAAAGGCGGAACTCAAAAGTTGATATTCGTGGCAGTGATCAGTGATGAGGCAGGGGTAGCAGGTGGCATGTGGGACGTGGGGAGTGGAAGTGGGTGGAAGTGGAGGTGATTAAAGTCAGAGTTAGGTTTTGATTGGGATGAAGACTGAAGAGTGGAGAATCTACAGCAGAAGTTTCAAAAACTAAACAGTAAAAGAGGATACTCAGATCTGTTCAATCTTTGCTTGTTTGCAGAGTCAATTCATTCTCAAACTGTTGCTTTTCTTCTGTAAATTTTTTCTTTGTTCAGATTTTTTTATGTGGGTTTATTTGGTTGATGAGGAATGAAAGGACAATCAATAAAGTTTTTTAATCTTTTTCTTTGTTAGGTTCGGGTTTCGCTTTAATGGTGAGAAAACTTGGGAGAAAACGTGGGTTTCTTTTTTCTGTTTGGTTGGTGACAAATTTTGCTCAAAAATGAAGATTTGGGGGTGTAACTGCAAAAAACTAAAATCGGGAGATGGCAGATGGGCACTGCAGGGTCCACCCATACCTCGATGATAGGGTAGCGGGTCCGCTTTAAATCGACCTCGCTTTAGGCCCTGCACGGGTGAGACCCGACCTGCATGGTCCCACCCTCCCGCCCTGCTTTTGCCAAGTCTATATAAACAGAAGGGCTAATTTTCAAGGGAAATTTATTTAATTGACCTTTTCGAAATATCATATTAAAAAATAACTAACTTTTAAATAAATTTTTAAGTAAGATTTCTTATGAGAATTTTGGGTACTTTTATTTTATCCTTCACACAATCACACTTAATCACAAAAATATCGACTGCGTTTGTTTCCTGTTTTTTTAAAATACTCTATTTCTATCCTAAAAAAATTGCAGTTTGTTTTCCTATTCTTAAAATCATATCCTATAATATTTAACTACTTTAAACCCCCATAGGTTTGTTAATTTAACTAAACACCTCCAACAAAATGTTTTATAAATTGACAAAAACACTCCCACCCACCCACATTTGTCATATTTTCGTAATCTGGCGTAGATCCACTGGTAGTGCGCCGATCTAGAAAAGTGGATCTGGCCGAAAAATGTCAGATCTTTAACCACATCTGGCCATCAATGATGGCTAATATATGGCCGTCATTGACCATCAATGGCAACCATATATTTGTCCGTTGTTGACAGTCAGGCCAGATTCGACTGTAGATCGGCATTTTCTAACTAGATTCGTGGTGAATCTGGCCGGAAAAGACCATAGCAGCACTTGACTAGCCAGATCTGGCGGATTGTGTGCAATGATACTAGATTCCTGCCTGATTCCGGTGGTGGCGACTGAAATCTAGCAACTATGGGTGGATGGGGGGTATTTTTGTTAATTTATAAACTTTTTATTATTGGGGGTGTTTAGCTAAATTAACAAACATATAGGTTTTTATGTTAATTTTTAATCTTACCTCGTAATAATAACTCAACTCAACTTAACAATAATATTTCAAAAATACTACTCAAAATAAGAAAACAAACAGACTTATATATTTTCATTAAAATGAAAAAAAAAAAGTTTTTGATTTAAGATTGAAATGTAAATATTATGGATTTTTGGTTTGTTTTTTGAGAGAATTTAGCATTAAAAGGTACATAAAATGTAGAAATATGTTTAAAAAAAAAAAAATTCGTGTTAATTCAAATTAGGTTGAAAATTCATTTTTTTCCTGAAAAATGATGATCAAACCCGAACAAATTTGAATAAACTTAAATTGTTTGCACCTAGTCACTCAAGTTGCTCGAGTTCAATCGCTCAAGTGGAGGTATAATGATATTAACCTTGTTCAAGTGTACACATATTAATATAACCCATATAAAATATTAAGAAGACTTACTCGAGCAAGGTTAATACCATTATAACCCCCTCGAGCAACTAGACTAGAGCGACTTAAGTTTTTGCAATTTTTCTAGAAATCAGATTTATGATTCAAATATGAGAAAGTGGGTTTTTTCCCCCTAAATATGCAATATCTCACTTATATTAAACACATATGAACATAATATTATCCTAAATATATAAAAATGAAAAAAAAAAAAACATAAATTTAAAGAAAAAAGAGGAGAAAGAAAGAAGTGAATTAATTAAATTGAAGGAGAAGGGCAAAATCGTCCTAACTCTGTGTCAAAGGTCTTACTTACAAAGATTAATTAGAGATGGATTGTCTTAAGGTCACATAAATAATTATTTCAATTTTAAAAAAACACCTTATAATTTGTAAAATTTATTAAATATGTATTAGGTTTAGGCTTACTCCTCAAATCAATTTTGGTTTAGATCCATTCTGTATGTAGTATTACAGATATTAATTAGATATAAAAACCAATCTAACATTAGTTTGTGGGAAATGATTTCAACTAAACGCATTGAAGTTGTAAGTTGCATTGTTTTAAAAACCGACTCGTTGTGAAACCCGATTAATTGATCGAGTCACGGGTCGACCAATCCAACAATTGGATTGGTTGACGTCAGTAACAAAAGTATTTTAAAAAATTATAAATTAATCCCTTAAATTTTAGTATATTTAAAAACCCCCAAATAAATTTCAATTAGTCCCCAAAATTTTAATTTACTTTGAAAATACCCAAAAATTCAATTAGTCCCTAAAGTTTTGAAATGTTGAAAACACCCCCAATAATTACAAAAGTAGTCCCTATAAATTTGAAAGATAACAAAACCCCCTAAAATCTTAACCGGACCGAAGAGACTACAAGGTCCTGATCGGTCCAATCCAGTCCAAGTTTTAAAACAAAGATGAGTTGTGTAAGAAAGGGAAAGATTTTGTAACAGAAGAAAAAGAAAAAGTTTAGTTAAATGAGAGAAGGTGGTGTAAGCTTTTGGTCAAGAGAGGGTGAGGCGTGTGGACAAATTTTTCATTATAAGAATGGAGAGTTTTAATACATCTATATTCGCACAAAACCATTAGCATGTAGAAGACAAGTTGAGCCTTCAGCCATCCACAGCACAGGAAAGGGAGATGACAACATCTATTAATAAAAAGAACTTGGTGCACGTTTCATAGAATGAAAGATTAGTCATAAATTCAGGAATGCTAAACCAGCCAAGAACACTGAGTATAAGAATATGAATATCCTCAGCACTCCCAAATCCCAAGATTTCGCCCGGCAAAAAGGAAAACAGAGCCGAAAAACATGTAAAGTGAACTAGTTCTGAGTTTCCCAACTCCTGCGCCAAGTGAACAAACTTTTTGCATTGGATAAACTCGAATAGCCTACTTGAGAGAACTTGATGTATAAAATGTGGCCCAAGGGCACACCTTACATTGGAAAGCTCGACATGTATTAGATGTATCATCCGACTCTGGCCTACTAAGTTCTACAACCATGCCTAATTAGTGTCAAAGCTGTACCATATTTCTGTGTGCATGTGCTAAGCGATGTCGAGCGAATCTGGAAGGACGGCTCTTGCCTTCTGATGTCCTTCTTGAAACACCCCACAATCTGGTGTATGACAACCACCCTCTTAGGAAGTGAGCCAACTTGAACTCTGGCGCAGGCATTTCCTCCACATGTTCATAATTATAGTAGTTGTAGCTGTCCTCTTGATTTCGTAAACTATCTTCATAAGCGAGACCAGGATGTCTCTTCTCTCCACAACCATGTGATCCTGATGATGAGCTTACTTCTTGATTTTCTAAATAATTTTCTTTATCAGCAAGATAAGTATGTCTCATCTCTTCAAGAGCACCTGATCCTGATGATGACCTTATATAAAAAGCTTTCAGTTCCACTTCTCAATAAGCAGAATGTAGAAAATGAATGGATATTTCAAATAATTGTTAACAAGATAATCAAGAGAGGGACGCTGGCCTCACAGCTAACCAGAATCAACCAGTTTGAATTGTCTTCATTATCCACAACAAACTTTCGTCTCATAATTTTGCTTCTCTAACATTTAAATAATTAAGAGCATTATGTACTTTGGATACCCTTATATCCTGCAATACTCAACCATGCTAATCTCAAACTAGAGGAACGAGCTATAAGAATTTAAGAGGGAAAAAGGTTAGAGCTATTTGTTTCAGATCTGTTTACTAAGTTTGCTATCTTGTTTTTTTCTTATAAGCTCTTTTAACTTTCATCTAAGAAAATATTCCTAAACAAGCTGTGACTTATACAATGGTGGAAACACATAGCTTCTTCTAATGATGAACATGAAACCATTGTAAAAACCAAACAGAGATTCTTACATTGAATGCTGGGTGGAAACAACACTCTGGGTTCTAGACAGTCTTTTTGAATGTAAGTAGTTGATAGACATATGCCTAACAAATTGAAGCTGCAGATTCCAAAACAGATAGAGAAACTTGTAAGCAGCTACTGAAATACTGGAAAAAAAAATAAAATAAAAAAGATAATACAGGAATCCCCCACAAAGAACGCATGAAAACCAAAAAAACATAGCAAGGATGCAGAAGTACGAACTTCCATTCACATTTGAAATCTTTCTAATGGGTAAAAGAATGTTGTTTTCCAGGTTCTTGGAATGCAGAGGGGAGGTCAAGGAAGGAGAAGTTGAAGGCTTACAAAGAACAGCCACTTGGCAATCAGAAACAGGGAGATCTGGCTCAGTAGTTTATGATGTATCAGAAGATTACCTTACAAAGTATGGAATGGAGAACCAGAGTTTATCAAATTAATGTCAAATAATTGCTTAATTACTAAAAACCACAGAAAAAAACTTCATGTGAGTAGCATAGAAAAAAGATTATGGCCTTAGCAATTGCTCCTAATGCAAATGATGAACTGTTACCCATATTAATATACATGTGAACGTAGTACGTAGATTTTCTTAAATTTGCAATAACCAACTTTATAGGCCAGAAAGGATTAAGAACCTGATGTCGCACTCACACATGCATTTGGAAGCTCAAATTTTATTAAACAACGTTTAGCACATGCCAAATTACTTCTCTATCAAGGACCTTTGTGTCTCAAGTCTCTGCCAATTAACTTTGAACTACTACTAATGCTACAAATAATCCAGAACTGTAGTCTGTGATCATATTTTCAGAGTCAATCTGTCATAACAAAAGAATATAACAGGAACAAGTTAACATGCTCATTTAACAAATGGAGCTTATAGTCAACAAGTGTTTCCCAACACAATAGTCAGATTTTGAACTTCCAACATACATATATCCCTATTCCTAGTGAAGATAACCCACATTATTATCATCCAAGGGTATCTTCGAATATGCAAATGTGTTATCATCTTAAAGTTATGCCAACTCCTAATATCAAGCTCCAAAAGAACCATGATATGGTAGAAAAGTAAAAATCAACAATTCCTTAAAACATCAAAGAGTGAGACAAACCTGATCGCCATCCTTGATCCGAAAATCCTGAATTCGAGCTTTGTCATTAACCAACTTTTGACCTTCATAGGACAAGCAAAAGTGTCCCCAAACATGCATCCTGACCTCATCAAATTAAAAAATAAATAAATCAACACAATTCATCAAAGCTACATATATGTAATCGGAACATAGTCAATTAATCAACTTTTACCATGAAATTTTTCCTTGGCTGTCCCTTGGGGACAAAGCAAAAACTTCCTCTACGGCTTCTTTAAGCTCCGCCACTGTAACATTCCTCGCAACATGCACATCTGCAAACAAAATTCTCTGTCAAATTCAAACAACTCAACGCCAAACACTCAAAAATTCTTCTCTCTTTGACAAAAATCTCACAATTTGTATTTGAAATAACTTCAATAATAAAAATTATATAACAAATTTCCTTCTCCACTCAAACATATGCCATTTTCAGCTTCTAATTTTCAACAAAGTTTCCCTAAGGATGCGTTGTCGGAAGCGCATTAATATAGCCAAATAATCAAAACAGATGAAAAGACTTAAATAAAAATTAAAAGTAAAAATCATCCGAGTGTTTTTTGGAGAAGCATCCAATTTTGGTGCCTTTTCCAAAAAGAACTTTCAAATGCATTCATATAAAGTGATTTCCATGAAATACACAACTTTTCCAAACAAGCCTTTCAGAAAATAAAAACACGCACGAAACAACAACATTAGAGAAAAATTAAAACAAAAAGTTACGAACCGAAGAAAGAACCGTCGAGCTTCAAAACAGAGAGACTGAGCTGAGTCTGAGGAAGCCTAATATACGTTAGCTTCCGTCCAACACTACCTTCATAATCATAATCATCATCAGACTCATAAAAATCGCGATCATGATCATCACCGTCGTTAATCGTCACCGAATCCACGCATCGTCGCTCTACCAAAGCGCGCACCATTAGCACTACGCACTCTGTATCAGGTACGACTTTCTTTATTTGTTTTTGTCTTTGTTTCTTAAAAGGCTGTTTGTTTTTGGAATTGAACAAAGAGAACTGTTATGGGAATGTAAGTTTCTAGGGTTTTTTTTCTCCCTCAACAAACAGCAAAGATTTGCTGACAGACCACCTGAGCTTTGTTTGTTTCTTTACTTGTTTCGGGAAGAGACCGTTGTGAGCGCGATTTTATTTTTGTTATTTTTGGAGATATGGGCGGGATTAACTGTACGCGTTTATTTCCCTACTCGCCCTTTCTACACCCACACGTGGGTTCCTTTTTTGTTTATTATCCCCTGTTTTATACGCTGGTTTAATAAGTGGATTTCTTTTTTTTCTTTTCTATTTGGGTATGGTTTTATTTTACCGATAAATATTGTTGCAAAATATATATATATATATATATATATATATATATATATATATATATATATATATATATATATATATATATATATATTATGAAGATAAAAATAACAAATTGATGATTTAATTCAAATTTTTTTTTAAATTTATCTATCTAAAATTTGAGGAATTCTTGAAAAGTATTCCAGACTAATTTTTTTATTAATTTAAAATAGTTTTAATGGATGAATAAAATCACCAAAAATATTGTTGTAACATTGGTTTAATAACATTATCGGATTAGAACTACTTGGGTTGTGGCCAGATGACAATACCTTACGTTACTTAAAGATTTTGTATTCGAGTCACACCAAAACCCATTGGGCACCCCGGTTACCAAAAGTATCAAAAGAGTAGCTGCCAAGCTTTTTTATAAAGCTTCTACTTTTTTTAACTTGGACCTTGGGATTCATTTGGCTTGTGGTCATATGGCAAGACTCTCGGTTAGCCGAAGTTCTTGTGTTCTCATTGGGCTTGTTGTAGAGTATTCAATAGACCTTAAATATTAGTTAAGGTACGCACAAGCTAGTCTGAATACTATAATTACCAAAATTATGAAAAGAGTGGCTTCCTACCCATCTTTTTACTTAGCCTATTGAGCTTGTAGGGTGTTCAATAGACCATAAAAATTAATCGAGGTGCGTGTAAGTTTGTCTAGACACCCCGATCAGCATAAAAAAAAATATATATATCGGATTAGTTTTTCCTCTTGTGATGGTTGGTTCATAATCTAACAAAACAAACTAAAATTTTAATAAATATATGTCAAGGTTACAAAAATGAACCCAATAGCACAATTGATATTAGTTAAATTGTTATATTAATATACATGGATGGGACGTATAGCTAATATCACATGTAATTTATGGATGGGATAATATCAGGCTGCCCTGAGGGGTAGGCAAGTGAGGCACTTGCCTAAGGGCCCTCCCCAAAAAAAAGGGCCAAAAAGGGGCCCAAAATTATTTTAAGATAGATTTACAGAAATATCATTAGGCCCAAAAAAGTTTATAATTTTTTATCCAAACCGGTCTAAAGGGCCCCAAAAAAGTCAAAAAGCCTCAAATTCATTATAATTTCTAACATAAATTTACAAAAAAACCATGTTTCATATTTTCCATTCACACCCCCAAATTAACTAAAATAGTTATTCATATGTCTAAAATTTCAAAACACCCATTCAATCCCTAAAATGATGAAAACATTGCATCTCTCCACCCCTCTACACCGCCATAGTGCCATTGTCGGCTTTAAAGTGATGATGCTGGTCAATTTTCTCACCAAGATCGATCAGATTCATCACTTAATCATTTCCCAAACGTTTTCCCAACATTGATAACCCCCAATTTGGCCGATTTTTGCTGATTTTCGCAACCTATTTTCATTCTCCACTGGATGCAACAACCATTTCTTGCACGTATTTGTTATCGTTGACCTTCCCCAACACCACCATCTTCCTCCCCTCAATCCCCTTTCCAAAACCGCTCACTTACCTGACCCCGGTAGCCCGCCCGTCGCCGTCCACCTCTCCTAACCAGTTTCGTTTTTTTTTTCCAATTGGGTTTGTTGATGATTTTTGGTTTTGTGTTTTATGGTAATGGTGATCTCTTTGGTAATTGGTTGATTGGAGTTGTTCACTTGTTTGTATGGGATGATTTCTGGAGTTAATTGATTGTTTTTGGTGTGTTTGGGTTTCAGTTGTGGTGGACCGGTGGTGGTTTGGCCAGTTGGTGTTGGGAAAGAAGAAAGGGCCCAACTAGTGATTTGGAAATTGGAATGGGGTGGTTTGGAATTTAGCCATTAAGGGTGTGAATCTGCAATTTAGGAAACGAAGGTACCCACTGTGATCTCACAAACCTTAAGTGGGTATATGTCGTTTACTTTATAATTTCCCAGTTCCCATCCATCCTACCTTCTGCCGCCTATCTCTGTAAGCTTGAAACACATTACCGGCTCAATTTTTCCGTTGAGAGACCTTACTTGCTACAATCTTTAAATGTCAAAACACAATCTCCTCTCTCCCCCAAATCCAAACGACAACCTCTTATATCAATTCATTTATCTGGTTATAACTCATTTTACTGAAAAAGTCCAGTGTTCTCATTTTTTACTATTACTCTCATAGCATTCTTAACTCATTTTACTCTAAGTCTCAGCTTTCTCATCTATTGTCTCTCAATTTTCTCATCTCTATAAACGGAAATTTCTCAAGTGAATGTGTGATTTACATTATTTTTTTTATGCAGGGTAATATTAAGGGCTCTAAATCATTTTACTCTTAGCATTCTCAACTCATTTTACTTTATAGTTGATCTAGTGAATGTGTGATTTACATTATTATTTTTATGTAGGGTGATAATATAACATTTTTTAGTTTCAACACAACAGAAAGCAAAATCAAGAACATAAATCAAGTGCTAAAGTTCCTTCTTAATTTTTATAATTATTTTTATTTTAGCAAAATAATACTAAGAGCTCTAAATTATTTATTCTTTGAATAGAAATGTCTATTAGGAAGTATGAATCTTGATTTGAAAAACGTAAGAAAAAAAAAGGATAGAAGAACTAATTCAATCCCAAAAAGGTGCACTTGATAGATTTGTTATTAATACGAAACATTAAATGCTAGAAAAACCAAATGAAGATTTAAATGAAAAATCAATTGAAAATTGTGAAGAAATTTTTAAAGATAACAATTCAAATTCATCAAATATTAGTGAAAAATATCATGAAAATTTAGAAGAAGAAGTTTCTTTCGACAAGAATGAAAATATTAATGATAAAGATGAAACAACTATTAAAAATATTTATGATCCGTCTGACTGGAATAATTTAGACACAAGCTTATGTTATTTATTAGTTAAGAAATGTCCAATTAGACAAGTTTTATATTTTCCAAGAGATGAAAATTCTAGACGCTTTTCTACAATTCATTACATTCGAAAATTACCAAATGGAGAAAAACATGATAGAAAATGGCTAGTATATTCAAAAGAATTAGATAAAGTATTTTGTTTTCAATAATGCTACGGACACTGACGCTTTGCACCGAAATGTTAAACCGAACGACTTGTCACCTGAGTCCGACGAGCCACATAGCACATTAAGAAATATTTCGGGAATGAACAGCCGTCCATTTTAATTAGACGGGCGTTCATTTGAAATGGACTCCCATCCATACGAAAATGACAATGGACTCCCGTCTATATTATATGAACAGAGAGTCCATTTACTATGGACAGGAGTCCACCTATAAGGAGGCTCGTCCATAGCCATTTTTGCATGGACGCCTGTCCATACGACCGTCCATTATGACCCTCTATTTTATATGGACAATCGTCCATACACAATGGACGGGGCGTCCATTTCTCTATCTTAATCTTTCCTTACTACTTCACAATTTTTTACTTTGAAAGAAGTGTAGTTTGGAAATAATATGTTTAACTATAGTTCAACCCTTATCATCCACCATTTTTGAAAAGTTGTCAAGCATGTCAGGAAGATTATATTAGATTGAATTAATTAACAACATGCATGCACTTTTCTCATCCCAGGGTCTGCAGCCCCTACGACCTTCACTAACTATTTTCCTCCTCTTGAACGGCCATTTTATCAATGGGGAGAAGGTGTCTACAACAGATTTGTCTTTGGCGCCGAAGTTGTACCATCAGTGGGTGGTTTTGTGATTTTTGGAGATGAGTTATCCTTGCCATCTTTTTGTTCTTTTCAGTAGGAATACAGAAGAAAGGTAATATAGAAAATTCTTTTGGAACAACACTTTTGAAGGAATAATACAAAAATGGGCGGGCGTCCATTACTTTGTTTTTAATTTTTTTTTTAATTTAAACAATGGACGGACGTCCATCTAATAGGGACACCCGTCCATTGAATATGGACGTTTGTCTATAATATATAGACGGGATTCATGATTTTCGTTTTAAAATTTTTTTATTTTAAACAATGGACGCCCATCCATATTTTATGGATGATTGTTCATTCGCGAAATATTTGTTAATATATTACGTGGCTGCGTCTACCCAGTTGACACGTCATTCGGTGTAATATTTCGGTACAGGTCTTTGGTGTCCGTAGCATTATTGTTTTGTTGTAAATTATTTAGTTTAAAATCAAATGCAATTCAATTAGCAAATGAAGTGTGTGGATATTGGAAAAATCTTAGTGTCAAGCTTAAAAGTCACGAAACAAGCAATGAACATGCCATAAATATGAACATTTGGGTTGATGTTGAGATGAGATTGCTTAAAAACAAAACAATTGATAAATGTTTACAATAGAAAATAAATAAAGAGAATGAGCATTGGAAGAATGTACTATTAAGAATTATAGCGATTGTAAAAAATTTTTTAAAAAAATAATTTGGCATTTCATGGTACAAATGAGAAGATTTATCAAGAAAATAACGGAAATTTTTTGAATTTAATTAAAATGATTGTTGAGTTTGATCCAATAATGCGAGAACACCTTAGACGTATTCAAAATGGAGAAATTCATACTCATTATCTTGGTCATAATATATAAAATGAGTTAATAAATATTTTAGTATTAAAAATAAGAAATACAATTATTAAAAAAATCAAAGAATCAAAATATTTTTCAATTATACTTGATTGTACCCCAAATACAAGTCATCAAGAACAAATATCACTTATATTAAGATGTGTAGATATTTCAATAAGTCCAACAAAAATAGAAGAGTATTTTATAGATTTTATAAAAGTGGATGATACTTTTGGTCAAGGTCTTTTTAATGTACTCACAAGTATACTAAAAAATCTTGAACTTGATGTAAATAATGTGAGAGGACAAGGATATGATAATGGGTCTAATATGAAAGGTAAAAAAGTGTGCAAAAAAAATTATTAAATATAAATTCTAGCGCATTTTATACACTATGTGGTTGTCATAGTCTTAATTTCGTTCTTTGTGATATGACTAATTCATGTGCTGATGCTATACATTTTTTGGAGTGACACAACGCATATACTCATTATTTTCTTTTTCTACAAAACGATGGAAAATTTTGCAAGATCATGTGTTAGAACTCAAGCCCAAGGGAAAGCCCAACCCAAAAGACCGGCCTGATAAGTGGGAGAGGCCCTAGGCTTAAGTACCACACTTGGTGGGTGTGAGATCCCGAAGTGGGATCTTAACATTGCACCCCCTTCAAGAGCCGACGTCCACGACGACTTTCACTCTATCGACACTAAGCCGACGTAGCCCTTTCCCCTTTTGGACGGCTTCACTCACCTATCAATTATTTGATGCAGCAACCCCTCTCAAAGAGAGCACACTGCACCTTAATCTAGCCTATAGGTAGCCCTTTCCACAGCCCAACTCTCAACGAAAAGCACCAATGTTAGAACTCAAACCCAAGAGAGAGTCCAACCCAAAAGATTAGCCTGATAGGTAGGAGAGCCCTTAGGCTTAAGTA
Organism: Pistacia integerrima; assembly: GCA_026225825.1. Taxonomy (NCBI): domain Eukaryota; kingdom Viridiplantae; phylum Streptophyta; class Magnoliopsida; order Sapindales; family Anacardiaceae; genus Pistacia; species Pistacia integerrima. The sequence continues at coordinate 12,839,642 of CM047750.1, read as the reverse complement.
CCACACTTGGTGGGTATGAGATCCTGATGTGGGATCCTAACATCATGTTTCTAATTTGACACTTAAGCTATTATCACAAACACGTTGGGAAAGTCGTGTTGAAAGTGTTAAAGCAATAAAATTTCAAGCTCCACAAATAAGAGATGATTTATATCAATTAGCAAAACTAGTGAAGATCCTAAAACAAAAAGTGAAGCTATTTCTTGAGTAACATATGAGATTGAAAATTTTGAATTTCTATTAGGCATGATTATTTGATATGAAATGTTATTTGCTATTAATACAGTTAAGAAATATTTACAATCTAAAAATATGGACATTGTTGTTGCAACAAATCAGTTGAAAGATCTTGTTTCATTTTTGAAAAATATAGAGAAACTGGGTTTACATTTTCTATGATTTCTGCTAAAGAGATTGCAAAGCAAATGAATATAGAACCAAAATTTCGTGAAAAACGTACAATAAAGAGAAAAAAATAATTTGATAAGAATGAAAATGAAGAGATAAAATTGTCTGCTGGAGAATCTTTTAGAATAAATTATTTCACATATTTAGTTGATCATGCCATTTCCTCACTTCAAAGTAGGTTTGAACAATTTGAAATATATAGTGATAATTTTGGTTTTCTTTATAATATAGAAAAGTTAAAATTACTTGATGATGATAATTTGAAGAAAAATTGTTTAAATCTTGAAAACTTTTTAAAACATGAAATGCTCTCTGATATTGATGGTTTAGATTTATATTCAGAATTAAAAGTCTTAAAAGAAATTATAAACGTGGAAATTAAAACACCACTTGAGATACTAAATTTTATAAAAAAAATGTGAATTTTTTTCTAAATGCATGGATAGCTTATAAAATACTATTAACTATTCATGTTACTGTAGCTTCAACAGAAAGAAGTTTTTCAAAATTAAAGTTAATAAAATCTTATTTGTGTTCAACCATGTCTTAAGAAAGATTAGATAATTTGACTATATTATCAATTGAAAAAGATTTGATTTCTAAACTTGAATATAAAAATTTAATTAATGATTTTGTATTTCAAAAGGTAAGAAAAATAAATTTGAAATAATTTTTTAATATTTGCTTATATTATTAAAGGAGCCCCAAAGTAACTCTTGCTTAGAGTCACAAATGTTCTTGAGACGACCCTGTGGGGTATATAGCTAATATCACATGTAATTTATTGATGAGATATATAGCTAACAATAATGCTACACGTACAAAAAAATCTTATAAAAATTTATATATATAGTAATATGACAAGAAATGAATAAAAGAGTAAATACAAAAAGTCAAACTCATTATATTCACTATTTTTTCCATTTTCTGCCACATCATTCTGTATATAAATATTTGTAAGATTTCTTTATACGTATAATATTACTCGATAGCTAATATCAGATGTAATTTGTTGTTCAACTATTACGATAACATGCATTAAGTTTAATTGACATAGCCATTTGTTTGTGTGTTATATTCAAGTTTTATATTATATTGCTTTGTGCTAAGTTTAAACTCAACTTCGCTAAACCAATTAGGCTTTATCCCTCACCTCCCCTGAGGTCTGGGTTTCAGTCTTTTAGACAACAACATCTCAAAGGTGTCAAATAGCATACCACCTCCCCTCACATTTGTTAATCGTCCACTGCCTCTTGTGGTAAATGTTAAGGAACATAATTAACAAGAAAAGTGACATTACATATTTGTCCCTCTATCAAAGTTTAAAAGATATAAATTACATATTATGATTGGAAACTCAACGCCCTAGACAGTCAAAGTATCACCACTAAACATATCTAAGAGTGGCGTGTTTGATGGTGCTAGAAGTGCACCACCACTAAGTTATTGAACTTTTTGGCTTTTACTAGGCAGCGTGCGGGCTATTTTCGGAGACCATTTCTACATTTTATGACACCTATGGATTTCTCGTTGTGCAACTTCTCTATGTTTGATAGTTAGGGATTATAACGTGCTGTCATTTTTTGGTAAAAGTTTTATAAGTGATACATTCAACCCTTTTTAGCTATTATTTTTATCGAATGATTGCATGGTATATGATTTTGCAACTTATGATGATCATGTTGGTTACAGTGATAATAGGGGCGATCGGTACGGCGTACCTTATATTTTTTAAGGAATTAGAACTAGAACCGAAATCGAAGTTGGACGGTTCCTAAGATTTAGGCTGGGCCAAGAAAGCCAGGTTGGTTTCGATTCCTAAAAAGAAACCTCAGGCAGGAATCGAAACTAGAGGTTCCGGTTCGGGGTACCCTAGTAAATTTTAATTACCCCTTACTTTTTGGAAAATGACAAATACAACCCGAACAAATTACAAATACACCCCCTAATAGTTTACAAAATTTACAATGTAGTCTCGGTTTCGATTTTAGCTCCCGATTCCAACACTATAGGAATTGGAATTGCATTTGAAAATCCCTGGCCCAATTTTTCCTTTTTGAATCGGAACTCGACCCTCCTAATGGGGCCTAGCCTCGTTCCCTCAGCATAATCGGTGTGGTAGGTACCCGTCATTCCTTGGCCTTCTATTCTACCCTTTACCCATGCTCACCCACTTTGTATTACAGTGATGATACAAACAACATAGAGGCAGCGATGGAGACGATCCATGTGGTGGCAATTTTGGAAGCATGAAATGGCTTTTTTTGGTTGGATGGCTAAGACATGGGATTTGATAACTTTAACCCTTTGCCAATTTGACCATTGATAAACAGTACCAGGGAGGTATTGGATAATTTTTAAATGAGAGAAGAGGTCAGGATGTCTTTGATACATTTGGGGTATCTTGGTAAAACCCAAACCTCAAGGGAGGTGAGGATAACTAGCCAACCAATTATTATAACTTTATAATATAGTTTTATCGTCAAATAAAATGATATATACCCTTTTAAAAATCTTGCAGTTACAAATTCTATATAATACATTTTATCACATGGGTGCAATCAAAAGTGATACATATGCATAATAAGAGCAACTTATTAATTAAATAAGGTTAAAATATAAAGTGAAAAGTTTTGGTAATGTAATTTGAAATTAAATAAGCTATGAAGAAAACAATCAAAAGATGAATTTGAAAAAGAAAAAAATAAGTTTTAAATTTAAAAATTGGAAAAAGGGGTATAAATAAATAAATAAAATCTAATTAAGATTTCAGGGAAAGGCAGCCTAAACAAAAACCCTAATTAAGTTTAAAATTGGGAAAAAATGGTGTAAATAAAAACTTTACCTAAACCTAATTAATCAGGGTTGTATTTTAGGGCCTAACATGTTGATATAAATTGAGCCTACAATTTTAGGGCCCAAGAAGGCCCAATACTAAAGTAGGTCCACATACTCGTCTCCCAGTACACCGCCATTTATCCTAAGAACAAAAATATAAAAACCAAAACCCCAAACCTCTCTTTTCTAATTTTCCACTTACACTCTCTCAAGTGCTAAAAGGGGAGAGGAAAATCCCAGAACCCTAAGCATCATTGTCAAATCAAAACCCAAATTCAATCATAAGAACAAACACAACAATCCTATCAACACGTTGGTAGGGTTTTGTTTGGGGGTTTCTAGGGTTTATTTTCGTCTTCACATCAGATCTTAAAGACGGGGTAGTCTCAATCAACCGCCATGTATAACAACAACAACAACAACGGGGGGCCGATAGCTCCGCCGGGAACGAGCGGAGCTGTGCCAATACCTCCCCCATCTCAGCCGTCGTATACCGTGCTTACAACGACGCCCTCCCCTCAGGAGGCGGAGGCGAGGTTGGAGGAGAAAGCTAGAAAATGGATGCAACTTAACTCGAAGAGGTATGGAGACAAGAGGAAGTTTGGGTTCGTTGAGGCCCAGAAAGAGGACATGCCTCCCGAGCACGTGAGGAAGATTATTAGGTCAGTAGCTTTCTTCCTTGTCTTCATTTTTCTTTTAGTTGTAGTTTTTATTTGAGCTTGTTTGGTGAAATTTAGTATGCGTTTTTAGTTTATCATGATTTTGTTTAGTGTGAAGTTGGTTGTTTTGATTCTTTCTTTATTTATTTGGTTAATCTTATTTTTGATTATTTTTTTTTTATGTTCGTTGTCGGTTGAATGAAATCTGTAGCCATGGAAAATATTACATTTTACTGTAGAAAATTTAATTTCTCCCTATTTTCTCTATATAATTTCCTTTTTAACATTTATTTTGGAATTTTTTTTTTTTTTTTTTTGGGTATATATAGCTAAAATGTGAGTATAAGTCGGTCACCTATGTGTGAAGTTCTTTGTACTGGTCTGTGTCCTGGATCTTATTAGTGTTCACAAATAGAAAATTTGAAAATTGATGTTGGAAAATTGATTGGAACGTTATTGAATTCTTTTGACCACTTGTAAACCTCTAAAGGCTAAGAGATTTTCTGCATGGTGATGTTTAAAAGCTAAAGGGTTGCTTACTGGACTATAATTGCAAACTTTAATCTTATGTACTATATTCTTGGAACTGAATATTGGTTTAGATAAATTTGCAATTGTGTAATGATTAGTCTTATCTGAATTTTTTACGGGACTTCTTTCTGGTGTGCTTGCTCTGTTTTTGCTTCTGGGGTTGTATTGAATTGTCTGGTGTTTTCGTTGACAGAGACCATGGGGATATGTCCTCGAAGAAATATCGTCATGATAAACGTGTGTATCTAGGGGCCCTTAAATTCATCCCACATGCAGTTTACAAGCTCCTTGAGAATATGCCAATGCCATGGGAACAAGTTCGTGATGTGAAGGTTTTATATCATATTACTGGAGCCATCACCTTTGTGAATGAAATTCCATGGGTTGTTGAACCTATTTATCTGGCTCAGGTATTTTGATCCTCTATCTTTATCACATCTTCTTCTGTAGTTACTTTTGTGAGTTCATAGAAGGTATGAAGCAGATGGTGTGACATCGCTATCCTCTATATGCTGTAAACCAACTATTGTTCTTTGTCTTCATGTAGAATGATTAACCTTATGTTAATATTATTGTACAGTGGGGTACAATGTGGATCATGATGAGGAGAGAGAAGAGAGATCGTCGGCATTTCAAGAGAATGCGTTTTCCACCATTTGATGATGAGGAACCTCCATTAGACTATGCTGATAATCTGTTAGATGTTGATCCTCTGGAGCCAATTCAACTAGAGCTGGATGAAGAAGAAGATTCTGCTGTATATACTTGGTTTTATGACCATAAGCCTCTTGTGAAAACAAAGCTTATAAATGGTCCAAGTTACCGTAAATGGCACCTTTCTCTTCCAATCATGGCTACTCTCCACCGGCTTGCAGGGCAGCTACTTTCCGATTTAATCGACCGCAACTATTTCTACTTGTTTGACATGGAGTCATTCTTTACAGCCAAAGCATTGAATATGTGCATTCCTGGTATGTTTTGAGTATCACATTATTAGTCTTCTGTTCTCCTAAATAGTGTGTGTCCAGTAATTAGGTATGCAGTTGTTTGGATATTTTTTAAATTTAATTGTTCCATCTTGCAGGTGGCCCTAAATTTGAGCCTTTGTACCGTGACATGGAGAAAGGTGATGAGGACTGGAATGAATTCAATGATATCAACAAACTCATTATTCGGTCACCTCTGAGGACCGAGTATAGAATTGCCTTCCCTCATCTTTATAACAACAGGCCTCGTAAAGTGAGGCTTGGCGTATACCATACTCCCATGGTCATGTACATAAAAACTGAGGATCCTGATTTGCCTGCATTTTATTATGATCCTTTGATACACCCCATAACTTCCACTAACAAGGATCGGCGAGAAAAGAAGGTTCATGATGATGGTGATGATGAGGATGATGATTTCTATCTGCCAGAGCAGGTGGAGCCATTGCTGAAAGATACTCAACTTTACACTGATACTACAGCTGCTGGAGTTTCCCTATTATTTGCTCCACGTCCTTTCAACATGAGATCTGGTCGAATGCGACGAGCTGAGGATATACCCCTTGTGTCAGAGTGGTATAAGGAGCACTGGTAAGATTCTTTTTTTTTTTCTTTTTTCTTTTTTCCTTTTGATGTGAAGATGTAGTCTTAATATGTATTAGCTACCCAATCTGATTTCTTGTTGGTGTTATTCTTCTGCAGTCCTCCATCTTATCCAGTAAAAGTTCGAGTCAGCTATCAGAAATTGTTGAAATGTTTTGTGTTGAATGAGCTGCATCATCGACCGCCGAAGGCTCAGAAGAAGAAGCACTTGTTTCGGTCTCTCCAGGCAACAAAGTTCTTCCAAACCACAGAGCTTGATTGGGCTGAAGCAGGTCTTCAAGTTTGTAAGCAGGGGTACAACATGCTGAATCTGTTGATTCATAGAAAAAATTTGAATTACCTTCATCTTGATTACAACTTCAATTTGAAGCCTGTGAAAACTCTCACCACTAAAGAGCGTAAGAAGTCTAGGTTTGGAAATGCTTTTCATCTTTGCCGTGAAATTCTGCGTTTGACAAAGCTTGTAGTTGATGCCAATATCCAGTTCCGCCTGGGTAATGTTGATGCCTTCCAATTGGCTGATGGGTTGCAATATACTTTCTCCCATGTGGGTCAGTTGACTGGTATGTATCGTTACAAGTACAGGCTGATGCGCCAGATTAGGATGTGCAAGGACTTGAAGCACTTGATCTACTACCGCTTCAATACTGGCCCAGTGGGGAAGGGACCTGGATGTGGATTCTGGGCTCCAATGTGGAGGGTGTGGCTATTTTTCCTTCGTGGTATAGTGCCTCTCTTGGAAAGATGGTTAGGAAATTTACTGGCTCGACAATTTGAAGGTCGCCATTCGAAAGGAGTTGCAAAGACTGTCACCAAGCAACGTGTTGAAAGTCATTTTGACTTGGAGCTTCGAGCTGCTGTCATGCATGATGTTCTTGATGCCATGCCGGGTAAGAATCTTTTGACAATATAGATTTGCTATAATCGGTAGTTGTTGCTTGCTTTCTGGTTTCTGGAATTTATTTGAATTGCTTTAACATGAAATATAAATTGCAGAGGGTATCAAGCAAAACAAGGCTAGAACTATTTTGCAGCATCTCAGTGAGGCATGGCGCTGTTGGAAAGCAAATATACCTTGGAAGGTAATAGATGATTACTCATTTGCGATGCTTTATAACATGTGATAGTTGTCTAACTATATGGATCTCTAGGTACCTGGTTTGCCGGTTCCGATTGAGAATATGATCCTTCGGTATGTCAAGTCAAAAGCTGACTGGTGGACAAATGTTGCACACTACAATCGTGAACGTATTAGACGGGGTGCAACAGTAGATAAGACTGTTTGTCGGAAGAATCTTGGAAGATTGACTCGCCTTTGGCTGAAGGCTGAACAGGTTTATATTCTTCTTTTGCTTATTTTCCCACCCTTCCTGTATTTTGAAAATGCATTGTTGGGCTGCATATTGTCTTTTGATATTTTCCTTGATGTTTTCTCTTATATTGTTTCAATTATCATCTTCCTGTCATAGGAACGACAACACAACTATTTGAAAGATGGTCCATATGTTACCCCAGAAGAAGCTGTTGCTATTTACACAACAACCGTGCATTGGTTGGAATCGAGAAAGTTTTCTCCCATTCCATTTCCACCATTGTCATACAAGCATGACACAAAGCTACTTATCCTTGCTCTGGAGAGGCTAAAAGAGTCGTACAGTGTGGCTGTCAGATTAAATCAGTTGCAGAGAGAAGAGCTTGGTCTCATTGAACAAGCATATGATAATCCTCATGAGGCTTTGTCAAGAATTAAGCGTCATCTGCTTACACAGCGTGCCTTTAAAGAAGTGAGTTGAATTAAAATGAGTTTATCTTTGACTTTTGAACTCCATTCTGCCTTGTATCTTGAAGTGAAAAATTAATTTGATTTATCTATTATCTGTAGGTTGGCATTGAGTTCATGGACTTGTACAGCTATTTGATTCCAGTTTATGAAATTGAGCCGCTGGAGAAAATTACAGATGCTTATCTTGACCAGTATTTATGGTATGAAGGTGACAAGCGGCACCTCTTTCCAAACTGGATTAAGCCTGCGGATTCAGAGCCTCCACCACTTTTGGTTTATAAATGGTGTCAGGGTATAAACAATCTGCAAGGGATATGGGACACAAGTGATGGACAGTGTGTGGTGATGCTTCAAACTAAGTTTGAGAAGTTCTTTGAAAAGATCGACTTGACCATGCTAAACAGGTAAATATCATGTTAATCTTTTGCTTATTAATCAGTGAGGCTTCTTTTTTCTTAATGACATTTGTTTTGATGTTCTGTTGTAGGCTTCTGCGTTTGGTCCTTGACCACAATATTGCAGATTATGTCACTGCAAAGAATAATGTTGTCTTGTCCTATAAAGATATGAGCCATACAAATTCTTATGGCCTTATACGCGGTCTTCAGTTTGCTTCATTTGTTGTACAGTATTATGGACTTGTGCTGGACCTGTTGCTTCTTGGTTTGACACGTGCTAGTGAGATTGCTGGACCCCCTCAGATGCCAAATGAGTTCATCACTTACTGGGACACAAAAGTTGAGACAAGGCATCCAATAAGGCTTTATTCTAGGTACATTGATAGGGTTCACATCTTGTTCCGCTTCACTCACGAAGAGGCTCGAGATCTTATCCAGCGTTATCTTACTGAGCATCCTGATCCCAACAATGAGAATATGGTTGGATACAACAACAAGAAGTGCTGGCCAAGGGATGCGAGAATGAGGCTTATGAAACATGATGGTAAAACTTAAAATCTCATTGTAATTCTGATTTTTAAGGATATATCAGCTTTTACGAGTTCCTCTAATACTTACATTTTTGTTATACTTTTCAGTCAATCTCGGCAGGAGTGTTTTCTGGGATATGAAGAACCGTCTTCCCAGAAGCATTACAACTTTGGAGTGGGAAAACAGCTTTGTTTCTGTTTACAGCAAGGACAATCCGAATCTGCTTTTCAGCATGTATGTATATGTTATTCTTACCACTATATCTGATGTGCTTTTGATGCATCTAAGTGCTATTGTGTCTTCTAACTGCATAGTTTTTATAGTTTCAGCATTTCCTGTTATATATGACTGTTTAGTCTGAGGTAGCTTAGAATAACCAGTAAGTTTGAACAAGACAGTTCATGATATGTCTTGTATTTTTACCTCTAGGTCTGGATTTGAAGTTCGAATACTTCCAAAAATAAGAATGACCCAAGAAGCATTCAGCAATACAAGGGATGGGGTCTGGAATTTGCAGAATGAACAGACCAAAGAGAGAACTGCAGTTGCTTTCTTGCGAGTTGATGATGAACACATGAAGGTATTTGAGAACCGTGTCAGGCAGATTCTTATGTCTTCAGGGTCAACAACATTCACCAAAATTGTCAACAAATGGAATACAGCCCTGATAGGTACACATTTCAGTTGTTAGAACTTGATTAAAATATTACTTGTGTCTGACAGTAGGCATTGCTATCATTTTATTCTTATAATTTCTCTGTTCCTTCAACAGGTCTTATGACTTACTTTCGTGAAGCAACTGTACATACCCAAGAACTTTTAGATTTGCTGGTCAAATGTGAAAACAAAATCCAAACACGTATTAAGATTGGGTTGAACTCGAAAATGCCCAGCAGGTATGTATTTGGTTGGATATGCTTTAGATGGTTTTCAGTTTAGAATTATTATTATTATTTTTTTTTTCTTTTTTTGGCTAAATTTTCCCCACTTTTGCTGTGCTTATAGATTTCCTCCAGTCATTTTTTATACCCCAAAAGAAATTGGAGGACTTGGAATGTTATCCATGGGTCACATATTGATTCCTCAAAGTGACCTCCGATATAGTCAGCAGACAGATGTTGGTGTCACCCACTTTAGGAGTGGAATGAGCCATGAGGAGGACCAGCTGATTCCAAATCTTTATCGTTACATACAGGTAATCTAAATCAAATGAATCCATCTGTTATGAAATATTATGTGTTATGGTTTTCTGATGTTTTTTCAAATGGTGATGGTTGTGCTGGTTTTTCAACAGCCATGGGAGAGTGAGTTCATAGATTCGCAGCGTGTGTGGGCAGAGTATGCACTGAAGAGGCAGGAAGCTCAGGCTCAGAATAGGCGTTTAACCCTTGAGGATCTGGAAGTGAGTATTTTTCTTTTATTTAACAGAAGCTTTTATTTTTGGGATGGTGTCATTTAGAGGAAGGGTGGGCTTTTTTCCCCCAATGTCTGATATATTGAATTTCGACATTAGTCAAATTAAATTTATGCATGTTTTAATGAATTTTTCCAAATCTATTGACAGGATTCATGGGACAGGGGAATACCACGTATAAATACTTTGTTCCAGAAGGACAGACATACTTTAGCTTATGATAAAGGTTGGAGAGTGCGCACAGACTTTAAGCAGTATCAAGTATTGAAACAGAACCCTTTCTGGTGGACCCACCAAAGGCATGATGGTAAATTGTGGAACTTGAACAACTATCGAACTGATGTCATTCAAGCTCTTGGAGGTGTTGAGGGTATTCTTGAGCACACTTTGTTCAAAGGAACATAGTGAGTACCTTGTTTAATTTTAAGAATTAATTTATCGTCTTTCTATTTGTAGTGGTAATTACAGGTTGCAAACGAAATTTGATTTAAACTTCAGCTACTAATTTTACTCATTTTGAAATTTCAGCTTTCCAACTTGGGAAGGTCTCTTCTGGGAAAAGGCATCAGGTTTTGAGGAATCGATGAAATATAAGAAGCTTACTAATGCACAGAGATCTGGTCTGAACCAAATTCCTAACCGTCGATTCACTCTCTGGTGGTCTCCTACGATAAATAGGGCCAATGTTTATGTGGGTTTCCAAGTGCAGTTGGATTTAACTGGAATTTTCATGCATGGGAAGATTCCTACCTTGAAGATATCTCTGATTCAGATCTTCCGTGCTCATCTGTGGCAAAAGATTCATGAGAGTGTGGTGATGGATCTCTGTCAGGTCTTGGATCAGGAGTTGGATGCTTTGGAAATTGAAACTGTGCAGAAAGAAACAATCCATCCAAGGAAGAGTTACAAAATGAACAGCTCTTGTGCAGATATTCTCCTATTTGCTGCTCATCGATGGCCAATGTCAAAGCCTAGTCTTGTCGCCGAGTCAAAGGATATGTTCGACCAGAAAGCAAGCAATAAATACTGGATAGATGTACAACTCCGTTGGGGAGATTATGATTCTCATGACATTGAGCGGTATACTCGGGCCAAATTTATGGATTATACAACAGACAACATGTCTATCTATCCATCTCCAACTGGTATATTTTCGCATTTTTTCATTACTCATTTCCTGAGATGCTGTTCTGCGATGAATTAGTCTTGACATGGCTTGCTTCTGTGCAGGGGTGATGATTGGGCTTGATCTGGCATATAATTTGCATTCTGCATTTGGTAACTGGTTCCCTGGATCAAAACCATTGCTTGCTCAGGCAATGAATAAGATAATGAAGGTAATTTGTCAATTGAACTTGTGTCAACTTAATATCTTGGAGTCATCTCACGCTTAAATTGAACTAATGGTTCATTATTTATCTGCAGTCAAATCCAGCTTTGTATGTCTTGAGAGAGCGTATAAGGAAAGGTTTGCAGTTGTATTCTTCTGAACCTACTGAACCATATTTATCATCGCAAAACTATGGAGAAATTTTCAGCAATCAGATAATATGGTTCGTGGATGACACCAATGTGTATCGTGTTACAATCCACAAAACATTTGAAGGAAATCTCACAACTAAACCCATCAATGGCGCTATCTTTATATTCAATCCAAGGACTGGACAGCTGTTCCTTAAGGTCTGCATTTTTTTAAGCATATTTTGAAACTAAACCTCTTTTGTTTGGATTCTGAATTCTGATCATTATATAATTTCCTGCAGGTCATCCACACAAGTGTATGGGCAGGTCAGAAGCGTCTTGGTCAGTTAGCCAAGTGGAAAACAGCCGAAGAAGTTGCTGCTCTTGTTCGGTCTCTGCCTGTTGAGGAACAACCAAAACAAATCATTGTTACTCGTAAAGGAATGTTGGATCCATTGGAGGTCCACTTGTTGGATTTCCCCAACATAGTTATCAAAGGAAGTGAGCTGCAGCTTCCTTTCCAGGCCTGCTTGAAGATTGAGAAATTTGGTGATCTAATTTTGAAGGCAACAGAGCCTCAAATGGTTTTGTTCAATATCTATGATGACTGGCTGAAGAGTATCTCATCATACACTGCATTCTCCCGTCTCATTCTCATTCTTCGTGCACTTCATGTAAACAATGAGAAAGCAAAGATGCTACTAAAGCCTGACAAAACAATCGTCACAGAGCCCCATCATATCTGGCCTTCTTTGTCTGATGATCAATGGATGAAGGTAAGCTTGTTTTTACAATTTTGGATTTGTCTTCATGATTTGTATTTCATTTAGCATGCGTTTGCTTGTAATTGGTTTGCAGGGTTGAAAAGATCATTCGTCAAACATGTACTTGCATGATTTATTTTTTCACATCATTATTTTTAGTACCACACCTGCTTCACACTGTATGATATACCAATGACTCCTTATGTTCACTGTAATGAGGTGTAAGTTATAACCATCATATTGCATAATTCAGGTTGAGGTTGCCCTAAGAGATCTCATACTCTCAGACTATGCCAAGAAGAACAATGTGAATACCTCAGCTCTGACACAGTCCGAGATCCGTGATATTATACTTGGAGCTGAGATTACTCCACCTTCCCAACAGAGGCAACAAATTGCTGAGATTGAGAAACAGGTGATGTTTTACTTGTCTTCAAATTTGGATGTGGCTTACTTTTTATTGTTTATTTGGTTTGGTTATTTTCTTTTTGATTTATTAATTTGGGTTACTTCTTTTTGTTGAATTTATGTATTCAGGCGAAGGAAGCAAGCCAGCTGACAGCAGTCACAACAAGGACTACAAATGTTCATGGGGATGAGCTCATTGTCACCACCACTAGTCCCTATGAGCAATCTGCATTTGGGTCCAAAACAGATTGGCGTGTAAGGGCAATATCGGCTACAAATCTCTATCTTCGAGTGAATCATATATATGTCAACTCAGAGGACATAAAGGTACATATCGACCTTCCATTTTTATTTTTTTTTATATTAGTGTGAGATCTTTCATATTTGCTGATATTGGATTATACTAATGATGCAGGAAACTGGATATACGTACATCATGCCAAAGAATATTTTGAAGAAGTTCATCTGCATAGCAGATCTACGAACTCAAATTGCTGGATACCTGTATGGTATAAGCCCACCGGATAATCCTCAGGTTAAGGAAATTCGTTGTATTGCCATGGTACCGCAGTGGGGGACTCATCAGCAAGTTCATCTTCCTTCAGCTCTTCCTGAGCATGATTTCCTTACTGATCTCGAGCCTTTGGGATGGATGCACACACAACCAAATGAGCTTCCTCAGTTATCGCCTCAAGATCTTACTAGTCATGCTCGGATTTTAGAAAACAACAAGCAGTGGGATGGAGAGAAGTGCATTATCTTGACCTGCAGTTTCACCCCAGGTTCCTGCTCATTAACTGCATATAAGCTTACCCCAAGCGGTTATGAGTGGGGACGAGTCAACAAGGACACAGGAAGCAATCCCCATGGTTATCTTCCAACTCATTACGAGAAAGTCCAGATGCTTTTAAGTGACCGGTTCCTTGGTTTCTACATGGTAAGAATAACCAAGAAATCTGTTTGAACTACGACAGTACACTTACCTAGTATTGTATTCCCCTGAAACTTAATTTTTTTTATGTGTAGTTGCTAACTTTTTTAATTTGGGTGTTGTTTTCAGGTTCCCGACAAGCGGTCCATGGAACTATAACTTCATGGGAGTGAAGCATACTGTGAGCATGAAATATGGCGTGAAGCTTGGCACACCCAGAGAATACTACAACGAAGATCACAGGCCAACTCATTTCTTGGAGTTCAGCAACTTGGAGGAGGGCGAAACCGCAGAGGGTGACCGCGAGGATACATTCTCTTAAATCTAGTGGCGGCGCCATTGAGGTTATAGTTTAGTGTGAATTAATTGTAGTAGTACCTACTTGCAAACTTCAAATTTTAAAGTAGATTCTACTCGGCAACTTGGGCAATGAAGCAGTGCCCTTTTTTGGTTATAGAACATATTTTATATTGATGTTGTTGTTTTAACTGGATGAGAGATGTAAGCCCATGTAACATTTTGATGTTTTGTAAATATATGGTAAAGAAATTCATAAATTGAAGTTAGTCTCTAATCTCTATGTGAGGTACCAGTATTTGCATATGGTTTTAAATTCAATCAACCATTCTTGGTAATAATCAGCTTCGATTGGATTGATTGAGGTATTGAGCCATAGGCAGTAGTACATGAACAAGATTATGCTTTACATCCCAGTTGTCATTACAAGAGATCTTTGCAGTTTGCACCTTATTTTAATTGAGTGATGCTATGACAACCATAAATTATGTAAAGCCCTCGGTTAAAAAATAATTTCGTGTTATAAAAATACCCTTAAATAAGATGACTAGAAAGGGTTAAAAGACAAACAGAATACTGACAAATGTTTTCTTATCAAATCTTTTCATAAATATATTGGATGGAAAAGACATAATTATAGCACTTTTAAAATTTTAATTGCATTTTGAATAATAGTTTTTTTATCTAATTTGTTTGTTTGTTATAAGTGGTAAAGATAAAAAAAAATAAAGAAGTGAAGAAATGCTTTTACTTTTGGAGTTGAAAAGAGAATAAGGGATAAAATTGCATTTATTGAAAATAAAAGATAATGTTAGGTGGCCAAGTATTTCGATGGGGATTCTTGGTTTATTATTTAAGAGATTTGGTATTTGAGTCTCTTCTCAGTTGTTAATAAGGATAGCCACTGGAGCACTTATCCCGACTTGTAGTTTTTGGGTTCTAAGAAATTAATTGAGGTATACATAAATTAACTTGGATACCTCCAATCATAAATAAATAAATAAATAAATAAAAGGGTAATATTAAAATGAATAGATGTACATTTAAGGTCTGTTTGGTATGGCTTCTTTTGAAAAGAGCTTATGGAGAACTTATTAGAGTTTTTGTAAAAGTTTTTGATAGTTGTTTAGTTAGGAAAATGTAAAAGAACTCTCTAATATTAATTTACCAAAAATGTTTTTAATATACAAGAATAGATCAAATCAAATTTATAAAATTGAATAAAAATATTTTTGAAATTTTAACAATTTAAATAACCTCAAAAAGAGTTTATAGGAAAAACTCAAAATTTGAACTTTTCTCATAAATCGTAAACTAGCTTATTTTAAATCCTATAAATACTTTTGAAATCTAACTAGATACCCTAAAAAAAAATTAAAAAAATATTAAAAGGTTCTTAAACAAATTTGAATCTGACTATTCATAAAAGTTTTCACTCGAGGCCAAAACAAAATGGGATCATTTAAACATTGCAATCCAATTCACCTAAACATTTTCCCACATCAACACACCATTAAGAAGCCTGCTTTTTCCTATGACTACACACCACCCCAATAAACACGAGAAAGAGTTTTGTGTCATTCATTTACATTAAATGGTACTACACACAAACCAACCTTTACTTTCACACCACTCCTGCAAACATGCTTCCTGCACTTCTATTAAATGCCACAGCCACCTCCACCTTTGCCCTTTAGTACAAATAAAAAAAAACCAAAAAGCCTGGCAAGCCAAGATTCAATTTCACATTTTTGTGTCATTTACTTCTCAGTTGTTATGAGCCTTTTCGGGTTCAATTTCTTCCTTCACTTCCTGTTTAGCCTCCTCCTCTTCTGAGATTAAGTCTGAGCTATCTTCAGGAACCGCTGTCCCGTCTTTATAATCTGCAGACTGAGGGCTGTTGAACAGTTCATCATTTTCTAATTCAGCTAACTTCTCTTTTGATTGTCCTTTTAGTAACTCCAATACCTCAAGCATGGTGGGTCTTTTCTCGGGCTGACTATGAGCACATATGAGCGAAACAAGTACGACTCTTTTCAACTCTTCCTCTACAAACTTCCCATTCAACCTTGGATCTGCCAGCTCGTTGAACTTCTTCTGGCAAGCCAGTGGCAACGCCCACTCTGTAATAGTGCGTTTCAAGGCGGAACTTAGTTTTTCAAGGGGTTTCTTGCCACTGGCCAGTTCGAGCAAGAGAATGCCAAAGCTGTATACATCACAACTCTCTGATGCTTTTCCTAGCATAGCATATTCGGGGGCAAGGTAGCCAAGGGTACCCTTAACTCTTGTAGTCACGTGTGTTGCACCATCTGGGATAAGCTTAGCAAAACCAAAATCAGCAACCTGAGCCTGAAAATCAGCATCTAACAACACATTGCTAGCTTTGATGTCTCTATGGATTATATGCGGGGTAGCATGATGGTGAAGATAGCTGTATCAATCAAAATTGAGAGGTTAGTGTATGTGGTAATCAAATTAAAGAGACAGAAGCTGGGTTAATACTTACGCAATTCCCTCGGCAGATCCTATTGCAATATTCATCCTTCTGTTCCAATCGAGAAGGCATTCTGATGAGTGCTGTCCATGAAGATGAGAGAGCAAGCTCAAATTGGGCATATAGTCATATACAATCAGGCGCTCTTGTCCTTCGGCACAATAGCCACGCAAACTCAGCAGATTCTTGTGCCGAACTCGAGCCAGTATCTCAACCTCAACAGCGAATTCCATATCTGCTTTGTTGCTCCAGACTTTTAATCTCTTAACTGCAATCTGCAGATAAGTGTACATAATATTAATATCGTTATTTGTAAACTCGCAATTTCTTTCAAAAGTTATATTTTGGATGATAACATAAAGTCATATCTAATTACAAAGAATATAGCAGTTTATCTGATACAGTATAACACTAGTATAACTCGCACATGCACACAGAGTATTACAGAATTCTGCATTATAGGGTGCATTTGAATTTTTCTTGTTAGCATGTTCAGCCTCATCAGCCCAAAGGCTACTGACGTTCCCAAAAGGGACATAAAAAATCTATTCTTAAACAACATAAAGTTCATTTTTCTATCAGCTTTAAGGACCACTAATGTAGGCATCATGTTGATTGCATTAACACACTTGAGAAAAAAAAAATCCAGTATCAACACAAACGTTGTTATTATATGATTTCTTTTGGAAAATCATATCTTAATCAAGTTCCAAGCCCGTACATACATACATCATCTTATTTGAAATGGCACGTAAATAGTGTTCTGTTATCACCACTTAAAACACACACAAAGAGAGAGACTGGTTGAACAGTTGCGACCTAAGGTTTAAGTCTCAGATAATGATAAGAAAATTGTTGATACAGCAGAGTGAAAACAACTCCAATATTCAAAGTTTGCAATGAAAATACTGAGAAGCAATATAAAATAAGGGTAATGAAAACTACCACTATGAAATTACAAATGCAAGCACCAATAACAAAGCAGACTTTGGAGGCAATAAGGAAAAGGGTTAACTAGTGCAGGTCCCATCAAACTAGGGTCTTGGACGAGAAGTTTTAAGTATTGTTCAATCTCAAGATACAGGCCAGCTCTCTTGCCTCTTAGCACCTGACTTTTACTAGCTAAAGTCAAGAAGTTTGAATTTCAATGGAACACATGTAACTAGCAATATTAGGCCCTTAACAAAGGAATCCAATTCAAACTTTTAGACGCATGCAGTTCATACAATGACAATATTACATGATCTCATGGAAACATGTTGAATCAAGAAAGGCAACATTCATCTCTGTGGCTGTGTCAACATTATTCCTTCATGATGAAGCTAAAGTAGACATTCTTGACGTTTGTGATAAGGTGATCAGTCTTTAATTTCCAGCTCCGTCTTCTTCTTATATCATATACTGTATATCATCATCTAGGTAAGCTTTTGCATGTTATTCTAGAAGAGAACTAAGTTTTTGCCTCATTAACAGAACTTCATTTATCTTTTAAATATGAAAATAGTTCTAAAGAGGCAAAGATTCACGTTGATTGAAGCTACTTCCGAATATCAAATTTCATATAAAGTCTTTTCTAAACTTAGACAAATTCAAGAAAACAATAGTATACACGCTCTAACAAGCAGCATTAATCCTTATAAAATTTCACTTAAATCAACAGTCCAACTACAAAATGTACTTTCATGATAAGGCCGATTCCACACAATCAAGTAACCAGTAATGAATAAGTCAATAAGAAAAATCCTGCATAACATAAATCAAAATACTTGAACTGCAATAATATTGTTAACCCAGAAAACAAATGGAAATGTATTCATTACTTGTGATCCATCCCAAAGCTGACCCCAGTAAACACTTCCAAATCCTCCTTCTCCGAGCTTGTTATCGTAATTGAAATTGTTCGTGGCAGAATGTAATTCCTTCAGTGAAAAAATCCTCCATGTTGGCTCTTTCTTACTCCTGTCGCTCCTATAAAATATCAATCTACATTAATCAAACCACCAATTCATAATCAAACATCATAAAACATATAAAGATTACCCTCTATTCAGCAGCTTAAACTAAGTATTGATTACCAAACTAAATCAGCAAGCTCAGTTAATACACATAATTCCATTTTCAAATTCCTGTTTCCACTTACCCACCTAACAAATCATAAAAACGACAACACTATTCAACCCATTAATCATTTCCAAAATCTAAACTAAACCCATAACACAAAACCATCCCAAATCAATAAAAAAAAAAAAAAAAAAACCATTACCGATCTGAAGGCTTGATACAACAAAAGATAGAGCGAAACGTCATTTGAGCTTCCACCAAATAAAAACCCACTTCCCTCTCGTTGATTCTTTCGCAGTTCTCGGTCGGTTTGATTTCCCCTTTTTCTTGGTATCAGTTGATGCCAGTAATTAAGCGGGTGGTGAAAAGATACAAAGAGTAACGCGCACACATTCCTTAATTTAACTTTTCGTAAATGGAAGAGAGAGTGGGTTTAGTTTTGTTGAAGAGGATAAGACTCGAGTGTTGCGCTTGGGACAGAGAGATGTTTGTTAAAATGTTTGATTGAATTGAATTCCAGTAAAAATAAAAAAATTGGGACAAAGTGTGAAAGAGAAGGAAGCCAAAGTCTTTTCTTACTTCAACTGGTTCCTGTGTCCTGTCTTGAAGCTTGTTCCTTTTTTTCTGTTTTTTCAAATTGCTAGTGGGACCCTGTTACTTGATAAAAAAATTATTTTTTTTTTTTTTATTTTTGAAGTTTTAAATTTTTTATAGTATAATATTGCTCAGTTTGTCACCATCTTCTGTACACCACTATGTTACTGTTCCTGCAATTTTAACTTTTTTTTTTCTTTTTTATTATTATTTTAAGATGATGTAATAAATAGTATTCTTCTCATAAAGGAAGACGGTTTGGAATTTTTTTAATCCATTCCGTTTCGAAGGTATTTTCAATACGTCTTTATTAAGGAATTGGTTAATTTTAATAAGAGATATTCAACATCTGTTCCGTTTCAGAAGTATTTAATAAGTTTTATTAAGAAATTTTTAATTTGATAATGTTATTAAACTATGATAAAATTATTTAATAATAGATAAAATTCAAGGATTTTATATGGAAATTAAATGTGGTAATTAGTAGATGAAATCGTTATCATTTAGTGGGTAATGGGCAACAGTTGTTATGAATTTGATTAATTTATTATTGTGATATTTTATTTTAGTGTATTGAAAGAGTAAACGACTTTTTCCCACCCAAGATTTGCCTTAATGACATTTTTCTATCTAAAATTAATATTCCGTTATTACTCAAAGTCAATTCTGACTGGGAAAATTTTTTCTATACACCACCATTTGAACATTTGGTCTCCTCTCTACAAAACCTCTCTCAATCTGACACCTGATTTCTTGCTAATAGTCGATTACCATAAAGCTAAAGTTTTTTGTTCTTAGTTGATTTTCGGCTGATTCCGATGACAAATATTCAATCGGTCACTATCATTCAATCCACCGACCTTCATTCTACAAAATCCCTTTTATCCTGGTTCTTGGTAACTCGGCGAATGCCAATTGAGAAAGTACAGTGTATTTTGGGTATTAACGGAATATAAACTTTGCAAGTAATATTTTAAAACTTTTTGGGTGGGAAAAAAGTCGTTTAACTCTTATTGAAATGTGACAAATGTTCCAAAATTCAATCTTACAAACCCATTCTTATCTCTTTATAGCATCAATCAACATCATGATCGTCTCATAAAAATTGGACATTTTTCTTTTATTTAATGAATAGGGGTGATGATAGTCTTATGAAATGATTTAATCGGCCTAACTATTTCCATTAAAAAATAAAAACCAAATTCATTTGATTGATACCTACCAATTTAATATAGATAACTATTTATTTCACAATCCATAAAAATTGGAAACTTTCATTTATAAATGTCTCAATTATAGTATATGGTTCCGATAGAGATAATACAAAAATATTTTCAAATTTTAAACAAATAAATGAAAGAAAAGACGGTAAAAAAATCAGTGAAATTGATGGATTAATCTTAATATTTTGATTTTTTATATAATTTGAAACTATAAAAAAAATTAACAGAAATTAAATAAATATAGAGGGAATTGATCAATTGCAATTAAAAAACTAAGTATGATGGAGGCATTTAACCGCCCAAACAAGTGGGGAAGATTTCTTTGTTACCAAATAATAAAACATAGTTTAAAAAAAAAAGTGTTACATTAAAAAACTTAGTATTGATGGTAGTAGGTAGGTGGTAAGTTCAACTCAATTGATGTGTCAACTATCAATAAGTCATAACAACAATTCAGATTAACCGAGCTCGAACTCGATTCACCAAACTCGAATTTGAACTCAATACTATAACAACCAAGTCGAGTTTGAGTATTCAGATACTCGATCGATTTCATTCCTACATCATTTGAGTTGTTGAGATTCAATACAAATTCTATAATTAATGTATATTGTGAATTTTTTAATTTAGATATAATCTCAATCCATTAAAATACATTAATCTAACTATTAATAAATTGTGTCAAAATTTATGTCAAAAAAGTGGAGTTTCCGAACCTTCTCTAAAAATATAATAAAAAAAAGAGAAGAAGTTAGGAATTTTGTGGGTTTTCTTAAAGGTTTAATACGAAGAAGAGGAATGGAAGTAGAAGGTAATGTTACGGGTGTAGTACCCTAGGAGGAGTGAAGAGAAGAAAACGAATAAAATGTTTGTTTGGATATGGGAATAAGTGAGGCTGCGGCTTTTGAAGATAGCCAAAATGTGTGCACGTGAATCCAGCCAATTAGAGCGAGGATAGGATAGGAATTTGTCCAATTCACACTTAACATAAATTAATGGTTTTTAAATTAACACTACATCTACTGTATCTTTATGTTTTATCAATCTTAACAACAAAAATATTGGAGTTTTTAAAAGAATAAACGCCTTTTTCCCACCCAAGGTTTGCCTTAATAATACTTTCTCACCCAAACAGTTTCAAAATAACATTTCTCGCCCAAAGTTTATATTCCATTAATACCCAAACTATACTTCACTTTCTCAGCCGACGTTCGACGAATTACTAGGAGTTAGTATAAAAAGGGTTTTGTAAAGTGGAGATCGGTGGATCGAATGGTGATAATAGATGGAATATTTGCCGTAAAAAATTAGCTAAGAACATGAAACCCTAGTTTTGTGATGACAGACAATTAACAAGAAATCAGGTGCAGGAGTGAGAGAGGTTTTGTAGAGAAGAGACTGGAAGTTCAAAGGTGATGACAGAGAGAATTTTCTCCGCTGGAATTGATTTTGGGTGGTAACGGAATGTTAACTTTGGGTGGGAAATTGTCATTAAGGCAAACCTTGGCAAGGAAAAATCTTTACTCTTTTTAAAATTTTTTATATATATAACCGGACGTGTTCGGCCTAACTTGCGTGCACCTCAACTAATTTTCGAAGCTCATTCAAACCTAATGTTCCAGATAAACCACAAATGTGATAAGTGGTTTTAAGGTGGTTTAAATTTAAGAAGTCACACAATCATTCCAATCATAGTAAAGCTGCAAGTACCATATATTATATTTATATAATCCCACTTAACATAATATTAATCTTGCACCAAAGAGTGTTAATTGAGTTGATAATTATTATAATTTGTACATATTCTTTAGATTAACCAAATAAGACATATCCTAGAAGAAGAATAAAAAAACAAATGTCACACAATCATTCCAATCATAGTAAAGCTGCAAGTACTTAATGACCAAATCAAAAACTAATTAACAATAATAATTGCAAGTAATTAGGAAGATTGTGTTAATGCATGAAGTTGGGCAATTTGCAGAGCTGGTAGTAGGCCTCCCACTAATGATTGGTGTCAGGAGAAGACAAAAACTGCAAATGGGTATCTTCTTCTTCTTCTTGATTTTGTAATGTAGCATTTGCAATCATGGCTCTCAAAGATTCACCTATTTTATTTTATTAAGGCAGCTGTTTCAATCATTTGGTTGGTCCATTTTGTAATTGGATATTTACTTGTTAATTGTGTGTGATTAAATTAAGCAATTTGTATGGAGAAAAAACTAAGGATTATGAAAGGGAATTATGTGTTTCCATCCACCACTCGGTAGCTTGATGGTAAAAGAGTAAAAAGAGTTTCATAAATTTTTGAGTTTGAGTTCTCCCAGACACTAATAGGGGTGACCACTGGAGTTCTTATTTGGCCAATAGTTTCACAATCTCGAGGGATTAGTTGAGGTATGCGCAAGTTGTTCTACACACCCCCAGTGATTTAAAAAAAAAAAAAAAAAAAAAGTATTTCCCTCTTTTCTTTCTAATACTCACAACTTTTGTGTTAAAAGATTTGTAAAACATAATATCTCATATCTGTAATTCAAAATGATTCATAGAAAAGAGATTTTTTTTATAACTTTCTTTAATTCGAAAAGAGTTATATAAATTAAGTTGATTTTATTTATCACCGTTGAAAAAATATGTTAGTTTTGTAATGAAGACTACCTAATTGAATTTTTTTTTAGGAAAAAAATATTGTGAGTATTTTTGAAATTTCGAGCATAAATTCATATTATTTTTCGATGTTATACTATACAGGCCAGTAATAGGATTTTTAGATTGAGACAAAACCAGCCCATGCCCATAAAAATAAGGCAAAATTTGAGGCCCAAAGAATCTTAAGCATTGATGAAGAGATAAAATTGCTATAAATTAACAACCCAACTTATTTATGAGACATTGGAAAAGATTGAGTTACAATTTTGTTTACAATAAAAATAAAATAAACACAATAACTGTTGTTAGTTGATGCAATCCAGCAGTGACTGAAGCTTTATGAATTGCACCACTTGATCTATTCATTGTTCTTGATCCTGCCTCATCTTCATCAAGTGCAGAAAGATGTTGCACCGACCTCCTGGAACGGGTCGACTGTTTTACATAACCCGATGCCCGAATTGATGGACGAATCCAAACCATCTTCAAAACCATTCTTTGCCTTGTAGCAAAGTCCTGAATTATTGTAAAGCCTAAGCTTTCTTTTCATCCTCCAAACCAATTCTCTCTCAAATGGAAGTGGCCCCGTTAATTGATTATCATTTAGTCGCAATTCACTGAGGTGCTTTAAGTCTTTGAAATTTGAAGGAACGGAACCATTGAAGTGGTTTTGATCAAGATGAAGAACACGAAGATTTGGTAAACGACCTAGTGACTCAGGGATTTGACCGTGCAAATTCATGTTGGATAGAATAAGTATCATTAAACCCTTCATACCTTCAAAACTATCATCAGGGATTATTATCGAACCCATTTGATTGTCTTTGAGAATTAGAGTTTGAAGGGAATTTAATTTCTTAAGCGATATTGAAAATGGATTAGAAAGACGATTATAACTTAAATCTATAAGAATAAGTTCTTTTAGACCATCAAAGGAATCGGGTATTGAACCAGTGAGACGATTATGGCTAAAATCTATCTTAATTAGAGAATGACAAGTACCAAGACCAGATGGGATAGAGCCATTGAGTAGATTTTGGCTCAAGTCCATAACATTCAAAACTGAGAAGCTTAAACCGGGTATTGAACCGGTTAATCTGTTCCCGCTCAAATCTAACGACCTTAAACCGGTGATCCTACCCAATGAAAAGGGTATTGAACCGTTGAGATTATTTTTGTGGAGATCAAGAACTCTTAAACGGTTAAGATTGCCTAGTTCACTAGGGATTGGACCCACATGCCCATTTTCCCGTAGCACCAAAGTTTGTAATGTTGGGCCCAACCGGCCCAAAAAGGCTGGGATTGGCTGAGGATTATGGCTGAAACAACGGTAAAAGAACAAATTTCTAATATAAGGAAGCTTGGTGATAGACTCTGAAATATAAGACCGGGTCGGATCACATGTTGGAAAGGCCGTATCATCGGACAAAGCTCCGAACATCAAGGACACTATATGGTACACATTATCTTTATCAGGCATGCACTCGATACCGTGCCACCGGCCACGGCAAACGTCAGAAATCTCGGTGGCCCAATCATTTCCCGTCGCGCGCATAATGTCATAGACTGCCTCTTGCTCGCGGACGTCGGTACGGGCCCTGTTTTTGTTCATCGAAAACCCAGATTGAGGCCCGTCAACAAGGGCCGGTGGCGGCGTGCCGGAATCGGAAATGACAGTGAAAGGCGTAGCAAATGGTAAAACACAGAGGAAGAGGGCTAAAAGGGTTTGTACTGAGAAAAAGGGTGCCATTGCTTGAGAGTGAGCATGAGTAAATTGGGGTTGTGGGGTTAGGGTTTATATAGGGGTGAGGGTGGAATTAATGAGATGGGTCAGGATGATAAAGGAAATAAAGTGAAACAAATTTATTAGATCACGAGAATTGGAGGAGTTGAAATGAATGCATTAATGGAATTTGAGCATTCATGTGTTTCACGAGAATGGTGCCCATGTCGGGCTTTGGGTCCTGACTGTGGGCTACACCGATGGAATCGGGTTTAACGGTTAAATTTACAATCAGAACAAACGGTCACTTGTGGGCTTATAATTGCTTTCAAGGACGTTGTCATAACTTTCTTTTAATTCTCCTAGTTAGGAAATCTTAGGACTTCAAATAATAAAAAGGGAAGAGGAAACAAAATCAATGAAGGAAAATAATAACGAAAAATAATCACATTTATAGCCATAATTAGTAAATCAAATTTAAATGGTTTCTGTAATTTGAAGGCCTAATCAAACGCTTGAGTGAAATTCTCAGTCTCGTTTTGGTTCCAATACATTGAAACAAAAGAATGTCTTCGTCCCAGATGAGAAGAAAACTTGTTGAACAAAACTACAATGACACTATTCACGCGTAACTTTATTCTTTTTCTTCAATTTCCTTTTAGTTTTAATGCTTCTTTTCTTGGAAAATTGGTTGTTGTTTCTTTCTGTTTGGATGCTTAGAAAATTGATGGACATGAAAAAACAACAAAATGATACCATTTATGTTCTCTACGTGACCAGTTATGTTTTATTTACTGGGGTGCCATAATATTGCTTCAAATATTTGTACCATATTGTTAAAGCTTTGCTTTAAAAATCGGACCCGACCGGCTAGTCAGACCGGGACCCGACAGCTTCTTCTACCCGGTTCAGGTCTTAGGGTTTTGTAATATTTCAAAATTATAAGGGTTAATCGTAATTTTATAGGGGTGTTTTGGAGATATGTTAAAAGTTTAAGTATTAATTGGTAATTTATTTGGGACATTTTTTAAATAAATAAAAATTTTAGGGACTAATTTAAACTTTTTAGGAGAATTTTTATAATATATTAAAATTTAAGGGATTAATAATAATTTTTTAAAAATAAATGTCGCTGATATCATCAGTCAAACCGGTTGGATCGATTGACCAGTGACTCCGATAGTAAAATGGGTTGTCCTTTGATCCGAGTTTTAAAACAATGTGTTAATGAGGATATTTACATATAAACAAAGAATTTTATACCAAATTGGAAGCCGATAAAATTTGGTCAAAATACAATCAAGTAAGCTACGAGGAAGAAACAGTTTCGAGTGACAAATTTAAAATTTACTTAGGCTTGGCAACGGTCTTCTGTTAATTCAAAGTTACAGAGTTCGTTAAAACTCTGTTATTTTTAACGGAATAAGAGCTTTCCGTTTCCAGACCCGTAAGTTCACTGAAACTAAACGCTGCGTTTCATTTACAAAAAATAGAAACACATTTTGCAGAAAAAAGGATCAAAGCCGCGGGTTTTCTTCAATTCAAACTATCTGCACATGTCATTCAGATAGTGTAATACTATAATGCACATAGTTTTATCTTATTTTACTTTCTTATGCCGAATTCTGAACTCATGCAATTGTCTCAACCTCACCAGTGAATTCCATATCTGCTTTGCTGCTCCAGACATTTATTTAATCTCTGAACTGCAATCTGCAAATAAATTTGCATAACATTTACAGCGTTATTCAGCCAATAAAGTCGCAATTCTTTCAAAGCTTTGAACGACATGGCATCAACTAGATTGCATTAACATACCCCATTAGTAGACTAGCCAGTGAAGGATAATTCTGTATGGAAAGCCCACGATTGTGAGAATATTGAGTAAATATCAGGGCAATAGTGCTACTGTACACTGTATTGCTAGAGTACAAGAACAAGACTTCAATCATAAGCAAGCTAGAGTACTCTGCATTTAGGTTTCGGAAAAACAAATCTAAATTTAACTAAGCACCGGTTAGTTTTGGAAATTCGATTGTGTGTTTGACCCTTTTTGTAGTGAACACCCGTTGATTTGAGAAATGTCATTCATTCAACCTATAAATTTATCAACAATTTCATCTGTTTAACCTCAAAAAAACTATATTAACCTTTCAACATTGTTGATAGGTTTTAGATATTAGATTGATTGAATTTAGATTAATAGAAAGAGTAAAGGACATGTTCCCACCCAATGTTTACCGAAATGCCAAGTTCATACCATTTGTTCTATAAATTCCAGTTTCTTACTCTTAAATTAATACTGTTAATTATTTTTTGATAAAATATAGAAAGTGCTATTGCCCCCAAATTAGTAGAATTTGAAAAATAATCTTTTACTTTCAATGAAATTCTCTTCTTCAACCTTTGCATCATCCCAATCTACAACCACCTAGCCACTGTTATTGCCATTGCCGCCACCACCACCTAGCCACTGCCACCACCACCACACAATCACTATCACCATCCGGCCAAATTAATAAATAGTTTGTCACTAACCGTCAAAACAGAAACAATATATCTTTTTTGTTCTTTTTCCTTTTTAGATTTTTTTTTCTTTCAATATTAAATCTTCTCTTATGCATTTAGTCTAATCCTCCTCACCAACTCACCACATCCTAAAACAGCTCCCTCTCTCATCCTTGATATCACTCACACTGCCTACAACATGGCGGCTAGATCTCTGCTACATTCTTCTATTTCTTTTTTTTTGGTAACCGATCGCATTCCTCTGTTTCACCAAAGCCTTCTTGTTTCTTCAACTCTCAATCAAATTTGATCAACTTTAGAACATCCTAGTTGGGGTTTAAGCCAAGAAACCTTACAACATCCATGGTCGTCAA
Source organism: Pistacia integerrima (assembly GCA_026225825.1). NCBI lineage: Eukaryota > Viridiplantae > Streptophyta > Magnoliopsida > Sapindales > Anacardiaceae > Pistacia > Pistacia integerrima. Next base: position 12,812,004 of record CM047750.1, on the reverse strand, counting down.
ATGGGGAAAATATGTCATGCCTGCTTCACTACCTGCTTCAACATCATGTAAACCAAAGCAAATCTCCATCAATTTATACAGATCATTGTGATACCTGACAACCTATAATTGACTGAACTTGCTCATATGGATCCAAATCAACACAAAATCTCAACCCATCTGGGGTATTGCACCAGATCTGGCCAACTGTAGCCCCCACCGTCCCCAGTCCACCGCCTACCTCCAGTGGCTACGTCGACTGCGTCTTCTTGGTTTTCGCCCCGTTTGCATCGGCAAACTTCGAGATCGGTCGATCTCGCGACTGCATCGCGACAAGTTCGCGGTGTCTTTCGGATTTTGGTGGTTGGTGTTGTCGCCACTTTGTTGGGTATTGCTGCTCGTTGCTTCGCGTCGTGCCCTCGTCTACTCTTTGCGTCGCCTATTGCTCGCCGGATGCCTTACCTAATTGCTCCCCGATGCTGAGAAAGTTCTTTCGCCGAAGGATTACAGACGAGAGTGATGTGGACAATAAGCACATTAATCGCGGCTTTTGATTTGACCAGCTTGGGTTAGGAAGGGAGAGAGGTGCGCAACTCCCAGTTAGGGAGACAAATGGGAGGTTGTAGCAGAGGGAGTGAGAGAGAAGCGACGGAAGAGAAGAAGTACTTTCAGAGAGACGGTGTTTGTGAGAAAATTTTGAGATGTGAGGGTTATTTAAAATTTTTATTTTTGTTTCAGATTTAATGTAGGTCAGATAACAATTTTACCTTTTAACCATTACATTAAAAGATTTTTTTGTTAATTCAAGGGTGGTTATTGGAATTTAACAGGGGATGGGAACTTGCAATTTCGCTAAACCTTACGTGGGAACTGGGAACATGTCGTTTACTCTAATAGAAAACGTTATTTCCTTCCTACTTAAATAGAAAAACCTAACAGCCCTTCAAAAATAAGGGTTAGGGTCATGTTTATAAACCCAACATGTGCTTACTGCTCACTGACAAAGGTCAAGCACAACAGGGTTTTTAGTTTTTGCTATTAACTAATAGGAGAATACAATGAACCAAGCAAAAAAAAAATAGTCTTGGAAGCTATTTTTGGGTAATCGAGTGATTCGATAAGAACTTTTGAGTGTATTACTTAAGAGTTCATAAGTTCGATTCCTCCTCGGTTGTTAATAAGAATAGTTATTGAAGTTCTTTCCCATCTTATAATTTCAAGGTCTTGAAAGATTAATTGAAATACACGTAAATAGATTCTAACACCTTTGGTCTTTTAGAAACAAAAAAAAAAAAAAAAAAGGGTCGGTCCTCTACTCCTCTTGAACAATAAGGGATAAATCCTTAATTTTCATACTGATTCAAACTAACAAACATAAAAAGAGTAAATAAAAATTTAATCCATAGAAAATAACATTATTAAATCAAAGTCGTTTCATTTACGGTGTACCGTTTCCAAACGTAAGCGCGCAACATAGGATATTTTCTCCATTTTGTAATGAGTTAAAAAAGAGCGCGCTAAATCTAATTCGTGTGATTGCTTACCAGACAAGCCATCGTCCCTCACAAAAAACACTCTGCAGTTTCAGCACTCAAAACATTATTCTACAGGTAATACTTATAACCCTGATTATTAAATCAAAATTTGAAATGGCTTCTGTAATTCTTGTTTGCTGCTTTGAATTGAAGGCCTATCAAACGTTTGAGTGAACTTCACGCTGAAACAAGAGAATGTCGTCGTCGCTGATGAGAAGAGAAATTGTTTGTTTGATACTTCAGTTCTTGCGTGAACACAACTACAATGACACTATTCACACGTAACTTTGTTCTTTTTCTTGCAATTTGATCCTTTTAGTTTTAATTGCTTCTTTTCTTGGACATTTGGTTGTGGTTTCTTTGTGTTTGGTTGCTTAGAAAAAATGAGGGAAATGAAAAAAAAACATAAAAATAAAAGAAAATGTTATCTTCAATTGTATGTTGTACTACGTCGTTTTGTCTTTAGCTTTTGATGTGATGTAATGCAATGACCTAAGAAAGAAAGGAAGAATGAAGAAGGGAAATCTTTTCTAAATTTGAAGGTAATATTCTATTGTTTCAATTTTTTTTTATTTTTTATTTTTTTATGAGCCTTTAATGCCAAATAATAAATAATTCAAGGAGTCTGATTTATTTGTTTTTAAAAGTTTTAATATTATGCTTCATTCGTTTATTTTCAAGAGAAAGAAAAAAATGGATGATTGAGCTTAGCTACTTGCTAGTGTTATATTTTTTATAGTTCAAGAATATGATTTACTTTTCAAAAAATTTCTATGCTACCAAACTGGGTCACATTGATAAATCTATAATTCTTTGTATGGGATTATTTTTTCTCTAATTTTTTGTGATCTTTTTTTATTTTTAATTTTAATTTTTGATTGATTGAAGATTGGAAAAGGAGTCAGGAGTTTTCTTCAATATGACCTACTTTAAGGACATTGCGGTAAATGGTGAATTGGATGAGGTTGTGAAGTATTTGTCTGGCTTTACAAAATCGGATGATAATGAATACTCAAGACTCATGTTCTTTGAGATTCGTAAGCAGAAGTACCTTGAAGCACTAGATCGGTACCTTCATGTTTATCTAGTCGTTACTTGGGCATATTTGTTTAAATTGACGTATAATATGAATGCATTGATCTTGATTTATTTGTAGAGGCGATATAGCGAAGGCTGTGGAAATTCTTAAGGAATTGAAATGCTTCTCCGAATTTGATGACACAACTGTCAAGGATCTTACGTATCTTTTGACTTTGGAAAACTTTAGGTATGCCAAAATTTCTTTCAAACTTTTCAAATTGACCTGTTCAATGCTTTTGGGTGTCTTATACAATTTATGGCCTAGTACAGTATGTGGTGAAAAAATTGCATGGAAATGGACATGGACTACTATGCTTGAATATTGCAAATGGTTTGTGTCAGCTACTTTACTTAGCTGTAAGATAACAGTGGGGTTTCTCGAAGAATTTAATAGTTAATATGCTGGTCACGATTGATGATTGACTTCTCACGATTAAAAGCTGTACTTGTTGTATATCAAAAACTCCAAAAATGACAATTACCAAAAATTAAAAATAAAAAAAATTCAGTGCTGGCATTAGATGCTCCAACTTATTGTTGTGCCCTCTCAGTCAAAACTGGAATGGGCAATCCTAGGCGGCTTGGTATGGCTATGCAGTTATTAATTTTTGGCAAGAACTAATGATTGAAAGTTTAGTCAATGAATGTTTAATATCTAAATAAGTAGGTTTTTCATAGAAAAGAAATTGCCAACATAGCATAAGTAGGATGATTTCACTGTTCTAACCTTAGTGGAGATGTTTTCTTTTTGTACTCATGGTTATTCTAGGAAAGAACTGGAATGAGCACTTAATGCCACGGTCTTATTTTCATCTTTAAGTGCGATAGTTATGCTATTAGACAAAGGCTTGAGGTAGAAGTGTTAAATCAAGCATGTAGTTAAAAAGTAGCATTTTATGCATCTTCCTGTCCGTACAGGTTTAATGGAAGATTTTTCTACTTTCTTAATGTTTTGAAGCCTCACGAAGCAGTATTCAAGAGAGGTAATGCTTGAAAAGTTAAATAAATGGGTGCTGAAAAACCCAGTCTTTCATGACAAACTCCAGTTTCCTAATCTAGATGATTCAAGGCTGACGACACTAATCAATCAGAGGTATAGCTTGGACGAGGAATTAATTTGTTCTTCTGTTTGAAAGATGTATTACCAACTGAAATGCTTATTCTGTTGTTATTGTTGATCTGCAGTTTAAATTGGCAGCATTATATGTGCATTAGTCCAAAGCCTTACCCTGATATAAAAACCCTCTTTATGGACCATAGTTGCGAGCCACCTAATGTCAATTGTGATCCTTCTGCAGTAACTAAAAATATCGGGTTTTTCACCAAGGTAAATTTGATCTCTTCGGCTTTGTAACGTGAGGTGACCAACCCTAAATATTAACACAACAGAAATTCTGAATGTCCCTTACTTACCATTCAGGAACCTGTGATATTCACATCTGCTTCAAGTTCAAACACTAGAATTAATGTTGGGATTGCAGATGGAAGGGTGCAACTTTTTCCAGATACCAGGCAGGTGAGCAGTGAAGCTGTTTTCTTGTGGTATTTTGATGCTAGAAATGTTGTAATTGCTTTTGGGTCTAACAATTTTATATTATTTTAGAATGGAGATACTCAATTTTTGCCATGTGTGAAATCAAGAGTCATCGATGAGTCACAGAAATATAGGATCTGGCAGCCAATTGTAATCAATCAATCGTCTGGACTTCGTGCCTTGCGACTTCAAGATAGTCTTTCACCAGAAAAGGTGTGTTTATGAGCTTATACAACTCTCCCTGAAATTAAACTCGGGTGATGCTGGTTTTGGTGTCAACTTTAGGGAATAAAGTGTCGGTACTATGACAAGCAATTGGTCATTTTATTTTTCCTAGGTCAAGTCATGTTTGGGGTCATGACATAGGAATTTTTTCTTGGTCCATTGCATCCTGCAATGCACTATATGCATGTGCTATTTGATCATAGGATTTTGTCATGTGATGCTTGCTATGCAACATACTGGCAGTGTATACACATGCAAATAGAAAAAGAAAATGGATGTATGTAATTGTCTACCCTATACCATTTGTTTGTGTGTTGTTCAACCATATATATATTCCTGGTTGATATGCTTTTAGATCCGTTCTTAGAACTAAGTATGCTCTAGATTTTTTATGATTTCTGCTAGGGTTACCTTGGGGTAAAGTCCTAAAATAACTTCTAAAGGTTAACTTCCAAATTAAGAGCTTATATATGATTTCTGGTTTTTAATTATGATTTGACCTTCCACCCTCTATTTTACTAAAATTTTCATATCAATGATTTATCCTAGTTTCCTGGTGTTTTGCTGAATTTGCTAAAAGATTCTGGAAATATTCTAGTTTAGGTATGGTTCTCCTTAAACCAGCATTGGTTAGAGGTCCAAATGTTTAATTTGTACTAAACAGGGTCTTGGCCGGTCAACCTAAATTAGAATGTTATGAGAATTTTTTTCCAACATATCATTCAATCTAGCTTTCTCTTCATCATGTTCAAAGTTTTAAGTGGAATTGATTTCCCAAATTGAATTTCGTAAAACCATAGTCTAGCACATGAAATTTTCTGGTCCATGTAAGCAAGTTTTTCTGCTAAATATGAGGGACGTGGTTCATCATGGTTCTTTGCATTTGCCAGTCTGTTTTGTTATATCATCAGTTTAAATTAACGCTAGTATTCTCTTCAATTCTGTTTGTATACATCACTTGCTAATTCTCATTGTTTTTATACTTGATGCAGGTTGTTAAGTTGATGTATACACATTCAGGATCTGCGATAATAGCATTGGCTAATAATGCCATGCACAAAGTATGGAAGTGGCAGAAAAATGAGAAAAATCTAAGTGGAAAGGTATATATTCTTCACTAAAAAGGCATGCTTTTCATCTCCTAGTTATTTTCATTGAGCTTCTGTTTCACCGAGCTTTTCCTAGTGCAGGCAACTAGTGCTGTGCCACCACAATTATGGCTGCCATCTAATGGCATAAAGATGAGAAATGACATCGAAAAGATAAACAAAGAAAATGCCCTTCCATGTTTTACTCTTACGAAAGATGATGCCCATCTTTTGTCAGCGTCAGGGGGGATGGTTTCCTTATTCATGATGCAGTCGTTTAAGGTAGAATATGCAGTAATTTGCTCAGCAATTTCCTGCTGTCTGTGTAGGAAGTTAATGTTTTTATTTGTGCAGCTAGTGGTGAAGTGCTGCCCCCACCACCTGCAGCAACTTGTCTTGCCTTCCATCCAAAGGACAATAACATTATTGCAATCGGCATGGATGACTCTTCAATTCTTGTCTATGATATCAGGTTTGCTAAGGTGTTTTTCCTTAACTTAGGCCTAATTTTGAGATTTAATGTTCAAGTCTGTATTAGATTTTCAAATTTAACCATTTGAAAATATGATGTTAATGTATGCACAGGTTAAAAACAAGCTAACCGATCACCAACATAAAGTTACTGGCCTTGCATTTTCTGTTGTTCTTAATGTGCTTGTATCATCTGGAGCTGATGCTCAGGTATGCTTTATATACAAAGGATCAAGAGTGCTACAAATGTATCTCTGTCTGTCTGTCTCTGTCTCTGTCTCCGAATCTCACACACACATACACGCATGTCTTTTAGTCTTGATAATGCATGCATTTTTATGGCACTCCATATATGTATGTATAGTATAAAGCAAAAGGGCTATTATAAGATGAGGAATGGGCCTGTTAAAATTTAAAAAAAAAATGTCAAAGAAGGTGCTAAAGCTTGTGAAATTAACGTCTCAATACTTTATCTTAGTTTGTATCAAGGTCCTGGAAGGCTTCATGCCGCTATCTGGATTGCTGTTTCTGCTCTTCTCTTATGGAGATCTTATTTTCTCTTAGAAAAGAATATGTGTCATTGTCTATTACAACTCTGTTTTTTCCCTAATGACATGCTTGGGTTTTCTAAAGGAAATATCAATCTCGCAATTAGACCACAAGTCATGGTAGATTTATGAGCTGGAATCTTTTTTTCTTTACCGTTGTCAAATTGTTTATCAATATTTTTTTTCTTTGTGAATACTAGAATATGTTGAATATGATGACTTTTTGATGAAAGCACTTTTATTAAAATTTATGTGGTTAGACAATAAATTTTTCTTTATATAAATATCATTATTTTGACTTGATTATGCACAATTATCACATTGACAGTTCTTGTGTTTGGCATATCTTGATTCCACCTAGATGTTAAACTCAGGATAAATTGAATTATGCTGTTTGCAGCTGTGTGTGTGGAGCTTGGATGGATGGGAGAAGCAGGCTAGTCAATTCCTAAAGCTTGCCAATGGGTGTGTACCAAGAACCATGTCACCGACCCATGTTAACTTTCACCAAGATCAGATACACGTGCTTGCTGTGCAAAGAACTCAAATAACCGTATATAAAGCACCAACACTAGAGCGTCTTGAACAGGTGTGCCAGGAATTCTTCAGTTTATTAATACTTCGGCTTCATCTTAGTCTGCTCTTCCATAGTCTTATTAGTGTAAACCAATTATCAAACCACTATATTACTGCATGCATATATCATGCATACGATGATCTTCTTTTTGGTGTCCAATACCTATTGTATTGTATGCCCAAACAGTAACTTTCTAGCTAAAATATCTGGGTCTAGACCTTGTAATTTTTGCTTAAGGAATACCTTGTTCCCTCTATCACAGTCGTTTCGCACGGGACCAACTGGTACAATAATAATGGATGCTGTGTATTCATGTGAAGGCCAGTCAATCTATGCAGCCCTTGGAGATGGAAGTGTGGCTGTTCTAAATGCCACAAGCCTCAAGCTGAAGCAGCGGATCATCATCGGGGAATATGTTCCTTCTAATCACCGGTATACATATCTTCTTCCTGAGCCATATAGCACATATTTTTCCTGCCACCAATACCTGCCCTTAGTGCACTGATACAATTGCTCTGCAGCTCACGGATATACGCAGTTTCTGTTGCAGCCCACCCATCTGAGCCCAATCAGTTCGCCCTTGGACTTTCTCATGGTGGAGTCACCGTTTTGGAGCTAATGGAAGCAGAGGCTAGCTCTAGCTGAAAATGTTGCTGAAGGATCATCGATGATACTGCGAGTACCTCACCGGGTCTCCCCCATTTTTATTTTAAAGGGGCTACAAAGTTTACATTTCTTACCTTAGAATGCACAGGTTGTTACCGTATGAATACAGCTAGTAGTTTAACTTTTGACGATCTGGAGTAATAGTGAAAAGATACATAAAAAATGTTCATATAACACGAGTTAAAGAGGGTAGGAGATTATATGGTAGTAAAGTTAGTGTATATGTAAATAATGACTAACGATGGAAGAATTCTGCTTTACGCTTATCATTCTCATACTCTAAATTAAACACCGGGGTTTTAGGTATAAAGGAAATAGGATCTTGATTTGAATACTACCGGTTACCCAATGAACACCATTATCTATCTTGATGAATAATACTACATTTATAAAATTTTCATACAAATTCATCTATACAAACTGATGTGTTTAACTCTGTTTTAAAAACCGGACCGGACCGGTTGGACCGTGAACCGGTAGCTTCTCCGGTCCGGTTTAGGTCTCAGGGGGGTTTTTGAAATATTTTAAAATTATGAGGGTTACTTTGTAATTTTATAAGGGTATTTTGAAGATATATCAAAAGTTTAGGGATTAATTGGTGATTTTATTGGGGTATTTTTGGAATAAATAAAAATTTTAGAGACCAATTTAAACTTTTTTAGGAGAATTTTTGTAATATATTAAAATTTAAGGGGTTAATATGTAATTTTTTAAAAATAAAATATTCTTGGCGTCACCACCGGCTTCAAGGCCAATGGCCGTAGGTCCAAGCTTGGATGGGCGATTGAAGCAAGTGACCTGACGACAAAGCGGTTTGCCCTCCGGTCCAGGTTTTAAAACAATGGTGTTTAAATGTAAGTGGATGATTTTGTATTAAAGATAAATTAAACAATTGATGATCTCAACCACTATTTTAAAACCCAGCTTGGCCCGTCCGTTTCAACTGGGACTCAGAGTTGTCATTGGGTCTGGTTAGAGATGGCAATGGGTTGTGTCGACACGTGGGTTGACACGACTCACAATTTATTTGGCACAACATAAAAATTTCGTGTCATGCCATGGTACATGCTGTGGGCATGTGGGTTGACAAGGCATGGCCCATGAATTAAAAAAAATAAAAAATTTTAAATTTTTTGAGAAAAGCCTATGTGGCATGTGGGTTGGCCCACGAAGGCACTGCATGACCCATCGGGCCATGGGCTGTGTTGTGGGCCTTGAGTTTTGGTTGTCTGACATGGCACAACACGACCCATGGCACAGTGGGTCGTGAAAATTTTGTTCCACCGCCACGTCTAGGTCCAGTTACAAAATTTCCTATTAATTCAAAACCCTATAAATTAGGGTATCAATCCGTTAAAAATTGTTGACTAAATTGTTAGGGCTTTTGAAGAGAAACTATTAGTGAGTGTAATGGTGGCAATGTCGTTGGAAAAATCTCATTGTCATCGACGATTGGGGAGGTGAATGGGGGAGGGGTGAGATGGGTTTTGGTCAGGAGGCTGAGGGGAGTGTTTTCTCAATAATGGGGAGTTTTGTTTTCGATGGAAAGTGGAAACATGCCCTATATGCTGACGCTGACAGTGGTGTTTGGGGTATTTTTATAAGATTTCAAACTTATAAAGACTTACAATTAATTTTTAAGGGTATTTTTGTTGGATTTTAAACATTTGGACATCAGTTTAACCCGTCGGTCAAATCGGTCCACCTAGAACTCGGCCAATTTGCTTGGTTTCACTCTGGGTTGGGTTTTAAAACATTGATCTAAACCACCCATTTTAGTAATAAAAAGGAAAAAAAAAATTCTTTTTCAGTTTATTAATGAAAATTAATTGTTAATTTATTTAATAATATTATTATAAACAAAATTGAGGATAAAGGAGACAGTGCTCCCGCAAGCCACGCACTTGCTATTTTATAATCTTTATCGTTTCTTTCACAATCATTCGACGTGTCAAGATCATACGCAGCCATGCGACCTTATAGATTCTTACACTGACACGTGTACCTCTTCATGCACGTATTTATCTTTGTTGAGTTGATAACTTGATATACGAAAAACACTGCTACGCTTTTATTTAGTTTCTTTCTACTCTCATTTCATTTACCAAAATGCAGCAGACAACGGAGCAAGACAGTAGCCCCGATTATGAAGCGGAAAATCAACGGCTGAGAGACAAGAAAGTGAAGGATATAACGGCAGACAAAAGGCGGCTAGTGGAGGTGCCGTACACTGCATCCTTAGCTCACACCATGAACACTTTAGTGGCCAACAAGGTTGTGGCGGTGCCGGTGGCTGCACCGCCGGGGCACTGGATCGGTGCCGGTGGGTCCATGATCTTGGAGTCGGATAAGCAGACGGGAGCTGTCCGGAAACACTACATAGGTATGCTTACTATGCTTGATATTTTGGCCCACATTGCCGGTGATGATCAGGTGAACGGTGGTGATGATGGGTCTGATCTTGATAAGAAGATGTCCGTCCCTGTTTCGTCCATCATTGGACATTGCCTTGAGGGTTTAAGTCTCTGGACTTTAAATCCCAATACTAGGTGAGTCAGCATGCTCCTCAATTTTGTTAGTGTTTAGGATATTTTTGAACTAGGGTATAATATTTTCAGATTTTTCCAATACTAGGTGAGTCAGCATGCTCCTCAATTTTGTTAGTCTTTAGGATATTTTTGAACTAGGGTATAATATTTTCAGATTTTTATTTGAGGACAAAGGTTTCAAAATCTTTCAATAAGGGACATTCAACTATCATTTGTCATTACTGATTAATTGCTTAATTTTGTCACAAATTAATGCAGCGTTATAGACTGTATGGAAGTGTTGAGCAAGGGAATTCATCGGGCCCTGGTTCCAGCGGAGAGCCAGATGGAGAACGTTTCAGGAGTTGAACTTGTGGAATCTGCGTCGAGCTATCGAATGCTGACGCAGATGGATTTGTTGGAATTTTTGATGAACAACCACGATGCCTCTGAAATCGAGGGTATTATATCGCAGTCTGTGAGGGAATTGGGAGCGGTGAATGAAACTGTTTTCGCCATTACTGAACGCACGAAAGTTATCGATGCTATCAAGTGCATGAAGGCTGCTTTGTTTCATGCTGTTCCCATAGTTAAAGCCTCTGAAACCCTTGAAGAAGATCCCAAGCAGCTTATAAAGGTAAGTAGTCAATGTTATTAATTTTTTTAACATATGTCACTGATTCAATAATATCTTAGACTAAGAACATTAGAAGGACGGTAGGTTTTTTTGGGGTCAAATTGAAGAGGTACTTGGGCTGCCGACGTCCCGTGGGGATAGAACCATCAATATGACAAGACAGAGCAGTTACAGACATTTCATTATGGGTGTTAATGATATTCTTGAAAAGATCTGAACATGGTAGGTGAAAAAACTGTGTGGTAGTGGAGACCTTGGTTGGAAATTGCACTGTGGTGGAGATGTTTATTAGTTTGGTAAGAAACATGCGTCTATTCAAAGTCATCTATAGTTTGGTGGGTGCGTTTGGTTTGAAACTGCCACATGCATGATATGATAGAGAGATTATACTAGTTAGTTTGGTGTAAGTGCTAGGGTTGTGCAAAAGAATTTGACATCCGATCCGACAAAATCGGATATTCGAAAATTCAGATATCAATTTTTGAATGATTCGGATTTCTGGATCGGCTCTGCAAAGAAATCGTATAGCTGGATCCGATCCCGCGGTCCGGTTTTGTCCTTAACTATAAGTTTTAATAAGTTATTTTGGGGTCCTGGGTAAAAAGTGGAAAAGTATGTGGACTATTCTAAATACGATGATAGCTTTGGGGGACAAAATTTTAGGGGGCAAATTAATATTTTTTATGAAAATTTGGATCAAGCGGATTAGACAATATCCGGATCGGATTCAGATCAGGATTCATCCTGATCCGAATTTTTGGATCCGATTAAAAAAATGCAAAACCGGATTGCACAACCGTAGACTATAAGTGCCTCATCATCAATAGCGACTTGATTAATTACAATATGGTTTATCTTAGTTGTTTTGATGTGGGACGACACTTGGGTTATTGTATAAACTCGTACACTTATTCATAGTATATATAGAACCTATGGGCTATGGCTCTTTGATAAGCGAGTAGTTCTATTCTCAACAGACTTGTCAAGCTCCAAGAAGTCAACAATTGGCAAGGATAACAGTCCGATGACTAAACTGTGGTGGACAAGAAATGGAGGTGAAAATTTTTGAGCACATTTGTTAATACAATAGAGAGAGAAACCGAGTTCAGGCTTCATATAGCTTCACTAAATTAGTCGAGAACAGAAGAAATTTCTTATAGAAGGAGCCATGCGTATTAGGCCTAGGTTCTGAATTAGATTAAGTTCATCAATTAAATGCAATGTACTTAATAATTATCATTTGATAAAATTCTTGATCACCTTTGTTTTCAGGGGAACGGGAGGCAGCTTGTAGGTACATTTTCAGCAACAGATTTAAGGGGTTGCCACTTTGCTTCACTTCAAACATGGTTGCCTCTAACTGCTCAAGACTTCACCCAGAGGATCTCAACAAGCCCTCTGAATACAGCTTCCAACACAACTGAACCAAGACAACTCATAACATGTCACATGGATTCGCCGCTCGCCCAAGTGATCGGTAAGGCTGTGACGCACCATGTCCACCGAGTTTGGGTGGTGGATCAACAGGCCTTGCTTGCTGGTCTTGTTTCTCTCACTGACATGATCAGAGTGCTAAGAGCCTCACTGTTATCTAATAATTCTCAGTAATGTCATCTTAATAGAGTTGGAGATGTGATGTTTTGGCAATATTTTTGAAGGTTTTTTGTTCCTGTTAAATACCATTTTGATAAGTGGTTTCTTTTAGCTTGGCTTTTAAAGAAACAAAATTAAGTTCAGTTGTTGTTACATAGCTTTATTATACAAAATCTCTGTATACATTTGGTTTCGATAATAAAAAGTGTATGTGAAATACTGATTTTGAATCTCAAGGATTGGCCTAGCAGGTCAAGAAGGTTTCCTTCCTTCATTGATTTTCTGGGTTCAAATCAAGGTCATTTATCATATTTATGGTTTATTTTAGAATATTGAGTTTGTATGGTATTCAATGAGTTCTAAAGATTAGTTGAAGTACGCGTAAATTGATCTAGACACTCCGATCATTAAAATAAAATACTGATTTTGGAGTTACATATATGTGAATTTAATTGGTAATTAAATTTAGATGAAATAAATATTTGTAATTGTAATTTGTAAATGGTTGTAGATAAGTCGATTGAATTGATCACCGTGCTGGAAGCCAAAAATAGTTCCCATTATGTTATTCGTAGTTGAATGGGCTACGACAAAATTAAGGCAGTATTCTCATCGAGTCCAACTTCTCCAGAGTGTGAAATATGTGTTGTTGCAATTTCTGTTTGGTTGTTACGATTTTATGCAACAACTAGCAAAACCGATTGACCTTGACGAAATTAGATTAGATGTATGTGTGATTAATTAAAATTAACAAAGATTAATGAATGAAGGACACAAACAGTTTTTAAAGTAGTTCGGTAAGCTATAAATTTTCAGGCTTAGATGTTTTGAGTAAAAAAATAAATATGACCTCTCTAAAATTGCTAACTCTTTACAATGAATTTTTTTGGGGTTATTTATATAAGAATTTGATAATGATAAGTGAAGAGATTACGGCTTAATAATGGGAAGTTAATCATATGATTGACATGATCATGTCAAATCTGGGATTGGATAATAAGGTTTCGAGATACTCTCCTTGATATTGGAGGGATAAGACTTATCAGTAATCCGTGAGACAATTGTTCATTCAGCTCGCTCCTATGAGTTCAGTTTGCCGCATCGAGCTTCACTAATTCCGAGCATGTCAAAAACTCTCACACAACATGTTTTCTTACAATTTCTATTAGCACATGGACTATTCATGAAAAGGAATTTGAAGGAAAATCATTTGATTTTAATTGGAATGGGTGTTTTTTGTGAGTAGTGACTGTGTCACAGCCTCAATGGGAGACTTTGCTCAAACTTATGGTTGGGTCTAAGGGACAAGAAGGGCCGAGTCATATCTGGATTCAACCTCCTCAATTCTTCAAGAAAGTTCATGCACATGCTTTAACCCACTACCAATATACCCTTAATTTAAGTGATGCTTATCTTACCTTAATTTCTAGGACATTTGCTAATTAATTAGATTTCTAATCCCATTTGGTTACCTTAATTTCTACCAATTTATATTTTTTTAATTTTTGTCTAAATAAGTTAAAAGTCTAGATCATCAACCTCCACCTACCTCTTGGATTGCCCAATTGTAATATGGTTTTATATGTTTATATGGAAGCATTGCTTTTTGTTTCGACCTATGTTCTTCACATATAATTTCTAAATTCAAGCCATAAAATAATATAAAATCTTATCTTTTACCGACACAATACATCATTGATCTTTTGAGTAAAAATATATTGGATAATATTACGCTTACAACTTCAATCTCACAAACTTTATTTTACAAGATCGTAATTAGTTTTGATCAATTTTTCTTACTTAACTAATTACGAGTTGTCACGTTGAAGATTGTGAGAATGAGTTGTGAATCAATCTTTATTAAAATTGATTAGATATGTTTATAATAAACTAATTATATGAAATAAAAAATATTAAAAGAAATAGACTTTGATGCACCCATATTTCAATGATATCTTAATCTATATATCATACTTATCAAAATAAAAGCTAATTAATTATCTTTAGATGATTGAATATATAAATTAAATATTATTCAAAAAATCGTAAATTTAAATCTTTTTTTAAATTACTAATAAAGATAACTTATTAAAATTCTTAATCCGATAAGTTCTAAAATCTCGAATGTGCCGTACACCCCCGCTTTTTAACTGCATATAAAACCGATTTAATTGGAATTTTATATTTTAGATATTTTGTTAAAAAAGCAGGCGTGTCGAGGGACTCGCTCACCACATAAAGCGCCCAAAACCCCTCAAAATAAATTTGATTGGCGCACTTCAATACTTCCATAAGGAAAAACAAATTCATTTTTTGATCAATTTCCCACCCACCGACTCTTTGTAAACTCCGCCGTCACTACCTTTTATATCACCTCCCCATTCCTCCTGTCATGTCTCTCCTCCTCACCTTTCCCGCTCATGATGGCTGCACCCACCACCATCACCACCACGCTTCGCACCCCTTCTTCTAAGCTCACCCGCCGCGGTCACACTAACACTAATACCAACAAGCCTATTAACGCCGCTGACGGAGATCGCGAAGTCGTTAAGGAGAAGAAAATGATGAGCATTACGAGTGGTGGTGGGGTTTTAAGAAAAGCTTCGTTCATGAGCTGGAGTATGAAGGATGTGGTCCACGTCGCCAGATATCATAGGATACCTTGTGTTTTCGCAGTCGGTTTGCTGTTCTTCATGGCCGTGGAGTACACTCTCCGTATGATCCCGGCTTACTCGCAGCCGTTCGATCTAGGTTTCGTGGCGACTAAGTCATTTCATAACTTGCTGGCGACGTGGCCTGAACTAAACACTTTGCTGGCGGCCCTTAATACGGTGCGTTTCGTGGAACTTAATTATCGTTCAAATACGTATAATCAGTCGTAAATCAAACGTATTACTTTAATCCTCCTTAATCATTATAATTGAGTTGATTTTTTAGACTAAAGTTAGATGTTTGAAAAGACAACAAAGAAAGTAACGGTAGAGTTGAACGGTTGTGATTTAATAACAATATTTTTTGTTTGCTGTTTAAATGGTTGATCTTTCTAAAGTGGTAGTTTGGAGCTTGTTTCCCTTTTTTTTTTTTTTTTTTGTGTTTGGGTTGATTGGATTAATTTATACGTATTTTAATTAATTCCAAAGGAATTAACTAAATAGTAATGTTATTGTGGTAGATGATTTTATCTTAAAAACTAAAAAGGATAGGAAACCTTCTTGTTTGCAACGCCAATCCTTTGGGGTTCTTATTGCCATTTTTGTCTATCCTTTTGTTAAATAGAGAATTTAGGCCTTAAAAATCAAAAGGAGGTTCAATATTTCCAAATATAGAGCACGAATCAATAATTCCAACAATTAATTAAGGCGCAGCAAACGATCATAATATTCTCTTAAAAAAAATAAAAAAATAAAAATATTCCCTTTAAAATTAGATAAACATACAACAAAAACACGGGTTCGTTTGTTTTGTTTTTTAGGGAATACTATTATTAGTATTCCTAAAAAAATTAAACAGTAAAATGTTATTATTCTTAAAATATTATTTTATTTTTAATTTTTCTTAAATTTTTTAATTAAATTTAATTAAACCCCAAACAAAATATTTTTTTAGAAATTGTAAAAACACTCTGGTCACCCTTCGGTAGTGGTGGTCGGCTGTCCGTATTTAATTGGTGAATTAAGAGTGTTTTTGTTAACTTTTAATATTTTATTATAAGAGTGTTTAGTAAATAAACAAACATAAGGAATATTTTTATTAATTTTTAAATTCTATATCGTAATACTTGTCTAATTTAATTTTTTTAAATCATTATTCTAAAAACTATCAGAATAATAAATTAAATAACAGTCACGTTTATTTTATTTTATCGGTTTTGGTGTTTAAATGTTATTTGCTTGGAATTGGTGGGTGAAGTTTCACATGCATTGAGAAAGCAACATAATAAGCAATTGAATAATAGGGCATTGATGCATGCACCTCACATGCAATGTCAGTTTCTTTTTATTTTTATTTTTGTGAGTTCAATGTAAAAATAATTGGGCTTAGGCTGACGTTTTGATTGGGTGAGAAATAAATAGGTGTTTGTGGGGATGCAAACGGCATATATTTTATGGTGTTGGTTGATAGAAGGAAGACCGAGGGCCACAATATCAGCACTATTCATGTTCACTTGCCGTGGCATTCTTGGTTACGCAACTCAGCTTCCTCTGCCGCAGGTTACTCTCTCCCTTCTCATCCTTTTATATCTTCATGGGGAGAACGACATTTTTCCACCTAAGGTTTGGTGAAACGATAACCTTCTCACATGTCAAGTTTTAAAATGACACTTTCTTACCCTTTATTATGTATTTGATTGAAAAGACGAAAATATTTTTAAATAGTTTATTTCTTAATTAGTTTATTATAAATTAAAATTTAGTTAAGGTCAAAATCTTTATTCGAATTATTTATTAGTTGAAGTGTAAAGATGTATTTTTTCTTTATTTATTTAATTAATTAAAAATATTGAATTTTCTATGTTAATTAGTAAAAATAAAAAATATTATAAATTTAATAGATTATTGAATAATAATGATGAGATATTGATGACATTATAAATAAATAAATAAATATTTAAGTAATTTAATTTTAAACAATTTTATAACATTACTTTTAATTTTTTAAGTGAGGTTAATTATTTTTTTTTTTAACTTTTTAGTTAATTAAAAAATAATAAAAAATTTATAAAATTAAATATTGAAGGGTATTTTCATTTTTCAGTAAAATATTAACAAAACCATAATAAAATCTGTCGGTTTGGGTGGGAAGATGTCGTCCTCCCTATCTTTATGTACGAAAATTCTTTTAAGGGTGGACGCCTTTAAGTTTTTCAACTTGTGGTTGTGGACTAAACATAATCATTGGGTCTGTCGCTTGCTTTTGATTTTAGGGTTTGACTAATCTTATGTAATATATACATGTTTTTCTCAAAAATCTTATTATACCATGGGCTTTATTATATTTTTTGGGTCCGCGTAACTATTTTACTTAATGTTTGTAAATATTTTTAAATTGGGTAGTGTTATTAAACCCTCACCTAAACTCCTTTCAAGCCCAAAATTAATTAAATTTAAATATATTTTATTTAATTCCAAAATTAACCTTTGCCTAATTTTTTTAACTTCTTTATTTTCCTGATCTTTTTAATTTTTTTTCTTCCATAATCCTTTTAACTTCCCATTTATTTAATCATGATTAATAAACAACAAATTTGTTCAAAAACAATTCCTTCTTGATTTTTTTTCCAATTTTTTATTTGTTTATTATTCGGAAGTGAATGAAATTTAATCGAATATACCTAGAAAAAATTATGAAAACCCATAAAAAATGAAGGTGGGATAAAAATATTTCCTGTGTAATATCATAAACTTGTTTGGTTGAAAAGAAAATTCAACGAAAAGATAGTCCTTGGGGGAAAGTTTCCAACACATTATGACGTGGGAGCTACTGTTTTTTCCATATTAGACTTGCATGGAGTAGAAAATTCAATGCCACTAATGTTATTGACTTGAGTCTACTTGTTGTTGTTCATCAATCTCAGGGATTTCTGGGCTCCGGCGTGGACTTTCCGGTAGGGAATGTATCATTTTTCCTATTTTTCTCAGGGCATGTAGCCGGATCAGTGATTGCATCATTAGATATGCGACGAATGCAACGGCGGGAACTGGCATGGATTTTTGATATTCTAAATGTTCTTCAAGTTATAAGGTTACTGGGCACAAGGGGCCATTATACAATAGATTTGGCTGTTGGTGTTGGTGCCGGAATTTTATTCGATTCTCTTGCTGGAAAGTATGAAGACGCCAAAAGAAAATCACTAATTGCTACTAAAGAGGCTTCCCTTAAATTAAACAAAACAAATGTCAATAACACTAGGGAGTTATAAAGATGGGGGCCATGGAGATCAAATACGGTTTTTTTTTTTTTTTTTGTAAGATACCTTTGCTTGTTCAAATTAATTTGTTCTTGTCTTTGCTGTTAAATATCCGTTCTTGTAGATATTTATTTTAAATATTATGCAGAATATCTTTCCAAACAACAGAGAATGAAAATTTTAAACTATTATATATATCTGCTTTTGTTGTTTCATTGAATTTCATGACCCTTTTTATGATATCAATTATTGTTTGTTTAGACCAAAGAATTTCTTCTATTATGATCTGTCTGCAGCCATTAATGGGTCCATGTCGGATAAAATCTTTATTCTTTGGAGTAAATGGATATATTCCCACCTAAATTATTTGACGAGTTGATGCATTTTAATTGTATTTATTTTAGATTATCACCCTTAAATTTTTAATAACTATTAAAAGTGGTGAATAAGGTTGATAAGTTAAAGTATAAGTTTTATAAAAGAGGATTGTAGGAAGTTTAGTGGTAGTCTCGAAAAGTCGGAAGTGATTTTAGATTTAAGAATCAGTCTGAAAAAATCAAAAGCCGTCAATTTAGACGCTATTAAAGTGAGTCATTTTTTCATTAATATATGCCCATATTCAACTAAAAAAAGTGTCAATGCACGTGAACACGCTATAGTAAAAAAATTTAAATCTGTTAAAATAAAATAAATACATTAGTTTAAGAGTAAAAATATAAAGAATAACTTGGTGGGAATACCCCGTCTTTTCTTCTATTCTTTATTCATCTTGACCTACGTCTCAATTTTTGGGGGTCCATGTGAATTAAAGAGCTAAAATTGTTAGGCACAGACAGAAAGATTTGACGCCACATTTAATACCATCTTTCATTGATTTGATTTCTGTCTCTGGGTCATTTTAAACGACTTGAATGTGAGTACTAAGATGATCTTTTCCACTTCTGGAACCCTCATCTTTTTTACCATTAAAGTCTGTTTAATGTAATATTGAAAGCATGAAGTCGGATTTTGAATTTCCCTTTTTCATACAAAATATCTGATTATTTCTTTTTGATTAAACTAGGGATAGTTTCTTGCTCAATACACCTTAAACCATTATATCTTTGAAGAATTTACAAAAACAGAGCTGAACCAAGCAGGATATATACCTGAACCGCAATGTGCAAGATGTCTGTGACTTTGTAAATGTATAAGCTGCTATATAACTAATTGAGAGGGTATAGATAGGGTGAAATTAGTCCTCTAAATCGCTATCAATCAGGCAGGATCCATCATCTACATTGGCAAGTGGGTCATAAAGGGGAGAGCTTGTATCCATGCATCCTGGAACAAGATTCAGATCGCATCGATCACCCTGCAATGATTTTCCGGTCATAAGATTTACTAAATTATGCACTATAAATGATGTTGAGATGAAAATACTCTTACCCCTTCGACACTCAAATTAGCAATTATGGCACATCTATCGACCACAATGTCTGTGTCCGGAAAAATTGCTTTGTCACAGGCACCTTCTTTACTCAACTCCTCTGCCAGACCCTGCCACATAAAAGATCCATTTCATTTCATTTTTTCTTGTCCATACTATCTGCTAGTTTAGAATGTCTTGATTTGCTTTTACTTTCTTCAAACAGCATCATGTGTTTCTTATTACCTGATTGAAAAAATCAATTGGTTTATTTCTCCAAGCTTTAGGAACTTCGAATTGTATTCTGTAAGGACCATCCCAATCAGCTCCGTTCGTGAATGAGAAGATCACGTTCATAGCTGCAAAAATGAAAAAAAAAAAAAATCAATCATGAGAAACAAAAACATGCAAGGAAGGAAAAGAATTTTGTGGAGTGGCACCAACCATGCTTTGGTATGCATATTTGGATGGTATAGAATGGGGAGTCATTCTTGCCGCGAGTTTTCCTAAGCATTGCCCTAGGTTCACCACCGCACATAATGGGCTGATTGAAACCTCCTGGGAAAGGTATAAACAACAAATTGAGTCAACAAGGATGAGCTCAGAATGGTATTCTGCAAAGCAATGTGTACTGTGTAGCAAGTAATGGAGTCAGAACACTAAAATTGCCACTTAAACCATGCCTCTACCCAGAATAATGGTAATCAAATACTTGCAAGATGATGAAAATTATAAATAACTTATCGATCTATATTGCACTGCACATCATCTGATCATATATTTCTCAGTTTGCAGTAGTTGTATGTGTGAGTGAAACTTATATGAAAGTTTTTGAAAAATATAAATTAACAACTCTCATCACAAAGGGCATTTACCAGAAGACATTATGCTCTAAAACGTCTGACCTAAATAAAGAAAAAGGAAAAAGACTGTCTAAAATACCAAATGAGCCAACTCATTCAGCTATGGAGCTACCAAAATATTAGCTCAGCTACCAGAGAAATCACCTTGCTCAATGCATCATTCCATTGTAAAGAGGTTGAAACATATTATATGACACAATTAAATACCACTGCCGGAGCTGGTTATTCTATTCCGATGGCAGCTCAAAAGTGAGAGCCATAGGTTGAGCCTTTCATTGTGATGGAACAAAATGTACAAATTTTTAGTGAACTAATGAGTGAATTTCTGAGCAACAATATTAATTTCTATTTTGCCTTGACCAAATTTGTACCTCAAAATTCTGCAGAAAATAAAATTGTTTGGATTAATTTAACAGCACAGTGTAGAAATTACCATTAAAACCAATTCCGAAATCCTCATTTGGAGTAAGTTTAGTTGCTTTGGGATTGTAGAAAAGCTTCAACTTCTCTCCCTGTTGGACGTTTGGAAGGCATTATAATTTGAATAGCAAAATGTAAAATAAAATAAAATTCAGAGTCAGGAGCATTGCCAAACTTACAGCCATAGGAGGAAGGCCATTCATGGTTTTCCAATATACAGGAGCCCTCCCCAGTTCAAACATCGCCCAGCTAGGACGTGTATACCTAAAGCGAGAAGTATACAAATAACAAGCAAAGCAATCAAGTTCAATGGTGTACATAGAATCTTAGGATATGAAACAAATTTTCAGAGATGATCTGCAACAACTAATCAAATCAAATAATGAAAAACTAAACATTGAAGGTGAACTCATACTCTTTAATTTCTTCAGAGGGAGCGGTTGCAATGGTTGCTGCAGCACTCACTTTTCCACTAATCTTGACTGATTTCTTCTTCTTTGAAGGACTCCTCCGCAAAGAAGCACCAGTAAAACTACTACCTGCTTCAGAAAAAAATTCAATTGTTATGCATTTTAAGTCTTCAGATACACTATTTTCAGATTATACTTCCTATTAAGAACAACCTTCTTTCTTTTACATCCATAGCACAAGACTTAAACATCACAAAATCAGATTTTCTTAGCTGGAAAACTTGATTAACTCATTACCGTTCACTACTTAGGTCTTGAATCTCATCACGACACGATAAATTGCATATATAATTACATTTACTCATCAGACAATTGTGTAAACTCCAATCAGCAAAATTTGATGACCTTATCCAAAGTTCAGAACCACAAGGGTCTTCCATGGAAATTTGACTTTTAATCAAAATCATAGATTCTCGAAGTGTTTCCACAATCCATTTAGTCTGTATCCCTTTAATACAAATCATTATTACTGGAAAATCATTCCCCTGAATCTTATTATCACAGGTAGAAGAAAGTCCCTATTACCAGAAATTTAGAGTAATAAGGAACCCAATTTATCAAAATCCAACAACTGAAATCCCAAAATTTCAAGTTAAATTACAACAGAAGACATGTTTAATCTTCTGTATAACAGAATTTACAGAGTATCAGTCAGGATAAAAAAATCAACTAGTCTATCCATTAGCAGAAGCCCCACAAACAACCAGAAACTAAAGAAACTACCAAAAAGACAAGTGTTAAAGAGACTCACCAAGTGTACTTGAAATAGATGGGCTAGTTGCATTACTACAAGAAACCGACCTCGTGCTTGAAAAGAATTGTGTTGAAGACGTAAAGATTGACCCAGTTGTTGCAGCCATTGATTACACTTTTAGTGCTGCTTTAACTTCCAAGAGAGAGACAATTGCAGCACAAGAAAGAAGTGGGCAAAAAAGGTTATAGTGGAGAAAGGTAGAAGGAGGTTATATAAAAAGGATAAGCAACCACATACACAAAATGTGGCAAAAATATCTATACAAAATTAAGGAAGAAAAAGGCCAAAAGAAAGCTTATCTTTTGAAGCAAAAATATCTGGATTTTTAATTCAAGAAATCTGAATACAACTTCTAATGAAAAGAACCCCACGCCGCCTTATCTATCTCTCGCTATAATCCACAAGTTTTGTCACCGTAGATATGACACTTTGACAACACCACAAAATTCAAAACTCTCTTATATTTCACAAACCCCTCATCACACGCATATAAAAAGGCCCACCAAAAACCGTTTCTTTGCCATAATAAAAAACACCCACAGAGAAAGGGGAGCCTCTCTCTTTCCATGGCTTTGATCACAACGTCATCTACAAAGCCTAAATTTTTCATCTTTTCACCTCTTTGTCTTGGAAAAAAGTCTCAGAACAATACTAAAGCACTAAATTTTAGCCATTCTAATTTAAAAAGCAAGAAAATATACACCAGTTCTGTACCTTGTGTTCATAGTTCTAACAAAAGGAAGTTGTTCGCAATTGTCAATGCAGCTTCAGTAGAAGCAACAGAGCCAGAGTCAGAAGTGAGAAGTTGGGGGAGAATTTTGTTATCAGATGTGGTGGTAAAGAGGAAAAGAAGAGTCTTTTTTGGGAGGAATTGGAACTCATTAGATATAAGCACTGCTGGTGTTGTTTTGGCAATGCATTTGCTGAGTGTTTTTGCACCATTTCATTTTACTTGGAGTGCTTTTTGGGTTGCTTTTGGACTCTATGTTATCACAGGACTTCTGGGTATCACTCTTTCATTTCATAGGAATCTTTCTCATAGAAGTTTTAAGTTACCCAAATGGCTCGAGTACCTGTTTGCTTATTGTGGAGTTCAAGCCCTTCAGGTGGGTGGTTATTGAAAGAAAAAGAAGGATTTTTTATTTGGTTTTGTTTTTTGATTGATTCTTGGCCTAAAAGTGCATGCTTTTTGATGGTTTCAGGGGAACCCAATTGATTGGGTGAGCACACATAGGTATCATCACCAGTTTTGTGATTCAGAAAGAGATCCTCACAGCCCCCTTGAAGGGTTTTGGTTTAGTCACATGAGTTGGCTTTTTGATACCAATTCTGTGATGGAAAGAGTAAGAATTATTCTCCCACATACTAAATAATCATTTTTTGTTTTTTCGTGGTTTATTTAACTGGTGCATTTGCAGTGTGGAGGACCAAGCAATGTTGGGGACTTAGAGAAGCAGCCTTTCTACAGATTTCTGAGAAGCTCATATATTTTTCATCCAATTGCACTTGGAGTTTTGCTATATGCATTGGGAGGCTTTCCCTTCATTGTGTGGGGAATGGTAAGAAAGCTTCTCTTTTAGAGGCTCTGTTTCATACTCAGTTTGATCTTTTAATCATCATTATGTCCCATGAGAGAATTGGTAAAGCTTTAGGAGATAAAGTTACCCCTTCCCTAACCATTTCATCTTCCAATAGTTACTAATGGGAAGAAATCAAATGGTTGTGGACGTTAATTGGGTTAGTAGTCTAAAATGTGAGCAGTGATTCAACTGTGTGGGCCTTCTCCCTTGAATTCACTGGCTAGTAGCTAACATTCAAGGAAGAGGGCCTTCCTCTTGTATGTCAAATGGGTGTTTTCATTCTTTCACAAACTGGTGAAGAAAAAATAGAGCCACATATTAAGCTAGTCTGGCATGTTTTGACTATGTCACATGTCATCAGATGGAAGTTTGAAACCAATACTAGTTGAAAGTCTTATCCATTTTAAACGTGCGCACAAGGGTATCCCTTTGTTCTCAAGATAACATGGAACCATGAGGCAAGAGTGCGAAATTCATGTTTTTCACATTTTCATTTGAAAGTGAAAACTCACATTTAGTACAGAGAATTAGACATGTTTTTAGTAGAGTGAGTTCTTAGAAAGCTTATGCATCAATGTGTTGGCATTTGCAGGGTGTGAGGATTGTGTGGGTGTACCACATCACTTGGTTTGTGAACTCAGCTTGCCATGTATGGGGAAAGCAAGCATGGAACACTGGAGATTTGTCCAGGAACAACTGGTAATAATTTATACAACTTTCCTCAGCAACCCACTTATGTGATTCTCTAGTTATTTTGATATGTTTATTTAGGTGGGTGGCGTTGCTTGCATTTGGAGAAGGCTGGCACAACAACCACCATGCGTTTGAGTTTTCAGCTCGACATGGCCTGGAATGGTGGGAAGTGGATATGACTTGGTATGTGGTGAGATTTCTGCAAGCCATTGGTTTGGCCGACTGATGTGAAGTTGCCGACTGAGCTTCAGAAGCAAAGGATGGCTTTCAAAAATTGAAGCTATATATTATTATATGTTGTTGCCATTGCCATTTGTAGCAGCCAGATTCTAACAGGTGCTTGTTCAACTTCGAAAAGAGATTCTTGGTTAGGCGAAGTGAATGATCCTTTTTTGATTTTAACATTGAATGCATCATTTTACTTTGGAAAGCTCAAAAAAATTGTCACATGGAAGATTGTAATGTAATGTTGCATACGGTAATGTGAGATGCACCATGGATGTTGGAGTTGTCGACCACTTCAACAATAAGGGGCGAGGCAAATGCATTTGAGGGTCTTCAATGTAAGATTTCTTTAAGTAATTAATTCCTAATTGGGTTTGGGTTTGGGTTTAAGGTAATAGGTCCTTTTTGTAATATTAGGTTTTACTCTTTAAATCCTAGTATATAAACTTATTTTTTTTTTGTATGAGTATAATAGCAAATCATAGGGCAAATACATTCATTGTAACCAAAGAGGTGAGGAGATATTTTAATAATATTGATTATGATGGAGGTAGCCTTATTAATTAAGGTTAACCAAAGTAAATTGCGCGTGTTTTTCTTTCTTTTACTAGTTTGATATCTGTGTATATTTCCTTTGTTTGGTTTCGTATTACTCTAGATTGTTGGTACATACCATTGCCTGCCATTTATTTTTTAATTATTATGTTATAATTTCTAATTTAAAGGTTTGATTATTTTTAATAACAATACTATAAGCTATTATCAAAAGAGCTGGATAATCCCAAATTTGGCCCAAGTCACTTGTTAAAATCTATTTGAAATATAATATTATCTCGTAATATCTTAAAAATTAGTAATTTTTAAAATAATTTTACGAAGCACTTTTTAGTTACTAATTCAAGAAATAATAATTTGGGACCTAATCCATTTAATTTTTATTCATGAACAGAAAAGGGTGAGGATGGTAATACAGATTTATGAGGACAATCGGGCCATGATCCATGGGCCAGTTTAGTTGTTAAGAGAGGCCTAACCAGTTTAATATTGGTCGTAATAAATTTTTACTAAATTAAAATTAGGTATTTTTTTTGGTAACGGGAGTGTACGGACTAGTTTGTATGCATTTTAACTAATCTCTAAAGTTTATTGAACATGTTACAAGTCTAAAGAACCAAGTAAGTTACAAAATGATAAAAGACCTCAAGTTTGAATCTAGAAATTCAATTAAGTAAACAAACCTCCTTGATCGAAATGTCAACCCTTTATGGTTAAAATTAGGTATTATTAAATTACTTG
Organism: Pistacia integerrima; assembly: GCA_026225825.1. Classification (NCBI taxonomy): domain Eukaryota; kingdom Viridiplantae; phylum Streptophyta; class Magnoliopsida; order Sapindales; family Anacardiaceae; genus Pistacia; species Pistacia integerrima. Next base: position 12,785,926 of record CM047750.1, on the reverse strand, counting down.
GAACAAAAAATCAGGCAAATTATTAGGCCTGCAAATCACTTGATAACCTATTTTTGAAGTAATGGATTGGATCATTGGAGTTGAGTTTCTCAGATTTGATAAGCAGTAACATTTTCATAATTCTACTCAATAAAATATACCGAGTAATTTTGATGTAGTCAAGATTTTTAGTCAATAGGGTCAAAACATATGTTGAAGCTTCAAGTCTTATAACTTAGACTTTTTAAACAATTTATACTAACCCAATAAAATTCAACTTATAAACCCATGAAATTAAACTCATCAAATCCAACTTTAATTATTAAGCAATTAACCAATTTGTCAAAATTAAACAAAATCTCTAAATCTTTACAATTTTAAGATTTCATCAATTCTTTAAAGTTTAAACCATTCAAAATTAACTCAATATCTAACCAAAATTTATCAAACCCAACTTAAAACAGCAATTAATTAACTCATATATCAACAATCAAAATCTAGAAATTTAATCTCCCAATTTCAAACTCATTAATTAAACTCAATAAAAACTCATAGCTTATGATCTTTCGTTAATTAACAAAGATAAAAGAAAAGAATTTTAAGTAAAAAAAAGAAGAAAATCATCTTACCTTGTAATAAAAAAGAGTAGTCTTTCTTGAGTATCCAACCAAATCAAAAAGATAATATGAGAGGATATGAGAGGAAACGAAAAAAAGAAAAAAGTTAATTAATAATTCATTTTTGTGGAGTCAACATGAATTTAAGTCCAGTCAAAATTGTAAATTTCATAAAATATAAAGATTTTTTTAATTTTTTTAACAAGTTGAATGAGTTCAATTAAACTCATATATTTGTATGTGGCTCTTACATCTCAAGACACTAATTATATATAAAAATAATATTACACGTATAAAGTACGAATACAAAGACATTTATACAAAGCAACGCTGTCATCAAATAAATGGATAAATTATTATAAAAGCCAATTTAATAGATTTATAATAAATAAGATTGAATGGTTGGGCAATATTTGTATGAGTAATGCTACATTTACACCACCCCTTACACCATTTTCATTAGTGAATGGCAATGGGTCGGGTCGAGACCGGGTATCCCTTGGCCCATGCCCAAGCCCGACCTCATGACAAAGGCCCAAGCCCGGCCCGAGTCCGTTACGGGTATGATAGGCAAAGCTCAAGCCCGTCCTGACGGGTTTTTTATAACCGCAGCTCGGCTCAAGCCCGCCTTTTTTAATAATGTTTATTTTTTAAATATTAATAAATTTCAAATTTTTTTTTTATTTTTTAATTTTAGAAATAGTTTTTAAATATTAATTGAAGCTATTTCCACAAATAATTTAAGCAATAAGTGAGCAATTAAAACTCCATAATATTTGATTATACTAACTTTTCAGTTGTGCATAATATGTTATGGTGAAATCCACTTTTATAAGTTGAACCAAACTCATCTAACTCATTTAAAGGTAATTTTAACATGTTAAACCTTCAATATGAGATGAAAATTGAGGTTAGAGTTTGAGAAAAATGGATATATATATATATATAAGATAATATTGTAATTAAATATATAGTATGAGGGTAAATTAGTAAAATTAATACTAAATTTTTTTGGGACTGGCCGGGCCGGGCCTAAAGATATATCCATGCTCGGCCCATACCCGAGGTCGGGCCTTAAAATAAAGCCCAGGCCCAAGCCCAAGCCCGTCAACCTCGGGTAAAGCCCGTTCCTTTTCGGTGTGGGGTACCCAAAAATGTCGGATCGATTGTCATCTCTAATTTTTATTACATCATGATGTGACATATGCCACATCCACACAAATTTTTAATTATTTTTAATTTTTAATATTATAATAGAATTACTATTAATAAAATGATCATGGTGTAATGAAAATAGTGTAAAGGGTGGTATAAAAGTAGCATTACTCTATTGGTATTAAGTGTACCAATTAAATACCAAATAAACAGAATTCACGATCAAAACAAAAAGTTATGAAGACTCTGGCTACCAGCCTTCTGTTGACTCGGTGGTGTGAATGCTTTTAGCATCAGGTTGGTCGGTCCCGGGTTCAACACTCGAGGGCTGGTACATATATATATATATAATCACACCCTTCACATTGCCTGTTGTGGTGATCCAAATGAGGTATTCCAAAATACCTTTCTTTTTCTTCTATTCTTTTTTCTGTTTTTACTCAAAAAATGTTACATAAAATTTTTGATTCAGTGGTTTACAACTTTTCGCGTTTTAAATTCACTGTAGGGTCCTGTTTCATTTGCATCAACATAAAATTCTTAGTTTATGAGAATATGAGAATGTCAACTCTTCGAACGAAATAAGAAAATATAATTGGAACCATTAATTACCATCTATGTACTGTGTACATAATGAGAAGCTGAAGTAATATACGATAGATACTGAAATAAAGGGAAATGTTTCATTCAGTACCAAAGAATTCTCTTTTAGCCCCAACTTCAACTCTATTTTGAGTATATCTTTGACACTGAAACTGATCTTGGACTGAAAACAAGCGGAAAAAATGTGTACAAATTCCAGAAACAGTAAACTCTCAGAAGAAAGAAAAGTGAAACTGAGAGTTAATTAAAAGACAGTAAAAAGGGTGAAAGTTACAGTGAAACTCAGGTGTCAGAGAAATTTTGAGATAGTAAATCCATTTAAAGTGTTTGAATTTGAGCAATCATCTTGTCAATCACCATCAAAACTTTTTTTTTTTCCCTCTTGATCAGCTTTAATTACTTGACTGATTGATATTGATACTTTGTTTCAATATGACAGTATCGTCAGTGTTATTTCATGGATAAATTAAAGCTGAATATATCATAATCAGAGGATTCAGAGCTACCAAATTAATCTCCGTTAGAATCAGCAGAATTCATGATTTTGCATTCAATGTTACATCCAACCAACCTTGTTCAAATTTTAAAAAAGAAAAAAGAAAAAAAAATAAACTCTACAATATTATTATTAATAAAGACACTCCAGCTGCCATGCCAATGACTTGCAAAAACCTGGAAGAAAGTGGAACCCAATAACCCATTTATGGCTTTGTTGTTTTACAAATGCATTGGATATCTAACTCCAGCTGCCAGTATTCTCTGTTGCTCTATCTGTGTGACATAAAGTAATTACCAACTATACTGTTAGTGTTCATTATTTTATATATATACAGTATACTTTTTTAAAGACAAAAAGTTCAAAAAGAAATGCATAAAGCTTCTGGGTATATACCTGAAACAGTTCGTGTAATTTGTTCTTTAAGTAACAGTACTCGTGTTCCAGCAGCTCCAATGCTCTCAGACACCTGAATATCCGAAAATTTCTATCATCTCAACATTCAAATTACTTCTTGAAAAGAAAAATAATGCAGCAATCTAACGTTTCACATGAATTATCAATTAAGAAAAGGCTTGCCACTTTAATTTATTAAATTAAACTCCATTTGTGCTCTGTGGTCTCCAGTTAAAAATGTTTTTTATAAACAGAAAAAGGAAGGAAGGAGAGTGCATGTGTGAGAAAGAGCGCGAGAATAGAGAAGGAAAGGGGGAAATACCCAGCACGGTTGTTCTGTTCAGAAGCGGCTCGAAACGCAACACAAACGTTTCTGACTCTTTTTGCACCTATGCTAGAGCTGCTGCCCATCATCTGATTCAAATGTATTCCCATTTTCTTGTAGTCCGAGAACTCTTTATCCATCCTGTCCCATCCCACCATCGCATTAATTCTTTATCATTAAACCAAACACACACTTGAAAAAGTGATTATCAAAAGTTAACCATTCAATAACTGTTCATTTCATTACAATTTACGCAAGAGTAGAAGAAGAAGATATTTACAATATTGATCTGAGATTTCTCAAGAGCTTTTCAGACTCATGAAAGTAAATGTTGACAACTTCAGATACAAAGTTTGGGGTGCTCTCATCTTGAAGTTGCTGGAGTTGCAAGAATTGCTCGTCTAACACTCCCTGAAAAAAAAAAAATCATAAAACAGAATAAACATTATCAGTATCGTGAAAAAAAAAAAAAACTATACATTATATCTTTAACGAAGAAATTGAACAAGATGGATGATGACCTGATGGAAGAGTAATGCTAGCAAACGATTCATATCGGCTCGTAACCGATCCGCACCCAACCCGAGCATCCACAACGGTAGACCCGTTTTGGCTGGTCAATTGGTTCGATCAAAGGGTTAAGAATTAGAAGATTTTGGTGGATAGTTTCACTGGTTTCGGGGTTTAGGGTTCTGGGAAGTGTTCGTTTGTAGCGGGAGAAGAAACTTGAGGTAACGACTATTTAAAGGATGCCGGTGGCTTGGACCAACCCGCTTTCAATAATAATAAAATCATAATTAAGATTAATACTGTACTCTCTCAGCGCGCGTGAGAAATGTACAAGAAGGAATTTGTTATCTATTCTAAAACCCTATCAGATTTTAAAAACCAATTTTAATTAATTTTTTAGGTTAACATTTTTGTTAAGTGGTATGATAGCTATGAATTTTACAAAATTAATTATTTAGTAATTTATTTAGTTTAAGTCAATTTATTCTCGATAATGTTTGGTGCAATATATAAATATGCATTAAGTGTTTTCTATGAGATAAATACACAATTTTAATCTTATTTAGCACAAGAATTAATTTACTTAAGCCATACTTCATTTGACCTAATTAAATAATTTGATATTTTCTCTTCTAACGATTGATACAATTTGTGAATTACAAATGGATTAATGAGATTGGTAAATGATAGAGTTAATTAAACTTTGTAATATGGATTAATGTGATTAACTATCTCTGGATGACCGAGTAGTTTGATAAAAACTCTTAAGTGTATTATTCAAAAGGTCTTGAATTCGAATGCTTACTCGGTTGCTAATAAGGGTAGCCACTGGAGCTCTTATCCGATAGATAGTTTCAAGATTCCGAAGGATTAGTTGAGGTACACGTAAACTGGTTTGGACACCTCCATTTATATATATATAAAAACTTTATTATTGTTATTATTAAGACATTTTTGGGGGATTAGTTGCATTGAAGATTAGTTGAGATGCGTGTAAGCTGGCCTGAACACCATTGGTTATAAAAAAAAACTTTATTATTATTATTATTAATAATAATACATATTAAGACATTTTTTAATTATTGGATAAAAAAACACTTTAAATAATTGAGATTCAACACTAATTACGCACTTAATATGCATTAATGACATAAACTTTATATGATTTCAACTATTCAAACACTTAAATGAAGGGTTGAAAAATAGCATCAAAACTTGTGTAAAAAAATACAATATTCTTGAACATAAACTCTATATTTATCTATAAATTATGACATTGTCAAGTATATATGAAAAGTTTTATCAAGTATAAACAATTATAATATGTAGAATAATACATACATAGGGAAAAGAAAAAACTTGGGAGTTGGGAAGAATAAGAAGAAAGAAGCATTTTTGTCCACTAATAGTAAATATCGATAAAAACATGCTTTCCTTTTCAAAACCATCCATCAAAATCATCTAAAACTAATTAATTACTATAATCAAAAGTACAAGTCAAAAAGAGTTAGGGTTTTTGGTAATTGCAACAAATTTAAAAAAAAAAAAGAAAAAAATTGAAATTCACATTCCACAAAGGAGAGTGAGTTAGGGTTTTCTTTTAAGGAGAGGGCGTGCAGTGTGGGCCCAAATCGAGGTGAATGTGTGGTATCAACCAGACCAGCCCACAAAAACAGTCAATAGAGCAAGAAAATGGCAACGCTTTTTTGTCTTCACCTGTTGTCCCCGTAACCGGTCACCTCGCGTGCATTCTGCCTTGACAGTCTAGTGCGGCGTTCTCCCCTCACTCCCACCCGACAACTGCCTGCAGCCGGTAACTTGTCAGTCACCCCACCCCCTCACTGCGATAATATCATTTTAGTCCCCTGAAGTTTTAGTCTAAAATGTAGTCTTGTAGAATCTATAATGAACCTTTTAGTCCCTAAAATAGTAAAATAAAATTCCCTAATGACCTTATGACAAGGACTAAAACTTTGACTAAAACATTTTATGAGACTAAAGGTAATAAGCCAAACTTTAGGGACAAAATTATTATTTTCCCGTCACCTTTCTAGACAAAATATGCCATCACTTTTTAACTAGCTTCTATGGAATATAAAATTTTCCACCTTTGCTTTGTCTTTGTCTTACATGCTTCCAAACAGTAACAGTAACACTCCTTTTTGCTGTTTTTTTACTCTGACTTTTTCAGTTTTTCTCTCTCTCTTTCTCGGGAAAATGGGAGTAGGGTTCATAGTGAGCCTGCATTGAAGTATGGGGAAGAAAGAAAAACAGAGAAGCGCCCGGTAAACAAGGCAAAAGAGTGAGTGACAGATGGTGATGGTGAAAATTTAGGACGTGTGTAGACCACGTGGCGAAATGGTTTGTCTTGTTGTTGAGTGATGAATGGAGTGAGACTGTTTTACTGGAATTTTTTTTTTTTTTTTATTATTATTTTTTTTGATGATGATGGTGGTGGTAATATTAGACTTTTGAATAGGGTTTATGATGGTTTATTTGGATTTTGGGGACTGAAACTGAATCCGTCAGGGTTTTGAAGCAAAAAAATATAGTTGTGTCATTGTGTTTTTCACTCACGATTTATATATTATTGGACCATCATCAATGAGGGTTTTGATAATTTAGAGACGTATGCTTCTCCTTTTTCATCTTATCATACCTCGAATTAAGGTTATAATGATCTTTAGAAAGTTTATATTAATGTATACAATCATTCATTTTGATGAGATCAATTACACATAGAATTAAGTTGCACATATACCTAATTAGAAACAATGCTATTTCTATCTAGATCCTTAAAAGAAAAAAAAAAAAAAAAACATATAAAGGATTAAAACAAAAGAGCAATAATAATAAGAGTAAACAATTTTTTCCCACCTTAAATAATAGCTTAGCGACACTTTTCCACCTTCAGGTTTTTAAAATATTACTTTATTATTCAAATGTATATGCCGTTTTCAATTATGACATCGTTGTGACCCTATATCACCACTATTATTTTCTCCAATCATTACTCACTAAAACCCCTCAAATCCTATTCATGTCGGCCTCATTAATTACCAGTATGAGCAATTAGGGTTTGCGCAGGCAATCATCCCAAGTCAAATTCTGATTGATCCCAACTACCAAAATCCAACTTTCAACCACCAAACGACTCATTGACATCTCCTTTTCAAAAACTCCAATGACTTTGACTGAGTTTACTCTCTGTTCGTCGTCAACATATAAATTTGGATAGTAAAGTGGTATTTTAAAAGTATGTAGGTAAGAAAGTGTCATTAAGCCATTATTTGGGTGGGAAATAGTAGCTAACTCTAATAATAAAGTGTTTGTTGATTCAAAACCATGGAGTGGTGTCATGAAATTTCAACTTAGGGTTAAAGGTTGGCTTGACGGACAAGAATATTTGTTTCTTTTATTGACTTTTTGGGTTCGAACCACCTTGGACACACTTGTGACTTATCTTGGACATTGGGTTTGTAGGGTGTTCAATAGGCTCTAGAGATTAATTGAGGTGCATGCAAGCCGGCCCGGACACCTTAGTCACAAAAAAAAAAAAAAAAAAATCAACTTAATACCATTTGAATTGGTTAATCGCAATATTTAATTGAGTTGGATTTTCCATAGATAAATATATTTTTGTTAATTTAATTGAGCATAATACACAGGTGCTAAAGGGGAGGATGATGCTGAGCATTAGTTTATGGCTTTATGCTTCATTTGTGCCCATATATGATATTAATTAATTTTTTAATAGAAACCGTACAGAGCCTGCTCTAAACACACTCGAATAGGGGGTGATGGGTTAAAGTTAATTTAATTTATCTCTTTGAGAAGCATGGTAATTTGTTTATACAATTCTCGACATCCTCACTCCAAAGCATGCTTCTAAATTTCTACAGACGAAAGCCACCAACATCATGTGTAAAATACTATTTTACGATTCCAAATATAATAAATGAAACAATATTGAAGTTACTATGTATTAATAACAAAAACATATTATTGATCATTGTTGTACATGCTTTTCCTATAGTCAGATTTGTGCCATTTGTCTATAGATTACTCTAAGATCGAGTGATTAGGATCGCTCAAGTGTCGATCCCATAATGGATGACTTAACTAATAAGCTTATCAGTCTCTAAGCTAATCATTATTGGGAATTATGCATATAATCTCCCCTGTAATCTATCAACTCTCAGTTACTACTGCTAGACAACAAGTATAAAAGGAAAGGCATCACCCTCATTTTGGATGACACAACCTTGTAAAAGCCCTGGAAAAATACACTTAAAGCAAATAACTTACTTAGTGAAGCAAAGTAAGCTTGCTATTTCGGTTCTCCTCTTAAACTCAATTTGTAAGTAATTCAGGTTCAAATAATAAAATAACAGTGGACATAGACTTAGTTTTACCCTGTTAAACCACTTGAAAAACCTCTTATCTAACTCATTGTGGATTTTCTAACCCACTCTGAACTGATTATTTAAAATCACTCACACATCTTGTCAGGCTGTCTTGATCGATTGAGTACCTCTGGTTATTATAGATTTTCGTAACAACAATCATTAAATAGAAATGCGGCATGTAAATATACTATGTTTGTATATTTGAACTGTCTTCAAGAAACAGTCGATATAGAACAAATTATGGAGTAATGAACCTCGAAATGTTTTATAAAATTAACTGAATAGAGGAAGCATGCTAAGGATTGACGTAAGCAAAGATTAATTATTGAGTAATGAACCTGGAAATGTGTTTAATTTTGTTTATTAAAAAAAAAAAAAAAAAAAAAGCACTTTTGAAGGCGATTAAACCCATGTAAAAAGTGCTTAATTATATTTAAGTTAGACTCCATAATCATGCTTTCTGCTCCCGTGGTTACTTACTATAGCCATCATATTTTTATCCATTTGATGAAAACAAACCATTCTTTTTTGTCCTTCTAATAATATTAATTAATTAAATTATTTGTCTAGAAATTCCAAATAGTGGGAAAGAGTTCCCTTCTTACACAGACTCTAAAGCTGCAATAATGTGTTATGTTTAATTATGTCACATAAACTTGTTTAATCATATTAATTAATTTTCAATTGATTGTATTAAAAAGTAATGAGGTCATTAGGGAAGGTTTTGTGACACGATAATAGAGGGAATAAGGACTCGTTGCTCGAGATAGTGACATTAATTAATTTGAATTATCTGCTCATTGAAATTCAAATTTGATAACAGTTATCTACATTATCAACTTAATCAATATAATCAGTTTGATCGAAGCTTAATTATCATGATAATATATAATAAGTGTATTGAAATGTTAGATTAATAGAACCTGAAGATTATTATCATTGTTTTTCTTGAGGCAGATCGATTTTATGTATGGAAAACATTACGAAAACGTTATTATTATAATTATAATTATTTGGATATATATATATATATATATATATATATATATATATATATATATTGTTGATGTGTGATTTTGGGCACCAACTAAGTGACACGTATGCAGCGTTGATTAGACAAGGAACACACGTGAATATGAATTATCAGTATGGAATAAATGCAATGGGGGTTTTTAAAGTGGTTCGGGGTTTTTAAAGTGGTTCGGATGCTAAGGTAGCAAATCCTACATCCACTGATTTGTATTAATATGGTGGGTCAGGTCGCTAAAGCGGACTGACTTACATATGATTGAAAAGTAAATACAAAGTCTTTTTTGGAGAGAGAAAATTCTAATGTCAAATGATCGAATCCCCTTAATGAAGGGGTCTTCCTCTTCTTATACCAGGCTGAATGCGTGTAATCATCATTAAATCCTTGGGTTGATGTGAATGTCAGAACATAATCAGGCTTTACGTCCCATTACCCATTTCCCAAGCTGATTTTATGCGATTTGGAGCAGGTAAACGGACACGTGAAAGCTCCAGGATACTTGACAGGCCTGACGTGTGCTTACCACTTTGACGAGAGCAGGTCACGTTTTGTCACGTGGCTCCACGTCAACCCTTTATTTCCTGGGCATAACATATATATATATATATTTGATTAAAAAAAATTAATTTGTACACCCAGAAACCTTCCAACATCCTCGGTAATTTACACCATCCAGTTTCTAGGAATTCAAAAACATTAATTCGTACATAAGGTGATTCTCTATTCCCGCTCTAATAGTTGAAGTGAAAAAATAATTAATTAATTCACCATTAGTTCAGGGGTTGCATCAAATCCCACAACCGTAGTTAAGTTATTAGACCTCAGCTCAATTCCTAAGGACAGTAGGACACTCCATTTTAAGTTTTTAACACCTAAATTTAACCATGCCCATCCCATGCTTTTTGAGAAAGGTTGATTTCATTTATTTGAATCCTTTCCTACTATGGGGAAAGAAATGAGAGATTAATTAAACATATGTTGTGCAGGCTTTTCGACAATCAGATTTGTGCCACTTGTCCATACACTATATGGGGATCTAAGAATAAGCTCACCCCACGTGTCGCTCCCACATCAGATGACTTCACCAATAAGCCCAATCAGTGTTAAACATGGGTGTTCAGACTTAAGCATAAGAGGGGCTAACTCAGATCCAGATTAGGGGATATTAGCGCATAATCCATCCAGTAACAATAACTCCCAACCACTCTCAGACGGTATGTATAAAAAAAAGACACCACCTTCATTTTGGAGGAGGGATTATTCACACAAGTACAAGAAACCACTTTGAGAGAGTTTTAGCTCGTTTTTACGTGTCTTCTTCTTGTAATCACCTTGTGTGTAAACTAAATACAAAATAGTAATATAATAGTGGACATATGCTTGATTTCCAATTGGCTAAACCACTTTAAAAGCCATTCTCTATTCTTTTATCATCTATATATTAATCTCTTCTTAGCTAATTATCCTTAATCACGCAAACACCCTACTCAGGCTCGTCTTGGTCGACTAGGTATCTCTGGTTGATATGTTTTTTATGGAACATAACGTGAACCCATTATTTACCACATATATAAATCCAAGTTCAACATGAACAAATGTAAAAATTAAAGAAAATTAATGGATCATACAATAAGGCATATGAGCGATATGTATGAGTTGAGCATTGTGTGTTTTAACTAAACAAAAATTGCTAAATATTCCCAAAAGATTTCTTGATTTTCATTTTCATCGGCTATGCCTAGGGCTGCATAAGAGCTGAGTCAAACATGACGGTGCTCGAAACCCAGCTCGTGAAAATTTAGTGAGCTCAAGCTCAAGCTTGGGTTCATCGAGCTCGGGAAACCAGGCTCTAAGCTCGGCTCGAGATGTTTTGTTAAGCTTGAGTTCGGCTCGTATATTTCTTCCTCTTCCTCTTGAACAAAATTATAGTATTCAAAATCAATCCATTGTACTTGTGCCATCAAAATTACAATACACCCATCTACCAAAATACCCAACCAAATTTTCACATCAAAATTACATTTATAATTATAAATGAATCACAAACAAACAGATCACATCCTCTCTCTTCCCTGGACAAAAGATGAACTCAAATCCACCATAAAATAATTTAACAAATTGAACCCATTTGTGGAATTGCTACTTTCAATCACTTCAACATGTGAAGCATTTTGCAGAAGAAAAGGCAACTTGGAAACGGAAGGAGTGAGACAGGAAAGAGAAGAGAGAAGACAAGAAAAAGACAGAAAAGAGAAGACAAGAAGAAGAAGGAAAATAGAAGAGAAGGAGAAGGGTGGGCTGTTGAAGTACAAGACTCTAGGGTTTTTGTAATTTGGAATAATTTATATAGTAAATGTTAAATAACATATATCCCCCCTAAAACATTGCACTTATGCCTTTTCAAGCCGTTTACGAGCCTATCGAGCCGAGTACTCAGTGGCTCGAGGCTCGACTTGATGGATAATCGAGCTGTTCGAGCTCGAGATTGGCTCGCATACAGCCCTAATTGTGCTAATCAACAATTTACTTATAACTAATAATTAATGCGAAATGATAATTTTCCCAAAAAATGAGTAATTCCTTCCAAGTAGACGTTTGTATCATTCATTGTCTTCAATCTTCTTGGTAGGTTGAGAGTAGTTAAACAAAATTTTCAACTACATAAACCATGACCATAGTCGACTTGCGGCTAATCTTTCTCAAACCTAAAACCCTCACATAAAAAAAAAAAAAAAAAAATAATGCAGCAAGTTATGGCGGTTGTCGAGAGACCATGACAACTTCTGCGAGGCCAAGACAGACCACGACTACATTTCTCAACCTCAATCTAGTCGGATCGAGACCCATGCAGTGTCGCTCAGGCTGTGATTAGATAGATAGCATCCTAATCGCCAATCGCCTAGGTCGTGATGTTGCTGGTAATGGCCCATTATTTTTTTCACGATCTCCGGGTTCTGTTTTTTCCAAGTCAATCTCATTACCTTCTCAATCAAAAACTTCACATTGAATCCATTGTTATTGTTATTTTTTCTGTTATTTTATTTGTGGGTATGAGAAATATGGTGATGATGGTGGTTTTGTTTTGAATTTCGGTTGAACCTCGGTCCTCAACCTTGGCCCTCAAGGCCTAAACCACAAGGCATGAACCACAAAGGTTGCGAAGGGAAATTGACAACAAAAATTTCATTTGCCTTCATATATTAGTGGGCTTCTCCCCCACGGATACCCCCCTAAAACACAAAAAACCAACTCCGAAATTAGCCACTTAGACCCCCTGCCATGAGTTTTTGCCGTTCGTTTGGATGGAAGACTAGAGTTGACCAGCAAAAATACCCTCGATGATTCCTCTACCTTGTGCAATTACATATATGCCCATAATATTTTATAATTTAACTATTCTACCCCAAAGTTTCATTTGAAAATTTTAATGTGTTTCTTTGAAAAAACAAAGAATTTATAAAAAAAATTAAAAGAATTTATTAAGAGTATTCGTTGTATTTATTTTCAAATTTTACTTTTTAAACAAAAAAAAGAGTAAATTATATATAATCAAAATCAGAATATTTTTTAAGTTTACAACGAAAAAACTGAAAGAAATAAATATTTTTAATATTACTTTTTTCTCACAAATTGAAAAATAAAAAATTTTAAATAATTGGATTTTTTTTTTTTAAAAAAAGGGATTGCTGCGGCGATCGAATTGGCGTTGAGATCTGAAAGATTAATTGCAGCAACCATTTGAGATCGTTGTTGTGAACTCATATTGCAACTATGATCTTGGTTCGCAATTGCGATCCCAGATCACCATAGCGATATCGGGTCATGGTTACAATTCAAATCACAATCATGATCCTATATTGTAGGTCTGAATATTTTTGAATTTTTTATTTTGGAATATTTCATATTACAAATTGTAATTCAACATGAAAGGTCAAATTTGCCCTTCTTTCAATTAACTTTAACACAAAAAATTGATGGTAGGGGTCTAAGTGCCTAATTCCCGAGTTGGTGGCGGTACTCTGTTAGTTTTTTTTTTTTTTTTTTTTTTTTTGAGGGGGCAAAAGTGTCATTAGCTCTTTATTAGTAGAAAAATAAAAATAGTAATAATTTAGGTTAAAAAAAAAATCGTTGTATTTATTTATTATTGTTGGTTTGGCTTAATTCTCTCATAAATTTGTTAACTACACCAACACTCAATTATCCTTTTATACCATAATTTCCTAATTTAACAATTTAAATATATTTTGACTAGGATATTCTGGCAAATTATTAATAGTATTGTAGAGTTATTCTTTTTTTTTTTTTTTTTAATAATTTGAAAAAGCGTAATTGTAAGTTTGAATACAAAATCATGAATTTTACTGATCTAATGGAGGTTAATTTGGTAGCTGTGATTCTGATATCTATATATATTTATAATTTCCAGCTTTAATCTAGCAATGAAATAACACTGACACTAATGTCATATATTAAAGCTTCAGTATGAAATCAGGTAAGAAGTATGAATATCAATCATCAACTAAATGGTTTACTCTGAAGTTTACTGTAACTTTCCCTTTTGTCTTGTCTTTTTGTTTTTTTAATCTAGTGTAACTTTTTTTTCTTCCGAGTTTACTGGGATTTGTACACATCTATTTCAATCCAAGTTCAGTTTCAGGCTAAAGATTCTCAAATGAGTTGAATTTGCAAGTAATAGGGAATTCTTTTGTACTCAAACATCTTCCTTTATTTCAATATCTATTTCATATTGTATATTACTTCAGTTTCTCACAATGTCCATAGATTGTAATGATTCCAAATACTTTTTTTTTGTTTTTATACAGAGAAACGATATTTGCATATTCTCAAATACAGAGAATTTTATGTCAATTGCAAATGAAACAGGAACCTTCAATGAATTTAAAATGCAAAATCAACTTAAATGCTAATGCCTAATTTGTTTCACATTTTATGTCATACATTTAAGATAAAAATAAAAAAGTTAGAAAAATTTGAAGAAAAAGAAAGGTATTTTAAAATACCTCATTTATTTGGGTGGGAAAGCGTCATTAAGCAAACCTTGGGTGGGAAAAAGTCGTGTTCTGTATCAGCCCTCCAGGATCGAACCTGGGACTAACAACATAATATCCAAAGCATGGACACCGCCGAGTCAACAGAGGGCTGGTAGCCACCATTGTCAAATCTTTTTATTTTATGATGTATTTAGATTCTTTCGGTATTTAAAAAAAAAAAATATTTTTTAATTTATATTAAAATTTAATTCATTATATAAATAATTTAATATTTTTTTTGTTATAAAAATAACTAAAATTGGATTGATTGGTTGGTGTAGGCCATTGGAACAACGACAATGGAAGTTGACAGTGGCCAACGACTGTTATTAGCATCATAGTCGGTCCTAAAAATACTAACATGAACCAATCAGTCAGAATCTTGTACAATTACCAGATTTTGATGAGCCTGTTTAACCATAGAAAGTGGCCGATTTTTACCCTAATTAATATTGCCTCCTGTACGTAGTGGTAGTTGTTGTTGTGGTCTTATTGTGTAGATTTTATTAGGTTTGATTGTATAATAACCATTTGCTTTCATCCTAACTTAATTAGATTATTTTACAAAAGTAATTTGAATAACTCTATGACTTTAATAATAATTATAAAAAAAGAAAATTAAAAATGATAACCTGTAAGGATAAGTACTAGTAAGCATAAAATGCTGTGGATTTGAATTTCTATTTTGTTATGTATACCATTGGAATTTTATTTTGTTATTTTACGTAATAGTGTGATGGGTAAAGATTAGCATGCTTAGAAATGATGCACAAAAGATTATATATATACATATAACACTTCCAAGCTAAAATCATCAACTATAAATTATAATATCATCACATGAACTAACTTCAAGGGTATTTATGTAATCATAAAAGTGATTATTATCAAAATATCATTTTAAACATAAATAAAAACAAATTTCTAACGTACAAGTAATACTATTCAACTCATGAATAAATAAAATAAATCATCTGAATTCATAAACATATCAAATAAAAATTTCCCCTTATTAATCCATTCAAAAAAAAAAAAAAAAAAAAAAAAGAACCAAGAAAGTCACCTTAAGATATCTAAATCAAGCATTTTACTTTGTGGGCAATTCTTGAAGACAATCCATGTTCTCCCATACCTCTTCACCCTAAACAACATACCATTTTATTTGTTTACAATAATAGCATGTTGTCATGAGCAGCCTACACAATGTCATGGGCAACTTGCACAACAACTTTCTAGAAGCTATTAGGCAGTTTCTTTGTTAGTAAGAAAGCTTAAAAGAGATTACTTGTTTCTTCATTACTAAGGAAACTTTGTTGTGATTTTCGCAAGTGTACAAAATCGTGTAAGTAATAAAGTGTACGAATACGAATATCGAACACAAAGGAATTACTACTATCAGTTACCAAAATAAACTATCATATTACTATTTGATTAATCCAAATTTTATCAAGAAAAACCTAAATTAAAATAAACAGTTGAACTTTAAAAACAAAACTGAAACGAAGACAAACTCAATAATTCTTTGGTTTTATCTCAAGATGACAAACCTAGGGCATAGATTTCACATGAACTTTTATTCATATGTATTGACAACTCATACTAATCTCATTAACCTCTTTTTAAAGGTCAAACTCCATAAATTTCTAATAATTTTCTCTCGAACAATTACTAAATTAACTCCTAATTACTAACCAGAATTATCTCTAATTAGATTTAAGCAATCAGAGATCATTACGCTCTATGAAGTTTACCAAAACCTCACAAGTCGCGATAACTTATCTCTAACGTTCGCTCAACCTATGGTTTTACTACCTTAGACCAACTAAGCATCATCTCTCGATCTCAATTTAGTCCATTAATTCATCCAATTCTGGAGCCCTTAAGAATAAAAAACATTAAGCATAATAATAAAACTTAGGAAGCAATCTCAATAGCAATTAACACAAGTCATTCAATACATATTCAAGAGATTTGGCTACATCTTAGCTTTAGAAAATAAATTTACTTCATAATAAACATGAAAGAAACAATCATCTTTATTAAAATAATCAACATAGGTTTATAAGAAAGGAAACAAGAAGAACATCTCTATATTGCGAATCAAAGCTCCATAAATTCCGTTACTTTTCTTATCTACAGGTTTTTCTTCTCTTATTCTTTCCAAGAAAATCTCCTAAAATAATGCTAAAGACTTGTATTTAAATCTAAGAAGGGTTAGCGTTTTGTTTCCCCTTATTCTACTAAGTTTAGGACTCCTAAAACATAAAATTCCAAGTCAAACACAAAAAGAAAATTTCTAGCTGTCGTGAGTGTGCCACAACACTATGTTGCGCATGGTTGATTCTGGAATTTATTGTGCTGCAGCATGGTTTCCAAATCCTCTTCTTCGGTTCAAACCTTGGATCATTCTTCAGCACTTCAGAGATGGTGATTTTTTAGAATGATAACGTTTGAATTTGGCCAAGTGATAAACATATGAAATGTAGCCCTTCGAATCATCCTTCCAATGATCCAAGAATTGTCCCAATCCATGGTCTACAGCTCGAGTTATTGTTGAAATCTTGAAATATGTTCAAACTGGAGTGTAAGCTAGTATCTTCTCTTTAACTTCAAAACTCCATAACTTCTTCAATTCAACTCTGATTCTCGATCTGTTTGTTTCTACTCATCACTCATTCCGTTGCTAACATGATTCTTCACTTGAGGGTGACATTTAGCATTAATAACCTAAAAATACTCAAACACACCCGTGATCCCATAAAAGACAATTACGCAAATATTAAGCTAATATACCAATTTAAGCCTAATTTCTCACAAATAATCCCCATAAACCACTAAGTTAATGTGTAATTTCAAGCTATTATCAAACTTCATTGTTAAGGAAGTTGCAGCCACCTCTTGCCAAGATGCAGTCACCTCGTGCTATAGTCACTCTAACACCTACTCATTGCTAACTAGCATGCAAGTTGCAAGAAACTTAGGCGTGAAGGATTCATTGTATATAGACATTTCATTTGGGAGGTTCAGGCCTATAAAGAGGGCACCACACTTTGTGTAAATGAATATGTAGGATCCAACAATTCAAGCAATAGTGTTTATAATTTTCTTTATACTTTCTTCCTACTTATTTCCTGTTTCTACCAGTCCTTGAGTTTGTGTGAATTTAAGGCTACTCAACACCATTCCATAGTGTTAAGGCCGTATGCAACTTAGAAAAAAAACTAAGTATGTGACAATTGTTATCAGAGCCTTGGTCGATACACAATGGAAAAGAATAATGCCAGCGGATCAAAGGATCCAAGTCGTCTAAAATTGAGATTACCAAAGTATGTGGTCACCAGGAGATAGTCGACCCCAACATCTTGAAGTCGAAAGGTAAGTCCAAAGACTTTATTTCCAGTTTTAACTCACGCCTGTCTCATGTGGAAGAAAGGGTGAGCACATAGTCGGATGAGCTAGATCATCAGGTGGACGATCTAGAGACGAAGGTTATCAAAATCCATACTATTGTGAAGACCATGATGGTCCAACTGGAGGAGTCGTTGAGGACTAAAACGAGGGAAATTCACGATGAGTTCATGGGCGAACTCACAAAAACACGTCATGTTCTAGATAGAAATTAGCAGCACTCTCACTCGCTTGGAGGAGGTGCAGGCTTATTTAACGCGATGCAAGTTTGCTATGATAGCAAAACCTGACAACAATGCCATTAAAAGCCAGAGGATTGACGTGCCAAAGCCTAAAAGCTTTGGTGGTTCACGCAAGGCGTAAGAAGTTGACAACTTCTTGGAGGGATTAGACAAGTACTTTCAAGCTGTAGGCATCATGGAGGAGACCTCTAAGATAGAAACCATAGTCCTTTATCTCATCGACACTGCCAAGTTATGATGGAGGAGAAGAGAATGAGACATTGAGAGAGGTTTGTGCACTATTTCGAACTTTGATGACTTTAAGAAAGAGCTTAAAAGACAGTTCTATCTTGAAAACATCAAGGATGAGGTGAAAACTCGCTTATGAAGGCTTAAGCAAACATGGATAGTGCGTGATTACATCTCGGACTTCACCGACCTGACATTGGAGATCCTAAGATATCCGAAAAAGACTCGCTTTTCAACTTTATAGATGGACTGCAATCTTGGATGAAGACAGAGCTAAAGCGCCAAGGAGTACAAGATCTTGCCACAACTATAGCAGTTGTGGAAAGCTTGATAGATTACAACAGCCAAAGAAAGTCCACCAACAAACCCAAAGATAAGAAAGGTAACTTTGCTAGACAGAGGGAAACAGAAAGAAAACTGTTGGGATACCCGCTAAGACACTACCTTGTCTAAGGGCAAGGACAAAGGCAAACGTTGGGACAAAAGCTCTAACAAACTCTGCAAAAAATGTTAGGATACCCGCTAATGTTGACTTGGAAGCCCATAAATCGGTTCACTCTAAGTATGTACTGTCTGAGGTACCGATCTTTCCCTTTCCCTTCTAGTAGGCGGTATTTGAACGGGGGTTTCAATTCTTTCTGATTCAACTCTCCCCTGTCTTTCCACTAAGACTTGCTGTACAATCCCTCGGATTCTAGCTTCATCAAGGGTACAGGGAGTAGGTTCTAGTGGGTTACAAGGTTCCCCCGTACTCACTGCTTTCTTACCACTTGCTCGGGTTCTACGTCTCATCTATAAAACAACCACATTTAATCAACTCATGCAATACTTTAAGTAAGGAAAGAAAATTTAACTTACAACGGTCGGCTACGGAACGTCGCGGCGGTGAGAATGGCACACTGTCAAATCCCAAAATCTTGGCTCTGATACAAAAAATGTAATGACTTCTTCTATTAGTATACTTTAGAATATATACAATAAAAACATACATACTTAGCATATGAAAAATAGTTGGGCCCAAATTTTTTCTTTACTTATAAAATATAATTCTTTACATATACCAAAATAACAAGTACAAAAACTTTAGCAACGGTGGACAGTAATGCCAATTCTCTCCACTTGTCGACTTCCTTCCGACTGTTGCTCACCTATTTCCTACAAAACATGGAAAAACAACGGGGTGAGCACAAAAATGCTCAGTAAGTAAATCCCTTATCTCTTCTTCTACTTTGGTTCTTTCCTTACTTAATTCTCTTCTTCTTTATTTCGTTCTTAGTTCTTTCTCCTTTCTTTCTCTGCTTCTAATTCTTATTGTTCTTTCTTTCTTCCTAATTCTCGTTGTTCTTCCCTTCTCTCTGTTCTTTCTTTCTTCCTATTCTTTCCAATCTTTCTATTCTTTCTATTCTTTCTAACCACGATGGAATACATGGTAATATGCATGAATGAAATGCATGTGCAATAATGCATAAAAATGCATTTTCTTTCTTTTTTCTATTTCTTATTCTATTTATTTTCTTTCTTGTCTTGCTTGCTCAAGCTTCTCTTTTCTTTCTTGTTTTTCTTTTCTTTTCTTTGCTTGTTCAAGCTTTCTCATTCTTTCTTTTCTTATTCTTATTCTTTCTTTTCTTATTCTTCGCTGATCGGACTCGGTTGATGCATGGATTCGGAACCTTGGCCGTGTGAGTGAGTATAGTCCTCATCTACATACACTCTTGCGGACCGTACAATTTCTTTCTTTCTTCTTAGGCCACTCAATTAAGGTGGTGTGCATGTAGGAATTCTTCTTGGTACAACCCTCATCCACATACACTCTTACGGGTCGTACAATTCTTCTTCTTCTTATGCCACTCAATTAAGGTGGCGTTTATGTGGGAACTTCTTCTTAACACTCACGGTTGTCCATCGCAACAACCTATTATTTTCTCTTCTTTAACACTTTTTCTTTCTTTAATTCTTTAGTGTTTTCTTTCTTTCTTGCTCTTTATTCTTAGAGTGTTTTAGTCTTAAAATTCTTTATTCTTTCTTAAGTTACTACACATATACAAATATATGCATATGGATGGCTCATGCTTAGAATTCTTATTTAAATGCACTCATGATATGCAATTATGCAATGTTGCATAAAATTAAGGTTTCTACTCCTACCCATGCTTCTCTTAGGCATTTCATCAAATAATAAATGTGCATATACAGACTCTACTTTAACTATAATTCTATTTGTTTCTTAAACCATCCAAAATGAGAGAAAACTCCCATGTATCATCACAATCCCTACACGGCAAAACACTCCCAAACATTTTTTAAACTCTTCCAATTTCAACCGAATTTCAACCCATTATCATACAATAAAAAACACTTATCATACTCAAATATATCCAACAACAAGTATAAATAATCATCAATCTCATCTCAATTTCTCAACAATCATAAGGTATACATGCTTAAAGAAATCTCTACTCAATTGATTTCTTAAACCTTAACTTGAGTTATAATTTGAGTAGAATTTACTTACCTTATACTTGAGTAGTCTCCACTAAAGCTCTCTACTCTTGTTGGATTCAAACATTCTCTTAACCCTAAGCACAACCTTAATAAGAATTCAACTTCTACACAAATAAATCTTATATATAGAGCAATAATTCTTACCTCTTGTTGCCTAGGATCAAAACCTTATTAAAATCCACTCAAAAGCCCTAAAAATCCTTGGAAAATTGAGTAAAAATTTGAGAGAAAATTGAGAAGGAAAGTGGCAGTGGAAGGAGAGAAATAAGGGTTTCAAACCCTTAATATCTTATTTTATAACATACTTTCCCATTTTGCCCTTACACTTCCTTGAAAATTTCATCAATGTCCATTAGACAATTACTATAATGCCCTCATTTTTATTGCATTTTACATGAAATTCTCTCTCTTTTAACTCCCCACTTTTTCAACTAATTTTGAGTGAAAAGACCAATTTTACTCTTAATACAAGTTTTAAGGCATTTTCTTCATATTCTTTTAAAATAACTTTACCAAAAATCAACTAAGGGCTATAAAAACATAAATTAAATTACATAACCTCCGTGTGGACGTTACAACGACAGGCATCACATTGGTGTCCCTCGTGAGCTTGACACTTACTTCTTTGTGTGTGAAACTCTAGAAGATTGTCAATGGCCCCAATCTCACAGGATCCGTCCCTCTCGTAACCATAGATTTTTACCATCTACAAATATATATCATGAATATGTTTCCAATGGTTAATAAATTAAAATGCTTCAAGTAAAAACATTTCTAAATGCATATTAATTATATGTGAATAATGAAAAAGCAACTTTTATAATGTAAAATCGCCCACCTAATATCATCCAATTGTCTTTCCTTTGTATTAATTCTTATTACAAAATTTTCAATTTTAACATTGCTTGAAATTTAAAAGATAGAATGTTTATGTTAGATGTTTATAGGTTAGATCTTGTTAAAGACTCTTTTGGTCATTATTTACTTAGGCCAAACCTTGACTCTTTTAATATATTGATTCTCATTTTATTTCCATATTAAATCCCAATTATTGCTTTGACGTAATTAAGAATTTTTATATATTGAAGGAAAACATAGAAGCAATTTTAAGGTTTAAATAATATTCGAATGTAGAGAGTAAGTGAAACTTGAGTGTGAAAATAACACAAATTTTATGGAAATTTCAACTATAATTTTAAAATTAGTATTTTTAGATAAAACGTGAAACTAAAGTCTACTTATATATTGAATAATCTCCAAAAGTACATTTATGTCCACTTTTTACAGTGAAATAATACATTGAAGAGAAAATTTTAGAAAACTAATACATTTTACTAAAAATTCCACCTCCCTAATCAGATCATTTATTCTCAAGTATTTAGCTAAATCCTAATTCATCCAAAACCTACTTCGCAACCAATCTTATTTCTAAATAAAGTAAAAACACCCTTCTTGTCATCGGACAATATTAGCTAAAACCATTTTTCATAATTCTCTTAACTTTAGTTTGCTAACGATGGCCCGTGTACAAATTATATCACAATTTTCTAATTACAATCCTTGTGAAATTCAGATCCTCTCTTAATATGATCGATAATACTTCATGACTATCGACTTTGATCCTTGAGCAATCATATCAAAAGAGCTTATTATTTCGACTACTTGCTAGCCTATAAAATGATATACAATAATGCATTGATCTAATATCTCATTTTTCCACTTAATATTTTTTCTAAACTAGAAAAACATGAGTTACTGTGAACACCAATCTAGAAAAAAAGAACAAAGTGAATGAAGGATTTTTGAAAATTAAAATAGAGAAGGGTGCAAAAAGTGTTCTATGATAAGAAACATCTTGAAATGAAAAAAGAATAATTCCAATATATATAAGAAAATTATAAGATGAATAGAACTTTTAATATAAAAAAAGATGATGAAATGGACTGTTTATATAACAAAATACAATATTTGTTCAAATTCATTGGCATCTAAAGCTAATTAGGAATGATTGTTTAGTACATTAATACATTTGATTTAAATGAAATCTGAGAAATTATTTCGGATTATTATCTCATTTATGATAATGTAACATATTTGTAAAGCCAAAACATATTTCTTTAATTAAGTATTATCATTATTATTTTTCCTTAATTATTAGAAGAAAAAAAAGGGAAGTTACAGCTAGGTTGTCAATAATGTCTATCAATCCTCACCCTTCTTACCATCATAAATTGCCAAAAAAATAAAAAAAGGAAAAAAAGGAAAAAATATTAATGCCGAAACAAAAAATGTTAAAAGATATAATGAACATATATTCTCTTAAAATGTCATAATAATAAAAAAAGGAGGTATTTTAAAATACCTCTTTTTGATCCACTTAGCTTCATCATCTTCCCCTCCATGTATATTTTTTTCCCTTTTTTTAGGGTGTCAAACACCTTGAACCATGGTGCTTGATGCCAAACAGCACAAGGCAAGAAGCCACCAAGGTAACAAGGAAGCTCGACAAGAATTTTCTCATTTGGTTTCCTTTTAAACCAATCTCAAGAGTTTTTGACATCAATATTCAATAGTACAGTATTAATTAAGGGTAATTAAGGCAAGTATCATGTTATATCTCTAATTCAAAAGAGAAATTTTTTGTATCATTATTGTTGTTTTGGTTTCTCTCACAAATTTGTTAACTAAATTATTTCGTTTATTACATGATTTCATGCTCTGAAAAATTATGTAGCACATTTCTGTGACATTTCATTTACCATAAATAAACACATTTCATTTGTATAAACACATTTCTATGACATTATGTAGCGACCAATTATAAGAAAAGAAATGTTAATCCAAAGTAAATTATGCTAATGCCAATCAACTAGAAATTAATTGTTGTCACGCTAGGAGATAATGCTAATGCCATAATCTGGCTCTCATTTAATGGCATAAATTTGTTTAAAAATAATACCATCAAACAAAAAGAAAACCCAAAGTATATTAAGTGAAAAATAAAAACTTGGAAAAAAAAATGAACTAAAATTTTTATGCAGATGGCTGGTACCTGGTAACCAACATTTTCGATGCCTTAATGTTTTGATGGCTTGCCTGGCCTACATGTTGGAAAATTTCATAATTATGGTTTTACATGAATTATATTTTGATTTAATTAGATCGAGTAAATACATAGTACAATAAGACATTCTAATGTGTGATTGTTTATTTTGAAAGTTTTATATGCTTCATATTTAATTGATATGGGTTATAACGATGTAAGTGTGGGTTACATAATTTATTGAGCCTTTAATGGGAGGGCCCAATAAATTATTATTAAATGGGCTAGGTCTTATTTACAAACACACAACAAATTAACCTTATTCTAAAATATTGTCATTTTGTGCGTTACTGGAAAGAAAGACAAGTCCATATGATCGACAATCTATCAATTCCAGATTTCAGAAAAAAGCTTTCTGCATCGGACTATGGCGCAGTCAAGTTTGCCTTATCTCTAATTTATTATTCAGTTCTTCATAAACTAATATGTGTATCTTGGATTGTCATTGAATTGAAAGTATAAATTGGTTTTGTGGTTCAATGATTGAGATCTTATAAATTAAATTTATGCTATTAATCTTACACTACAAACATGAAACAAAATTAAAATGATCAAAAAGGGAGTTAGAAAAATTTTAGAAAATAAAATTGTGAAGATTTTATAACTACACATTTATTAAGTTATAACCTTCTTATATTAATAAAATTAGTGTGGTCTCATTATTATGACTATAGAGATATTTTACTGTATTTGTAAAACTAAAAACATATTTTTGTAATTAACTATTATAATTGTTATTTTTCTTAAAAAAATAAAAGAAAAGGAAATTAAAACTAACTTTTCAACAATGTATATCAATCCCCACCATCACTATTCATACATTAGAAAAAAAAAATGGTAATACATATTAATGTTGAGACACAAAAGGTTGCAAAAAAGGTATACCAATCCTCATCATCACTATTCATGCAAAAAAAAAAAAAAAAAAAAGGAAAAATATATTGATGTTGAAACAGAAAAGGTTACAGTGGGGGCAAAAAATAAAAAAGGTATTTTGGAATACCTCTATTTTTTTTTTAATTTTCTTCTTCTTTTTCGTTTCCTCCATTTATTGTCAACACTTGAACCCGGGACCTCAAGGCCCTAACCGACAAGGTCTGAACCGCAAAGGTGGCCAGGTATGTTGACAAGAAAATTTTTATTTTGTCTTTATTTATTTGCAGGCATTTGATCCGGGGATACACGAAAAAGGTAAGAAAAGAAATGTTAATCCAAAGTAAATAATGCTAATGCCAATCAACTAGAAATTAATTGTTGTCACGCTAGGAGATAGTGCTAATGCCATAATTTGGCTCTCATTTAATGTCATAAATTTGTTTAAAAATAATACATCATTGACCTTAATACCATCTAAGAAAAATATAACCCAAAGTATATTAAGTGAAAAATAAAAAACTTGGATACAAATAAATTAAAAATTTTATGCAGATGGCTGGTAACCAGTATTTTCATATCTTTTTTTTTTTTGTTCGTACATTCTGATTCTTTGGTATTTGAGAAAAAAAAATAGAATAATTTTACATTTCAGATCGCAATCCTGATCTTATAGTGTAGGTTTGATTTTTATTTTTTATTTTTTTACTTTGAAATATTTCATATTATAATTTGTATTTCAACTTGAAAGGTCAATTTTGCCCTCTTTTCAGTTAACTTTAACACAAAAAATTGATGGTACGGGGCCCAAGTGGCTAATTCCAGAGTTGGTGGCGGTACCTTGTTAGTTGTTTTTGTTTTAGCCTTTAAGGGGGTGAAAGTGTCATTGGCTCTTTATTAGCAGAAAAAAAAAAAAAAAAAAGCTTAGGTTAAAAAAAAGAAAGAAAGTTGTATTTATTTATTATTGGTGGTTTGGCTTCTCTAGAAATATGTTAACTACACCAACACTCAATTATATCCTTTTATACCATAATTTCCTAATTTAACAATTTAAATATATTTTGACTAGGGTTTTCTGGCAAATTATTAATAATATTTTAGAGTTATTCATCTATTTCAATCCAAGTTTAGTTTCAGGTTGAAGATTCTTAAATGAGTTGAATTTGTAGCTAATAAAGAATTCTTTTGTACTCAAACATCTCCTTTTATTTCAATATCTATCTCATATTTTATATTATTTCAGCTTCTCATAACGTCCATAGATGGTAATAATTCCAAATACATTTTTTTTTATACGGAGAAATGATATTTGCATATTATCAAATACAAAGAATTGTATGTCCACTGCCAATTAAAGATGTACATTCAATGGATTTAAAATGCAAAATCAACTTAAATGCTAGTACCAAATTTGGTTTACATTTTATGTCATAAATTTAAGAGAAAAATAAAAAGTTAGAAAAATTTGAAGAAAAAGAAAGGTATTTTAAAATACCTCATTTGTTTGGGTGGGAAAGTGTCATTAAGCAAACCTTGGGTGGGAAAAAGTCGTTTACTCTATGTACCAGCCCTCCACGATCGAACCCGGGACCAACAACATGATATCCAAAGCATGGATACCACCGAGTCAACGGAGGGCTGGTAGCCACCTTGTCAAAATTTTTCATTTTGTACTATATTCTGATTTTTTGGTATTAAAAAAAAAAAAAAAAAAGGAGCAGCCAAATAGATTAATTCACATTTACAATCTTTTTGTAATTGGGCGGTTAAACCAACTCCCCATGAAACCAAGATGAATTATTAAATAAATTATTAATTAATTAATAATATATTTCATTTGTAATTTGAAATATTTATAAAAATCATATTATTTTTAAAGTTGATTTTGCATGTGTAGAATGTACCCATATATTATTCTTCAATCACAAAAGAAATTTATATTAAAACTTAATTAATTCATTATATAAATAATTAAATTTTTTTTTTAATAAAAATAACTAAAATTGGATTGACTGGTTGGTGTAGGCCATTGGAATGACAGTGGAAGTTGATAGTAAATATTATCAAACTATCATTTTAAACATAAATAAAAACAAATTTCTAAGGTACAAGTAATGTTATTCAAGTCATGAATAAATAAAATAAATCGTTTGAATTCATAAACATATCAAATAAAGGTTTTCCCCTTACTAATCCATTCAAAGTAATAAAATAAAATAAAATAACACAACCAAGAAAGTAACCTTAAGATATCTAAATCAAACATTGACAGGGCCTATTTGGTAGATTATTTGAAATATATATGTGTTTGGTACACTTTTCATACTTTATTTTATCCTATCAAATCCAGTAAAAAACGTGTTTGTTTTAATATTGACTATTTAATTCAAAATCCAATAATATTCTATTTAATTCAAAACATTTAACAATTACCTTTCACAATAAAAGTTTATAAATGAACAAAAACACCCCCACCCACCCAAGTCACTATCATTCGCCGCCAGCCATTGCCGTCCATTGGCATCGGAACGACGCACTACCAGTTGGATGGTCATGTGCTGATCTTGCCATTTTTCGGCCAGATATATTTGGCCATTGATAACGACCAGATTCTGGCTAGAAAAGGTAAGATCAACGCACAACTGGCTAGATCCGGCCGATCGTGCACCATTTTGTTAATTTATGGCCATCGTCCGGCGGTCTTGGCTGGCTACCAACAGTTGATTGGGTGGGTGGGGGTGCGTTTATTAATTTATAAATTTTTATTGGGAGTGTTTAGTTAAATTAACAAATGTAGGGGGCTTAAAATAATCTAAGTATTTTCCAATAATGTGCCAAACACTTTTTTAGAATCCTATCATATCCTATTCAGAAAAAGATTTTAGAAATGCCATATTAAAAAGTGTACAAAACACAGCCATAATATTCTAAAAAACTATTTTAAGTTGAGTTGAGTTAAATTAAATAAAATATGATAGAATTTTGAGAATGTGTTTGATATAATATTTGAAAAATTATATCAAAGTAATATAAAATGCTGAATAGTTGTTTGGTACACTTTTTAAAAACATTTTTTTGAAAATATTTAGATTTTTTAACCCCCTACATTTGTTAATTTAGCTAAACACCCCCCATAATAAAACTTTAAAAATTAACAAAAGCACCCCCCACAATAAAACTTTAGAAATTAACAAAAAAACCCCCACAATACATTTTTAGAAATTAACAAAAAAAAACCCCCCAAAAATGAAGCCGTCAATGATGGCCAAAATCTGGCCGTAGTTGGCGGTGGCCAGCGATGGTTGTTGGCGGTCGACAATGGCTTGGGTGGTGGTGGTGGTGTTTTTGTTAATTTATAAACTTTTATTGTAAAAGATAATTGTTTTTAGTTGAATTAAGTTGGAAAAATATTAGAATAGGATAATAGAAAACAAGTCCCACCCACTTTTCATTTTTAGTAGAAAAAATCTTATTTGATTCGGATTGATTTTCAAAATAATGATACCCAATAAGTAACCAAACACATATTATATTTTTTTAATCCAAATAGGATAACAGAAAAATGATTGAAAAGAGTGAAAAAACAAGGGGATATATATTAAATATCAAAGTTTTGTGCATGTATATTGTTAGTGTATGCCCTAGGAATCAATTGTGTTGTCAGTTTCAGGGTATTATATATTGTAAATGTTCTTTTAAGAATGGAAGAAAGAGTTTTGATTTCACATGTTTACTGCTTCATTTATAGTATTTATAATGCATGCGAGATGTCCAGATAATACAGATCTTTAGAAGATCAAATCATCAAAGCATTCTCTATATAAGTAATGCTAATTGGGCAATAACATTGCATAGTAGACATGCTAAATGTCTCCATTTTAATATCATAAGATGGTATTAGTGTGAGTTATTATAAGAGTTATATCACTAAAGCATTAGCATGGATAAACAGTTGGTAAATTGTTTACTGAATATGACTGGTTACGATAAATCACATGGACATTTAGAATGTGGTTAACGATACATTGTAGGATCATACTAGTGTACCACTGATCCTTAGACCTAAGACATCATGATTGGATTCGACATATGATGCATATGATTTATATGGTTTATAGTCAAGATGGGATCTGTTGACTTGAAATAGTTTGATCCCAAGTTCTTAGATGAATGTCAATAAACATTGGAAAAAATAAATCTCTTGCTAGAGTACAAAACAGTCATATGAAAAGGAGTTTTATGATGACATGTTCCATTATATTGATTGACAATTTGGATAAAGATTAAGTTAAGGGGTTTCACATGTCATGAGCCTATACTTAATCGAGATTAGACGATGGAGCGATTTTATTACATAGAATGTACGATCGGGAAAAAGGTTCATTGGAGGTTAACTTCATTGTAGCTTAGGGGTTATGGAGCATTGCTAGATGCCTACCATGATCGGTGAAAGTTTCGATCATAAAGAGTTATGACAAAACATATTGGATTGCGATATTGGGCCCACAACTAGGTTACAGTGAACCTAAGTGGTCACACCTAAAAACAAAGTATGAGAAGAGAGAGTAATACATATCGTTAAAGGTTAACGATGTTCAGATTTAAACGTGTGCATCCAAATTTATGTATTGATAAGAAATTATTACTCATGGAAAGCTAGCACTTACCAAAAGTAATAAGGTAATTTGGTCATTATTGAATAATTCAATAATGGACTAAAATATATTATTGAATTGGATTCAATAATGGGTTAAATATTAAATGGGATTATTTTATATGCCTTGATTATAAATTTGTTTAAATCAAGAATTTAATATTAAATTCAAATTAATTCAAGGACCTAGGATCAATAATGATTTAATATTAAATTAAAATTATTTCAAGGACTTGAAAATAATATTGAATTTGTATTAAGTGTAAATATAGAATTCATATTAATTCAAGGACTTGAGAACAATTTTAAATTATTGCAAAATGGTCCTTATATATAAATTTGTGTTTATCCCCGAATTTAACCAAAATTTTCAATTGAAAAATATCTCACTCTCAAGCTCAAGATAGGTTCTCTCTTCTTCATCTTGGGGTGGATACACTTTAAGAATTTTCATCAAATTTATCGAAGATCTTGAACTCTTTTTTCAAGTTACAAAAGTTGTAAAGCTTAAAAAGGTCACAAATCCACCCTGATTTTGTATAAATACATGCCATATGAACCTTACTTCATATTACACCAATTTTACCTTGTTTCCATCATGTTTACCTCTAATAGCATAGGATCTTACATATATAAGCGTGGTTGAAGGCGTTTTTCAAATTCTGTAATATACTTTCTTGTTTACACGTAATTATATGCTTTTGTTAAATATCTTACTTAAGAATAATATTATAATTAAGGTTGATCAGTCAACCTTAATTATAATATTATCATGTTCACTAATCATTATTATTTTTTTTTTATTTTTTATTTTTAATAAGGTAAATTTTATGAAAGAATAGAGACTATATAGGAAACTAATAAGGGACATACCCCAAGAGGAGGTGCTAAAAAAAAAAAAGACAAACAAATGTGTCCATCTTTTTAGACACACAAAACAAAAGAATGGATACAACTGCTCAAAAGAGAGTATGCAGATTCCAAACAAAAGAGGGGGATGGGTACAAGCGCCCTAGCTAATCGCTTATTCTTTGATAACACTTAAATTATACATTTAGAAAGATAATGACGGATACTTCAGATATCTATATCTATATATATACACCTAAATGTTAGTTCATTGGGATTATTAAAAAAAAAAAAAACATTTTATAGACTATGGTTCATCCAGAATACGCAAGAAACATTTTTGTATTTTTGATTTACTGTGAAAGATGGCTTAGAACCAATAGTGCATTATTTAATGAACTTTTCCGATTTAATACTCTATATGGGAGTTATTAATTTTAATTTATCCCTATTAAAAGATTTTAGCCCGTTTACTTGAAGGTGAATAATGAATTATTAATGGATAGTATATATCAATATGGTCATAATCTTAGAAAACATACAAAACCTGATGGAGTAGACGATAGGTTTGATTAGTGTAAAACTCCGGCATCTAATTTAGAATATGGTCAATAAATTAGGAATTTAGAAAAAGATGCTAGGTCAAATACTAAATATGAAAAAGAACGTGAAGCCTTCTAAGAACTTACAAAAAAAAATATTCAAGAAAACTTCAATTAAGAGTTATTGGTTAGATTTGAGGGTCTATATCAACACAAATCTATATAAACCCTCTAATCTAATCATGGGAATCTTTTTCAATAATATTTTAACTCTTAATTATATGATAAAGGATTTTCTTGACCATTTCAAAAATTTTATATGTAAATTAAGAAAAAGCAGAAACAATTTTAGAACAGCACCAAAACACAAGCTGAAATAAAAGCTCCCAGCAAAAACTAAAGCCAGAGCAAAAACCCAAGCTAAAACAAAAGCTCCTAGCAGGCCTTTCTAAAAAAAATCACAACGGCACCAAAACACACCAAAAAAACACCTGCTCACAAGAGCACCCTCCTGCAGCATAAACACCAACACAGAAACCCATCTGCAACACCCACAAACTACAATAGCAACCACCAAGAAAACTTTTTACATAAGAAAACAAACCGGCTTTGGTGATTGTTTGTAGTAAATAGCTACCTATAATCTACTAAAACACTCCTCAACATAATCAACTCCAATCAAACACAAACAATAAAATAAAAATAAAAATGAAGTTTTGAAGTTTAAATCAAAACAATATTTAGATTGTTACCATAGCTTTGAAGTTTGAAGATTGAACGGCCGAAAACAACTAGATCATTCAGTGGCCGGCGACGGACGGAGGAGAAGATTGCTGATTGAAAAGAAATCTATAGCCTACTTTTCGAAAAGTAATCAAATGCGCAATTGTTATGGAAGTTCTACTTGGGAAAAATGATTCTTTTTTGACAATTTTGCGGGCTTGTTTAATGTCTTGCCTCAAAACTGTTAATAACTCATACTTTGATTTGGATGTCATGGACAATTTGTTTCATAAAATGTCTACTTAAGAACGCAAAATTGTTGAAGAGAGTTAGGATCATAAGATGCTCAAAGATTTGAAGAAGCAGAAGGAGATCAATTATAGCTTCAAGCAATTCCCGTGTCAGCAAGTTGTGTAATTAAGTTTAGTTTCGCGAGTATCCTTAAGCATTAAGGCGACATTTTTCTGATGATTTTACCGTTCTTAAAACTTGGAATTTATATATTAGTTCTTCAAAAGTGTGATTTGCTTTTGTGCAGCCGGCTTAATTTTGGAGTTACATAAAAACCGATTGAAACTCAACTTAGTTATACAAAAAAAGGTTTTAATTATCTAATATGCTAGCTGCATAAAGCTGCAGAAAAGGCACAGAAGAGACAAGATTTTTAAGTAAAAAATACATGTGTAATTACAATTTGTTCCACTTAGTCTGCTCCTCTGGATGTGCACTTTGACAAGCTTACCTGATTCCTTGGATCTGAGTGGAAACTGCGAGGATTCGCCCCTCTTAGAGATTTCACCATTTGTGGTGTATGTTCTCATGATATAACATCCTTTCCAGATAGTGAATATTTGCTTCCAGGAACTCTTGTTTCTTGGATTGGAGGACTTGAGAATCTGGGAATCGTATCTGTGGGACTCAAAGATCTCACCTTGCTTGAAAAGTTTGAGATTGCTAATTGCCCTAAGCTAAGGTCCTTTCCCTGGAAGAGCCTCCCTGCTTCACTGGGAAAACTCCGTATCACGGGCTGTCCTCTTTTTAGCCAACAATGCTCAAAGGGGAAAGGAGTATGTTGGCACATGGTAGCTCACATTCCGTTTATACAGGTGGAAAGTCAATGCATTTCATGAAAAAGTTTTGAGTATTGAAAATTCTCTTAGGCAAGTGCAAGTCCAAAAGTCAATCCTTATTTTCAATAGGTAAATTGTTTTCCATGCACGGATTTTATTCTCATTACTAAATTTAGCTATAACTATTCTTTCTCCTTATAACTGGACTTCGCTGCTACATATCTCAGTATGCTGAGATAGAGGCCTCTTCATAATTTTAGAAGGTCGATATTTTCGGAACTTTAAAAGATTGATATTGCTTTCAAGTGTGTATATATGTTGATGATAATGGAAATCAGTTCAAAGTGTTGTTGACAAAAGACATCAAAATTCAATGTCCTCTAATTCCTCAGCGACTCTAGTGTCAGCTTGTGCCTATGATTGTGTTGCAGATTGATAGGGCCTCATTGGTAAGTGCTACAAGATCTCGGGTATTGGAACCTATGGTTATGGACCCGAATCCATTAGTATGGAACATTTTCTCGTCCCAGTGAAATCCCCTAGTATATAAAAGAGTGAAAAAACACCCATGGTTATAGACTCAAATCCATTAGCATGAAAAATTTTCTTTCCACGTGAAATCCTTTAGTATATGAACGAGTGAAAAAGTGTTTTCGTTATTGTGGAATAAGAAGCCTTCATATCTTAATGCATGTATTTAATTTATTATGGGCCATTAAAGTGGGATCCACTTTTTGGGGACTATAAGTGGAAGCAACAAAAATAATATTTCTAATGGAACATCTTTCAAAATCCTAGGAGAGAGAGTTTGCTAATAGACCAAGGGATAAGAAATTCAACTCATTCATATCTAGATCATAAATGTTTGGAATCCAAATTATGCAAGGAGATTAGAATCTTATTTGTTTAATCACAAACATATTCTACCTTTAAAGAATCTTATTATTATAATGTAACGTATATTTAATTAAAATATGTTAAGAAAATCCAATTAGCTAAATACATTGTATGCCATTATTTAATTGATTTTCTATATTAAGAATGGAGTAGATATATTTAATACTCGGTATATATTGACGTAAAAATATACCAATTAGAGCGATCCGATTGACTTTGATAGAATCAGAACTGATGTATACGTGATTACGGGTAACTAATATTTTAATAATCATGTATTAGATAAGCCCCGTGCATTATCTTGCACTCAATTGGAAAGTTTCACAATCATATGTGCATAGGTAACTGTTGGGGGGCTCAATCACTGGATCACCTCCCAACTAGTAATGGCGCGATCGAAGGGTTGAGGGAGAGGGGTAGCATTGCCCCTGATACAGTAGCAACCCCAAGAAGAAACAAAAATTTCACAATCATTAGCACTAATCCAATTAAATTTGAAATGCAATGCAAGGACAGTTGAATATTCTGCAATGAAAAGTTTGTTAACTACATTCACTAGTCCATCTTATCAAGAAAGTGATGGTTGACAAAATTGCAAAGCAATGAGCAGAGTGAGGAAGAGTGTGCCCGCAGAACAATAAAGCTACAACTTCCATAACTTTTGGTAACTTAACAAAATAATCAATCTTTAAGTTGAAATTGTTACCTAGCATTCTGGATTGAAAATGACATCTATAATCAAGAAACCAGTATAAATATCATCTGAATCTAACAAGGCCATCACATTTTCTGAAAGAAAAGAACGAACAAAAAAATACACTTTTGTACAATGGTGGATATATTCTCCAAGCCACTGACATGCACAGATGTGAACTGGAGGTCAGTTAACCATCCATTTT
The DNA here is from genome assembly GCA_026225825.1 of Pistacia integerrima. Lineage (NCBI taxonomy): Eukaryota > Viridiplantae > Streptophyta > Magnoliopsida > Sapindales > Anacardiaceae > Pistacia > Pistacia integerrima. The sequence goes on along the minus strand of CM047750.1, from coordinate 12,751,365 downwards.
CTATTCTTTTCTTTTTCATTCAAAAGAATAAAAAAGAGTTTGATCATTACAATGAAAATTTCATCAAGTTCTAAGACATCAACCTCAAGTAAATATATATTTGTCTAGGCTAAAGCATGTCGTATTTACATGTATCTAGAGTCATGAATTTGATCTTTGATTGTCTTAGTTTTGTTCGTCAATTACTTAAATTTGACGGTTTGATTTGACTGAGTTCAATTTATTGATTATATCAATACCTCATTCATTTTTTTAGTTTTTATTTTCTGATAAACATGTATCTAGTGTACATATCGATTCGGTCCACTTGGGATTATTACTAACTTCTACTCGTTGAGTATTGCAGAAAAGATTGTAAAAGTTTTTTTTTTTTATTGTCATTTTTTCCATATAGAATATCCATTTAAGAGATCTTTTACTAATATTAGCTTGAATATGTTTAAACTTAAAACGTGACCCATCCTAATTTTAAACCCTGCTTAACACATTTCCGAAATGTTAAGGCCGCACAAACTTATCCAAGAAATTAAGTGCGTAACATTATTGACCCATAATAACTACCCTATAGATACCTTTTAAAGACCAATTCATGTCCATATTGAATTCGATACCAATCAATTAGTCTTGTCAGAAATTCAAAATAGTTCGGCTAGCATCTGGAATATATATGTTGTATAATCCACAGCTAACCACGAGGCCTAAACCAAAATAGCAGTACCTCTTTTTCTTAAAAATAATTTGACACCGCTCTAAGGCTGGTGGTGACAGGCAAGGACCCTGAACACTGAATTTTCACAAACAATTTCAAGATATGTAGTGTACTTGGAGAATATTAGAATGAATGTTCATAACTGTCCATTGACTTATGTATAGTATGAACAACCATGTTATCTTTTCACGAAGAGTCACAAATGTATATAACTTCATTAACCACAAGGAAGAAATGCAGTTGTTTGTCCTTTTCTAAGAGATAAGTAGATAACCTTTTCATGCTAAAGTGAGAGCGGTTTATCACACACTTTGTCCCTTGCATGTAACCATGCAATTATTTAATCATATACTAACATTTCTTTCTTTCTTTTACCATCCTCAACACAATTTAGTATGATTAAAAACTTTTGAAGTTAATGCATATGCAATTTTTGTCACTTTCTCTGTCTTCTTATATGGTTGTCTTAGAATGTGAGAGTGATTAAAGAATGAGGAAAAAAAAAGAACACTGTTCCTAAACCACCTTATCCCGTGTTTAAATCAGCTTATAGGAAGAAAATCACATATCTGTCCTTCAAAGAAAATCACGTACCTATCCTTCAAATGCCATCCAGACAAACTGGCTACCTTTATCGTTGCACTTCTCCGCTTTTGCACCTTCTCCTCATCGTCTCTAAAATCTTCTTCATGTTTATCAAAAGCTTTCTTGAAATCTCCCGTTTGTCTCCGTACATCTGACGGATTTATGTCGTAAAAAACTGGCACAACTTCACGATGCTTATCCACGTCTTAGCAATCAACAATCTTTACAAGTTCATCCAAACACCAAGTCGATGGGGCGTAATTTCTTGAAAAAATTGTGATCCAAATCATGGAATCTTCAATTGCTTTCAGTAGCTCAGACGAAATTTCCTTCCCTCTCTCAATGCTTTCATGATCCGTAAATATTCTAAGGCCCTTTTGATTCAACGCGGCGTACAGATGGTCGGTGAAATTCTTCCGAGTGTCTTCACCTCTAAAACTCAAGAACACATCGTATTTCTGCGGATGACTAAATATGCCCATCGTGAAGCAGGTGGATCTTGATTCGGTTCTGGATTGTCACAGAAATGCTTCAGGGAGCGGGATTTAGCAATCATGATGGGACGGCAGAAAGAGTTGATATAAAGAGGACGAGACTTTTCAGTAACGTGTACACTTTCGGTGTGAGTCTCAATTTCTAAAGTGGACCCGAGGAGTAAGTGGAAAAAGTCTCGGGTAGGTTTTGTGAGACGGCATTAAAGACCGCAAAAGAGCATCTCAATAAGCATTTTCAGAACAAAGATAAAGGAGAGCCTAAATAATTTTTGGGGATTGAAATTGTAAGATCTGCAACTGGAATTTCTCTCCGTCAATGCAATTACGTCTTAGATCTCACATCAGACTTTAGGTTATTAGCCTGTAAAACTATTCATGTTGAACAAAATTCCAAGCTGACTTCTCTAGAATACGATAATGGAGTATCATCTCTAGAGGTTGATCCAACTCTTAAAACCCTTCGCATTACCAAAGGCTGGGGGGTGGTCTAATTTATCTTACGATGACACAGGCAGATATCAACTATGCGGTTCATATTCTCAGCCAATTTATGCATCAACCAAGACAATCTCACATGGATGCAGCATTAAAAGTTCTAAAGTACTTGAAAGGATGCCCTGGGGTAGGACTTCTCTTGCCTCGAGATGGGAATCTTGATTTAACAACTTATTGTGATTCAGACTAGGCCATATGCCCTATGACAAGAAAATCACTCATCGGGTTTTACATCAAGCCTGGAGGATTGCTCATCTCTTAGAAAACAAAACAACAATCGATGGTTTCTCTTTCATTAGCAGAAGCAGAGTATAGAGCCATGCATGACCAAAACCACATGTGAAATGGCATGGATCCTTGGAATTCTAAGGGATCTAGAAGTTAAAATAAAAGAGCCAGTCAACCTATACTATGACAACAAAACCGTAAATGATATTGCAGCAAATCTAGTTTTCCATGAAAGAACTAACCATATAGAGATCGACTATCATTTTGTTAGAGAAAAAGTTCAAGAGAGTACAATCAAAACCATGCACATTCGCACTGTTAAATAGCTCGCAAACATTTTTACAAAACCATTATGAAGTAGACAACATTCATATCTTCTTAGCAAGCTTAGAGTTTACAACATATACAAACCGCAAGTTTGAGAGGGAGTGATGAAGACTACTTTGGTATGTTGCTATTCACTTTGAATATCAAATATTTAGTTCCTGATTTAGTCTGATTATCGGCTTTAAGGCACAAATTGTATTTCTTTGATTAACTCTTCCAACTCTGTATAAATTAAGCACTGTACAGACACAAATATACAATAGAAAAATACAGAAAACATTATGTTCATTGTCTTCTTTTTGGCATACTCAAGCAGCATGGTGCGCCTCTCTTGCCTTTATCTTCAAACTGTGACAACAATGTAAATACTTTCATCAGGACTCGAATGGAACCCTGTCGAAATTTGCATTCTTTTGACATGACATTCCAATGCATAGCCAATGCAAAGATCCATGATTGATGAGAAGAATTCTAACATAATCCTAAATTCAAGTACGAAATCCTCTATAGTCACCATCTCGTTGTATCGTTTTTGCAGACTTTCCCCCCACATAATTTAATAAGTATAATGGCAAAAGTAAATTTCTTCTCTTCAAGGCTTTTAACCTATTATAGATATCCATATAACGAGGATCAAAAACTAAATCCGGTTCAAATAAAGGGGAATCAAACACTAAATTTTAATTCGGTTCAAATAAAGTGAGATCACACTACAAAATCAGAAAATCCTGCATATCTTGGTCAAAGAATTCGGAACCAAACCTCAAATAGTGGAATGTGTCATGCTTTTTCCCATGGTTTAGATAGAACACAAGTTTGAGCAGCTTGATTAAAGTAAAGGAATGACAAGATGTGATCTAATATATGTTCTGGCAAATGAGATATCCTATCCACCCTCTCAATAGTCAGTACTCTCTTCCCCATTAGTCAAATTTACCTGAAACAATAAATCATATTTATATTCTGAACCAATTATTTGAAACAATATAGGGTGTGTTTGATTCAGAGAATGTTAGATTAATGGAAAATCAGATTACCTTGAAGATTTCTGGGAATCTTTAGGAAAATATGTTATTTAAATTATTAAATTGCCCACTTTTTAATATTAATATAATATTATTTTTATTATTAATTATTGAATAATTTTTTTTAACCCCCAACATTTTAGATTTAGCTAAAACACCACAACTTATATAAAACTTTAATTTATAACAAAATCACCCTCACCACCCAAGCCATTGCCAACCATCGTTGGTTGCCGCCGAAAAATCATCGGGAGTCTCTGATAATAGCCGAGAGTCGTTGGAAGGCTCTGGGAGGCTCTGATATAGCCGTTTATGGCCATATTGATGGCCAAAAACGGCCATATCAGAGTAGATCTAGCCGTTAACAGCCAAATCTATTCCAGCCAGAATAGATCTGGCAGTTAATGGCCAGATCCATGGCCGTTAATGACCATGTCTTCCCTAGAATTTTAAAACAAGGACATTATTGTTCAAATTTTTTATTAATAAGGGATAAAATTGTAAAAAAAAAAAGATAACCAAGTAATCTTATAATACCTAAGAAAATGGAGGTTATAAGATTACCTTCAATATTACCAACAGTAACTACTATTAGTATTGAAGTATTACCGGAATCTTTTATAACTTGACAACCAAACGTGGTAATCAAGTAATATAAGATGACATAACCTCAATAATCTTATATAACCCCCAACCAAACACCCCCATAGAGTAATATGAAATCAAGACAGAAAACACACACAAACCACAAACAGTGAAGAGAAAGAAAATACGCGTGATTTACCCTGATTCACCCAATTAACAAGTTACGTCCAGCAGAGTCAACATTATTACAATACTGTCTCACCTCTCTCATTACAATGAAAGTAATTTGCTATCACTCTCATACAAGAGAAGAACATGTTTATATACTAGGTTTGAAAGAGAAATCTAATATTATGGGTGTGTTTGTTTTATTATTTTGTATAGGATTTTTGAAAAAGTTGAGTTGGGTGGTTATTACGAGGTAAGATTTAAAAATTAACAAAAACACCCCTTAGGTTTGTTAATTTAGTTAAACACCCCTACAATAAAACATTAAAAATTAATAAAAATACCCCCACCCACCCATTGAAAGCTAGCAGACGACCACCACCACCACCGGAGGGTGGCCGAAAGTCACTGTAATGGCGCATGACCAGTTGGATCTAGCCAGTCGTGCACCAAAATAGCCTTTTTCGGCCATATTCACCATAGATCTGACCGAAAAAGGCTAGACCTAGTCATGTTTGGTCGTCAACGACAGTCAAAGATATGGTCAATGACAATCATATCTTGGCTGTTGTTGATGATTAGCTACGGCCAAAGATCTGGCTATCAATGGCCAGATCTTTGGTCGTAGATGCGGCTTTTTCGGCTAGATCCATGATGGATCTGGCCGAAAAAGACTAGATCAGTGCACTATCGGCCAAATCTAGATAAAAGTGTGCCATTACGCCAAGTTTCGGCCACTTCCGGTGGTGATGGCCGGAATCTGGCAAATGTGGGTGGGTGGGGTTTTTATCAATTTTTAAACTTTTTTTGCTGGGGGTGTTTAGTTAAATTAACAAACTTTAGGGGTTTAAATAGCTAAATAGTATAGAATAGGATTTTCATAATAGGGGAATAAATATGTAAATAGAGAAACAAACACCCACCTTGTTGTAGTTCAAGAATTAACTATTAAGTGACATATCCCAAACGCGCTCTTAGTTTCTAGAAAGTTTCAAAATTTAAAAATATTTTTTTATGTAAATAACAATGTATTATTCAAATATGAGACATCATCAAGCTTCCATTTAGTATTGGGATGCAGTTTAATAATTAATTCCATTTAGTACTTTAAAAAAGATTGATAGAGATATGTGTCATCTTTATACTTAAAATTTGATAATATTAGATTCCAATAATAATAGTTATAGAGTACGATTATACGAACAAAATTAGCATATAAATTTAGTATAGAAAATTGATGTGATAAGAATAAACTAATTTGTAAATATATTTAAGATTGAATTAGATTGGATGAATTGAACCAATAATATATTTGCATGATAAAATTTTATTATAATTCGTATGAGTGTTTTTTATAACATATTGAAACTTTGATTCTTTTCCACAGATGATCAATCCAATAGATTAATTATATTGGATATTTCAAACTTTAAATTCATTTTAATGGATTAGAATTATTATCTTTGTGGATTGGATTAGTTTTGATGCATTGAATTTATTGTACAATAAACATTCCCTTTCATCGTAACTTAGTTAGATTATATTTTACAATAATTACAGAAAGAAAATTAAAAATGATAATCTGTAAAGATAAGTAGTATAAGTTTTTTGTTGATCCAATTCACTTAATAGCAAGATGCAGGAAAAACACATAAACCTCACTTTTGGTTAATTCTGTTTTGAGTAGTGGAATTTTTGACTCGATGGTTTTGCATTCAATCAAAGCATCCACTAGGACAATGATAATAGGTTTAAAACATATACAAGGAGAGGTGAGCATGGGTAAAGGATAGAACCGAAATCGGCAGGTATCGACCAACCGGTTCCGGGTAGGAACCAAAACTGGTCCCATTAAGGTCCGGTTCCGATTCTGGAAAATTGGAATCGAGAATTCCCAGGTTCGGTTTTGGCTCTTGAAGCATTGGAACAAGAACCGGAATTGAGGTCTAGGTACTTGAGTAAGAAGGAGACTGAATTATTATTTTTGTAAACTGTTGGGAGTGTATTTGTAAGTTTTGGTGGGTGTATTTGTGTATATATATATATTAGTTAAATAGATCATATGAAATTATTTCACTTCCAAATTAAAATCTTCTAACTATAAATTGTAATGTCATCACATGAACTAACTTCAAGGGTATTTATGTAATCATACAAGGTTAACTAAAAAAAGTCATAAGTAAAGAGTACTACTGTACTAGTATACTTACGAAATTGTAAGTAATAGGTATATGTGTCAATTAGTGAGAGATCCACCTATCCTTTCTGGAAATGAAATAAGAATAATCCTAGTACATAAAAGAGTGCATTGGATAGGGGTGTATAAGATAACGAGAGTAATCTTCATTTATTTTGCAAAATTCCGATGTTTGGTTTGTAAGTAATAAAATATTATGAGAATCTTTTATTGCAAATAGTATTTACTATTAGTAATGTGGGGAGTAATCTGATACCCTCTCCCACCCTTGGGATTAAAACATTATCGGAGTAATATGATTTTTATACCCATTTTTTCCTTAATTAAAAACTATTTCGGACACAATTGTCCTCAAATGTCTATCAAATAAGAATTCTCAGCCCCCTTACATTTGGGAAATTAGCAAAAACACCCTAACTATTAAAAAGTTTAAAAGTTAACAAAATACCCCTAACCATCCAAGACCACTACCGTCTGTGACTCACCACCGTCGGCCACCGGCATCAATTGCCATAATGGTGCACGATTGTCAGGATCTAGTCGTCGTGCACCGGTAAGGCCTTTTTCGGTCATGGATCACAAAGCCATGGCTGAAAATGGCACGGTCAAATCTGTGGCTGTGAAACAGCCACATCTTTGGTGGTAAAATGGCCATAGATCTGGCCATTTTTCGCCAGCCCAAAAATGGCTTTGCCGGGTAAGGTCGGCCATAAATGGCCAGTCATGCGTCATGCCATCGACTGCCAACGGTGACCAGTGGTGGTGGCTGGCTACCAGCAGTGGCTTGGGATGGGTGGGGGTGATTTTGCTACAAATTAAAGTTTTATATGATTGGAGTATTTTAGAAAAATTTCAAATGTAGGGGGTTAAAAGAAAGGATTCAAAAAATAATAATAAAAAATACTACTATATTAATATTTAAAAAGGAAGGCAATTTAGTAATTAATATAATATACTCACCCATTTATCCTTTCGACCAAACATATTATTCACTAATTTATTCGAACCAATCAAACACATTTTATAAACATTCTTAGTAATCTTCAAGTGATTTTTCTTTCCATTAATATAATATTCCCTTATAATAAAATATTATTTGATCCAAACACTCTCAAAAGAAAATAATAAGATGAGTACAACTTTTTATATAAAAAAGATGACAAAATGGACTGTTTATATAGCAAATTATAGTATTTGTTCAAATTCATTGGCATCTAAAGCTAATTAGGTTTTTTAGTACATTAATACGTTTGATTTAAAGAAACTCTGAGAAATTATTTCAGATTCTCATCTCATTTATGACAATGTACCATATTTGTAAAGCCAAAAACATATTTATTTAATTGACTATTATCATTATTATTTTTCCTTAATAAAAAAAGAAAAAAAAGGGAAGTTATAGCTAGATTGTCAATAATGTATATCAATCCTCACCCTCACCATCATAAATTAAAAAAAAAAAAAAAAAAAAAAGGGAAAAAAGTATTAATGCTAAAACCAAAAATGTAAAAAGGAGGTAATTTAAAATACCTCTTTTTGATCCAACTTAGGCTGCTTCTTCCTCCATCATCTTTCCTTCACCTACATTTTTTTTTTTTTGGGTGCCGAACACCTTGAACCCTAGTGCGTAACGCCAAACTGCACAAGGCATGAAGCCACCAAGGTAACAAGGAAGATCGACAAGAGTATTCTCATTTGGCTTCCTTTTAAACTCATCTCAAGAGATTTTGATATCAATATTACAGTATTAATTAAGGGTAATTAAGGCAAGTATCATATTATATCACTAATTCAAAAGAGAAATTTGTTGTATTCATTATTGTTGTTTTGGTTTCTCTCATAAACTTGTTAATTAAACCAACACTCAAATTATTTCTTTTTATACCATGATTTCATGATTTGAAATATTAGTTCTCTGTTATTGAGTTAAGATCCTCTCCTAATGTTATCAATAATACTCAACTTATATCTTGTTTGATCCTTCGATATTGTGATCTTGTTTGATCCTTCGATATTGTCATCTTGAATTAATTCCTTTTATACCAAAATTTCCTAATTTAACCATCTCAAGTCTCAACCACTAGGAAAGATCAAAGATTGACACTTGAGTTTTACATAAAAATTTATATATTCCGAAATAAGCAATTTTCATTGCCCACCATGAGAAATGGAAGGTTAATCAAAACTAAATAAGAATTGTGTCTAATACATGTAACTTTATTTATTTATTATCACATTATTCGTTATTCTAATTGAATTAATTCACATTTATAATCTTTTTGTCTATTTGGAAATTTGTAGAACAAATCCATGCAAAGGAGTTTAATGTTTTGATGGTTTGCCTAGCCTACAAACATGAAACAAAAATAAAACGATCTGCAGTAAGGAATTCATTTTATAACAATTTTTTTCATTTAAAAAAAATATTAAATAAGAAAGACATGAATTGGCACGAATATCAATCAATAAAAAAGTGAATTAGAAAAATTTTAGAAAATAAAATTGTGAAGGAAAGTAAATTTTCATACGAAGATTTTGTAACTATACATTTATTAAATTATAACATCCTTATAATAATAAAATTAGTTTAATCTCGCAATTATTATTATCAAAAGGTTTTATTGTATTTGTAAAACCAAAAACATATTTATGTAAGAGGTTGCGAACAAGCTGACCCGGACATCTCGATCATAAAAAAAACATATTTATATAATTAATTATTATAATTATTATTTTTCCTTTAAAAAATAAAAGAAAAAGGAAATTATAACTAACTTGTCAACAATGTATGTCAATCCCCACCATCACTATTCATACATTAGAAAAAAAAATATTAATGTTGAAACACAAAAGGTTGCAAAAAATGTATATCAATCCTCATCATCACTATTCATACATAAAAGAAACGGAAAAATATATTAATGTTGAAGCATAAAAGGTTACAAAAGAAAAAAAAAAAAGGTATTTTAGAATACCTCATTTTTTTTTTAATCTTCCTCTTCTTCTTCATCTCCTCCATTTTTTTTTTCTTATTTTCTGGTGTGTCAGCACTTGAACCTGGGACCTTAAGGCGCAAACCACAAGGTATGAACCACAAAGGTAGCAAGGTAAGTTGACATCAATTTTATTTGCCTTTATTTATTTGCAGACTTGACCAAACACAAAAAAGTTGGGACACCCACCAACTCAGCAATTAGCTACTTAGACCAATATACCCACTCCCAAGAATTTTGGTGTTAGTTTGGATGGAAGACTAGAGTTGACAAGCAAAATTACCAAGTTACCCTTGAATATTCATCCACATTGTGTAATTACTATATGCCCATAGATATTTTATAATTTAGCTTTAGTTTGCTAACAATGACTCGTATACAAATTTTATCGCAGTTTTCTAACTACAATCCTTGTGAAATTCATATCCTCTTTTAATATGATCGATTATATTTCATGAATATTGACATTAATCCTTGAGTAATCATACCAAATGAGCCTATCATGAAACAAAAAGAAAATGATATGTAATAATCCATTCATTTTGTATCTCATTTTTCCACTTAATATTTTCTCTAAATTAGAAAAATATGAATTACCATGAAAATTGATCTAGAAAAAAGAACAAGAAGGACGAAGACTTTGGAAAATTAAAACAGTGAAGGGCGCAAAAACTGTTCTATTCATATTTATTCAACTTTTGACAAGAGACATCTTGAAATGAAAAAAGAATGATCCCAATACATTGAAGAAACTAATATGAAGAATAGAACTTTTAATATTAAAAAATTGAAGAAATGGACTGTTTATATAACAAAATATTAGTTCAAATTCATTGGCATCTAAAGCTAACTAGGAATATTTTTTTAGTACATTAATACATTTGATTTAAAAGAAATTTGAGAAATTATTTCAGATTCTTATCTCATGTATGATAATATAACATATTTGTAAATCCAAAAACATATTTCTCTGATTAATCATTATTATTATTATTATTTTTCCTTAATAAAAAAAAAAAAGGAAGTTACAACTAGATTGTCAATAATGTATATCAATCCTCAACCTCACCATCATATATAAAAAAAAAGGAAAAAATATTAATGTTGAAAACAAAAAAAATATATATATATTGGAAGACAATTAAAGCAGATTCTCTTAAAATATCATTGTAAAATAAAAAATGAGGTATTTTATAATACCTCTTTTTTAATTAATCATCAATTCCATGTAAACCCATTAGCTTCTCCTCTATAATATTTAGAAGGTGTCAAACCTTGAACCCCAGTGCTTGATGCTAAAGCACTAGGCATGAACCAACCAAGGTAACAAGATCGACGATTATTTTTTCATTTGGCTCCATTTTAAATCTATGAGATTGTGAAAGTATTATTTAAGAGTAAAGTTACAATTAGTGCAGATTCTATTAAAATAATATAAAAAAAGGAGGTAAAAATATTAATGCTCAAACAATTTTTTTTTTAAGATACAATTAATACAGATTCTGTATTAAAATATTATAATTATCTACTCTTTGAATCAATTAATTCCAAATACCAAATAATTATCTATTCAGTAGCAAGTTGTTTGTAGCCTGTTGAGGCGTTTTTTTTTTTTTTTTTTTGGCTTTAATTACCCAAAAAAAAAAAAAAAAAAATATTCCAAATACCAATTATAAGAAAAAAAATGTTAATCCAAAGTAAATAATGCTATTGCCTATCAACTAGAAATTAATGTTAATGCCATAATTTGACTCTCTCTTTCTATGACACTTCTATTATAATTATTATTTTTCCTTAATAAAAAACTTATTTCTTTAATTAACTATTATAATTGTTATTTTTCCTTGATGAAAAAAAAAGTTACAACTAACTTGTGAAAAATGTATATCAATTCTCACCGTCACTATTCATGCACAGAAAAAAAATGGAAAAACATATAAATGTTAAAACACAAAAAGGTTAAAAAAAAGATGTAGTATGGTTAATGTTTTCTAATTGCAATCCTTGTGGAACTCAGATCCTCTCTTAATATGATTGGTAATACTTCATGAATATCTGACTTTGATCCTTGAGCAATCATACCAAAGGAGCTTAATGTTTTGACGGCTTACGAGCCTATTATGAAACAAAAAGAAAATGATATGTATTAATGCATTCATTTTATATCTCATTTTTCCACTTAATATTTTCTCTAAATTAGAAAAATATGAATTACCATTAACATTGATCTAGAAAAAAGGAAAAAAAAATGAATGAAGATTTTGGATAGTTAAAATAGTGAAGGGCGCAAAAAGTGTTCTATCCATATTTGTTCAACTTACAACAAGAAAGATCTTGAAATGAAAAAAGAATAATCCCAATACATATGAGAAAATAACAAGATGATTGTATTAAGAAAGAGTTAACGGCTTTTTCCCACCCAAATAATGGCTTAATGACACTTTCCCACCCACAGACTTTAAAATACCACTTTATTACCCAAATTTATATTTTAGCGGTGAACAGAGAGCAAAATCGGTCCAAGCTATTGGGGCTTTTAAAGAGGGGAGGCTAATAAATCTTTTGGTGGTGGTAGGTTAGATTTTGGTGATTGGAATTTACTTGGGAGGGGCGACTATGCAAACCCTAATCGCTTGATTTCCGATAATTGGTAAGGTTGGCAAGAGTAGGGTTTAAGGGGTTTTGGTGAGTGATGATCAGGGAAGAGAACGGTGGTGGTGTAGGGTCGCAACGATGCCGAATTGGAAACAAAATATATATTTGTGTAATAAAGTAGTATTTTAAAAGTCTGTGGATGGGTAACTATCATTAAGGTATTATTTGGGTGGGAAAAAGTTGTTTACTCATTAGGAAAAATACATTTTGTTATTTATAATATCAGATATGGTTTTGTTGTTTTGTATTAATGACTTTAATTACAATAATTGCTTTATATATCATCCATGGCCACAAACAAGTAACAACTAAACCTCACTCATATCTAAATCTCCTTTATATATACACATAGGATTAGCTTAATCTTTTGTACAAGAGCAAAGATGAAAAGCTTCTCAATCTTTGTCATTCTTTTCCTTGTTCTCTTTACCACTAAAGGTAGATTAATTTTCAATCTCAAATAATTTTGTTTTAAATAATGTCATAATCCTTTGATTAAGGAACTAATCTCATTATACACTTTGTAATTCTTGCAGGTAACGAGCTACGTATGGTGGATGCTAAAACGTGTGGGGATATATTGAATCCTATAAATGCTTGTGAGACACAATCTTGTATTGCAGCTTGCCAAGAGAAACATGGAGCCGAAGCTCAGGGGACTTGCACTAACTTTAAAATTTATTGTCGTTGTACCTTCCGTTGTTAATTCTTATAATGTATCTATTAAGTCGCTCATAATGTATTACGCCTAATAATTAAGGATTTGAATAAGAGTGATGCTATTGACACTGTGATTATTTACATGAGAAACATTTTGTTGTGAAAAACACGAACAATTAAACACAACATCAGTTCTTATGCCCAAGGAGAAGGATGGAGCCAATGCTCAAGGGACTTGCCCACTAGGTTTCTCGTAATGAAGATGTTGCATCAATTATGGATATTGTTCCCACTTATCATCTAAAGGCGTTGTCAGATGTCGATTGTTTAGGCGTTGTCAGATGTCGATTGTTTTTCTTTCTTTGTAAAACATGCATTGGGAAGTAGAAATCTAAATGAGCAGCCACGTCTTAAAAAGATTGGTAAGGATGTAGTGAGAAAGTGTAAAGGTCTGCCTTTAGCGGCGAAGCAAATTGAATCCTAGTGATTGGGAAACTGTATCGACTAGGAAGATGTGGGATTTTCCAGATGATAGAAGTGGTATTTTTCCAGCTTTGAGGCTGAGCTACTATCATCTTCCTTCTTATTTGAAGAAATTGTTTGTTTGTTGCTCAATTTTTCCAAAAGATTATGAATTTGAGAAGGATGAGTTGATTTTGTTACGGATGGCTGAAGGTTTTCTTCAACACCAACAAGGAAAGAAACAAGAAGATGTGGGATGCTGTTATTTTAATGAATTACTAGCAAGGCCATTTTTTTAACAATCAAGCAGCAACAAAATGCAGTTTGTTATGCATGACCTTATAAATGATTTGGCTAAACATTTTGCAGAGAAATTATAGTATAATTTGGATGGTAAGTTCGATAACGATGAGTTGGATACACTTCTTCAAAAAACTCGTCATGTGACATTCACTCGTAATACATATGACACCCCTCAAAGATTTAAGGTCTGCTACAAGATGAAGTCTTTAAGAACATTCATAGCACTACCAGTTCATACATCAGATTAGGTTGCATCTTGCTACTTAAGTAACACTCTCCTTCATGATATGTTGCCAAAATTAAGATACTTAAAGTCCTTAAGTTTGAACGGCTATTGTGTTAGGCAGCTGCCAGATTTCATTGGTGATTTGAAGCATTTAAGTTACCTTAATATATCTCACTCTAAAATTTATTTCTTACCTGAATCAGTAAGTAATCTTGTTAACTTACAGACATTGTGATTATGTGGTTGTACAGAACTAAGGAAGTTGCCTTCAGGGATCAACAATCTAATGAACTTGTATTATCTTGATATTAGAAATACTAACTGTTTACAAGAGATGCCATCAGGGATATGTAATTTGACCACCCTATGAGCGTTGCCCAAATTTGTTGTGGGTGAAAAAAATCAACTCAGCCTTTGAGAGTTAAAAACCTTGTCAAATCTTGAAGGGGAGCTTTCTATTTTTGGATTGCATAATGTCATGGATGTAACAGATGCAAGGGTTGCCAATCTAGAGGAGAAGCATGGCCTTGATGAATTAGCTATGTAATGGAGCAACAACTTCAATAATTCACGACATGGACAAGATGAAATGTGTATCCTTAACTTCCTACAACCTGATAGAGGACTCAAAAAGGTTAAAATTTCACATTACGGTGATACAGATTTTCCATCTTGGATGGGGGATCCTTCATTCACTAGTATGGTCTGCTTAAACTTATATAATTGTCGAAAAAGCTTGTCAATTCAATCACTTGGGAGACTACCTTCACTGAAAGAGTTGTATATCGAAGTCATGGATGGTGTAAAAACAGTGGATTTCCAGTTTTATGTAGGGGGTTTAGTTAAGCCTTTTCCTTCTTAGGAAATTCTATAGTTTAAGAATATGTTGCAATAGGAGAATTGGTGTTTTCCAGCTTGATTTAATGAAGGAATTGAAGAAATGTTTCCTCGTCTCCATCACCTTACTTTACAGAATTGTCCAAAGTTGATTGAGAAATTACCCAACCGAATTCCCTCCCTTGTGAAGCTTACTGTTTGTAAATGTCCGAAGTTGGAACGTTCATTTATAAGCCTTCCATCACTTATTGAACTGAACATTGATGGATGCAATAAGGCAATGCTGAGGAGCTTGGTTGATCTCTCCTCTTTAACCAGTCTAAAAATAAGTAATATCTCAGAGCTTACATGCTTGTGGGAAGGATTTGTGTGGTGTAAGGACCTAAAATCGTGGCAGTTTGTAATTGCTCTGAACTGACATCATTGTGGACGCAAGGTTTTGAACCACCAAACATTGCTTCTATCGAGCATTCATTGACGCACGGATGTTTCCAACTTGGCTTCAATTGTAATAACCTCGAAAAGCTGCCATATCCACTGCATGGCCTTAGGTCCATTATAGTTTTGCAAGTCGTCTCATGCCCAAAGCTTGAGTCATTTCCACATATGGGTTTCCTAACCATCTTGTACTAAAAGTTTGTCCAGATCTAAAGGTGTTGATTGATGAGGTTATGACAGGCTACAAATGTCTCCTTAAACACTTGGAGATTGAAGATTGTCCTTCTCTTGAATCCTTACCAGTAGGCAAGTTACCTACTCTTAAAAGGTTGAAAATCCATTATTGTACAAATCTACTATCTTTACCTGAGCTAATTAATCAAAATTGTAGTAGCAACTGCATGCCACAGCTTTAAAACTTGGAGATTGTTGGTTGTCCATCTCTCACATACTTCCTAGCTGACAAAACTTAATAGCCTGAAAATACTAAAGGTTTCAGACTGCCCGAAGTTGGAACCAGTTCTGTTGATGATGACTCAAAAAAAAAAATCATCACTCGAATATATTGGAATCTGGATGTGCACTTTGACAAGCTTACCCGATTCCTTGGATTTGAGTGGAAACTGCAAGGATTGGCCTCTCTTAGAGATTTCACCATTTGTGGTGTATATTCTCATGATATAAGATCCTTTCCAGATAGTGAATATTTGCTTCTAGGAACTCTTGTTTCTTGGATTGGAGCACTTGAGAATCTGGGAATCATATCTGTGGGACTCAAAGATCTCACCTTGCTTGAAAAGTTTGAGATTGCTAATTGCCCTAAGTTTCAGTCCTTTCCCTGGAAAACCCCCTGCTTCACTGGGGAAACTCCGTATCACAGGCTGTCCTCTTTTGAGCCAACAAGCTCAAAGGGGAAAGGAGCATGTTGGCACATGGTAGCTCACATTCCATGGATAGAGGTGGATGGTCAATGCATTTCATGAAACAATTTGAGTATTGAAAATTCTCTTAGGCAAGTGCAAATCCAAAAGTCAATCCTTATTTTCAATAGGTAAATTGTTTTCCATGCACGGATTTTATTCTCATTACTAAATTTAGTTCTAAATTTTCTTTCTCCTTAAAACTGGACTTCTCTGCTACATATCTCAGTTTGCCATGATTGGAGTGGATTAGCTGAACAAGCAATGATAGATTTATTTTAACTTTGTTTGGTGTGACTTTTGCCATAAGTTTTGTTGATCATGTTTACAAGTATGGAGTGCTTTGTTTTGGATGGATCTGTGATTTTGCCCGAACTCGACGACCTCCCTCCCTTTGTTGCTAGTAGAACTATGGTCAGTTCTTGGAGTGTGAACAGCAGAGGTGTTCAAAAATACCCCGCACCCGAACCCAAACCAAACTGAAAAAACTGGGTACTCGGATATTCAGTTCGGGTTCAGGTTATAATAGAAAGAAACCCTGATTTTCGGTTTGGGTACTGGTTCGACTATGCAAAAAACCGGCTATCCGAATCGAGCCGATTTTTGCCTAAAATTAAAATTGAAATCAAAATTGTGTATGGAACTAGTAACTCTTTTAACTGTTTCATTTGCTTCCAATTGAGATGGGCAGGTCTCTAATTTCCTTCTCAAACATTCCTCTGAAAATTTCTCACATACCCAGATCATTTCTTCCTTTCAATCACTCAAACCAGTGCCCATTTCTCAAATCCTATGACAAGTCCTCATCTGGCTATAAAAAAGTTTCAGTTTTGAGCATTGTTTTAAAACCCTACCCACCTACCCGCCCTACCACCTGGGCTTGAACCGAGGGACCGGGACCCGACAGCTTCAACGGGTCGGGTTTAACTTTTTTGATTCACCCCCAAACCCTAAGATTTGGGAGGATGATTGGCGAACAATCGACGACCAAAAGGTTAGGGCTTTTGAAGACTAAGGTCCGGTGAATGCAATGGTGGTGGCGGCGGCGTTGATTTCCGGTGAGTAAATCGACCGGAAATCGAAGAAACCTGGCAGCAACAACAATGAGATTTTTTTGACGATTGGCGAGGCTAACGGGGGTGGGTTGAGGTGGGTTTTGGCCTCGGGAGGAACATAGGGGAGTAACTCCGGGTCGGGAGAGTGGGGAGGTTTGATCGGATGCCGACGATGGATGATCTCGGCCGAAATCGAACCTATTTCGGCCAGATCTTGGGTAGATTTTAATGGAAATGGGCTCAAGGGAAGATTGGGATTGCATCTGGGGTGTCGTCGTTGCCGATCCGTCTCCGGTCGATTTTCAGTTGGGGTGTGTTTGATAAAGTTCAAACATGTAGGGACTTGTAGGTAATTTTTAGGGGTGTATTTGTTGAGTTTTAAAATTTTTTGTCCGGTTAAACCGGTCAACCCGGGACCCGAAAACTTTGCTGGGTTTCACCCCGGGTTGGGTTTTAAAACATTGGTTTTGAGTACAAAACCGGGGAGAAAACTTTGTACAAAGGCTATGTTGTCGGAGACTTCTTATCGGAAAGAGTATCCTAAAATTGGTGCCAAATCCACTGGACTTATTCCTCCCAACGAGCTCATTCAAGTTGTTGAGATCATTGTTGCAAAAACTCGAGCTGAGGCCCTTTCGGTTTCCTTCAGGGGCTATTCAGCTAATTTTTTTGAATTACCCTTACTGGTGTTTTTGTTTTATTTTTTTACGATCTTTGATAGGTAATTTCATATAAGTCGAGAATGTGAGAATTTGTGGAATTTGCTCTTTGTTTTTGGGGTTGATTGTTTTGTTAAATCAACAAGGTGGTTTGGTTTTTGAAGTCTGTAATATTTTGGATTGTGAAGTTTAGAGACTGGCTTAGTATAAGAAGGAAATTCGATTCAAAAACCAGGTACCCGGTAACCAAACTGAAAATTCAGTTCGGTTCAAAATCGGGTCACCCTCAAATCGGTTCGGTTACTGGGAACCTTTATAGCCTGAACTGAATTTTCGGTTCGGGTACGCGGTTTTGAACACCTCTAGTGAACAGGTCAGAACAAAGTCACCATTGCACTTCAAAGAAGTGACTATTTCCTAGTAATATTTGATGCAGTGATTTTGTTCATATTTTTTTTCACGTATGAAAAAAGAGCTCATGTCGCATTAGGTATGCACCATTAACTTTGAATTGCTTTATTACATTAATGAAATGCATTTGACGTGGGATATGTAGGCTGCAGGAGTCTAGAAGCAATAACTGAAAGATAGGTTAAGAGAATATTGGGCTATGCTTCTATTATGATGCGATTATGGTAGCGAATTGGTTTGATAGTAATGTAGGACGGATGGAAGGATACAATGAGAGATAAAGATAAAGAAATAAAAAGTACTAGGGAGAGATGACAAAAGAATCAGAAATGGCAGTAAGAAGTAGAAAGAACCAAAGTAGAAAATAAGAAAAGAAAAAGATACAGGGATGGAGAGAAAAGGAGAATAGAAATGAAATGACCGATAACCAACAAAGTACATCCAAACCTATTTATAATGGCCTAAAAGAAATACAAGGTGATGTCTCACTCAAGTACATGGAGAAAAAAGGGATAGGCCAAAGCCTTGTATTTAAGGCCTCCATTTCTGTAGTTGATATGAGCCTTCAGTTGAATAATTGCTTAAAAAATGTTTGACATATTATAAAAGATTAGATGACTATATGACTTGGGTTTTAGATTTTTTTTTTTTTTTCATTAAGTATAGAAATGGTGAAATTAAGAGACAGAAGTACCGAAAACAAATAGACTAGGGGACAGCAATATTAAGTTGAATTGTCCAACAAATGTCCTTAATTTCAATGTTCTGAAAATCAAACTGGGCCTTGATCCGATCAAGGGCCCGGTTTCCGGTTTGGATGGTTAAACCGATCGGATTTGCAGGTCGGACTGATGATGTCATCATGCTGACGTCAACCCAAAAAAAAACCCCACAAAATATTAACAATTTTGTAAAAACAAACCCTGCAACAATTATAAAAACCACTGTTTTAAAACCTAGCTCGGCCTGGCCGGTTTAACCGGTTCAATCGGGACCCAGAAGTTTCAACGAGTTGGGTTTACATTTTTTCTATTTGCCCAAAACCCTAGGATTTGGGAGGATGATTGGTGAACAATTGACGGCTAGAATGTTGGGGCTTTTGAAGAGAAAGTGACGGTGAATGCAATGGTGGTGACGGAGTTGATTTCCGGTGAGTAAATCGATCGAAAATCAAACAAAACTGGCAGTAGCAACAACCAATTTTTGCTGACGATTGGTGAGGCTAACGGAGGTGGGGTGAGGTGGGTTTTGGTCAGGAGTAAGAAGAGAGTAATTTCTAGGTGATGGGGAGGGTTATCGACGCAGGCGTCGATGAATCTGGCTTGGAATGTTGACGTCGGTGTCGATGAGATCTGGCCAAAATCAAACCTATTTTGGCCAGATCTTGGGTATATTTTAAGGGGAATGGAACTCAAAGGACGATTGGGATTGCATTTGTGTGTCGCCGCCGCTAACCAGTCGCCGGTCGATTTGTATTTGGGGTGTATTTTCTAAATTTCAAACCTATAGGGACTTAACATAATTATCAGGGGTGTATTTGTTGAATGTTAAAAGTTTTTGTTAATCGGTTTAACCACCGGTCAAACCGGTAAACTTGGGACCCAACAACTTTGTTGGGTTTCACATGAGGTTGGGTTTTAAAACATTGATAAAAACATCAAAGTTTGACCCCTTTTAACCCTTACAATTTACAAAGTCAATCCTCAAGTTCAAACTTCAAAGACATGCAAAATTTCATAATATCAATCCACCAATCAGTACACAAAATTACAAAATATCAATCCATCAACCAAACCATCATCCATCAGCCATAAGTAAAATGATTTGAACCCAATTTTAATTGAATCAACTCCCCTGAGTCCTATCATCCATCTCAATTCCTACAAATGAATTAAAATACAACAAAAGAGTTGGAATGAAAAAATGGCATAATTAACTACATACAACTCATTTTAATTAGGTAACCATATCATAATTCATATAACTCATTTTAATATTGTCAAAGTGCACATAAGCAAATGTCACTGAACATTGATATTTTGATAAATATGTTTACTGCCTACTAATCAAATTAATTTTTAAAATTAAGTTAAAACACATGAAAGTATATGTATATGGAGCTTAGTGCCCTTGCCTTGTGCGTACCCATTAGGTCTAATTTGTTAAGGCTAACTGGTGGCTCTCAACAGTCAACAACTTTGAAGATTCACAAATTTGGGTTGATATAGACCCTTTAATCTAATCATGAGAATCTTTTTCAATAATATTTTAACTCTTAATTATATGATACAGGATTTTCTTGACCATTTCAAAAGTTTTACATATAAATCAAGAAATAGTAGAAGCATTTTTTGAACAACACCTAAACACAAGTGAAACAAAAGCTCCTAGCAAAACACACCCAAAAACTCCTACTCACAAAAACACCCTTCTACACATAAACACAAAAACCCATCTGCAACACCCACAAACTACAACAGCAACCACCAAAAAACCTTTTTACATAAGAAAACAAACCGGCTTTGGTGATTATTTGTAGTCAATAGCTACCTATAATCTACTAAAAACACTCCTTAACACAATCAACTCCAATCAAACACAAACAATAAAGAAAAAAATGAAGTTTTGAAGTTTAAATCTATATAATATTTAGATTGTTACATTAGCTTTGAAGTTTGAAGATTGAAAGGCCGAAAACAACTAGATCATTCAGAGGTTGGAAGCAGACGGAGGAGAAGATTGCTGACTGAAGATGAATGAAGGATGAAGCTGGCATTAGGAAGATGAAAGAAGAAGAACCAAAGATGAAATTAGACAAAGAACTGAAGAAAAACTTAGAAGAATAATGGAAGGTTAACGAAACGAAGAAGAAGATCAAACCTGAAAGTTCGAATTGAAGAATGGAGATGAACTGAAGAAGAATGCAACGACGGCAGGAAAACTGCAAAATATCAAATGAAATCGAAATTAAATGAGGGAGAAATGGGTTTAATTTAGGGTTATTTTTATTGGACCAGTTTTATATTCGATCCGATTGGACCACCGGTCTGTCACTGTACAAGCGATCTTATAGCAGTCAGAAATGGTTTGATTGCTAAAAACAAGTTTTATTACTCAGTGAATCGACTATCTCTCCGAAACCTAGTCAGACCAGTCCCACCGGCCGATTTGGTCCGTGTTTCAGAACATTGCTTAATTTTTGTGTTTATTTTGATATATTGAATGTTGCAATTGCAATGACATAAATTTGGCTCCTAAAGAACCAAGAAGAAGAAGCTCAAAAATTCGGAAGAACCATGAAAAAGAAAAAGAAGCTGCAAAATAATGGAGCCCAGAAGTTTTCCAAGAAGGATAACCATGAGAAGAAAGTGCAAATGGTAGCTATTGAAGAAGTCCAATTCACCAAACATTTTCTCACTATATCAGTGTTCAAGCAAGTAGTTGATCTACAAAAATAAAGAAAATAATACTAGTTTAAATTTAGTGGTGTCACTTGTACGCAAGATGAGAATGCAATTTGCAGGCTAGTGATGGAAGAAGTGTTTAGTAGAACTGTTGCATATGTCCAATCAATCATGCGGCTATGCATAGTAACTTGACTTGTTGTGCCTGTCCTATAATAGATTAATATCTATTACTAGCAGTGAGATAAAGGCCTCTTCATAATTTTAGAAGGTCGATATTTTCGAAACTTTAAAAGATTGATATTGCTTTCAAGTGTATATATATGTTGATGATAATGGAAATCAGTTCAAAGTGTTGTTGACAAAAGACATCAAAATTCAATGTCCTCTAATTCCGCGACTCTAGTGTCAGCTTGTGCCTATGACTGTGTTGCAGATTGATAGGGCCTCATTGGTAAGTGCTACAAGACCTCGGGCATTGGAAACCCATGGTTATGGACCCAAATCCATTAGTATGGAGCATTTTCTCGTCCCAATGAAATCCCCTAGTATATAAAAGAGTAAAAAAATACTCATGGTTATAGACTCAAATCCATTAGCATGAAAAAATTTCTTTTCCACGTGAAATCCTTTAGTATATGAACGAGTGAAAAAGTGTTTTCGTTATTGTGGAATAAGAAACCTTCATATCTATTAATTTATTATGGGCTATTGAGTGGGATCCACTTTTTGGGAGCTATGAGTCGAAGCAATAACAATAATATTTCTAATGGAACATCTTTCACAATCCTAAGAGAGAGAGTTCGCTAATAGACCAAGGGATAAGAAATTCAACTCATTCACATCTAGATCATAAATGTTTGGAATCCAAATTATGCAAGGAGACTATGATGACCTTTTCATATTATAATCTTATTTGTTTAATCACAAACATATTCTACCTTTAAAGAATCTTATTATTATAATGCATTGTATATTTAATTCAAATATGTTAAGAAAATCAAATTAGTTATATACATTGTATAAAAGATATTGTCCACCGACATTTAAAGTGATAACCAATTAGTGAAATTAGATCGTTGTTCAACTTTATTATTAATTTTCAAATTCAATGATTGCTATCCAACAAAAGAGGAACAATACAAAATCCAATTCAACATTGCAGCTTTTTGTTCTCCAATAATTTATTAGAAGCTAACTGAAAATAAAAAGTACATGTTGTATTCTAGATTTTTTGTTTTTCTTAGGAATGGTTAACAATCCTCTCAAGTCTGCATAAATCCATGTTATTGTATTTGAATTGCATGATAAATCTATCAATGATCAGAGAATGCATTACAGTAACACACATTCGATCTTCTCTATGCAATACATGAGAACGATTCCATCTGCAATGATATCTTATACAGTTTTACATTAACCTATAACAATACATGGGACCATGCTCATGCAATCTAATTTTCAAACTTTGGAACTCATATTCATGGGATGTCTTGTTCTTATTGTTATACATGCCCATATGCAGGTGGGCCAATGAAGCATGCTTTGATAATTGATATATTTTCATTAATTTAATTAAAAAGATAAGTACTTTAAACTGTTTACATGGTAGTTTTTAATTTAGAGGTGGTCAAGGACTAGTCCCAAGCAGGCCCAGGCCTCAGCCCGTTTGGGACTGGTCCCATTTGAGACCAGTTGCTCATGGGCCTGGGACCGGTCAAGGACCAGCCACAAGCAGGCCCAAGCCTCGGCCCGTTTGGGACTGGTCCCATTTGAGACCAGTCGCTCATGGGCCTAGGGACCGGTGATAATTCGTGGATTATACAGTTTTCATTAGTCTTTTTAGTCGGATTTCAGATACTTTTTGTTGCATTTTGACCTGAATTGTTGTTTAATTCTTTACATTTTGTGTTTCAGGTTAAAATGGACATTTTGAGCAAATAAGGACAAAAATTGAAAGTTTTGACTCAGAAGTTAGCGGATCTCAGAAGTTAGAAGAGTTTTGAAGTAGGACAAAGCATGATGAGGCTTGTTCCAAAGGAAGAGCACCGAGAATCGAAGAAGAAAGCGAAAGAAGCAAGCAGAGTGGCAGTTCTGTAAATTCAAAACCTTTCAAGTAGCTTCGCCTCGGCGAAGAATTGTCCTTCGCCGCGGCGACGTACGGCA
This sequence comes from Pistacia integerrima, assembly GCA_026225825.1. Taxonomy (NCBI): domain Eukaryota; kingdom Viridiplantae; phylum Streptophyta; class Magnoliopsida; order Sapindales; family Anacardiaceae; genus Pistacia; species Pistacia integerrima. The sequence continues at coordinate 12,727,363 of CM047750.1, read as the reverse complement.
GAAAAGAACAAGTCTGAGGCTTTCTTCGCCGCGGCTGCGGCCATGATTTTCTGCTTTGTAAAACGCACGCTTTATCGTTGTGCGTATTTTAGGGTTTAGGGCGAGGTATAAAAGAAAAACTTAACCTTTTTGCCCAGGGTGTGCAGGAAGTAGGGTTAGCAACTTTTACATTATTTTTGGATTAAGCTTAGAGATTTTTAGGAATTGAAAGGGTGAAGATTTGATTTTGAACCAAGGGATTCATCAATTGGGGAGATTTCTTATCCTCTCTCTTACTTTTCATTATGTTGAACTTGATTATTTTCGTTTTTCTTAATTGTAGTGTTAATTTAGCTATGAACTAATCCATTTTGGATTAGGGTTTTGATTATAATTCGGATTTCCAATGGGTTAATTATTGATCATGTTTTATTCATATGACTATGTGTTGATTGTGTGTTTACTCTAAATTTTAATGCTTTATGTGATGAAAATTATGAGATTGAGAAATGAATCATGTTAGGCTTCTTGGGTAATCACCATTATAGTATTGGATGCTAGAGATAGATCCAAGAATTAATAAAATCATTGTAGGATTCTTTTGCTTAATGAGTTTGGAATTGTTAACCTTCAATTTGTTGGGTGCGGAAGGTTAACAAGGAAGAATAGGGAAACATAGTCTGAGAATGTATGTTAAACACCTTAGTGAGTTTGGTTTACGATCAATGCATACGAATGTGAAAGTAGCAAAATTTTAGGTTTAACCCATAGAATCCGAATGAAGTCAAAACCCTACCCTTTTTACTTGAATTGATTTTTTGAGTTTTCATCTTACAATCTTTAGTTAAATTTTAGTTTAAAAGTTATTGTTCAGATTAGTTATAATTAGCTCCCATCAATCCAAAGATTTCGATTGCTCCAACTTGAGAACAGTAGAATATCTAGTGGTTAGCTAACAATCCTCGTGGGAACGATCTCTACTCATCATTATATTGCTTGTACGATTAGTATACTTGCTACATATTGCATATTGTAGGAAACACGCATCAACCGGTCCCAGGCCCATGAGCAATTTTAGGACCCAGACCGGTCCCTATGAGCTTGGAAAAATTATTTTTTCCCCTTGGTCTTTTTTTATATTTTAGGGGCGAAATGAACTTTTGTAGGAGGTTTTTAGTATTTTTCATGGATAGATTAGTAAGTTTTTAAAAGTTTAATTAATTTAAAAATATAATAAATTAATTAATAGTTAATTTTAATATAAATGTAATTTTCACATTTCATATATTCACGCTTCACAAATAAACAATTAAATAAATTTTTTTATTAAATTATTCATCCTCATCGTCAACAATATTTAAATCATTCAAATCTATATTCCTAAAGAGTTCGAGTAGTTCGGGATCTTTAGGGTGCTGTTGTAGTCTTCTTACTGCATAAGTCCAATTTCGTAAATACGTTATCACTTCAATCATCTCATCGGTTAAAGAACATCTTCTGTCTTCAACAATCCGGCCACTCGTTGAAAATGTTGACTCGGATGCAATTGTAGAAACTCGCACAGATAAAATATCACGTGTCATTTGGGCTATAATAGGGAATCGACTTTCATGTTGGTTCCACCATTGAAGAATATCCATGTCACGTTTCTCCTTCATCGTCATGAAGGACAGATCCACTTGTAAGTAGCGATTCATCTCATTTGGTCCATGTATGTACAAGCTAGAGCTGCTACTTCCGCCATGTTCCATATACATCCACTTGCTCGATCCTTAACGGAGGTCTGCATCAAGGTCCTGATCGTCTCTCTTGAACGTTCCACTTCCACTTCCACTTCCACTTCCACTTCCATTGTACCTGTTCTCATATAAAAAAAAAAAAAAAAAAAATAAATCCAATTTTTGCTTAAAGTTAGTCAAATAAGATGTATAGTCATGTCTTAAATGCTGGCATAATTCAATAATTATACAGTTAACTACATGTAATTTAAACCTAGGATCTACAACAAAGCCTAATCCATATAAGAATGGAATATCTAACCAATATTTCTCGTATTTTTCTTCCATCTTTGAAACAATTTCCCTTAAAATGTCATTATATCTATATTTAGCAAAAGTTTTAGCAATCTGAAGTAAAATATCTCACACTAAATTAGTAGTTAGATAATAAATATCACTTAATTTATTAGTAGAATCATAAAAAAATTTAAGAAATTAATAAAAAAGTTCACAAACCGTCCAATCATCATAGCTGACAACTTCCTCTGGATAGTACTTCCAGTTGATGAAATCTGTAATTTGTTTTGCAGTTGGCAAAACTTTTTCCAACATTAAGTAGGCGGAGTTCCAACGGATAGGCATGTCCGTACATAACTTCAAAGGTCGAACTGGTGGCTCCTTTTGCTTACAATATTTGATGTATTTCTGCCATCTTTTATTGCTACCGCCGACGATAAATCCGATAACCGCACGCACCCTCTCCATCTTCGAATGTATAGCATCTAAACCTGCTTTAACTATCAAATTGATGATGTGACAAACACATCTCTGGTGAAAAAATTTGCCTTCACCACGCAGATCCAATCTCTTTTCAAATAAAGAAATTGTCACGGTGTTAGCAGCTGCATTATCAAGCGTTAGCGCTACAACTTTATCAGTTAATAGATATTCTTGCAAAACTTGAAGAATTGTAAAATAAATAGTTTTAGCACTATATTTCTCATATAATGGTTTAAAACCCATCAATTTTTGTTGTAAACCCCAATTATGATCTAAGAAATGTACTGTGACAGTTAAAAAATCGATTTTTAATCTATAAACCCATATGTTTGATGTAAGTGCAATAGATATATTCCTAAAATTTTGAAATTTTGAAATTTTGAAATTTTGAAATTTTGAAATTTCGTTTTTAAGTTTATTATTTATTTTGTTATAAAGTTTTAGTATATCTCTTCTACTTGTACTTCTACTAACAGGGTTATATGCTGGACAAAATGCAGTTTTAATCATGTGAATAAAATAAGAATTTTCAGATAAACAAATGAGAGAGTCCGTAGCAACTATGAATCTTGCTATTTCCTCTCGTGCAATATGTGCATTGTATTGTCATGTTGAGAGAGTTGAGGATTGTGGATTAAAATTAAGTTGAGTTTGAATTTGCCTATTTGATCCAATTGAAAATATACCGGGCAACTGCATTATTTGGGGGTGCTTCTTCTCCAAGTATTGTCGCATCGTCGAAATCCCCTCATCCCCAACACCCCCACGGTTTACGGTTTATTATTTATTTTGTTATAAAGTTTTAGTATATCTCTTCTATTTGTACTTCTACTAACAGGGGTATATGCTGGACAAAATACAGTTTTAATCATGTAAATAAAATAAGGATTTTCAGATAAACAAATGAGAGAGTCCATATCAACTATGAATCTTGCTATTTCCTCTCGTGCAACATGTGCATTGTATTGTCATGTTGAGAGAGTTGAGAATTGTGGATTAAAATTAAGTTGAGTTTGAATTTGCCTATTTGATCCAGTTGAAAATATACTGGGCAACTGCATTATTTGGGGGTGCTTCTTCTCCAAGTGTTGTCACATTGTCGAAATCCCCTCATCCCCACCATCGCCGGTTATTAAACAAAAGTTACAAATTTTTTTTTTTTTAAATTTTGTAAAATTTTCTTTTAACTTTTATAATTTATGTTTATTTCAAAATTTATAGAGGGTTTTAGTAATTATACAAAGGACTAAAAAGAAAATAATTAAAAGGTTTGGGCCCAGATCCGGGCCTTGGAGGAGGGCCTAGTGGAGGGACCGGGTCCTCCTCCTCCTAGGACTGGTCCTCTCAAGCATTGTTTTAAAACCCGGATCGGAGGGTAACCCGTTTTGCTACCCGAGTCATGGATCAACCGGTTGGACCGATGATAGCGAAATTTTATTTTTTTAAAATTACATATTAATCCCTCAAATTTTAATATATTACAAAAATTCCCCTAAAAAGTTCAAATTAGTCCCTAAAATTTTAATTTATTTCAAGAATGCCCCAAAAAATCACCAATTAATCCCTAAACTTTTGACATATCTCTAAAACACGCCTATAAAATTACAAATTAACCCTTATAATTTTGAAATATTACAAAAAAAACCCCTAAAACCCTCTGAACCGGACCGAAGAAGCTGTCGGGTCTCGGTCCGACCGGCCGATCTAGCCCAATTTTTAAAACAGAGCTCTCAAGGACCGATCCTAGGACCGGGTTTTTGGGCTAGGTTTTTAGGACCCGGTCCCGAATGCCCACCTCTAGTTTTCAAGTTAAAGTTAACTGTTTTGTTTTGTAACGAAGTGCTATATCAAGTTCCTAAATCTTCAAAAGTTTTAAATTGTTTGCTGTCCAATGAGGTTATTGCTGATTGCGTACCTTTTGGAAAATGAGGTTTGCTCAAGTTCACTTTGACTTGTTAACGTGATGAGACTTTAACAATGACTGATGGTCAAGGCTAAGTGATACATTTGCATCTTGTTTTTGTTTTTTGTTTTATAAGAAGTATAGGACTAATTGTCAATATAAGAATTGTATTTGGGCAAAAATCTAATCAAACTACAAATGAGCACAACTGTTATAAAAGTTTCAGAACAACATCTTTCATTCTCTTTGTAATGGACCCACTTTTAAAAGCTCCCTAGACCGTATAATTCTTTGATGGATTGGTCGACCTATCTTTCACAATTTAATAAGCTTCTTTTTAACACTAACTTTATGCAAATAATTCATACTGGATGATCTAATTGTCAAAGAGAAAAGTTAACGGTCCTTTGTAATCAGTCTAGAGAAACTTGCAGGGCAATCTAATATCAAATCTGATAAACTAAATTGAACAAATAATCATGTATTAGATAAGCCCGGTGCATTATATTGAACTGTACAAACAATTTCAACCAAGCTAAAGTAAATAATTAAATGTTTAAGTACCTTTACAAACTCTGAATATTCCCAACTTCATGTGCAACCTCATGTCTCTGTCATATAAATAGTGAAATGCTATGTTAAAACCCTTGAATCATGGTCAAACAACCAAGCTCTAATATCTAGTATGGATAGAAATGGGTCCATAGACAAGATTCTCATCTCACTTTTCCTTTCTACCAAATTTGCATTCGGCTGACATGTTATTTCTACCAAAAAGAAAAACAAAGGTAAAGAAAGACCTATTTGATCTTTTTCTAGTCCATGAGAACATTATCTTGCACTCAATTGGAAAGTTTCACAATCATATGTGCATAGGGTAAATGTTGGGGGGTACGTTACCCCCCGGCAGCTCAATCACTGGATTGCCTCCCAAATAGTAATGGGGTGATCCAAGGGTTGAGGGAGGGGGGTAGCATTGCCCCTGATACAGTAGCAACCCCAAGAAGAAACAAAAATTTCACAATCATTAGCACTAATCCAATTAAATTTGAAATGCAATGCAAGGACAGTTGAATATTTTGCAATGAAAAGTTTGTTAACTACATTCACTAGTCCATCTTATCAAGAAAGTGATGGTTGACAAAATTGCAAAACAATGAGCAGAGTGAGGAAGAGTGTGCCCGCAGAACAATAAAGCTACAACTTCCATAACTTTTGGTAACTTAACAAAATAATCAATCTTTAAGTTGAAATTGTTACCTAGCATTCTGGATTGAAAATGACATCTATAATCAAGAAACCAGTATAAATATCATCTGAATCTAACAAGGCCATCACATTTTCTGAAAGAAAAGAACGAACAAAAAAATACACTTTTGTACAATGGTGGATATATTCTCCAAGCCACTGACATGCACAGATGTGAACTGGAGGTCAGTTAACCATCCATTTTCTATTCTTTTCTTTTTCATTCAAAAGAATAAAAAAGAGTTTGATCATTACAATGAAAATTTCATCAAGTTCTAAGAAATCAACCTCAAGTAAATATATATTTGTCTAGGCTAAAGCATGTCGTATTTACATGTATCTAGAGTCATGAATTTGATCTTTGATTGTCTTAGTTTTGTTCGTCAATTACTTAAATTTGACGGTTTGATTTGACTGAGTTCAATTTATTGATTATATCAATACCTCATTCATTTTTTTAGTTTTTATTTTCTGATAAACATGTATCTAATGTACATATCGATTCGGTCCACTTGGGATTATTACTAACTTCTACTCGTTGAGTATTGCAGAAAAGATTGTAAAAGGTTTTTTTTATTGTTATTTTTTCCATATAGAATATCCATTTAAGAGATCTTTTATTAATATTAGCTTGAATATGTTTAAACTTAAAACGTGACCCATCCTAATTTTAAACCCTACTTAACACATTTCCGAAGTGTTAAGGCCGCACGAACTTATCCAAGAAATTAAGTGCGTGACATTATTGACCCATAATAACTACCCTATAGATACCTTTTAAAGACCAATTCATGTCCATATTGAATTCGATACCAATCAATTAGTCTTGTCAGAAATTCAAAATAGTTCGGCTAGCATCTGGAATATATATGTTGTATTATCCACAGCTAACCACGAGGCCTAAACCAAAATAGCAGTACCTATTTTTCTTAAAAATAACTTGACACTGCTCTAAGGCTGGTGCTGACAGGCAAGGACCCTGAACACTGAATTTTCACAAACAATTTCAAGATATGTAGTGTACTTGGAGAATATTAGAATGAATGTTCATAACTGTCCATTGACTTATGTATAGTATGAACAATCATGTTATTTTTTCCCGAAGAGTCACAAATGTATATAACTTCATTAACCACAGGGAAGAATGCAGTTTGTTCATCCTTTTCTAAGAGATAACCTTTTCATGCTAAAGCGAGAGTGGCTTATCACACACTTTGTCCCTTGCATGTAACCATGCAATTATTTAATCATATGCTAACATTTCTTTCTTTCTTTTACCATCCTCAACACAATTTAGTATGATTAAAAACTTTTGAAGTTAATGCATATGCAATTTTTGACACATAACAATCGCATTGTTTTTTATACCTAACTGCATAGATCTATTTATGATTCTTTTTTAAGTAAACGGCTTGTTTACTCTTTTTGTAATTTTTAAATCAATGATACTGAAATGTTTCCTCTCAAAAATAAAAACATTCCTTCTATCCTACCTTCCCTATACCATAAAAGCACGTAAAGCTGTCAATAAAATAGAAAAAGTAACAATAACAGCAAGTGTTGAGCCTCAACATACCTGGACAACTGAGACTTTTGATTTGCAGAATAGGCTGAAGGGGAAGCTGAGAGAACTTTTAAGAAAGATGTTGTAGCAGCATGCACTTCCTCAACGTTTAAAAGTATAGCCACAATTTGTTTGTCTATATATAGTTGTTCTTCTGAGAATTCTAAAAATTTGGGCTTCCAACTCCAAAATACACTGCCCTTTCAAGAGAATTTAAGTTCTTTAAATCTTGTAGTAAGGGGTTCCTCATCATAATAGCCATTTCCACTAGGTTTTGCCCTACCATGGTCACCTAGACTTCGCTTTGTTGTAGTTCAAGTCCTACAAAATACTCATTCAAATCCTCAAAAGCAGAGCTACTATATTGGTTCATCGTTTAGCATAACTCTTTCAATTCTTGTTCATATATTGGACGGACCCCACACCTCTTCACCTCCAATCCTGCCCCCCACTGAGATGAAAATAAAAACTCACTGTGTTTATATTCATTATGCCACTCTAAATCAAAGTATTCATGACGAGACAAATAGAGTAACCATCGATGGCCCGACACAGTCTCGCCGAACTTATCTTCGAAATAAATAAAATGAGATGTAGAAGAAGGTTTTTCATCAGCTTTCAAATCGCAGAAAAGCTTATGTGTGCCAAAAGCATCGCTAAGGGCAGGTTGATGCTTATGAACAACAAAAACAGAGCACACAACATATCCCACCAATTTTCTAGGATACTCATGTGAAGGCCTTGTTATTCTAATCAAAGAATCCTCACTCTTATGCTTAACCCATTCAGGAACTTCATTTCCAGGAACAACAATGCTAAACTCCATTCTTGGATTCGACATTGCCTAACCAAAAAAAAAAAAGTCATATTGTCGAATAATGTTTAATGTGTGTGTGAGATAGACAGAGAGAGTGAGAGAGAGAACAACCTCAAGGTATCGGTTCAACATTAACAATCCCATGCTGCAGCAATCAGACAGTTTTAAGCAATTCATGCAAGAAATCACCACAAACTCCGAATTGCGAAATTCTAAGCATCAAGTCTAATCGTATTAATATTGGGTGGAAGTTCCGGCAAAGATTGAAGTCTCTTGCTACCCTCCAACTTAAGACATTGAAGCTTAGAAAGATAATTGATACTTGTTGGTAGAAAAACAAAATTGTTTTTACTTAGATTTAACTCCTCTAACGAAAACAATTTGCCAAAATCATTGGGGATTGAACCTTCCCCAAGATTACAGTCACTAAGATCCAATTTTGTTAAAGAGCACAAACCCAAGAAAGAAGGCAACATCAAAGTCATGGTATGTTTATAACTTCTTGGCATCAACTTGGAGGATAAACGCAAATGCCATGATTTAGGTGCTGATTCTTTGCATCCACGAAAAGATAATGCTCTAAGATTTTCCATAAAAAAAATAGATGACACTGGATGCGTTATAGCAGTTCCACTCACATCAAGCTCTTCCAAACTTTCTACTTGTCCCAAATTCTCTGGCAAAGTTTCAAGTTTAGAACAACCAGAGAGATTGAGAGTTCTAAGAGTTTTTAAATAATTTAGATTACCTGGAAGACTCTCAAGCTGACTGCAATCTTTCAAATTCAGCAAAACAAGTCCAGTCAAACATTTAACTGAGGACGACAGTTCTTTAATCACCAGTTCCATCTAAAAACAGCTCTGACAGACATTCCTTAAGTCCAACATTCTGTGGAAACTCTTTTAACTTTGAGCAACCAGAAAGTATAAGTTTTCTAAGAGATGCCATATTAATTTTACTTGAAAGAGTAGTAAGACTTTTGCAATCCTTCAGATTCAACAGAATAAGCTTTTTGTGGACTACCAAAGATGGGTGAATCTCTCGCAACTTTATGCATCCTTCAAGAATTAGATACTCTAGATTTGGGACCCCTGTGAAATCTGGTGTCTTGTTCAACTTCTGGGAGAGACTTAGATTGATGGATTTTAGCTGGTGTAAAGGCTGTGAAAATCAAACAAAAAAGATAAAAAAGCCCCACAATTAATTTACCACATTACTCAAGGTATCTGCGCATAATGTTATCAATAAACTATAAATTTGAAATAGAAAATCTTACCTTCATTCCCTGCCATAGTTGTTCAATGCTGCTAGAACGCATTTTAAGTTCAACAATTCTATCCATTTGAAAATTTGACGGCAAGGATTTTAAAGGATATCCATGCCATTCGAGCAACCGTAACTCATTAGAAAGATACTTGAGACCTTTGGGAAGTTGAACATTGCTGACTTTTAGCAATCTTAGATTGATCAACTTTGAAAATGCTTCAGCACTCAAATGCAACTCTTCTTTAGGATAGTCCAATTTTATGCCTTCAACAACTTCACTTCCCTCAAAAAAACATAGAAGCAAACGATTACTTAATAACCTTAATATAAGGAGTTGATGAATTGTGTAGAGGTTTAAATGGTTAAAAGAGATTATGAACTGAAATTGCACTTTTCTACAGAATAACTTACCGTGTTTTTGGTCAATACATAATAGATATCTCCTTCCTCCCACAATCTACTCCGTTTTCCAAGCTCCTCAATCGATCGTCTCTTAACAATTTTTCCACCCATTTCTTGTAATAGATCATGCATCCACAATTTGTTGTTGTCTAAAATAGTTAGTAGACATTTATCAACAAGAACATGTATTCCAATACTTGGGTAAAAACCACAGCCATCCAAAATTTTTGTAACATAATCTATATGTTCCCCTTTAAAGAAACAAGCAATATCAAGAAATATTTTCTTTTATATTTCTTCCAACCCATCAAAACTTATTTGAAGTACATCTAGAACTTCTTTTTCAAAATCTTTATTTAATCTTTCTAGTGCACATTTCCATTCACCTATAGTTCTAGCAAACAAAAAAGAACCCAAAACTTGGAGAGCTAATGGAAGACCACCAACATATTTCACAATACGCTTGGAAATTTCCACATAGTCTTTCGGAGGATGACAACTCTTAAAGGCCTTCAAACAAAAGAGTTTAAGTGTGTCATCATCATTTAGTTCCTCAACTTTGTATAACTCATCCACTTCATGTGTCAACAACAAATGTTTGTCTCTTGTTTGTTATTATGATCCTACTGCCCGAACCAAACCAATGATGTTTTCCAGCTATTGTGTTTAGTTGATTTACATTATCAACATCATCGATGACGACAAGAACCTTCCTATGTTGTAGCCTACTTCTAATTACACTTATTCCATCATATACATCGTTTATGTTATAATGAGTTTCCATTAGAATTTGGGAAAGAAGTTGCTTTTGTAAAGAAACCAAACCACTTTTTTCAGAAATTTCTCTAACATTCGCAAGAAAACTATGACCTTCAAATTCATAAGAAAGCAACTCATAAACAACTCTTGCAATCGTTGTCTTGCCCACCTCTCCCATTCCAAAGATTCCTATCATGCAAACATCATCAGGCGTACGCCTTATAATCTGTACAAAAGAATTCTATATACATGGAAATACCTACGTATCTGCTAATCTTATCTCTATACAATCTGTCAATAATTAAGCTAATTATTCAGAAGAGTAAATCAATGAAATAAACGAAACAAATATGGGATGACAAAGCATGTCGTTGTAACCCTCTCAAATTGATGCGGGTTGATCAAGGGCTTTGCATCGGAACCTTTGAGAGGGTTGAACGGAACTTATGCCTTTCATCACTCATTTATTTCTGTTTATTTCATTGATTTACTGCCGAATAATTACAAGGTTATTGACAGATTATATGATAAGACAGATAGATCAACAAGCATCAATTTGCTACTTAGGAAGCAATGTCAATAACGAGTGAGAGCCTTGGTGAAGATATCAGCAATTTGTAGTTCAGTGGAAATGTGTGGAAGAGTGATAACACGAGCTTCAAAGGCTTCACGAATAGAATGACAGTCGACTTCAATATGCTTTGTGTGCTCATGATAGACAGGATTGGCCATGATCTGAATAGCACTTGTATTATCGGCATGTAAAGGTGTAGGATCGGTCTTAGATAAGTCTAACTCACCAAGCAAACCTCGAAGCCAAATAATTTCGGAACAAGCAAGAGACATCGCTCGGTACTCAAATTCTGTAGATGACTTAGAAACTCTATCTTGATTCTTACTCTTCCAGGAAATCAATGCATCACCTAAGAACACGCACCAACCAGTGATGGAACGACGTGTATCAACACAACCAGCCCAATCAGCATCACTATAAGCAACAAGACGAGGAGAATTGCCTGCAGGAAAGAATAAGCCACGGGCAGAAGTGCCCTGAACATAGCGTATGATCCTACGGACAACAACTAAATGAAGATGACGAGGAGTCTGAAGAAACTAGCTGACTTGATGTACAGAAAAGAAATATCTGGTCTAGTGATGGTGAGATAGACCAAGCTACCCACCAATTTCCGATATAAACTGGGATCAACAAGTAAGTCACCCTCCTCTTGTGAAACTTGACATTTAATTCCATGGGAGTATCGACAGAGGTAGCTTCCTGCAGTCCAACTGTAGCCACCAAATCACTAGCATACTTATGTTGATTGAGTGAAATCCCAGAGGGACTACGATGCACCTCAAGACCAAGAAAATACGTGGGAGACCCAAGATCTTTCATATGAAAGGATTTTGAGAGATGGGTCTTAAGTTGGACAAGTAAAGTAGAATCATAACCAGTTATCACAATATCATCAACATAAACCAAAAGGACAACAATACCCATGTCTAATTTCCGAAGAAACAAACAAAGTGTCATACTTGCTCTGCTTGAAGGAAAATTGTAATAAAGTGGATTTGAAATTTATCAAACCAGGCTCGCGGAGCTTGTTTAAGACCATAAAGAGAGCGACGAAGTTTACACACATTGGAGGTCGGAGAAGGAAACAGTCCTGGGGGTGGCTTCATATAAATACACTCTTTAAGATCCCCATAGAGGAAATCATTCTTAACATCCATCTGATGTAGTGGCTAATCATTGGAAGCAGCAAGAGCTAGGATCGTACGAACAATGGTCATCTTAACCACAGGAGCAAAGGTCTCCTCATAATTGACACCATATTCCTGATTGTTTCCAAGGACAACAAGCCGAGCTTTATAACGATCCAAACTTCCATCAGAGCGAACCTTGACTGAGTAAACCCATTTGCAACCCCCAGAGGAACTATAGTGGAAGGACAAGGCTCAATGTCCCAAGTTTGATTGGTCTCTAGAGCGGCAATTTCTTCCTGCATAGCTTGTCGCCAACAGTCATGCTTGACAGCATGTGAGTAGCATGTGGGAATATCAAAATTGGACAATGCAGCAATAAGAGCTGAAATAGAATTGCCAGAAGAAAACCCATACCTATCCGAGGGTACAGACACTCGAGAAGAGTGACATACCAAAGGCTCTGGAGGTGTTGTAACTTACTGATTCTAGTGTATGTTAGGATCAGATAGCGGGTGAGCCACCGGAAGAGACCGTGGGTGGGATCGTCTCATGTACACCATACTTGGTTTAAAACAAGAACTGACTTGATGAAGATCTGAGATCTGCTGCTCAAATGAGGGGAGGACCACAGTAGAAGAAGAGGGCACAGATGACACAGGAAAGAAATGTTGATTTTCAAAGAAAATAACATTCCTAGAAATACGTGTACGATGTAATGTAGGATCATAGCAAACAAATCCCTTTTGACACACATTATATCCTAAGAATGCACATCTAACATATTGAGTAGATAATTTATGTCGCTCATGAGGAGGTAAATGAACAAAACATATACAACCAAAAATACGAAGATTATCATAACTAGGTTGCTCAGCAAACAAGCAAAAATAGGGAGACTCCATGTGTAAAACTTGGGAAGGTAAACGATTAATCAAATGAGTAGCAGGCTTTAGAGCCTCAACCTAGAACATGGATGGAACAGAAGATTCTAACAAGAGAGTACGTAACATATCAAGAAGATGACGATTTTTGCGTTCGGCTACTCCATTTTGTTAGGGAGTAGCAGAACATGAACGTTGATGGATAATACCTTTAGAAGCCAAGAATGTCTGAAACTCAGTAGACAAATATTCACCACCAGAATCTGTGCGTATCGTTTTAATATTCGCAGAAAATTGATTTTCAACATATGCTAAAAACTCAGTGAAAGTACGAAAAACCTCAGATTTAGAGCGAAGAAAATAAACCCAAGTAAATCTGCTATGATCATCAACGAAAGTCACATAGTATTTAAATTTTTCATGTGAACTAACCGGGGAAGGTCCCCAAACATCACTATGGATAAGATCAAAACAATGAGAAGCTCTACTAGCATGCAAAGGAAATGGAAGAGTTTTGCTTTTACCAAGTTTACAAGAATCACATTCAAGAGATAAAGAAGAACGTTCTTTATTACCAAGAAAGCCAGAGTTCAATATATGAGATAAGATCTGAGTATTCGGATGGCCTAAACGACGATGCCACACCATACTCAGATTAGGAAAATTATTACAAGCAAAAGACTTAATAGAAGAAACTGGAGAAAGTGTTGGAACAGATAAAAGTAGTGGAAACAAGCGCCCCACTTTTGGTCCCTTCGTGATCGTCTTCCCCGTTACTTGGTCCCGCACAACACAACCATCACCAAAAAAATTAACAGCACAATTGTTGTCAACTAATTGACCAACAGAAATAAGATTCATGGAAAGCTGAGGAGCAAGAAACACATCAGTAAATGTAGAAGAAGCATTTCCGACAGCAACGATTGGCAAAGAACTACCATTGGCAGTCTGAATGGCAGATTGACCAGCATAAGGTCGAACATGAGACAGATTTGTGGGAGTATTCATCATGTGATTAGAAGCACCCAAGTCTACATACTAGAGTGTAGTAGAATGTTTACCTTGAAACCCCATCGCAGATAATGCTGAAATTAGCATCTGTTGCACCATTTCAAGGGTGCAGTAAGTTACTGCAGGAGGTGCAAGATCAAAGGAAGCACCTGAGGAAGAGTCATGTGCTACAGAAGTCACTGTTGGAGGAATAGTAACAGAAGTCTGAAATGCTTGGGCCTAACGATTCTGGGGGCGGATACGACATTCTTTGATAATATGACCCTTTTTCTTGCAATAAGAACAATATTTTTTAGGACAATTGGCAGCAATATGCCCATATTCTTTGTAGCAGAAACATTGCAGATTTTTAGAAGTCACAGGTGATCCACGTCCTTGAGCAGCATAAGCCATAGTTGTCGTCTGGGAACTGCCATGAGATTGCTCCAGAATAGCTTGAGTACTAAGAGTTGTTCTTCGCGAAGTAATTCACCAAAACAAATATCAAGAGAGGGAACAGGAGATCTGTTCAAGAGAGGAGAGCGAACTGATTCATATTCTGAGTGTAGTTTCATAAGAAACTGATCACGCTGGCTGGTCTTGTGAAGATTCTGAATAGTTGAAAGAGCAGCAACAGGAACATCTGCTGTAACCAAAGCAGTATATTCATGCCAAAGAGTCAAAAATGCCAAGTAATAGTCTTGGATGGAAAGACTACCATGTTGAAACATGGCAATCGCATGTTCCAACTGAAAACGATGAGCATCATTATCTTGATGATAAACCTTCTTCAAATAATTCCACATGGATTGAGCGGAGCGATAAGCCCGCAAGTTGGTGATAAGATGTGGCTCCACCGAACTAAGAAGCCAAGACATGATTCGAGCATCAAGCACAGCCCAAGAAGGAGAAGACACAAAATCCTTGGATTTGTCACTGTCGGATGTTGGTGCAACATCCGTGCCATCAATATGGCCCCAAAGTTCTTTTCCCTTATGAAAAAGTTCAAACTGAAAAGCTCAGGTAGAGTAATTTTTTCTTGTAAACTTGACACACACTGGTGCAGAATCCATTGGAAATAAATGGAACCCGAGACAAAACAAAAAATAACCAAAAAAATAAATGAACCGAGAGAAGGACCTTAAACAGAGGTTGCTGAAGACACCACTCCAGCAGAAAATGCTCAGAAAATGCCAAGAAAAATGCCCAAAAAAATTCCAACCTGGCTCTGATACCATGTCAAAATAAGTCTAAAATGCTATATAAATGGCCGAATGACTGGCCTTGTGATTTCTCTCTATTATATAATCTGTACAAAAGAATTCTATACATGGAAATACCTACTTATCTGCTAATCTTATCTCTATACAATCTATCAATAATTAAGCTAATTATTCAGAAGAGTAAATCAAGGAAATAAACAGAAATAAATATGGGACAGCAAAGCTGTCCGTTGACAGTAGGAACCCCACAAAAAGTTCTCTAGCAGCTACAAACTAATATGATAGCATTTACCAGTCCAAATTTAGTATGTTACCAAAATGGTATCATGCTTAATTTATATTTCATCACATTTTCGACACTCACCCACTATTTTGACAATAAATTATATTGAAATGAGATAACAATAACAATATGCATTGTATATTTGTTTAGGAGTGAGGTTATTTGCACCCAATAAAGTGCTCTATACCCATCTTCTATGCATATACGTCATATGAATAATGCAAAACATACTAACACTATTTGCAAACTCTTCCACACTGATACAAAGTGAATGAACGAGGGTATATAAAACTGTTGAAAAGTTGGATTTCGCTTGCAATTCCAACCCAAAATAACTCATTAACGCAATGAAAAATATTATAATAACTTTTGTTACAAATAATAGAGTAAACGACATATTCCCACCCAAGGTTCGACGAAATCCCAGGTGAGTACCACAGGTTCCATTTATTCCAGATTTCCACCCTTAAAGTAACAGTGTTATGAACTTTTAGGGTTTAGGACGTGCAATTACTATAATGCCCCTAACCCTAAATTAATAAATTATGTTTTAACCCCTAATTTATTAGAATTATAAAACTTACCATTTTATTTTCAAATTATATCAAAAACACCCCTTTCCATTACACACCCTCATCGGAAATGCATATGGGTCAAGCTTCGACGACGCCAACGTCCCCGGTCACTTCATCACTTCCCCGTATTCCATCGTCCAAAACCCCTCTCATTCCCGACTCATTTGCCCCTCCAATCGCCGGCACCGTTAGACTTAGGGTTTTGATGTTCTTCACCGGATTCCGGTCGATTCCCGGTGAAAATCCAATTGGACACCACCAATGAAACCACCGTATCCAGATCTATAAAATCCCCATGTCCCCAGCAGCCGTCTCGTCGTCATTCGCCGGCCGAGAGTTCGTGTTCTTCGGCCGTTTTTCAATAAAGCGGTGGATGGCAAATGGTGAGCTGCCGTGGCTGGAAACGTTAGGGGTTTTGTAGGCGAGGATTGGAGGAGTCAAATGGTGGTGACAAGGGTGATTTTGGGTGGAAAAATCGCCGAAAAAAGAGCAAAAAAGTTTACTGGCGGTGGTCTGCTAACATGCGCCGGAGGACTGTTACAGGCGGTGGTCTGCTAACGTGTGTCGCCCATGTAAAATGACCAATTTACCCCTTTACCGTTATATCAAACGTTTTTCCGTCACTTTAAGGGTGGGAATCTGGAATAAATTGAACCTGTGGTACTCACTTGAGATTTCGTCAAACCTTGGGTGGCAATATGTCGTTTACTCCAAATAATAAAAGCAATCAATCTTGAAAATTTTATAGCGTGGTTTAATTTGTCACTTTCTCAGTCTTCTTATATGGTTGTCTTAGACTATGAGGTGATTAAAGAATGAGGGAAAAAAAAACACTGTTCCTAAACCTTACCCCAGGTTTAAATCAGCTTAAAAGAAGAAAATTAAATATCTGTCCTTCAAAGAAAATCACGTACCTATCCTTCAAATGCCATCCAGACAAACTGGCTACCTTTATCATAGCACTTCTCCACTTTTGCACCTTCTCCTCATCGTCTCTAAAATCTTCATGGTTATCAAAAGCTTCCTTGAAATCTCCCGTTTGTCTCTGTACATCTGACGGATTTATGTCATAAAAAACTGGCACCACTGCACGATGCTTATCCACGTCTAAGCAATCAACAATCTTTACAAGTTCATCCAAACACCAAGTCGATGAGGCGTAATTTCTTGAAAAAATTATGATCCAAATCAGGGAACCTTCAATTGCTTTCAGTAGCTTAGACGAAATTTCCTTCCCTCTCTCAATACTTTCGTGATCCCTAAATATTCTAAGGCCCTTTTGATCCAACGCGGCACGCAGATGGTCGGTGAAATTCTTCCAAGTGTCTCCACCTCTAAAACTCAAGAACACATCGTATGGCCATGGATGATTAAATATGGCCATCGTGAAGCAGTTGGATCTTGATTGTTACAGAAATGCTTCAAGGAGCGGGATTTAGCAATCGTGATGGGACGGCAAAAGCTTATGAGTTGGTATATAGAGGAAGAGACTTTTCAGTACACGTGCACACTTTCATGCCGTTGGATGATGATAAGACTTTTGGGCTTCTTTGTTTTACCCCTTTTTTGCCCATCTTATTCCTATCAACTGCATTTTTCTATTCTTAAAATTTAATCCTATTATATTCAACTATTTTTAAACCTTCAAAGCTTTATTAATCTAACTAAATACCCCCAACAAAAAATATTTATAAATTAACAAAAACACGTTCATTCAACCACATTTGTCAGATTTTAGCCACTACCATCGAAAGGTAGCCAGAATCTGGCATAATGATGCACTACCAATTGGATATGATCGATAATATACCGATCTAACCTTTTCTGACCAAATCCACCGTAGATCTAGCCAAAAAAGGCCAAATCTAGGACTAAAGATCTAATCGTTGATGACTACATCTTTGGCCACATCTGGTCAAATCTGGCCGTAAATCTAGCCTTTTTCGGTTGACCAACCAAATCCAATCGGTCGTATGCCATTACGCCAGATCCCGACCACCTTCCGATGATGGTGGCCGGAATTTGGCAAATGTAAGTGGGTGGGGATGTTTTTATCAATTGATAAACTTTTTATTAATTGAGGGTGTTTAGCTAAATTAACAAACCTAAGGGGTGTTTTTATAATTTTAAAATCTTACCTCGTAATAACAACCCAACTCTACTTTTTTTTAAAATACTACTCCAAATAATGAAAACAAATATAGCCTTAGGTATGAGTCTCAATTTTTAAAAGGGACCCGAGGAATCTGATTCTAAAGTCGAAACATCTTAGGTTTTGTGAGACGACTTCAACGCCCGTCTGTTAACGGCATGTACTTTTAAGAATTTTGTTGAGGCGGCAATAAAAACCCTAAAAGAGCATCTCAATAAGCATTTCTAGAACAAAGGTCTAGGAGAGCCTAAATATTTGTTGGGGATTGAAATTGCAAAATCTCCAACTGGTATTTCTCTCAGTCAACGCAAGTACGTCTTAGAGCTCATATTAGACTTTGGTTTATCAACCTATAAACCTAGTGCTATTCCCGTTGAACAAAATTTCAAGTTGACTTCTCAAGAATATGATAATGGAGTATCATCTTTAGAGGTTGATCCAACTCTTAAAAACCCTTCATATTACCAAAGGCTCATGGGTTGTCTAATTTATCTTACGATGACATGGTCAAATATTAGCTATGCAATTCACATGCTCAGCCAATTTATGCATCAACCAAAATAATCTCACATGGATGCAGCATTAAAGGTTCTGAAATACTTGTAAGGATGCCCTAGGGTAAGACTTCTCCTACCTCTGAGATGGGAATCTTGATTTAATAGCTTATTATGATTCAGATTGGGCCACATGCTCTATAACAAGAAAATCACTCACTGAGTTTTATATCAAGCTTGGAGGATTGCTCATCTCTTGGAAAACAAAAAAGCAGTTGACAGTTTCTCTTTCATTAGCAAAAGTAGAGTATAGAGCCATGCATGGCCAAAATCACATGTGAAATCACATGGATCCTTGGACTTCTAAGGGATCTAGAAGTTAAAATAAAAGAGCCAGTCAACCTATACTACGACAACAAAACCGCAAATGATATTGCGGTAGATCCAGTTTTCCTTGAATAAGCACATTTGTACTATAGAATAGCCCACAAACATTTTTACAAAACAATTATGCAGTAGATAACATTCATATCTTCTGAGCAAACTTGTAGTTTACGACATATACAAACCATAAGTTTGAGGGGAAGTGATGAAGACTATTTTGGTATGTTGATATTCACTTTGAATAACAAATATTACGTTCCTGATTTAGTGTGATTATGGGCTTTAAGGCACTGATTGTGTTTCCTTGATTAACTCTTCCAACTCTGTATAAATTAAGTATTGTACAGACACAAAATATACAATAGAAAAATACATAAAACATTATGTTCATTGTCTTCTTTTTGGCATACTTAGGCAGCATAGTGTGCCTCTCTTGCCTTCATCTTCAAACTCTGACAACCATGTACATACTTTCATCAGGACTCTAATGGAACCTTTTCAAAATTTGCATTCTTTTGAAATGACATCCTAATGCATAGCCAATGCAACAATCCATGATTGATGAGAAGAATTCTAATATAATCCTAAATTCAAGTACGAAATCCTCTATAGTTACCATCTCATTTTCGCAGACTTTCCTCCACATAATTTAATAAGTATAATTGCAAAAGTATATTTCTTCTCTTCAAGGCTTTTAACCTATTAATAGATATCCATTTAACGAGGATCAATCAAAAACTAAACCCGGTACAAATAAAGGGGGATCAAACACTAAATTTTAATTCGGTTCAAATAAAGTGGTATCACACTGTAAAATCAAAAAAATTCAGCGTATCTTGGTCAAAGAATTCAGAACCAAACCTCAAATAGGGGAATGTGTGCCATGCTTTTTCCCATGGTTTGGACGGAACACAAGTTTGAGCAACTTGTTTGAAGTAAAGGAATGACAAGATGTGATGTAATATGTGTTCTGGCAAATGAGATATCATATCCACACTCTCAATAGTCAGTACTCTCTTTCTTATTAGTCAAATTTACCTGAAACAAAAATCATATTTATATTTTGAACCAATTATTTGAAGCAATATAGAGTAATATGAAATCAAGACATGAAACACACATAAACCACAAATAGTAAAGAGAAAGAAAATATGCGATTTACCTTGATTCACCCAATTAACTGATTAAGTTCAACAGAGTCAATATTATTGCAATATTGTCTCACCTCTCTCATTACAATGAGAGTGCGTTTGGTTAAGGAAATGTTGGATTATTGGGAATATTATATTAATGGAAAGTTAGATTACCTTGAAGATTATTGGAAATCTTTAAGGAAAACGTATTTGGTTAGTTTGAATAAATTGATGGATATGTTATATTAATATGTTTGGTTGAGAGGAATAAATTGCCCTATTTTTAAATATTAATATATTATTATTATTATTAATTTTTGAATAATTTCTTTTAACCCCCAATATTTCTGATTTAGCTAAAACACCCCAGCTTATATAAAACTTTAATTAATAACAAAATCTCCCCCACCACCTCAAGCCACTGCCGGCCACCGCCATCCGCTGTCGAAAGTCGCTGGAAATCACCGGGAGTCCCCGAGAGTCACCCGAAGGCTATGATAGGTCTTTTCTAGCCATACTAATGGCCGAAAATGGGTAAAATGTAGTAGATACATTGGAAATGGCCAAATGCACATTACTGGCCATTTTGATCTAGATCTGGCGACCATATCAAGACCTCTGGCGACTTAACCAAGGCGACAGTTCAGGGGATGGTTAACCAAGCTATTAGGCATTGGTGGTACTGGATCAGGCGGTGGTGGATAGGTCTGTAAGATTTAAATTGTTTTAAATGTAAGGGCATTATTGTCCAAAAATTTAATTAAACAAGGGTAATATTGTAATGGTGGATTAATGTAAATTGATTTTAAAACAAGTGCATTGTTGTCCAAAAATTTTATTAATAAGGGATAAAATTGTAACAAAAATAAGATAACTAAGTAATCTTACGATATCTAAGAAAATGGAGGTAATCAGATTAATTACCTCCAATATTACCAACAACAACTACTATTGGTATTGAAAAATTACCGGAATCTTATATTACTTGACAACCAAACATGGTAATCAAGTAATACAAGATGATATTATCTTAGTAATCCCAAATAACCCCCAACCAAACTCCTCCCGAAGTAATTTGCTATCACTCTCATACAAAAGAAAAGCATGTTTCTATAGTAGGTTTTAAAGATAAACATAATATTACACGGATTTATATTCTTAAGCTCAAACCCAATAATGAATTAATAACTTAAATAAATCCTTCAATCTAACAAAAATTTTTGAACCGTAAAATTAAATCTGATTCCCCCAAAAATCTATAGGGTGCGTTTGTTTTGTTATTTTGGATAGAATTTTGGGAATAATATTGGGTAGTTGAATAAGGGTGAGTATTACGAGGTAAAATTTAAAAATGAACCCAAAAAAACCCACTAGGTTTGCTAATTTAACTAAACACCCCAATATATAAAATTTTATAAAATGACAAAAACACCCCCACTCACCCACAATGCCAGTTTTTTGGTGTAGTTCAAGAATTAACTATTAAGTGACATATCCCAAACGCACTCCTAGTCTCCTAGTTTCTAAAAAGTTTCAAAATTTATAAATATTTTTTTATGTAAATAACAATATATTATTAAAAAATGAAACATCATCAAGTTTCCATTTAGTATTGGCATGCAGTTTAATAATTAATTCCATTGAGTACTTCAAAAAAAAATTGATAGAGATATGTGTCATCTTTATGCTTAAAATTTGATAATTTTAGGTTCCAATAATAATAGTTATAGAGTACGATTATACGCACAAATTAGCATATAATTTTAGTATAGAAAATTGATGTGATAAGAATAAACTAATTTGTAAATATATTTAAGATTGAATTAGATTGGATGAATTGAACCAATTATATATTTGCATGATAAAAAGAAAATTAAAAATGATAATTTGTAAAGATAAGTAGTATAAATTTTATGTTGATCCAATTGACTTAATAGCAAGATGTAGGAAAAACACATGAACCTCACTTTTGGTTAATTCTATTTTGAGTAGCGAAATTTTTTACTCGATGGTTTTGCATTCAATCAAAGCATCCACTAGGACAATGATAATATGTTTAAAACAGATACAAGTATAGGTAAGCATGGGTAAATGATAGAACCGAAATTGGCAAGTATCCACTCACCAATTCCGGGTAGGAACCAAAATCGGCCCCATTAGGGTTCGATTCTGGTTTTGGAAAATTAGGAATGAGAATTCCAGGGGTCCAATTCTGGTTCCTGAAGCTTTGGAACCAGAACCAAATTGAGGTCTAGATACTCGGGTAGGAACGAGACTGAATTATTATTTTTGTAAACTGTTAGGAGTGTATTTGTAAGTTTTTGGGGGTGTTATATATATATCACATGAAATTATTTCATTTCCAAATTAAAATCATGAACTATAAATTATAATATCATCACATGAACTAACTTCAAGGGTATTTATGTAATCATACAAGGGCAACTAAAAAAAGTCAAATAAATAAAGATTACTATTGTACAAGTATACTTACGGAATTGTAAGTAATGGGTATATGTGTCAATTAGTGAGAGATTCACCTGTCCCTTCTTGAAATGAAAAAAGAATAATCCCAATACATAAAGGGTGCGTTTGGATCAGGGGTATATAAGATAACGAGGGTAATTTTCGTTTATTTTGTAAGATTCCGATGTTCAATTTGCAAATAATAAAATATTATGAAAATCTTTTATTGCAAATAGTGTTTACTGTTGATAATATGGGGGGTAATCCGATACCCTCCCCCACCCTGGGATTAAAACATTACTGGAATAATCTGATTTTTATACCCATTTTGCCCTTAATTAAAAACTATTCAGGACACAATTGCCCTCAAATGTCTATCAAATAACAATTACCCAGCTCTCTTACATTTGGGAAATTAGCTAAAACACCCTAGCCACAAATTTTTTTAAAAGTTAACAAAATACCCCCAGCCACCCAAGACTATCGGCAGCCGTGACTCACGACCGCCTTCCATTGGCGTCAGTCGCTATAATGGTGCACAACCAGCGAGATTTGGTCGATCATGCACCAATAAGACCTTTTTCAGCCATGGATCATAGATCCATGACCGAAAATGGCACGATCACATCTTTGGCTGTGAAATGGCTATAGATCTAGCCGTTTTCCGACCATGGATTTGTTATCTATGGCCGAAAATGGCTTTGCTGGTGCACGGTTGGCCATATATGGCCAGACATGCGCCATTCCATCAATTGCCAGCGGCGACCAGTGGTGGTGGCTAGTTGCCGATAGTGGCTTGGGGTGGGTGGAGGTGATTTTACTACAAATTAAAGTTTTATATGACTGGGGTGTTTTAACAAAATTTCAAATGTAAGAGGTTAAAAGAAATGATTCAAAAAATAATAATAAAAAATACTATTATATTAATATTTAAAAATGAGGGTAATTTATTAATCTATATAATATACCCACCCATTTATTTTCCCAACCAAACATATTATTCACTAATTTATTCAAACCAACCAAACGCATTTTACAAATATTCTCAGTAATCTTTAGGTGATCTTTCTTTTCGTTAATATAATATCCCCTATAATAAAACATTATATTATCCAAATGCCCCCAAAAGAAAATAATAAGATGAATACAACTTTTTATATAAAAAAGATGACAAAATGAACTGTTTATATAGCAAAATATAGTATTTGTTCAAATTCATTGACATCTAAAGTTAATCAGGTTTTTTAGTACATTAATACGTTTGATTTAAAGGAACTATAAGAAATTATTTCAAATTCTCATCTCATTTTGTGATAATGTAGCATATTTGTAAAGCCAAAAATATATTTATTTGATTTAACTATCATCATTATTATTTTTCCTTAATAAAAAAAGAAAAAAAGGGAAGTTATAGATAGGTTGTCAATAATGTATATCAATCCTCACCCTCACCATCATAAATTAAATAAAACATGGAAAAAAATATTAATGCTAAAACCAAATATGTAAAAAGGAGGTATTTTAAGATACCTCTTTTTGATCCAACTTAGGCTGCTTCTTCGTCCATCATTTTCCCCTCAACTTTTTTTTGTTTTTAGGTTTTTTCCTTTTTGGGGTGTCAAACACCTTGAACCCGGGTGCTTGATGCCAAACCGCACAAGGCATGAACCCACCAAGGTAACAAGGAAGATCGACAAGAATTTTCTCATTTGGCTCCCTTTTAAACTCATATCAAGAGATTTTGATATCAATATTACAGTATTAATTAAGGGTAATTAAGGCAAGTATCATATTATATCACTAATTTGAAAGAGAAATTTGTTGTATTCATTGTTGTTGTTTTTGTTTCTCTCATAAACTTGTTAATTAAACCAACACTCAAATTATTTCTTTTTATTACCATGATTTCATGATTGAAATATTAGTTCTCTCTTATTAAATTAAGATCTTCTCTTATTGAATTAAGATCTTCTCTTAATATTATCGATAATACTCAACTTATATCTTGTTTGATCCTTTGATATTGTCATCTTGAATCCAAAAAATAAAAAATATCAATGTATTATAGTAAATGAGAAAATAATTATAAATAATGAGATGAATAATAACATTTGATACATAAAAGACCACGAAATGTGCTATTTACTAGTAAAGTAATTGGTTAAATTCATTGGCATCATAGCCTAACTAGAAATGTTATTAATTAATTTAACAAAGTTGATTTTAAGAAATCTGGGAAATTATTTCAATTCTTATCTCATTATGATAGATAAAATATATTTGTAAAGCCAAAAATGTATTTCTTTATTAACTATTATTATTATTATTTTCTCCCCAAAAAAAAAAAAAAAAGGAAGTTCCAAGTCAACTAGGTTGTCAACAATATTGTAAATCAATCTTGATTGTTACCATCGTAAATTAAAAAAAAAAAAAAAAAAAAAAAAAAAAAAGAGGAAAAAATATTAATGCTGAAACACAAAGGTTAAAAAATCATATTATATTACTAATTAAAAAAAGGAATTATCAAAGAGAAAAAGAAAAATATTAATATTTTGGGCCCGTTTGGATCGGGTTGAAATTTTTAACATGGGTAATATTTGTTTAATTGAGCAGATAACCATGTTTGGAATTTTTGTACAAAAACATTACCGGAAAATAAGATGACAAACAGTGCCAAAAAGGGGGTAAATTGCCGGGAATAATATTACTTGATGGAGGGCTGATATTAAAACATTACTCTGGTAATCATAATTTCTGTCCAATCTTGCCCCTAAACAGTGGATTATGCGGACAAAAATATCATTTAGTTTATTAATAATTACAAAATAGCCAATTTGCACAAATAGACATATTTGTCCTCAGTTTTTTTTATTTTCCGGACAAAACTGCCCTGCTTTTTATCATTTATTTCAGAAATGCCTACGAAGATTGGTGTACCCATATTATCCTCAAATATTTGCATATTGTGACCAATATGCCCTTGAACTTCATTAAAACTACAGGATAAAAGAAAAAAAAAATTCTAAATCGCACAAACAGGCACGATTTCCTTGTCAGTTCTCTACGCTAAAACTCATTCGCCGCCGGTGGAGTCTTCTTCGCGATCTCGCTTCGCTACACATGATCATTGATTTCCGATAAGTCGTTTGCCCTCTTTCCTTTGTATGTTGCGTGATTTGTTTGGATTGCAACACTAAACCCTACCTTGTCCATTTTCCGTCTGTCGTTGGTCCACCATCTCCACTGCAGCAACGTCGGCTCTTCATCGCTCTCTGTTTGCTCCCCATTAAGACAACTTTTTGAAAACCGTCGTTGGTCCACTAACATAGAGAGCTTTAAGGTAATTGTTTTTTGGCCATTTTTCTTTCCTCAAAGATATATGGTTGGTCAATGTAAGGGGTTTTTTCTAGTAGCTAGTGATTTATTTGGATACATTGATTGATGTTTATGCAATTGTCCTTTTCGTGTTCACTTATTGACGTGGTTGCTGCTCTGTATGTTGAAGCATATCATATACCCTAGTTTTGCATTCTAAATATTGTCATTATTTTGGTGGTTTTTGTGGATCATATTGAAAAAAGGCATACAAATTTATAATGATGCCTAGATCTTTAGCAGATCTGACAACTTCAGATAGTATACCCGTCATTTCAGTACTTTGAGCCACCAAATTCACAAATAGGATGGTGGCTTATGCCTTATTGTCGTAATCTCACATGAGAGAGTATCTGTATAAGTAATTCTTTTGTCAATACATGCAAATCTCTTATTCTTTTTTTAAAGCCTATCTTACAACCTAATGGGCCGCAGTTTAGTTTAGATGTCATCAGCCTACTTGCTTGTGACATGTCAAGCGATTCTAAGCCGTAACCAGATGAAGCTTAAAATATAATGACAAGTAATACACAAATGAGAAGGAAAAAGAACATGTTAATTCAGATGTGTCCTAATATTTCGATAAGAATTTGTTTAGCAGTATTAGGAAAGCATACACTAGTAGTATTTACATGAAAAAACAATGAAATATTCCTGAGATGTAAAAGATGTACATACCACATTAGTAATGATGTCAAAGGAATCATCTTCAAATGGAAGTTTAGGATTTAAATTTATGTCTTGAACAGCATACTCAGTCAAAACCTGTACAGACATAATTCAAAACACTGAATGTCTTTACCTCATCAATATAATGGCCATTTACTAATTTGTATGCAAATTAGTCCATGATTATGCTGTCCAGTATAGCAGCGTCATATAGACAAAGGTTTCAACTCAACCAGTTCAAAGAGGGGTGTCAATTTGTCATTATTTACATGCTCATACTTTTTTCTTATTTGTCTCATGATACATGATACCTATGAAGTTATGCTGATCGTACTGATCTACAGGAAACAAAATAATGCCTGCAAAAAATACTAGCCTGTCCTTGTTTAATATTTTGTTGGGAAACAACTGAAGGAGACAACCACTATCCAACCAATAACAATTTTGAAGGAGGAACCCCAATCAATATTTGATTAAGTTAATAAAATTGCAATCGCTAAAATCGGCCAGAGTGGTAACAAATTTTGGATTTTTGAACGTCTAATTATAGGTCAGTTAAATGAAATATCTACAGTAAAAATTAACCCTACAGATTATGTTACCAATTGAATTGCTAAAGAAGACAGTTTTGAGGGATTGATGTGAAATTTTTGTGATGTTTATGTTGGTTTGTGTGATGGATGAGGAATTTTTATGTGTGGGACGTTGAGAATTGTATGAGTGTTTTAGGTGAATTTTTTTTTTTTTGGTGATATTATTAAATTCTGGTGTTTATGTTGTTTAGGGTTTCATATTCAGTTTGATTTCTTCCATATACAATTTCCTGTGTTGGGTTTAAGGACTTGTACATGCTTGATTGACTTCATTATGCTTTGATCCATGAATTATGTGAAACAGTTATGGCTCGTTTAACAGTCAGGCAGAAGATGCACTTGGTTGCCCTTCTAGTCTTCCATTTGGACATGTTGGAAACCATGTACACCATGCTCGTCCTTCTTGGGGTTGGCTAATGCACTTAATATACAGGGTAGACGTAGGGCTGCTATATCATATGCCAGTGAGTCTACATCTAGGTTTAAGGTTAGGTTGTTCAATTTACACACCATGCTTTTCCAAAGTGATGAGTTATGTTTTGAGAGCTGTAGGATGAATAGGGCTCCCTTTCACAAATTATGTAATTTACTTACTATACATGGCAACTTAAAATCAACCCGTCATTCATCCATAGAAGAATTAGTTGGGACATTTCTTCACATCCTTGCTCATAACCAAAAGACCAGAGTAATGAAACGTCAAATGCATAGATCCACTGAGACGGTAAGTTGCAATTTTCACTTAGTCCTAAACGTCATGTTAAGGTTACATACCCTGCTGTTTAAAAAACCAGAGGCCATTCCCGAGAACTCAACCGATAAGCAATGGAAATGGTGCAAGGTACAGTCTAATCACTAGGTTTAGGATGCACATGTAGTTCAGTAGCTTATTAAAATCAGACTTAGTGTTTTCTCTAAAATATTTTTGTTGTTCTGTGTTAAAACTATTTGGGAGCCTTAGATGGAACATACATAAAGGTTCACATGCCGGTGGACGATATACCTAGGTATCGGTCAAAGAAAAGTGAAATCGCAACTAATGTCCTTGGTGTATGCACACTTGACATGCAGTTTATATATGTCCTCCTTGGGTGGAAAGGTTCGCTGCAAATAGTAGAGTTCTTAGGGATGCCATTATTAGGAGAAATGGATTAAAGGTCCCCTAAGGTAATATAACAAAATAAATTGTATTTTTAATGTTAGGATCTGCCATAATAGTGCACTTAGTAATTGTTATTGACTTGAAATTGTTTATTTTAGGGCAATACTATTTGTGTGATGCTGGATAGACTAACGGGGAAGGGTTTTTGGCTCCTTATCGAGGACAACGATATCATTTGAGTGAATGGCGACAAGGTCACCAACCGGCATCATCGCAAGAATTTTTCTACATGAAACACTCTCAGGCAAGAAATTGCATTGAGAGATGTTTCGACATCCTGAAAGCTCGATGGGGAATATTGAAGGACACATCTTACTACCCCATCAAAACTCAATGTAGAATCATTACTGCATGTTGTCTTTTGCACAATTTCATAAGGTCTGAGTTGCCCATTGACCCGATTGAAGCGGATCTTCAGGAAGAGGTGAACGATGAAGGGCAAGAGGATGACAATGGAGAATTGATCAGGCACGTTGAGCCTAGTGCCGCGTGGACTGCATTTAGAGACAATTTGGCGGCTAAAATGTTCAATACTTGGATGCCTGCGCGGAATGAATGATTGTGCTTGTGTTTAGTTTATGTGTAGTGTTGTGACTTTTTAAATTTCTGTCTTTTCTGATTTGCCATGTATAAATGAACCCAAACACAGATGCTTTGTTAGTGGACTTGCACATCGACTTACATTTGTCGTAATGTGGATGGTTGAATGTTAACTGATCCCATTCATGTATTATTCTTGCTGATTTACTTATAATTATGAATATCGCGCATATCAGTAGCTAAGACACTATGTATAAACGAAGTTGTAACCTGATTTTTTTTCCCAATATCACTAATCTGCCTTTTTTTTTTTTTTTTTTTTTTGTTTCAGCAACATGGACAGATCAGCATCGCGGTCCCATGAGTCTGACAAGAGCATTAGCATGCATGACAACTCTTTGCCTATGAAAAAGGGCAGAAAGGGAAAGGCAAAGGCTAAGGGAAGTAAGCGGCAGTGGACAAAAAAGGAGGACGCTGTGTTGGTGGAGTGTCTGCTGGAGCTCAAAGAGCAACCATTTTGGAGAACTGAGCAGGGGTTCAAATGCGGTTATCTAGCTGAGGTCGAAAAGATGATATGGGAAAAGCTTCATCATTGTAGTCTGAAAGCACAACCACATATCGACTTGAGGGTGAAGATGTTGAGGAGGCAATATAATGCAATCAATGAGATGCCTGAGAAAGGTAGCTGCTTTGGGTGGAATGATGAGGAGAAATGCATTACATGTACCAAGGATGTCTTTGATGAATGGGTCCGGGTAAGTATGCTTCTGTTGGTTTATTTGTGTACAATTTTAAATTCTGAACTTCATGTTTATATGTACTCATACAAATTCCGCATATCTTATGATGATTAACGTTTTTGTAGAGTCATCCTTTTGCAAGAGCACTACGACACAAACCGTGGGTGCACTATGATTCCTTTGTCACCATCTACGACAAAGACAGGGCCAATGGAGCTAGTGCGGAGATAGCAGCTGATGCTGTTGAGGATTTGGATAATGACAGTGCTGACAACAATGATGAACAGATGGACATCGATGTCGATGTAGATCTCAATGTCGAGGGGCACACAAGTGCCCTGCCAAAGGATGATGTGGTTGATTCTACTTGTCAGGTGGCCGCTGCTAGTCAAAGCAAAGTTGCGGTCAGTAGAAGAGGAGGAAAAAAGAGGCTGGAAAAGCAACAGAGTGGCACACCACATTGGGCAGGTTTGAGACTACCTTGGTTGGGACCTGAGCTGAGCTGAAGGGCATTGTTGACTACTTTAAGAAGGAGACCCAAGAAAGACCGTAAAGGGCAGGTGTATTCCATCATTTCTCAATTGGATGGATTCACAGTCACTGAGATACTGACACCACCATGGGGATTTGCAAGGAACCTCACAAGATAGATATCTTGTTTGGGTTACCAATGCACGTGCAGAGAGAATTTGTGAATATGCAACTTGGAGTAAGGAATGAGTACTGACCAACATTTGATTTCTAGTGTAGTCTTGTAATAGGTTTTATTTTTGTGCACAGGGTTATTAGAGAGCTGAGACAGTAGCTGTATTCCCGTAGTTGTATTTTGCCTATATTCTAACAGCATACAGGATGGTGTCTTTTGTTATGTTTTAGTGAAAACCATATATGTCTAGTAATTAAATGGTAATGGTCTATGTTTGCAATTAGTACGGGAAGGTACGAATCACTAATATGGAATGTAAAAAACTCTTAACTTTGTTAGTGATGCATAAAAGGATGTCTACATGTCTGTGCGTTTAATGTTTGTTGTCTTAGTATGGTGAATGTGGCATTTTGATTTACTTATGGAAACTGACATTTAGGTCACCAGGAAAGTATGGTCAAGGTATACTAGCATTTATAAAGTGTCAATTCTATCAATTTTGTTTTCTTTCCCTCTTTGATGTGCTTTGTTTTGTGGGTTGGTGTGCAGGAACGATGGGAGGACCACCACGTTGCCTAGTAGTGACGACAGAAAGCACAAAAGTTTGTGAACAACGTCAAAAGAGCCACACAGTTTGTACAGATAGCAATGTGAAAGGTATTACGATTGGATAGTTATGGAGTCAATTTGTTGTATGGTTGGGAATAATGCTTATTAACATACCTCATAATTGATTGATGTACAGATGTAGGCGGGACCAGTCATTCGGTACATGAAGAAAATTAGGTGATTCCTTCAGCCTTAAAGGGCAGCAAATGTAAAGGTACCAACCTTGCAACTCGTAAACCGACTAATGCTTTCAATTATGAAAGATGCATGGAATTGTTTGCTAATGTAAATGAATGATGAACATATGTAGGTGCCACAAATCAACGAAGGTCAAGTAGGCAATTGGCAAATAGAAGGGGAGGGGGGATGTTGAGCAACAATATGTTTGACCTCCACATGGGGTACAAAACTGTTTTATAATTTACATGCTTCACGCCATATTTACATAATATGTTTACCTCATATGATGGACTGCATATTTAGTGATCTACAGGAACTTGTGGAGGAGTTTTAAAGGAGACAACTTGCACAATTTCATCACCCTGGACTGCATGTGGTTTTTTATGTACACAGAAGAAGTGTACAAAAGGAACATGCTAAAGTGGATTGACAAATTGAACATATTCTCAAGGAAATATGTGTTCATTCCTATAGTCCTCTAGTGAGTTTTTTGATATTGTGGCTGTAGGCATTTGTTTTATACTTACCAAACGTGGACATGGGTTGATTTCGGTTGCTTAAGAGTTGACATTGATAATATGTATAAATTATGCTAATAGGGGTCATTGGAGTTTACTGATTTTGTGCAACTTTGGTAGAGATGTAAACTTGGAAATTAAAACTCGATGCATGGTGCTGCTTGATTCGCTTGGATCAGAAAACGAAAAGACGTTGCAACCTCTGATTCAATAGTAAACTTTGATTATTTCACAATTATTTGCAAACACATTTGAGCACTTGATGAAATTGTATTGTTGGAGATGTGGTACTGGAATGGGTTTCAAATTGTCCAAGCTTAATTATGCAGGTTTGTGAGGGATATTTATGAATCAGGAACAATGCCCAAGCATCCAGCAGTGGTTGAGAAACTGCCTTTGCTAGTGCCTAAGGTGATAAAACAGTATATTGTATTGGTTGATGGTAATTAGTGGTTGATAAGTTCAGTATTTCATGTATTTGTTGTGACCGATAAATGCACTCACCAGGTCCCTCAACAACGAAACCATATGGATTGCGGATATTTCGTACTGTATTATATAACCAAGTTTGTGGAAGCTGCCCTAGAAGATTTTTCAATCAACGACGGGTATCCTTACTTTGCAAGTACCGCAGTCTTTTAATTGATTAGGTTGATTTGTTTATTGTCTCTTCAATTATAATATGTGGGTTTTTGTTGTTGATTTTTATTCTCCACAGATGATGCATGATTGGTTTACACTAGCTTAATTTACAACCTTCCGTGACAAACTGTTGTGTGAAGTTGAGTAGCATAGGCTACGTTTTATTCATTTATGTATGATTATTGTGTATTGAGTATTGTGTAATTAGTATTTGCGGATGTCAAATTGAGTTCACTTTAAAAATGGTGGTGATTATGTTCATTGTTGTAATGTGCAAAATTATGTATTATTATTGGTTCACAGGTTTAAAGAGCATCGTTATTCAGCTTGTAGTTAATTTATTGGTACATTGCTTGGATTCAGCATAATGTAAATGCATAGGTACTCCAAAATATGTGATATGACAAATGTACCAATAATTCTCACACTTTTCACACATAGTTTTGGCCCAGGATAAGTGGAAAAAGTTAACAAATTTCCTCAAATTTGGAAACTTGCTTCTAAATTCCAGCCATGGTGTAAACCAAAAAAATACAATTTTTCTTTTGCCTTGGAAAAAAAAAAAAAAGCCTTCAATTGAACTAAAGTAGAAATGAACATGTACGAACTATAATTTATGGTAATACAAAAATCAGAGTTTTAGATAGAGTTTAAAATTGGAAGATGGCAAATATATTTGTTGCAATACCAGGGTCAGATGTTGAATGTATACCCAACAGAAAATACAATAGGTTTTTTTCAGAGTTTTCAATAGTCTGTGTAAATTTGTCAATAAATAACTTAACAATAAAATACTTGGCTAAAATATAAGAAAAAGAATTTTGTTAATTGATCATTTCTTTTATTAACCAAACAAGTTAATTACTTATACCCAATAATCATCTAAAAGGCATTTTAGTAAAATGTAATCAAGACATTTGCTGTTACAGCCAACCAAACAGATTAATTAGTAATACAAGTAATTATCTCAAGGGCATTCTAGGAAAATGGTATTTAAGGACATCTGTTATTACTGTCAACCAAGCACATTAATTATGAATACATCTCAATTGAACCAAGCACAATAATAATTTAAACCCGATAATCTACAATGTAATATTTCTTTTCGATAATTTTATTACTAAGATAAAAAAACATTATATGATCCAAACGCCCCCCTTATTTAAAAAAAAAAAAAAAAAAAAACCTTGTATTTATTTATTATTGCTTGTTTGGTTTCTCTCACAAATTGTTAACTACAACAACACTCAATTAATTCCTTTTGTACCAAAATTTCCTAATTTAACAATTTAAATATAGTTTAATCAGGATTATATCTTATTTTTATTTTTGAATTAATTCCTTTTATACCAAAACTTCCTAATTTAACCATCTCAAGGCTCAACCACTAAGAAAGATCAAAGATTGACACTTTAGTTTTATATAAAAAATTATTTATCCCAAAGTAAACAATTTTCATTGCCCACCACGAGAAATGGAAGCTTAATCAAAATTAAATAAGAATTGTATCTAATACATGTAACATTATTTATTTATTATCACATTATTCATTATTCTAATTGAATTAATTCACATTTATAATCTTTTTGTCTATTTGGAAATTTTTAGAACAAATTCATACAAAGGAGCTTAATGTTTTGATGGTTTGCCTAGCCTACAAACATGAACCAAAAATAAAAAGATATGCAATAAGGAATTTATTTTATAACAATTTTTTATCATTTAAAAAAAATTAAACAAGAAAAACATGAATTGGCATGAATATCAATCAATAAAAAAGGGAATTAGAAAAATTTTAGAAAATAAAATTGTGAAGGAAAGTAAATTTTCAACTGAAGATTTTGTAACTATATATTTATTAAATTATAACCTCCGATTAATGATAAATTAAGTTTGGTCTCACTATTATTACTATCAAAAGGTTTTATTGTATTTGTAAAACCAAAAACATATTTATGTAGGAGGTTGTGCACAAGCGGACCTGAACACCCCGGTCATAAAAAAAAACATATTTATATAATTAACTATTATAATTATTATTTTTCCTTTAAAAAATAAAAGAAAAGGAAATTATAACTAACTTGTCAACAATGTATATCAATCCCCACCATCACTATTCATACATTAGAAACAAAAAATGGAAAAACATATTAATGTTGAAACACAAAAGGTTGCAAAAAATGTATATCAATCCTCATTATCACTATTCATACATAAAAAAAATGGAAAAAATATGATAATGTTGAAACATAAAAGGTTACAAAAGAAAAAAAAAAAAAAAAAAAAAAAAAAAAGGTATTTTAGAATACCTCAAATTTTTTTAATCTTTCTCTTCTTCTTCATCTCCTCCATTTTTTTTTTTTTAATTGAGTAATGCTACTTTTATACCATTTTCATTACACCATGAACCATTTTACTAATAATAATTATATTATAATATTAAAATTTTAAAATAATTAAAAATTTGTATGAATGTGATATATACCACATCACAATATAATGAAAATGGTGTAAAGGTAGCATTATTCTTTTTTATTTTCTGGCGTGTGAACACCGAACCTGGGACCTTAAGGCGCAAACCACAAGGTATGAACCACAAAGGTAGCAAGCTAAGTTGACATCAATTTTATTTGCAGACTTTACCCGGGGCACCCCCTAAAAGTTTAAACACAAAAAAGTTGGGACACCCACCAATTCAGCAATTAGCTACTTAGACCAATATACCCACTCCCAAGAATTTTTGCTGTTAGTTTGGATGGAAGAATAGAGTTGACAAGCAAAATTGCCAAGATACCCTTGATGATTCCTCCACATTGTGTAATTACTATATGCCCGTAGATATTTTATAATTTAGCTTTAGTTTGCTAACAATGGCTCGTATACAAATTTTATCGTAGTTTTCTAACTACAATCCTTGTGGAATTCATATCCTCTTTTAATATGATCGATTATATTTCATGAATATTGACATTAATCCTGAGTAATCATACCAAAGGAGCTTATTCTTTCGACAACTTGCTTAGCCTATCATGAAACAAAATGAAAAGGATATGTAATAATCCATTCATTTTGTATCTCATTTTTACACTTAATATTTTCTCTAAATTAGAAAAACATGAATTACCATGAAAATTGATCTAGAAAAAAGAACGAGAAGGACGAAGATTTTGGAAAATTAAAATAGTGAAGGGCACAAAAACTGTTCTATCCATATTTATTCAACTTTTGACAAGAGACATCTTGAAATGAAAAAAGAATGATCCCAATACATTGAAGAAACTAATAAGATGAATAGAACTTTTAATTATTAAAAAAAATGAAGAAATGGACTGTTAATATAACAAAATATTAGTTCAAATTCATTGGCATCTAAAGCTAACTATGAATGTTTTTTTAGTACATTAATACATTTGATTTAAAAGAAATTTGAGAAATTATTTCAGATTCTTATCTCATGTATGATAATATAACATATTTGTAAATCCAAAAACATATTTCTCTGATTAATCATTATTATTATTATTTTTTCTTAACAAAAAAAAAAAAAGGAAGTTACAACTAAACTGTCAATAATGTATATCAATCCTCAACCTCACCATCATATACAAAAAAAAATGGAAAAAAATATTAATGTTGAAAACAAAAAAAAAAAAAAATATTGGAAGACAACATTAAAGTAGATTCTCTTAAAATATCATAGTAAAATAAAAAATGAGGTATTTTATAATACCTCTTTTTTAATTAATCATCAATTCCATCTAAACCCATTAGCTTCTCCTCCATAATATTTAGAGGGACTGCTTGATGCTAAAGCACTAGGCATGAACCAACCAAGGTAACAAGATCGACGATTATTTTCTCATTTGACTCCATTTTAAATCTATGAGATTGTGAAAGTATTATTTAAGAGTAAAGATACAATTAGTGCAGATTCTATAAAAATATTATAATAATTAAAAAAAAAAAAGGAGGTAAAAATATTAATGCTCAAACAAAATTTTTTTTAAGATACAATTAATACAGATTCTGTATTAAAATATTATAATTATCTACTCTTTGAATCAATTAATTCCAAATACCAAATAATTATCTATTCAGTAGCAGGTTGTTTGCAGCCTGTTGAGGCGCTTTTTTTTTTTTTTTTTTGCCTTTATGAAAATTTAATTACCAAAAAATATATATATATATTTCCAAATACCAATTATAAGAAAAAAAAAATGTTAATCCAAAGTAAATAATGCTATTGCCTATCAACTAGAAATTAATGTTAATGCAATAATTTGGCTCTCTCTTTCTATGACATTATCTATTATAATTATTATTTTTCCTTAATAAAAAACTTATTTCTTTAATTAACTATTATAATTGTTATTTTTCCTTGATAAAAAAAAAAAGAAGTTACAACTAA
Organism: Pistacia integerrima; assembly: GCA_026225825.1. Lineage (NCBI taxonomy): Eukaryota > Viridiplantae > Streptophyta > Magnoliopsida > Sapindales > Anacardiaceae > Pistacia > Pistacia integerrima. The sequence continues at coordinate 12,690,557 of CM047750.1, read as the reverse complement.
CTTGTCAAAAATGTATATCAATTCTCACCGTCACTATTCATGCACCAAAAAAAAATGGAAAAACATATAAATGTTAAAACACAAAAAGGTTAAAAAAAAGATGTAGTATGGTTAATGTTTTCTAACTGCAATCCTTGTAGAGCTCAGATCCTCACTTAATATGATCCACAATACTTCATGAATATCTGACTTTGATCCTTGAGCAATCATACCAAAGGACCTTAATGTTTTGACGGCTTGCGAGCCTATTATGAAACAAAAAGAAAATGATATGTAATAATGCATTCATTTTATATCTCATTTTTCCACTTAATATTTTCTCTAAATTAGAAAAACATGAATTACCATTAACATTGATCTAGAAAAAAGGAAAAAAATGAATGAAGATTTTGGATAATTAAAATAGTGAAGGGCGCAAAAAGTGTTCTATCCATATTTATTCAACTTACAACAAGAAAGATCTAGAAATGAAAAAAGAATAATCCCAATACATATGAGAAAATAATAAGATGAATGTATTAAGAAAGAGTTAACGACTTTTTCCCACCCAAATAATGGCTTAATAACTCTTTCCCACCCACAGACTTTTAAAATATCACTTTACTACCAAATTTATATTCTAACGGCGAACCGAGTGCAAAGTCAATCCAAGCTATTAGGGCTTTTAAAGAGGGAAGGCTGATAAGTCTTTTGGTGGTGGAAGGTTGGATTTTAGTGATTGTGAGTGATTAGAATTTTACTCGGGATGGGCGGCTGTGCAAACCCTAATCGCTCGATTTCTTATGATTGGTAAGGTCAGCAAGGGTAGGGTTTGAGGGGTTTTGGTGAGTAATGATCAGAGAAGAGAATGGTGATGGTGTAGGGCCGCAACGAGTTCAGAATTGGAAACGAAATTTATATTTGGGTAGTAAAATAGTATTTTAAAAATCTGTGGGTGGGTAACTGTTATTAAGGTATTATTTGGGTGGGAAAAAGTTGTTTACTCATTAGGAAAAATACATTTTGTTAGTACCATATATGGATTTATAGTGTCAGATATGGTTTTGTTGTTTTGTATTAATGACTTTAATTACAATAATTGCTTTATATATCATCCATGGCCACAAACAAGTAACAACTAAACCTCACTCATATCTAAATCTCCCTTATATATACACATAGGATTAGCTTAATCTTTTGTACAAGAGCAAAGATAAAAAGCTTCTCAATCTGTCATTCTTTTCCTTGTTCTCTTTACCACTACATGTAAATTAATTTTCAATCTCAAATAATTTTGTTTTAAATTATGTCAGAATCCTTTGATTAAGGAACTAATCTCATTATACACTTTGTAATTCTTGTGGGTAACGAGCTACGTATGGTGGATGCTAAAACGTGTGGGGATAAATTGAATCCTATAAATGCCTGTGAGATACAATCTTGTATTGCAGCTTGCCAAAAGAAACATGGAGCCGAAGCTAAGGGGACTTGCACTAACTTTAAACTTTATTGTCATTGTGCCTTCCCTTGTTAATTTTTATAATGTATCTATTAAGTCGCTCATAATGTATTACGCCTGATAATTAAGGATTTGAATAAGAGTGATGCTATTGACACCGCTATTATTTACATGAGAAACATTTTGTTGTGAAAAACACAAACAATTAAACACAACATCAGTTCTTATGCCCAAGGCGAAGGACGAGGGCCAATGCTCAAGGGACTTGCCCTCTAGGTTTCTCGATTATTTTCTTTACACCTTTTCTTGCAATTAATTCCTTACAATTTGGTAAGGATATTAGAGATTTAAAAAGAAATTTGAGAAATTATTTGAGATTTTTATCTTATGTATGATAACATAACATATTTGTAAACCTAAAAACATATTTTCTTTGATTAACTATTATCATTATTATTTTTCCTTAATTTTTTTTTTTAAAAAAAGGGAAGTTACAGCTAGGCCGAAAAGACCTGTTCTCTTATCGTATCGCTTTTCACATTCTCCTTTCTCGGGTTCCTAGCCCAACCAAGGGTTCTAGAGAAAATTCCTTCTTCCTAGTCCAAGCTAGCTAAGGGAATAGCACCATCTTCTCTCTTTCATGACTTTATTGTTGATTGATACCCTCTGTTGACTGTTGACTTCCCTCCCTTTAGAGCTGGGAAAAAAAAGATCCAGTTGCATTCGATCTAGAGTAAAGCAGCCCTTCTTCCTTGTTCACAGAAACCTTTTTCTAAAGAGAAAAGAGAACAAAAGCAAGAGCTGCTTTCCTCCCCTGTCAATAATGTACATCAATCCTCACCCTCACCCTCATATAAAAAAATGGAAAAAATATTAATGCGGAAACAAAAAATGTTAAAAGATATAATTAATGCATATTCTCTTAAAATACCATAATAAAAAAAAGGAAGTAATTTAAAATACCTCTTTTTGATCCACTTAGCTTCTCCTGCATCATCTTCCCCTCTTTTTTTTTTTTTTTTTTTTTTCCCTTTTTTTTGAGGGTGTCAAACCTTGAACCCGGGTGATTGATGCTAAGCCACAAGGTATGAAACCACTAAGGTAACAGGATCGACATACATATAATTGAAAATTTGAAGTAAAAAAAAAAAGTTTTTAATTAAGTACCTCATTTGGATCACCAGTGAAGGCTTAATTTGATTCACATTTTATATCATAATTCTAAGTGAAAAATAATAAGCTAGAAAAAATTAAAGAAAAAGAAAGGTATTTAAAGTACCTCATTTGTCTGACCAAGTAAGGGGTGGGAATATGGGATTTATGAAACTACGGTGGAAACTTGCCATTTTGCTAAAACCTTAGGTGAGAATATGTCGTTGACTCTATATTTATATATGTACCAACCCTCCTGACTTGAACTCGGGACCCAGCAATATAAACCCAAAAAAGTAAAAACATAGACACCACCAATCAATGCGCGACGACCCGATTCAGCCAGTCGTGTGCTATTCTGGTAGATTCTGACCACCTTCCAACGGTGGTGGCCAACTGCTGGGAATATGTGGGTGGATGGGAGTATTTTTGTCAATTTATAAATTTTTATTATGAGAGGTGTTTAATTAAATTAATAAACCTTAGGGTTAAAAAAATATAAATATTTTAAATTGAATAGAATATTATTAGATTTTAAAAATATTGAAACAAATATGTATTTTGGACAGGATTGAAACAAACACAACAAATTTGCTATTTAGTAGAGCTATTAAAATATGTCGCCAAGTTGTTTCAAAACAAAATTACACTGGTTGACTGCAAATGGGATGTTGAACTTGTTGCATTTTACTAAGTTTAAAAAGACAACCATTACATTAAGTTATATTTTTGGACAAAATAGATGTTTCTTAGAATCAAGAAATTGAACCATGGTTGACTTAGCAGCTAGTGATTGAGATTTGAGAGGATGCCGGACTTAGCTAGTGAATCTTTGCGTTCTGATGTCGGACATAGCTAGTGAAGCTTTGCTTTCTGCCACTTTCAATCTCCTCTTTGAAAGATTAACCTCCTCTTTTCTAATGAAATTCAAACCCAAAATCCCATCAATTGAGAGGATGCCGGACATAGCTACTGAAGCTTTGCTTTCTGCCACTTGCAATCCACTCTCTGAAAGATTAACCTCCTCTGATTTACTCGAGTTCACTCGCTGAGAAAGGGTTCTTGTTGAGCTCAAAAGGTGCGAAAAGATTCTTAACAATATCCAACCTCTACTTGATGATGCCGAAGAGAAGCAGTTGTCTGACCGCATGGTGAAAATCTGGCTGGACGACCTCAAAGATTTAGCCTACGATTTGGAAGACGTATTGGATAAGTTTGCCACTGAAGCTTTGAGGAAAAAATATCCGGCCATCAAAGCCAGTGTGAGGAATTTAATCAACCATTCTTGTTTCAATATGGGTTCTGAGTTAAGAAAGATAACTATAAATTTTCAAGAAGTATTGAAAGAAAAAGATAATCTCAACTTGCAAGTTAATGTTGTTCCAAGAAAGGTTAATTTGATTAAAGAAAGAATGCAGTCGACTTCTTTAGCTAATGAATGTTGTGTTTACGGTAGAGAAAATGATAAAGAGGCGATTGTCGAATTGTTGTTTGAGAATGAAAATGTTGGTGGTGATGGTGTTTGTGTGATCCCCATTGTTGGAATGGGTGGTATTGGTAAGACAACTTGCTCAGCTTGTTTACAATGATAATAGAGTTTTGGAATATTTCCATTTCAAAGTTTGGGTTTGTGTGTCTGAAGAATTTGACCTTGTGAAGATAACAAAAACAATTTTACTTGTGAGACTTATGATGGAAGTGACTTGAAGTTGCTTCAAGTGAAATTGAAAGAGATTTTTTCTGGGAAAAAGTTTCTACTTGTGTTAGATGACATTTGGAAGAATGAGAATTATGAAAAATGGGATATTTTAAGAAGACCCTTTACAACATGTGATATTAGAAGTAAAATAATTGCTACAACTCGTAATGAAGATTTGCACCAATTATGGGTACTGTTCCCACTTATCATCTAAAGGCGTTGTCTGATGTCATTTGCTTTTCTTTGTTTGTAAAACATGCATTGGGAAGTAGAAATCTAAATGAGCACCCACGTCTTAAAAAGATTAGTGAGGATGTAGTGAGAAAGTGTAAAGGTCTGCCTTTAGCGGCGGAGCAAATTGGATCCTAGTGATTGGGAAACTGTATCGACTAGGAAGATGTAGGACTTTCCAGACGATAGAAGTGGTATTTTCCCAGCTTTGAGGCTGAGCTACTATCATCTTCCTCCTTATTTGAAGAAATTGTTTGTTTGTTGCTCAGTTTTTCCAAAAGATTATGAATTTGAGAAGGATGAGTTGATTTTGTTATGGATGGCTGAAGGTTTTCTTCAACACCAACAAGGAAAGAAACTAGAAGATGTGGGATGCAGTTATTTTAATGAATTATTAGCAAGGTCATTTTTTGAACGATCAAGTAGCAAGAAAATGCGGTTTGTTATGCATGACCTTATAAATGATTTGGCTAAACATCTTGCAGAGAAAATATAGTATAATTTGGATGGTAAGTTCAATAGCGATGAGTTGGATACACTTCTTCAAAATACATATGAAGACCCTCAAAGATTTAAGGTCTACTACAAGATGAAGTCTTTAAGAACATTCATAGCACTACCAGTTCATGCATCAGATTGGTTTGCATCTTGCTACTTAAGTAACACTCTCCTTCATGATATATTGCCAAAATTAAGTTACTTAAGGTCCTTAAGTTTGAGCAGCTATTGTGTTAGGCAGCTACTAGATTCCATTGGTGATTTGAAGCATTTACGTTACCTTAATATGTCTCACTCTAAAATTTATTTCTTACCTGAATCAGTAAGTAATCTTGTCAACTTACAAACATTGTGATTATGTGGTTGTACAGAACTAAGGAAGTTGCCTTCAAGGATCAACAATCTAATGAACTTGCATTATCTTGATATTAGAAATACGAACTGTTTACAAGAGATGCCAGCGGGGATATGTAATTTGACCAGCCTACGAGTGTTGCCCAAATTTGTTGTGGGTGAAAAAAATCAACTCAGCCTTATGTCGTGGATGTAACAGAATGTTAAATCTTGTCAAATCTTGAACGGGAGCTTTCTATTTTCGGATTGCATAATGTCGTTGATGTAACAGATGCAAGGGTTGCCAATCTAGAGGAGAAGCATGGCCTTGATGAATTAGCTATGTAATGGAGCGACAACTTCAATAATTCACGACATGGACAAGATGAAATGCGTATCCTTAACTTCCTACAACCTGATAGAGGACTCAAAAAGGTTAAAATTTTACATTACGGTGATATAGATTTTCCATCTTGGATGGGGGATCCTTCATTCACTAGTATGGTCTGCTTAAACTTATATAATTGTCGAAAAAGCTTGTCAATTCAATCACTTGGGAGACTACCTTTACTGAAAGAGTTGTATATCGAAGGCATGGATGGTGTAAAAACAGTGGATTTCTAGTTTTATGCAGAGGGTTTAGTTTAGCCTTTTCCTTCATTGGAAATTCTACAGTTTAAGAATATGTTGCAATGGGAGAATTGGTGTTTTCCAGCTCGATTTAATGAAGGAATTGAAGAAATGTTTCCTTATCTCTATCACCTTACCTTGCAGAATTGTCCAAAGTTGATTGAGAAATTACCCAGCCAAATTCCCTCCCTTGTGAAGCTTACTGTTTGTAAATGTCTGAAGTTGGAATGTTTACTAATAAGCCTCCATCACTTCTTGAACTGAACATTGATGGATGCAACAAGGCAATGCTGAGGAGCTTGGTTGATCTCTCCCCTTTAACTAGTCTAAAAATAAGTAATATCTCAGAGCTTACATACTTGCGGGAAGGATTTGTGTGGTGTCATGGAGGACCTAAAATCGTGGCAGTTTCTAATTGCTCTGAACTGACATCATTGTGGACGCAAGGTTTTGAACCACCAAACATTGCTTCTATCAAGCATTCATTGACTAAAGGATGTTTCCAACTTGGCTTCAATTGTAATAACCTCGAAAAGCTGCCATATCCACTGCATGGCCTTAGGTCCACTATAGTTTTGCAAGTCGTCTCATGCCCAAAGCTCGAGTCATTTCCACATATGGGTTTCCTAACCATGTTAAGACATCTTGTACTAAAAGATTGTCCAGATCTGAAGGTGTTGATTGATGAGGTGATAACAAGCTACAAATGTCTCCTTGAACACTTAGAGATTGAAGATTGTCCTTTTTTTGAATCCTTACTAGTAGGCAAGTTACTCACTCTTAAAAGTTGAAAATCCATTATTGTACAAATCTACTGTCTCTACCTAAGCTAATTAATCAAAATTGTAACAGCAACTGCATGCCACAGCTTTAAAACTTGGAGATTGTTGATTGTCCATCTCTCACATACTTCCCAGCTGACAAAACTTAATAGCCTGAAAATACTAAAGGTTACAGATTGCCCGAAGTTGGAACCATTTCTATTGATGATGACCTAAAAAAGTTCATCACTCGAATATATTGGAATTTGGATGTGAACTTTGACAAGCTTACCTAATTCCTTTGATCTGAGTGGAAACTGCAAGGATTGGCCTCTCTTAGAGATTTCACCATTTGTAGTGTATGTTCTCATGATATAACATCCTTTCCATATAGTGAATATTTGCTTCCAGGAACTCTTGTTTCTTGGATTGGAGGACTTGAGAATCTGGGAATCATATCCATGGGACTCAAAAATTTCACCTTGCTTGAAAAGTTTGAGATTGCTAATTGCCCTAAGCTTCGGTCACTTCCCTGGAAGAGCCTCCCTGCTTCACTGGGAAAACTCCGTATCACGGGCTGTCCTCTTTTGAGCCAACAATGCTCAAAGGGGAGAGGAGCATGTTGGCACATGGTAGCTCACATTTCGTGCATACAGGTGGATGGTCAATGCATCTCATGAAACAATTTGAGTATTGAAAATTCTCTTAGGCAAGTGCAAGTCCAAAAGTCAATCCTTATTTTCAATAGGTAAATTGTTTTCCATGCACGAATTTTATTCTAATTACTAAATTTAGTTCTAAATTTTCTTTCTCCTTATAACTGGACTTCTCTGCTACATATCTCAGTTTGCCATGATTAGAGTGGATTAGCTGAACAAGCAATGATAGATTTATTTTAACTTTGTTTGGTGTGACTTTTACCATAAGTTATGATGATCATGCTTACAAGTATGACTGCTGTTTTGGCTGGATACGCAGTTTTGAACTCAACTTGGGCCGCTCCCTTTCTGTTGCTAGTAGAGCTATGGTTAGTTCTTGGAGCATGAACAGTAGGGGTGTTAAAAAATACCCGGTACCCGAACCCAAACCGAACCGAAAAAACTGGGTACTCGGATATTCAGTTTGGGTTCAGGTTAGGGTACCGGTTCAACTGTGCAAAAAACTTTTTTTAACTGTTTCATTTGATTCCAATTGTGATAGGCAGGTCTCTAATTTCCTTCTCAAACATTCCTCTGAAATTTTCTCACATACCCAAATCATTTCTTCCTTTCAATCACTCAAACCAGTGCCCATTTCTCAGACCCTGTGACAAGTCCTCATCTGGCTATAAAAAAGTTTCAGTTTTGAGTACAAAAAAGTTTCAGTTTTGGGGTTGATTGTTTTGTTTAATCAACAAGGTGGATTGGTTTTTGAAGTCTGTAATGTTTTGGATTGTGAAGTTTAGAGACTAGCTTTAGTATAAGAAGGACATTCGGTTAAAAAATCGGGTACTCGGCAACCAAACCAAAAATTCAGTTCGGTTCAAAATCGGGTCACCCTCAAATCGGTTCGGTTATCGGGAACCTTTATAGCCTAAACCGAATTTTCGGTTTGGGTACACGGTTTTAAACACCTTTACTGAACAGGTCAGAAGTCACCATTGCACTTCAAAGAAGTAACTATTTTCTAGTAATATTTGATACAGTATTAACAATTTTGTAAAAACAAACTTTGTAACAATAATAAAAACATCAAAGTTTGACCCTTTTCAACCACTTATAATTTACAAAGTCAATCCTCAAGTTCAAACTTCAAAGGCATGCAAAATTTCATAATATCAATCCACCAACCAGCACACAAAATTACAAAATATAAATCCATCAACCAAACCACCATCCATCAACCATAAGTAAAATGATTTGAACCCAATTTTAATTGAATCAACTCCCATGAGTCCCATCATCAATCTCAATTCCTACAAATGAATTAAAATACAACTAAAGAGTTAGAATGAAAAAATAGCATAAATTACTACAGACAACTCATTTTAATTGGGTAACCATATCATAATTCATATAACTCATTTTAAATTGTCAAAGTGCACATAAGCAAATGTCATTGAACATTGATATTTTGATATATATGTTTACTGCCTACTAATCAAATTAATTTTTAAAATTAAGTTAAAACACATGAAAGTACATGTATATGGAGCTTAATGCCCTTGCCTTGTGCGTACCCATTAGGTATGATTTGTTAAGGCTAACTAGTGGCTCTCTCTCAACAGTCAACAACTCCGAAGATTCACAAATTTGTGTTGATATAGACCCTCTAATCTAATCATGAGAATCTTTTTCAATAATATTTTAACTCTTAATTATATGATAAAGGATTTTCTTGACCATTTCAAAACTTTTATATATAAATCAGGAAATAGTAGAAGCATTTTTAGAACAACACCTAAACACAAGCTAAAACAAAAGCTCCCAACAAAAACTAAAGCTAGAGCAAAAACCCAAGCTGAAACAAAAGCTCTTAGCATGCCTTTCCCAAAAAATCACAACACCACCAAAACACACCCAAAAACTCCTGCTCACAAAGACACCCTTCTGCAACATAAACACAGAAACCCATCTGCAACACCCACAAACTACAGCAGCAACCACCAAAAAACCTTTTTACATAAGAAAACAAACCGGCTTTGGTGATTATTTGTAGTAAATAGCTACCTATAATCTACTGAAAACACTCCTCAACACAATCAACTCCAATCAAACACAAACAATAAATAAAAAATGAAGTTTTGAAGTTTAAATCTGTATAATATTTAGATTGTTACATTAGCTTTGAAGTTTGAAGATTGAAAGGCCGAAAACAACTAGATCATTCAGTGGCTGGAGGCTGACGGAGGAGAAGATTGCTGATTGAAGATGAATGAAGGATGAAGTTGGCATTAGGAAGATGAACGAAGAAGAACCAAAGATGAAATTAGACAAAGAACCGAAGAAAAACTTAGAAGAATAATGGAAGGTTAACGAAATGAAGAAGAAGATCAAACCTGAAAGTTCGAATTGAAGAATGAAGATGAACTGAAGAAGAATGCAACGACGGCAGGAAAACTGCAAAATATCATATGAAATCGAAATTAAATGAGGGAGAAATGGGTTTAATTTAGGGTTATTTTAATTGGATCGGTTTTATGTCCGATCCGGTTCGACTGCCGGTCTATCACTGTACAAGCGGTCTAATAGCAGTCTAAAACGGTTTGATTGTTAAAAATGAGTTTTATAACTCAGTGAACCGACTATCTCTCCGAAACCCGGTAGGACCAATCCCATTGGCCGGTTTGGTCTGGGTTTCAAAACATTGCTTAATTTCTGTTTTTATTTTGATATATTGAATGTTACAACTGCAAGGACATAAATTTGGCTCCTAAAGAACCACAAAGAAGAAGTTCAAAAATTCGAAAAAACCATGAAAAAGGGAAAAAGAGGTTGCAAAATAATGGAGCCCAGAAGTTTTCCAAGAAGGATAACCATGAGAAGAAAGTGCAAATGGTAGCTATTGAAAAAGTCCAATTCACCAAACATTTTCTTGCTATGTCAGTGGTCAACAAGTAGTTGATCTGCAAAAATAAAGAAAATAATACTAGTTTACATTTAATGGTGTCACTTGTAGGCAAGATGAGAATGCAATGTGCAGGCTAGTGATGGAAGAAGTGTTTAGTAGAACGGATGCATATGTCCAATCAATTATGCAATTTGCAAGCTAGTAATTGAAGAAGTCTCGAGCAGAACGAATGCATATGCCCGATCAATTATGCGGCTATGCACGATAACCTGACTTATTGTGCCTGTCCTACAATAGATTAATATCTAGTACTAGTAGTGAGATAGAGGCCTCTTCATAATTTTAGAAGGTCGATATTTTCGAAACTTTAAAAGATTGATATTGCTTTCAAGTAGAGTTGGCAAACGGGCATGTCGACCGATACAGACCGGGTAGCAACGGGTCACGAGTGAAACGAGTACGAGTTCACAGGTAAATTTTTCAAACAGGTCGATATATACATGACCCGTACCCGCCCATGCAGGTACGAGTCACCCGCATTTTCTGTATAAAATATTTTTCTTGATTTTTGTTATTTTTCACAGTTTTTTGTTATTCAAATTGCATACTTGAAGATGTAAATTGTATTGATTTAAAAACTTGATATAAAATTTATTTATTAAGCTTGAATAACTTGGTTAATTATATTAAATAAATAGATGATTAAATTAATTTGATTAGATTTTACCAAACATCATTAATTCAATATTAATATTTTTCATATTTATATCAAACTTCACCATATAGAATTAGTAAACACTAAACATACATAGTAATTACTAATTAGTAAACACTAAGCATATAAAATTGTTCAGCATTCAACATACATAGTAAACACTAAACAATTAAACATATAGAATTGTTTAACCAAACACACTAAACAAACAAAATATACTACACATTGACGACGTTAGAAGCCGCCTTTGATTCTGCAATCTCCTTCTCCGCTGGCACTTGGCTTAATGGCACAATAAGTTTAGCATAATCAATTTCATCTTCTACAATTAACAAAATATAAGTTAACTATCATAATATATTAACAAACAAAAATATTAAAACATGTGAAATATAAGTTAAAATGTTACATTTAACTTCATATCCAGAAATCCATGTCCTTGTGCATATCAAAGACTCTGCATTCTCTGGTAAAAGTGAACTTCGATATTTACTGAGCACTTTGCTACCAACACTGAAACTGGACTTTGAAGCAACAATTGTTATTGGTATACTCATCACATCACGGGTCATCATCGAAAGTATCAGGTATCGATCACTATTTTTCTTCCAATGGTCCAGGATATCTAGATTACAAAATTTGATGCGATCAAACCTTGCCTCTCCCAAATACGTATCCAATTCAGAGTTCTTAATAGCACTAAAGTCATTCTTGTAGTAGTCAAATTACTGCACCATTTAAATATTTAAATTTAATAAAGCAAAATTACAAAATAAACAAAACCTTACTAATCACAAGAATATAAAAATATTTAGAGAGGATTGGCTTACACAAATATCATCTCTAATGATATTAGGACTACTAGTCTGTACCCAAGGATCGCCGAGAACCTCATTGCAACTTAGACCCTCATAAGCAGCAAAAAGCTTATACAACTCCTGCTTGACCAACTCCAACTTTCTTGATACAACTATTAGGCCATCAACTTTTTTGTAACAAAACTCAATAAACTCAAACTTGAAACGTGGGTCCAAAATTGCTGCAATTGCTAACACAAAGCTATAAGAATCTCAATATTTGTCAAACTGTACTTTCATTTGACTTGCCATGGTACTAAGAACTTTATCCTCATTTTCCATTTCTTCGTATAAACACACTTGAACTCTCCACACATTTCTGAGATACAAGTTTGCTGTGGGGTATTGGAAACCCAAAAAAAGAGTAGTGATCTCATAAAATGGTTGTAAGAACTGGCAAATCCTCACCCCCCTATCCCATTCTTCATCTGAATGACAACTTTTATAATTGGGATCTATCAGTGACAAATGAACAAACACACGACAGTATATTAACTCACTTTCAAGCATTAAATAAGCGGAATTCCATCTTGTGGAAACATCCATTCGCAATCCTTTTGAGCTTATCACACCAATTTTTTTAACAAGTTCTTCAAACTTAATTCTTTTATTCTCACTTCTATTAACATATTTCACACTTTCACTAATTTTATGTAAATCCACGCTACTAACCTTTAACCCTTCTTGGACTATGAGATTCAAAATATGTGCACAACATCGCACATGAAAAAAAGAACCATCACATAATAAAACATTTTGCACACAAAGTTGACTCCTTAAAATGTCTTCCATTTTATCATTATTACTTGCATTGTCTAATATAAGAAAGAAAACTTTCTTTTCAATCCTCCAATCTTTTAAGAAATCATATACTATTTCTGACAAAAAAGCCCTTGAGTGTGGAGGAGAAATATGGCAAAAATTAAGATTTCTATTTTGTAACTCCCAATTCTCATCAATATAGTAAGCCGTTAAACAAATATACCCATCAGTCGTACAAGAACTCCAAATATCAGAAGTCAAACATATTCAACCCGAAACCCTCTCTAAAACAAGCTTAATCGTTTCCTTCTCCCTATAATATATTTTTAAGCAATCCACTTTAGCGGTGTTCCTAGTATAATGCTTAACTTCATGATTCAAATACATGTAGACATCACTAATTCTTTCATGCTCCACTATTGAATATAAGTAATTATGTTTTATGATTCATATTGCCATCTTCTCACGAAAAATTTCTTGAGAAATCTTCAAACGTCGCAATTTAGTATCACAATCCATCATCATTTGATTTAATGGTACATTTAGGACGACCCTCCATATAACGTCTCAAATTCTTAGTCCCATGACTGGAACTACCATACGCATAAGACTTACTACAAATCAAACACCTTGCCCTCACATCCCCATTGTCTTCCATATATGTTGTAAATTGACCCCAAACATCTGAAACTTTACGTTTTTTTAGACAAACAGTACTACCACTAGAAGGAGGTTGACCTACGGCTACATTACGGCCCATTTCTATTGCCCCATCAAAGAAATTTGTAGACTCCTCCATACCAAATCAATCTAAAGGACACAACAAAGTATTTACATTTAAATTAATTAACCAATCATAACAATTCGTCCACAAAAAAAAACACTCCCATATATTTTACAAGCAAACCAACCCAAATGACCAAGTAAGTCCAAAAAAAACCAAACCACCTCCCATATATTTTACAAGCAAACCAACCCTGCCAAATGACTGGATTTTTCCAACTCAACAATCAACACTCCTCAACTCTAACAACCAATCGTAACAATTCATTCAAATAAAAAAACACTCATATATTTTACAAACAAACCAGCCCCACCAATTGACTGGATTTTTTCAACTCAACAATCAACACTCCTCAACTCCAATAACCAATCATAACAATTCATCCAAAAAAAAAAAAAAAAACTCATAATCTTTCTGAGTCAATTTGAGACGTGTGCGATAAATATAATTGTTTTGTTTTATCGTTTTATTTCTAGAAGGAAACCTATTGACGTGTATCATGCTTATTAGTCATCAATTTCCAGCCACTTAAAACAAGATTATATTAGAGGCATAAGATAACATGAATCTCCTGTTCTAATTCCTAATGGTTAATGTTATGTTCACATCCCCTGATGTATTTGTTTCCACTAATGTTATTAAAGGAGGTAGTAATAGTGAGTATTAAGTTTTTGTGATAATAATTATTAAGTGGTTTATCAGCTGAATCAGATAGATCTACGGCGTCGATATCGTTACCTAGGATAATCCTTGATGTTGACCTTCTGCTACGTGAGAGAAAAAACCTGTTGCAGTCGTGCTACGTCGCCTACGTGAGAGAAGAGAGTTGAGTGATGAGTGTGCTCTACTACTCTAAGTCTGAGAGAGAAGAGGGTTCTGGCCTATCCGCTGCAGTTGCCGTTCAAGCTGCATAACTGTCAGTGTGAGAGAAGAGAGTTGTTGAGTGATAAGTACTGTGTCTGTGAGTCTGAGAGAGTGAGAGACTGAGAGTTGCGTTTTTTTGACTATTTTCAATGAACTTTTCACTTAGGGTTTGTTTTCTTTAGTTCTTTTATTTGAATTTAGAATATTTGAATTTTTTTTTTTTTTTAAATTCAATTGCAGGTACCCGTGGGTATTACCCGACCCACCCGCAAATGTCACGGGCAAGCCAGGTACGAGTCAATTTTAAACGGGTCATATTATGGGATACCTATACTCACCCGTTGGTTGCAGGTACCCGTTTACCCGCGCGTACGGGTAGTGGATTGCCAGGTCTACTTTTAAGTGTGTATATATGTTGATGATAATGGAAGTCAGTTCAAAGTGTTGTTGACAAAAGACATCAAAACTCAATGTCCTCTAATTCCTCAACGACTCTAGTGTTAGCATGTGCCTATGATTGTGTTGCAAATTGATAGAGTCTCATTGGTAAGTGCTACAAGATCTCGGGCATTGGAATCCATGGTTATGGGCCCGAATCCATTAGTATGGAACATTTTCTCATCCCAGTGAAATCCCCTAGTATATAAAAGAGTGAAAAATACCCATGGTTATAGACTCAAATCCATTAGCATGAAAAATTTTCTTTTCCACATGAAATCCTTTAGTATATGAACGAGTGAAAAAGTGTTTTCGTTATTGTGGAATAAGAAGCTTTCATATTTTAATGCATGTATTTAATTTATTATGGGCTATTAGAGTGGGATCCACTTTTTGGGGACTATGAGTTAAAGCAATAACAATAATATTTCTAATGGAACATCTTTCACAATCCTAGCTAGGAGAGATAGTTTGCTAATAGACCAAGAGATAAGAAATTCAACTCATTCACATCTAGATCTTTTCATATTAGAATCTTATTTGTTTAATCACCAACATAAGAATCTTATTATTATAATGTAATGTATATTTAATTCAAATATGTTAAGAAAATACAATTAGTTAAATACATTGTATAAAAGATATTGTCAACCGACATTTAAAGTGATAACCAATTAGTTAAATTAGATAGTTGTTCAACTTTATTATTAATTTTAAAATTCAATGATTGCTACCCAACAAAAGAGCGAAAAATACAAAATCCAATTCAACATTGTAGCTTTTTGTTCCCCAATAATTTATTAGAAGATACTGAAAATAAAAAGTACATGTTATTGTATTCTAGATTTTTTGTTTTTCTTAGGAACGGTTAACAATCCTCTCAGTCTGCATAAATCCATGTTATCGTATTTGAAGTGCAGGATAAATCTATCAATGATCAGAAAATGCATTTCAGTAACACACATTCGATCTTCTCTCTTGCATTACGATTCAACACTAAACTCAGAAATTTCATGCTGCCCATGCAGGCACTTAAATTCACTTTTATTGCTGACTGAGTAGTGGGATCATGCTCATGCAATCTAATTTTCAAACTTTGGAAATCATATTCATCCGATGTCCATATGCAGGTGGGCCAATGAAGCATGCTTTGATAATTGATATATTTTCATTAATTTAATTAAAAGGACCCTTGAAACTGTTTACACGGTAGTTTTCATGATAAAGTTAACTGTTTTGTTTTGTAACTTAGTGCTATATGAAGTTTCTAAAATCTTCAAAAGTTTTAAATTGTTTGCTGTCCAATGAGGTTATTGCTGATTGCTTACCTTTAGGAAAATTGGGCACACTCTTGTTCAAGTTCACTTTGACTTGTGAATGTGATAAGACTTTATCAATGACTGACGGTCAAGGCTAAGTGATACATTTGGATCTTGTTTTTGTTTTTTGTTTTATAAGAAACATAGGACTAATTGTCAACTATATATAAGAATTGTATTTGGTCAAAAATCTAATCAAACTAAAAATGCGCACAACTGTTATAAGAGATTCAGAACGTCTTTCATTCTCTTTGTAATGGACCCACTTTTAAAAGCTCCCTAGACCGTATAATTCTTTGATGGATTGGTCGACCTATCTTTCACCATTTAATGCTTCTTTTTAACACTAACTTTATGCCAATAATTCATAGTGGATGATCTAATTGTCAAAGAGAAAAGTTAACAGTCTTTTGTAATCAGTCTAGAGAAACTTGCAGGGCAATCTAATATCAAATCTGATCAACTAAATTGAACAAATAATCATGTATTAGATAAGCCCGGTGCATTATATTGAACTGTACAAACATTTTCAACCAAGCTAAAGCAAATAATTTAATGTTTAAGTACCTTTATAAACTCTGAATATTCTTCAATATTCCCAACTTCATGTGCAACATGTCTCTGTCATATAAATAGTGAAATGCTATATTAAAAACCTTGAATCATGGTCAAATAACCAAGCTCTAATATCTAGTATGGATAGAAATGGGTCCATAGACAAGATTCTCATCTCACTTTTCATTTCTCTTTCAATCTTTCTACCAAATTTGCATTTGGCTGACATGTTATTTCTACCAAAAAGAAAAACAAAGGTAAAAGAAAGACCTATTTGATCTTTGTCTAGTCCATGAGAACCTTCTCTTGCACTCAATTGGAAAGTTTCACAATCATATGTGCATAGGTGACTGTTGGGGGGAACGTTACCCCCCCGCAGCTCAATCACTGGATCACCTCCCAAATAGTAATGGCGCGATCGAAGGGTTGAGGGAGGGGGGTAGCATTGCACCTGATACAGTAGCAACCCCAAGAAGAAACAAAAATTTCACAATCATTAGCACTAATCCAATTAAATTTGAAATGCAATGTAAGGACAGTTGAATATTCTGCAATGAAAAGTTTGTTAACTACATTCACTAGTCCATCTTATCATGAAAGTGACAGTTGACAATAACGCAAAACAATGAGCAGAGTGAAGAAGAGTGTGCCCGCAGAACAATAAAGCTACAACTTCCATAAATTTTGGTAACCTAAAAAAATAATCGATCTTTAAGTTGACATTGTTACCTAGCATTCTAGATTGGAAATGACATCTACAATCAAGAAACCAGTATAAATATCATCTGAATCTAACAAGGCCATCACATTTTCTGAAAGAAAAGAAAGAACAAAAAAATACACTTTTGTACAATGGTGAATATATTCTCCAAGCCACTGACATGCACAGACGTGAACTGGAGGTCAGTTAACCATCCATTTTCTATTCTTTTCTTTTTCATTCAAAAGAATAAAAAAGAGTTTGATCATTACAATGAAAATTTCATCAAGTTCTAAGACATCAACCTGAAGTAAATATATATTTGTCTAGGCTAAAGCATCTTCTATTTCATGTATCTGGAATCATGAATTTGATCTTTGATTGTCTTAGTTTTGTTCTTCAATTACTTAAATTTGATAGTTTGATTTGACTGAGTTCAATTTATTGATTATATCAATACCTCATTCATTCTTTTAGTTTTTATTTTCTGATAAACATGTATATAACGTACATATCGATTCGGTTCAGTAATATAGTGAGGGAGATTAAAATACAAAGGAAAAGAATACACGCCATGGGCAGGAGGGAGACGGTAGCATCTATTGCTCTATACCAAATTTTATTCAATATTCAGACACAGGTTTAAAGGAGTCTGGTTATCTGCACCAACCAAGAATAGCCGAGATGAGGATGGCCATCAAATTATTATGCAATAAAAAATAAGAGAAGTCTGACTGCCCAAGCCTTTCATAACGAGTTAAAAAGCAAAGTTTTATGGTTCAAGTTCTAATCTTTTAGGATTTAAATTTGTCAATATTTTTTGAGGGATATTATTACAGCCCTGCAAGATACAAAATGCTTCAGAAATTATTAGAAACTCATTTAAATTTTTGAAAAATTTAAAGATACCTTATGGACCCATAATAACTACCCTATAGATACCTTTTAAAGACCAATTCATGTCCATATTGAATTCGATACCAATCATTTAGTCTTGTCAGAAATACAAAATAGTTGGACCAACATCTGGAATATATATGTTGAATAATCCACAGCTAACCACGAGGCTAAACCAAAATAGCAGTACCTCTTTTTCTTAAAAATAACTTGACACCGCTGTAAGGCTGGTGGTGACAGGCAAGGACCCTGAACACTGAATTTTCACAAACAATTTCAAGATATGTAGTGTACTTGGAGAATATTAGAATGAAAGTTCATAACTGTCCATTGACTTACGTATAGTTTGAACAATCATGTTATCTTTTCACGAAGAGTCACAAATGTATATAACTTCATTAACCACAAGGAAGAATGCAGTTGTTTGTCCTTTTCTAAGAGATAACCTTTTCATGCTAAAGCGAGAGTGGTTTATCACACATTTTGTGCCTTGCATGTAACCATGCAATTATTTAATCATATGCTAACATTTCTTTCTTTCTTTTACCATCCTCAACACAATTTAGTATGATTAAAAACTTTTGAAGTTAATGCATATGCAATTTTTGACACATAACAATCACATTCTTTTTTATACCTTACTGCATAGATCTATTTATGATTCTTTTTGAAGTAAACGGCTTGTTTACTCTTTTTGTATTTTTTAAATCAATGATACTGACATGTTTCCTCTCAAAAATAAAAACATTCCTTCTATCCTACCTTTCATATACCATAAAAGCACATAAAGCTGTCAATAAAATAGAAAAAGTAACAATACCAGAAAGTGTTGAGCCTCAACATACCTGGACAACTGAGACTTTTGATTTGCAGAATAGGCTGAACGAGAAGCTGAGAGAACTTTCAAGAAAGATGTTGTAGCAGCTTGCACTTCCTCAACGTTTAAAAGTATAGCCACAATTTGTTTGTCTATCTATAGTAGTTGTTCTGAGCATTCTAAATATTTGGGCTTCCAACACCAAAATACACTTTGCCCTTTCAAGAGAATTTAAGTTCTTTAAATCTTGTAGTAAAGCCATTTCCACTAGGTTTTGCCCTACCATGGTCACCTAGAC
This sequence comes from Pistacia integerrima, assembly GCA_026225825.1. Lineage (NCBI taxonomy): Eukaryota > Viridiplantae > Streptophyta > Magnoliopsida > Sapindales > Anacardiaceae > Pistacia > Pistacia integerrima. Next base: position 12,671,260 of record CM047750.1, on the reverse strand, counting down.
TTCGCTTAGTTGTAGTTCAATCCTACAAAATACTCATTCAAATCCTCAAAAGCAGAGCTACTATATTGGTTCATTGTTTAGCATAACTCTTTCAATTCTTGTTCATATATTGGACGGACCCCACACCTCTTCACCTCCAATCCTGCCCCCCACTGAGATGAAAATAAAAACTCAATGTGTTTATATTCATTATGCCACTCTAAATCAAAGTATTCATGACGAGACAAATAGAGTAACCATAGATGGCTTGACACAGCCTCACCGAACTTATCTTCGAAATAAATAAAATGAGATGTAGAAGAAGGTTTTTCATCAGCTTTCAAATCGCAGAAAAGCTTATGTGTGCCAAAAGCATCGCTACGGGCAGGTTGATGCTTATGAACAACAAAAACACAGCACACAACATATCCCACCAATTTTCTAGGATACTCATGTGAAGACCTTGTTATTCTAATCGAAGAATCCTCACTCTTATGCTTAACCCATTCAGGAACTTCATTTCCAGGAACAACAATGCTAAACTCCATTCTTGGATTTGACATTGCCTACAAAAAAAAAAAAAAAAAAAAGAAAAAAAAGTCATATTGTCGAATAATGTTTAATGTGTGTGTGAGAGAGATAGAGAGAGTGAGAGAGAGAGCAACCTTAAGGTATCGGTTCAACATTAACAGTCCCATGCTGCAGCAATCAGACAGTTTTAAGCAATTCATGCAAGAAATCACCGCAAACTCCGAATTGCGAAATTCTAATCCATTTGATAATGTTTCAAGTGAAGGACAAGCATCAAGTCTAATCGTATTAATATTGGGTGGAAGTTCTGGCAGAGATTGAAGTCTCTCGCTACCCTCCAACTTAAGACATTGAAGCTTAGAAAGACGGTTGATACTTGTTGGTAGAAAAACAAAATTGTTTTTACTTAGATTTAACTCCTCTAATGAAAACAATTTGCCAAAATCATTGGGGATTGAACCTTCCCCCAGATTACAGTCACTAAGATCCAATTTTGTTAAAGAGCACAAACCCAAGAAAGAAGGCAACATCAAAGTCATGGTATGTTTATAACTTCTTGGCATAACCTTGGAGGATAAACACAAATACCATGGTTTAGGCGCTGATCCTTTGCATCCATGAAAAGATAATGCTCTAAGATTTTCCATTAAAAAAATAGATGACACTGGTTGCGTTATAGCAGTTCCACTCACATCAAGCTCTTCCAAACTTTCTACTTGTCCCAAATTCTCTGGCAAAGTTTCAAGTTTAGAACAACCAGAGAGATTGAGAGTTCTAAGAGTTTTTAAATAATTTAGATTACTTGGAAGACTCTCAAGCTGACTGCAATCTTTCAAATTCAGCAAAACAAGTCCAGTCAAACGTTTAACTGAGGATGACAGTTCTTTAATCACAGTTCCATCTAAAAACAGCTCTGACAGACATTCCATATGTCCAACATTCTGTGGAAACTCTTTTAACTTTGAGCAACCAGAAAGGATAAGTTTTCTAAGAGATGCCATATTAATTTTACTTGAAAGAGTAGTAAGACTTTTGCAATCCTTCAGATTCAACAGAATAAGCTTTTTGTGGACTACCACAGATGGGTGAATCTCTCGCAACTTTATGCATCCTTCAAGAATTAGATACTCTAGATTTGGAACCCCTGTGAAATCTGGTGTCTTGTTCAACTTCTGGGAGAGACTTAGATTGATGGATTTTAGCTGGTGTAAAGGCTATGAAAATCAAACAAAAAAGGAAAAAAAAAAAATCCTACAATTAATTTACCACATTACTCAAGGGATGTGTGCATAATGTTATCAATAAACTATAAATTTGAAATAGAAAATCTTACCTTCATTCCCTGCCATAGTTGTTCAATGCTGCTAGAACACATTTTAAGTTCAACAATTCTATCCATTTGCAAATTTGACGGTAAAGATTTTAAAGGATATCCAAGCCATTCGAGCAACCGTAACTCATTAGAAAGATACTTGAGACCTTCGGGAAGTTGAACATTGCTGACTTTTAGCAATCTTAGATTGATCAACTTTGAAAATGCTTTAGCACTCAAATGCAACTCTTCTTTAGGATAGTCCAATTTTATGCCTTCAACAACTTCACTTCCCTTAAAAAAAATAGAAGCAAACGATTTTTTAATAACTTTAATATAAGGAGTTGATGAATTGTGTAGAGGTTTAAATGGTTAAAAGAGATTATGAACTGAAATTGCACTTTTCTACAGAATAGCTTACCGTGTTTTTGGTCAATACATAATAGATATCGCCTTCCTCCCACAATCTACTCCGTTTTCCAGGCTTCTCAATCGATTGTCTCTTAACAATTTGTTTACCCATTTCTTGTAACAGATCATGCATCCACAATTTGTTGTTGTCTAAAATAGTTAGTAGACATTTATCAACAAGAACACGTATTCCAATACTTGGGTAAAAACCACAGCCATCCAAAATTTTTGTAACATAATCTATATGTTCCCCTTTAAAGAAACATGCAATATCAAGAAATATTTTCTTTTCTGTTTCTTTCAACCCATCAAAACTTATTTGAAGTACATCTAGAACTTCTTTTTCAAAATCTTTATTTAATCTTTCTAGTGCACATTTCCATTCATCTATAGTTCTAGCAAACAAAAGAGAACCCAAAACTTGGAGAGCCAATGGAAGACCACCAGCATATTTCACAATACGCTTGGAAATTTCCACATAGTCTTTCGGAGGATGACAACTCTTAAAGGCCTTCAAACAAAAGAGTTTAAGTGCGTCATCATCATTTAGTTTCTCAACTCTGTATAACTCATCCACTCCATGTGTCAACAACAAATGTTTGTCTCTTGTTGTTATTATGATCCTACTGCCCGAACCAAACCAATGATGTTTTCCAGCTAATGTGTTCAGTTGATTTACATTATCAACATCATCGATGACAACAAGAACCTTCCTATGTTGTAGCCTACTTCTTATTACACTTATTCCATCATATACATCGTTTATGTTATAATGAGGTTCCATTAGAATTTGGGAAAGAAGTTGCTTTTGTAAAGAAACCAAACCACTTTTTTCAGAAATTTCTCTAACATTAGCGAGAAAACTATGACCTTCAAATTCATAAGAAAACAACTCATAAACAACTCTTGCAATCGTTGTCTTGCCCACCCCTCCCATTCCAAAGATTCCTATCATGCAAACATCATCAGGCCTACCCCTTATAAGATTCATCAGATTCTCCTGGTGAGAATTTATTCCTACAATGTCCTCAAGCATCATAGACCGTAAAGGATTTAATATACTCAATGTCTTCTTGACAATATCCTGAATAAATTCTGACTCATGCCTACAGATTGAAAAAGAAGAAAAATCCAGTATTACAATGACTAAAAACCATGGGGATAGAAACAACTTAATAACAAATCATATATGTTGAATCTAGTCATTAGACACAGAATTTTTGATATGGCATCAATGCGAGTAGTTAAGTCAAGAACTAATTCTTAACTCCAAACACTTCATAATAGTAACTGAATCCTTCAAGTTATCAATTGCATTTTGCATTTATATGATGCTAGAACACCCGTGTTCCCTCAGTTGATTACCTTTTATATGAGCCTTTTGGTACATCAAATAGTAATCATCTGTTCAAATTTAATACAGCATTGAAGAAAAAGGAATTAATAGTTTTGTTATCTATTTAAATTCTAACAGCTCTGTTTATGGGTCATACCACATTTTAGACCGAAAATTTTACTAGAAAGCTTTTCAATAAACATCACTTATGTGAACTGACATTCAATCTCAATTATATAATCTTATAAGCATTGAATTAAAATTAGCTAATGCACTTCATTACAATGTATCATTATGATTTCGCTCCAAAAACCATTACAATTCTTTCAAATAAAATTCCCACATCTATTACTGTTGGGAAGTCTTACTAACTATGGTAGGAACCCCACAAAAAGTTCTCTAGCAGCTACAAACTGATATGATAGCATTTACCAGTCCAAATTTAGTATGTTACCAAAATGGTATCATGCTTAATTTATATTTCATCACATTTTCGACACTCACCCACTATTTTGACAATAAATTATATTGAAATGAGATAACAATAACAATATGCATTGTTAATTTGTTTAGGAGTGAGGTTATTTGCACCCAATAAAGTGCTCTATACCCATTTTCTACGCATATCCATCATAAGAATAATGCTAAACATACTAACACTATTTGCAAACTCTTCCACACTGATACAAAGTGAATGAACGAGGGTATATAAAACTTTTGAAAAGTTAGATTTCACTTGCAATTCCAACCCAAAATAACTCATTAACGCAATGAAAATTATTATAATAACTTTTGTTGCAAATAATAAAAGCAATCAATCTTGAAAAGTTTATAGCGTGGTTTAATTTGTCACTTTCTCTGTCTTCTTATATGGTTGTCTTAGACTATGAGACTGGTTAAAGAATGAGGAAAAAAAAAAACTGTTCCTAAACCACCTTACCCGGTGTTTAAATCAGCTTAAAAGAATAAAATTACATATCTGTCCTTCAAAGAAAAACACGTACCTATCCTTCAAATGCCATCCAGACAAACTGGCTACCTTTATCAGAGCACTTCTCCACTTTTGCACCTTCTCCTCATCGTCTCTAAAATCTTCTTCATGGTTATCAAAAGCTTTCTTGAAATCTCCCGTTTGTCTCCGTACATCTGACGGATTTATGTCGTAAAAAACTGGCACAACTGCACGATGCTTATCCACGTCTAAGCAATCAACAATCTTTACAAGTTCATCCAAACACCAAGTCGATGAGGCGTAATTTTTTGAAAAAATTATAATCGAAATCTTGGAATCTTCAATTGCTTTCAGTAGCTCAGACGAAATTTCCTTTCCTCTCTCAATACTTTCATGATCCCGAAATATTCTAAGGCCCTTTTGATCCAACGCTGCGCGCAGATGGTCGGTGAAATTCTTCCGAGTGTCTTCACCTCTAAAACTCAAGAACACATCGTATTTCAATTGATGATTAAATATGGCCATCGTGAAGCAGCTGGATCTTGATTGTTACAGAAATGCTTCAGGGAGCGGGATTTAGCTATCGTGATGGGACGGCTGAAGCTTAAGAGTTGGTATAAAGAGGAAGAGGCTTTTCAGTACACGTGTACACTTTCATGCCGTTGGATGATGCAACACTTTTAGGCTTGTTTGTTTGACCTTTTTGGCCCATCCTATTCCTATCCAACCCGAAATGTATTTTTCTATTCTCAAAATCAAATAATATTATATTCAATTATTTTTAAACTTTCATAGTTTTGTTAATTTAACTAAACACCTTCAACAAAAAAAATTATAAATTAACAAAAATACTCTTACTCACCCACATTTACTAGATTCTAGCCACCACCATCGAAAGATAGCCAAAATCTAACATAATGACGCATTACCAACTGGATTTGACCAGTAGTGCATCGATCTGACATTTTTTGATCCAAATCCACTATAGATCTAGCAGGAAAATGTCAAATCGATGGCCAAAGATCTGGTCATTGATGGCCATATCTGGTCATCAACGCGGCCATATCTTTGGCCGTAAATTTGATTTTTTTCGACCAATCGACCAAATCCAGTCGGTTGTGCGCCATTACGCCAGATTCCAGCCACCTCTCGACGATGGTGGCGGAAGAATGCAAATAGCGTGGGTGGGGATGGGTGGGGATGTTTTTATCAATTTATAAATTTTTTATTAATTGAGGGTGTTTAGAAAATTAACAAACCTAAAGGGTGTTTTTCTAATTTTCAAATCATATCTCGTAATAACAATCGAACTCTGCTTTTTTAAAAATACTACTCCAAATAATAAAATAAATATAGCCTTAGGTGTGAGTCTCAATTTTTAAAATGGACCCAAGGAATCAGATTCTAAAGTCGAAACGTCTTAGGTTTTGTGAGATGACTTCAACGCCCGTCTGTTAACGGCGTGTACTTTTAAGAATTTTGTTGAGGTAGAACAAAGGTCTAGGAGAGCCTAAATATTTGTTGGGGATTGAAATTGCAAAATCTCCAGCGGGTATTTCTCTCAGTCAACGCAAGTATGTCTTAGAGCTCATATTAGACTTTGGTTATCAGCCTATAAACCTAGTGCTATTCTTGTTGAACAAAATTCCAAGCTGACTTCTCATGAATACGATAATGAAGTATCGTCTTTAGAGGTTGATCCAACTCTTAAAGACCCTTCACATTACCAAAGGCTCATGGGTCGTCTAATTTATCTTATGATGACATGGTCAAATATTAGTTATGCAATTCACATGCTCAGCCAATTTATGCATCAACCAAAACAATCTCACATGGATATGACATGAAATGTTCTAAAGTGCTTGAAAGGATGCCCTAGGGTAAGACTTCTCTTGCCTCTGAGATGGGAATTTTGATTTAATAGCTTATTAAGATTCAGATTGGGTCACATGCTCTATGACAAGAAAATCACTCACCGAGTTTTGCATCAAGCTTGGAGGATAGCTCATCTCTTGGAAAACAAAAAAGCAGTCGATAGTTTCTCTTTCATTAGCAAAAGTAGAGTATAGAGCCATGCATGGCCAAAACCACATGTGAAATCACATGGATCCTTGGACTTCTAAGGGATCTAGAAGTTAAAATAAAAGAGCCAGTCAACATATACTACGACAACAAAACTGCAAATGATATTGTAACAAATCTAGTTTTCCATGAAAGAACTAAGCACATAGAGATCAACTGTCATTTTGTTGGAGAAAAAGTTCAAAAGGGTATGATCAAAGCCATGCACATTTGTACTATAGAACAGCCCACAGACATTTTTACAAAACCATTATGCAGTAGATAACATTCATATCTTCTAAGCAAACTTGTAGTTTACGACATATACAAGCCACAAGTTTGAGGGGAAGTGATGAAGACTATTTTGGTATGTTGATATTCACTTTGAATAACAAATATTACGTTCCTGATTTAGTGTGATTACGGGCTTTAAGGCACTAATTGTATTTCCTTGATTAACTCTTCCAATCTGTATAAATCAAGCGCTGTACATACACAATATGTACAATAGAAAAATACAGAAAACATTATGCTCATTGTCTTCTTATTGGCATACGCAGGCAGCATAGTGTGCCCCTCTTGCCTTCATCTTCAAACTCGGACAACAATGCACATACTTTCATCAAGACTTGAATGGAACCCTATCGAAATTTGCATTCTTTTGAAATGACATCCTAATGCATAGCCAATGCAACGATCCATGATTGATGAGAAGAATTCTAATATAATCCTAAATTCAAGTACGAAATCCTCTATAGTTACCATCTCGTTTTCGTAGACGTTCCTCCACATAATTTAATAAGTATAATTGCAAATGTATATTTCCTCTCTTCAAGGCTTTTAACCTATTAGTAGATATCCATTTAGCAAGGATCAATCAAAAACTAAATCCGGTTCAAATAAAGGGGGATCAAACACTAAATTTTAATTCAGTTCAAATAAAGTGGGATCACACTGCAAAATCGGAAAATCCAGCGTATCTTGGTTGAAGAATTCAGAACCAAACCTCAAATAGGGGAATGTGTGCCATGCTTTTTCCCATGGTTTGGACGAAACACAAGCTTGAGCAGCTTGTTCGAAATAAAGGAATGACAAGATGTGATGTAATATGTGTTCTGGCAAATGAGATATCATATCCACACTTTCAATGGTCAGTACTCCCTTTCTTATTAGTCAAATTTACCTGAAACAACAAATCATATTTATATTTTGAACCAATTATTTGAAACAATATAGAGTAATATGAAATCAAGATAGAAAACACACACAAACCACAAACAGTAAAGAGAAAGAAAATGTGTGATTTACTCTAATTCACCTAATTAACATGTTACGTCCAACAGAATCAATATTATTGCAATATTGTCTCACCTCTCTCATTACAATGAGAATGCGTTTGGTTTAGGGAATGTTAGATTACTATAAATGTTATATTAATGGAAAGTTAGATTATCTTGAAGATTATTGAAAATCTTTAGGAAAATGTATTTGGTTAGTTAGCATAAATTGATGAATATGTTATTAATATGTTTGGTTGAGAATAATAAATTGGTAGGTATGTTATTTAAATTACTAAATTGCCCTCTTTTTAAATATTAATATAATATTATTTTTATTATTAATTTTTTAATAATTTCTTTTAACCCCCAATATTTCATATTCAGCTAAAACACCTCAGCTTATATAAAACTTTAATTAATAACAAAATCTCCCCCACCACCCCAAGCCACTGCCGACCACCACTATCCGCTGCTGAAAGTCGCTGGAAATCACCAGGAGTCCCTGAGAGTCGCCCGGAGGCTATGATATGGTTGTTTCTGGCCATATTGATAGCGCGGCCAAAATGGAGTAGATCTGGCGAAAATGGCCGGATCTAATCGCCATTTTCGGCTAGATCTACTCCATTTTGGCCGTTTTCGGCCATCAATATGGCTAGAAACGACTGTATCGGAGCCTCCTGGCAACTTCTGACGACTTTCGACGGCGGCCGATGGTGGTTGGCCAACTGCTGGTGGTGATTTGCAATTTGTTTTAAATATAAGGGTATTATTGTCCAAAAACTTAATTGAATAAGGGTAAAATTGTAATGGTGGATTAATATAAATTGATTTTAAAACAAGGGCATTATTGTCCAAAAATTTTATTAATAAGGGATGAAATTGTAACAAAAATATGATAACCAAGTAATCTTACAATACTTAAGAAAATTGAGGTTATCAGATTAATTACCTCCAGTAATACCAACAATAACTATTATCGATATTGAAAAATTACCGGAATATTATATTACTTGACAACCAAACATGGTAATCAAGTAATATAAGATAACATTATTTCAGTAATCTCATATAACCCCAAACCAAACGCCTCCCCAAAGTAATTTGCTATCACTTTCATACAAGAGAAAAACATATTTATATACTAGGTTTAAAAGATAAACATAATATTATACAGATTCATATTCTTAAGCTCAAACTCAATAGTGAATTAATAATTTAAATAAAACCTTAAATCTAACAAAAAATTTTGAACCCTAAAATTAAATCTGATTCCCCAAAAATCAATAACTTAGAGCTTGCCCCTTGTGATACCCCGTCGCACCAGTTGAAAAAAGAGAGATCCAGTTTTTGCAGTTCAAAACAAAGAGAGAACCGACATTTATCTTTTCCTTTATCAACAGGACGTGAAGTGACCAAAGATTACACCGTCAACCATTGCTGGTAAAAGGTATTATGCTAGCGTCACCTCCGGCAGATTATACAGTAATCTGGTTGGATAATGGGATTTTCAAAAAAATTTACCAAACAGTTCATTGGTGTAGTTCAAGAATTAACTATTAAGTGACATATCCCAAACGCACTCCTAGTCTCCTAGTTTCTAGAAAGTTTCAAAATTTATAAATATTTTTTTATGTAAATAACAATATATTATTCAAAAATAAATCATCATCGGCCATGTTTGGCTTATTATTTTTATCCCTTATTCTCAATCCTATTCTCCAAATAATGTTTGGCACATTATTCCAGAAATATTATCCTATTTTTTTTAATTACTTTTAGACCCCATAAGGTTATTAATTTCATCAAATACACTCTGAAAAAAAAGTTTAAAAATTATCAAAAACACCCCCGTGACCCATACTTGCTAGATTCCGGCAACCACCGTCGGTGGTAGTCGGAATCTATACAACGGCCTACCTGCCGACCATAAATGGCCGAAAGTTCACCTGATAGCGTGAGCGCGGCCGGAAAGAAATGGCCGCCGTCGTTGAGGTCAAGCGCGGCCAAATCTTGGCCATCGTTGGACCAAAGCGGCGGCCATGTCTTTGGCCGTCGGCAGCGGCCTAAAGATGTCGTTTTACCTTTTAATTGTCGGAGGCCACGGCAAGCGTGATCGCCTTTAGATCAAAACGACGGCCATGTCTTTGGCCGCCGACGCCAAAGATGGTCGCCGCTTTGGCCTTTTTCACTTGCCGACGGCCACGCGAAGTCCGTAGATCCTGCCTTTTCCTGGCCGCATCCATGATTTGACCATCGTTGACCGAAAATGACGGCCATGTCTTTGGCCGTCGTTTTGGCCTTTTTCGGCCGTCGACGGCCACGGCAGGCCGTAGATCTGGCCGAAAATGGCCATAACAATGCATTACGACACGCATCCACCTCACCGTGGTCGTAACGTGATTTTTGGGCCGGATTTCGACGGTGATGGCCGGAATCTGACACTGCAGGTGGTGGGAGTATTTTTGTTATTTTGCATGTTGGGGGTATTTATTAAATTAGTAAACTTAGGGGGTTTTTTATAAATTTTTAAATTTTATCTCGTAATACTCACATATTCAATATTTCAATACTATCCCCAAAATCCTATCCAAAATAATAAACCAAACGCACCCGATCAAGTTTCCATTTAGTATTGGCATGCAGTTAAATAATTAATTCTATTGAGTACTTCAAAAAAGATTGATAGAGAGATGTGTCATCTTTATACTTAAAATTTGATAATATTAGGTTCCAATAGTAATAGTCATAGAGTATGATTATACGTACAAAATTAGCATATATTTGCGCCATAAAATTTTATCACGCTGACGATCAATCCAATGGATTGATTATATTGCATACTTTAAATTCGTTTTAATGGATTAGAATTGATATCTTTGTGGATTGGATTAGTTTTGATGCATTGAATTTATTGTACAATAACCATTCGCCCTTTCATCCTAACTTAATTAGATTATATTTTACAATAATTATAAAAAGAAAATTAAAAATGATAATTTGTAAAGATAAGTAGTATAAATTTTATGTTGATCCAATTCACTTAATAGCAAGATGTAGGAAAAATACATGAACCTCACTTTTGGTTAATTCTGTTTTGAGTAGTGGAATTTTTTACTCGATGGTTTTGCATTCAATCAAAGCATCCACTACAATAATGATAATATGTTTAAAATAGATACAAGTATAGGTGAGCATGGGTAAAGGATATAATCGAAATTGGCAAGTATCCACTCACCAATTTCGGGTAGGAACCAAAACCGGCCCCATTAGGGTTCGGTTCTGGTTCTAAAAAATTAGAACCAAGAATTTTCGGGTCTGGTTCTGGTTCCTAAAGCGTTGAAACCAGAACCAGAATTAAGGTTTGGATACTTGGGTAGGAACAAGACTGAATTATTATTTTTGTAAACTGTTGGGAGAGTATTTGTCATATATATATATATATATATATATATATATATATTAAATAGATCATATGAAATTATTTCACTTCCAAATTAAAATCATGAACTATAAATTATAATATCACATGAACTAACTTCAAGGGTATTTATGTAATCATACAAGGTCAACTAAAAAAAGTCAAATAAATAAAGAGTACTACTGTATTAGTATACTTACGAATTGTAAGTAAGGGGTATATGTGTCAATTAGTGAGAGATTCACCCGTCCTTTCTTGAAATGAAAAAAGAATAATCTCAATACATAAAGGGTGTGTTTGGATCAGGGGTATATAAGATAACGAGGGTAATCTTCGTTTATTTTGTAAGATTTTGGTATTTAGTTTGCAAGTAATAAAATATTATGAGAATCTTTTATTGCAAATAGTGTTTACTATTGATAATGTAGGGGATAATCCGATACCCTCCCCCACCCTTGGGATTAAAATATTACCAGAGTAATCTGATTTTTATACCCATTTTGCCCTTAATTAAAAACTATTTCAGACATAATTGTCATCAAATGTCTACCAAATAATAATTACCTAGCTCCCTTACATTTGAGAAATTAACTAAAACACCATAGCCGCAAAAAAATTTAAAAGTTAACAAAACACCCCCAGCCATCTGAGACCACCGCCCACCGACGTCAGTTGCTGTAATGATGCACGACCGGCGAGATCTGGTCGATTATGCGCCAATAAGACCTTTTTCGACCATGGATCTGCCGGAAATGGCACGACCACATCTTTGGTGGTGAAATGGACATAGATCTAGCCGTTTTCCGACTATGGATTTGTGATCTATGATCGGAAATAGCTTTGTCGGTGCACAGTTGGCCATATACGACCAGTCATGCGCCATTCCATCGATTGCTGACGACGACCAGTGGTGGTGGTTGGCTGCCGGTAGTAGCTTGGGGTGGGTGGGGGTGATTTTGCTACAAATTAAAGTTTTATATAACTGAGATGTTTTAACAAAATTTCAAATGTAGAAGATTAAAAGAAATGATTCAAAAAATAATAATAAAAAATGCTATTATATTAATATTTAAAAAGGAAAGCAATTTATTAATCTATATAGCATACCCACCCATTTATCTTCCCACCCAAATATATTATTCACCAATTTATTTGAACCAATCAAACGCATTTTATAAACATTCTCAGTAATCTTCAGGTGATCTTATTCCCCTATAATAAAATATTATATGATCCAAACACCCCGAAAAGAAAATAATAAGATGAATACAACCTTTTATATAAAAAAGATGACAAAATGGACTGTTTATATGGCAAAATACAGTATTTGTTCTAATTTATTGGGATCTAAAGCTAATCAAGTTTTTTAGTACATTAGTACGTTTGATTTAAAGGAACTATGAGAAATTATTTCAGATTCTCATCTCATTTGTGATAATGTAGCATAATTGTAAAGCCAAAAACATATTTATTTAATTAACTGTCATCATTATTATTTTTCCTTAATAAAAAAAGAAAAAAAGGGAAGTTATAGCTAGATTGTCAATAATGTATATCAATCCTCACCCTCACCATCATAAATTAAATTAAATAAAATATGGAAAAAAATATTAATGCTAAAACCAAAAATGTAAAAAGGAGGTATTTTAAAATACCTCTTTTTGATCCAACTTAGGCTGCTTCTTCCTCCATCATCTTCCCCTCACCTTTTCTTTTTTTTTTTTTTTAGGTTTTTTCCTTTTTTGGGGTGTCAAACACCTTCAAACCGGGTGCTTGATGCCAAACCGCACAAGGCATGAAGCCACCAAGGTAACAAGGAAGATCGACAAGATTTTTCTCATTTGGCTCCCTTTTAAACTCATCTCAAGAGATTTTTATATCAACATTACAGCATTAATTAAGGGTAATTAAGGCAAGTATCATATTATATCACTAATTCAAAAGAAAAATTTGTTGTATTCATTATTGTTGTTTTGGTTTCTCTCATAAACTTCTTAATTAAACCAACACTCAAATTATTTCTTTTTATACCATGATTTCTTGATCTGAAATATTAGTTCTCTCTTATTGAGTTAAGATCCTCTCCTAATATTATCAATAATACTCGATTTATATCTTGTTTGATCTCCTTCGATATTGTCATCTTGAACCCAAAAAATAAAAAATATCAATGCATTATAGTAAATGAGGACATAATTATAAATAATGAGATGAATAATAACATTTGATACATAAAAGATCACGAAATGTGCTATTTATATAGTAAAGTAATTGGTCAAATTCATTGGCATCATAGCCTAATTAGAAATGCTATTTATTAATTTAACAAATTTGATTTTTAAGAAATCAGGGAAATTATTTCAATTCTTATCTCATTTATGATAGATAAAATATATTTGTAAAGCCAAAAATGTATTTCTTTATTAACTATTATTATTATTATTTTTTCAAAAAAAAAGCAAGTTCCAAGTCAACTAGGTTGTCAACAATATTGTAAATCAATCCTGATTGTTACCATCATAAATAAATAAATAAAATAAAAAAAGAGACAAAAATATTAATGCTAAAACACAAAGGTTAAAAAATCATATTATATTACTAAATCAAAGAGAAAAAGAAAAATATTAATATTTTATGTAAAAAAAAAAAAAACCTTGTATTTATTTATTATTGCTTGTTTGATTTCTCTCACAAAATTGTTAACTACAGCAACACTCAATTAATTCCTTTTATACCAAAATTTCCTAATTTAACAATTTAAATATATTTTAATCAGGATTATATTTTATTTTTATTTTTGAATTAATTCCTTTTATACCAAAATTTCCTAACTGAACCATCTCAAGTCTCAACCACTAGGCAAGATCAAAGATTGACACTTTAGTTTTATATAAAAATTTATTTATCCCAAAATAAACAATTTTCATTGCCCACCATAAGAAATGGAAAGTTAATCAAAATTAAATAAGAATTGTATCTAATACATGTAACATTATTTATTTATTATCACATTATTCATTATTCTAATTGAATTAATTCACATTTATTATCTTTTTGTCTATTTGGAAATTTTTAGAACAAATTCATACAAAGGAACTTAATGTTTTGATGGTTTGCCTAGCCTACAAACATGAACCAAAAATAAAACGATATGCAATAAGGAATTCATTTTATAACAATTTTTTTCATTTAAAAAAAAAAAAACCAAAAAAAACATGAATTGGTACGAATATCAACCGATAAAAAAGGGAATTATAAAAATTTTAGAAGATGAAATTGTAAAGAAAGTAAATTTTCATATGAAGATTTTGTAACTACACATTTATTAAATTATAATCTTCTCATAATAATAAAATTGGTTTAATCGCACCATTATTACTATCAAAAGTTTTTATTGTTTATGTAAAACCAAAAACATATTTATGTAAGAGGTTACGCACAAGCTGATCCGGACATCTCGATTATAAAAAAAACATATTTATATAATTAACTATTATAATTATTATTTTTTCTTAAAAAAATAAAAGAAAAGGAAATTACAACTAACTTGTCAACAATGTATATCAATCCCCACCATCAATATTCATACATTAGAAAACCAAAAAAAAATAATAATAATAATAAAAGGAAAAACATATTAATGTTGAAACACAAAAGGTTGCAAAAAATGTATATCAATCCTCATCATCACTATTCATGCATAAAAAAATGGAAAAATATATTAATGTTGAAACATAAAAGGTTAAAAAAAAAATTAAAGGTATTTTAAAATACCTCTATTTTTCTTAATCTTTCTCTTCTTCTTCATCTACACCTTTTTGTTTTTTTTTTTTTTTCTCTGGTGTGTCAACAGCACTTGAACCTGGGACCTCGAGGCGCAAGCCACAAGTTATGAACCCCCAAGGTATCAAAGTAGGTTGACGTTAAATTTATTTGCCTTTATTTATTTCCAGACTTTACCGGGGGACACACCCTAAAAAAACAGTTGGGACAACCACCAACTCAGCAATTAGCTACTTAGACCAACAGACCCACTCCCAAGAATTTTTGCTGTCTAGATGGAAGACTAGAGTTGACAAGCAAAATTACCACAATACCCTTGATGATTCCTCCACATTGTGTAATTACTATATACCCATAGATAATTTATAATTTAGCTGTTGTACCCCTAAGTTTCATTTGATATATTTTTTTTTTTGAAAAATAAAAGAATTTATTAAGAGTATTAGTTGTATTTCTTCTAACATTTTACTTTTTAAACAATATATATCAAAATCAAAATATTTTGATTTTTTTTTTAAAAGGATCGTAATGGTGATCAAATTGTTGCTGTAATCTCAAAAATTAATTGTGGCATCCATCTGAGATTGTTGTTGTGAACTTATATCGCAACTATTGGGATTTGTACTCATCTATATCAATCCAAATTCAGTTTTTCAAATCAGTTGAATTTGCAACTAATAGAGAATTCTTTTGCAATCAATCTAATCAATAATCCAAATTCAGTTTTTCAAATCAGTTGAATTTGCAACTAATAGAGAATTCTTTTGCACTTAAACATCTTTTATTTCAATATATACTTCATATTGTCTATTACTTCAGCTTCTCATAATGTTGATGGTAATCATTCCAAATATATATTTTATTTTATATAAAGAAATGATATTTGCATATTCTTAAATATAAAAAGTTGTATGTAAATTACAAATGAAACAAGAACCTTCATTGAATTTAAAACGCAAATCAACCTACATATTATTTATTGTCACATAAGAGAGAAAGCTAATGTTAGTGCTAATGCCTATTTTGGTTCACAATTTATGTCATGAAATATAAATATAAATGTATTCACATTACTTTTTCTATAAAAGTTTTTATTAACCTCCCTAATCTTTAATTTTATTTTACATTAGTCTCGGTTCCTGGTTCAGGTTCCTAACTATAAGAATCGGAATCGGAACCGTACAGTAACGGTTCTAAAGATTTGGAACCGAAACCTACCCATTGACGACTGGTTCTGGGTAGGAACCGAAACCTTTGAACACTCGTACCAAATACCACACATTTAGCTTCCTTTTATTTTTATTTTTTTCTGTGCTCAAGAAGGGTGTCAATCCTCGAACCCGGGTGCTTAATGCCAAATCACAAGGCAGGAACCCACGGCCCACCAAGGCAAGAAGATTGACAAGAAGTTTCTCATTTGGCTAATTCTATGTATTAGAGCTAATTATAAGAACAATAAAAGAAAATTTCGTAATTGTGAACACAAACTATGAAAAAAAAGAAGATGTATTTATTAAACTGTTTTCTCATAACTAATGTAAAATAATTTAATTTTCTTTAAAAATGAATATTTTCTTCGAAGAAGGCATCTATAGGTTATTTATCATTTCTAACCTTCTAGAGTTTCAATTTGGTAAATCCAAAGCGTTTGTATAGAAAAAAAAAAAAAAAAAATGGAAGAGAAAAAAATTAGATAAAACTTGAAACAAAAGTCTACTGATATGTAGAATAATCTCCAAAAGTACATTTATGTCCACTTTTTATAGTGAAATAATACAAAATATTTTATAAAACTAATTACATTTTACTAATTCAATTATCATTCAACACCTCCCTAATCAGATCATTTACTCTCAATTAGTAAGTTAAATCCTAATTCATCCAAACCTACTTCTCAACCAATCTTATATTTAAAAACCTTATTATCATCAATAGTATTAGCAAAAACCGTTTCTCATAATTCTCTTAGCTTTAGTTTGCTAACAATGGCTTGTATACAAACTTTATCGTAGTTTTCTAACTACAATCCTTGTGGAATTCATATATTCTCTTAATATGATCGATTATACTTCATGAATATTGACATTAATCCTTGAGCAATCATACCAAAGGAGCTTATTCTTTCAACAGCTTGCTAGCCTATCATGAAACAAAAAGAAAATGATCTGTAATAATCCATTCATTTTGCATGTCATTTTCCCACTTAATATTTTCTTTAAATTAGAAAAGCATGAATTACCATGAAAATTGATCTAGAAAAAAGGAACAAGAAGGACGAATATTTTGAAAAATTAAAATAGTGAAGGGCGCAAAAGGTGTTCTATCTATATTTATTCAACTAATGACAAGAGACATCTTGAAATAAAAAAAGAATAATCCCAATACATAGAAGAAAATAATAAGATGCATAGAGCTTTTAATGTTAAAAAATGAAGAAATTGACTGTTTATATAGCAAAATATTAGTTCAAATTCATTGGCATCTAAAGTTTACTAGAAATGTTTTTTTAGTACTCTAATCCATTTGATTTAAAAGAAATTTGAGAAATTATTTAAGATTCTTATCTCATTTATGATAATATAACATATTTGTAAATCCAAAAACATATTTCTTTGATTAACTATTATCATTATTATTTTTCCTTAATTTAAAAAAAAAAAAGGAAGTTACAGCTAAACTGCCAATAATATATATATATAGAAACAATATTAATGTTGGAAAAAGAAAAATGTTAAAATACCTCTTTTAACATTAATGCTGAAAACAATATTAAAGCAGATTCTCTTAAAATCCTTAATTTAAAAAAAAAAAAAAAAGGAAGTTACAGCTAAGCTGCCAATAATATATATATATATATATATATGTGGAAACAATATTAATGTTGGAAAAAGAAAAATGTTAAAATACCTCTTTTAACATTAATGCTGAAAACAATATTAAAGCAGATTCTCTTAAAATATAATAGTAAAATAAAAAAGGAGGTATTTTTTAATCTATAATCAATTCCAACAAAATCCATTAGCTTCTCCTCCATCTTTATTAGATGAGGGTGTCACACCTTGAACTCGGGTGCTTGATGTTAGAGCACTGGGCATGAATCCACCGAGGTAACAAGATTAACGAGCATTTTGTCATTTGGCTCCATTTTAAATCTATGAGATTGTGATAGTATTATTTAAGGGTGAGGATACAATTAAGAAAAATACATTATGTTAATATCATATATGGATTTATAGTATCAGATATGGTTTTATTGTTTTGTATTAATGGCTTTAATTACAATAATTGCTTTATATATCATCCATGGCCACAAACAAGTAAACAACTAAACCTCACTCATATCAAAATCTCCCTTATATATATACACATAGGATTAGCTTAATCTTTTGTACAAAAGCAAAGATGAAAATCTTCTCAATCTTTGTCATTCTTTTCCTTGTTCTCTTTACCACTACAAGTAGATTAATTTTCAATCTCAAATAATTTTGTTTTAAATAATGTCATAATCCTTTGATTAAGGAACTAATCTCATTATGCACTTCATAATTCTTGTAGGTAATGAGCTGCGTATGGTGGATGCTTAAACGTGTGGGGATATATTGAATCCTATAAATGCTTGTGAGACACAATCTTGTATTGCAGCTTGCCAAGAGAAACATGGAGCTGAAGCTCAAGGAACTTGCACTAACTTTAAACTTTATTGCTGTTGTACCTTCCCTTGTTGATTTTTATAATGTATCTATTAAGTTGCCCCTAATGTATTATTCTTGATAATTAAGGATTTGAATAAGAATGATGTTATTGACATGGTGATTATTTACATGAGAAACATTCTGTTGTGAAAAATACAAACAATTAAACACAACATCAATTCTTGTGCCCAAGGCGAAGGATGAAGCCAATGCTCAAAGGGAATTGCCCTCTAGGCTTCTCGATTATTGTCATTACAGTTTGTCTTGCAGTTAATTCCTTACAATTTGGTAAGGATAATAGAGATTTAAAAAGAAATTTGAGAAATTATTTTAGATTCTTATCTCATGTAGATAATATTCTTGCAATTAATTCCTTACAATTTAGTAAGGATATTAGAGATTTAAAAAGATATTTGAGAAATTATTTTAGATTCTTATCTCATGTATGATAATATAACATATTTATAAACCTAAAAACATATTTCTTTGATTAACTATTATCATTATTATTTTTTTTCCTTAATTAAAAAAAAGAAAAAAAAAAAAGGAAGTTATAGCTAGGTTGTTAATAATGTATATCAATCCTCACCCTCACCATTATATTAAAAAAAAAAAGGGAAAAAATATTAATGCTGAAACAAAAAATGTTAAAAGATATAATTAAAGCATATTCTCTTAAAATATCATAATTAAAAAAAAAAAAAAAAAAAAAAAAAAAAAAAAAAGAGGTGTTTTAAAATACCTCTTTTTGATCCACTTAGCTTCCCCGTCATCTTCTGCTCTATTTTTTTTTTCCCCATCTTTTTGTTTTCTTTTTTTCGTTTTTTTGAGGGTGTCAAACCTTGAACCCGGGTGATTTATGCCAATTGCCAAACCACAAGCTATGAAACCACCAAGGTAACAGGATTGACATACATATAATTGAAAATTTGAAGAAAAAAAAAAGGTATTTCGTAAAGTAACTCATTTCGATCACCAGTGAAGGCTTAATTTGGTTCACATTTTATGTCACAATTCTAAGTGAAAAATAATAAGCAATGGGTGGAATCTGGAATTTTATGAAACCAGGGTGGAAAATTGTTGCTAATGCCTTATTGTATATTTAATTATTTATATATATGCATCAACTCTACTGACTCGAACCCGGGACCAAGCAATATGATCCCAAAGAGCGTAAACACCACCGAGTCAACAGAGGGCTGGTGAAGAGAGCTTTCAAATCTTTTCATTTTGTAGTCTGGCTCTTTGGTGTTTAAAAAATAAAAAATAAGGCAACCAAATAGAATAATTCACATTTACAATCTTTTTGTCTAGTTGGTTCTATTTTATACTGTATATTTTCTCATAATGTCCATAGATGGTGTTGATTCTACCTTTTTTTTTAAATTTATTTTATAAAAAGAAATAATATTTGCGTATCTCAAATATAAAGAATTGTACATGGATTGCAAATAAAACAGAACCTTCAATGAATTTAAAACGTAAATCAATCTACAAATTATTTGTTGTCACTATTAGAGAGATGATATTGATGCCTAATTTGGTTCCCGTTTTATGTCATAAATATATGTGAAAATTTTGAAGAAAAAGAAAGATATTTTAAAATACCTCATTTGGATCACCAGTGAAGGGTGGGTTTATATATATACTAGCCCTCTAAGCTTGAACATGGGACCAAGCAATATCATCCCAAATGCGTGGACATCGCCGAGTCAACAGAGGGCTGGTAGCAAGAAATTTTAAATCCTCCTCTTTTGTACTGTATATTGATTCTTTTGTATTAAAAAAAAAAAAAAAAAAAATGGCAACCAAATTGATGATTAATTCACATTTACAATCCTTTTGTATATTTCTCTATTTACATTTACAACATGATAAGTGGGTTCCAGAGGTATTGCTCGTTTTGAATTTGAGCCTACATGGTTTTGTCCTGAAAAGGTATCTCTGGGTGGACCAAGGTCCTTGTCTCCTAACCGATGTGAGACTTTATCAACACAACCCATTAGGAGGCAAGGAACACCAATTGTTAATATATGTTGGATCCAGAAATCCAAACATCCTTTAGGGATTGAGGAGTGTCAACTGTTGATGTATGTCAGATCCAAACACATAGTAAGTAGGTTCTCAAAAGTATTGTTCGCTTTGAGACTTGGGCCCACACGATTTAGTCCCTAAAAGGCATTTTTGGGTGGCGACAGTGTTCTTATACTATGATGTGAGACTTTGGCAACAATACATTTATTTGAATCCTTCCTGCTATGAAGAAAGAAGTAAGAGATTAATTAAACATGAAACCATTATTTACCACATATATAATATGTTCTTGATACATAAATCCAAGTTCAACATGAACGAATGTAAAAATTAATGGATCAGACGGTAAGGCATTTGAGAGTTATATATGTATGAGTTGAGCAATCTGTGTTTTAACTGTACAATAATTGCTAATTATTCCCAAAAAATTTCTTGATTATCATTTTCATCCGCTATTCATCAATTTTCTCTTAACTAATAATTAATGCGAAATGATAATTTTCCTTCAAAGTAGATATTTGTATCATTCGCTGCCTTCAATAGATCTGACAATAGGTTGTTTTGAAGCAGTTTCGTGTAGTGTCTCATTCGTGTCGTGTGAAATTTTCTTAAACCAAACCAAACATTTTTTTTATTTTATAACCAATTTATCTAGACCAACTTACGTACACCTCAGTTAATTTTCGGAGGAGATTAACGCAGAACCAAACCCAACTCGTTATCTTATTAGGTCAAAAAATGAAAACTCGAACCCGAACGCTATTTTTAAGCTCTATAGATGATTTTATATTAGAACTAAATTATATACATTAATGCACATTTATTGAAATGCATAAAAACTCCATGATCATATAATCCCAATATACAAATAAAGTATTTCAAAATTTATATATTACGAAAGAAAAATAAACTAAAAATCAAAAGCATTATATATATTTAGTTAGGGTAAAATTTTTGAAACAGGAAATATATAATCAAAATATCATATATTATATGTTATATTTTTTTAAATATTTTGATACTAAAATTAATAATGTATTTAATTAAAAGTCAAACATGTCAATCGTTTTTTGTGACTAAACCCAAACACGGCCCATTATGAAATAGATTACTAACGGGTTGACCTGATGATAATACGTAATAGTAAAACTAAACTCGTACCTGCTTTTAACGAGTGGGTTTGTGTCGCGTCCAATTTTCCTTGCTTTAGTCTTCAATCTTCTTAATGGATTGAGAGTCGTTAAATAGAGAGAAAATGAGGACAACCAAAAAAAAAAAAAAAAATCATGTTACCACTTGATATATGTAAATATTCTTATTAAGGAGGGGTTTTGGCTTTAAATATATTTGTAAAGCCAAAACCATATTTCTTTAATTATTTCAGATTATTATCCTGCTTGATATATATATATATATATATATATATATATATATATATATATATATATATATATATGTTTTTATAAATGACTAATGATTAATATATTTACAAATATATGTTTTTCTTGTTAAAATTGCATATAATAATTTAAATTTTTTATTTAGTTTTAAAAGATAAAAGACATGTTACCATTTCAGTAATTATCAAACGATGCAAACTTTATTTACATTCACAAATTTTCCCATTTCCTATTGTGTTGTAATAAGAAGAAAAAATATATATACTAAGATAATTATATTTATGAAAAAATACTAATAAACTATTATGTGAAACTAAACTGTTATATTTAAAATTAAGAATTGTAGTTAAAATCTGAAATACTGTAAATGAATTTATTCGCGTAAACTATAAAATATCTTATGTTAAACCTAAAATGAAAAAGTTTACTAAAAACTAGAAATTTTAAACTAATATCCTTGTATTTTAAACTTATGAAAAATTATTATAATACTATTTTATATATTACTTGTAAAATTATTTTTAAAAAATTTAAACAAAATTATTTTATTAATATTGTTTTTTATTAAAAATTTCAGATAACCGGCTAGAAACAGGCTATAACCCTTTATTCTTTTACTGTCACTGCCACGTGGCAGCTAACTCAGTTGGGCCTCTGTCTCTAATTTTCATTTCCGCAAATTGAGTATCCTAGGCCTTTCTTTTTTGTTCATGAGTCAAGCCAAGCCAAGTTTTTGGCTTAACAAGCTTAGCTCATGAAAGGGGGAGGTAAACGAGTTGACTTCAAGTCGAGCTGAGCCTCTAATTTTCTGGCTCCCGAGCCAGCTCGAGAAAAGCAATTTTTTTGAAAAGCAATTTTTTAAAAAAAATTAAGGGCAGATTCCAATGGTTCATTTTAATTAAAGATAGTGGTTGAAGAATTAAATGCACAATTCTAATTAAAGAGGTCGGTTGAAGTCTTCAACCTGAAGACTTGAAGTTTATGAATCATGACTAGAGCTGTTTTTAAAAGACGTGAAGAATTAAATGCCTATTCAGTCTCCTGCACAATTTCTTTAAAACCAAATTAACGATTTCTTTAAAACAAACAAATCCCTCACTGGCTAGGCTACTGCAGTGGATTTGAACCATGAAGACTGCCCTACTGCAATTATTAGGAGCATACATGTCACACCCATACACCCTCCTTAAAGACTCATATACCCTACAAACAAATTAACAATTTCTTTAAAAGTTTAAAACAAACAAATTAGCCTACTGCCGACTGCCCTGCACATACCTAATACTTGAAGAATTATATGGGCTTCACGGCGACACCACAACGATCAATGACGACAACATGACAGTCATACGCAACAATCATGACAGAGAAACATTCTCCATTTCAGTTTCACCAGAAAAAAAACCATCTGTTATAGAAGAGAGTTCACAAAAATCATGAGAAGCTAATGGGTTTCTCAAAAATCAATCATAACAAGTAACAAGATTCAAAACAAACAAACATACTGCGACAACACGACGGTCGACGGCGAAGCAAATAGGTTTCATGGCGAGGAGAGAAAAGGAAAACAAGCTGTGGCCAAGCGTTGGCGAGAGTTGAATGGGTGGATGGGTTTGACAGCGACGAGTCTGCGACAACACTCCGACGAAGCAGATGGTTTTGATGGCTACGACGAAACACACCAGAGACGGTTGGAAACTGTGTTGACAATTTTTGGGTTTGGTTTGGTTTTATGGCAAGTAGTTGGAGTCGAAATTTTTAGGGATTTTAAAATCGGGGAGGGGGGTCTTTATCATTTTTGAAAACTTTTTATTTTAAAAATTTTAGTTTAATCCCCCATGCTTCAAAAAAAAAAACCCTACTTGTTTGAGCTAGGCTCGACTCGTAAGCCTAACAAGAGGAGCCGAGGCAGGCTCAAAGCTGGCTTGAAACCAGACAAATCGAGCCGTTAACGAGCTATACTCAAGCCAACCTAAGCCGGCTTGCCAGCGGCTCGGTTCATTAACCAACTTGGCCTTCATTTATTAGCAGGCTTTCCAAAGACACCCCCTAAAACACAAAACATCACAAAGGACCCCCACCAACTTGGAAATAACCACTTAAACCCCTAGCCGTGAGTTTTTGCTGTTAGTTTGGATGGAAGACTAGAGTTGACCAGTAAAAAACTAAAAATATCAAAATACCCCTGATTATTCCTGCACCTTTTGCAATTACATACATGCTCATATATATCTTTCGTAATTACATATATGCCCATAGATATTTTATAATTTAACTATTATACCCCTAAGTTTCATTTTAAAAATTTAATGTTTTCTTTAAAAAAAATGCATAAAAAATTAAAAGAATTTATTAAAAATATTAGCTGTATTTCTTTTAAAATGTTATCTTTTAAACAAAAAAATATAAAAAATTAAAATATAATTTCTATATTTTTTTAGTATATTAAATAAAATCAAAATATTTTTTAAGTTTAAAATATAAAAACTGAAAAAGGTAAATATACTTTTCAAAAATGCTTTTTCTTACAAATTGAAAAAAAAAAAATTGACTTTTTTTTTTTTTAAAAAGTGATTGCAACAGTGATCGTATTGCCGCTATGATATCAAAAATGGTTGTTGTGATCTGGAATCCCGACAACCATCTTAGACTGCAACTGCAATCTTGGATAGCAGTAGTGATCTCAAATCATAGTTGCAATATGTATTGCAATCGCTAATTTACATTGTAGGTTCGACGATCTTAGATCGCCGAATTACTTGGGATTGTTGAATGATCTCAGATCACTGACAATCTCTAGTTATAATAAAAAAATTATTAATTTTTTTAAATAATATTGAAATTTAATATATATTTTATTTCTTATAATTTTTTTAATTTTTAATTTTGGAATATTTCATATTATAATTATGTATTTCAACATGGAAGGTCAATTTCCCCTTCTCTTAGTTAACTTTAACGCTAAAAATTGATAGTAGGGGGTCTAAGGAGCTAATTCCCGAGTTAGTGGGGGTACTTGGTCATTTTTTTGTGTTTGAATGGGTGAAAGTGTCGTTAGTTCTTTGTTAGAAGAAAAATAAAAATGGTAATAGGTTAGGTTGAAAAAAAAAAATCGTTGTATTTATTTATTATTGTTGGTTTGGCTTCACTCATAAATTTGTTAAGTACACCAACACTCAATTATATCCTTATATATCATAATTTCCTAATTTAACAATTCAAAAATATTTTGACTAGGATTTTTTGGCAAATTATTAATAATATTGTAGAATTATTCTATTTCTTTTAAAAAAAAACTTGAACAAGCGTGGCTGTAAGTTTGAATGCAAAATCATGAATTTTACTAATATAATGGAGGTTAATGTGGTAGCTTTGAATATATATCCACCAAGCTCGAGCTACCATGGGCTTGGTGCTTGACCCAAGATCAGTCTGACTCCATTGGTTGTCCGACCTAGCATAAGCTCATCGACATATAGCTCGACCCAACATAAGCTAGTTGCGAACAACCTGAATGATCATTCAATTAATTCCCAGATAACTTCATCCCAGATATCGCATGAATGACTAGATCAACAACAATCTCTAGGTGATCACAGCGCCCAATCGAGAGAATATCGGATTGCAGTTTAGATCAATTGTAATCCCTTAATTTTCGCTCTTTCCTTTGTACAAACCTTGTATATAAATCCCCTCAAATGATGGAAAAGTGGTTACAAAATTTTCACAGAATTCTCATTGTAAGCTCTTACAGCAAATACAAAAAGCCGTGGGTGTAGGCTTAAGAGTTTACCTTGCTGAACCACTTTAAAAACTCTCATTGCCATTTACTTTATTGCATTCAATACTTGTTAATCACTGATTATTCGTAATCATGCGCACATCCATTCCGATCCTGCCAAGGTCGATCAGAATTCTCTGGTTGATGTAGATTTCTATATCAATATTTTGGCGCTAGAAGAAGGGCCTCTGCCAACATCTCAACAATTCCTATGAACAATCGCAACAACTTACCCAATCCAAGCCAACAATGGTGCACACCAGATCAAAGACCACCACCGGAAACCTTGAGAATGCAGAAACCATCCACCAAGAGGTACAATAGGATGTCGCTAGACGTCGACCACCCGTGCTACCAACTCAACATGTCACTAATAACCAGGGGGTAGGGAAGTCAAACCCCAAAAATGGCCAGCTAGTGGAGATGATCAGAACGATGGTTGCACAGGCGAAGCAACAATACGTGACTAAGCGGAGGAATCAGCAACCAATTGCCCAGAATATCAACCATTCGCGCTTCACCAGTGCCACCCCAACAGGTATGAATTCTGCAGGTGGCCAGTCTACTTCATCGGGCCCAAAAGGCGGCTAACACCCCCAAAATCGTAAACTGCATTCTGCTTACGAGCGTAGTCTTGTGGGCAAACTAACCCCGGGAGGTGGCCAGGGAAGCAACCACTAGAGGAAAGTGAAGGCAATGATCATCCTTGAGATGCTCGACGATGTCCCCAGCTTCAGCGTGCCAGTATTAACCTACGCCCAAGACAAGATCGATCCTTGCTAGCTCGCGAGATGAGCTATGTGCGCCAATCTGGCAATGATCGATATTTTGGTTATAACCGACGTTGCGAGCAATGAACCAACGAGCATGATAGCACCTATCAGTCTGACCATCATGACTTAACTTCGCGCATCAATGCACACAATAGAGGGGCTTCGTAGGCAACAGACTTGTGAACTCATTTGCTCAAAGTAAGGCTGAACAGAGCCAGCCAAGGCAACCACAATGAAGACTTAGATCATATGCAGAGAATGCTCGATAATCTAAAAGCCTGCCTGAACGGCATAGTAGAGGAAATAGTAAGTTCCCCTTTTATAGAAGAAGTTTGCCAAGCCCCGCTTCCACAAGGATTCAGGGTGCCAAAGAGTAAGTTTGACAAGAGAGGGGACCCAAGATACCACCTCGATAATTTCAATGACTTGATGGAGTTGCACCAAGTCTTTGACTTGGCGAAGTATAGTTGTTTCGCAGTCACATTAGGAGGGGACACCAAAAGGTGATATAAGAGGCTCAAAGCAAACTCTATCAACTCCTGGCAATAATTTTCCTCGTTGTACTTACAATAATTTCAAGCAAGGAGACAGTTCGCAATTCCGCTTAGCTACTTGAGCAACATTCATCAAGAGAAAGACGAAACATTAACCTCGTGCTTAACGAGGTTCTAGAACGAGTAGACAAATGTTGTGGATGCACTCGAGGAGTCGATCTGAACTTTGCTGATTGTAGGGATCAGGCCACACACAGAGCTGTGGAAAGAGCTCCAAAGTGAAGATCACGTAAGCTTGGCTAAGTTTTACCAAATTGTTGCGAAACACCAACGGATAGAAATCTTGCTGGCAGTATTGGCCAGAAGTTTAGCATGAGGGGTCCCGGACAGGTGATAAGATTGCCCATCGGATAAGCACAAGGGCTAAGACCGTAATAATAGGGACCGCAACCGGTTCCAAAAAAGACAAAGAACAAATAACTGCGGAGACAGGCAGCCCTTCTCGCGACATGTAGAATACAACCCCCCAAAAAAAACTTAAGACATCGCCCACATCTACAAAGTCTCCCATGAGGAGAAGAGACTACTCACTCCAAAAACAATAAAGGGGGCTTCGGGCAAAAGAGATCGACAAAAGTATTGTTGATACCACCGGGATGTCGAGCACAGCATAAACGAGTGTCAGGCTTTGAAGGATGTCGTCGAAGACCTGATAAGAAGGGGCTACCTAAAGGAATTCGTTAAGACGACACCAGCTTGCGAAAATCTTGGTGAGCAAAATAACCAGATCCGGAGTAAGGACCAAAACCAAGTCCGACAAGCCTCGCTAAACACCAACAACAAAGTTTGGGTAGGCTTGATCTACGGGGGGCTCAAGATAGCAAGAAGCTCAGGGGAGTGCTCATGAGCAGGTATGCTCGAGGCAAGGGCGCAGTACTTAGTCCCCTAGATAATGAGTTGTGAATAGAAGTTGCCCAAATGGCCCAGACAAGAGAGCAAGGTAGTAGGGCTCACAATTGAGGAATACGAAGAATCCCCTCGCCACAATCATGATGAGATTATAATCACGGCTAGAATCGACAATACCCAAGTACAGAGGGTAATGGTCGATAATGGGAGTGCAACGAATATCATTTTCTTGGGAGCTTTTCAGGGAATGAGGTTCACAGAAAGAAACCTAAGAGCGTGCCCTTCGTCGCTCGTGGATTTACCGGGGACAGCTTGCTTTCTAAGAAGACGATCAACCTCCCTATAACTCTCAGGATGAAGCCCAAAATCAAGACAGTGATAGCCAAATTTTTAGTGATAGACTGCTCTACCATGTACAACGTCATCCTCAGAAGGCTGATCTTGGACAATTTAAGCGCAATCACATCAGTGTGCTGCCAAGCAATAAGGTTTCAGACTCCTAAGGAGGTTGCAATGATCAGGAGCTGCAGAAAGGCATCTCGAGGAGTGTTACAACTAAGCCTTACATACAACACAAACGTGGCCGCTCTCGAGAATAATGGTTATAGCAGAATCCAAGCCAAACCACGGTCCACTAGAGGATACTATAGATCCTCGCATCCATAGAGAAGAGCCCACAACAAGGCTAATAGAAGAGCTACGAGAAATAAGTGTCAGCGAGGAAGATCTAACTCACGTACTGAAAATCAATAACAGTTTGAGTGAAGAAATGGCCGATAATTTGGTAGGGCTCTTGAGGAAAAACCTCAACGTTTTCACATGGGTGCATGCGGATATGGTAGGGATAAGCCCCAAGGTAATGTGTCATAGGTTGAACCTCGACTCTAAAGCTTGGCCTATAAGGTAGAAAAAAAGGTCTATGGATGCAGAGCCCTCACAAGAGCTCAAGGATGAAGTAGACAAACTCTTGAAAATCAACTTCATCAAAGAAGTCAAGTACCCAGACTGGCTTGCTGACCTAGTCCTGGTCAAGAAGTTGAATGGCAAATGGCGGACTTGTGTCAACTTCACGGATTTGAATAAAGCATGTCTCAAAGACAGCTTTCCACTACCACGGATCGACTAGCTAGTAGACGCGACAACCAAGAATGCACTACTTAGCTTCATGGATGCATACTCAGGATGTACTAGCCCGATAAAAAGCACACCTCTTTTATTACTGATCATGGAATTTATTGTTACATGTTTATGCCACTTGGCCTCAAGAATGTTGGGGCAACCTACTAGCGCTTGATAAACAAGATGTTCGCTAACCAAGCTCACACCAAGATCTTTTCACCTGGATCGCCTCAACGGTTAAGTGATACTGCGAGCCTAGAACGCCGAGCATTTGTGAAGTTTGTTTAGAATTTATTCATCGCTTCAAAGATCGTGACCTATGTAATGGTATTCCAAAAAGAAAAAGGAAAATGATAGAGTTACCGAAAAGTTTACACCGAATTTGTGCACTAAATGACGTGACAAAATCCTGACCGTTGATTAATATTAACTGATAATAAATCAACGATCAGGATTTTGCCACGTCATTCGGTGCACACCCATCGGTAACTGTAGCATTACTCAAAGAAAAATAGGAGTCAAGAGTTCAGAAAAGGCAGCTTATCTAAAAAAGAGCCAAAATCCATCTATTTAAGGATGAAACATCCTAAATCGGCAAAGCTAAACTTGAAAAAATTCGAGAAAAAACACGTTGAAGGAAATCAGCCTTAAGCCGGTGATCAAAACTCAAAACGGACAATTGACCTGGAATCGGAGTTGCTTGTCACAAAAGATTTCCTCGCACACATCCAAAAAAGCTCTTCAAGAAGCGAGTTACCCATAACTTAAAGCGAATTCAGATCTTTTATTACAAGTCCAACTAGGACAAATGAAATAACTTCGCATAGATATAACAATCTTTGCTTGATGAGAAAATGTTGAAAAAATTTCTTTTCATTGATAGAATTCTATTACATTCTAAAAAAAAAAGAAAATAAAGGGAAAAAAAAATGATGATGGCTCAGGTAGCTAGGGGAGCAGGGGGATCATCCTTGATCGGTCGAAGGAGTACATCACTAACGGGAAGAGACGATTCTTCAATGGGAGGGACGACAACAGTTTCTCCAAGGTTGAGAGCCTCGTTTGGGGGAAGTGTGGTCAAGGGAGCTGGATCCTCAACTTCCGGCTTGAGCCCGATCCCTTCTTCGCCTTCCTCGACCTCTTCCTAGCCCTTTCCATCATCCTTAAAGTCATCCGAGTATACGTAGGCATTCCTTGGGCTTCAACCTTCATCCTTTCGACTTCCTTCTGATAAGCTCACGGAAGGAAAGAGAAGTCAATCAAGGGGTGGGCTTCCCATAGCTTCTATACAAGGAAGACCGACGTCTACCAAGTCAGAGTAGTGATGGCCTCGTTCAGCTCTTCAATTTGAAGTCTAAGTTACTCAGCCTCAGCTTCAGCCTTCCATCGACCTTTTGCCTACTAGACAAGGTCGAGCAAGGACTACTTAGATTTGACCTCCCAATCTGAGGCAGCTTTTTGAGCTGAGGAAATCTTAGAATTTAACTTGTTATTAGCACCTCACTGTTATGCCAAATTCTTCTCAACTTCCAATGCCTTAGCTTCAGCCTTCGCTTGAACAACCTCGCTCGTGTTGAGCTTGTCAAAGAACTCTCTTTCCTTGACCCCAAAGGTCGTCATTTCTCCTCTGAGCCGTTTGAGCTCAGCCTATTTGGCCTCATTTTCTTTCTCTACAACCTCGGCTCTGGCCAGAGCATCCTCTTTCACCGTCTTTGCTAATTACCATCCTTTATGAGTGCCCTCCAAGGTGACATAGCACTCATCATAAAGAAGCCTACTCGCCATGGTAGCCTAAAAAGGATAAAATGGAAAGTCAGCAGGAAGTGAGGGTAGCATGCAAGTAAAAAAGAAAAGAAGCAAATTACCAATACCTTCATCGCGTAGCTGCATACCAAGGCTAGCATCTCGATTAAAGCAGCATCTCTAACAGCCATGAAGGTTCACGGGGTGATTACGTCCTTAGCCATTGTGGCCCTAAACTAATATGGTCAGGGAGTTGATCGATTAGCGCATGACCGTAGCTTGGGCCGCTTCATCTTTTTTCTTACTTTTCGGCCTAAGCGAGCTAGATTTACCCCCACGACAATGCCAGCCTTGCCCACGGAGCGGACTTCTTCTAGGCCAAGTTGTTGGCCGCTGCTTTCTTTAGGCTGCCAGCATGCACGACGACCTTTTTGCCCAAGCCAACCTACTGCTCGGCCACTGTTTGTTTGCTCGAGCACTCCAAAGGCTCGGTCGTTTTCTTCTTACCCAAGCTATCATGCTACTTAAGTGTCCTCTATTTTCCCGAGCCTCCAATTAGCTTGGGCGTTTTCTTTACTAGCCCCTTTTGGGGCTCGGAGACGTTTTTCCCGCCAACTACCTTTAGGGTAGTCGCAAGCTTGTTGCCGCTGCATTTCACGTCGCCAACGTCAATGAGCTGCTTTGTCACCAAAGCAGCTGATGTTTTCTTGGCAGCCACCGAAGTTGTCGTCTTCTTTTTTAGGCCTTTCGGTTTCTCGACCCACATCTTTGAAAAACGTAATAAACAGTGAGCGACTTATCTGCGCGGGAAAAAAAGTGTGAGTAAACGATAACTTAACTTTTCTCCAAAATCGTAAGAAATCAAGTGTTGTCCTGACAAAAGCCGTATGCTCGTAGGTGAGGGAGCGTATTGATCTCGTTAATGTTACGCTATTCGTCAGAAAGGTCACTAAAACGCTGGAGCCTCTATAAGCTCGCAATGGGGAGATAGTTCTATTCGACGTTAATTGCAAAACAAAGAAACTCAGTTAGCTAGAACACAAAGCTCAAAAGCAATCCTCGCATGCACCGAAAGTCAAAGTCTTACTCGCTTCAGAAGCGAAGGTGCCAGTCTCTCAGGCTTTATAGAAAAAAAATTGTGAGTCCTAGTACGGGACCTTTTTTGGGACATTGACCAGCCGGTTGAAACGTATCTTCCTCGCCTTGGAAAGATAGTACATTTGGTCATGCCTTTCTTAAGCCTATATAGATGGACGAGCTCCTGATAGATGGCTCGCCCAATTCAGCGAACATATACGCTATGTACAGAGCGATGACAATTACATACGAATTTACGGACAGTTAGAGAGGAACAATGTCGAACCACTTCAACACGTTGTCAACAAAACGATGAGAGGGAATGGATACCCATTTCAGAGATCGCCACCCATCCGGACGAGGGATTCTTTCGAGAAAAGTCCCCTGAAACCATCAAATTAAGCTGCGACGCATAGACCACTCTTATGCGCTCCAAATCCCTGATGGAAATCGAGGATTGTGGCTCTCTTCGCAACCTATGAACTGGAGACTACTTGGATTGAGTCAACTATATCAAGGCAGGGTCGGAAGAGCCTACTGCGTCGGGGTCCGAGCTTTGCATGATGATTTCCTTGGAGACCTCGGAAGTTGAATCCTTAAGGATTGTCAAGCCCACGAGTGAATCGAACATGCGATCGATTGTGTGACTGTTGGAATAAGACATGGTTATAGCTCGCTTCTAGATACCTGGAATAGAAGCGAACATGTGTTAGAGCTCGAAAAACTCGGCGATCATTTCACAGTTGCTTTCAATTCAAACACCCAGGATAGCTTGCACCACACGACAAACGCACGCGACCTACTCGGGGTTCCGATGGCCACCGCGTTAAGCCCTCTTTAAACCTAGGACTGTTAGAGATGCATTCAAAAACCCTACTAAAGCCCTAGAACATTCAATGTGGCAATGAAAGTGGCCATCCTTTGACATAAAAGTTGGAAAAACGGATAAAGAAAGGGAAAAGAACCTTACCGGAATAAAAGAAGTATAGAAACTCACCAAAAAGAGCACTGTGATGACGGCGAAGAAGCAGGAGAGAAGTGAACAAAGGCGTCAGAAAACTTTTATGGACTGAATGAGCATTTTGACGACTTCGCCACCTTTTATAGTGGTTTGCATGGAAGACGAAAGGGCGAGGTTTAATCGCAGCCGTCGATCTATAGTGAATCTCGACCCTTTATTCGTCGAGCAATCTCTGATAGAGTAGATGCCCTAGAGCCAATCAATTATTGTAGAATTGACTCTTTGTAATAATGTTCATTAATCAATAAAAGGCATTTTATTATATATCGCGTAAATCATTATTATTGCAATATGTATTGATATATGTCCTTAGAATGGTAGAACCGTGACGAGGGTATCAAGTGTTTCAAATCTTGATAGTGAGAACCCTATGAGCACATATGGTGGCCATTTTAGAAACGTCCGTAGCCCCAGTATTATTCTGAAGTAAGGGCACAGATAATACGGCAAGGCTATCATAGTGTTGAACCACCCTGTCGAAAGGCAGTGAGTGATCTCATTTGTCAAGGTTGTTTGGTGATAGCCTGGTGCAACACATGGGTGCTTACTATAGGCGATTACACCGCAGCAAGTTCACTGGAGTGACCCACCAGAGGATTCCATATGGATGGTAACCCTAGTGTCTATGGAAGAAATCCTCTAACGAATGGTGGTGCATGTGATCCTTAGACTTGAGATCACCGAGGGCGCCTTGTGCACCGATTGGTGTAGTTTGACACTACCTAAGCAGTTCTTTTGAGCTTTGTCAATACGGTGGTGATTGCCGCATCAAGGAGTGTATCAAGACTATAGTGGATTGACAGAGGATTCATCACTCTCGAGTACGGGAGAAAGTTATCTCATGACGCAATTCAGTATATGACAATGACACTAAAAGCGTGGCCACAGGTGGGATTGAGTTGTTGCTCTATCCGGTTTATAATACGGTCATTGGTCCGGGCCGAATAAATAATATCGAGAGTAACCAAAGGTTGACACTGTTTCTATGCCTTCGTCTCGTCGAGATAACGTATGATGAAAGGATCGAATTGCATGGTAACCATATCGTTGACGGTAGCTACTTTGTTGAATCCGAATCTATTGGGTGGCCATGATGCCTTGCTAGGGGCCAATCTTGGTCTGTGTATTAGTGAGACGATTAATTGGTGTTAATCGCGATACTATACTGCCGATATGATGAGGAGCCTATGGGTCACACACATAGAAGATAATTTAAGATCCAAGAAGAAAGAAGGGTGTTTTCGTCTTTTAATACGAAAGGGTATTTTGGTAATTTCATAGTGCAATTAAATTTGCTGAGGTCGTAGCCTTTATTTAATTTGTTAGAAAAATTAAATAAGTGAAATTACGTTTAAATGTGTGTTCGCACATATTTAAATATATTATCATTATTGTTAAATGTTAATATATATTTAAATATATATTAATTGATTTTAATTGAGATAATGATAGAAAAATAAAAATATTAAATTGGGAGTGTTTGGCAACACGGGGCGTTTGGGTTGGAGCCCAAGCCTATTCCGTATGGGATTAGGGCAAATTGGTTTTACTATAAAAGAAAAATTAAATGTAAAAGAAAGTGTGTTAATTTATTTTAGTTGATTTTTCTTTGTAAAACCAAAAACACAGCAACCCCAATATTGACTCTCCCACGGCAGATTCATTTTGCCTAGAAATCAATTTAATTGATTTTCTTTTCTTCTTAATCTTGAAGCCAAAAAAGATCTAGCAAATCCCTCTTTTGTTCTTTTGAGATTGTCTTCATTTGGACTACGTGGGTTCGATCCTACACTTGGATCGGTAGCAAAACATTCGTTAACAAATTTGGTGGAGCCTCCAACATGCGTTTGTTTCTCTTAACTCATGTTTAATATTTCTGCAGATTCTTATTATGATAAAATTGTAAAATTATACCCTTGATCTTGGCTCATGTAAACGATCCTTGAATTATTTGTTTTTGTTTTCGTTGCGTATACAGGACTGTTTACTAACAATCTCCGCCCTTAGACATGGCCATGTGTCATCCATCTACGAGGGGCGACAAAACGTCAGACTATTACACTGATAACCGTCGCCGCACGTCGTCTTGGCTTCGTGCATGGACAACTGTAGACGCCCACACGCAACAAAGTGTGAGTGACAAAGGCTACCGCATTTAATGCTACATGACCGCATGGAAATTACATATTTTCCCTAACTTTTCATATTTTGAGTTCGACAAGTATCGCAAAAAGTAAACAAGTGTGAAACACATCGACCATACATGAGGTCGACCTTAGGAGCTTGGCCGAACCTACATCCGGAGACCTATTGTTAATTGTGAGCTTGGTATCAAATCGAGCAATAGTCTTCGAAACTCGAAATGAGCATCGAACACTAGGGGACAGATGTTGTGTGTGATTTTTCCACCAAGCTCGAGCTACCGCAAGGATGTAGCTCAACCCAGGATGAGTCCAACTCCACTAGTTGTCTGACCCAGCATAAGCTCATCGACATATAGCTCGACCCAGCACAAGCTAGTCGCAAACAACCTGAATGATCATTCAATTAATTTCCAGATAACTTCAGATCCCAGATATCGCGGGAATGACTAGATCAACAACAATTTCTGCACAATCACAACACCCAATCGCTAGAATATCAGAATTGCAGTTCAAATAAATTGTAATCCCTTTATTTTCACTCTTTGCTTTGTACAAACCTTGTATATAAACCCCCTCAAATGATGGAAAAGGGGTTATAAAATTTTCACAGAATTCTCATTGTAAGCTCTTACAGCAAATACAAAAAGCAGAGGGCGTAGACTTAAGAGTTTACCTCGTCGAACCACTTTAAAAACTCTCATTGCCATTTATTTTATTGCATTCAATACTTGTCAATCGCTGATTATCAGTAATCACGTACACATCCATTCTAATCCCACTAAGGTCGATCGGAATTCTCTGGTTGGTATATATATATATAACGTTCAACTTTAATCTAGCAAATGAAATAACATTGACACTACACACTACTGTAATATATTGAAGCTTCAGTATGAAAATTAGGTAAGAAGTATTAATCTCAATCAATCAATTAAATGGTTTACTTGACACTTCACTATAACTTCCTCCTTTTGTCTCTTTTTTTCTTCAGTATAACTTTTCGTTCTTCTAAGTTTACTAAGATTTGTACACATCTATTTCAATCCAAGTTCAGTTTCAAGGTGAAGATTCTCAAACAAGTTAAATTTGCAGCTATTATCTATTTCATATTGTATATTACTTTAACTTCTCACAATGTCCATAGATGGTAATGATTCCAAATACATTTTTATTTTATTTTATACAGAGAAATGATATTTGCATATTCTCTAACACAAAGAATTGTATGTCGATTGCAATAAAACAGGAACCTTCAACGAATTTAAACCGCAAATCAACCTAAATGCTAATGCCTAATTTGGTTCACATTTTATGTCATAAATTTAAGACGAAAATAAAAAGTTAGCAAAATTTGAAGAAAAAGAAAGGTATTTTAAAATACCTCATTTGGAAAGTGTCATTAAACCAAACTTTGGTTAGGAAAAGTCGTTTACTCTTCAATATGTGTACCAGCCCTCCAGGATCGAACCTGGGACCAAGGCAACATGATACCCAGTTACCCACAACATGGACATCACACCACCGAGTCTACAGAGGGCTGGTAGCCAGTAGTGTCAAATCTTTTCCTTTTGCACTATGTTCTAATTCTTTGGTTTTAATTTAAAAAAAAAAAAAAACAACCAAATAGATTAATTCACATTCATAATCTTTTTATAATTGGGTTGTTAAACCAACTCCCCATGCAACCAACATGAATTATTGAATAAATGATTAATTAATAATTTTAAAAAAATCCAAAATATTTAATTGGCCGCATCGGTCACCCATCATTGACTGGTGGTCAATACCAACCAAAGATTGTCCGTAGGTGCCACCTCTAGCCCTATTGGGATCATAATATCCCGATATACAGGGTCTTGGTTGGATAAATAGATTCCGTTGGTTATTTTGGTCGTAAAAGGAAACGAAAGATTTTGTTGCCTTCTACAGCCGAATTCAAAGCCTGAATCCATTGATTCAACCATATTCCTATAGATCGACTTGTTCTGATCCTACCAAGATCGAATGTGGTGCTAATGAGGGCGACCTTTGACCATTGTTGACCGATTGCCATTTTAATTTTTTTTTTCAAATTTATGAATAAATTGTTAAATTATTTATTCAATAAATTAAATAATTATTTAAGTTCATTTGTAATTTTAAATATTATAAAAATCATATTATTTTTAAAGTTGATTTTGCATGTGTTGAATGTACCCGTATTATTCTTCAATTACAAAAGAAATTTATATTAAAATTTAATTCATTATATAAATAATTTAATATATATATATTTTTTTAAAATAACTAAAATTGGATTGATTGGTTGGTGTAGGCCATTGGAATAACGACAGTGACAGTTAATAGTAAATATGAATAAAAACAAATTTCTAAGGTACAAATAATATTATTCAACTCATGAATAAATAAAATAAATCATCTGAATTCATAAACATATCAAATAAAATTTTCCCCCTTATTAATCCATTCAAAGCAAAATAAAATAAACTAACAGAACCAAGAAAGTAACCTTAAAATATATAATGTGTTTCCGACAGTCCTATGCTTCAAAAGAGATAAAAATAAGGTAAAGTGGGGCAGGCCTTCGTATAGGAGGGCACCTGAATAATTCATCCTATTCATGAAGGTTTAATTGTGTTCTTAAATTCAAGTACGAAATCCTCAATAGTTACCATCTCGTTGTCGCAGACTTTCCTCCACGTAATTTAATAAGTATAATCGCAAAAGTATATTTCTTCTCTTCAAGGCTTTTAACCTATTATAGATATTCATATAACAAGGATCAAAAACTAAATCTAGTTCAAATAAAGGGGGATCAAACACTAAATTCGGTTCAAATAAACTGCAAAATCGGAAAATCCTGCATATCTTGTGTTATGCCCAGGAAAATGAAGAGCTGACGTGGGAAAGTCACGTGAAGGGTGACCTGCTCCCGTCAGAGCTGCATGCACACGTTAGACCTACCAAGTGATATGGAGCCCACACGCGTCCCTTTTTCTGCAACGAGTCGTGCGATGTCAGCTTGGGAAAAGGAAGATGGGACGTAAAGCCGGATTACATCCTGACAATCACACCAAACCATGGATTTAGTGATGATTATACGCTTCAGTCTGATATAAAATGAAGACGACCCCTTCATTAAAGGGATTCGACTGTTTCTCATACAAAAGAACTCTCTCTCTCTCTTGTAATAATCATTTTTACTTTTTTCAACTTATGTAAGTCAGCCCGCAACCGCGACCTGACCCACACTAACATCAATACAAATCAGTGGACGTAGGACTTGCTACCTTAGCATCCGAACCACTTAAAAAACTCCTTTTGCATTTATTTCTCTTTCTATATTCCATTTTCACGTGTATTAAACACCAATCAACGTTACGCATGTGGGAAATTCGTTGGTGCCTAAAACGAGCATCAACAGCTTGGCGCTGAAGGAGGGCCCTCCCGATTTAGTGTCTACCCTTCATCAAGAGAATCTTTCTTTGCCTCTTGGTCTTACGGCTACAATGGCCATCTGAACCTCCGCAGAGGGGAACCGGCATGCTGAAGGAGTCCCCCTGAACCCCGAGGGACACCCCTTCCAAACACTACCTCTAATTTAAAATGCTCAGGGAATACCCCTGCCAGAAAATAAGTGGACCACCCGCCGCAGAAGCTGGAGAGGTTACAATACTTCCAGACAGGTCCAATCCAAAGGTTGGCCGCCTGACCAAGGCATGTCATCTGACTGTAGGAGTGGTACAACCAAAAACGCCCTGCAGTCGCGCGAGGCAAAGGGGCGATAGCTCATCTGTGACTGCGTTGCGTAATGAGAGGTAAACAAGTGGCAAAAACAAGCCTACGGGCTCCCAAGGGCGCCGAATACCAAAGGTGCCCCCAAGCGGGGGTATCGGCAAAGGCCGAGACTTGGCGAAAGAGTGGACCCCGAGCCTGTCCCATGCCACGATGCGCAAACCTAAGCAAAAGTCTTTGGGCATGGTGGTCCCGATCATTGCAATGAGCGATCCCGATCGTTATGCGGGAGGCCCTCACACCTGAGGGCGCTGTGCCACCGCAAGGGTCGTGAAAGTGCCCCTCACAACCCATCGCCTCACACGCCTAGTCGGGCGTGGTGTCAAGTGCGACCGAAATGCCGACCGCGGAGGAATCCGATCTTCGAACTTTCCTGAATCCATGGCCTAGGGAAGACGGGGCTCGCGCAGGTGAAAACAACCCCCAATTGGCTCCATTACCGCAAATTGAGGAGCCGTGCGAGCTGGGATAGGTTAAGGGCGGGAACAAAAGCGAGCAGCGCGAGTCGCCTCTGCATCCCCATTTTCTTCGGAGAAGTCTAGTTGCCCCACTTACGGAGGTTGAATGCGAGATATGCGGCCGTTTGATGGAAACTATGATCCGCAGGATCATTTATATGAGTTCAACGACCTGATGGAGCTCCACCAGGTTTCGGACCTTGCGAGAATTGCCGTTGTTTGGTGTGACAGCCGGACTTCTCACGCCGGGTGGTTAAGGTCCCGCTCCCGGGGTGGTCGTCGTTCCGTGGCCTCGGGATGAGCACGACATTCTTGCGGCATTTCCAAGCCAACCAGAAATTTTCAATGCCTTTGAGCTACCTCAAAGAACATAAGGCAAGAAAGAGAATCCCTGTGAGGGTCCTTACGTTGCAAGCTCCATAGGGGAGGGGAACTCAATAAGGTGGCCCATGCCCCGAAGAGTCCATCCAGAACTCTTATAATAGCGGGAGAGTTTGCCCAGCAAACCCGACCCGTGGAAGGAGGAGTGCCCGGTGAGGCGATATTTCCCTCACCAGATTCTCAACCTTTGGCTGAAAAATATCTCCGAATAGAGAATTCGTTGGCGCACTTCGCCGGGGTCACGATCTGACGGCACCTCCGGCGGTATGTGAGGGGTTGGGGAGACAACGGGAGGAGCGATCGCAAAGGAGACAATGACGATCAAAAGGCGAAAAGGAAGAAACCCCACTCGAGCGAAAAAATCCTATGCTCTTGTCCCCTGTCACCGCAATGAGGACTCGGTACACTCCATTGAATGTGTCCATATCCGCGATCCTCGACAAATCCAGGGGAAGCCAACCTGCTCAAAGGTGAGCCGAGAACCCATGAAAACTCCCTATGCTACGGCCGAGGGCTTGACAAAAATACGCCGTTACCATCGGGATAATGGGCATCACGCCGATGAATACCAAGAAAGCTCCTAAAGCGAAAGCTATTAAAGAGCTTATCAAGAAGGGAGGCAAGGGAGTACATTGATGACTCCCCCGAAAGGAAAACCAAGGGGAGCGAAAGAACAAGCATCGTGATCGTAGGCGTACTGCCGGTGGTGAACCTGATTTTTGGAGAGGTCCGCACCCTCGGCCCGGGAACACGCAGGCGCGAGAAGTATGCTCGGGAAGCACATCATGACCCGATCAAGGTCATGAGCACATGTCGAGCGACCTCGGGGAAGGGGGAAAGGCAAGAAGGAAGAACCAATCACCTTGCAGCGAAGGAGGCAAGGCTCGCCCTTTGCGCCCACCCACACGAGGGCATCCCTGGTGATCACACCCCACCCCCGATAGGGTGTCATAATGTCTGCGAGAATGCTTTGTGGGACACCCGACTTGAGCCTTTGTGAACATTCTTGTTTCAAGTCCCGTTTTCGATAGAATGAACCCCACCAGGTGAGGCCGACTGAAGCTAGCCTCGATGCCTCTCACGGTTTTATAGGGGATCACACCCGATCCCAGTTTGGAACAATCGCCTCAGTCCACGCCCTCGCGACTACAAGCGAGGTGACTAGGGTTAGAATTCTTGATCGTGGGTGCCCTGTGGAACCTTGAATGGAATCTGGGCGCCTCTGCCCGAGAACCTTGAAGGCGATTACTTCCATTTATCATCTCGGGAAGATGAAGTTCCTCACCTCCCATCGGGGATCGGGGAGGATGGGCCCGGGTGCAGCGCATCTCGCGAATGCTACGTAAAGCGGTCCAAATGGCCGAGCAAGCGGAAGGGCATTTCGCGGTGGGCGCCCAGCGAAAGGGCCCCTATGGGCGATCAGCGGATCGAGCCACGGCCTGGTCCAGCGAGGATAATATAGATCCAGCGAATTAAATCCCCTCCCGCGGCCGGTTGAGGATCTATCCGAAGTTTGGTTGACCCCAAAAGGGCCCAGAGCCGAATGCTAAAGATGGAAGTGTCTCCAATCCGGCTTTAAGCCCTTTCGGTAGTCAAGCTTCTTTGAAAGAGAACATTGATGTGTTCGCCTTTGTCGCATGCGGATATGGTGGATCGGCCCGGACGTTATTTGCCATTCCACGAAGGCGTCGGCAGGTTGGAAGCTAAGCCAGGGTTCGCCAAAAGAAGAGGCGATGGATCCGAGCGGTACGCGCGTTAAAAATCGAAGTGGAGAACCTTCTCCGTTTGGATCAGTCGCGAGGCTCTGCAGGGCACAGGTAAACGTAACCCGGTCCCCTGGGTAAGCCAAATGGCAAGTGGCGAACTGCGTAGACTTCTTTGACTCCAACAAAGCTTGCCCGAAAAGACGACTTCCCCTACCAAAGGAATTGACCCTTCCACTTTCGTTGATGCCACCTTCGGGACACGAGGCGTTAAGCCTTCATGGATGCATACTGGGATACAATCAAATCCCGATGTATAAGCCGATGAGGAGCATACGACCTTCATTACTGGATCGGGGCTATATTTGCTACAAAGTGATGCCTTCCCGGCCTTAAGAGCAGCGGGTGCGACCCTTATCGGAGGTTGGTCAACCGGAATGTTCTCCGACTAGATCGGGAGGTGACAATGGAGGTCTATGTGGACGACATGCTTGGTCAAGTCCCTAGGTCACCTCGTTAACATATTAAGCATCTCGTTGAGATGTTTGACATACTCCGTCTCTTCGAATGAAGGCCTTGAACCTCTCAAGTGTTCATTCGGGTATCGTCAGGGGGAAAATTCCCAGGGGTATATAGGTCAATTAGCGGGGCATAGAAATAAACCCCGAAAAGATTCAAGCTCGCTTTCGACATGGAGAGCGACAAAGAGCAAGGGGGTCATGGAGTCCTGAATAGGGCGAATAGCGGCACTGTCCGCTTCATATCGAGGCTAACAGACATGCTTACCATTCTTCAATGTTCGAAGGCCAATAAAAAGGCGAGTGGACTTCCGAATGCGAGCGAGCATTCCAAAGTATAAAAGAGCATCTTGGGGAAGCCACCTCTCATCTCTAAAACCTCTTCACAGAAACCTGCTCATCTACCCTGTCCGTGTCTCGGCCATGGCCAAGCGGTGCGCTTTTTAATACGGGGAAGGGGAAGGAAAAAGCTCGGATGGGCCAATATATTATGCAAAGTAAACGTCTATCGGATGCCGAGATGAGGTATCCAGGAAATAAGGGCGACTAGCTTTTGCCCCCTACCTGTCGCGTCCAAGCTTACGACCTTACTTCCCATGCCCATACGATCAATGTAATGACAAATTACCCCTCAGGCAGTCCTCCGAGAAACTAGAGGCCTCGGGAAAAAGGAAAACCGCTCAAATGGGCCATGGAGTCGAGCCAGCCTTCGACCTAAAGTATACGCCGAGTCGACCATCAAAGGCAGGTGCGTGCAGACTTTATCTCGAATTCTCCTATCTCCCAAGCGAGCAGATCCTAGCGAAGTCAGGGCAAGAAACTATTCTGGGACCTATCGACCTGGAGTTCCTACATCGGCGGGGTCATCAAACGAGAAAAGATCCCGGGGTGTCGGTCCTTCTCTCGCAGTCCCGAGGGGTCCAAATTCATGGAGTTCTCCTGGTTCGGGTTTAAGGCGACCAACAATGAGGTCTCGAATACGCTCGCTCGGGCTTGGGTTGCGACTCGCCAAGGAAATGGGTGCAACCGCGGAATCAAGGTATTTTACAAAAGCGACTCCATGCTAGGTCGTCCAACCAGATTCTAGGAGAATACCAAGCCAAGGAAGGGAACATGGTCCGCTACCCGAACGGGGAAGCTAAGTCTCTCGGGGTCGTTTAGGCACTTTGAAATCGCCGATCTGATCCCCGGGAGAGCAAGCACTATAGCAGACGCCTTGGGCAAAGATAGCCCCCTCATCATTAGATTCCCGAGGCTCCACGAGCATTCCTGCTTCGCCCTTTCCCCGGCCGATGCTCCGACTATATCCGACCGACGAGCCATGAAGGCGTGGGTTCAAGGCCAGGACTTCGGATGACTCCCATTATACAGACCTCAAAGATGGGACCTTCGCCTAGCGACAAGGTCGGGGCAAGGGTCCCTGCGAGTAAGGTCGCTCGCTTTCACACTCATCGGGGGATCAGGGCCTATACAGGGAGAGGATTGTGCCTCCCTCTCCTCCG
Organism: Pistacia integerrima; assembly: GCA_026225825.1. Lineage (NCBI taxonomy): Eukaryota > Viridiplantae > Streptophyta > Magnoliopsida > Sapindales > Anacardiaceae > Pistacia > Pistacia integerrima. The sequence goes on along the minus strand of CM047750.1, from coordinate 12,627,653 downwards.
ATGTGTAACCAAAGGGTGAAAGAAAGCCAGATCTACATCATGAGGGAAATTCATGAAGGGATCTCGCGGTAACCACACGCAGCTCGATCTCTGCGAACAAAATTGTGTCGTCGGGGATATTATTGGCCCCCAATCCAAGAAGATAGGCACAACTTTGTCAAGAAGTGCAACAAATGCCGGGCTGTTCGCGAACATTCCAGTGCCTCTCACGTGACCACTATGTCTAGCCCCTCCCCCGGCCATTTTCCATGTGGGGGATCGACCTTATCGGCCCCATGCCGGAGGGTGGGAGGGAGGGGTCAAGTATGCCGTGGTCGCGGTAGACTATTTTACAAAAATGGGTCGAAGCCGGGAGCCACTAGCCACGATCACGATCGGGAAGTTAAGAGACCCTTCTGCTTCAAGAACATAGGTGTTGCGTTACTGAATTCCTCACACCCTCATCTCGGGGATAATGGAAAGCAATTCGATAATGAGGAGTTCAAGCGGTTCTGCTTCAGTGACGAAATGGGCATCCATAAAAAATTTGCCTTAGTCGCCCGGACGCAGCGAATGGCCAAGTTGAAGCGATCCAACAAGACCATCAAGCACACTCTAAAAGCCAAGCTCGGGCGCCTAAGGGAAATTGGGGCCGACGATCTCCCAGTTTTTAGTGGGCGTACAGGGACAACTCCAAGGACCTCCACCTCGAAAACCCCATTTTCGCAGGCCTATGGTTTCTGCAGGCGATGATCCCCGTAGCAGAGGTCGGGACCGGGTTCTCTTCGAGGGACGTACAACGAGGACGACAACGGAAGCACTTCGAGAGCAAGTTTGGATCTAAGGTGAAGAGCGTCCGCAAAGGCAAGGGCCTCGCTAAGGATGGCAGCCTAGGGCCAGGCGAGCAAAAAGGTTCTTCGACTCAAAGGTCCCGTCGAAGAGACTTCCGGGTTGGAGACCTGTGCTAAAGGAAGTTCTCCTCGGGACCTGAGAGCAAGTGCTTTGGGGTACTAGGGCCTAATCGGGAAGGTCCATACCGGATCGACAAAGTGATCGGGACCCGGGGACCTACCATCTCAAAAAGATTGAACGCTCTAAGGTACCCCGAGCTTGGAACGCCGAAGCACCTCGAGGCCATACTATCGGTAATCCGAACTCACTTCGACTTTTTGTTAATTTCTTTTGAAGTATTACTTTGTTCGCTTAAAACAGTTCGCATGTATTCTTCCCGCGTGTAAGAATTTGTATGTAATCGCTTATGTAAATCACAATTGTAAAATAGTGCATATATATGAGAAAACGAATCTGCAATTGTAAATGTCTTCATTTGTGTACAAAAAGTTAAAAAGTACAATGGGGACAATCCATTACACTAAGGCGGTCGGGAAGATCCTTCGAGCGAGACCCACCTCGTCGGGTCCCTCGGGCGGCCGCGGCACTGTTCGTCCCTCCTCGGCCATGGGAGCCATAAGGTCGCCCGCGAGCTCCCGGGGAGGTCGGGGGAGAAGTCCCAAATCGGGGTGGGTTCCTTGCACGCAGGGGTGTGATGGATCCGATCGCCCGGACCCGCGGCCTTCCTCCTCCATCTCCTCGGGGTACCGATTCTCGCATTTCGCATCGGCCTGGAAGCGACTTTCTCCCCGACTCTCCCGCTCGGCCTCAAGGGCTAGCCTTTCTTGTTCAGCCCCTTTGTCTTCTTCACTGGCAGCCCTGCTTCGAAGGTCGCCCGCATTTCGGTCCTTTCGCCGACCTCCTTGGTCCCGAGCCGGGCGGTTGTCCTCCTTTTGGGAGCTCTTTAATCTCCCTCCGCACGCCGGCCGAGCTCACCTTTTGGAAATCACCGATCGCAAAGCGGCTCCCTTTTGTTCGATACTGTTCACGCTCGAACGCCTTGCGTTCTTTCAAACAACGGCACTGTGCTCGCTTAGCTTCGCGACCTCCTCTTCTAGGTCGCTTGTCCCCTTCGCCCCCGTCCCCGGGTCCCCGCGCTTCTTTCCATGGACATCCTCATCGCAAGCAATCCTCGCGAGCAAGAGTACGAGTTAGAAATAAATCGGATTGAAATTTCAGTAGGCTAGGTTTACCTTGCCTCGAGTCAAACGACGAGCCTTATAGTCGCGTCAGATCAGAATTGCATACGATTCCGATAAGCTGCAATCGAAGAGGCCATAAACGATGGGCTGCCTGGGTACTCGCACTCCCACGAGTCTAGAACAGGGCCTTCGCCTTGTCGCTAGACGCCTCGCCTCACGGGCTCCTTGCCCGACCTCCGGACCGCTGCACGACCTCGAGGCTCTCCCTCGATTCGGCTCACTCGTCAGGGCCTGAATTTGCTTTCTTCTTTGACTTCTGGGCCGGAGCCTCCGCTGGGGCGAGGGGGCAGCCGACCCGCCCGAGGCGCCTGGCCTCGCCTCGGGGCCCCTTGCCCCCCTTGCGCAAAGCAGGCGGGGGTGAAGTTGGGCAATCGTCGCACCGGGCCAGCCGGGAGATTTGCCCAGCAAGATCGGCCGCCCCTCTCGCTCCTCGATCGAGGAAAGATAAATGGCGCGACGGATCCCGCCCTGGACTCCTTTGGAGGCATAGGTTCTCGCATTCCAAGTTCGTTAGTAAACGAAATCATTCTACGCACTCGAAGGAAACCAGTAACTACCTCTCGGAGGTTCTAACGACGCGCTTGCCCGAAAAAACCGCACTTCCGCAAGTTCGGCGGCCTTGTCACAAGTTCCTCGCGCGCGACTATCCCCTCGCCACACTCCGGGAGGATACGAGCCTGTCCTTGGGTCCGCGAGTAGCGAATCGCGGTCGCGTTCTATTAACTCAGAAAACAAAAACAGTCGTTATTATGGATCAAAGGGCAGGCAGGATAATGAACTCAGCGAGAGAAAAACCTACTTGGATTTTGAAAACGGCAATAAGTCACGTAAAAGAAAAAAGAAGAACTTTGTCTCGTAGGCTCCGCATTGCCCGGGGATAAGTGTATCGCCGCGGCAATGGTAGGGTCGCCGAGACAGTAGTACGAGTCCTTGTCCCTACTCTTCTTAAGGTGAAGAGGGCGACACCGAGCCCTCCACCGCCTGGCTCTCCCAAGCCGCTCGCAGACGCGAATGTACATCGCGGACATGATGACATACGCGTTTACGCCAATTGCATCGGATGCATCCTCGAAATGATCCAGGACCTCGACCTGATGAAAGGATGGAAGGGAATCCTCCCTCCACCCTTGAAGATCTCCTCGAGACGCGGCGTGCCATCAACCGGGCGCCATGACGGTCCCTGTGGTCGAGGAACACCTTCCGCGCGAATATCGTATCAAGGCTTTATTCTATTACATTCCTCGGAAGTAAGAACCGGAGTAAACATCGAGGGTCGCGGCCCTGGGAACTTCCCGCGAGGACGAGCCGGGGTTCCTTCCTCGAGTCGGATGTTTCGACCTTGGCTTCCATTCCGGGCCGCAACATCGGAAAACAGCACACGGCATTAGGGCCTTTGTGTTCGTCCCCAGTAATGGTATGGGACATCTTAAAATCTACAAGTGACTCGAGCCGCCATCCACGGCTCGAACCCAATGCGGCGCGAGTCTCCGGTGAAACGCCGAGAGACCCAACGCCATTATCCAATCAAACCCAATGCCTTTTTTTAAAAAAAAAAAAAAAAAAAAAAAAGGGAAAGAACCTTACTCTCGGGATGCGAGGGGCCGAGACCGAAACTCGCCTCGGCTGTCTGTCTACCGATCGGAAGAAAGTTGCTTCTCGTGTAAAGATTTGTCACTTGGGGCGAAAGAAACCTCGACGACCTCATCGAAAAAAATGCAAAGTTTTTATATACGGGTTGCGAATCAACCGGTTACCCATTACCCTTGAACCCTGAAACGACAACCCTTTACAACTCTCTCCCCACATCATGCTCACGCCGCATTAAATGACGTGATAATGGTCAGCGCCCTTGTTCTGCCTCGCGCTACTAAGGCCAGGCGCTAACGGTGCTTAAGCCAAAGACGCTGAGGCATTTAATGTGCAGATAAGCTTTAACGCTTGCGGACCCGGTATCAAAGATGACAACATGGAACCAGTTCATTGAATCGCATGACAGAGGAGCCGCCCGCATCCGAGTCGCTAAGGCCTGGAGATTGTCAGGTCGGCTCCCGGGCGAAATGAGCAGCGAGAATCGTGCCTTCTGCCAGTTACCCCGTGCCGAGCTCATCCCTGGCCTGTGCCTGGGAGGGCGACCAAAATCTCCGATGTAACTTAGTTTCCAAGGTCCGGAACCTTCCGAACCTTAAAAACTAGGGGGCTTCTGTTATGCCGAAAATGAAAGAGGCCGGCGTGGGAAAGTCACGTGAAGGGTGACTGCTCCCGCGAGCCTGCATGCACACGTCGGACTTTGCCAAGTGATATGGAGCCCACACGCGTCCTTTTTCTTTTTCGCACAGTCGGGTGCGATGTCGACAGGGAAAAGGAAGATGGGACGTAAAGCCGGGATTACATCGACAATCACACCAAACCATGGATTTAGTGATGATTATACGCCTTCGATCGATATAAAATGAAGGACGACCCTTCATTAAAGGGATTATTCATTTCTCATACAAAAGAACTCTCTCTCTCTCTTGTAATAATCATTTTTACTTTTTTCAACTTATGTAAGTCAGCCCGCAACCGTGACCTGACCCACACTAACATCAATACAAATCAGTGGACGTAGGACTTGCTACCTTAGCATCCGAACCACTTAAAAAACTCCTTTTGCATTTATTTCTCTTTCTATATTCCATTTTCACGTGTATTAAACAGCCAATCAACGTTACGCATGTGGAAATTCGTTGGTGCCTAAAACGAACATCAACATCTTGGTCAAAGAATTCGAAACCAAACCTCAAATAGGGGAATGTGTCATGCTTTTTCCCATGGTTTAAACATAGCACAAGTTTGAGCAGCTTGTTTGAAGTAAAGGAGTGACAAGATGTGATGTAATACATGTTCTGGCAAATGAGATATTCTATCCACCCTCTCAATAGTCAGTACTCTCTTCCTCATTGGTCAAATTTACCTGAAACAATAAATTATATTTATATTCTGAGCCAATTATTTGAAACAATACAAGGTAATACGAAATCAAGACAGAAAACACACACAAAGCACAAACAATAAAGAGAAGGAAAATACATACGATTTGTTCTAATTCACCTAATTAACAAACTACGTTTAACGTTAATATAATTGCAAAATTGTCTGACTTCTCTCGTTACAATTAAAGTAATTTGCTCTATACTTTGTTATCACTTTCATACTAGAGACAAACCTAATATTACAAGGATTTTTATTTCTAAGCCTAAACCTAATAGTGAATTGATAACTTAAAGAAAAACTTTGCAAAAATTTTTGAACCCTAAAATTAAATCTGATTCTCCCAAAATTAATAACTTAGAGCTTGCCCCTTGAGATTCCCCATTGCACCAGCTGAAAAAAGAGAGACCAATTTTTTCTGTTCAAAACACAGAGAGATCCGACGTTTATCTTTTTCTTTATCAACAGAAAGTGAAGTAACCAATGATTATATAGGGATTCCGAGATTTTACCATCAACCATCGCTGGTAAAAGGTGGTACGTTAGCGTCACCTACGGCCCTACAAGGTTCATGATATCCTGATATACAGGAATCTGGTAGGATAATGGGATTTTCAAAAATCAAATTACCAAACAGTTCGTTGTTTTAGTTCAAGAATTAAGTGACATATCCCAAACGCACTCTTAGTTTCTAAAAAGTTTCAAATTTATATTTTTTTATGTAAATAACAATATATTATTCAAACATGAAACATCAACAAGTTTCCATTTAGTATCCGTAGGCAGTTTAATAATTAATTCCATTGAGTACTTTAAAAAAGATTGATAGAGATATGTGTCATCTCTATACTTAAAATTTGATAATATTAGGTTGAGTAAACAACTTTTTCCCACCCAAGATTTGGCTTAATGACACTTTCCCACCCAAAAAGTTTCAAAATACCACTTTTTCATCCAAAGTTAATATTTCGTTACTATTTTAATCGATTCTGGTGGCAAAAATTCTCTCCGTCACCACTATTTGAATCTCTTGTCTCTTCTCTACAAAACTCCTCTCACTCTGATACCTGATTTTTCGCTGATTGCCGACTACTGCAATGCTAGTGTTTTCTATTCTTAGCTAATTTCTGATTATGAATATTCAATAAGTCACCACTATTCGATCCATCTGCTTCTATTTTACAAAACCCTTCTTACCTTGACTTCTGGTAACTCGTCAAACACCAGCTAGGAAAGTAAAGTGTATTTGGGTATTAAAAGAATATAAACTTTGGGTGGAAAAGTGATATTTTAAAATTTTTTGAGTGAAAAAGTTTCATTAAGGCAAACCTTGGGTGGGAAAAAGTCGTTTACTCTATTAGGTTCCAATAATAGTTATAGAGTACGATTATAGGTACAAAATTAGCATATAAATTTAGTGTAGAAAATTGATGTGATAAGAATAAACTAATTTGTAAATATATTTAATATTGAATTAGATTGGATGAATTGCACCATAAAATTTTATTATAATTCGTATGAGTGTTTTTTATAGCATATTGAAACTTAGATTCTTTTCCACAGAATAGATTGATTATATTGGATATTTCAAACTTTAAATTCATTTTAATGGATTAGAATTAATATCTTTGTGGATTGGATTAGTTTTGATGCATTGAATTTATTGCACTATAACCATTCCCTTTCATCCTAACTTAATTGGATTATGTTTTACAATAATTATAAAAAGAAAATTAAAAATGATAATCTTTAAAGATAAGTAGTATAAATTTTATGTTGATCCAATTCACTTAATAGCAAGTTGTAGGAAAAACACATAAACCTCACTTTTGGTTCATTTTGTTTTCAGTAATGGAGTTTTTGACTCGATGGTTTTGCATTCAATCAAAGCATCCACTTGGACAATGATATTACGTTTAAAACATATACAACTAGAGGTGAGCATGGGTAAAGGATAGAATTGAAATCGAAGGATATCTATCCGTTGATTCCGAGTAGGAACCAAAATTGACCACATTAGGATCTGGTTTCGGTTCTGGAAAATTAGAATTGGGAATTCTCGGGTCCGGTTCTGGTTTCGGCAGTGTTGGAATCAGAACCGGAATTGAGGTCCAAGTACCCAGCTAGGAATGAGATTGAATTATAATTTTTGTAAACTGTTAGGGGTGTATTTGTCATTTTGAGATATATATATCTCATTTAAATATATCATATGAAATTATTTCACTTCCAAATTAAAATCATGAACCATAAATTATAATATCATTACATGAAATAACTTCAATGGTATTTATGTAATCATACAAGGTCAAATAAAAAAATTCAAATAAATAAAGAGTACTACTGTACTAGTCTTGGATTATTATATTTGTTGTTATATTTGATGTTAGTTAGGTTGTGGTTTAGTTAGTAAGTCAGTTAGTTTAACTGTGGTGTAGTTGGTTAACTGTGGTATAGTTGGTTTAACTATGAGTTAGTTGTAAATGTACATAACGAAGAGAACAGAACATTGTATTTGCTACTGGCTTTGTAGCTTTACAGCCTAAATAATAATTTCTGAATATTCATCATCTTCTTCTCTAAATTGAAACATGGTATCAGAGCAGGCTTCGAAGTCTTCTCAATCTTGATTTCTTTCTTCTTCAATTTTTCCCCAAATCTCCAATATCGTCTGATTTCTTTCCTTTTCAATTTTTTCCCCAAATCACCAATTTTGCCCAAATAATAGCAGAGATACAAGATGTCGAATGTCACTGATTCTGGATCTCCTCTCTACATTCATCCATCAGACACTCCTGGTTCAGTCTTGGTCTCAAAGCTCACCTCAGTACGAGAAAATTACGGAATATGGAGTCGCGCCATGACAGTTTCTTTGAGAGCCAAAAATAAGTTAGGGTTTGTAGATGGATCTTGTAAGAAGTTCGAATTTAATCAATCGTTGCATGCTCAATGGGAGCGTTGTAACTCTTTTGTTCTTGCATGGATTTTTAATACAGTGTCGAAGGAAATTTTCAATAGTATCGTCTACTCAACCAGAGCTAATCAAGTTTGGCAGGACTTGAAAGAGCAATACAACAAGATAAATGGGACAAGAGTGTTTGGGATTCACAGGGAGATAGCCAATTTGATGCAAGGAACAAACTCGGTGGCTGCTTACTATAACAAACTCAAGACTCTGTGGGATGAATTGAGTTCGCTAGTGAGTTTACCACCACCAGATAGTGACTCGGCCAAAGCTTATTTAGCTCACCTGAATCAGCAGAAACTACTGCAATTTCTTATCGGACTAAATGATTCTTATGGAATGGTTCGAAGTCAAATATTGTTAATGGTGCCTCTGCCATCTGTGAATCAAGCTTACTCTATAGTAAGTCAGGATGAGAGTCAAAAGGTGTTAACAGGATACAATCAGCTACTGAAGTTACCACAGCATTATATTCACAAGGCAACCAAAGAAATTCAGGTCAACATTCGAAATATAAAGGAAAAAAACCTTACATTGAATGTGATTACTGCCATGCACCTGGACACAAGAGAGATACCTGCTACAAACTTCATGGATATCCGGCTGATTTTCAAATTAACAAGGGGAAATCTGGAATGAAAGCTAAAGCCAATCAAGCTCAACCAAGTCTGGAGCAGGGATCACAGTCGCAAGTGTTAAATACTGAAGTTGCTACTGATGGTGCTAAAGGAGGAGCTAACCTGGGAAATGTATTGACTCTAGAACAATATGCTCAACTGCTGCAGCTGCTGGGAAAGGAGAATCGAATAACACCATCAGCCAATTTGGCAGGTAAGACCATCTCATTATGTTCAAGTCTTGATAATGTGAATGATTGGATATTAGATTCAGGGGCCACAGACCATATGACCCATGATTTCAGTAATTTTGATTCTACCATAGCTAGTCAATCGTCCATGAATAGCTTCGTAGGTCTCCCAAATGGCAGTAAAACTTCAATTAGGAATATTGGATCAGTTCATTTACAAGAAGACTTACTACTTGAAAAAGTCTTGTATTTACCTGATTTCAAATACAATCTGCTGTCGGTATCTAAATTTACATCTTCAAGTCGTTGCTCCATCACTTTTTATCCGGATTTTTGCATTGTCTAGGACCTTTGGACTGGCAAACTGAGGGGGATTGGTAAGCTATGCCAAGGGTTGTATCATTTCATCCCTATCTCCAAAATAAAAGGTTGTTTACATGATTTTACTCCAGCTTTAAGAAAAGCATTAGGCATATGCAAGTTTGATTGTAATAAGGAGATATTTTGTAATTCCACAAATTCTGTTGATGCTCATGTTGATTCATCAATAAAAAGGTCTTTGAATATTGAGGATATTGTACTTTGGCATAGACGATTAGGGCATGCTCCATTACCCATTTTGCAAACTATAAATCCTGGAATTTCAGTTCAAGAAAAGTTTCATTGTGAAGTTTGTCCCCTGGCCAAACAAACCCGATTACCTTTTAGTCTAAGTGAGACAACTACATCAAATGTGTTTGATTTATTGCATTTAGATGTTTGGGGACCTTACAAGGTATCAACACAAGGTAATGCAAGATATTTCCTTACTGTGGTAGATGATCATACTAGAACTACATGGTCGCTTATACGTTTAAAGCTGATGTGTATCAAACATTGAAGAATTTTCTGATTATGGTAAAGAATCAATACAATAAAACCCCTAAGTCTATTAGAACAGACAATGGAACAGAATTCTTTAATCAAAATTGCCAAGAATTGTTGTCTAGCTTGGGAATTATACATCAAAGTACTTGTGTCTACACTCCACAACAAAATGGAGTTGTAGAACGCAAGCATAGACACATCCTCAACATTGCTAGAGCATTCAAGTTTCAATCTCAAATTCCAGAATTTTTGTGGGGTTATGCAGTAAAAGCAGCAGTTTATGTTATCAATAGATTGCCTACCAAGGTTTTGAATGGTATTTCACCTTTTGAGAAGTTCTATGGCCATCAACCTAAGCTGGATCATTTGAGAGTTTTTGGTTGCCTAGCGTATGCTACAAATCTCAATTTTCAAGGTAAATTTGCACCAAGGTCCATCCCATGTGTTTTCCTTGGTTATTCAGCCTATAAGAAAGGATATATCCTATATGATTTGCAATCCAAAACAGTGAGTGTTAGCCGGGATGTTGTTTTCCATGAACAAATTTTTCCCTTCCATATGCATCGTTCCAATAAACCATTATTTCCTCTTGAGAACTTTATGGAAGAAGAGCTAGTTTATTCATCCTCTGATTTGGATAATTATCATGAGACAGAACCTATTGTATCTAACCCTATAGCCCCTGTTTCACCCTCAGTTGTACCTACTGTTTCTTCCTCTTCACACAATCAACTTCGCAAATCCAGTAGAACCTCTAAGCCACCTATTTGGACAACTGATTTTGTGTGTCCCACTCTGCCACAATCAAATCTGATTCCTACTGTCAAATACCCCATTCACAATTACATAACTTACAATCATCTTTCCCCAACCTACCAAAGATGTTTGTCTAGTATATCTACACTTACTGAACCAAATTCTTTCACCCAAGCATCAAAGGATCCTAATTGGGTTGCAGCCATGCAACAAGAGATTCAAGCCTTGGAAAGAAATGGGACATGGTCTTTGGTTTCTCTACCACCGGGTAAGGTTCCAATAGGGTGTAAATGGGTATATAAACTCAAGTACAGAGCTGATGGGACTCTAGACAGGTATAAGGCCAGATTGGTGGCCAAAGGATTTACACAGAAGGCAGGAATTGATTATGAGGAGACTTTTTCTCCTGTGGTGAAAATGGTGACAGTGAGGTTAGTCTTAGCTATTGCATCGTTGAGAGATTGGCCTCTCTTCCATTTAGATGTTGATAATGCTTTTTTGCAAGGGGATCTTCAAGAAGAAATATACATGCATTTGCCACAAGGTTTTTCCAATACACATGCTCAATCTTTAGTTTGTAAATTGCACAAGTCACTCTATGGCTTGAAACAAGCTTCTCGGCATGGAACACCAAACTCACCACTGCCTTGTTAGCAGGAGATTTTCAACAATCCCCTTCCGATCATTCTTTCTTCTTTAAAAAGCATAATGGTCATATTGTGATTCTTCTTGTATATGTTGATGATTTAGTGATTACAGGGAATGATGCTTCTATGATTCAAGCCACTAAAGATCTATTGCATTCAAATTTTAAACTCAAAGACTTGGGACATCTTCGATATTTTTTGGGTTTTGAAGTGGCTCGTTCTTCCAAAGGTATAACTCTCTGTCAAAGAAAGTATGCTTTGGAATTGATAGCTGAATCTGGTCTAGCAGCTTCTAAGCCCACTTTGGTTCCACTTGACCCTCAATTGGAAGCTTACAATCAGAGTATGATCAAGCTTTTTCCCCCGGACATCCCGATCCTATCTTAAGTGATCATTCAGTCTATCAAAAGTTGATTGGCAAGCTGTTATATTTGTGCCTCACCAGACCTGATTTAAGTTTTGCAGTAAACTTGCTTAGTCAATTCATGCATCAGCCCAAACAGTCCCATCTCAACACTGCCATGAAAGTTGTTCGATATGTGAAGGGTTCTCCTGGTTTAGGATTATTGTTCCCAGCTGATGGTACATTACAGCTACAAGCTTTTTGTGACTCAGATTGGGCCTCCTGCCTCATGACTCGTAAGTCCGTAACTGGGTTCTGCATCTTTCTGGGCGACTCCTTGCTGTCCTGGAAATCCAAGCGACAAGTCACAGTATCTAGATCTTCATCCGAAGCTGAATATCGTGCTATGGCTTCCACAGTTTGTGAACTAGTTTGGGTGTCTCAACTGCTTACTGATCTTGGTTTTCCCCTATAGCTTCCTATTCCCCTTGGCTGTGATAATCAATCAGCCATTCATATTGCTTCCAATCCTATTTTTCATGAACGTACAAAGCATATTGATATAGATTGTCACATTGTTCGTGCGAAGATTAAGGAAGGTTTAGTGCATCCCATACATGTACCCTACTCGGGACCCACCCGCTTGATTTATTTACCAAGGCATGTTTCCAACTGCTCTTCATCGCCATTTGCTGCCCAAGTTGGGGGTGCTGGATATTCATCACCCGCCAACTTGAGGGGGGGTCTTGGATTATTATATTTGTTGTTATATTTGATGTTAGTTAGGTTGTGGTTTAGTTAGTAAGTCAGTTAGTTTAACTGTGGTGTAGTTGGTTAACTGTGGTATAGTTGGTTTAACTATGAGTTAGTTGTAAATGTACATAACGAAGAGAACAGAACATTGTATTTGCTACTGGCTTTGTAGCTTTACAGCCGAAATAATAATTTCTGAATATTCATCATCTTCTTCTCTGAATTGAAACAACTAGTATACTTATGTAATTGTAAGTAATGGGTATATGTGTCAATTAGTGGGAGATCCACCTATCCTTTCTTGAAATGAAAAAAGAATAATCTCAATACAAAAAAGAAAATAATAATATGAATAAAACTTTTGATATAAAAAAGGATGACGAAATGGACTGTACAGTATTTGTTCAAATTCATTGGCATCTAATCTCTAAAGCTAATTAGGAATGGTTTTTTAGTACATTAATACACTTGATTTAAAGGAAATCTGAGAAATTATTTCAGATTCTCATCTCATTTATGATAATGTAACATATTTGTGAAGCCAAAATATTTCCTTAATTAATTATTATCATTATTATTTTTCCTCAATAAAAAAAGAAAAAAAAAAAAAAAAGGAAATTATGGCTAGGTTGTCAATAATGTATATCAATCCTCACCCTCACCATCATAAATTACAAAAAAAATGGAAAAAAATATTAATGCTGAAACAAAAAATGTTAAAAGATATAATTAACATAGATTCTCTTAAAATATCATAATAAAAAAAAAAGAAGGTATTTTAAAATACCTCTTTTTGATCCACTTAATTAGCTTCTTCCTTCATCATCTTCCCCTCCATGTTTATTTTTTGTTTCCTTCTCTTTAGGATGTCACGCAACTTGAACCCGGGTGCTTGATGCCAAACAGCACATGGCATGGAGCCACCAAGGTAACAAGGAAGATCGACAAGATTTTTCTCATTTGGCTCCCTTTTAAACTCATCTCAAGAGATTTTGATATCAATATTACAGTATTAATTAAGGGTAATTAAGGCAAGTATCATATTATATCACTAATTCAAAAGACAAATTTGTTGTATTCATTATTGTTGTTTCGGTTTCTCTCATAACCTTGTTAATTAAACACACTCAAATTATTTCTTTTTATACTATGATTTCATGATTTGAAATATTAGTTTTCTCTTATTGAGTTAAGATCCTCTCCTAATATTATCAATAATACTCGATTTATATCTTATTTGATACTTCGATATTGTCATCTTGTTTGACCCTTCCATATTATATTATTAATTAAGGCAAGAATCATGTTATATCACTAATTCAAAAGACAAATTTGTTGTATTCATTATTGTTGTTTTTGTTTCTCTCACAAATTTGTTAACTAAAACAACATTAAATTATTTTGTTTATATCTGAAAAATTATTTTATATAAAATTTTATTTATTATAAATAAACACATTTCTATGACATTATGTAGCGACCAATTATAAGAAAAGAAATGTTAATCCAACGTAAGTAATGCTAATGCCAATCAACTAGAAATTAATTGTTGTCCGGCTAGGAGATCATGCTAATGCCATAATTTGGCTCTCATTTAATGGCATAAATTTGTTTAAAAATAATACCATCAAACAAAAAGATAACCCAAAGTATATTAACTGAAAAATAAAAACTTGGAAAAAAGTGAACTAAAAATTTTATGCGGATGGCTGGCAACCAACAGTTTCGATGCCTTAATGTTTTGATGGCTTGCCTAGCCTACATGTTGGAAAATTTCATAATTATGGTTTAACATGAATTATATTTTGATTTAATCAAACCGAGTAAACACATAGTCCAATAAGACATTCTAATGGGCTTTGTGATTGTTTATTTTGAAAGTTTTATATGCTTCTTATTTAATTGATATGGGTTATAACGATGTAAGTGTGAGCTACATAATTTATTGAGTCCGTAATGAGATGGCCTAATAAATTATTATTAAAAGGGCTAAGTCTCATTTCCAAACGCACAATAGATTAATCCCATTTCAAAATATCATCATTGCGCATTATTGGAAAGGAAGACAAGTCTATACGATCGACAATCGATCAATTCCAGATTTTAGAAAAAGCTTTTTGCATCGGACTATGGCACAATCAAGTTTGCCTTATCGCTAATTTATTATTCAGTTCTTCATAAACTAATATGTCTATCTTGGATTGTCATTGAATTGAAATTTGAAACTATAAATTGGTTTTGTGGTTCAATGATTGAGATTGCATAAATTAAATTTATGCTACAAACATGAAACAAAATTAAAATGATAAAAAAGGGAATTAGAAAAATTTTAGAAAATTAAATTGTGAAGATTTTATAATTACATATTTATTAAGTTATAATATTATCATATTAATAAAATTAGCTTGGTCTCACTATTATGACTATAAAGAGGTTTTATTGTATTTGTAAGGCTAAAAACATATTTCTATAATTAATATATCAATCACTATTCATACATTTGAAAAAAAAAATGGAAATACATATTAATGTTGAGACACAAAAGGTTGCAAAAAAGGTATATCAATCCTCATCATCACTATTCATAAAAAAAAAAAAAAAAGGAAAAATTTATTGATGTTGAAACAGAAAAGGTTACAAAAAAAAAAAAAAAAAAAGGTACTTTAGAATACCTCTATTTTTTTTAAAGCTTCATCTCTTTTTTTCATCCCCTCCATTTTTTTTCTTTTTATATTAATTTTTTGGTGTGTCAACACTTGAACCTTCGATCTCAAGGCCCAAACCACAAGGTCTGACCGTCTGAACAGCAAAGGTCGCAAGGCATGTTGACAACAAAATTTTTATTTGTCTTTATTTATTTGCAGGCTTTTCATCCGGGGACACCTCAAACCTCTGTTTTAAAACCGAACCGGATTGATTGATCTAATCGATTTGATCGAGACCCAACCTTAACTTCAATCCAAGTTAATATAAAAATCGGAAATAACATACAACCTGTTTTAACCAGGTAACAAACCGGTGAAACAGTACAAAACTGTCGGCTTGACCGGTCTGGAGCTTAAACCGATTCACTATTTTGGAGTTAATTTGATCTCTAATTTCTAAACTAGATTTGCAGTACCGTTTCATTCTCTATTTCATTGAGCCAACAAACATTTTCCACTTCATTTCATTACCATTTTCATCTCCAAAGACCAACCCGTATCTTACATTTTTATTTTTTATTCTTCTTCACTTATTCTAAAATTTACTGTGTAAAGAAGAAGAAGTAAGGGAAGGGGAAGGAAGAAGAAAGAGAAGAGGAGACGAAGAAGAATAGAGAAAGGAAGAAGATTAGAAGAAATAAAAGAGGAGACGAAGAGAAAGAGGAAGGAAGAACAAAGAGAAGAGAACAAAGTTACTGAGAAAGAGGGGAAGGGACAAAAGAAAGAAGAAAGTGAGGCGGACAAAAAAAATTAATGGAGAGAGAGAGAGAAAAAGGAGAAGGATGAAAGTGATGGGGAGAGAGAAAAAAATGAGAAAGATGAAAGTGAAGGGGAGAGAGAAAAATAATTAATAATAAAAGTTGTTGGTTATTTTAAACTTGTAAGGACTCTAAATTTTACGGGTGTATTTATAGTTTATAAACTTATAAGGACTGATAAACTATTTAAAGATGTATCTGTTATATACCGGTCAGACAGGTCAACCCGGGAATCGATCCCTTGACCAGGTCAAGAAATAGTTCGATTTTTAAAACAATGTCTAAAACACGAAAAAGTTGGGACCCCCACCAACTCAGCAATTAGCTATTTAGAAGGCTCTTTTTTTTTTTTTTTTTTTTTTGAAACAAAAACTATATCAAAAAATAATAAGAATTTATTAAGAGTATTAGTTGTATTTATTTTAACATTTTACTTTTTAAACAAAAAAATATAAAATATATATAATCAAAACTAAAATAAATATAAATTTTAAAATTACTTTTTCTCACAAATTGAAAAATAAAAAATATTTGAATTTTTTTTAATAAAAATAGGAATCATAGCGGTGATCGAATTGCCGCTACAATCTCAAAAATTAATTGCAACAGCCGTTTGAGATCATTGTTGTAAACTCATATTGCAACTACTAGGATTTGTATACATCTATTTCAATCCGAGTTCAGTTTTTCAAATAAGTTGAATTTGCGGCTGATAGAGAATTCTTTGTACTCAAACATCTTTTATTTCAATATATACTTCATATTGTATATTAATTCAGCTTCTCATAATGTTTATAGATGGTGATGATTCCAAATAAATATTTTATTTTATATGAATAAATGATATTTGCATATTCTCATATATAAAAAGTTGTATGTCGATCACAAATGAAACAAGAACCTTCAATGAATTTAAAACGCAAATCAACCTACATATTATTTTTTGTCACGTCAAAGAGGATGCTAATGCTAATGCCTAATTTGGTTCACATTTTATGTCATAAAATTAAGTGAAAAATAAAAAGTTGGAAAATTTTGAAGAAAAAGAAAGGTATTTTAAAAGAGTAATACTACATGTAGAAAAAGATCTTAAAAAAAAAATTGTACAAAGTGATGTGACAAAATGAATGAAAGAGTGAATATGATGAGTTTGACTTTTAGTATTCATTCTTTCATTTATTTTTTGCCATATCATTTTGTGCAGAATTATAAAATAAATAAAAGAGTAATACTATACATACAAAGAATTATAAAATAAATAATAGAGTAATACTACACGTATAAAGAAATCTTACAAATGCGTTTACACTTCACTCGCCGGCGATCTATCTTTGCCTCTCCAAGTCCAAACGAGTTCACACTTCACCCGAAACTTCACCCACAAGTTTCTCCATCTCCATTCTCTTGTTTCCGTGAACCTCACCTGTCAACAATCCATCTCCACTTGTCCAAATGTGTTCGCACATCAAGAATTACTTCAAAATTAATCATTAATCTAGTCGTCTTTGACCATTAAAAGGAAGTTGAGAACTTGCTAAACTCTTTTTGAAGAAGAAGGAAGAAGAAGAGAGAATGACGTTAATTGTTTGTTATACGATAAGGATGGTGTATCATAAATTCAAAGACGTGTTGTAAGAGAAAGAAAGATTCAAAGTCTTGTTGTAAGAGAAAGAAAGGAAGAGACAAATAGGCATGGCAATGTTCCCCGGGATTTTGGGGACCCGTCCCGCCCCGCCCCATATGGGGTGGGGAAGCCCCGGTTTTTTTGGGGATAAGGGCAGGGGTGGGGGGTGTTTTAATCCCCGTCCTCGGGGATGGGGCGGGGGTGGGTGATGCCTTTCCCTCGGCCCGCCCCGCTCGTATATAATATATAAAATTAAAAAATGTATATATATATTTACTTTTCACTAATATCCTTATATTTCATCTAATTACACAATTATCCTACCTATATAAACCCATATTTTCCTAATTTTTCTCACCCTAAACAATTGAACAAGAACAAACCTTGACCCATATTTATGTATAATTAATTATGTTTAAACGATTAATTTAAGTGTTTGTCATACTATTGTGTTTGGTAATGCTCAAATTAATTTATATTTATATAAAATTAACGGGACGGGGACAGGCCTCCAACATTCCCCTTTAGGGCGGGGAAGGGGAATTCCTATCATCCCCATAATGGGGATGGGGCGGGGGTGGGGAATGATTTTGAGGGTGGGGATGGGTACGGTGAATGAGATCCCCGCCCCACCCCGCCCCGCCCCGCCCCATTGCCATGCCTAGAGACAAACAGAGGGAGGGAGAGGAATTAGGGATTTTGGTGTTTTAAGAATTGTAAAACACTGTTTGGATATGTTGACATGGGCCGATTCGACCTGCCGGTCCGATCACTTGGAACGGGTCTAGTCTAAAAAGAGTGTTAATTAACATTTACATTTTTTTTTTTGTCTATTTGGTATCTCCTTGCTCCTAAATGTCTAGTTGATGAACTTTTTTGTTTTTGTTTTTTGTTTTAATAAAACTTAAAACAAAAAATGTTAAAAGATAATAATTAATGTAGATTCTCTTAAAATGTCATAATAATATAAAAAAGAGGTATTTTATAATACCTCATTTTGAATTTACTAACTGCAAACCTCTCTTTGAATTCACCAAATTCCAAATACCACACATTTAGCTTTGTTTTTTTTGTTCTGTTCTCGAGGCGGGTGTCAATCCTTGAACCCGGGTGCTTAATGCAATTTCGCACGGCATGAAACCACCAAGGCGAGAAGATTGACGAGGATTTTCTCCTCTGGTTATTTTTATGTATTAGAGCTAATTATAAGAGCAATGAAAGAAAATTTCAAAATTGTGATCACAAAGACACAAACTACGACAAAAAGAAGATGTATTAAATCCACTGTTTTCTCATAACTTATGTAAAATAATTTAATTTTCTTAAAAAATTAATACTTTCTTCGCAGAAGGCATCCAGGTTATTTATAATTTTCAATCTTCTAGAGTTTCAATTTGTTGAATCAAAAGTGTTTGGATAAAAAGAAGATGAGATAAAATTAGATAAAACTTAAAACAAAATTCTATTGATGTATAGAAAAATCTCCAAAAGTACATTTATGTCCACTTTTTATAGTGAAATAATACAGAAAATTTTAAAAAACTAATTACATTTTACTAATTCAATTATCATACTTTCAGCATCTCCCTAACCAGATCATTTATTCTCAATTAGTTAGCTAAATCCCAATTCATCCAAACCTGCTTCTCAACCAATCTTATTTCTAAATACCTTATTCTCATCGATAGAATTGGCAGAAATCGTTTGTCATAATTCTCTTAGCTTTAGTTTGCTAACAATGACTCATATACACATTTTATCGCGGTTTCTAACTGCAATCCTTAAGGAATTTAAATCTCTCTTAATATAAATGATAATACTTCATGAATATCGATTTTGATCCTTAAGCAATCATACCAGAGAAGCTTATTGTTTCGACG
This sequence comes from Pistacia integerrima, assembly GCA_026225825.1. Classification (NCBI taxonomy): domain Eukaryota; kingdom Viridiplantae; phylum Streptophyta; class Magnoliopsida; order Sapindales; family Anacardiaceae; genus Pistacia; species Pistacia integerrima. Next base: position 12,608,505 of record CM047750.1, on the reverse strand, counting down.
ACTTGCTAGCCTATCATGAAACAAAAAGAAAATGATATGTAACAATCCATTCATTTTGTATCTCATTTTTTACCTAATATTTTCTCTAAATTAGAAATTAAAAAAAAAAAAAACATGAATTACCATGAACATGGATCTAGAAAGAATGAACAAGATGGACGAAGATTTTGAAAAAAGAATAATCCCAATACACAGGTGAAAATAATAAGATAAATAGAACTTTTAATATTAAAAAATAATGAAGAAATTGACTGTTTATATGTCAAAATATTAGTTTAAATTCATCTGCATCTAAAACTAACTAGGAAATTTTTTTTTTTTAGTACATTAATACATTTGACATAAAAAAAATTTGAGAAATTATTTCTGATTCTTATCTCATTTATAATAATATAACATATTTGTAAATCCAAAAACATATTTCTCTGATGAACTATTATCATTATTATTTTCCCTAATAAAAAAAGAAAAAGAAAAAGGAAGTGACAGCTAAGTTGCCAATAATGTATATCAATCTCAATACTACATATATACTTACTCCTAAAGTTCTTGCTCTCAAGAACCAACGCCACCTTTGCCTAGTCCTAGTCTTTGACGAGATTATGGTAAACCTTCCTCCATTAGCCCTCACTAAATTGTCCTTCAAGCCTCACTGACTTGAGCGTCAGAGTGCTTATGATAAACACCACACCCGCGGTGTCCCCCATGAGCTTAGCACTTACTTCTTTGTGTGTACAAGTCTGGAATATCGTCAGTGGCCTTAACCTCATAGGATTCGTCCTTTTCGTAACTGTAGATTTTTATCCTTAATTTGATGTAGAAACCAGTGAGAGGTCTTCTTGTCATAGGACATGATCCCCAATCTGAATCACAGTATGCTTGGAGACTCAAGTTTTCCCCTTGAGGTAAGAGAACTCCTAGCCCTGGGCATATTTTTAGGTATTTAAGGACTTTTGTTGTTGCTTCCATATGTGATTACTTTGGTGCATGCATAAACTAGTTGAGAATCTGGACTGCATAACAAATATCGGGTCGTGTCATTGTCAAGTAGATGAGATGACTAACTAAGCGCGAATAACTAGAACTATCTTCAAGGAGTGGATCAATTTTCAAATCTTGGTTAGTAAGCTTCAAGTTTTGTTCCACGGGAATAATACTAGGTTTACAAGCTGATAACCCTGAATCTGAGATTAATTCTAGTACGTATTTTCGTTAACTGAGGGATATTCTTGCTGAAAAATCTTTCAATTTCAATGCCTAGAAAATATTTGGGTGCTCCCAGATCTTTGATGTGGAATGACTTATGTAATTGCTCTTTTAAGGTTTTGATGGCAACCTTGTCATTTCCTGTGAGAAGAATATCGTCGACATAAATTATAAGACTGATGAAGGTTTTGCCTCGATGTTTAGTGAAGAGAGCATAATCATGTTTGGACTGTATGAAACCTATGTAAATTTGACATTCCATTGTCGGGATGCTTGTTTTAGTCCATAGAGGGACTTTCGCAATCGACATACAAGATTCTTCCTCTAATTGCGAAAACCCGGAGGAATATCCATGTAGATTTCTTCATTGAGGTCCCCATGGGGAAACGCATTGTGAACATCCATTTGATGAAGTTCCCAAATACAGTGAGATGCCACAAAGAGAAAAGCTTGGATAGTAACATGTTTGGCCACAAGAGAGAATGTTTCCTAATAGTCGAAAGCTTCTCTTTGAGTAAAGCCTTTAGCAACCAGTCGGGCTTTGTATCGTTCCACCAAACCATCTACTCTGTATTTAATTTTGTATACCAATTTACTGCCAATAGGTATCCTATGAGTAGGTCAAGCAACCAAATCCCAAGTATGATTTACAGCAAGAGCATTGAGTTCTGCCTCCATAACAAGACACCATTGGTAATGATGTATGGTGTTTGAATAGGAGGAAGGTTCTCTGTCAGTAGAAATGTTGCTAATACATGCCCTATGCCGAGGAGACAATCGGTTAAAACTGACATATGCAAATGTGGGATAGGCAATACTTGTGGTGTTGGAAGAAATATAATCATAACTCTAGACAAAGGGTCTAGAAACCCTAAAAGATCGTCTAATAGGTATTACCGTAGTGCTAGATGGATCAGGACCATCAAGAATGCAACCATTTGAGGAATCCTTTACTGTAATGGTGGGTGTAACATTTGTGGTATCTTTAATTGGTTCTTCTAGAGGAATATCAACTGTTGGGGGAGGTTGATATTCTGGAATGGGGATGAGTGTCAAAGGAGTACCAATGAATGACTCAGGATTAGCAAGAGTGTGAGAAGGAGTAAGAGGCATGAGGTGGATTCCTTTCCAAGATCAAAGAATGGGAAAATATATCACATCACGACTGATCAGGCATTTCTACAGCTCGGGATTGTAGAGATGATACCCTTTTTGCAACATTGGATACCCCATAAAGATACATCTTGTGGCACAGGGCCCAAATTTGTCATATGGGCCAATTGTTGTGGAATAACAAAGATATTAGAATACCCACAGATGATTGTTGTTTGGTTTTTTTCCAAAAAAGTAATTCATATGGTGTTTTTCCCGCAAGCACCTAAGTGGGTATCCGATTTACCAAATAGGTGGCAGTGATCACACATTCTCCCCACAAGTTTATAGGTATATGGACTTGCTGTTTAAAGACTCGAGAAACTTCTAGGAGATGAAAGTGTTTTCATTCTACCACTCTCTTTTGTTGAGAAGTGTAAGTACAAGAACTCTCATGTAGAATTCCTTAGGAAAGGAAAAGTGTGGAACACTGTTTGTTGAAAAAGTCGAGGGTGTTATCGATACGGACTTTTTTGACCTTTGTGTGAAACTGGGTTTGGACCATTGACAAGAAGCTTTGGATGTGGGTAAAGGCCTATGTTTTCGATTGCATAAGGAATACCTATGTGCCTCTAGAGTAATCATCAACTATAGTGAGGAAATATCTGGATCCATAATGATTTGGGACGTGATAGGGTCCCCAAATATCTAAGTGAATTAAGAAAAAATGAGTGTTTGTAGAGGAAGTGCTTGGGTGAAAACGTACTCTTGATTGTTTTACAATAGGACAAGTGGGACACTTTGGTTGAGGGACAGGTGTACTATGACCCACGCATTGATGAAAAATAAAAGAGTTTGTATTGATATTTGTATTACATAAATATTGTTGTTTATTTGTAATACAATTGATAGACTCTTTATTTTGGACAGGAAATCTAAAAGAGGGCTCCCAATGATATATGTCATGATGAGCTTTACCCAAGCCCATCGGTTTCTAGTCGAAAGGTCTTGAAATAGACACATATTAGGCAAAAATTGTAGAGTGCCTTTATTGTCATTGCATAGTTTGAGACAGATATGAGGTTGAAATCGAATGTGGGGACAAGGAGGACATTGTTAAGCACTAAATTTCTTTCTAGCATCACAGTCCCAATATGTGTGGCTGGGGTGTTATTGCCGTTTGGTAAACAGACGGAGATTGGAGTGTTAATGTGTGTGTATTTGGAAAAAAAACTTGTGGTTGTAAATAATGTGATCACTAGCCCCTGATTCAATTATCCAGACATCTTTGGAAACATAATTGTGAAAAACAAAAGATGTACCTGCATATGTGGTAAAAGCATTATTGGTAGATTTTTTTAGCATTTGGATAAGCTGGTTGATATGTTTGGGACTAGGCATAGGTGTTATGCTGTCATTTCTTGGATTCTAATCAGTGCTCACATGATTGGCAATGAAGTTCCCGGATTTAACCTTTAGACGACCATGTAATTTCCAGCAATTTTCCTTGATATGATTGCGACGTTTACAATAATCACAAAAGAATTGGATTTACTTGATCTAGATGAACCATAACCATTGGATTGTTGACTTTGACCAGAATATGAGCCATTGGATGAGAATAAGTGATTAACCATTTGTTGGTCGTTGGATGTATGGATCTGATCTAGGTCGATGAATTGATTGTTTCAAAACCTTTTTTTTTTAGTTTTCACTCAAACCTAGCCACCCTACATTTCTCTCTCGTTGCAAACTCTCTGCAACTTTCTCTTAGCTGGATTTGTTAGCTGCAAATGTCATGGCTTCACCAAGCTTTGGCGAATCCACAGTAACCTAGTGTTGGTGTTCATCTTGAACAACTAGTTGGTAGAGGCGTTGGAGTGGCAGTAACATTCTTTTTTCGAGCATTTGTGTTCAGAAAGGAATCAAGTTTTCGTTCAAACCCATCAGGAAATGGATCACCTGATCTTGCTCCTTGATGTGCTGGCATTGTTGTATGGTTTCAAAAGATCCTTTCAACGGTTCTTCAATGATGTCTAACTCATTCTAGATCATCGACAGACAGTTAAATTACACCATCACCAATTGATTATGCTATTTGACTTCGGCTAAACTTTGTCGGAGTGTGAACAACTTGGCTAAATCAAGTTGTCCATACATTTCCTTGATGTTGGGCCACATGTTGTGAACATTATCCGTCAGTGGATGTCTAAATGAAACCTCCCTGGGTCAGGGATTTGCTAAGCTGTGACTGGACCAAGGTGTTGTATTTCATCCATTATTTGTGCAAGTGTGGTTCATCAGGGGGTGGAACAGCCCCATCCATGAAGCCATCTTTGTTTTTTGTGAAGACAGTTCGCTGAAAATCGTGTAATTTTATGTTCCGACGAGTGATTGTTTGACTAGAATAAGTTTTGGCCCATATGGCGGTATCGACTACAAGGCGTTGCCTGGCTCTGGCTGTCAGTGAGTGGTTGGAACCAACTAGAATGGGAAAGTGAAGGATTGACCATTTGACTCGGCAAACCCAAATTGGGCATGTGGGCTTGAACCACTATTTGGTGGAGGTTGACTGTTTGGGTCTAACGAGTTAGGTAGTGTTTATTGATGGTATGGGCTGTGGGCCTGTCTGAGTGGGTTGACCTGTTTGTGTGTTTTGGTTGTCTAACATTTTGAATGTTTGTTGGGCTTGGTGAATTTGCACTAATCCGAGTGCCTTTTTGGTAGGTGAAGTGATTTGGAGGCTAGAGATGATGTAGGCAAGGAGCAAGAAAGAGTTGGGATAACATAGGAAAGAATAACAAGGCGGAAGCTTGATTAAGTAACCTGCTCTGATACCATGTTAGAAGAGGGCAAGCGAGGCAACAATAGTGCCGAAGTATGCCAAGAAAAGAGAGAGAGAAAGCCTTAGCTTATAACTTGTATATTGTTTGTACAGAGAGTCTAATTTATACAAAAAATTGTATGATGTGTAAGGAAAATTATTAATTACAAAATCATAAGATTAATTGTAGAATTATACACAATCAAGGAAAAGATTGTGTAATCTGTTGAATCCAGCTACCTTTTCAATCAATCCCATTAATGAAGCCAAATCTTCATTTCACTTATCAACAATTAGCTAAAACCATTTTTCATAATTCTCGTAATTTCAGTTTACTAATAATGGCTCGTGTACAAATTATATCACAGTTTTCTAACTGCAATTAATCCTTGTGAAATTCATATCCTTTCTTAATATGATCGATAATACTTCGAAAATGTCGACTTTGATACTTGAGCAATCATATCAAAGGAGCTTATTATTTCAACTCCTTGCTAGCCTATAAAATGATATGCAATAATGCATTCATATGATATCTCATTTTTCCACTTAATAGTTTCTCTAAACTAGAAAAACATGAATTACCATGAACACCGATCAAGAAAAAAGGAAAAAAATGAATGAAGATTTTGGAAAATTAAAATAGTGAAGGGTTGCAAAAAGTGTTCTATCCATATTTATTCAACTTATGACAAGAATGAAAAATGAATAATCTCAATACTTAAAAGAAAATAATAAGATGAATAGAACTTTTGATATAAAAGAAGATGACGAAATGGATTGTTTATATAGCTAAATATTTGTTCAAATTCATTGGCATCTAAAACTAATTAAGAATGGTTTTTTAGTACATTCGTTTGATTTAAAGGAAATATGAGAAATTATTTCAGATTCTTATCTTATTTATGATACTGTAACATATTTGTAAAGTTAAAAACATATTGCTTTAATTAACTATTATTATTATTATTTTTCCTTAATAAAAAAGGAAAAAAAGGGAACTTATAGCTTGGTTGTCAATATGTATATCAATCCTTACCCTCACCATCATAAATTTAAAAAAAAAAATTGGAAAAAATATTAATGCTAAAACACAAAAGTTAAAAGATATAATTAATGCAGATTCTCTTAAAATATCATAATTAAAAAAGAAGGTATTTCAAAATACCTCTTTTTGATCCACTTAGCCTCTTTCTACACCATCTTCCCCTCTATCTGTTTTTTTTTTTTTTTTTCCTCTTTAGGGTGTGACGCACCTTGAAAACTCTGGTGCTTGTTGCCAAACTGCACAAGGCACGAAGCCACCAAGGTAATAAGGAAACTCGACAAGAATTTTCTCATTTGGCTCCGTTTTAAACCCATGCCAAGAGATTTTGATATCAATATTACAGTATTAATTAAAGGTAATTAAGGCAAGTATCATGTTATATCACTAATTCAAAAGAGAAATTTGTTAACTTAACCAACACTCAAATTATTTCCTTTTATACCATGACTCCATAATATGAAATATTAGTTCTCTCTTATTGAGTTAAGATCCTCTCTTAATGTTATCGATAATATTTGATTTATATTTTGTTTGATCTCTCGACATCATCATCTTGAACCCAAAAAATAAAAAATATCAATGCATTGTAGTAAATGAGAAAATAATTATAAATAATGAGATGAATAACAAAGTTGATTTTAAGAAATCTAGGAAATTATTTCAATTCTCATCTTATTTATGATAGATAAAATATACTTGTAAAGCAAAAAATGTTCGTAACTACATATTTATTAAGTTATAATTTTCTCATAGTAATAAGATTAGTTTAATCTTACCATTATGACTATAAAGAGGTTTTATTGTATTTGTAAAACCAAAAACATATTTCTATAATTAACTATTATAATTATTATTTTTCAACTAACATGTCAAAGATACACTTTCAGTATTCTCACCGTCACTATGGATAATTAAAGATAAAGCGAAAGAATAACTATTCACATATAGAAAAAAAATGTATATTAATCCTCACCATCACTATTCATACAAAAAAAAAAAAAAATGGAAACATACATTAATGTTGAAATAGAAAAAGTTACCAAAAAAAAAAAAAAATTAGAATACCTCTATTTTTTTATAGAGTAATACTGCACCCATAACTTCTTCTTATAAATTTTTTCTGGCAACCCTGACGTGACAGGTAGTAATTGTCAATTGGTCAGCTCGCAATGAGTCTCATCTAATAAATTATGATTGATCAGTTGCAAGTTGTTACATCTTGGTTATGAGAGAAAGTTTGTAAGAAGAGGTTGTGGGTGTAGTATTATTTTTTTTTTTATAATCATCCTCTTTTTCTTCATTTTCTCCATTTTTTTTTAATTAATTTTCTGGTGTGTCAACACTTGAACCTGGGACCTCAAGGCCCAAACCACTAGGTAGCAAGGAAATTGACAACAAAAGTTTTATCAGCCTTTATTTATTTAAAACACAAAAATGTTGGGACCCACCAACTTAGCAATTGGCTACTTACCATGAGTTTTTGCAGTTAGTTTGGGTGGAAGACTAGAGTTGACCAGTAAAATTACCGTAATACCCTTGTGATTCCTCCATTTTGTGCAATGACTATATGCTCATAGGTATTTTATAATTTAACTATTGTACCCATAAGTTTCATTTGAAGAATTTAATGTGTTTTCTTTTAAAAACAAAAACTTTATTAAAAAAAATAAAAGAATTTATTAAGAGTATTAATTGTATTTCTTTTAACATTTTCTTTTTAAACAAAAAAATATATAATCAAAATCAAAATATTTTTTAAGTCTAAAATATAAACACATAAAAAAATAAATGTACTTTTTAAAATTCCTTTTTCTCACAAATAGAAAAATCCCTTTTTAAATACGAATTGTATCTAATACATGTAACATTATTTATTTATTATCATATTATTCATTATTCTAATCGAATTTATTCACATTTATAATCTTTTTGTCTATTTGGAATTTTATAGAACAAATTCATACAAATGAGCTTAATGTTTTGATGGCTTGCCTATCCTACAAATATGAAACAAAAATAAAATGATATGCAATAAAGAATTCATTTCATAACAATTTTTCTTTCATTTAAAAAAATTTAAAAAAAATGAATTGGCACGGATATCGATCGATCAAAAAGGGAATTACTAAAATTTTAGAAAATAAAATTGTGAAAGAGAGTAAATTTTATAACTACACATTTATTAAGTTATAATCTATCCACAATAATAAAATTAATTTGGTATCACCATTATGACTATAAAGAGATTTTATTATATTAATAAAGCCTAAAACAATTAATTATAACTATTTTCCTGAAGAAAAAAAAAAAAGGAAGTTAAAAATAACTTGTCAACAATGTATATCAATCCTCACCATCACTATTCATACATTAGAAAAAGAAAAAGAAAAAGAAAAAATAGATATATATATATATATTAATGTTGAAACAGAAAAGGTTACGAAAAAAAAAAAAAGGTATTTTAGAGTACCTCATTTTTTTTTTAATCTTCGGTCTTCTTGTTCATCTTCTCCATTTTTATTTTTATTTTATTTTTTATTTTTTTATTTTTTCTGGTGTGTCAAACTTCAACCTTGGACCTTAAGGCCCAAACCACAAGGTAGCAAGTTACGTTGACAACAAATATTTTATTTGCCTTTATTATTGGAGACTTCTACCAACTCAGCAATTAGCTACTGAGAAGTTGGACCCACTCCCATGAGTTTTTGCCGTTAGTTTCGTTGGAAGACTAGCGTTGAACATAAAAATTACCATAATACCCTTGATGGTTCTTCCACCTTTTGTAATTTCCATATGCCCATATATTTTATTATTTAACTATTTTACCCCTAAGTTTCATCTGAAGAATTTAATATTTTCCTTCAAAAAAAAAAAAAAAACTTTATAAAAAAATAAAAGAATTTATTAATGGTATTAGTTGTATTTCTTTTAACATTTTACCTTTTAAACAAAAAAATATAAAAAATATATCATCCGAAATCAAAATATTTTTTAAGTTTAAAATATAAAAACTTAAAAACTAAAAAAAATGTACTTTTTAAAATTACTTTTTCTCACAAATTGAAAAATAAAAAAATTCTGATTTTTTTTTTTTTTTTTTTAAAATGGATAGTAGCAGTGATCGAATTGTCACTGCGATCTCAACAATTAATTGCGGCAACCATATGAGATTGTTGTTGTGAACTCATATCGCAACTATTGGGATTTATACACATCTATTTCAATCCAAGTTCACCTTTTCAAATCAGTTGAATTTACGGCTAATAGAGAATTCTTTTGTACTCGAACATCTTTTGTTTCAATATATACTTCATATTGTTATTTCAGTTTCTCATAATTTTCATAGATGGTGATGATTCCAAATATATATTTTATTTTATATTAAGAAAAAGAGAAAAAATTAGATACAACTTAAAACAAGAGTCAACTTATATATTGAATAATCTCCAAAAGTACATTTATGTCCACTTTTTAGGGTGAAATAATACATTAATGAGAAAATTTTAGAAAACTAATTACATTTTACTAATTCAATTATCACAATTTCAGCACCTCCCTAACCAAATCATTTATTGTCAATTAGTTAGCTTAATCCTAATTCATCCTAACCTACTTCTCAACCAATATTATATCTTAAAACCTTATTCTCATAGATAGTATTAGAGAAAACAGTTTGTCATAATTCTCTTAGCTTTAGTTTACTAACAATGGCTCATATGCAAATTTTATCGCAGTTTTCTAACAGCAATCCTTGTGGAATTCAAATCCTCTCTTAATATGATTGATAATACTTCATGAATATCGATTTTGATCCTTGAGCAATCATACCAAAGGAGCTTATTGTTTTGACGGCTTGTTAGCGGTAGACGTAAAAATCTACCTATACGGAAAAGGGGGTCTGATCCCGTAAGGTTGATGCCACTAGCGATTTGCTGTACCTGCACATGTAGAGAAACACACGCGTGAAGCGAACGGGAAACACCAGGGTGGTGTTTGCCGTAGGCACTCCGACGCTCAAGTCAGCAAGGCTGAAAGGCTAATATAGTGAGGGCTAGGGAATGAGAGATTACCGGAAGTCTAGTCGGGGACCATGACTACGGCGAATAAGCGAAACTCTCAAAAGTAAAGAGTCTACGGTGTGAAGGTGTAATGTCGATATCCCTTGTGAGAGGGCTGGCGTATGCTTATATAGTGATTGTCTGGTCTCCCAATCCTGGTAGAAGTAGGAGTCCTAGTGTGACTCTGATGCCAACCCTAGAAGAATCAGGGCCGTAACCAGCTGTCTTATCAGTGTCCGGATAGGAAGTTAATTCTGATTAGGAGAATAACTCCTAACAAGAAAGTGATTAGGAATGGGAGGTACTCTGAGTTCGTGGGTTCTATACTCGCCCATAGACTTGAGAAATGGGCTGGGATTAGGAGACTCGTGCCCACGTGGTCCGGGCCGGCTACACACTGTACCGAATGGGCCTAACGCGGTAGGGTCATATCAGGATTGGGCTTCGCTGCTTCTTCAGTGTCGCGCCCATTTTCCTATTTGAGCCAAGGACGATTTTTGGCCCTAACAGTTTGCCCCCCACTCTCTGAGTTAAGAGTTTCTTGAGTCAGAGAGTAGGAAATGATCGACGGGTGCTCAGTCTTCCTTCCGGGATGATCGGTTGTTGGTGTAGCTGAGCCTGCAGATGATTGTCCCGGGGTCGTTCGGTATCCACACATGATCCGAAGTAGGCATGATAGGACGGTATGATGAGCCGAAGGGTAAGGGAACCAAGTTCCGCAGCTCACGGGATCGCTCGGTACACTCGATCGAATGGAGAGGAGAGATCATTCCACAGACTGGTTGCTCGCTCGGCATGCCGGGTGGAGCGAGGTAAGAACATTGATCTAAAACCATGCTCGGTCGGTATGTACGGATGACCCAGTGGATGAGGTACGAGGGCCTTGACTATAGGTTTCTTGTTCGTCCGCAACGGAAGGACGAACGGGTGAGGCCTCTTTGTTCTGAAGGGGGCCGAAACGTGCCGTCCCAAGCTGATCGATCAGTCGGCCGGACCTTCTCGGCAGGAGAGGCATGGGACATCATGAGTGCTTCGAAGGGTTGAGTCGGTCAAGAGGAACGGGCGATCGAGTGGAACGGATACACGAGCCTTGACCTTTAGGCCGCTCGTCTGCCTGCTCCGGGAAGGGATGAGATGGCAAGCCGATCGACCTGTGAGAAAGGTATACTTGTTCGGCCGTGAAGACAGGGCGAAGGAGTATGGCTCGTACAGGTTCACGGTCTCCTAGGTGCCACGGATGTTTGACACGCGTTCGGTGGAGATTGATTCCTCGTTTTCGAGGCGGGAAAACGAAAAGGCGTTCTAGCCATTGCAGTGGAGAGACGCCACGTGTCCGTTTCTGTCAGGCCTCTTCTATATAAAAACTGATGAATGGTCCGCTTATATTCCATTCGTATTTTTTCTTTTTTCGCAACTTGGTTCCTTTCTTTTCTCTCCTTTCCGCTGCTGCTCTAGTTTTCTCGAGCATGGTGGTTTCCTTGTTCAGTTTCCTCTGGGACGGCTTTACGGTGAGTACTGTTCCTTTTCAACTATTTAGTTTGTACGTTTGGTTTTGGTTTTGTTTGCTGGAGGGAACGAGATACTGAGTTTTTAGGGAAGAGAGAAAATTTTTCGAAGTTTTTGGGAATTTTGAGGGGGGTTTGAGGTGTTCAGGTCACGTATTTTTCACGAAAAAGTTGTGCATTTGGGATTTTCCGGTGGGTTTTGACTGTTTTGGACAGGATTCGTGAAGGCAAAGTCGGGTTTCTTTGGATCTGCTTCTTGGCCGGTCTTCCTGACCGAACTAGAAGCAGGCTTGACATTTTGGGGGGTTAGGTCGTCCAGGTTGTCCAACCGAGTGGAGGGGTGTGCTAGTGAACCAAAGAGTTGGATGGGCCGTCCGACAACAGGGTTGAGTTAGGATTATCGTTCAGCACGCCGACCCTCGGTCAAGGGCCGGGGGTGATCCAAGGAATACATTGTTAAGAGATTCGCCGGGTTGGTCACTTGGGGCGAGCCAAGAAAAACGAGGATCAGGAGTTGGGTCGGTCCCACTAAGGGTGGCGATCAAGGTGTAGTTTGAGCTTCTCCAGGTCGGAAGGCTGGTACTGAGGGGCGAGTGGCAAATCTTTTTGATCTCTCGATCGGGTGTCTCTGGCGAGTGGCGAGTACTCGGCGCTTTTGGCGGCTCGGCGTAGTTCTTTCAATCCGGTCGCTTGGGTAGGGTGATTGAGCCAACATGTCGGGTTCTGAATCGGCGGGTTCGAACGGGATAGCGGCAGACTCGGGGGATGAGTATGAGTGTGCCCGGACCATAGTGATGATGCCCGAGGGGGGCGTTCCTGTGGGCGTGCCGAGTGGAGTTAGTATTGCTGCTCCAGGGTCGAGTGAAGGTCGGCCGAGGTCTGTGGCACGGAGGAAAGTGGGGAAGTCTCCGAAGGGGTTGATAGTCCATCTTCTTCCGGGAGTGGCTCTAAGGAAGAGCCGAGCCAACAGGCGGTGGGATCCACCGACTAGAGATTATCCGCCCTGCATTCAAAGATAGTGATGTGTGGCGAATCCGACCTTGTATCACATCCCTCCCCGAGCTCGTTGATATTCTGGATGCCATGCTGCACCCGAGCTGAGTTGATTGGGAGGCGAAGGGGTGGGCACGCTGTTTAGAAGTGGTTTCACGACGGATTGAGGTTGCCGTGCCTCGCCTTGTCGGGAGGTGCCGAACCATTTCATGATTGCCCTGCCTCACCTATGCCGAATGCTTCGAGACCGCGATGGCTTTGGAGGACCTGCTCGGAACCAAGTGAGGCTGGGTTGCACGAGCCGTCAGATTCGCTTCTTGGAAGGAGAACGACAAAGAGAAAGGTTGTTACTTGTTAAACTTGAGGCATGATCGGTCTCACTTGGTGACCGACCTACGGTCCAGTGATAAGAACTGGAAAGACCGCTTCTTCTTGAGGGTCGAGCCTCTCCGGAGAGAAGGGCCGGGCGAGATCCCGATGGGTCAGGGCGAAAGCCATTGGTGAGAACTTAAGTTATCTCTTTCGTACTTTGATTACTAAATCTTGATTGTGTTTTTTGTTTGCAGAGCTTGATTTCAATCGGGGCCCGGCCGAGCGGGGGGGACGGCTGGACGAGTGACCCTGAGGTGTTAGCCATCCCATTAGAGCAGAGGGATTGGTGAGTAGTGCTAGCAGAGTCCAACTTGAGGACCAGCATTCTTTGGGTTGGGGTGGGTAGAAGGCGATACAGAGGTACCTTCCCTTCATGCCAGGCATACTTGGGATGTGCTCCTAAGTCGATACTGCAACCATGTCATTTTTGGTGAGTCCGAGCTGAACCCACTAACCTTTGGAGAGTTTGCACTTGCAGAGTCGCTAATGAAGAAGTTGATTGTCCCGAGCGCGAGCGAGTCCATCGCCCGATGCCACGAGAAGAGAAGGAGAGAGTCGTTGGCTAGGGCGGATGTGAGGGTCGGGAGACGACCGGCGATGTCGCCACCACACTGCAGCCAAAGAACACCCTACGCAGAGCCTCGGGTCGCCTCGATCTGTCATTGTGGATGAGGAGGCCGGGACCATTACTATTACGATTCTGGCTACTACATCGATTTATTCTCGACGCACGCCCTATGAGTAAGTCGCGAACTTTTCTTGTTCCCCTATGGACGAGGCGCGAACCTAACCTAGTGGGCAAGCGTCGCTGATTGGGGGTGTATCCCCGCGCCCTTGCTTCAAGTATGGCAAGATACTTCATTTTCCTTTTTTTGACTTTGTTCTCATTGTTGAGTTTTGTTGTGCAGGTACTCCACTAGCGCCTTCATCGAGGAAGTCCTGCGTGGGCGCAGGGAGAAATGGATACAGGGATGTATCAGGGGTGGCCACCACCGGTTACGCGCAGGAGGTCAAAGTCCCTGGGAGGGCCGAGGCAGGAGAGCCGCAGCGCCTCGTGATAGTGAGGCTGAGGTCGAGAGGTTACGGCGTGAGTTGGCCGAAAAGACCGTAGAGATCGAGTCCCCGTGGGGAGCAAAGCATCTCCATTGCCGATGACGCCTATCATTAAGGGCGCCCGAGGCGAGCTCATGCTGGAGTTCAAGGAAGGGCGGACCTCTCATTGGGATCCGGATGAAGACAGTTTGCTTATGCAGGAGTTGTTAGAAGGAATCCCGGTCATCCGGGGGCAGGGACCCAGAGCGGGCGCTGACTTTGGTCGCCGGGGCGGCACGGGTGTTGGAGACGTGAGTGACCATGTTATGGTGCCGAGCACTAGCGGTGCGAACATGGCGACTGATTTGGTGATGGAAGATGAGGCTCATGCTGAGGATGCTTAGCGCTTTTATTTTTGTATTTTGGGGCCTGCGACGCCCTTTGTCCGAGCTTCGTGCCATTTTTGTGTCCCGAACCTGGGCGTTTGATGCCATATATATCACCTTTGACTACTCTGATTTCTAGTGTCGTCTCCTTGGATGAATGGACTGTTCTTTTATTTCTCTTGTATGTGCATTATGTTTGTGTATGTTACTTCCGCGTGGCCCAATAGCCAAGGCGTGTAGGTCTTATGTTGGGCTGGGTTGGTGCTTTGTCACTGGTGTAGGAATAATTCATCCAGTTTGGCCGGCCGAGTGTGTAGTCCCCTGGATGGGTGACGTTGCATCTTTAGTTTAGTTCTAAGGTCGAATGAGGCCGGTCCCAAGGTGCCAAGTCTTGGATCGAGCAGGCCGCTCTAAAGGTGTCATCGTGACTCGAGCGGGATTGATTCGAATGTGAGTAATTCATCGGGCAAGGCCGATTTGAGAGGCGTCCGCATGTATCGGGCCAGGCCGATTTGAAGGTGTCCGAACGTTCATCGGGCCAGGCCGATTTGAAGGTGTCCGAACGTTCGTCGGGCAAGGCCGATTTGAAGGTGTCCGATCGTTTATCGGGCAAGGCTGATTTGAAGGTGTCCGACGCTCATCGGCAGGCCGATTTGAAGGTATCCGAGCGTTCATCGGGCAAGGCCGATTTGAAGGTGTCCGAGCGTTCATCGGGCAAGGCCGATTTGAAGGTGTTTGTTCGTTCATCGGGCAAGGCCGATTTGAAGGTGTCCGCTCGTTCATCGGGCAAGGCCGATTTGAAGGTGTCCGAACGTTCATCGGGCAAGGCCGATTTGAAGGTATCCGTTCGTTCATCAGGCAAGGCCGATTTGAAGGTGTCCGAACGTTTATCGGGCAAGGCCGATTTGAAGGTGTCGAACGTTCATCGGGTAAGGCCGATTTGAAGGTGTCCGAACGTTCATCGGGCAAGGCCGATTTGAAGGTGTTCGTTCGCTCATCGGGCAAGGCCGATTTGAAGGTGTCCGCTGCTTCACTCGGACAAGGCCGATTTGAAGGTGTAAGCAATTCGTCGACCGGGGTCGATTTGAAGATGAAAACTTTTGAATAATACTTCATTAAATGTTTGGCCATGAGGCCGACTGTGTAAGAGGAGGTGGATAGGCCCACTCATCCTTAAAAAAAACGAAACAAAAACAAAATTCTCAAAAAAGACAAGGTTCACCTAAGTAGTAAGCTGAGGTGAACGCATTCCAACTATTGTTGATGTCTTTGCCCTCGTGGGTCTGGAGTTTGTAGGCGCCCTTCCCTACTGCTTCGATTATCTTGTAGGGACCTTCCCAAGTGGGATCGAGTTTGCTAGAATTGATCTCCTTGGTGTTTTGGAAGACTTTGCAGAGGACCCAGCCGCCTATTTTGAAAGTACGGATCCTCACGTTGCGGTTATAATGTTGGCAGACTGCTGTGGGTAAACGCATTGTGGATGCTCGCCTGCTCCCGTAGTTCTGTCCCACTTCCTTGTCTAGGTTCTGGCAAAGGTTGTGATTGTTTGATTCCTCGTCCGCCCATTGAAGCCTGGTGGACGAAACTGACACTTCAGCTGGAATGATTGCTTCGGAGCCGTATGTCAGGGAGAACGGGGTTTCTCTGGTTGATGATCGAGCCGTTGTTTGGTATGACCAGAGGACTCCGGGTAGCTCATCTGCCCATGCGCCCTTAGCTTTACAGTCGTTTCTTCAATGTTTGTACAATGGTCTTATTTGATGACTCGACTTGGCCGTAGACGGGGTCAGGGGTGTGAGAAGCTCAATTTTATTCCCCACATGTCACAAAAATCCCTGAAGCTTGAACTAATGAACTGGGACCCATTGTCGGTGACGATCTCCTTCGGTATTCTGAACCTGCAGATCACATTCTTCCAGATGAAAGCTTTTACCTCTCGGTCTCTGACTTGGGTGAAGGCTTCGGCTTCGATCCACTAGGTGAAGTAGTCTGTCACAGCCAACATGAAGACTCGTTGCCCTGGTGCAGTAGGTAGCTTTCCCATGATGTTCCATTCCCACTTCATGAACGGCCACGTGAGAATGGAATGGAGTCGTCGGGTGGGAGGTGAGACGTGAGCAAACCTCGACACCGCCGCATTTCTTTGCGTAAGTGGTCGAGTCTGCGTATGGTCGGCCAAGAGGCATTCTCAGGTGATCACTGGATGCGCCTGCATCGCGCCCCTCCCGTGTGGTTGTCGCATTCGTCTTCATGGAGTTCGGCTAGAACACTGTGGGCTTCTTCTGGGCCTATGCATTTCAAATAAAGGCCCGAGAATGACTTTCTGAGGAGTTGGCCCTCATGTATGGTGAATCTGGCGGCTCTTGCTTTCAGTCGGCGGGCTTCGTTCTTGTCAGCCGGGAGCTCATCGCCTTCTAGTATCTTATTATTGGGGTCATCCAATGGGTTTGTTCAATGCCCATGGCCTCTACGAGACTTGTTCGGTGGGTGGTACCTTCCAGCTTAATTCGGCCACCGCATGAATAAAAGGGGGAATAGGATGACCTGGGAGGAACATGGGAGTGAGCCAAGGCTGGCGAGGGCGCTCGGCATGGTAGTTCTCGGCCTGGGATCTCAGATATTGAGAACTCTTCGAATTCCGGTCCCCAGCCTCTTTGACCATGCTCAAATAGATGTCATCTTTGAATCACGTGCTTGATACGTACCTTGTAGTTGATTGACTACGAGTTGGGAGTCCGACTTCACTTCTAGTCTCGCTCCATTTCTCTTTGGCCAAGGAAAGTCCCTCCCGCAGGAGGGCTTCATATTCGGCCTCGTTATTCATGCACTTGAACCCACACCGGATTGCTCATGATGATGTCTCCCTCTGGTGCGATCAGTACTATTCCGAGTCCGCTTCCATTGACATTACTCGATCCGTCTACCTGAGAGTCCACTTGAGGGTGGTGCGCGCTCATGCATAGTAATTCTCTTTGGCCTGTGGTGGTGCTTGGTGTGAAGCTCCGCAATGAAGTCTCGCCTTGCTTGGGATTTGACGGGGCCGATACAGATTGTAGGCTATATCGAACTCACTAAGTTCTACCGTCCATTGCATGAGTCGCCTGATAGTTCTCGGGGTTTGTGTAGTATCTTCTTGAGTGGGAAGGAGGTGATTACAACAATGGGGTGGCACCGGAAGTACGGCCCTCGAGCTTCGGACGCATGGACGTGGCGAGGGCCGCCTTGGGGCTGACTTGCACTGCGCCCAAGGCCGAGAGCCGACTTGCTCACATAGAGACCGTAATTGCTTTGATTCTTCTTCTCGAACTAGCACGCCGAGATGGCTGTCTCGAGACCGCTAGATAGGAGTAGAGCCTCCTCCCCCGTCCACAGTTGGTTTGGAAAGAAGTGTGGTGTGGTCGATACCTCTTCACCGCTAGTAAGGCCTTTCTCGCAGAAAGGTTCCACCCAAAATTCTTGGACTTCTTGAGGGTATGGAAGAATAGGTGGCATTTATCACCGATCTCGAGATGAAACGGCTCAGGGCGGCCACTCGTCCTGCAAGGTTCTAGATGTCGGGGATGGTATGTTGAGGACCGCCCTATGATCCTGGTCTTTGGGGGTTTGCTTTTATCCCTCGCCGAGTAACCATATAGCCCAAGAATTTATCCTCCCGATTAGTGCCGAATGAGCACTTGTCCGGGTTCGCCTTCATGTTGTACTTCCTGAGAATGGCGAATGCCTGGCTAAGGTGGTTAAGGTGTTGTTCGGCGATCAGGGACTTGATGAGCATGTCATCGATGTACACCTTCATGGTCTTCCCTAAGTGGTCGAGAACATTTTGTTGACCGTATCGCTGGTAGGTGGCCCTCTGCTTCTTCACCCAAACGGCATCACTTTGTAACAGTAGGTTCCCCTCTTGGTGATGAAGGTTGTCTTCTCCTGGTCGTCCGGATGCATCAAAATCTGGTTGTATACGGAGAAGGCATCCATGAAACTGAGGAAGTTCGTGCCCTGCGGTCGCATCTACCATCATGTCGATATGTGGGAGCGGGAAAGAATCCTTGGGGCAAAGCTTTGTTCAGTGCTTGAAGTCGATGCACTCTCCACTTTCCGCTTCTTTTTTCTTTACGACGACAACGTTCGCCACCATTCTCGGGTAGTGGACCTCTCGATCATGCCATTGCTTAAGAGCTTTTCAACCTTTTCATTGACGATCCGGTTTCGCAGTGCGACTTTCCCTTTCCTTCTTCGCTTGACTGTGGGTGATCCGATCTACCTGAGCCCTGGGTGGACCATTGCGACTCGGATTGATTCCAATCCATGTCGGCGTGGACCAAAGCGAAGTCTGCCCTCCGCTTTGAGAAATTCTATCACCTTCTCTCTTGTCTCGGGTTCCCGAGGCGGGAGCCTTATGTGTGTCTTCTCTGGGTCATCCTGATGTATCCGCACTTCATCCAACTCCTCAATAGGTCGGTGATCGCCTGTCGAGGGGTTGGATGAGACCGTGAATTGCTATGAGGAGTTTCCCTTGCCTTTGAAGGCGCTTCTGTAGCAACCCTCCCGAAGCTTTGAGGGTCGCCCTGATCTCCCGCAGCTCCCCACTTCGGTTCGGGAAACCCTCCCGATCGTCCCGATGGAAGGTAGATGGGCACCGCCCGCATGTCATGGATCCGAGGGGCGCCCAAAATGACGCTTGTAGGGGATGGGCAACGATCATTCGAGAAGACTGTCTGCTTGTTTACTCCGTCGGCATAGATAGGGAAGGATGATCTCCCGATAGGTGTTTATTTTCTTCGAGCTAATCCAACCAAGTAAGGTTCGCTCGCCCTGCTTGATATTTGCTTCTTCCTACCCCATTGCTTTTAATGCTTGAGGAATAGGATATTTGCCGACGAACCTCCATCTACGAACACCCTTTTCACTAGGATGTTGGCTATTTGTAGAGAGGACTAAAGCATCGTGGGTGAGGAGCCTGCCAGGTGACCGGCTCATCTTCGAACTAAATTACTTGATTGAGAGTATGACCTCGAGACCGATGGACGACTGATTTCATGGTGGTTGGTTCTAGCATACCGCTTGGCCGATAGTAACTTACCCCACGATTTCGATCCCCTGAGATGAGCGAAAGCGTAAAACCCCTTAGGCGTGGGTTCTCGTGGAGGGGGCGATAGTTGTTTGGAGCCCTTCTCGCAATGGTGTTCTTCCCTGTCAGAGTAGATCCCGAGATGTCCCCTCTTCGTGCGGCAACCTCGAGCCGCAAGGCGACGCATCCGCGGTGTTAGTGCCCTTGATCGCTGTGGAACTCGCACCACTTGGTGCGTTCTCCTTGCCTCGGATTGAGCTTACTGTGCCACTTGACTGGAGGATCCCATTCCTTTCATTATCGCTACGACCTGGGTTGGTTCGACGCCTGAGGTTGTACTCCGGTATTTTTGTGCCGGTTCGACCGAAATGTCTGCTTATCATTTCTCAAGGGTGGCCGGCGATCATATGGTCTTCTTCGGTTCGCCCATATGCGCGCCGGAGGTTGGTAAGCGTGTTCTACCCGTCTAGGCTCGCTTCCCGTCAGCTCCGCCTGGTTCGATATCCGGAATGGGCACTCGGGTTCATCTCATCTTCCTCCCACCTTACTCGGATAACGGCTCGGGGCCGCAGCGCCTTCCATTCAGGTGCATCCTACCTTTGTAAGCTTCTTTGTATAGTTCTCCATCCGGGAGGAGGCCTTTTCCGAAAGCGCCCACAGTAGGGGCCTCGGGGGTTATATGAGGGTAGAGATCTTCTCTTTGTTGAATCTCGCTAACACTACTCTTAATGGTTCCCCATTCGTTGGTATACTCTGACAAGTCGGCCGACAACTTCTCTAGCTTCTGTCGCGAACTGTTCCACAAAGGTGTCGGAAGAAGTCGCGAATGAATCGATGGATCCGCTTCGGGGGAGGTTCTGTACCATTGAGTGCCTGGGCCGACAAACTAGAACCTCAAACTTTTGCACATGCAAAGCCTTCTAAGCGGAATCGGGGGTATAGAAACGGTGAACATCCGCTCGCTTAGCGAAGGCTATGTGGTCATCCGGTCAATGGTATTCGCCATATGGTTTCATGTTCGGGATAGAATTTCTGGGCATGTCACCAGCGCGATCTCATCCACAAAGGGTGAATCGCAGCAACAATTCTCGCTTCTTCTTGGTCGGGATTGGCATTCCCCGGGAATGCGCCTCATTATCGCTTCAACGTCCGCCGCCTCTTGCCGCAATCGCTTCCACGGGGTGGGAAGGGGATACTATCGGGTCATCCCGTCCTTACCGTCTCCGTACGTTTCCTGTGGGTCATCCCTCCCCTGGGGTAGTCCTGACAAATCGATTCCGTCGGCGCCTCCCTGGTAAGATGTGGGTCTCGCTCATCCCTTCTCGGGTTGGATGACTCCCATTGTCACTGCCCTCTATTGTTCTTCCCCACATGAATGGTCAGGAGTTATGTGGGTAGTCGCTCGTCCTCGATGGATGGGCTCGCGCCGGAGTTGGTTTGGGTTTGGCCGCTCAACCCGCGAGGGTGAGCCGCCGACGGGGTTTGTGTTTGGGTTGACTGAGGTGAAGTGGTATGGGCTGGGGATGGGTTGATCCTTCGTTCTCTATTGCCGGATCGCTTTGTCACGAGGTCCGGGATGGGTCGACCGGATCTGCATCCGTTATATCTTTATCTCCGTTAGTCGTAACGGAGGTAGTCGAGCGCAGAGTAACTCGATCAGCCCTTTCCCACCGTAATCCGAGGGTCGATGCTCTGGTGTGGAGAGGGGTTGCATGGATGGGATAGTGGTACGGAACCGACGGGGGTGCTTGGTCGGGCAGAAACTCGAGTTCATAGAATCGGCTTACTTTCTTTAGCTATCGGGTTCTCACCCCTCCCCGATGGATGTGTTTTCGGCTTTCAGCGGCCACCTTATCCAAGTTTTGTTGCATGAGCGGTCAAAGCCTCTACCGCCTCGAGGCCTGAGTTAACGTTGTCTGGATTGTCAGCCATGGAATATTCCTCCGCATGGCAAGGTTTGTCACGCCGAATGATTGCTAGAGGCCCCACGGTGGGCGCCAAACTGTAGACGTAAAAATCTACATGTATGGAAATGGGGGTCTGATCCCGTGAGGTTGAGGCCACTAGCGATATGCTGTACCTGCACACGTAGAGAAACACACGCGTGAAGCGAACGGGAAACACCAGGGTGGTGTTTGCCGTAGGCACTCCGACGCTCAAGTCAGCAAGGCGGAAAGACTAATATAGTGAGGACTAGGGAATGAGAGATTACCGGAAGTCTAGTCGGGGACCGTGACTACGGCGAATAAGCGAAACTCTCAAAAGTAAAGAGTCTACGCTGTGAAGGTGTAATGTCGATATCCCTTGTAGAGGTAGGCTTACCTCCCGCTTATATAGTGATTGTCTGGTCTCCCAATCCTGGTAGAAGTAGGAGTCCTAGTGTGACTCTGATGCCAACCCTAGAAGAATCTGCTGGTAACCAACCCTTGCCTTATCGGTTGTCCCTGGGATAGGAAGTTAATTCTGATTAGGAGAATAACTCCGAACAGGAAAGTGATCAGGAATGAGAGGTACTCTAAGTTCGTGGGTTCTATACTCGCCCATAGACTTGAGAAATGGGCTGGGATTAGGAGACTCGTGCCCATGTGGTCCGGGGCCGGCACACACCTTTGTATCCGAATGGGCCTAACGCGTAGGGTCATATCAGGATTAGGCTTCGCTGCTTCTTCAGTGTCGCGCCCATTTTCCTATTTGGGCCAAGGACGATTTTTGGCCCTAACATTAGCCTATGATGAAACAAAAAGAAAATGATATATAACAATCCATTCATTTTGTATCTCATTTTTCAACTTAATATTTTCTCTAAATTAGAAAAAAAACATGAATTATCATGAACATTGATCTAGAAAAAAGGGACAAGATGGACGAAGATTTGGAAAATTAAAAAACTATTCTATCCATATTTATTCAACTTTTGACAAGAGACACCTTGAAATAAAAAAAGAATAATCCCAATACATAGAAGAAAAATAGAACTTTTAATATTAAAAAAATGAAGAAATTGACTGCTTATATAACAAAATATTAGTTCAAATTCATTGGCATCTAAAACTAACTAGGAATGTTTTTTAGTACATTAATACATTTGATTTAAAAGAAATTTGAGAAATTATTTCATATTATTATCTCATTTATGATAATATAACATATTTGTAAATCAAAAAACATGTTTCTCTAATTAACTATTCGCATTATTATTTTTCCTTAATTTAAAAAAAAAAAAAAAAGAAGTTACAGCTAAGCTGCCAATAACGTATATCAGTCTCAACCTCACCATCATAAATAAATAAAAAAATTGGAAACAATATAAATACTGAAAACCAAAAAAAAAAAAAAAAAAATGTTAAAATATTAAAGCAGATTCTCTTAAAATATCATAGTAAAATTAAAAAAGCAGGTATTTTATAATACCTCTTTTTTTATCGATCATCAATTTCATGTAAACCCATTAGCTTCTTCTCCATCTTATTAGGAGGGTGTCAAACCTTGAACCCGGGTACTTGATGTTAAAGCATTAGGCATGAACCAACCAAGGTAACAAGATCAACGAACAATTTCTCATTTGGCTTCATTTTAAATCTGAGATTGTGATAGTATTATTTCAGGGTAAAGATACAATTAGTGCAGATTCTATTAAAATATTATAATAATAAAAAAAGGAGGTAAAAATATTAATGCTCAAACAAACAATGTTAAAAGATACAATTAATACAGATTCTGTATTAAAAATATTATAATTATCTACTCTTTGAATCAATTAAATTCCAAATACCAAATAATTATCTATTATGTAGCAGGCTGTTTGTAGCCTCTTGAGGCGCTTTTTTTTTTTTCATTAAAGCTTAATTACCCAAAAAAAATAAAATTCAAAATACGAATTATAAGAAAAGAAATGTTAATCCAGAGTAAATAATGCTATTGCCAATCAACTAGAAATTAATGTTAATGCCATAATTTGGCTTTCTCTTTCTATGACATTATCTATTATAATTATTATTTTTCCTTAATAAAAAACATATTTCTTTAATTAACTATTATAATTGTTATTTTTCCTTAATAAAAAAAAAAGGTTACAACTAACTTGTTAAAAATGTATATCAATCCTCACCATCACTATTCATACATAGAAAAAAAAAATGGAAAAACATAATAATGTTGAAACACAAAAAGGTTAAAAAAAAAAAAAAAAAAAAGAGGTAGTATGGTTAATGTTTTCTAACTGCAATCCTTGTGGAACTCTGATCCTCTCCTAATATGATCGATAATACTTCATGAATATCGACTTTAATCTTAGAGCAATCATACCAAAAGAGCTTAATGTTTCGACGGCTTGCTAACCTATTATGAAACAAAAAGAAAATGATATGTAATAATGCATTCATTTTATATCTCATTTTTCCACTTAATATTTTCTCTAAATTAATTAGAAAAACATGAATATCCATTCACATCGATCTAGAAAAAAGGAACAAAATGAATAAAGATTTTGGAAAATTAAAATAGTGGAGGGCACAATAAGTGTTCTATCCATATTTATTCAACTTATGACAAGAAAGATCTTGAAATGAAAAAAGACTAATCCCAATCCACATAAGGAAATAATAAGATGAATGTATTAAGAAAAATACATTTTGTTAGTATCATATATGGATTTATAGTATCAGATACGGTTTTATTGTTTTGTATTAATGGCTTTAATTACAATAATTGCTTTATATATCATCCATGGCCACAAACAAGTAACAACTAAACCTCACTCATAACTAAATCTCCCTTATATATACACATAGGATTAGCTTAATCTTTTGTACAAGAGCAAAGATGAAAAGCTTCTCAATCCCCGTCATTATTTTCCTTGTTCTCTTTACCACTACAGGTAGATTAATTTTCAATCTCAAATAATTTTGTTTTAAATAATGTCATAATCCTTTGATTAAGGAACTAATCTCATTATGCACTCTGTAATTCTTGTAGGTAATGAGCTACGTATGGTGGATGCTAAAACGTGTGAGGATATATTAAATCCTTTAAATGCTTGTGAGACACAATCTTGTATTGCAGCTTGCCAGGAGAAACATGGAGCCGAAGCTCAGGGGACTTGCACTATATTAAAACTTTATTGTCGTTGTACCTTCCCTTGTTAATTCTTATAATGTATCTTAAGTCGCCTGTAATGTAGTACGCCTGATAATTAAGAATTTGAATAAGAGTGATGCTATTGACACCGCAATTATTTACACGAGAAACATTCTTTTGCGAAAAACACATACAATTAAACACAACATCAGTTCTTGTGCCCAAGGCGAAGGATGGAGCCAATGCTCAAGGGACTTGCTCTCTAGGTTTATCGATTATTGTTATTTCACCTTTTCTTGCAATTAATTCCTTACAATTTGGTAAGGATATTAGAGATTTAAAAAGAAATTTGAGAAATTATTTGAGATTCTTATCTCATGTATGATAATATAACATATTTGTAAACCTAAAAAAATATTTCTTTGATTATCTATTATCATTATTATTTTTCCTTAATTAAAAAAAAAGTTACAACGAGGTTGCCAATAATGTATATCAATCCTCACCCTCACCATTATATATAAAAAAAAATAAAAATGGAAAAAATATTAATGCTGAAACAAAAAATGTCAAAAGATATAATTAATGCATATTCTCTTAAAATATCATAATAAAAATAAAAGAGGTATTTTAAAATACCTCTTTATGAAATATCTTTTTTTATTTTCTATCTTTTTGTTTTCTTTTTTTGAGGGTACTTTAAAATACCTCATTTGTATGACCAAGCAAGGGGTGGAATCCGGAATTTTATGAAACCAGGGTGGAAACATGTTGTTTACTCTATATTTATATACATGCACCAACCCTACGGGCTCGAACCCGGGACCAAACAATATGATTCCGAAGAAATATTTTTTAGGTTTACAAATATTTTCATTTTGTAGTCTGACTCTTTGGTATTTATAAAAGAAAAAATAAGGCAACCAAATGGAATAATTCACATTTACAATCTTTTTGTCTAGTTGGTTCTAGTTTATACTGTATATTTTCTCATAATGTCCACAGAAGGTGTTGATTCTACCATTTTTTTTTATTATTATTTTATAATAAGAAATAATATTTGCAAATCTCAAATACAAAGAATTGTATATGGATTGCAAATAAAACAGAACCTTCAATGAATTTAAAAATTAAATCAACCGACAAATTATTTGTTGTCACTATTAGAGAGATAATACTAATGCCAAATTTGGTTCACATTTTATATCATAAATATATGTGAAAATTTTGAAGAAAAATAAAGATATTTTAAAATACCTCATTTGGATCACCAGTGGAGGGTGGGGCCGTGGGGGTATACATATGTATATACTAAGTAGCCGTCAAAGCTCGAACCTGGGACCAAGCAATATCATCCCAAATGCATGGACACCGCGGAGTCAACAGAGGGCTGGGAGCAAGAAATTTTAAATCCTTTTCTTTTGTACTGTATATTGATTCTTTTGTATTAAAAAAAAAAAAAAAAAAAAACGCAACCAAATTGATTATTAATTCACATTTACAATCCTTTTGTATATTTTGTCTATTTACATTTACAACACGATAAGTGGGTTTTCAAAGGTATTATCTATTTTAGGTCTAGGCTCGCACGGTTTTGTCTTGAAAATGCATATCTAGGTGGACCAAGGCCATCGTCTCCTAACCGATGGGAGACTTTATCAACACAACCCGTCAGGGGGTGAGGAGCACCAACTGTTAATGTATGTTGAATCCAGAAATCCAAACACCCTTCAGGGGACAAGGAGTGTCAATTGTTGATGTATGTCGGATCCAAACACATGGTAAGTAGGTTATCAGAGATATTGTTCACTTTGGAACATGAACCCACACGGTTTTGTCTTTAAAAGGCGTTTTTGGGTGGTGATAGTGTTCTTATGCTATATAAACGACTAAGGTCTTCGTTTTCTTACCGATGTGGGACTTTGACAACAACACATTTATTTGAATCCTTCCTACTATGAAGAAAGAGATAAGAGATTAATTAAACATGAATCCATTATTTACCAGATATATAATATGTTCTTGATACATAAATCCAAGTTCAACATGAACGAATGTAAAAATTAAAGAAAATTAATGGATCATATATATATATATATGAATTGAGCAATGTGTGTTTTAACCATACAATAATTGCCAATTATTTCCAAAAAAAATTCTTGATTATCATTTTCATCCGCTATGCTAATCATCAATTTTTTCATAACTAATAATTACTGCGAAATGATAATTTTCCTTCAAAGTAGACATTTGTATCATTTATTGCCTTCAATAGACTTGGCAATAGGTTGTTTTGAAGTAGTCGTGTAGTGCGAAATTTTCTTAAATCAAACCCAACTTTTTTTTATTTTGTAACCAATTTATCCAAACTGACTTACGTATATCTCAACTAATTTTTGGGGGAGACTGACGCAGAACCAAACCCAACTCATTAGCTTATTAGGTCAAAAAAAAAATGAAAACTGCAACCACCCAAACGCTATTTTTAACATGTTACCCAAAGCCAACCCATTAAAACCTTCACAATTTTTTATTTTTCTTTTCTAATTTCATTAAGCTCTTATAAATAATTTTATATTAAAACTAAATATATACATAAACGCACATATATTGAAATGCATAAAAACTCCATGATCATATAATCCCAATATACAAATAAAATGTTTCAAAATTTATCGATTGCGAAAGAAAAATAAACTAAAAATTAAAAGCGTTATATATATTTAGTTAGCGTAAAGTTTTTGAAACATGAAGTAAATAATCAAAATATCATATATTATATGTTATATTTTTTTTAAAATATTGTGTTACTAAAATTAATAATATATTTAATTAAAAGTCAAATAGGTCAATCGTTTTTTGTGACTAAACTCAAATACGGCCCATTATAAAATGGATTACTAATGGATTGATCCGATGATAACATGTACTAATAAAACTAAACTCGTACCTACTTTTAACGAGTGGGTTCGTGTCGCGTCCAATTTTGCCTGTTTTAGTCTCAATCTTCTTAGTGTATTGAGAGTAGTTAAAAAAAAGAAAAAATGAGGATAAAAAAAAAAAAAAAATAGAAAAGAAAAGAAAAGGCATGCTACCACTTATATTTAGAGATGACAATGGGCTTAGTATTTCTGGGTACTCGACTCGGCCTGTCCCGAAAAGGTTGAGCTTTACTCAATGTTAACGGGTTTGGGCTTGGGCCTGGGACTGATTTTAAGGCCCGCCCTCTGGTACGGGCCGGGCATGGGTATGTCTTCAGGCTCGACCCGACCCAACCTGACATTTTATTATTAATTTTACTAAATTACCCTTATACTATATATCTAATTACAGAATTATCCTACATATAAATATATAAAATTTGAAATTTATTAATATTTGGTGAGTATTCAAAAATAAATTAATATTTCAAAATTGTTTTATAATTAAAAATATAAAAAAATTGAAATTTATTAATATTTAAAAATTTACATTATAAAAATGGGTGAGCTTGGGTCGGGAATAAGATTACAAAAAGTTTGTCGGGTCGAGCTTGGGCTTTACCCGTCATCCCCGTGTTGGGCTCAGGCCCAGGGGTACTTAATCCTGGCCCGGCCCATTGCCATCTCTACTTATATTTGTAAATCTTCTTATTAAGGAGTGGTTTTGGCTTTGAATATATTTGTAAAGCCAAAACCGTATTTCTTTAATTATTATCCTGCTTGATATATATATAACTAATAATTAATATATTTAGAAAAAAAAAAATTCATGTTTTTTAAATGAAATTTAATATAAAATTACTTAAAAATAATTTTAAAATTTTATTTAGTTTTAAAAGACAAAAGACATGTTACCACTTCAGTAATTATCAAATGATGCAAACTTTATTTGCTTTCACAAATTCTCCCATTTCCCATTGTGCTGTATTAAGAAGAAAAAAAATATAAACTAAGATAATTATATAATTTATATTTTTTATGCCCGATAAAATATAGGGCTGACGTAAGGTCCAGTCGACGTGCAAAAGTCAGAACATGGGTACACCTGCAACCGCTTCTATCAAAATAAAGTGGGCGCGCTGCATCACCAAAAAGGTCATGGTGATCCCACGTGTTCAATCCCTGCTCCAAATCGCGCAAATCACTCTAGAAGGTGGGCAATGTGACATAAAGAAGGATTTGCACGGATAATCCCACCAACTCACAGATTCAATAATCATTTCCTCAATGTATCCCACTATAAATTGAGAGCTCCTCTCTCATTCAAGGGATTTGCTCATTTTTTACTCTTAATTAGCTATACTCTCTCAAGAATATATAGCTCTCTCTCTCTTGTACTATCATTTCTAAGTCAGTCCGCTAATGCGACCTGACCCCTATCATTAATAAAATAACAATGGACGTAAGACTTGCTTTCTTAGCATCCGAACCACTTTAAAAACGCTTTTCTCATTGTATTTACTCTCTTTTCCTTGCATTCACGTGTGTCTTCTAAGCCAGCCCATCATTTCACACGTGCGTTTAGTTGGTGTAAAAATCACGCATTAACAGCTTGGCGCTAGAAGAAGGGCCTGATTTAGTGTTCATCCTTCATCAGGAGAATCTCTAACTTGCCGGTTTTACAACAACAAATGGCCCGCCTACCTGAATCTAAGCAAACCAACCAGGGTACTGAGGGAATCCCCTAGGTCTAAGGGGATGCCTCTTCAAAAATACCTTCAATTCCATAAAATGTTGCAGGGGATATCCCGTCAAGTTCACAACTTGACCTCGATTAAGCTACCCGGAGAGGTTTGACAAGATTTCCTGGACGGTCCAACCAAAGGTTGGACCGTTTGGACCAAAGCATGCCATCCAGATCAGCTGGGGTGGTGCAACCGCCAAAAACGCCTGTAGGTCATGCGAACGCGCGGCAAAGGGAAATAGCCCGTGCCATGAGCACTGCAGCACGTAGACGAAAGGGTAAGCAAGTAGCAAAAAAAGGGCCCACGGGTTCCAAAGGGCCAGGGAACTCCAACCGCGTCTCGAGCAGAATACCAGGGCATTAAGACTCGGTGAAAGGACGCAACCCGAGCTGTCCCATGCCACATCGCAAGTACACCCCCATAAAAGTGCTGGGTGGGGCAATTCTTATCACCGCTAGCAAAACGATCCAGATCATCATCGTGTGAGAGGTTCCCACACTTCGCGGGGTAGTTCTTACCACCGCGAAGGTTGTGAAAATACCCTTCACCGTTCATCGCCATCACACACCTCTAGCTAGCATGTGTTGAGAGTGGTTGGAACCGCCGGCCGAGGCGAAGAGGAACCCAACCTCCGGATTTTTCTCAACCATAATTGTGAGGGCCGAACTCGCATAGGTGAAAGCAATACCCAAGTGGCTCCATTGCCACAAATTGAGGAGCTGCAGTGAGCTCTAAACAGACTAAGAGCTCAAAGAAAATAAGCAAGGGTGGAGTCGCATCTCGCCCTCCTCCTTCTCTCCCGGGCTGCTACCAACTGCCACTCCCACCAAGATTTAGGATGCCCGACATACGAGTGTTTGATGGAAATTCTGATCTGCAGGATCATTTATATAAATTTAACGACCTGATGGAGCTTCACTAGGTATCAGATCTAGCAAAATGCCATTGTTTGGCAGTGACTTTGAGCTCTCATGCCAAACAGTAGTTCAGGTCGCTCCCAGCGTGATTGATCAGTTCGTGGCCTCAGATGAGCACGACGTTCCTAAGGCATTTTCAAGCAAATCGAAAGTTCTCGATGCCTTTGAGCTACCTCAGCAATATAAGGCAAGAAAGGGATGAATCCCTCCAGTCCTACATCGACCGTTTCCACAAGGAACTCAACAAGGTGGCTCATACTCCTAAAGAGTCTATTTGGACTCTCATCATAGCAGGAGTTCGTCCACAAACCAACCTGTGGAAAGAACTACAGGCTAAGGACGATGTTTCCCTCACAGAATTCTATAACCTTGCGGAGAAGTACCTCCGGATAGAAAATTCATTGGCGCGCTCCCACTGCTACCCCGGCTCCCGCTGAGACGCCCGGTCGGGGAAAGTAGAAGAGTTGATCGCGGAAAGGCCGCTGATGATAAGCGAAAAGGAAAGAAACCTTGCTATGAGCCCAAAAAGTCTTATGCTCCCGTCCCTCGTCGCGATCGCGGCAGAGACCAATATACGCTTCTGAATGCATCTGTATCGGCTATTCTTGATAAATCTGAAGAAGCCAGCCTGCTCGTAGAGCGAGCCCATGAAAACTCCCGCAACAACCAGAAATAATAAAAAATACTGTCGCTTCCATCGGGACAATGGGCATCACACCAATGAGTGCCGAGCTCTCAAATAGACAATCGAAGAGCTCATCAAGAAGGGGCATTTCAAGGAGTATATTGATGACTCTGCTCCTGCACAAGAGAAAAGTCAAGGGGAACAAGGAAAGAAGCATGGTGATCACTCAGGGTATTGTAGTGTCAACCTGACCTTTGGGGTTCCCCGCGAGGTGCCCAAGAAAGATATGCTCGCGCGGCTCATCACGACCTAATCAGTGTGATGAAAACGTCACAGTGACCACAAAAGGTTCACAAGGAGGAGCCAATTACCTTCTTCGAGAAGGATGCAGCCCATCTGTATCATCCCCACGACGACGTACTTGTGATCACGCCCCTCATAGGACACCATAACGTCTACAGGATGCTAGTGGACAACGGAAGCACTGTGAACATCCTGTTCCAGAGTGCTTTCGAAAGAATGAACTTGGACGAGGCCGACTTGAAGCCCGCCTCGATTCTTTTATGTGGTTTTACAGGGGACCACCTGATCCCCAAAGGAACGATCCAACTTCCAGCCAAGCTAGGTGACTATGACGAAGTGACTAAGGTTACTGAGTTCCTGGTCGTGGATTGCCCATCTACCTTCAATGGAATCTTGGGTCGACCTCTACTAAGAAGCTTCAAGGCAGTCACTTCAATATACCATCTGAAGATGAAGTTCCCCACCCCGATGGGGATAGAGGAAGTTAGCGGATCACAGAGCACATCTCGCAACTGTTACATAAAAGCTGTGCAGATGGCGTGCAAAGGGAAGGGTATTTCGCGTGGCATTCCCCGACAGGCTATGGCGATTAGCCGGATCGAGCCATAGCCTGGTCCAGCCGAGGATAACATGGATCCTCAAATTCAGGAAAGCCCTTCCAATGGGCCAGTTGAGGATTTGTCCGAAGTGGCAATTGACATGAGCGAACCGAGCCGAGTGTTAAGGATTGGGAGCAATCTCAACCCCCAACTCGCCTCCGAGCTGATCAACTTCCTAAAAGAAAATATCTATGTGTTCGCCTGGTCGCATGCAGATATGGTCGGGATTAGCTCGAATATCATCTGCCATGCGTTGAACATCGACAACGAATCTAAGCCAGTTCACCAAAAAGAAGAGCGATGGATCCGGAGTGGCATACTGCCTTAAAGCTAGAGGTGGATAACCTTCTCTGAAATGGACCCATCCGAGAAGCACTCTACCTGACTTGGGTTGCCAACCCGGTTCTGGTAAAGAAGCCCAATGAAAAGTGGCGAACCTGTGTCGACTTCAGCGACCTCAACAAAGCGTGCCCAAAAGACAACTTTCCCCTACCTAGAATCGACCAGCTTGTGGATGCCACCTCGGGGCACGAGCTTCTAAGTTTCATGGATGCTTACTCGGGATATAATCAAATTCTGATGTACACGTCCGACGAAGAGCATACATCCTTAATTACAGATCGGGGACTATACTGCTATAGAGTTATGTCGTTCAGCCTCAAGAACGTTGGCACGACCTACCAGCAGTTGGTTAACCGAATGTTCTCCGAACATATCGATAAGTCAATGGAGGTCTATGTAGATGACATGCTGGTCAAATCCCATGTCGCTTCAGATTACATAGTGCATCTTGCTGAGATGTTTAATATCCTCCGACTATACATAATGAATCTGAATCCTCTCAAGTGTTCGTTCGGAGTATCCTCAGGCAAATTCCTAGGATACATGGTTAACCAATGGAGAATAGAAATCAACCCCGAGAAAATTCAAGCTCTCCTTGATATGGAAAGCCCGACCAGCAAAAAGCAGGTCATGAGCCTTAATAGGCGAATAGCGGCGCTAAGTCGCTTCATATCAAGGCTAATAGATCGTTGTTTGCCGTTCTTCAATGTTCTTAAGGCCAATAAGAAGTTCGAGTGGACTCCCGAGTGCGAACATGTGTTTCATAGTATAAAAGAACACCTCGGGAAGCCACCTCTCCTGTCCAAGCCTCTTCCGCAAGAGATCCTGCTTCCGTACCTATCTGTCTCTTAGTTCGCGGTCAGTGCAACCTTAGTTCGGGAAGAGGAAAAGGTCTAATGGCCAGTATACAAAGCGAGCAAGCGTCTGTTGGATGCCAAGATGCGGTATTTGAAAATGAAACGATTAGCCTATGCCATGCTGATCGCTTCCAGAAAACTATGACCTTACTTCCACTCCCATGCAATTCATGTAATGACTAATTACCTATTTAGGCAGGTCCTCCAGAAGTCAGAGGCGTTGGGTAAATTGCTTAAATGGGCCATGGAATTAAGCTAGTTCGATCTGAAGTACAAGCCTAGATCGACTATCAAAGGGTAGGCTGTTACTAACTTCATCTCAGAATTCTCCTATCTTCCAAGTCGGTCCAGAGCATTCAACGAAGCCATCCAGAAAACTGCTTAGAATCTATCGACCTTGAGCCTCTACGTCGATGGATCATCGAACAGAAAGAGGGCTAGTGCAGGTCTTCTCCTTTTGAGTCCCAAAGGGGCTCGCGTTCACGGTATCCTCAGGTTCAGATTTAAGGCAACCAACAATGAGGCTGCGTATGAAGCTCTGCTTGTTGGATTGCGGTTGGCCAGAGAAATGGGTGCAACTGCGATCAGCATTCACGGCGACTCCATGCTGGTCGTTAACCAGATCTTGGAAAAGTACCAAGCCAAGGAAGAAAATATGATCCGTTATCTGAAAGAAGCTAAGGCCGCACTCGAGCCATTCAAGTACTTCGCGATCACCCAGATTCCCCAGAGATAGCAACTCTATGGCAGACGCCTTGGCGAGGATAGCCTCATCATTGGACTCAAAAGCACCGGATAGCATTTCTGTTCGATTCGTTGGGGCCCCAAGTATCCGCCCGGTCGAACAGGCCGTGAATGTAACAGAATCCGATTCCTAGATGACTCCCATTTTCCAATACCTCAAGGATGGGACCTTGCCTGACGACAAGGTTGAGGAAAGGGATCTGCAAACAAGATCTGCTCGTTACACCCTTATCGGGGACCAGTTGTACAGGTGAGGGTTTAGCGCCCCTCTCCTCCAATGTGTAACCAGTGACGAAGCAGATTACATCAAGTGTTAACATGTTCACATAGACTTGTTCCAATATTGTAAACTCATGTATGATAAAGCGAACAGAAATTGTAAAAGCGAAATGTATTTTCATTAATGCGAAGAGTATAGCAGGCAAAATGGTACAACTGTTAGCCCTGATCTAACTCTTAGAAAATAGACCTCATCGTCCTAGGATTGGTCGGTTGTGGACTTCTCCGAGGTGTGTCCCGAACCCTCTGTCTGATCGGATCTTCGGGCAGCCGTCGCTTTATCATCCTGCCGTGCCATGGACCTGAGAGTTTCCTGCCAATCCTCTGGGAGGTCGGACATATCAAGGAGCAGATTCTTCGGTTGCAAGGCATAGATAGACTCGATCGCCCATTCGACAGCCTTCTCCTCGACCTCCGCTGCCTGACTCTGCATCTCTTCGGTCAGGGAAGCAACTTTCCCATGACTTACCTGAAGTTCGGCCTCGAGAGTTTGCCTTTGCTTCTCGAAGGCATCCCACTTGTTCTGCTCGCCATGCCTGAAGTGAGGTCGCTTTGAGCTCCTAGTCTTACTCTCTGACCTCTTTGGAGAGTGGCTATGGTCATTTGAAGCTCTTATTTCCTCCCCATGCTTCTCGAGCTCTGCTTTTTGGAAGTCCACTGTGCGAAGAGTCACGTCTCTTTCGTTCAGTGCGACCTCCCCTTTTGCAGCTCGCAGATGAACCTTCTCCAGGGACAGTTGCATGGAAAGCAAGGCCTGCTAACAATAAAAAATAGCAAGTTAGTTTATCTAAAGGAACTAAGGGAAGTCCTCGCCGAGGACAGTTCGTTTACCTTGCTTAAATGCTGGAGCGATGTGGACATCAGGTCCACGTCGCTAGAACCAACAGGTAACGCCTGACGAAATTAGGTCGCTCATCCTTAGCAAGCAATGACCATGCGAGGTTGTGTTCGCGCAGAGTGCTACCCCGACCTAGTTTCAAGAAGGTCAAAATCACCAGAATTTCTAGAAATCATCCAATCGCGGCATGACATAGTTTCCAAGGTTCGATCCTCAAACCTTAAAAGCTAGGGGACTTCTATTATGCTCGATAAAATATAGGGCTGACGTAAGGTCTAGTTGACGTGCAAAAGTCAAAACATGGGTGCACCCAGCCGCTTCTGTCAGAATATGAGTGCGCGCTAGACCAGCCAAAAGCTGTGGTGATCCCACGTGTCCAATCCCTGCTCCAAATCACACAATTCACTCTAAAAGGTGGGCAATGTGACATAAAGAAGGATTGCACGGATAATCCCATCAACACACAGATTCAGTAATCATTTCCTCAATGTATCCCACTATAAATTGAGAGCTCCTCTCTCATTCAAGGGATTCGCTCATTTTTTACTCTTAATTAGCTATACTCTCTCAAGAATATATAGCTCTCTCTCTCTCTTGTATTATCATTTGTAAGTCAGTCTGCTAATGCAACCTAACCCCTATCATTAATAAAATAACAGTGGACGTAGGACTTACTTCCTTAGCATCCGAACCACTTTAAAAACGCTTTTCTCATTGTATTTACTCTCTTTTCCTTGCATTCGCGTGTGTCTTCTAAGCTAGCTCAGTATTTTACGCGTTTAGGTTGTTGTAAAAATCACGCATCAACAATATTTATGAAAAAATACTAATAAACTGCCAGTGAAACTAAAACTGTTATATTTAAAACTTAAGAATTGTAATAAAAATCCAAAATTCTGTAAATGAATTTAGTCGCGTAAACTATAAAATATCTTATGGTAAACCTAAAATGAAAAAGTTTACTAAAAACTAGAAATTTGAAACTAATATCATTGTATTTTAAACTTATGAAAAATTATTATAATACTATTTTATTTATTACTTGTAAAATTATTTCTAAAAAATTGAATCAAAATTATTTTATTATATATTTTTTTTATTAAAAAATTTCATATAACCGGCTAGAAACAGGCTATAACCGTTTATTCTTTTACTGTCGCTGCCACATGGCAGCTATACAATAGCGCCTCTGATTTTCATTTCCGCAACTTGCGCATCCTCACAATTGCCCTTCACTTGTTAGCAGGCCGTCCAGAGACACCCCCTAAAACACAAAACACAAAAAATTAAAAGAATTTATTAAAAATATTAGTTGTATTTCTTTTAATATTTTACTTTTTAAACCAAAAAAACATAAAAAATTAAAACATTGTTTCTTTATTTTTTTAGTAAATTAAAAAATATTAAATAAAATCAAAATATTTTTTAAGTTTAAATTATAAAAACTGAAAAAGATAAATATACTTTTTAAAAATACTTTTTCTTACAAATTGAAAAATCAAGAAAACAAATTTTTTTTTGAATCTTTTTCAAAAAAGGGATTGCAACAGAGATCGTATTGCCGCTATGTTATCAAAAATGGTTGTCATGATCTAGAACCCGGACATCTCAGAATGTAACTGCAATCTTGGATAGCAATAGTGATCTCAAATCACAGTTGCAATCTAAATTGCCACCGCTATCTTACATTGTAGGTCCGACGATCTTAGATAGTCAAATTATTTGGGATCGTTGACAATAACTAGTTATGATAAAAAAAAAAAAAAAAATTATTATTTTTTAAAATAATATTGAAATTTAATATATATTTTATTTCTTATAGTTTTTTTAATTTTTAATTTTGGAATATTTCATATTATAATTATATATTTCAACATGAAAGGTCAATTTTGCCCTTCCCTCAATTAACTTTAACACTAAAAATTGATAGTAGGTGGTCTAAGTGGCTAATTCCCGAGTTAGTGGGGGTACCGGGTCAGTTTTTTGTGTTTGAGTGGGTGAAAGTGTCATTAATTCTTTCTTAGCAGAAAAAAAAAAAATAGTAATAGGTTAGGTTAAAAAAAAAAAAAAACCGTTGTATTTATTTATTATTGTTGGTTTGGCTTCTCTCATAAATTTGTTAAGTACACCAACACTCAATTATATCCTTTTATACCATAATTTCCTAATTTAAAATTTAAATATATTTTGACTAGGATTTTTTTGTCAAATTATTAATAATATTGTAGAGTTATTCTATTTCTTTTAAATATATTTTCAGCTTTAATATGACAATGAAATAACACTGACACAACTGTTATATATTGAAGCTTCAGTATGAAATTCAGGTAAGAAGTATGAATATCAATCAATCAATTAAATGGTTTATTTGATACTTCACTGTAATTTTCTCTTTTTGTCTCTTTTTTACTGCAATGTAACTTTTCTTTCTTCTGAGTTTATTGGGATTTGTACACATCTATTTCAATCCAAGTTCTCAAATGAGTTGAATTTGCGACTAATATAGAATTCTTTTGTACTCAAACATCTCCTTTTATAGTTTTATTTCAATATCTACTATTGTATATTACTTCAGCTTATCAGAATGTCCATAGATGGTAATGATTCCAAATACATTTTTTTTTTTTTTTTTTAAATTTTAAACTGAGAAATGATATTTGCATATTCTCAAATGCAAAGAATTGTACATCGATTATAAATAAAACAAAAACCTTCAATAAATTTAAAACGCAAATCAACCTAAATGCTAATGCCTAATTTGGTTCACATTTTATGTCATAAATTTAAGAGAAAAAAAATAAAAAGTTGGCAAAATTTGAAGAAAAAGAAAGGTATTTTAAAATACCTCATTGGAAAGTGTCATTAAACCAAACTTTGGGTGGGAAAAGTATGTGCACCAGCCCTCCAAGGATCGAACCTGGGACCAAGCAACATGATACCCATATTATGGACACCACACCACCGGGTCAACAGAGGGCTGGTGGCGAGTATTGTCAAATCTTTTCTTTTTGTACTATATTCTGGTTCTTTGGTATTAATTATTTTAAGAAAAAAAAAGCAACCAAATGGATTAACTCACATTTACAATCTTTTTGTAATTGGGTGGTTAAACCAACTCCCCATAAAACCAACATAAATTATTAGATACGATAATACTAATCTCACTAATCCCTCTCACTAACCCCATGTGGGAGTTTGTGATTGGCTTGATTAGGCAGGACCCATTATTGGATATGTGAGACCTATATGAACTGACGAATTATAAATTGACATGTGGCGTTACTGAGAGAAAGTTAGTGAGAAGTGTTAGTGAGTATAGTGTTACTCTATTAAAAAAATTATTAATTAATAATTTTTTAAAAATCCAAAATATTTAATTGGCTCACATCAGTCACCCATCATTGACCGATGGTCAATACCGACCAAAGATTGTGCGTTGGTGCCACCTCTGGCCCTATTGGGATCATAATATCCCGATATACAGGGTCTTGGTTGGATAAACAGATTCCGTTGGTTATTTTGGTCGTAAAAGGGGACAAAATATTTTGTCGCCTTCTATAGCTGAATTCAAAGCCTAAATCCAATGATTCAACGATATTCTTATAGATCGGCTTGTTCCGATCCTACAAAGACTGGATGTGGCGCTAATGAGGGCAACCTTTGACCGTTGTTGACTGATTGCCATTTTAATATTTTTTTTCAAATTTATGAATAAATTGTCAAATTATTTATTCGATAAATTAAATAATTATTTAAGTTCATTTGTAATTTGAAACATTACAAAAATCGTATTATTTTTAAAGTTGATTTTGCATTTGTAGAATGTATCCACGTATTATTCTTCAATTACAAAAAAAATTAATTATTATATAAATAATTTAATAATTCTTTATATATATAACTAAAATTGGATTGACTGGTTGATGTAGACTATTAGAACAACGACAGTAGAAGTTGATGGTAAACATAAATAAAAACAAATTTGTAAGGTACAAGTAATATTATTCAATTCATTAATAAATAAAATAAATCATTTGAATTCATAAACATATCAAATAAAGTTTTCCCCCTTATTAATCCATTCAAAATAAAATAAAATAAAATAACATACCGTTTTATTTGTTTACAAAAATAGTTTGTGCTATACTTAATCTCAACTTTCTCTATGCACTGCCACCAACACGTTATGGGAACGGATTTGCAGCATTCACAAATCTCTCCTTCATGAGTTAGCTCCTTCTTATATGAAAAATCAAACTGAAAAGCAACAAACATTTGTTCTAAGCATGTAAAAGACATTAATTATCCATGGAAAGAATATAGAGAAAAAAATCTAGTCTTAGAAGTCCACAGGCAAACCGTTCCCAAAAGTAAGGTTTAATTGTGTTCTTAAAAACAAATCCAGTGTATTATGAAATTGATGTCTGCATTTTGAAGAGGTAATGTTTAATTTACGTGATTCCGCATTTTGGAATACATATATTTTTTTAAAACTCTTCCTCTTCTTTTTCATCTCCTCCATTTATTTTATTAATTTTCTGGTGTGTCAACACTTGAACCTGGGACCTCAAGGCCCGAACCACGAAGGTAGCAAGGTAAGTTGACAACAAAAATTTTATTTGCAGACTTTTCCCCGGGGACACCACCGCAAACACAAAATACGTGGGAACCCACCAACACAAAATATTTTTTATGTTTAAAATATAAAAACTAAAAAAAAATATATACTTTTTAAAATTGCTTTTACTCACAAATTGAAAAATCAAAAAATTAAAAAAAATTGATTTTTCTTTTTTAAAAAGGGATCGTAGCGGTGATCGAATTGTCATTGCAATCTAAAAAATTAATTACAGCTGTCATATAAGATCGTTGGTGTGAACTCATATCACAACTATTGGGATTTGTATACATCTATTTCAATCCAAGTTCAGTTTTTCAAATAATTGAATTTGCGACTAATGGAGAATTCTTTTGTACTCAGAACATCTTTTATTTCAATATATACTTCATATTATATATTACTTCAGCTCCTCATAATATCCATAGATGGTG
This sequence comes from Pistacia integerrima, assembly GCA_026225825.1. Taxonomy (NCBI): domain Eukaryota; kingdom Viridiplantae; phylum Streptophyta; class Magnoliopsida; order Sapindales; family Anacardiaceae; genus Pistacia; species Pistacia integerrima. The sequence continues at coordinate 12,568,626 of CM047750.1, read as the reverse complement.
ATGATTCCAAATATATATTTTATTTTATATAAAGAAATAATATTTGCATATTCTCAAATACAAAAAATTATATGTGGATTACAAATAAAACAAGAACCTTCAATGAATTTAAAACGCAAATCAACCTACATATTATTTGTTGCCATGCCAGAGAGAAAGCTAGTGCTAGTGCCTATTTTGGGTCACATTTTATGTCATAAATTTAAGTGAAAAATAAAAAAACAAAATAAAAGGCTTTTAGAGATAAATTCTCAGATCTAGTTTGCTGAGATTTTATTCAGATTTATAGCAAACATTACAAGATGATCAACAACTACCTAATTGTGGATAAGATACAAGAGAAAGTGCATGTTGATTTAATGCTACAAAATAGGAACAATTGAAGACTAGTTCCACTCAACCTCAGCAGTAACCCATGAACACATGTTGCTTAAACGTAGGCTTTGAAGATTGAATCTTGAACCTGTCAAAGGTTTATCCAACTGCTTTAACTCGCCCTCTCAAACGAAGGGGTGATTCTACCACGCCAAGTTTGTCACGCAAGAATTCAAAACGAGAATGTTACAGGGCCTTCGTAAGACAATCTGCAATCTAATCATGTGAGGGTACATATCGGATTTCTAGCTCTTTCCTCAAAACCATGTCTCTAATAAAGTGAACATCGATCTCAATATGCTTAGTTTGAGCATGAAACATAGGATTTGCTGCTAGCACAGTTGCACTTAAGTTGTCAACCCATACAATTAGTCTGGAAGAGAGAGGAAACGAGAACTCTTTCAACAAAGAAGTCAGCCAAGACAATTCTGCAGCAAGATTAGCTAGTGATTGATACTTCGACTCTATGCTTGATCTAGCTACTACATGTTGCTTTTTAGAAGACCAAGAAACTAATGTGTCACCAAAATAGACACAATAACCTGCTACCGAGCGACGATCATCAGGACAACTAGCCCAGTCTGCATCAGAAAACCCACTTAAATGAAGTCTGTCACTGTGCTTAATATGCAAGCCAACAGAAATAGTGCCGCTTAAATAACAATGAACTCTCTTCACTGATTGCCAATGAACCATTGTGAGTTGTTGCTAAAATTGACTTAGTTTGTTCACAGTGAAAGCTATGTCTGGGTGAGTGTGTGTAAGATATTAGAGAGCCCCTATAATCTGTCTATAGGATTTAGGATTCTGCATGATTTCACCATCTTGTTTAGATAGATTTTTACCTACTGTAAGTGGCGTTGGGCAGGTTTTGACATGTCCCATTTCAACTTTGTCAAGTAATTCTTGAATATATCTTGATTGTGTAAGATACATCCTAGTTTCATCCCTGCAAACTTCAATTCCGAGAAAATAATGTAGGGACCCCATGTCTTTGAGAGCAAAAACCTTATTTAACTTGTGAATGAAAGTTTGCACAAGTTTGTTGTCATTGCCTGTTATCAATATGTCATCAACATAGATGAGAATAAACAAGACTTTGGTTGTAGATTTGAAGAAGAATAGAGAGGTGTCACATTTGGAATTACAGAACCCCTAATCAATTAAAGTGTCCTCAACCTGTCAAACCAAGCGCGTGGAGCTTGTTTAAGCCCATAGATAGCCTTGTCAAGTTTACAAACAAAATCTGGTTTCTTAGGATCAACAAAACCCTCTAGTTGCACCATATAGACATTTCAGCAAGTAAACCATTAAGAAATGCATTATTTATGTCTAGTTGTCTTACCTCCCATCCTTTGGAGACAGCTAGAGTGAGCACAATTCGGACTGTAGAAGGTTTAATGATAGGGCTAAATGTCTCAAAGAAGTCAATGCCAGGGGTTTAGTGGAATCCCTTGGCAACTAACATCACTTTGTAGCATTCTATATTTCTATCAGGGTTGTATTTTAGCTTGAAAACCCATTTGCTGCCAACCAAGGATTGAGTTGTAGATGATGGAACTAGATGCCATGTCTGATTTTGTATTAGAGCATTATATTTAGTTTGCATGGCCTTCTTCCAATTACTATTATTGAGAGCTGCTGAGACAGTCATAGGTTCCATAGAATTCAGACTTTCATTGGTCTTGACAATACCTATGTAAGGGGATTTTCGCTTGAATATTCCATTCTTCCCTCGAGTCATCATAGAGTGGTTGTATTGTTGAGTGTCGAAACCTCTTTGCCTCTCATTTGTGGCACCTATTTCTATTTCAGGTTCAACTTGTGACTCATCTATTTCTGCTTGAATTGAGGGTTGCACAAATTCTGCATTTAATGGAACTGCAGTGGCAAAATCTTGAGATAAATCTCTTGGTGAGATAAAAGTTAAACCTCAGGAATTTGATGATGCTATTGAGGAAGTTTGATGTTGGCCTGTACGAGCAGAATCTATTGTGTGACGACAAGAACTTGATAGTGAGTGCCATGACAATGTGAAGGAATAATGACATGATTTATTGTTGTTTTGGTATTTAGGAACCCAAAATGGAAGGGAAAATCTTTTTCATTGAATACTACATGTCTAGAGAGATATATTTTTCCAGTGGAACTGAGACATCTATATCCCTTGAAGAATTCACTATAACCAAGAAACACACACTTTGTTGAATGAAATTGGAATTTATGAGTTTGATATGGTCTAAGACATGGGAAACAACTACAACCAAAAATCTTTAGAAAGGAATAATCTGGAACTTTGTTAAATAATTTTTGCATTAGTGAGATGTTTTGAAGAATAGGAGTTGGCAATTTATTTATCAAGAAAACAACACTCTCAAAAGCTTCCACCAGAATTTTAGTGGCATTTTAGCTTGTGCTAAGAGAGTTAACCCCATTTCAACAATTTGCCTGTGTTTCCTTTCTGCTCTACCATTTGAACTGAGGTATATGGACAAGTGTGTTTGAAAATGATTCTTGACTGTTGAAATATTTGAGAAAAGGGTAGATACTCGGTTCCACAATCGGAGTAGAGTTGTTTTATTTTAGTTCCAAATTGATTTTCGACAAGATTTTTGAAATGACTAAAAGCCTGAACAGCATCACTTTTGAGTTTGAGAGGATAAATCCAAGTGAAACAACTAAAATCATCAATGAAATGTATATAAAAACGATATCCAGAGGATGAAAGTAATGGTGCAGGTCCCCAAAGATCAATGTGAATTAATTCCAATACGGATTTTGCATGTGAATCAGAATTGTTAAAGGGCAAAGCATGTGATTTTCCAAATTGACAAGCATCACAAAAATTTATTTGATTTGATTTGAAATTGACATTACATTGTTTTAAAACTTGAAACAATACTCTTTTAGATGGATGGCCTAGTTTCCTATGCCATTTATCCTCTTTTGAGAAATAAAAAGGATTGACACATGACTCTGGACTTGACAAATTAGCAGAAAGAGAAATGGCTTGAGAACGTGAAGGCTTTGATTGTGAAGGTTTTGATTTTGTGATGTTGGACTGATTTGAAATGGAAACAACTTCAAGCTTGTACAGACCATCTTCAAGTTTTCCTTGTAGCATCACTAGTCCTGTTAGCTTGTCCTTCACAAAGCAACCAAAAGAATTAAACTCAACATTTACCTTATTATCAGCTACCAACTGTGATATACTCAGCAAATTCTTTGTGATATTAGGCACACATAACACATTATTAAGTAATAAATCTTTCTGCTGAGTGGGTAATTTTAAGTTACCGATGTGAGTAATATCAAGCTTGCTTCCATTGCCTACTACAAGAAAATTCTTACCCTTATAATCTTGTTTCTGATGCAGATTTCCCAAATCATTGGTGACATGATAACTTGCTCCAGTATCTACATACCATAAGGGATCTATAAGTGTTTCAGGTGAGGCAATAAAAGCATTTGCTGACTGGTTTTTGGGTTGGTCAAACTAATTTGATGTGTTGCCAATGAAATTCTGATCGAATCGGTTCCAACAAATTGAGGCAATGTGCCTTATTTTGTTGCAAATTTGACATGTTGGTTTACTTCCATTACTTCTTCCACGAAATTTGCCTCTAAAGCATTTACTATTGTTGTTGTTTGGTGGTCGACTCTACCCTCTGCCATAACTGAAGTTGGATGACCTGTTTTTAGGTCTATTTATTGCAATATGGGCTGTAGCTTGGCTCAAATTGATGCCTCCATTTTGATAGGTATTGAATTGTTCTAACCTGCTTTCAAAGGTTAGTAAAGTAGTCTGCAACTCAATCCAGGATAGTGACTCTTTGTCACCGAGTTGAACCACTATTGGGGTGTACTCTACATCAAGACCACTCAAAATTTGGGTGATTCGATCAGACAAGGATATTGGGCTACCTGCTAAGGTAAGGTTGTCTGTAAAGGCTTTCATGGTGGTCAAATATTCCTCCATCATCATTGCCCCTTTCTTGGTTTTTTGCAATTCATCTTTATAGTAAATGACTCTTGACTTGGTGTGTACACTTGAGAGCTCTTTCGCGGCATCCCATAGCTCCTTGGAAGTCGATTTCTGCATTAGCTGAGAAGCTATGTCTGGATTTATGGTGCTATACAACCATCCTAAGAGCAACTGATCATTTGAAATCCAGTCTTCATAATCTGGATTGGGTATTTTCACAGTATTGCCTGGTATGGTTCTTGGCAGATATTCAGGAGGGTAAGGCTTTGTGCCAAAGATATAGCCAGTTGATTTGTGGCCTCTGATAACAGGTAGGACCAGTGTTTCCCACAGGAGATAGTTGGTTTGGTCAAGTTTGATGGAACTGTAGCGAGTAAGTGAGATTTTGTTTGAAAGTTGCAAATCGGATAAGGAAGATGGTTCACGAGTACCTGGTGATTTACTGCTACCTAGAGTGTTTGGAGAAGTAGCCATGAGGGTGATGGGCCAGCGTTTGTTTTTGTTATTGTTGATGGCATTGGCCAAGATTGGCTCTGATACCAAAACAAAATAAAAGGCTTTTAGAGATAACTTCTCAGATCTAGTTTGCTGAGATTTTATTCAAATTTATAGCAAACATTACAACATGATCAGCAACTACCTAATCGTGGATAAGATACAGGAGAAAGTGCATGCTGATTTAATGCTACAAAATAGGAACAACTGAAGACTAGTTCCACTCAACCTCAGCAGTAACCCATGAACACACGTTGCTTAAACGTAGGCTTTGAAGACTGAATCTTGAACCTGTCAAAGGTTTATCCAACTGTTTTAACTTAAAAAGTTAAAAAATTTTGAAGAAAAAGAAAGGTATTTTAAAAGAATAATACTACATGTACAAAAAAAAAAAATCTTAAAAAGAATTATATATAAAATGATGTAACAGAAAATGAATGAAAAAGTGAATACAATGAATTTAACCTTCAAAAGAACTACAATATAAGAAAAATATCATAATAATAAAGGTATTTTGTAACACCAGTTTGAATGAACTAAACTGCAAACCTCTTTTTGAACCCACTAAACTCCAAATACCACACGTTTAACTTCTTTTTGTGTTCTGTTTTCAAGGAGGGTGTCACTCCTTGAACCCGTGTGCTTAATGTAAAAGTAAAATCACCAGGCAGGAAACCCCCAAGGCAAGAAAATTGACAGGGATTTTTCCATTTGGCTAATTTTATTTTATGTATTAGAGCTAATAATAAGAACAATAAAAGAAAATTTCATAATTGTGATCACAGAGACACAAACTATGACAAAAATAAGATGTATTTATTCGGCTGTTTTCTCATAACTAATGTAAAATAATTTAATTTTCTTAAAAAATGAATACTTTCTTCGAAGAAGGCATCTAGGTTATTTATCATTTTCTTAAAATGTCATAGTAAAAAATAAAAGAGGCATTTTATAATACCTTTTTTGTTTTTATTATTAATCATCAATTCCAACTAAACCCAGTAGCTTCTCCTCCATCTTATTTAGACGGTGTCAAGCCTTGAACCCAGGTGCTTCATGCGAAACCTCTAGGCATGAACCCACCAAGGCAACAAGATCAACGATTATTTTCTCCTTTAGCTCCACTTTAAATCTATGAGATTTTGATAGTATTATTTAACGGTGAAGATACAATTAATGGAGATTCTCTTAGAATATTATAATAAAAATAATGGAAAAAATATTGTGCATGTTTGGTTTAATATTTTTATCCCTATTCTGGATCCCATTCTCCAAATAGCGTTTGGTACAATATTCTAAAAATGTTACCCTATTTTTTTTAATTACATTTTAACCCCATAAGGTTATTAATTTCACTAAATACCCCCTGAAAAAAAAGTTTAAAAATTAACAAAAACACCCCCATCAACCCAACTTGTCATATTCCGGCAACCACCGTCGGTGATAGCCAGGAATACACTAACGGCCTAACCAAGGCCAGAAATGGTAAGAAAGTTCTGCCATTGTGGCCTTTTCCGGCCGGATCCACCACGGTAGGCGGAAAGGCCGGGAGTCTAAGCTGTCGGCGAGGCAAAATGGCCGTCGTTGCGGTCAAGCAGGCGGCCACATCTTTGGCGTCGGCGGCCAAAGATGGCCCTCGTTTGGCCTTTTCCGTAGTTGGCGACCATAACGAGCGGTAGATCGGCGGCCTTTTACCGCGGATCCACCATGGATCGGCCGGAAAAGGCCATAACGATGTGTTACGGCACGATCCGACAAGTGCGTGCCGTAAGCAAGAAACCCTCGCCAGGTTAGGCGGTGGTGGTGGAATCGACTGTAGGTGGTGTGAGTGTTTTTGTCATTTTATATGTTAGGGTCTTTAGTTAAATTAGTAAACCTAAGGGCTTTTTTACAAATTTTTAAAATTTACCTCGTAATACTCCTATATCCAATAACCCAATACTATCCCTAAAATCATATCTAAAATACTAAACCAAACGCACTCATTAATGTTCAAACAAAAAACTGTTAAAAGATACAATTAATACAGATTCTATGTTAAAATATTATATAATTATCTACTCTGTGAATCAATTAAACTCCAAATACCAATTATAAGAAAAGAAATGTTAATCCAAAGTAAATAATGCTAATGTCAAATGCCAATCAACTAGAAATTAATTGTTGTCACGTTAGGAGATAATGTAAATGCCATAATTTGGCTCTCAATTAATGTCATAAATTTGTTTAAATATAAAATTGACACTTTAGCTAGGAAAGATCAAATATTATAATTGTTATTTTTCCTTAATAAAAAAAGAAAGTTACAATTAACTTGTCAAAAATGTATATCAATATTCCTTACCATCATTTTTTTTTTAATTTTATACAAAGAAATAATATTTGCATATTCTCAAATACAAAGAATTGTATGCAGATTGTCAATAAAACAGAACCTTCAATAAATTTAAAACGTAAATCAACTTGCAAATTATTTGTTGTCACATCAGAGAGATAATGCTAATGCCTAATTTGGTTCACATTTTATGTCATATATAAGTGAAAAATTTGAAGAAAAAGAAAGGTATTTAAAAATACCTAATTTGGATCACCAGTGGAGGGTGCGTGCATAAATATATATATGTACCAGCCCCCAAAGCTCGAACCTGGGACCAAGCAACAGATCCCAAACGCTTTGACACTAGGCCTGCAATCGAACTGAACATGAACGAAGCAGCTCCCGCTCAAAATCGCTCGATAAACACGTCGATTGTTCGTTCGTGTTATGTGTTCGAACGAACATAGAATGTGTGTTCGTGTTCGTTCGATTAACAAAATTCTCGTTCGTGTTCGTTCGACTAACTCGTTCGACTAACTCGTTCGACTAACTCGTAAATACCTGTTCGAATAACTCGTTCGATAATTTGTAAACACCTGTTCGAATAACTCGTTCGATAACATGTAAACACTGTTCGAATAACTCGCCTCAATAACTGCTGAATAAAAAATATATACCAACTTTTCAATTCATTCTCTAAAAAACACATATACAACAATTTATAATTCATACCCATTTAATTCAACATTTGAAAATAAACCAACTCTCTATCTATATTTATATTTTAAATAAATATAGATAGAGAGTTATTATGTATAGTCTATAGAAGTATTATAGCAATCAAAACACAAAATCTGAATTAATAAAAAATTTGAACAGATCATGATACTTACTGTCCCTGATTTCAGACTTATGGCAAACGATATATATATGAAAATGCATAACTACTTCATATTTCATTAACTGCTATAAAGTACCCCAATCTCTATCTATTGAATCAAATATTTTCCAGACTGCTCCACCAATAGATTAATTAGAATTAACGGATCACCACAACTAAAAATAAAAACCATGGATAAATCACAATACAATGAAACCTTTTTTTCTTCATGTATTTCTACAATGAAAGAAAAGAGTCATATTAGTACCATTACATAGAATTTAAACAAACTGTAAAGAGACTGGATAAACATTACAGCACAACCAAAAGGATTCCAAGGAGTGAACATGCCACGATATAGTATATAGTGTGAACCTACAAAGAAAAAAAATTGAAAATCATTAGTAATAATAGACTGATTTTAAATATGGCTACACTTAAAAACATAATCATATATCAACGATCAAAATAAGGAAAATCTGTAATTGTTTATACAGCTATTATACTTGAGTCGTCTGTAACTCATATTGAAAGAAAACAATAGATATATTTGGAAACACTCATGTTATGTCAACTGCAGGTTAGCTATTATTGAAAAATACGAGCAAGTTTACATGATTTTTCGCTTCTTTTATTAGCCCTAGAAACTTGCAATCTAGTATATTTACATGATTTTTCGCTTCTTTTATTAGCCCAATATGTTAGCAAAAAGCCGTATGAAAATTTTCAGACAAATATGTTATTTGAAAAATATATGGATCTGTTTGTCCCAGAGTAAAATGAGCAAAATTAAACGAATATGGACTTTCCTCAAGAGCCAAGCAGCGATTCATGAAAACAGAAAACAAAAAAATAACTTACCAGAAAATTAAAACTGCAGCTTCTTTGAATATGGACTTTTCTCAAGTTGTTAACTGCTGAGTGTTGACTGTTGAGGCATTGGGGTTGTCGTTGACCAAGCAGAAAACTGCAGAAAAAATTTGAGCTGAAGACTGAAGTGTGAACTGCGAATCTGTGATGTGGGTCGTGGGATTGTGTCTGCGTGAGGGCTTGACTCTTGAGTCTTGAGGCTGTCGCAAATCAGAATTAGGGAAAGGAAAAAGGTGAATTAGGGATTTGGATTTTGGACTTTGGGCCGGGTAAGGAAAAATATGGATTTGGACTTTGGATTTTTACAAATTTGGGCTAGGAAATTGTGGGTTTAGATTAGACTTTGGATTTTAAAAATTTGGCCTGGGAAAAAGTGGGCTTAGGAAATTGTGGGTTTAGGAAATTGTGGGTTTAGACTTTGGATTTTAAAAATTTGGGCTGGGAAAAAGTGGGTTTCAACTTTGAACTTTGGATTTTCAAAAAAAAAAATATATATATATATATATATGTGATTGTTCCCTCTGGTATTAGAGATTCAGAGCCAGGGAGGAGACAGGGATTTAGGATTGTTAAAATTTTGTTTATTAATTATTTTGAGTACCGAGTCTTTTTGGGTTGTGTAGGGCTGTAGGATCTAACCGTTGTAAGTCCCTTAGATTAACCATTGTAGGGAAAGAAATAAGTGATTCACAAAATGAAAAACTTTTCTAGATCAATGTCTACTTCCAGTTCTAATACTAGAGATGAACAGATTGTTCATCAAGAAGAGATTTGTATAAATCAAAATGACAACATAATTGAAACAAGTCATGCTTGTACACAAAAAGATAAACAGGCCATAAGACATCAAGATTTACAAAAACATTTTGATAAATGGAACATTCCCAAAATTTCTGTATATGATGTTTACAAAGAAGGAAAATTATTATCAAAATTTTTGTATCTGATGTTTACAAAGAAGGAAAATTATTATCAAAATTTCTGTATATGTTTACAAAGAAGGAAAATTATTTTGATAATTGTGTATGTACAAAATTATTATCATACATATATTAATCATAAATTAAATATGTTTAATATGCTATAAAATTACTAAAATCATAGGTTATCATATATTTATTATCATTAAATAAATTATCGTAAATGTTTTAAATGTTTACATATATATTTTGTATCAACACCCATAAATTCATAGTGAAATAAAGGTCTATTATAATAAATGATCAATACATATGTGTGATTAATTTGTTATATATAATGTGTAATTGTGTATATACAAAATTATTATCATACATATATTAATCATAGGTTAAATTTATTAAATATGTTATGAAATTATCGAAATTATAGGTTATCATATATTTATTATTATTGCATAAATTATCATAAATGTTTTAAATGTTTACATATATATTTTGTATCAATACCCATAAATTTATAATGGAATAAAAGTCTATTGTAATATATGATCAATACATATGTGTGATTAATTTGTTATATTATCATTACTTTCTATATATATATTTTGTATCAATGCCTATAAATTCATAGTGGTACGAGGGTTTATTGTAATAAATGATCAATAAAAATGTGTGATTAATTTAGGTTTAATTAAGCTATTATATTATTAAATTTGTTATGCTATACATCACTTAATTATACAATATGTTATGTTTATCAATTTACCATACTATATTTATTATTTATTAATTGAAATGCTATCTTATAATATTTAATTATTGATTACATTTAGAAAAATATGAAGCTATTATGTTATTGGATTTACTATATTATATATCACTTGATTATACAATCTATTATGTTATTAAATTTGTCATGCTATGTATCATAATAATTTATTACTTTTTAATTAAAATGCTATATACTTATATATTTGATTATTGATAACATTTGGAAAAAAAAATCCAAACATATTATATATATAAGAAAAACAAATTTATTACTTTTTAATTAAATGCTATATACTTATATATTTAATTATTGATGACATTTTGAAAAAAATCCAAACATATTATATATATAAGAAAAATAAAAGTACCATAATATTTTATTATTGATTAAAAAAAATTCATCCAAAGTTCCAAACTAAATCAAATATAATATAAAAATGAAAAAAAAATTAATTATAATAATGCATAACATATTTTTCGAACATAAACGAACGAACAATCGAACGATTGTTCGCGAACAGATGGATTAGTCGAACGTATAATGTTCGCAAACATAATCGAACGAACAACCCCTCGCTCAACTCGATCAACATATTATCGAACGAATATCGAATCGTTACGAACAAATGTTCGCAACATTATCGGTCAGATCGAACGAACAACGAACGTTCGCGAACTGTTCGGTTCGTTTGCAGCCCTATTTGACACCGCCGAGTCAACAGAGGGCTGGTAGCCAAAATTTTCAGATCTTTTTACTGTATATTGATTCTCTTGTATTAAAAAGGAGAAAAAAGCAGCCAAATTGATTAATTCATATTTGCAATCTTTTTGCCTATTTGGTATCTCCTAAATGCCCGTTTCAGTGTTTATACTGATGAACTTCTTTTTTTTTTTTTTAAATATATCTATAAACAATAATAATTAGTTCTAAAAACAGCTAATTATAAGAATAATAAAAGAAAATTTTGTAATTGTGATCACAACCCATGACAAAAGGAAGATGTATTTATTCTGTTGTTTTCTCATAACTAATATGAAATGATTTAATTTTCTCAAACAAGACATTTAGGTTATTCATCAATTCGATTAATTGAAATATTTGTATAGAAAGAAAATGAGAAAAAAAATTAGATAAAACTTAAAAAAAGAGTCTATTTATATATTGAATAATTTCCAAAATTATATTTATGTCCCACTTTTTATAGTGAAATCATACTATGAAAAGAAAGTTTTAGAAAACTAATTACATTTTACTAATTCAATTAGTTAGCCAAATCCGAAATTCATCCAAACCAAGAGACATCTTAAAATTATTTTAACTTATGACAAGAGACATCTTAAAATGAAAAAAAAAAAAAAAAAAAAAAGAATAATTCCAATACATATAAGAAAATAATAAGATGAATAGAACTTTTAATATATATAGATAAAGACGAATGGACTGTTTTTATAGCAAATTATTTGTTCAAATTCATTGGCATCTAAAGCTAATTAGGAATAATTTTATCTCATTTATGATAATATAACATATTTGTAAATCTAAAAACATATTTCTTTGATTAATTATTATCATTATTATTTTTCCTTAATTATTATTATTATTATTATTATTTTTTTGGAGGGTGTCAAAACTTGAACCTGGTGATTGGTGCCAAACCACAAGGCATGAAACCACTAAGGTAATAGGATTAACAAACATATAAGTGAAAATTTTGAAGAAAAACAAAGACATTTTAAAATGAATAATTCTATACTTACAAAGATTATGTACAAAGTCTTTCATATAAAATGATGTGTCCAAATATTGTGCTGATGTGGTGCCTGATTTGTGCCTATGTGGAGTCAACTCTTAATATGTGTGGTCAGAGGCAATTTAAAGAAAGAGAGGGACATTATTGGGATTTCCCAATTGGGATTTTTTTGTTAGTCGACCTAACTTGGCTTCAAGTCGACATTCTTCCGTTTCTTCTTGATTATTCTCTCTTGGTTACAGAGAGAGAAAGGTTGTTGCAAAACTGGTCGAGGTGTAGCCTTGAAATCAAATGGTGACGGTGAGCCTGGTTGTTATATTTTATTCCTTCTCTTGTGTATAAATTGTCAATTAATTCATTGTATTTGGATGTATGAGAGGTAAGGCACATGGGGTCGATTTGGGTCATTTTCAGAGGGGTTTTCCTTGGGTTCTTCATGTAAACAAGGAGCTATAAACTCTGTAAAGATCTTTCTATTATAGTGAAAAATTCCTACTGCCCTGGAGAGTGGATGTAGGTAATCAATTGATTACCAAACCACTACAATTTTTGTGTGTTCTTTACTTTCTTTTATGCTTTTATTACTCTTATAACTTGATTGTTGCGAATATTGCTTGATTAGAAACTTAGGGTTTCTTGTTCCACTGTAATTCTCTTTCTATTATAGTGAAAAATTCCTACTGCCCTAAAGAGTGGATGTAGGTAATCAATTGATTACCAAACCACTACAATTTTTGTGTGTTCTTCACTTTCTTTTATGCTCTTATTACTCTTATAACTTGATTGTTGTGAATATTGTTTGATTAAAAACTTAGGGTTTCTTGTTCCACTGTAATTCGAAGAATCTTTAAGTTCAATAAATATGATTGGATGAATTGATAAAAAAATCATTTACTATCATTTAATATATATTTATTATGTCATAATTCTAAGTGAAAAATAATAAGTTAGAAAAAATTTAAGAAAAAAAAGGTATTTTAAAATACCTCATTTGTATGACCATTAAAGGGTGGGAATCTGGAAACTTGCCATTTCACTAAAACCTTGAGAGGGAACATGTCGTTAATTCTACATACCAACCCTCCTGGCTCGAACCCGGGACCAAGCAATCTGATCCCAAAGGGCATAACACCACCGAGTCAACAGAGGGCTGGCGGACACAGCTTTCACATCTTTTCATTTTGTAGGCTGACTCTTTGGTATTTAAAAAAGAAAAAATAAGGCAACCAAATAAAATAATTTACATTTACAATCTTTTTGTCTATTTGGTTCTAATGATCAACTTTTCATTCTTATTATTTTAATAATTAGTTTTAAAAAGAACATTTGTAATTGTTTACATAAACTATGACAAAAAGAAGATTGTATTTATTGGGCTGGTTACTCAGAATAAGACAGAAATTGCTACTTATTTCAACATAATTTCCTGATTTTCATTTCCATCTACTGTGATTTGTTAATCATCAATCTGGTAATTGATAATATATTTTGACTAGGATTTTCTGGCAAATTATTAATAATATTGTAGAGTTTTTTTTTTTAAATAATTTGAACAAGCGTGGTTGTAAGTTTGAATGCAAAATCATGAGTTTTACTGATCTAACGGAGGTTAATTTGGTAGCTCTGATTTTGATTCTGATATCTATATATATTTATATTTTCAGCTTTATTCAAGTAATTAAATAACATTAACACTACTGTCATATATTGAAGTTTCAGTGTGAAATTGAGGTAGAAAAGTATGAATGTCAATCACTTAATTAACTGAAACTGGTTGAGAGGGGAAAAAAAAGTTCTAATGGTGATTTACAAGATGATTGCTTCTGACACTTGAATGCAAATTTCCCCTTTTCTCTCTTTTTACTTGAGCTTTACTTTTCTTTTTTTTGAGTTTACTGGATTTTGTACACATCTATTCCAAATTTCCAATCAAAGTTCAGTTTCAGAGTACACTATTCTCGAATGAAAGTTCAAAACTGAATTTAGAGTTGAATTTGCGACTAATACATGGAGTAATTCTTTTCTACTGAAACATCTTCCTTTATTTCATACTGTGTATTACTTGAGTTTCTCATATTATTCCAAATACATTTTTTATTTTATACTAATGAAATAAGAACCTTTAATGAATTTAAAACGCAAACCAACTACAATTTATTTGTTGTCACGCCTAATTTGGTTCACATTTTATGTCATAATTCTAAGTGAAAAATAGTAAGTTAGAAAAAAAAAGGTATTTTAAAATACCTCTTTTGTATCACCAGTGGAGGGTGGGAATTTATTATACGCCGTACCTTAGGTGGATATATGTCAATAACTCTACTTTATACCAACCCTCCTGGCTCGAACCTGGAGCATCTATATGTTCCCAAAGAGCATCGACACCACCAAGGCAGCAGAGGGCTGGTGGACAGAACTTTCAAATCTTTTTCTTTTGTATTGACTTTTGACTTTTTGGTATTTTGAAAAAAAAAAAGTTATGCAATTTTTTAATTTATTCGGCTTCTTGCTTAGAATAAGGCTTTTAAAGCCTGAGAAATTGCTAATTATTCCAACATAATTTCCTTATTTTCTTTTCCATCGACTGTAATTGTTAATCATCAATTTTCTCATGACTAATAACCAATGCGAATCTCAAAAAAAAAAAAAAAAAAACCACTTTTTTCAAAGAAGACATCTAGATTATTCATCATCTTTGATCTTCTAGAGTTTCAATTGGTGGATCAAAAGTGTTTATATAGAGAGAAAATGAGAAAAAAATTAGAATTGTCAAATAATTTTTTTTCCTAAAGTCCATCTGAATATTGAATAATCTCGAAAAGTATATTTATGTCCATTTTTTATAGTCAAATAATATATTGAAGAGAAAATTTTAGAAAGCTAATTACATTTTAGTAATTCAAACATGTTGAAATTCCGAGCAACAATTTCGTAACAATAACTCCTCCTCGTGATCAATAGTATTAGCAAGAACGGTTTGTTGTAATTCTCTTTTGTCAAATTCAGATCCTTTCTTGATATTATTCATAATACTCAATGTATATCTAGTTTGATCCTTGCAATATGCAATACACGTTCATACCAGGAGGGTATTATTTTGAAGGCTTTTCGAGCGTATAATGAAACAAAAAGAAAATGATAATGCATTCATTTTATATCAAATTTTTCTCCTTAATATTTTATGTAGGCTAGAAGAACATGAATGGACATGATCATCGATTGAGAAGAAGGGAAGGAGAAAGATGAAGATTTTGGATAATATAATGAGTAAACGACCTTTTCCCACCCAAGGTTTGCCTTGATGACACTTTCACATCCAAAAAGTTTGAAAATACTAGTTTTCCACCCAAAATTTATATTTTGTTTACTATCCAAAATATACTTTTCCATTCCTTGGCCAATAGAGAGAAAACTTGGTTTTTGAAGAGGAGATGTCAGTGAGTCTTTTGGTGTTGACATGTTAGATATTGGTGATTGGGATTGGTTAGAATTTGACTTGGGAAGGGCAGGTGCACGTTACACAAATCGCTCGATCCCTGGGGATTGGGGGGGTTGGCGAGAGAAAGGTTTGAAGGGTTTTAGTGAGTGGTGATTGGGGAAGAGAATGATGGTGACGTAGGGTCACAAAGATTCTAAATTCGACTAATGATTGGTTAGAATATAAACTTTGAGTGGGAAAGTGGTATTTTGAAACTTTTTTAGTAGGAAGGTGGCGAGAAAAAGTGGTTTAATATAATTGTGAAGGAGGTGAAAGTGTTCTATCCATTTTTTATTCAACTTATGACAGGAGACGTGCATCTTCATCTTGAACCCTAGAAGGCAAAAAAAAAAAAAAAAAAAACCAATGCAATATACTAAATGAGAAAATAATAGAAATAATGAGATGAAATAAGAACATTCGATGCAGAAAAGATCTCGAAATGTAGTTTAGAAGATCTAATAAATGCATATTCGGTTTAAATATGATAATAAACAAAAAGAAGGAGTAATGCTACATTTACACCACTCTTTACACAATTTTCATTATATTATGATGTGACACATAATTTTTTAATTATTTTAAATTTTTAATATTATAATAAAATTATTTTTAGTAAAATGGTTATGATGTAATAAAAATGGTGGTGTAAATGTAGCATTACTCTTTTGGAAGATTGACATGAAAATCTTCATTTTGATCTGAGAAATTATTTCGGATTCTTACCTCGTGTATGATAGAAAAAAACGTATTTCTTTAACTCAATCCTCATAGTCACCATTACCAATTTACCATCATAAAAAAAAGGAAAAAATGTTAATTCTGGAACACAAAAGGTTAAAAAATCATATTATATCACTGGTTTCTCTACAAATTTGTTTTAACTTTTAAATATTTTATTTTTATTTTTGTGAAAAAGGGAGGTATTTTAAAATACCTCTATTTTTTCTGATCAATTATTTGCTTCAGCTTCTATGTGTCAAATCTTGAACCCGTACCCTCGAGGTTGAAACACAACATCTCAACCACCAGGAAAGATGCAAGATTGACATTTTACTTCTATATAAAATTGTATTTATCCCAGAATAAAGTCTTTTTCTATGGCAGTATATAGCAACCTAACCATGAGAAACTAGGCGCTTAAGGTCCGAACCACAAGGCAGCAAGGGAAATTGACAACAAAAATCTCATTTGGCTCTATTTATTACCAGAATCTGATATCAGGACTGGTCTAAACTATCAAAAAGAAAAAGCGAAATAGTAATAATTTAGTTAAAATATATATACATATTTATTAACTACACTAACACTCAATTTTTTATTTAATACCAAAATTTCCTACGTTAACATTTTAAATAAATATAGGACTCAATCTTTTAACTTAAACTTTCAACGGTAAATACAATACAATGGTGTAAGAATTATTGAGATATTTTCGTATATATTCTAACCAGGATTTTCATTGGCTTTCCTTTTATACAATTATCTTTAAATTTAGTTCTATATTTTATTTTATTTTTGTGAAAAAGGGAGGTATTTTGGAATACCTCAATTATAATTTATTAAGCGTTGCTTGCTTTTGCTTCTGTGTGCCCTCATGGTTGATACTCAACATCTCAACCACCAGTTCTATTATATAAAATTTTATTTATAACAAAACAAAAACCTTTCATTGCTCTCTTTTTCTACAATATTATTTATTTATTTATTGTCACATTATTCATATTTCTAATTGAATTGATTCTTTTATTTTTATACTATATATATCATTGCTATTTTGTGTTTTACTTTACTTTATATATTTAGTTTTATAAGGGTATTATTATATAAATTCAATCAATAATCATGGACCATTGACATTTTACTAATATTACTAAGAGTTAACGACTTTTTCCCATCTAAATAATGGCTGAATAACACTTTCAAAATACCTCTTTATTACCTACATTTATATTCTGGCAGCAAATAGAGAGAAAACTCGGTCCAAACTGTTGGGGTTTTTGAAGAGGGGAGACAGATGAGTCTTTTGGTGGTAAAAGGTTGGATTTTGGTGGTTGGGATTGATCGGAATTTGACTTAGGAGGGGTGACTGCATAAACCCTAATCGCTTGCTTGGCGACAATTAGCGGGGTTGACGAGAGTAGGGTTTGAGGGGTTTTGGCAAGTGATGATTGGGGAGGAGAATGGTGATGGTGCGAGGTGGCAACAATGCCAAAATCAGACACGGAATATAAATTTGGGTAACAAAGTGGTATTTTAAAATTTTGTGGTTGGGAAAGGTTATTAAGCCATTATTTGGGTGGGAAAAAGTTGTTTACTCTATTACTAATATAAATTAATAATACTAACTAATTGATAATATTATGTGTTATTATCATATTATTAATTCAAACTAAGACAGACTTGATATCCCATGAATTTGAAATGCAATATTATTATTTACGTATTTTTATTTTATTTTGAGGCAAACGGTACAATACCTGTCAAAATCCCTAATTGGCATGTACTGGAAAAGCTCAAGGCTTCGTTTGGTTCAAAATTTAGGGGTTTTGGGAAAAGTTTTTTGAAAAAAGTTATAAAAAAGTTGAATTGGGCGGGTATTACGATGTAGAATTTATAAACTAATAAACTACCCCTTATGTTTGTTTTTTTACAAAATACCCCCTATAATAAAACATTAAAAGTTAACAAAAACACCCCAAACCCACCCTCAAATACCCCCAGCTGGCCACCACCACCGGAGGTGGCCGGAGTAGCCTTATCGGCGCATGACCAGGATTTTGCGGTCATGTGCCGTATGCTACTTCCGCCAGTCCACGGTGGATGATCGGCCGTATTTGCTCTCAACGACGGCCAACAAACGGTCGTTGTTGATGGTCAACGACGATCGTTTGTTGGCCGTCATGACCGACTGTTACGGCCTTAGATCTGGCCGTCAGCGGCCAGATCTTTGGCCTTAGATCTGGCCTTTTCTAGATCCACCGTGGATCCGGCCGAAAAAAGGCTAGATCGGCGCACTACCGGCCAGGTTCAGCCGGTAGTGCGCCATCCTACCAGATTCCGGCCATTTTTCGGCGATGGTGGCCGGAATCTAGTAAATGTGGATTGTTGGGGTGTTTTTGTAATTTAAAAAAAAATATTTAGGGGTATTTAATTCAATTAACAAATTTAGAGGGTTTAAAAAAAATTAAATAATATTGAAAATAGTATTCCCAAAAATGAGAGTTTTTGAGTATTTTACTGTTTAACTTTTTTGGGAATACTAAGAGTAGTATTCCCAATCTTGAACCAAACGAAGCCATAGATTTCTTTATTTTCAAAATTATATTAAATACAAGAAACGAAGTTCCGCAAATAATTATTTATAAGATTAATTATGATTTCTCTACTGTCTTATTCTACTTGATGATTCTAGATTCAGATTCTGTATATTATAAATTAGACAATTTCCATGATGATTAAAAATATATATTTCTTTTTCCAAAGAAATATTATTGTTGATGTTTGATTTTAACACCAATGACCTCACATATGTAAAGTGCTAATAAGGTCTTAGAAGTTACATGTGATTGATTATGAGAGTTGATTAAGGGTCACTGTTTTCACAGTAGCATGCAAAGACTTAAAAGTAAATGAGACGATGAGAGTTTTATAGTTGTTCGGATGCTTAAAATGATTCCTACATCCACTGTTTTCTTTTATATGAGTGTTTTTGGTGATTTGCCAAGTTTACAAGAGGTTGCAAACTTTGAATTGAATTACAAGTGCTTGGTATTCTGAGAGAATATTAAGTGAGTCTATTTCCCATAGGGTGTCTTTGCTATTTGCTTTGTTAGATTCAGAGTGTCTGATCCCGATTTTGTGAGGGGCAGCTGCCTATTTATACTCGCTGAGCCCAAGGTAATGATTACATATTTGCAAGTGGGTAGGTGTTGTGCAAGTCCTTCCTAGCCTCCCATTGGTTGACAACTTAGAAAATATCCTTAAATTAAATGGGGCTTGGATAGGTGTGCGAACCAAATTCATTTACAGACAAAACTTGAGTCGGCTGAGTTGTTGACAACTATATTCTTTCTGTCTTGGGCGATGTGGCATACTCTGGACTTGACTTAAGAGGTGCTTGCCTAAACTAAGAATTGAGAGCTGAGAGGCAATCACATCATTACATATGACTTGAACCTAATTGCTTGATCTAACTTCTGGAATTCTTCTTAACTTGCGAACTGGTCGTAGGTCGTGAACTATGACTTGAGAGTAATACATGTGACTTGATGTGATCGTTTACTGAATCTATCGACTTGAGTTTGATCTTGCCTCGAGACATCGGAGGATGTTTTGAACTCTAATTGTCATGCACAACCTGAAAAACTTGGATATTCCATGGCTAAAATTTTTGAACTGTCTTGTTTGGTGTTCATGTTTGACATGTTGACTAAATGTCTCTTTTGAATGACCTCTTCAGATGTCATTTGTCACATTTGATAGTTGGCTCAGTCAATAGAGTAATCTTTATCTGATAGACACATATTGTGCGCAATAAGTGTCAGCCATGAACATTAAATGCAAGTCATACTAAAACGACATTCTCTTTTGGTGCATTAAATGCGGATGAGGGTGCATTAAATGTAGATGAGATAATTATACAGGCGATTGGCATTCTCGATAAAGGATAATGTCGGTTGGTTTCTACGAGGCATGGAAGTTACTCTTCCCATGGATCAATGACACCTGGTTGCGATCTACGGCTAAGAATGAACTCTCGCCCAAAATTTGTTTATAAAGAAGCTGTAGTGTCATCTTTTTCGTATAAAACCCTAACTTTTTAGAGAACGTGAATTTTTTTAGAAAGAAAACACCATTTTCTTGCTCTTGAAAAACTCTTTCTCCTTTCACCAGTTCATGCGAATCCAACGCTACGTCAGAGCACCCATTTCAGGCAACCGTGAGGTAAAGAAATTTCTTCCTTTTACTCTTTTTGACATTCCTGCAATTTTTTACAGTCACGGTGGTTATGGGTATCTGGTAGGTTTAGGAAAGAAGCACTTTCGAGTGTTTGAGAAAAACACTTGAAGGCTTAAAAAATTGGGGTAAAGAGTCCTAAAGGACTGTTATTAGGAGATTTAGGGTTAGAAACCAAAAGGCCATGGCAAAAACCATAGAACTCTCTTCCACTTCGTCTGAGTCGTCGTATGAGGTAAATTTTTCTGGGTTTGAGTCTCCATTGAATGTCATACCTTTATAGATACTAGAGCCAATAGAGATCCCTGAAATGAGAAGAGTCGGTGGTGAAGGCTCACACGCACCGGGTACCTCTATAGGACCTAGGAAGTTGATAATGTCAACTGCCACGTTGGAAGAAATTCAGAAGGCGTTGGACCAATACGCGATTTTTGAATGAAGTATATTGAAAGAGGTAGTACACGACTCAGGATCCTCCCGAGGGAATGCCTTCGATCTCCGCAGCGATTTTTAAATGTGGAGTGTGAATTCCTTTCCACCCCTACATCAGGTTGATCCTCGATCACTTCTAGGTTGCGCCATTCTAGCTGACTTCGAACGCATATATGATAGCCGTTGCTATGTATATATCATTTTGCGAGCACAAACTTGGAGAGCCAACGACGCTGGAGCTCGCATGCGCCTAAATTTTGAAGAAGAGTAAAGACAAAGACTTGTATTACCTCTCCAAGTGATCAATGATTGAGGGAGGAATATTTGGTTATCCCAATAACGTAGGAGCATACGAAACCAAATATTTTTTCTTTAAGTACAAAGGTGTTTGTAAATTTCAGGAACCGAGTAGGTTTTTCCCTTCAATTTTAGGTCCCTTGCCCTTATTTACTTATTCTTTTTTCAAAACATAGACTAACAAACTCTTTTCTCTTGCAGAAAACAAAACGACCAAATTGGAGTTATTGACTGATCGCAGCTGCATTCAAACTTTCGTCAACTTCTGGATAGAGGTTGTGACGTGGAGCTACTTGTGATGATAAAAAATCTCCTGAAGTACAAATTCTTCCGTCCTGAAGCATACTTGGATGATTCAGCTCGTAAGTTTTTCTTTAAGTGAAAAACCCAAGTCTTTTAAATGTTTATTCTATTCGCTAATCGTTTTTGTATGTCATGTAGTAGCCATACAGTCAAAGAAAACAAAATGACTTATGGGAATCACATTCCTAAGGTTGCATATATAATCCTAAGCTGGAGCAACTTCAGCCAATGTCTTTGTAACGGGGACCCAAACTGGTGCCGAAAGACGACCAGCTGTGGAGCAACGTGAAGAAGCTCCCGATGGATGGAACATTTGATGAAGAAGAAAACCATGGGCACAAAGAAGAGGAAGACAATAGCGGTAAAAGGGTCTAAGTCTAAATCAGATGACTTTAGGGTGCTGCTCGCCGAATGGCGGCCCACCCAGCTTACTCCTACTTCGAAGGGCCCTTTGAAGGATATGCTGGAGGTAAGTCAAGGGAAGAAAGGCGGAGCCACTCAAGGGAAAGAAGGAGAAGCTAGCCAAGAACAGAGCGAGGAAGTTCTCGACATGGGAGGTCGGGACCAGTCTGTCTTTGACCTCCTCGGGCAGCTTCTCGATCACTTGAGGCCGGTGATTTTCACCATGCTTGAGTGCAAACTGGATTCGACTTTTGAAAGGTACACGAGATCCAGGCCTTTCGACCTTCTTGTCATTGCGCTCCAATTGTAGAATCAAGTGAAGTCTCTTTGAGCGTGATTTTTCACCATTGCTTGAAAGGTACACGAGATCCAGGCCTTTCGACCTTCTTGTCATTGCGCTCCAATTGTAGAATCAAGTGAAGTAAATCTCTCTCTACGATCTCTTTGAACGTTGATTGAGTTCCTTAGTTTTCATAAAAAAAATAGCCCTTATTTATTTACTTTGCAGCCTGTTCTCGCCCTAAACATTGCTCATAACAAGATGAAAATCAACTCCAGAGGAAAACTCCATGAAATGAAGCAGGAGAACCTCAAATTGAGGCAAGCCTTTGTGGATTCTAACGAAGCAATAAGTGAAGCACAACTTTAGGCGAGCACGCTTTTTTGCAAAAAAGGACTCCACTCTATGAGCAATAGAGTTCCAGAAGCAAGTGCTTCAAAAGAAAGACGATCAAGTCAGAGAGCTTCAGATGACAGTGGCGAGGCCCACTAGAGATCTGAGCTTGTGAGAGCATGAGCTTAAAGAAAGAAAGAAAGAGAGCTTCAAAAGAGCTTGAATCGTGAGAAGGTGATGGAGGAATCTCGAGCCTCTATGTTGGCGAATACAGAGAAGAAAATGAGAGCAAAAGACACAAAACTTGAGGTATCTCGTGGCCAGGTCAATTCACTGACCGAGTAGATGCGACAACTCAATGTCAAGGTGGAAAAGAAGGCTGGGCAATGGTCGCTGCAAGTTATTCAAAGCTTGTGAGCAAACAACCCAAACATGGATCTTTCCGGCCTTCTTAAAGAATATTAGGTAGCCCTTGCATTGATGCAGTAGGCTAACGAACAAAAAGACCCAAAGACTATCCAAGAGAGGGATCACCAAGAATCGAAGAATCACGAGGACCAAGCTATTGACCTTGAGGTCGTGGCTACTAAAGTTAGGGATCCTAAAGTCCAAGATAAGTGATCGACCTCCTTTCTACTTGTTTCTCTAAGAATCTCCTTTTTCTCTTCATTTTTGATTTAGCTCTTTGTTGTCCATGTACATATTTTTTCTATATATAAATAGACTTTTTGCCATTTGTGATAGCACTTTTATAATTTAAGCACTTTATTGAATGAGTACAAATTTTCTTAATGCATAACTTGCAAAACATTGTAAATAACAAGATTATAAAAACTTGAGATTACGCACAAGTAATTCTTGGGAAAGAATTAGAATAATCTTATTGATGAAATTTACAAGTAAAACAGATTGTAAAAGCTATACAAGAGCTTGGAATTTACTGATAATAAGGTCGCAAATGTTCAGTATTCCAAGCTTGTGGTACCTCAGAACCGTTAAGCCTTTTGAGATGATATGTCTCAGGTCGTATCACCTTAATGATGCGATAAGGACCTTCCCAGTTAGGCTCCAATAGCCATACGCTTGGTTCTTTTGTACCAAGAAAAACCTCTTTGAGGACCAGGTCGCCGACCTGGAGGTCTCTTCTCCTGACTTTGGAGTTGCAGAACCTGTTAGCCTGCTGTTGGTAGGAAGCTATCCTTAACCAAGCTTTATTGCGGTGTTCTTCAACCAAGTCCAGACTTACATGCATAAGTGCTTCATTGTTTGTCTCATTATATAATTCTCTCCAAAGGGAACTAGTTTCTACTTCAACTGAGACCATTAATGCGTAACCATATGCTAGCAAGAATAATGCTTCTGAAGTAAAAGTTCTCGAAGTTATTCTATATGCCCATAGAACCTCTGGGAGATCGTCAGCCTAATTGCCTTTTGCTGCGCCAAGCTTGGCCTTCAAAGTGTGCTTAATTGTTTTGTTGACAGCTTCAACTTGACTATTAGCTTGCGGTCTTGCTACTAAGGAGAATTCCTTATGAATCTCTAGTTCTTCACAAAACTGTTTGAACTCCTCATTGTTGATCTGTTTTCCATTATCTGAGATGAGTGTATAAGGAATTTCGTAATGACACACTATATTCTTGAAGACGAAGTCTTTGAGCTTCTTTGTGGTGATCGCGGCCAAAGGTTCTACCTCGACCCATTTAGTAAAATAATCCACTACGACCACAACATATTTGATGCCACCTTTATCGGTTAGCATGGGACCAATGAGATCAATTTCTCATATAACGAATGGCCAAGGATTTGTTATCGTTGTCAATTGGTAGGAAGGAGCTTGTAGGATGTTTGCGAATCTCTTGCATTTGTCACACTTCTTCACAAAGTTGTAGGTGTCTTCGTAAAGCAAGGGCCAATAATATCTTTGTCAGATAATTTTATTGGCAAGAGATCGTGTGGCAATGTGATTACCATAGATCCCTTTATGTATCTCTCTCATGATGTAGTCTGCATCTTCATCTGTCACACATTGGAGGTGAGGAGTGCTAAATCCTCGTTTATACAATTGATCTCCAATTAGGGTGTAACGAGCAGCTCTAGTCTGTAGGAGTCTTGCCTCAGTCTTGCTGTCAGGAAGAACTCCTTCTTTGAGATACTGAATGATGAGAATCATCCAAGATACAGATTCAATTATA
The DNA here is from genome assembly GCA_026225825.1 of Pistacia integerrima. Lineage (NCBI taxonomy): Eukaryota > Viridiplantae > Streptophyta > Magnoliopsida > Sapindales > Anacardiaceae > Pistacia > Pistacia integerrima. Next base: position 12,543,586 of record CM047750.1, on the reverse strand, counting down.
GCCACTATCTAGTCGAGTGAGTTGATGTTGGGAACTTTGATGTACTTGACTGGGATGTTATTTGGCACATCAAAGTCCAGCGATGAAGCTATCTTCAGCAAAGCATCCACGATAGAGTTACTATCTCTCGAGATTAGCTTGATCGTATAGTGCTTGAAGGGCTCAAGTGCGGCCTTGGCTTTCTTCAAGTAACTGATCATATTCTCTTTCTTGGCTTGATATTCTCCCAATATCTAGTTGACCACCAGTTAGGAGTTGCTATTGATGTCGATCATTTCTAACCCCATCTCTTTACTAGTCGCAAAACAACAAATAGCGCTTCATACTTGACCTCATTATTCGTGGCTTTGAATCCAAACCTAATGGCTCTATAAATGTGAATACCCTTAGGACTAATAAGCAAAAGACCAGCTCCGACTCTTTTCTTGTTAGAAGACCCATCAACATAGTGGCTCCATGTTGACATATTTCAAATAGTTTCTTGGACGACTTCACTGGCTGGCTGGTCGGATTTCTAATCTGGTTGATAAGAAAACTCCGATATAAAGTCAGCTAGGACTTGACCTTTGATTGTTGCTTTTGGTCTATGATGCAGATCGAGCTGACTTAATTTTATGGCCCATTTAAGCAATTTACCTGAGGCCTTTAGTTTCTGAAGGACCTGTCTGAGTGGATAATTAGTTAAAACATGAACAATGTGGGCATGGAAATAAGGTCGTAGCTTCCTGGAGGCGATTAGCAAGACAAAGGCTAATAGTTCCATCTTTGGATACCTTGACTCGGCATCTAGTAACCATTTGCTCATATAATATACTGGCCATTGAATTCTGCCTTTTTTCCGAATGAGAGCTGCACTGGCCGCATACTGGGAAACGAATAGTTAGAGAAACAAGATTTCCTTGGGAAGTGGTTTGGGCAGAAGAGGTGACTTTTTAGATGCTCTTTTATGCTCTGAAAAGCTTGCTCACACTCTAGAGTCTATTCAAATTTCTTGTTAGCCCTAAGTATATTAAAGAATGGAAAACAACGATCTATTGCTCTTGATATGAAGGAAGTGACTGAGAGCCGCTATTCTCCTATTTAAGCTCTGAACTTGATTACGATTTGTGAGACTTTTCATATTTTAAAGAGCTTGAATCTTCTTGGGGTTGACTTCAATTCCCCGATGGTTAACCATGTACCCAAGAAATTTTTCTGAGGATACTCTAAATGAACACTTAAGAGGATTAAGCTTCATTTTGTATTTTCGAAGTATGTTGAACATTTCTACGAGGTGGACTATGTGATTTGAAGCGACATGCGACTTGACTAACATGTCATTGACATAGACTTCCATTGTTTTTCTGATCTGCTTTGAAAACATATGGTTAACCAAACTCTGTAAGTTGCCCTAACATTTTTCAGACCGAAGGGCATGACTTTATAGCAATACATCCCCTGATCTGTGATGAATGAAGTGTGCTCCTCGTCAGGCGCAAACATCGGGATCTAATTGTATCCCGAAGAGGCATCCATAAAGCTCAGTAGCTCGTGCCCGAAGATGGCATCAACGAGCTGGTCAATTTTTGGTAGAGGGAAACTGTCCTTTGGGCAAACTTTGTTGAGATTTGTGAAATCAACACAGGTTTGCCATTTACCATTGGGTTTTTTCGCCAAAACAAGATTGGCGACCCCATTGGGGTTGTGAGCTTCCTGAATGAACCTAATTAAGCTGAGCTTGCCCACCTCAACTTTAAGAGCCGCATAACTCTCTTGGTCCATAGCTTTTCTTTTTTGATGAACTAGCTTGAACTCACTATCAATGTTAAGTGCATGACATATGACCTCAGGGCTGATTCCGATCATATCGGCATGAGTCTATGTAAAAACATCGATATTTTGTTTGAGGAAGCTCGCTAAATTGGTTACGAGCTGAGGGTTGAGGTTATTGCCGATTCTCAGCACATGAGTTGGCTTATTCTCATATATAGATACCTCAGACAAGGTCTCAATCAGTCCACTGTGGGTATACTCCTCTTAAACATGAGGATCAATGTTGTCTTCTACTGGACCAGGTTGTGGCTCAATCCTACTGATCACCATTGTCTGTTCTGGAAGCCCTCGAGCTTTCCTTTCTCTTTACATGCCATCTGGACTACCTTATTATAACAGTCGTGAGATTCACGCTGTGATCTCCTAACTTCCCCACACCCTATCGAAGTGGGAAACTTCATCTTCTAATGGTAAATAAAGGTGACAGCCTTAAAATTCTATAGTAGAGGTCGTCTAAGGATGCCATTGAATGTTAAAGGACAATCCACTACTAGAAATTCTGTCATTTTAGTCACTTCGTGGGGATCTCCAAAAGTGACTGGAAGAGAAATCATTCCTTAAGGAGTTAGGTGGTTCCTGGTAAAACCATAGAGAGGAGTGGCAATAGGCTTTAGGTTTATATCTTCCAGCTTCATCTCCTCAAAGGCTCGCTGAAATAGGATATTCACAACGCTCCCATTGTCCACCAATATCCTGTGGACTTCGCACCTTCATATTTCAGCTACGACAACCAGTGCATCCTCATGAGGATGGTGCACTCGTTTCACATCTTTCTCAGAGAAGGTAATCTCTTCTTCTCTGCGTAGCTTGCTTGGTCATGGTTTTAGATTATGCACATTGAAGGGCTCATGTCGGGCTTCTCGGGTATACTTTTCTTGTGCATTCTAAGAGTTCTTTACAATATGAGGTCCCCTAAAGATGGTCCCTACCAAGTAAAGACCTTTGCGATCTCTATGTCTTTCCCCGCCGTCTTCTTGATCTTTCTCCCTCGTGGGAGTTGGATCATTAACATACTTCTTGAAGTGGTCGTTCTAGATAAGATCTTTAATTGTTTGCTTAAGAGCTTGACACTCATCAGTATGATGCCCATTATCCCAGTGGTAACGGCAAATTTTTTGGCGTTCCTTTTGAAACGGGTTTTTTCATGGGCTATGGTTCTCTGAGCAGATTAGCTTCTGTTGATTTATCAAGAATAGCTGAAACCAATGCATTAAGTGGAGTAAAGTTATCGCGATCGTGGTCACGACGAGGAACTGGAGCATAAGATATCTTGGGCTCAAACCATTGTTTCTTTCTATTTCTTTGATCGTCATCAGCTCATTTATGATCAATTCTTCTACTACTCTTTCCCCAGAACTCATCCCTTCAACTGGGAGCGTTGGTTAAAGGCCTGAGGTCGTGGCAATTTAAAGCTGCTACTGAGTTTTCTATCTGTAAATATTTTTCTGTCAAATTATTAAAGCGAATGAGGGAAATATCATCCTTTGATTGCAGTTTCTTCCACAGCTTGGTTTGCAGGCGAACTTCGATAATAATCAGAGTTCGAACTGAATCTTCAAGTGTATTAGCCACCTTATTCAATTCCATATGGGACTTGTCAATATAGGACTGGAGAGACTCATTCTTCTCTTGTCGTATATTGTTGAGGTAGCTTAACAATATTTAGAACTTCTGATTGACTTGGAAGTGTCTCAAGAACAACAAGCTCATCTACTGCCACGAGTTGATAGACCCTAGTGGAAGCGATCTGAACCAACGCTTAGCATGGGCAATGAGAGTCACTACTAAGCAGCGACACTTCGCCAAGTTTGAAACTTGGTGAAGCTCTATGAGGTTGTTAAACTCACAAAGATGATCCTGAAGATCAGAATTCCCATCAAATGCACTCATGTCGGGTATTCTGAATCTTGACAGGAGAGAAGCAGTCAAAACTGTTGAAGAAAAGGGAGACGCCTCAACGACTTGCCTCTGCTCATTTTCTTGAGCTCTAAGCTGATCCAGAGCTCGTTGTAAGTCCTATATTTGAGGAGCACTTTCTGTAATATAGGTACACTCTCTACGATTGCGATTGATGAAATACCGCAAATCGATACTTTCTCTGCCTTGGCCGAAGCCTTGACGTGCCTTGACACTTGCTGGCTTGAGTCTTGTGAAGGCACTAAGTGACTGGGGGAGTTTTCCCTACCTTTACAGTGGTTAGAATTGACCTACTGATGGTGGGTACTTCCCTTGCAGAGATGGTCGGACCATCATGCCAACAGTAATGGGAATCTCCTTGCCGGGCACTCTTGTGGGTGTGCCTTTGCGACGTGGCGTGGGTCTGCTCTTGGTGCGACATACTGCCAAGTCGTTAAGCCACAGGTTTTTTCCTTTGCTTGCGACCAGTATTCGCTTGCCCCGTTGAGCCTTTCTACCTATGCTCGACCACTTGTTTACCCTTATTTTTCTGCACTATAGTGCACATGGTATGAGCTTTCGCTCGTTTCCACGCTTTAGAGCGACCTACAGGCGTTTTAGGATATGCTACCACCTTGTCTGAATTTAGTGGCACGACTTGGTCCAAACAATCCAGCTTCTGGTTCATCGTTTAAAGGGTGTTATTGAGCTTCTCCAAGTAGCTGATCAAAGCAGGATCTGCCTGGGAAGTCGAAGGGATGTCCCCTGTAGTGCTTTGGGGAAATGGAACTACTTCGGGAGTAATAGTTTCTTGACCATGGGGAATCTCCTGTTTATTGGTGCTAGTGCGCTTAGTTTCAAGATCACGAGCCATGAGTTTTTGTGGTTGACCTTTGAAGGTGAAACTGACTGATCAGTTGAGAAAACCGGATAGAAAGGTGATGTGAATCGGAGCCCTTCTTCTAGCGCCAAACTATTGATGCTTGATTTTAACACTAATGACCTCGCATGTGCAAAGTGCTAAGAAAGTCTTAGAAGTTACACGTGATTGATTATGAGAGTTGATTAAGGGTCATTGTTTTCACAATAGCATGCAAAGACTTAAAAGTAAATGAGACAATAAGAGTTTTATAGTGGTTCGGATGCTTAAAGCGATTCCTACATCCATTGTTTTCTTTTATATGAGTGTTCTTGGTGATTAGCCAAGTTTATAAGAGGTCGCAAACTGCAAACTGAATTACAAGTGCTTGGTACTCTGAGAGAATATTAAGCTAGCCTATTTCCCGTAGGGTGTCTTTGTTATTTGCTTTGTTAAACTCAGAGTGTCTGATCCCAATTTTGTTAGGGGGAGTTGCCTATTCATACTCGCTAAGCCCAAGGTAATGATTACATATCTGCAAGTGGGTAGGTGCCGTGAGAGTCCTTCCTAGCCTCCCATTGGTTGACAACTTAAGAAATATCTTTAAATTAAATGGGACTTGGACAGATGTGCGAACCAAATTCATTCACAGACAAAATTTGAGTCAGTTGGATTATTGATAACTATATTTTTTTTGTCTTGGGCGACGTGGAAGACTTTGGACAGCGCAAAGCCTTCCTGAACTCGATTGGTGTTTGCTGACATAAGCTTACGTCAACTCGGATTTTTTATGCATAAAAATTATATTAATGACAAAAATTAAAAGAAAAATAAATAAATCTAACTTTATAATTAAATATAAAAAATCTTAAAATAACAAAATATAAAAAATTTAAAGCTAGCTTATTAAATTAATTTCGTTCAAACTGTGTTCTTTCATGTCATTGTAAGGAAATCCAACTTGTAAAAGCCACATTCTTTGCATTAGAATTTCTTAATTAATCAAGATTATCACTAACCTAAACCATCGAGACATATTTAAAATATCCTAATTAACAAGCAAAAGAAGACGATTGTCACGTGAAATTTATGATTAAAGAATTAATCTCATTCCCAATTGTTTGTCACTGACTGTCCATCTTTTGATTACGTTTGCTTTAATGATAATATTATTATTCAACCATATAAACCTAAATACCATTAACATGGCCAGCTTTCATTGATTCACCCTTTTTCTTTTTGAATATTTTTCATCCTCACGACCATCTTTTTTTTAGAATATTAGAAAGGGCAAAACTATTTTTAGAAATTTGAAATTCGCCCATAGATATTTCTAATCGTTTAATGAATAGTTAATTGAGGTTAGATTTAACTTTGTGTACAGATAAAAATTAATTAATTAATTAATTAAAACCAAAAAATATTTTCTAAAATTATTTAGGTTTTGAACTTTTAGAATTCAAACTGATTTTCATATTTTTATACTTTTTAAATAAAGAGTTCAAACTGATTTTCCTTATTTTTAATTATTTCTTTTGTCTTCTTCAGTTTTTTTTTCTGTGAAAGTTAAGGATAATACACAGTTTATTATCCCTTAGATGAATGATTTGAAATGGGCACCGACGTGAAAATAAAAAATTCAACACGGTTGCTAGATTCAAATGGTTATGTCGTGTTTACAGCTATTGTGATTTTTCTGGTGAGCTAGAAGTAGGTTTGGTTGGAAGTTATATGAAGAAACTACACCAAACTAGAACCTGGGCGGACAGAGCGGTGGTGACTTTAGTTGGTGTGTGGTAAATTTGTGAATCAGCATTTGTGAATCTGAACTGTATCGATTTGACTGAGAGCCATTTGTGTCTCTTGGTGGGAGAATGGTCCAGTCCTACTCTACCCACCACCATAACCATTTTTCAATAATTCTTTCCCGTTTGTCTTTTTCATACAGTGACAGTCCCACGGTGGGTGTGGGCGCCTCCCTCCGACTCACTGAATCTTGAATATTTTTATTTATTTATGGTTTATGTTATAACCGAAAACTTAATACTAATCTATACACCAACACAAAACAATCACACCAAGAAACAAGAAAACACCACAAAATCAAACACACAGACAAGCCACGATTTACCGTGGTTCACTTATCCTTTTATGGATAAGCTACATCCACGTTGAGCTCAAGAACGGTATGAGCTCGCTGCACTTCGATTATCAAAAACAGTCAAGATTACACAGATTTAACACTCACCAGATCTACCTGATTATAACAAAGCAACCAGCCTTACAAGATACTCTCTGAATATCCCTAACCCGAGAGAATAACACTCTCACCTGAATGATTTAAACCCCATAATCACTCGATTGATTTAACTCACAATCTGGAAGAAATAATCTCAACCCTAACACAGAGAAGTGCAAACCCAGAGAACCCTAACATCTCTCTCTCTCTCACCAAATCTGAACGAACGTGCGCTTATATATGGTTTGACTTCGTGGTTGATCCTGGCCGTTAGATCTGGAGTGCATCCTGTGGTCTGAATTCGTCCAAGTTAATATGCCTAAAACGACGTTGTATTATTGTTACTTAAACGACGCTGTTTCAGGCTTCCATATTTAACAATCTCCACCTTGGAAGCACTGGAAACAGACTCTTTTGCAGGCTTGCCCCTGTCCCCATTCTCTCATAGCTCTTTATCACTCAAGATTACTTGATATACAGCAAGTTCAAGCAGAGCTTCAACTTAGCTGGAGTGATAATTTTGGTGCCCATATCTGCTGGATTCTCTTATGTGGCTACCTTCTTAAGTTCAATGATTCCATTTGCAACTTGGTCCCTCATGAAGTGATAACGGACATCCACGTGTTTAGTTCTTTCGTGATACACTGGATTTTTGCTTAGGTGGATTGCACTCTGAGTGTCTGAATACACTGTCACCTTTCCACCAATTAGTTTTACTTCTGTCAGAATTCCTTTCAGCCATAAGGCTTCTTTAACTGCATCAGTTATTGCAATGTACTCGGATTCTATTGAAGACAGTGCTACAATAGGCTACAACTGTGATTTCCAGCTTATACAATTTCCACCCAGTGTGAAGTAATATGCAGTTGTTGATTTTCTGGAATCCTTATCACCTGCAAAATCAGCATCTACAAAACCAACCAGATCAAGTGCAGTATTTCTTTTACAGTATTCAAGCCCAACACAAACAGTACTGTTTATATATTTTAGCATCCATTTTAGAGCAGTCCAATGTTCCATACCAGGATTGGACATATACCTGCTTAACATGGAAATGGCAAAGGCTAGGTCTGGCCTAGTACTAATCATGGCATACATCAGTGACCCCACAACATTTGCATAAGGGACACTCAACAGCTCTGTCTCAGTTTTGGGGCATTGAGACTTACTAAGAATAAACTGATTGGTAAGGGGCATTGAGACTAGTTTGGCACCAACCATGCCAAACTTTGTGACTAGTTTAAGTAAGTAAGATTGTTGCTGCAGTTTGAGTTCACACCTCTTTCTATCTCTGTTTATTTCCATGCCTAAAACTTTCTTAGCATTCCCTAAGTTTTTCATGTTGAATTCAGTGTTTAGTCTTTTCTTCAATTCACTGATCAGGGTTTTTGACTTACTGATCAACAGCATGTCATCCACATATAAAAGCAAGTAAATAGGCAGATTATTATCCATTTTAAAATAGAAACAACTGTCATATTGGCTTCTAGTGAATCCTATACCTATTATAAAGGTGTCAAACCTTTTGTACCATTGCCTAGGGGACTGTTTTAACCCATATAGGGATCTTTTTAGAAGGCAAGCATGTTCAGGGAATTTAGGGTCAGTAAACCCCATAGGTTGACTCATATAGATTTTTTCTTCTAGTGTTCCATGAAGAAATGCGGTGGTGACATCCAACTGCTCTAGTTCTAAGTCTTGATAAGCAACTACAGACAGCATTAACCCAATTGTTTTGTATTTTACCACAGGGGAGAAGGCTTCATTAAAGTCTATCCTCTCCCTTTGGGTAAACCCCTTAGCCACAAGTCTGGCTTTGTACCTAGGTGGGTCAGTTATGGAAATGCCCTCTTTAAGTTTAAACAACCATTTACATTGGGCCAGCTTCTGATTACTTGGTTTGGAACCAGTGTCCAGGTTTCATTTACCTTTAAAGATTGCATTTCCTCCTCCATAGCTATTTTCCATTTGTCCCTATCCTTGGATTCCATGGCCTCTTGATATGTATCAGGTTCAGACCTAAGCACTTGAGTCCCTACAAGTAGAGCAGTGTAAATCAGTTCTGCATATGAGTACCTTGAGGGTGGTTTTACCTCTCTTCTGGTTTCCGTCTCTTTGGCCAGTTGGTAGTTTGTCAGTTCATTTTGTTGTGGTTACGGGAACTCTTCGCTTCCTCATCTTCACTTAGGTCAGGGTTCCTCAGTGCAATTTGCTTTGAGGGCTAGGGTAGTTTGAGCTTGTGCTTGAGGTGGGTTTAATTGATGGGTTGTGTGCTCCACCTCAATCTGAGTGGTATTGGTCTGTCTAGTAGCTTCTTCTGTGCTTTTGGTTGTTCCTTCATCAGGGTTAGTGCCTTTGCATGGGAATACTCCCTCATTAAACACAACATCCCTGCTCACTAAGATCCTGACCCCTGGTGACTCTCTGTCCCACAGCCTATATCCCTTTGTGCCCTCGGGGATATCCAAGGAACACACACCTGGTTGATCTTGGCTCCAGTTTTCCCCCCACTGTGTGAGCATATGCAGCACAGCCAAACACTCTTAGGTGCCTTAGTTCTGGTCTTCTCCCAGACCATCTTTCTTTTAGACTGATAAGACTTAGTGCTGTGGAAAGACTCCTATTCACTAAATAGGCAGCTGTGGAGAGTGCTTCTCCCCAGAAAGTTTTTGGTAGGTTTGAAGTGATCAAGAGGCATCTTACTTTGTCTAGCAGTGTTCTGTTCATCCTCTAAGCCACCCCATTTTGCTGAGGGGTATTTCTCACTGTCCTATGCCTCAGGATCCCCTGTTCACTGCAAAACTTATCAAACTCCAGATTACAGAACTCAAGCCCATTGTCAGTCCTAAGGGCTTTCACCTTTCTGCCAGACTGGTTTTCAACAAGGGTTTTCCAGTCTTTAGACTTTGCTAGGGCTTGATCTTTTGACCTAAGTAAGAATACCCAGACCTTCCTGCTATAGTCATCTGCTATTGAGAGGAAATAGTTGTTTCCACCATGAGATTTAACCTTTTCTGGCCCCCATAAATCAGAATGTAGGTAATCCAAACAGTTGTTTGCTAGGTGAACTCCCTTAGGAAAACTATTTTTGTGCTGTTTACCAAGTACACAATTTTCACAGAATTCTAGACTTGTAACAGTATCTTTCCCAAATTGTCCTAGCCTGTTCAGTACATCCATTCCCTTCTGACTCATATGACCTAATCTTAAGTGCCACCTTTCTGTTACTGATAAATTTGGAGACCCAAGTGTTGTGCTGTTGCAATCAGAATAAAAACTACCACAAAGTACATATAGACCATTTTTCTTTTCTCCTGTCAACACAAGATTCTCATTTTTATAGACATTCAACCACCCACTGTTAGCCTTATAGCAGCAGCCTGCTTCATCTAGGGTGCCTAATGATATGAGGTTTCTCTTTAAGTCAGGTATATATCTGACTTTGGTCAACCTTATTAGTTTTCCCCTACTTAACCTAAGGGTAATGCAGCCAATCCCCTTAACCCTACATGCTTGGTTGTTCCCCATGTACACAGTCTCATGATCAGACTCCTCAAAGTCTTGGAACCAACTCCTATTGGGGCTCATATGGAAAGTACAACCTGAATCTAACACCCGTTCTTTTGCAGTGTCAGATATTGACACTGTTAGGACTTCTGGTTCATCCATTTGGTTACTAGTGGTGGCTAGGTTGCTCTCTGTGTTACCTAGTTTCTGTTTTTTCTTCCAATTAAAACAGTTTTTCTTTAGGTGGCCTGGCTTATTACAGTAGTAATATTTCCTTGTTTCTGTTTTGGCTTTGTTGTTCCCCTTCCATTTCTTCTTGTTCTTACCCCCCTGATTTGATTGAAATCCTTTACTAAACTGAGCAGATTCTATTCTACCCTTTACAAACAGAGTGCTATTGTTCCTCTTAAGAGTTTTAAGCTCTAATTCTCTAGCCTTAAGACCCGCAACTATCAAATCAACACTAGGTACAGTACCAGAGTACTGAAGGGCATTCTTGACTACTTGGTAGTCTTTAGTTAGGGAATTTAATAATATCATGGCAAGACTAGTCTGTCCTAGTTCTTGGTCTGTGCCCTTTAAGATTAGATTCATCTTAAGGAATTCATCTAAGTTTTCCTCTATGGACTTGAATTATCCATCTTATAAGAGAATAAGGCTCCCTTTAAGAAAGCCAAATTCGGTGCAGACTGTAAGGCATATAGAGATTCTAATTTACCCCATAAACCAAGAGGAGTTTCGAATCTATCTACCTTCCGAAGGACACTGTCTGAAAGATTCATCACGATCAGGTTATAAGCTTCTTCGTCAATCTCTTCCTTCTTCTCCAGTTTCTCCTCTGACCATTTCTTGGGATCCTTTTCCAGTGCAATTGCAACCTTGTTATGTGAGAGAAGAGCCTTCATCTTCTTTTTCCAACTCCCGAAGTCGATCTTCCCATCGTATTGGGAGATCTCCATTCGGGTGATGCTCATTTTTCTTGTAATGGCAGGGAAAGAAAAGTCTAAAGCGTACTTGGCGTTGTTACACCAGAAGTTGCCAATTACTGCTAGACAGTTTTTAAGGCGATCATTGGTTTTCCAGCCGATATACCCTTACACTTTATCAAGATTTGACTCTCTAGAACCAATTCTAGACTCAAAGAAATAATCAATTCAAAAAACCCCCAATTCCCGAAACCCTAATTTTGTGAAACCCTAATTTCTGTTTCTTTAACAAAAAATTCCCAAATTCACAAAACCCTAATTTCGTAAAAGAACTTCTTATACTGAAACAATGACAGAGAAGGTGAGTCTAAGGCATACGAGGCGTTGTTACACTAGAAGTTGCCAATTACTGCTATGCAGGTTTTAAGGCGGTCACTGGTCTTCCAGCCAATATACCCTTACACTCGATCAAGACTTGACTCTCTAGAACTTAATTTGGAGACTCACAGGAATTGATTTGAAAAACCCCCAATTTCTCAGAAGAACCCTAATTTTTACGAAACCCTAATTTTGTAAAACACGAACTTCACTTTCAAGAAATGGCTCTGATACCACTGTTATAACTGAAAACTTAATACTGATCTATACACCAACACAAAACAATCACACTAAGAAACAAGAAAACACCACAAAATCAAACACACAGACAAGCCACGATTTACCGTGGTTCACTTATCCTTTTATGGATAAGCTACATCCACGTTGAGCTCAAGAACTGTATGAGCTCGCTGCACTTCGATTATCAAAAACAGTCAAGATTACACAGATTCAACACTCACCAGATCTACCCGATTACAACAGCAACCAGCCTTACAAGATACTCTCTGAATATCCCTAACCCGAGAGAACAACACTCTCACCTGAATGATTTAAACCCCCTAATCACTCGACTGATTTAACTCACAATCTGGAAGAAATAATCTCAACCCTAACACAGAGAAGTGCAAACCCAGAGAACCCTAACGTCTGTCTCTCTCTCACCAAATCTGAATGAACGTGCGCTTATATATGGTTTGACTTCGTGGTTGATCCTGGCCGTTAGATCTGGAGTGCATCTGGTGGTCTGAATTCGTCCAAGTTAATATGCCTAAAACGATGCCGTATTATTATTACTTAAATGACGCTATTTCAGGCTTCCATATTTAACAGTTTAAATATATTTGTCCATTGTATTCTTATTTTGTAATCAAGTAAAACCTTAAATAAGAAAAAGATGGTATTAATGTTTAATTAAATTTATTAAAAAATATAAACAAAATTATACATGTATATAGATGTGAGTTGAGACGAGGGTTTCCTTATTTTTGTGGCCACACCCACACGTACACAATGCTGACTGCTTGTATGGCTTCAAGATGATCATACCATAACTATTCACTTTTACTCCTTTATCAAGACGAGAATAGACAAAATATATTTCATGATGTCACTCTATATGTTCCTATCTGAGGTTGAGCGAAATGACAATAGGATAGTTTCGTAATAACACTCTTTATATTGATTTTTTTGGTATTTAAAAAAAAAAAAAAAAGCAACCAAATTGACTGGAACTTTACGTATTCGAGCTAATTTTAAGAAGACTAAAAAAAAAAATTTGTAATTGTGATCACAACCCATGAGAAAAAGAAGATGTATGTATTCGGTTGTTTTCTCATAACAAATGTGTAATGATTTAATTTTCTTAAAAAAAAAATGAATATTTTCTTCAAAGAAGACATTTAGGTTATTTATCAATTTGGTGAATCCAAAATATTGTATAGAAAGAAAACGAGAAAAAAATTAGATAAAACTTAAAACAAAAGTATACTTATATATTGAATAATTTCAAAAATTACATTTATTTCTACTTTTTATAGTGAAATAATACATTGAAAATAAAGTTTTAGAAAACTAATTACATTTTACTAATTCAACACTGCACCTCCCTAGTCACATAATTTATTCTCAATTATTTAGCTAAATCCGAAATTCATCCAAACCTATTTCGTAACCAAATTTATTTCTAAATCAAGTCAAAATTATTTGTAAACCTAGAAACATACCTCATTTGAATGAAAAACTTTGTATGGAATCTTTGTAATTGTATATTAATTATATTTTTATATTAATTCATCCACTTATATTTTGACGTCACTTTGTATGAAGTCTTTGTAATTATAGTATTATTCTTTTAAAATACCTCATTTGAATCAACAGTGAAGGCTTCATTTGGTTCATATTTTATGTTATAATTCTAAGTGAAAAATAATAAGTTAGAAAAAGAAAGGTATTTTGAAATACCTCATTTGTATCACCATTAAAGGGTGGGAATTGGAACTTGCCATTTTGCTCTATACCAACCCTCCTGGCTCGAACCTCAAAGAGCATAGACACCACCGAGTCAACAGAGGGCTGGTGACAGAACTCTCAAATCTTTACATTTTGTCGTTAAGAGAAAAAATAAGGCAACCAAATAGAATAATTCACATTTACAATCCTTCTGTCTATTTGGTTATAATGATGAACTTATTTATTTATTTATATAAACAATAATAATTAGTTTTCAAAAGAACATTTGTAATTGTGTACATAAACCATTACAAACGGAAGATGTATTTATACGGCTGCTTACTTAGAATCAGTGGCGGATCCAGGATTTTTGTCAGGGGGGGCCTCCGCTGCTCCGTCATTGTTTGTTAAATAACTAGTAAAAACTAAAAAAAAATCATGAAACCTTAAGTAAAGAAAATAATACAATATCAAAAACCTGAGAAAAAAGAATGCAATAACACAATACTTTCCTATTTGAATAAATTCATGAGAAGTAAAAATTTGAGTAAATGTGTTATGTAAACCTTGAGCAAAACTTTCTTTTAATTTTTTTTTTTTTTTTTTTTTGGTTTCTAAAGATGATAATATAAATTTTCATAACTTTGACCAGAGCTAACCTAAGCTAAAGTCAACCAAAATTTAAATCAAGTCAACATTGCGTTGACTTTTAATATGAATTAATTAAAAAAAAAAAAATTCTTGATATAAACATAGATAGTAACTCAAATTTCTTTATTTATTTTGAGTACCAGGATGGTGACGTTTCAAATGTAGAAGAGTGGTGGGTGAAGGGTGAAGAATAACGTCTTTTAAAATATATTTAAGGTTTTAATTTGGGGAAACAAGTTCATTCTTAGACACAAAACACAAAATAAACTCACAAGATCTATATCTTTTCCCCTCAAATTAGAATAAAAACCTCAAAAAAAAAAAAAAAAAATGATTTAACCCTAAAATAAACTAAATTGAAATGAGCAATACACATACCTAAAATTGATAAAATAGAAAACAGAGTTAATCGTGACATCTTGAATAGTGAAAGCTTTAATAATTTCACTCTTAAAAGTTTTAAGATTGAATAGCATGAGGAAGAGAAAGAGAGAATGAAAGAGTAAAAAATTTTAGGGATAAAATCATAAAAAGCAGGTGGAGTCGAAAAAAGAGTGGAGAAAGTTTTAAACTTTTAATATGATGTGGGTTTATAATATATATATTAATAAGTAGTTTTTTGTGGGTCTAGATATATGTATAATAATTTTTATTTTTTAAAAATTGGAGGATAACCTGAGTATATATATTAATATCAATTTTTGTGAGTTTATATATTAATAATTTTTCTTTTAAAACTTGAGGGTAGACCTGGGCCTACCCTCAAAGGGGCTGAATCCGCCCCTGCTTAGAATAAGGCTTTTAAAGCCTGAGAAATTGCTAATTATTTCAACATAATTTCCTGATTTTCATCTCCATTGATTTACTAATCATCAATTTTCCCATAACTAACCAATGCGAATCTCAAAAAATGAATTTTTTTTTTTCAATGAAGAAATCTAGATTATTCGTTATCTTCGATCTTCTAGAGTTTCAATTGGTGGATCAAAAGTGTTTACATAGAGAGAAAAATTAGAATTTTTTTTTTTGGGGGTTGGGGGTTAAAAAAAGCCCACTTGAATATTGAATAATCTCTAAAAGTATATTTATGTCCATTTTTACAGTCAAATAATACGTTGAGGAGAAAATTTTAGAAAGCCAATTACATTTTCGAAATTCAAACATGTTGAAATTCCAAGTAACAATTTTGTAGTAGTAACTCCTCCTCAGGATCAACATTATTAGCAAGAATGGTTTGTTGTTATTCTCTTTTGTTGAATTAAGATCCTCTCTTGATATTATCGATAATAGGCGATGTGCATCTGGTTTGATCCTTGAACAAGCCTTTCAATATTCAGTACACGTTCATACCAAGGAGCTTATTGATTTGAAGGCTTTCTGATCCTACTATGAAACAAAAAGAAAATGATATGCATTCATTTTATATCACATTTTTGTCTTTAATATATTTTGTAAACTAGAAAAAACATGAATTGCCATGAAGATCGATCGAGAAGAAGGGAAAAAAAAAGATGAAGATTTTGTAAAATAAAATTTTTTTATCCAAAAAAAATGAAGATTTTGGAAAATATAATTGTGAAGGAGGTGAAACCCCCCAAAAAAAAAAAAAAACCAAAACAGTATAGTAAATGAGAAAATAATAATAAAAAAAAAAGAGGTGAAATAAGAACTTTCAATATAGAAAAGATCTCGAAATGTAGTTTAGAAGATCTAATAAATGCCGATTCTGTTTAAATTTGATAATAAATAAAAAGGAGGTAGTTTGGAATACCTCTGTTATTACGAAAATCCGCAACAGTCGGAGATACCTAGTCGACCAAGACGAGACTATATAGGATGTGTGCATGATCACAAAGGATCAACTAGGTAATGAAGTTTATGCCAAATAACGAAAGACAAAGAAGATTTTTTAAAGTGGTTTGATGGGTTAGAACAAGCCTATATCCATTGGCATCTTATTATTTGGACCTGGAATACATGCAAATGGGATATAGGAGGAGAACCGTGATAGCGAACTTTACAGAGTTTTGCTAGGCAGGTTATTTATTGTGTTTTTCCAAGGTTTTTACATATTTGTGCATGCCTTTCTGGATCTCTCTCTACCCAAGAAGAGTTGCCTCCAAGAGGGGTTGCCTGGGTAGGAGAAAGGAGAGCAGAAGCCCTCTTCCCTTCCAACATGAGTGTGAGATCTACTTATATAGGTTTTCACAGTGATAAACTTATTATTGAAGTTTAACTTGTGGTGAGCCTTTGACTTGTGGGTAATGTTTAACTTGAGAGTGGCGTTTAACTTGCCAGAAGATGCATTGTGAGGTGACATTTCAGGCGGCTCTTCTATTTTCATGATGACTGTGGCCTCTTGCGTATACTTCCGTATAACGGTGGCTGGGGATTGGCAATCATGGAGAGATTTGCACGCGTAATCCCTCTTAATCTTGATATAGATCAACTCTTGACCCAACTTAGGCTAGAATAATTATTTGTACAAGATAATTATTAGGCTAGAGTAATTATGTTTTAAACTGATGAGTTCATTGGTCAAGCCACTTGTCATCGGGAGTCAGGACAACACGTGGGACAATCTTGATCGCTTGGTTTTAGGACATCTTAGGGACAGATGGCACGAATCTAACGGCCCAGAGAATCAATGCACAACAACCTCTATTTGATTTTTTTGTCAACCCTTGAACTCTGGTGCTTGATGCCAAAGTCCAAACCACAAGGCATGAAACAATAAATTATTTGGGATTCTTATCTCATGTATGATAGATATAATATATCTGTAAAGCCAAAAACGCATTTCTTTAATTCAGTCCTCATCATTACCATAAAAAAAAAAAAATGGAAAAAATGCTAATTCTGGAACACAAAAGGTTAAAAAATCATATTATATTACTGGTTTCTCTACAAATTAGTTTTAAATATATTATATTTTTATTTTTGTGAAAAAGGAAGGTATTTTAGAATACCTCTATTTTTTTATTAATGGTTTGCTTCTGCTGTCAAATCTTGAAATCTTGCCCTCAAGGTTGAAACACATCATCACAACCACCAGGAAGGGTTCAAGATTGACACTTTAGTTCTCTATAAAATTTTATTTATCCCAGAGTAAACTCTCATTATATAGCATCCTACCATGAGAACCTTGGCCCCTAAGTTCCAAACCACAACGCAGCAAGGGAAATTGACAACAAAAATCTCATATGGCTTTATTTATTACCAGAATCTGATATCAGGACTAGTCTACATTATCAAAAAGAAAAAGAAAAATACTAATAATTTAGATTTAAATAAATGTATTTGTTATTGTTGTTTTGGTACTACACCAACAATCAATTATTTATTTAATACCAAAATTTCCTAATTTAACATTTTAATTATAGGATTGAATCTTTTAACTTAAATATTATATTAATGACAAAAGTTTAACTTTATAGTTAAATAAAAAAATATGAAATTTTAAAGCTAGCTTATTAAATTAATTTCGTTCAAACTATCTTGTTTCATGTCATTGTAAAGAAACCCAACTTGTAAAAGCCACATTCTTTGTATTAGATTAATTATCACCAACCTAAACCATCGAGACATATTTAGAATATCCTAATTAAAAAGCACAAGAAGACAATATTCTTGATGATTGCCACGTGAAATTTAAGGTTAAAGAATTAATCTCATTTCTAGTCGTTCATCATTGACCGTCCATCTTTAATTACGTTTGCTTTAATGATAATATTATTATTCAACCATATAAACCTAAAAACCTTTAATGTGGCAAGCTTTCATTGATTAACCCTTTCTCTTTTTGAATATTTTTCATCCTCACGGCCATCTTTGTTTTTGAATATTAGCAAGGGTATATATATATATATATATATTTTTTTTTCTGTGAAAGTTGAGGATAATACACAGTTTATTATCCCTTGAATGAATGATTTGAAACGGACACCGACGTGAAAACAAAAAAGATAATAAATAATTCAACACGGTTTCTAGATTCAAATGGTTATGTGGTGTTTACAGCTATAGTGATTTTTCTGGTGAGCTATAAGTGGGTTTGGTTTGAAGTTATACGAAGAAACTACACCAAACTGGAACCTGGGCGGACAGAGCGGTGGTGACTTTAGTTGGTGTGTTGTTAAATTTGTGAATCAGAATTGTATCGAGTTGACTGAGAGCCATTTGTGTGTCTTGGTGGGAGAATGGTCCTACTCCACTTACCACCATAACCATTTTTGAATAATTCTTTCTCCCATGTCTTTTTCATACCGTGACAGTCCCACGGTGGGCGCCTCCCTCCGACTCACTGTCTCACATGTATTTTTTTTTAGTTATGGTTTAAATTTATTTGTTCATTGTATTCTTATTTTGTAATCAAGTAAAAACTTAAATAAGAAAACGATGGTATTAATTATTAATTAAATTCATTAATAAATATAAACAAAATTATACATGTCTATAGATGTGACTAGGGTTTTCTTATTTTTGTGGCCACGCCCACACGGCCACACGTACACAATGCTTACTGCTTGTATGGCTTCAAGATGATCATATTATTATTATTCACTTGTAGTGGAATTGGAGAAATTCAAGTATTCTCCATACATGCTTTACTCCTTTATCAAGACAAGAATGGACAAAATATTATTCATGATGTCACTCCAATGTTCTCACCCAAGGTTTAGCGAAATGATAAGTTCTCACCCAAAGTTTAGCGAAATGATAAGTTCCCACCCCTAGTATCATAAATTCTAGATTCCCACCCTTAAATTAATAAAAAAAATAGTTTAATGTAATGGTCAAAGGGTAAAATGGTCATTTTCTTGTGAATAGTGCCTCTAGCGCATTTTAGCAGGAGACAACGCACATTAACAAGCCTAGTCTCCTGCCTTTTCACCACTTTTTCAGTGACGATGACTTTCCTTGATACCCCCATCTTCTTCCTTGAGCCTCACTCACCAAAATCCCTTTCACCCCTTCCTCGTCGACACCGTTAATCACTGACAATTGACCGATTTGTAGCTCGTGCAGCCGTCCCTCCTAGACCGACCAATCACGACCACCAAAATCTAACCTCTCACCATCCATTAACTCACCAGCCTCTCCTCTTTTAAACCCCCAACTGACTGGCACGCAATTGCTCTCTATTCGTGGTCGCTTTTCCTCTAGGGTTTCTTGTGCGTTTTGTGTATGGGGTTTTGTTTGGAGCATTTGTGGAGTTGATTAGGAGAAATTGATTGTTCAATTGGAGGTTGGTTTGCTTGTAGTCTGTTGTGGTTTCTTTTTCGACTATTTTCTCCATCACCTGTTTGCGGTTTCGCAGACGCCAGACGATGAAAAGAGGAAGGTTGAAGAGAGTGTTATTGAAATAAATTTGAAAGTAAAATGATTATTTTTCTAGTTTGGGGGTTTAAAAGTAATTGATTAATCTATTTGTCAAGGGTAGTTTGGTAATAACACTCTTTATATTGTATTAGAATCCAAAAATCACTAACGGTGTTAATTTAAGGATGAGAATCTAGAATTTATGAAACTAAATGTGGGAACTTGCCATTTCGCTAAACCTTGGCTGGGTACATGTCCTTTAGTCCATATAAATATATGGAGACCGATACGTCAAACATGAAACATAACAGAATATGACTGAAATAATAATGTTAACCAGTGTTTTAAAACTCGGTCAAGTCTGACTGGTTCAACTAGTTGGACCGGGAACCGGAGCCTCTTTGATTATGATTAAAACGATATAAGTATATATTCTTGACAATTACATGTGAAATTTATGATCATAGAATTAATCTCATTTCTAATCGATTATCACACACCGTCCATCTTTGATTATGTTTGCTTTAATGTTAATATTATTATTCAACCATGGAACCTAAATACCTTTAATGTGGCAAGCTTTCATTGATTCACCCATTTTCTTTTTGAATATTTTTCATCCTCACGACCATCTTTCTTTTTTTTTAGAATATTAGCAAGGGTAAAAATGTTTCTAGAAATTTGACATTCGCCCATAAATATTTCAAATCGTTTAATGAATGGTAAATTGAGGTTAGATTTAACTTTGTGGATAGATTAAAAAAAAAAAAAAACTAAATTAAAATGAAAAAATATTTTCTAAAATCATTTAGGTTTTAAACTTTTAGAATTCAAACTGATTTTCATATTTTTATACTTTTTAAATAAAGAGTTCAAACTGATTTTCCTTATTTTTAATTATTTCTTTTGTCTTCTTCAGTTTTTTTTTTTCTTTCTGTGACAGTTAAGGATAATTCACAGTTTATTATCCCTTAGAATAGATAAATGATTTGAAATGGGCACCGAGTCACCGACGTGAAAATCAAAAAGAAAATAAATAATTTAACACGGTTGCTAGATTCCAATGGTTATTTGGTGTTTACAGCTATAGTGATTTTTCTGGTGAATGAAACAGTCCATATTTCACTTAATCAATCATTCATTCACTTAATAAAAAAATATATTTAAAAAAATAAAAAAAATAGCTTAAATCTAGCAATATTTCACTAATTTATGGCTTTTTTTTTTAAAATGGGAAGGGATGATTTTTAAAAATCAAGGGAGTTTGATTTTTTTTTTTTTTTTTTTTAACCAGAGTGTTCGGACCAGTTTACACGCACCTCAATTAATTCTTGAGATCCATTGAATACCCTACAAGCTTATTACTCTATGGGACTCGAACACAAAATCTTTAGTAACCCACCCAGATAACTAAAGTCTTGTCATTCAACCAGAAACCGAGTGATTAAGGGAGTTTAATGTTATTGAAAAAAGTTGAGTGCATGAACCTGTCAATTTTCTCCTGAAATTTGTATGCCTCATGTTATCAAAGCTTTCACCAAAGCAATACCTCACAAATGAGCCTCAATCAATCAAATTCACCGAATCACCAATTTTCTTCTGAAATTTGTATGCTCCATGTTACCAAAGCTTTCACCAAAGCAATACCTAACAAATGAGCCTCAATCAATCAAATTCACCGAATCACCGTCTGTTGTTTGTAGAGGAGACAATTCCATTTTTTGAAATAAGAGGGATAAAAATGGAATTCTCCATAGATTGTGAAATGGTTGACGAGAAGAAATATCATAAGCAAAAAGCCCAATCTCGAAGCTTTTTTTTATTTTTTTATTTTTTTTTTGTTACCTTGGGTATCTGGTCTGTTTATGTATATTTCAACTAATTCTTCAGAGCCTTGAAAGTTCGATCGGATAATTCTCTAATGACCATTCCTATTAAGGTATAAGAGGACTCGAATTTAGGAGTATGAGAAATTTTCTTTTGTTCTTTTATTATTCTGCCCATTGGTAGTTTTTTTTTTTTTTTTTAATTTGTTTGTGACCAACTTTTGCCTGAGCAAAGCGCATGCAACAAAACAACAAAACAAAAATAAGAGAGTGAAAATTGTGCATATGCAATGAACGTGTCTACAATTACAATTGGAAGTACTACTTCAACTTTTGCTTTCTGCTTTCTACTTGCTACTTCTGCTTATTGAAAAGCTGGTGATGGTGAAGACAGAAAGATCAGTCTCTTCACTGCGAGACTAGACTTGACAGTGTCATGGCTGCTACTGTGTTCAGAGTTTGGACTGTTTCATTCATGGAGCTTGAAGCAATGGCCACGGATTTACTTTAGTAGGTTGAAGTGGTGTGTTTACTTTGGAGTTATACGAAGAAACTTCCACCAAACAAGCTAAAACCTGAGCGGACAGGGCGGTGGTGACTTTAGTTGGCGTGTAGTTAAATTTGTGAATCAGCATTCGGCTGGCTGCCTTCTGACTTGTATTGATTTGACCGAGAGCCATTTCTTTCTCTTGGTAGGACAGATCGGCGCCGTATCCAATCGATATTGCATTAAGATAGATTCTGACCGTGGTGGTTAAAATCTGGTACGATCGAATAAATATGATTTTATTAATTTATAAATTTTTATTATTGAAAAATATTTAGTGAAGAGATTAAAAATAATCTATATACTTACAGAAAATGTTATTAAAAAAATACAAAAAACTTTTTAGAATACTCAGCTCAATTTTTTTCAAAAAAACTATTCTAAAAACTTAGTAACCAGAGGAGCTGGTAATAGTGTTTAATTAAATTTATTAATAAATATAATCAAAATTATACATGTCTAATCACATGTACACGATGCTGACTGCTTGTATGGCTCGAAGATGATCATATTGGAGAAATTCTCCATACATGCCTTACTCCTGTATTAAGACAAGAATAGACAAAATATAATCAATGATGTCACTCTAAATTTTGTTCTTTGTTAAAAGGAGAATCTTCATATTTAAAACAAAATCTATATAAATATACGTAGGCCGATACGTCAAACATGAAACACAGCAGTATAGGACCGTAAGAGTAATGTTAAACTGTTATAAAATTGACTCAACACAGCAGCATATGTAGGGCGATACGTCAAAAAAGTGTTTAATCAGTTTATACATATTTCAATTAATCTTTTAAAATTTTAGTTAAACCCTTTAATAGAATTTCAATGAAATCCCTATTAAAAGTCCACTGAAACCCTGTTAATAACAACAAGAAAAAAAATTTAAATTTAAAACCTTTTAATAATATATTAAACGGAAACTCTTTCTGCTATTTGTTGTTATACTTGTTTTACTAATATACTAATAAAAAAGTCTGATATTTATAGACTTTACTAATAAAAATATATTAATGTTTTATAAGTCCACTGGTTTCCCAACCTTGATCAAACACTCACTGATTTACCCTTATTCCATTCAGATAATCAGTACTTTTTTTCTTCTAGAAAAAGAAGAATAAATTGAATTTTGAACGGCTAAATCGTTAAGTCTGCGTCACAAACGTGATAACTCCGTCCCTTATTATTCTTGGGGTCCGGAGACTCCATAACCAAAGCTTTGAATTTATACAACTTCAAAAAATTATTTACGATTTACAGAGAGAAAAAGGTGGCAAAAATTCCTTCCATGTCCCTCAAGATATTATTTATGTACCCCACATGTCACACCACCATTTAAGCTCAATCTTTATTTCAATCGACGTCATCTTCCTATATAAATCACCATAACCCTTTCCTTCAACCTCAACTACAAATTACATTTTATTTTTCTTCAACGTTAACGTTCACTTTTCTCTCTACCTTATAACATAAACAATCTCGTTTCTGAGGTTTGAACGATAGTTAAAAGTAAAAAACCTGAGAGAAATGAAGGCGGGAGTGGTGGTGGATGACGGCTTTATCTATGCAGAAGAGACCCATCTCACTGTGATGAAGACCTCGTTGTTCTTCGCCAACGACGGCTTCACCGTTTACGACTGTAAAGGTGAGTTGGTCTTCCGAGTTGACTCCTACGGCCCCGACACCCATGACAGAGATGAACTCGTTCTCATGGAAGCCCACGGCAAGTGTCTCCTCACTGTCCGGAGAAAGGTATTGATTCGATCTCTTGCTCTTTAGTGTACTGTAAAAATGGTTTTGAATCGATGAGTTAACGCATCGTTCAGATTTGGAATAATTGAGTGGATACAGCCTGTTGTGTTAATCTGTGTCGTGTTGATTTTAATGAACAGAGGCCAAGTCTACATCAAAGGTGGGAGGGGTATGTGGGGGAGAGAATGGAGGGTCAGAAACCGATCTTTAGCGTGCGAAGATCATCGATAATCGGACGGTCGAGCGTCACGGTCGAGATGTACGAGAATCCTGGTGAGGAGTACCAGATCGAAGGTAACTTCGCGCAGCGTTGCTGCACGATCTTCAATGCGATGAAGGAATCAGTAGCTGAGATTCGACGCAAAGTGGATGCTTCAACGCAGGTGATGCTTGGTAAAGATGTGTTCTCATTGTGCGTCAAGCCTGGCTTTGATGGGGCCTTCGCCATGGGATTGGTGCTGGTGCTTGATCGGATCAACGGTTATGATAATTTTGAGGATAATGGAGTTGTAGTGGACCCTCCCACAGAAGAATAGTTTTCAAGTGTTTTTCTAATTTTCTTGGTGGGGACTCGGGGGGAATTTTTCTTACAGTATTGCTTACGGAATATTTATGACTTTGTATTTTAAACTCACGTTACTAATTTTAAAAGCAGATTCTAGTTTGTGCATTTAGATATTTTTTATTTATTTATGATAATATACAAAGGACACAAATTTCCCGTAGTTATAAAAATAATTGATGTGGGGATATTTTACACCACCAAAAATAAATAAATAAATTCATACAAAAAGATTAAAAAGTTATGTGCCGACTACATTGAGATGACTTTTTAAGGGTTGTCATTAAGGCTGATAAAAAAAAAATTCGTAAACCAAATTGAATTGGTAACCAAATCGGTAACCAAACTGAAAAACTGATTTTCTAATGAAATCAATTCGGTTTCAATTCAAAAATTTCTTTGAACTGATTTTTCGATTGAGTTATCGGTTTAATGGATTCTGAGAATCGATTAACCAAAACTGGTTTTTGAAATTGGTTTTGCAATAAAATTTAAGAAGTCCAAAAGGGACAAAACCGGTTAATCGGTTCAGTGAATTGTTTTAAAGTTTTGGTGTACATTTTTACACTGTTCTGGGAAAAACCGATTCAAAACTTGTTAATTGATTCTTGAAGACCAGCTAACCGGAAAAGTGGTTCGATTCAAAACTATTTTTCCTCGGAACTTATTCGGTTTTGTTTCAAGAATTTCTCTGAACTAGAAAACCAATTTAGTTAAAGAAAATAGGTATCCGGACTAATTAACCGGTTTTGAACACCCCTAGTTGCCATATCAAATCATGATTAATTAGTTTTGAATACCCTTAGTTGTCATATCTAGTGATTTGAGTGTAAATTCAGTGTTGGTGGTGTAGGGTTTCTTAATGCCAGACACCTTTTATTTAAAGAAAATTTTCTTACACTTTTAAAAAGGTAGTGTCGTTATTTTATTTTATTTTTTTATTAAGATATTTCGGTTTATTAATAATATCAAGTATCAACCTTAATATAAAACAAATAAAGAAAAGGTGGCTTTATAGGGTTAATAATTTTTCTGTGGACTCGTTGATACGTGATCATTATGTGGAGACTTAACTCCAAACCTATCAATACGCTTACGTATATGTATTGTGAAACTCTTTATTCACTCACCATTTAGCCTATACCGTCATTGATGAAATATTGAAATAAAGTTGTGTCGTAATAAATAACTTAAGCTTTTAATTTAATTATAAGTTGTTTAATTCTTCTAAATGGTAATAGAGCAAGTTACCATATGACCCTAAAGAGGTAATAGTTGACCTTACATGTTTTTTTTATTTTTTTAACAACACAAATATAAATCGATTCCAACTAATAATATCATTTTACGGACTGTTAGGCTATTCTATTTGAGTATGAAGAAAATGTCATTTTTACTATTCACTCAAATTTGATCAATTTAATATTCAAAATTTATCAATAATCTTATGAGATTAGTATATTTTTTTTAGGTTAAATGAATAAAATTGTTAATAAATTTAAAGGTTGAATTCAAAAATTACTACAAAAAAGTTAAATACATGAGAGTTAGAGTCACATTTCTGAAACCAACGAATATTCACTATGAAAATGATTAAACCTACTGGTAGAGTCCCATTTTTTAAACCAGCTCTTTTTTACTGCGGTTTTGACCATACATATTATTTTTGTATTTATATGTAAAATTGAAAAAAAAAAAAAAAAAAGAGAGAGACAGAGAGAATTTTAGTGATCATCATTCATTCGTACTGTACATATTTGTATATATATGCCGTCTTTTCCACTTCTTAATTCGTCTTCTTCCTCTGTCATGTTGGCCATGGCCAACCCACCCATTTTAATGCGTTCAGTTTAATTAATTAAATCACAATCAAAATATACTCCATCTAATAAAAATTTGCATAAATTATTTCCAGAAATAGAAAATTATGTTATTATTATATATATGTAAATACAAATCTAGCAGGCCCTTTAGTTTTTTGAAATGCATATAATTTTCCTTTTTCGTTATGATATGATATAATCCAATATGTAAATGTTTACTTTTTTATGTTAGGTGGCCAGACAAATAATTTCTTAACCTGAAGATACAAATAACACTTACCCTACAAAAATTGACATTTCCATTTATTTATTATTGAAAATGGCTTCTCATCTCTGGCTATATGACATGTCAAATTAGCCAAATATAATGCAATCCAGGTCTATTCCTGTTGACAACGATCAGTCGGCAAGCAAATTAATTTGTAAAAACAAATTTATATATATTTTTGTGTTTATTTGAGCTTGAGTCAAATACACGAGATTCACTTTAGGATCGCATTTCCAAAACCAACAAGTATTCACTACGAAACGGTCAAACACACGGGGGTTTATCATAAGTAACCCTAGTGAATACTTAAAAAAAAAAAATATTAAAAACAATTTATTAATACATATAATCTCATTAATTCTTATTACAGTTGCCTACCCAAATTTCTGAGCATATAAAAACCCCGTTTGGAGAATTTTATAAAATTATATTGTAAAGTTTATTTGGTAAAATAAAAAGAAGAATTTTAACAATTATAATTGTTAGGGCCAAAAATCGTCCTTGGCCCAAATAGGGAAAAAGGACCAAGCCCAGTCCTGCAAAGGCCCAAGCCATAGTTCTCTTCTAACATGGGGAAAAAACCGGCCCAAACTAAGCGGGCACAAGCCTCTCAAACCTGGCCCATGTCCTAGGTCCATGGACAAATCCAAAGCCCACAACCCCCTCAGAATACATTCCTATTCCTGATCACTTTCCCACTCGGAGTTACTCTCCTAATCAGAATCACCTTCCTATATGGACACTGATAAGGCGGCTTACCACAACTCTAATTCTTCTAGGGTTTGCATCAGAGTCGTATTAGGACTCCTACTTCTACCAAGATTGGGAGACTAGACGACCACTATATAAACAGAGGCCAGCCCTCTCACAAGGGACATCGACATTACACCCTCACACCGAGACTCTTCACTCTAGAGTTTCACTAATTCGCCGTAGTCACAGTCCCCGACTAGACTTCCGGTAATCCCTTATTCCTTAGCCCTCACTAAATTAACCCCTTTTAGCCTTGCTGACTTGAGCGTCGGAGTGCCCACGGCAAACACCATCCCGGTGTTTCCCGTTCGCTTCACGCGTGTGTTTCTCTACGTGTGCAGGTGCAGCGATCGCTAGTGGCCTTGACCTCACGGGATCAGACCCCCCTTCCGTACAGGTAGATTTTTACGTCTACAATAATCTAAACAGGTAATAAATTTAATTAATGAAATTTAATGACCCTAAAAGAAATTGAAAGAGCACACTGATATTTTTGGCAATGTGGTTAAAATATTCATATATGGATAGCTAAAGTTTAAACAAAGAAAAGTCTATACCAGTAGAGCAACCTAAAAATGCCACGAAATATACAACAATGACAAAGTGGATTTAAAAAATTGAGTGAATGTTTCTCTTTATGGAGCAGAAAAAAATAATGCAGCCTTATTTTATAAAAAGTTAATTGTTTGATAGCTGCTTGTTAATCCGAATCTTTCTTCATTATTTTATACATTTTATGTGTGTTGAGAATTTTTTGCAATAAAAATTAAAAAGTCTAAAAGGGACAAAAGGCCTAAAATCAGTTAACCGATTTAGTGAACTGTTTTAAAGTTTTGGTATATATTTTTACACTGTTATGGAAAAACCGATTCAAAACTATTTTTCCTTGAAACTTGTTCGGTTTTGTTTCAAGAATTTCTCTGAACTAGAAAACCATTTCGGTTAAAGAAAATGGACATTCAGACTAATTAACCGGTTTTGAATGCCCCTATTTATCATATTAAATTACGATTAACCGGTTTTAAACACCCTTAATTATCATATCGAGTGATTTGAGTGTAAATTCAATGTTAGTGGTGTAGGGTTTCTTAATGCCCGATACCTTTTATTTAAAGTAATTTTTCTTACATTTTTAAAAAGGTAGTGTCGTTATTTTATTTTATTTTTTTATTAAGATATTTCGGTCTATTAATAATGTCAAGTATCAACCTTAATATAAAACAAATAAAGAAAAACTGTGAAAAGGTGGAGTGTTGGCTTCATAGGGTTAATAATTTTTCCGTGGACTCGTTGATACGTGATCATCATGTGGAGACTTAACTCCAAACCTATCAATACGCTTACGTATATGTATTGTGAAACTTAGTCTTGATTCACTCACCATTAAGACTCTATAGTCTATAACGTCAATGATGAAACATTGAAATAAAGTTGTATAGTAATAAATAACTTAAGCCTTTAATTTAATTATAAGTTGTTTAATTCTTCTAAATGGTAATAGAGCAAGTTACGTATAACCCATAAAGAGGTAATAGTAATAGTTGACCCTACATGTATCTTTTTTTTTTTCTTTTTGATAATTAAAGTATTTAGACCAGTTTACGCACACTTTGACTAATTATCGGAGAAGACTACATATACTTGTCGAAACCTCATTTCTGACTACCATGACAAACAACTTAAGGGCTTGATCATATCAATCACTTTGACCAATAAAAATACTTTTCATGTTCGATTTTTTTTTTTTTTTTTTTTAAGTCACATTTTAACTTACCTTAAATGAATTTGAATTCTATAATATAATATGTTATGCCTAAAAAGTCACGCTTATGTCAGCCCAATAAATGTCTGTTTGTACTAGCTGTCAAGCCCTTATCTCCTCAAATATATTCATACTAACCCTATCTCCTTTGAAGAGAGGAACGAATGAGAGCCTTCTATGTATCAAAGCAACTTGCAAAACACTTTTGGGTGTATAAATGGACACTTCTCTTCACAAAAAAAGGAGGAGGTAGAGCAGATAAGAGTTAGACATAGATTTGAGTTTCATTTCATTATTTCTCTTTGTAAACACTGTATTTTTCCATCTTTGTATGCCTTAGGGGCAATATTATAGAAATAGCCAAAGAATAATAAAATAACAGTGAACGTAGGATTTGCTTTTGAGCATCCGAACCACTATAAAAACCCTCTCTTGCCAATCTTTTATTTATGTTCCTGCAACATATATATCATCAGCACCATATTCAAATCTCATGGATCCATCACGAGTAATTTCTAAGACTGTATTAGCATTTTACACGTGTGAGTCGTTAACGTCCAAAATCAAGCGTCAACATAATATAAATAGAATATCTTACTCTCATTTATTTATTGGAGATATGTCACTTGAATTATGAGTAATTTATATGGTCTAAATTTTGTTTGTGCTTATAAAAAAATAAAATAGAATCGATTCCAACTAATAATATCATTTTGAATTTGTAATTGACTCATAATTTTGTATTTCATCACATGGTATGGTATTTAAAACACTCAATGTGTGCCATATATTTTATACAGTCTCAACTCAAGTTACGTATATGTTATTATTTTATAATTACCCATATTTTTAATATGCATTTTAAAAAGATTCTTGTTGAAAAAAATATATTAAAAACACAAATATAAATCGAATCCAGCTAATAATATCATTTTACGGACTGTTGGGTTATTCTATTTGAGTTTGAAGAAAATGTAGTTTTTACTATTCACTCAAATTCGATCAATTTAATATCTAAAATTTGTCAACAATCTTACGAGATTAATATATTTTATTGAGGTTAAATGGATGAAATTGTTGATAAATTTAAAGGTTGAATTGATGATATTTCCGAAATCAGTCGAAAATCACTATAAAAAAGTTAAATGCATGAGGGTTAGGGTCACATGTCTGAAACCAATGAATATTCACTATGAGAAAGATTAAACATACTGGTAGAGTCGCATTTTTTAAACCAGCTCTTTTTTACTTCGGCTTTGACCATATATATTATTTTTGTATTTATACGTAAAATTGAAAAAAAAAAAAAAAAAGAGAGAGAGAGAATCATTCATTCATATATATTTGTATATATATGCCGTCTTTTCCACTTCTTAATTCGTCTTCTTCCTCTGTCATGTTGGCCATGGCCAACCCACCCATTTTCATGCATTCAGTTTAATTAATTAAATCACAATCAAATTATACTCCATCTAATAAAAATGTGCATAAATTATTTCCAGAAATAGAAAATTATGTTATTATTATACATACGTAAATACAAATCTAGTAGGCCGTTTAGTTTTTTTGAAATGCATATAATTTTCCTTTTTGGTTATGATATGACATAATCTAATATGTAAACGTTTACGTTTTTTATGTTAGGTGGCCAGACAAAGAATTTCTTAACCTGAAGATACAAATAACACTTACCCTACAAAAATTGACATTTCCATTTATTTATTATTGAAAATGGCTTCTCATCTCTGGCTATATGACATGTCAAATTAGCCAAATATAATGCAATCCAGGTCTATTCCTCTTGACAACGATCAGTCGGCAAGCAAATTAATTTGTAAAAACAAATTTATATATATTTTTGTGTTTATTTGAACTTGAGTCAAATACACGAGATTCAATTTAGGATCGCATTTCCAAAACCAGCAGGTATTCACTACAAAACGGTCAAACACACAAGGGTTTATTATACGTAACCCTAGTGTATACTTAAAAAAAAATAAAATTATTAATACATATAATCTCATTAATTCTTATTACAGTTGCCAACCCAAATTTCTTAGTATATAAAAACCCGTTTGGAGAATTTTATAAAATTGTATTGTAAAGTTTATTTAGTAAAATAAAAATAAGAATTTTAAGAATTATAATCTAAACAGGTAATAAATTTAATTAATGAAATTTAATGACCCTAAAAGAAATTGAAGGAGCACACTGATATTTTTGGCAATGTGGTCAAAATATTCATATATGTATTTCTAAAGTTTAAACAAAGAAAAGTCTATATCAGTAGAGCAACCTAAAAATGCCCCGAAATATATAACAATGAGCAAAGTGGATTTAAAAAATTGAGTGAATGTTTCTCTTTATGGAGCAGAAAAAAATAATGCAGCCTTATTTTATAAAAAGTTAATTGTTTGATAGCTGCTTGTTAATCCGAATCTTTCTTCATTATTTTATACATTTTATGTGTGTTGAGAATTCTTTTCCCATGTAATCGAGATTGATCACGAAAGAAAGAGAAATTGAAAACCACTTTTGGACGGAAAAAAAAAATATATATATATATATATATGGGAAAGTAAGTATATTAATCCAAAAATAAAAAAGTTTACAAGATAATACGACCAGCTTAAAGGCTATAGAACATAAAAAGCTCATAAAAGCACATACGCCTAAAGAAGCACGCAAGCTCAACAAAAGAAAGAAAAAAAACTAAGATCGCTGCCTTTTCTTCTTACTCTTTTTATCCTTGGATGCCGATGGATCTAGAGGTCTAGAGAGTTGGGACTGGAGCATGGGCCACGCCGTGTCAGGGTGGAAGTCCGCTTCAACATCTTCAGCCCTTACTGTGTTTATAGAGAAGGTTTTAAAAATGGTATTATGAAACTTGACCTAAGTCAAAGGTTTTCACTAATTCTATATAATTAATTAGGTTAATCAAATCTGGTTTTGGTTAGGTTACCTGTTGATTATAATAGAGGTATATATAAATAAATAATATATTTTCTTAAATATACCTCTTTTTTATTTTTATTTTCACTTAAACTAATCAGTTCATTTTTTTTCCTGAAATATTTAAAATCAAGTTTGAACCCTTATATTTACACAAATTGAAGCATGAATTTGTTGGAGTTATCACTACTTCAACAATAAAGGGAGAGGCAAATGCATTCAAGGGTCCCGCTCCTTGGTGGGCGGGCGGGGTCAAGGGAGCAACCCTCCTAGGCCCATAGGCAGTTTGGGCCTATTCCATGAAGAACGTCAGTAAAATTTCTTTAAATAATTAAATTCTTATTTGGGTTTGGGCTTAGGAAAATTGATCCTTATAATGTTAGGTTTTCCTCTTTAAACCTAATATATAAACTTATTATTCTCTTGTATGAATGTGATAGCACACTATAGGCAAATACATACATTGTAACGAAAGATGTGAGACAATATTATAATAATATTGACTTTATCGGACATAACCTATTTATTGGGTAAATCAAGATAAATCATGCGTGTTTTTCTTTTTCTTTATTAGTTTGATATTTTTGTGTGTTTACTTGTTCGATCTTGTATTATTCTTTAGATTGTTTCAAAATTATATAAAAATAAAATAAAATATGAGGATTAAGATTAATTACAGTATTTGAGATGTATTTTATAAAGAACTAACACAATCATCTATAAAATGTACAAGAATTATTTTTCTTTTGAGCTAGTTTCATATTGCAGCTGAATAATTAAAATAATTTTGAAGAAATGGGAAACTTTATTGATCTTATTAACTCAAAATTCAAAATGCAATAGCCCACAAATGAATCATTATTTTGCACTCTAACAAGCAAATTAGCTCAAGTATTCATCAAAATAAAACCTGATATAATCGTTTCATATTCTAAAACAAGAAGCCTATAACAACAGCAAACATGGACAACAAAACGCTGGCCAAAGAAATCGATGATGAAGAATCAAGACCCGGCGCACCGCCGCCGCCGGAGGGAGGAGGTGGAGTCATGGAGGCAGAGGGGCCCGACGTTGGAGAGCTAGCGTCAGCAGAGGTAACTTTAATGGCTAGTTTCTGGCCGTTGGCGCAGTGGCGTCCGATTGTGCAAATGTAGTACTTGTCGCCGGCGGATTTGAGGTTGATCTTTGCCGGGCCGACGTTGGTCATGTTTCCGACGGGGTTTGAATCAGTACAGGCGTCGTAGGATTCTTTTGTAACTTCAAGTACGTCATGTTCATCTGTGACGAAGTTGAAAGCTAATAGAACAAGAAAATAAAATAAAGTAAAAAATAAGAAATTAAAAAGTAATTAAAGATTAAGATCTTAATTAACGAGAGGATATAAACACTTACTTAGAGTATCACCAACCATGAAGGTTTTGCCGGCAGCCCAAGTTTCATAAGCGTTAGTGGTTGACGGAACTTTCCATCCCAGGCTGTCTCCGACTACATGATCCGTCGCTGCCGCCGCACATTGGAGGAGAGCCACCACAATAACTCCGACAAAAGCCCAGCTCATAAACCTAGCCATTTCTCTCAGTATATCTTAATAATTAAAAAGAAACTAAATTAAGTATAAGCTTCTATTGCTCAGCAAATATTAGTGAAATTAATACTTTGGTTGCTGAAATGAGTTGATGAGAAGAATGTGAAGGCCTCCAGTGTATTTATAGTGTTAATATGAAGACTTAGAGTTAGATGGCTATGAAGATGCGGCCTTGACGGTAAACGAAGAGACGACCGTGCGATGACGACGTAGTGAAGTTGCCAGTGGAGACCAAGCCCAAGTTGGAAGTGTCAAAGCTAAGACTATTCTATATGCATGCAAATTAATTTCTTGAGAATTTTCGATATCATTTAATGGAATTTTGAATCCTCCGTCTTTGGTAAGTAATCGGAAACTTCTCCTAATTCACCAATTTTTTCGTCCAACTCCCTTGAATTAATTCTTGCCTCTCTTAAAAAAAAAAAAAAATGTAAACGACTTTTTCCCACCCAAGGTTTGTCTTAATGACACTTTCTCACCAAAAAGTTTCAAAATACCACTTTCTCACCCAACGTTTATATTCCGTTAATATCCAAAATACACTTCATTTTCTCAGTCAGTCTTTGACGAATTACCAGAAGTCAAGATTAGAGGGTTTTTGTACAGTGGAGACCGATAGATCGAATGGTGGTAACCGACTGAATATTTGTTATCAAAATAAGTTGGAAATCAACTAAGAATATGAAACTCTAGCTTTGCGGTGGTCGGTAATCGGTGAGAAATTAGGTACCAGAGTGAAAGAAGTT
The DNA here is from genome assembly GCA_026225825.1 of Pistacia integerrima. Taxonomy (NCBI): domain Eukaryota; kingdom Viridiplantae; phylum Streptophyta; class Magnoliopsida; order Sapindales; family Anacardiaceae; genus Pistacia; species Pistacia integerrima. The sequence continues at coordinate 12,509,464 of CM047750.1, read as the reverse complement.
TTGTAAAGAGGAGACCAAAGGTTTAAATGATAGTGATAAGGAGGATTTTCGCCATTAAAATCGATCGGAAGTAACGAAATATAACTTTGGGTGAGAAAGTGGTATTTTAAAACTTTTTGTAGGGGAAAGTATTATTAAGGCAAACCTTGGGTGGGAAAAAGTCGTATACTCCAATATATATATATATATATATATTGTGTAAAATATTGGTTAAGAAAATTGGATCAATTATAATTTTTGGATCTTGGTTTAGTGATCAACTTAATCCACATTCAAGGATTACGATTTGTTCTAATAATATTATTGAATCAATAATATGATTAATCCTAATTAAATATGATTTATTTTATTTTTATGGAACAATAACGAATAGTATATAGAAGTAAACGGAGGACTTCATTTAGGTTACAATCACTATCAGCTGACTTTCATAGCTTCGATTTTTCTTCTTTAATTGAAGTCATAAGTTAAAATCTAAAAGTCCACAAATTTGAATTAAAAATTCCTGGCATTCTCTTCCTGCTCTAGTTAATTTTGTGTCCTTAAGGAGACAAAGACTCGTTCCTCACACGTTAGAAATATTATGTAATTGAGACTTCTTCTTTGACAATTCTAACTTTGATTAGGTGAGTTGGTTTGGTTTGAGACTGAACTGAAACAATAAAGATGGGCTCACAATCCAATCTTACAACTCTAACGTGGTAGCTCAAAATTAGTCAGACGGAAATATTCATTAGAAACCAATGACGAACTGTCACATCAGAGTTATAAGAAAAAGTTTGTAAGATTGAGTTGTAAGCGTAGTATTGTCATAACCAAAATAGTTTTAAGGAATTTGGATTTGATATTAATTTTTTGAATTTTTTTTTTTATAAATAAATTGGTAACATTGCATTTAACATATTATGGGAAAATCTATAATTTTTTATAATTTTAGGGGACGCTACTTAGAGATAATAATTAATATAAGTAATCTCTTAAGATGTAATGGATTTTGCCTAACTAATTACGAGCTATCACATTGCATTTATGAGAGAAAGATAGTGAGAAGGTTTTGTTAATTTCTCTTTATTGAATTTTTTTTGTTTTTAATTATTCACCAAATGTGTAAGTTAAAACTATTGGTTTTGGTTGGGCTTAGAAAATAAAAGCCCATCAGACCTACTTGAGGCCCAACATTGGATTCTTTATGGGCTTGTTAAGATATATTTCTTCATGGATCCAATTTTAAACCTAAAGACAGAAGCTGCTAAGCTGATCGAATCAAATGGTACAATTAAAGAGTGATTTTCTTATTGATTTTGCTTTACAAGAATATGGTACTCACAAATTGCTGAAGATGACTTGAAAAAAATAATCTATCAGCAGATTTTGATGTTATTCAATTCAAGTTAATACAAGAATAGAGATTCAGTTAGTTGTATAATGTATATTGATCTGACATAACTGTACATCTTTCTTGTCACTGCTTCATAGTCAAATTAATGGAACTAGGACACAACCCTTTTGATTAAATCAACAACCGGAAGATCAGGAAGAGCGTCGCTGCACAAGTTGTAAAAACCGGTGACCCGAGCCATCCTAGAGCTCCCGTACCCTGCAAATATGGCTTGTAGATCAATTAGGATGTGTTGAGTATGGATGTGGAATTCTAAAGCTTGACATTATCAAATTTTAAGTTCTAGTTAAGGTTTGTAGGCTAAATGTTAAAAACAATTATAATCATGAAATAAAAATGAGAGTTGTGGCCAAATCATACCCGGAAAGGGAGAAGGGATATTGAAGCTGCTGAAGATGGTATAAGTCCAGTGAACCCAATATCATATGAAATGCTCCCATCAGCTTTGAACAATCCAAAGTTCCTCTCTGAAGTTGGCCCGGGTTTCAAATTTTCATTAAACAATGCGAAGACATAAGCCCTCACCGGAGTCTTTGGTTTATAGGGGGTTCCCTTCTTTTTCGCTAGCTTTTTACGCAAACTTTTGTTGTAAGTCCTTGCATTTTTGGCGGTAGCTCCAGCTTCGTCTGCATCCCCTTTAGACGCCCAACCAGTTTCAGAAACTATTACTTGCATTTTCTCGAATCCGGCCTTTTCCAATGCAAAATAAGCTGCATCAACCTGAGCATCGAACATGTTATCATAGTGTAGATTAGTCTTTGCATCATGGATCCCAGCATTTGACTGGAAAAGAGCATACTTAAGGTCAATATGCTCAGGATCATTCTTGTAGGCTAGAAATGGATATGCATTTATGTAAAATGGAGAACCGATCTGCGAAAAGAACTGCAAAAGGGGCTTCATAAATTGCGAGACATCTTCCCTGAAAACGCACGCTGATGGCGGGTACGAACTGGCGAACACAGCCTCTGAGTGTGGGCTTGAGACTTCAACAGTTTTATGCAATCCCAGCCTATAAAGGGCATTGTAAACATTTTTCGCCGCAGGCAGCAGAACCTCCCACAGTTCCATGTCAGTGCCCCCCAAAATTTCATTCCCCACAGCGATTCCACTAATACGAGTTCCAGGAAGGAATGGCTGCACGTTTTCTTTTATCCAATTCATGGCGCGATCCTCGCCTATACTAATCTCTTTCAAATTCTCATTGCCAAGTCCCACTATGATCTCTATTCCGGAGCCTTTGAAGGCCGCGAGGACACTACGATCTGCATCATAGATTCTTGTGTTTTTAATCTTAGCAGCTTTCAGAAGTGTCACCACGCTTTCGGGTGGTGGTATATTGTCTGCTATCCTGCCATAGTTTATTCCATATGTCCCGGTGAATGCATTAACTGTCAAAACAACCAGACAGACAAAATTTTTTTAAAGACAAATTCATCATTTGCTTGACTATTACAATTAACAGTTAGCAGGCAAGGGGTTCCATTCATCTCAGTTCAGTTTCAACCAATAAGCAAAATAATTTCTATTTGACAGTTTAATTCAATTTATACTCATAAAAAAATAACCTTTTTCCACATGATTTCAAAGACAATCACCTAAAAAGCATATTGCAATAAAATAAATAAAGATTTCAAAGCATAAATAACAGAACAACCCACCAAAAATTAAAATTAATAACATCAAAATTTTCTCCTGCAATCTCTCTCAGCTCAACTCTTCAATGTGAAGAATTAATTCAAAGGGTTTCAAAATTTCCTTCTAATTCATTAAAGTTTTGGCTCAGACTGTCCTAGATGATCAATGTAACAAATTTCCTTCTACATCAAAAAGAAATAACCAGCTAAATAAATTTGCGTGTCGCATAATTAACAAGAATGAAAAATCCTGAAAGGGTGCATACCACAAGATGAAATGATAGAGAAGATGAGGAGGAGCCACAGGAAGAAAGAAGAGAAAGACATTTGGGAGGAGGTGAAATGATGAGAGAAAGTGCATTCCATTTGTGGAAAAGATAAGTTGGATTGTGAAAGCCAAGCTTTTGTAGCTCAAAAAGAGTTGAAAAAAGATGACAATACTTGTTCTTCAGGCATGCCATAGACCCCAAGAAAATACAAAAAAGATTCTTAGCCTTAGAGCAAAGAAGATATCAAAAACTAAACTTGGGTTGAAAAAGATTCTTAACCTTGATCGCACAAAGATGAGATTAGTATAGATTCTTACCTTTCCTCTCAAAAGTAATACCTTTTTCACTTCCAGATCTTGTAGCCGTTTTCTCTCATTTTTGGACTTTCTCCCTAAAGCTTCAAATTTTTTCATTCAATTGATATACTTTTCTTGGTACATAGGAGTTTGAAGCTTCTTGCTTTGGGGCTGCTTGGGGAGGAGGATTTTGGGACCGTGGTTTCGACTTTGAACCTACACGGGACATTCAGTTGCTTGTTTCCTGAAGAAAACTTTACTTTATTAACAAATAAGAATATTTCAATTACAGTTATTTTATATTACACATTAGTGTTTGTTATTATTTAAATATCGTTATTCGTTACAAAACTTTGGATCAGTAATATCATGTTAGTATGGTCACTAAAATGGTATTGCAGAAATACCCACATAGATTTTAAGGGGTATCATTAGATTTATACATGAAGAGAACTGAGAGCTGCTCCTTGACATGAGAGATCATTAGTCCTCTTGCTGATGAAGACAACTGATTAGCATGTAAAACTTTTACCGTACGAAGGAAATTGGAGCTGCTATGAATTTTTCCGGGTGGTGACCGACAGTTGAAATTTTCCCGTAGAAGAAACCTGTAACTGGAGAAAATAAAAAGGCTATCCGAGCATTTAAAATTCAGTCAATAAACATAGGATAAAGAGAGTTCACAAGTCTACAAACTAGGTTCCTGCACAATACAACATAAGCTGGCTGCACCATCTACTGTCTAATCTAAGGATACAGATTGGTTTCCTACATACAATTAAATCTACCAACACCATCAACAAGTTTAATGTTACAGTCATCCAAGACATCTCAAAAAGTTACAGAACAAATGACAGGATATAGGAGTATTATACGGGCTAAAGTTGATGGAAATAAATAGTAAAGCACATTTAGCAGCTCACTGGAGCTGGCTGTTGAGGGGCATCAGTTCGCCCCATTTGGTCAACTTTCCCATTTTCAATAACCTCTGCATCCATTTCTTTGCCTATCTCATCAACCTGCACAGTAGATTTCTCTTCATTCTGTGGCATGTCTTGCTTCTCTTTGATCTCAACATGGGATGCAGGCACTGATCCATTGGCTTGCTCTTTTTCCTCTCCTCCATTTGTGGCCGTGGTCATGCTATCAGAGTTGTCCGCTTTGTTGTCATCACCGGCACCATTCTCTTTCTCACTCTGAGGAACTTTTTCCACAGAGTCTTCAACCTTCTCTTTTTCATTCGGAGTTACTTCAGTAGCTGTCTCTTTAGCTTCTGGCTCTTGCAATTCTGTTGCACTTTCATTTTCTTTAGCATCAGGAACTCCTTTTTCTTCATTTTCCTTGGTTTCCTCAGCATGTTTTTTGTTCTCTGCACCAGTTTTCTCCAAATTGACATCTTTATTCACGGTCTGGTCTGCTTCTTGTGTTTTATCATCTTTCTCAACTTGACCTTCAGCATTTTCCTTCTCAGTAATTTCTGCATGTTGCATTTCAACATCTTTCTCCCCCTCAGTTTTCTCAGGAGTAGCTTCAGTTTCTTTATTATCCTTCTTTGAGCCCGACACTGATTTTCGGCCTCGCTTCTTCGGACGCTCCTTTTCCGGTGTTGGAGTTGCCTTGGCCTTCTCACTGATCCTTGCTGATCTCCTTGGGGTCTCACCAGTGCCCCAATCAAATTCAGAGATGGCAGGATTACCAGGGTGAGATTTTAGGTACTGCTCCAGTTGTTTTCTGTTAATAATCTCCTCCCCAGTAGGAGCAACGAACATGATCTCACTTTTCCTTGGAGTACCCGCTTTCTTGGGCAAGTACTGCAAGAATCAGAGCAAAGAGTTTCTTAGTGAGTTATACAACAATAACTATGCACAATAATCACATACCACTGTGGCGTTCTCACACTGAGACTATGAAAAGCACGAAAAGAAATAATGCAAAGATCATCAAACATGTATAAACTGTGCCTAGAGCTATCCACTTTTGGGAACATTAAATATATAAGTGATTGAATGACACTAAATGACAACAAATACTGTCTATATATGCGCTAAGATCTTCTCTTCTAAGCTAGGGTGCACCAAAAAATTATCATCAACACACCACCAGCTAACAATGTGCACCAAGTATTGCATCTCCTCTGTGAACAAACTTAAACCAGTTGGAACATATTTTATCTTAAAAGAAACCAGTGTTCAGAGCACACTGGAAACATAAAATTTATTCTCTCTAGACATTGTCTTCATTATACATCTTGCATATACATAATCATTGATTATGACAGTAAAATTTATCATACCCATCCTTTAAAGTTTGAAAACAATATCTAATTATCCATAAATGCTGTGTCATGGGCTCCCTTTAAGCTTCTAGAGGCCCAGCTATGTCTCCCATAAATTGGTATCTAATCATAATCCAGAACAAATCACCTTTAACTTCCTAGTCAAAAACCATTAAGAATATATAACACCGTATAAATGCACAACAATATTACGTAGACTTTCAAAACTTAGGATAGGCTCAATCATCCACACTACTTGTATTGCTATTACATTTTTCTTATCCTAATTTTCTTTTAGTTGTTAAATAAAACCAGCTACAGTCCATCAGGTGAAAACATTATTGACCATATCCTCTCAGTCAGCCGGTACTAAAGTTTTCACTCCAGCAAATGCAGCTGCTTAGTTAGCCAGTCAAACAAGAAAAAAATAACTTTGCTAACTTGGCAGAATTGAACAGATTGAAGCACAAAAATGAAACACTGATGACAAACAAAACTCATATCCACTTCAGATGTAATAAACTCAAGAGTTGCGATGGCATGTCATTATATTAATATTAACTAAAGGCTTTTTACCACAGAAATATGCAACCATTTACACTATTATGTTACATGACTTAATAATTTAATATTCAAACAACCATGAAAAGAGGAACAAGCTTCTCAGGGATACAATCTAGTCTTAAATACCTTTATTCATTTATATGTATTGCATAAAGTTTATCAATGTCAAATAAAATAAGTATCATAAAGGGCAGCAGAATATGATAAAAAAAAAAAGGGACAGTTTTTTGTTTAAGAGAAGATTAAGCATGCCACCTTGACAGTGAAAAAACTCAAAAAAATTATAAATTGTCAAAGACATTTCATAAAACATCCTATAAAAGAAATTGAAAAAATTAAGAATTCAATAAAACTAAAACAGCACTATCCTTGCTAAACCACATTAAAGGAAAAAAGAAGCAAAAGGGGGAAAATTTTCCTCAAAGCTTGTTTGTTTTACTTTAAGATAAATATCACTACAGCCTTACAACATCTCGCATCAATTTGTAATATCGTTTGGCATCAAGTCCTTGGCAACTAGGCTTGTTTCTATTAAAAGTTGTTTAAATAATTTAGGCCTCAACCAGGAAAAGATGGAGAAAAGACAAACAAAAAGCATCTAGAAAGCAATGGTTGATGTTCAAAAGAAAAAATAGAACACGCATGCGAAGAATCTGATTTTCCAGCATTTCCCCTCTCTTCCTGGGTGTGCTTTTCACAAATCCAATTTCAAAACTAAATAGATAAAATATTATTGTATTTCATTTCTAGCTTTTTCAGAAAAGATAGTGCAAGCTTTGTTATAGAAACCAAAGTTCAGTCAGGTTCAAAAGAAGTAATCCACTAACTTAGGTTAGACAAATATCTATCAAACTTAAATTTTAAAATAATAATTATAAAAAAAATCATGAAGGTGACAACAACGGATTTCTGTACTTGAATAAAATATAATAGACACAGCCCCACTCTTCAGACAGAGTTTACCCATAATAATCATTGTCATCTATTGCACTGCATAAATTTACCATAAAACCAGCAAGAAGCATATCAATTATCTATCCAAACATATAGTATTAATAAGAACAATTATTCCATCAATACAGAAATAAATAGCAATGAGTTCACCGCACAAAAACAGTGGGAAAAGTCAAATGCATAACACACAGCGGCAAATGGAGAGGAAATCTTCATAACGCATAACACACAGTGTAACCTGTCACTGTTACAAATCTCAGAACATACTAACTACAGATCTTACTAAAGCAGGATCCTGACAGAGATAAATATGGTAGAGGCATATACAGCCCTTGTTCTCTGCAATCTTAAAACTTTAACACCAAAAGAACAGTTTATCAATAATACTGTAGACATTGAATGGGCTCATGCCTTCATATCCCAAAACAGCTATAATAGTTCAGATATTTGTAAGTATACACCATCAACAAATTAAATTAACCATACAAAAGTCAAGAAGGTCTATAAAAACAGTCAAATAAATTGCAAATGACCCAGAATAATTATCTCCAGCCAAAGTGCCCCTATTGACTATTCATTTTTCTTAATGGTAAAAGTTATTTAACAAAGGGCATCTGAGGGATAGCATAGTCCCAGTAGACAAAAGCTATACCAAGAAAAACAGATTAACTAGAAAACTAGAAAAACCTCTAACTTAACAACTTGGGGAAAATGCCACAGTAATCATGTACCAACATGAAAAACACTAGGTATGAACCAATAATGGGACAGGAATAAAGCAATGGAGCAGAAAACTTAAAAACCTCATTTTTACTGAAGCAACTGAAAGATAGTGTCTATGCTTACGCACATCCGATTTTTCTTTCATAAAATTAAGTGAGGCATGACCAGGAGATCAACTACGCATTAACCATTTTTACTTAAAAATTTAAGTTTCAAAATCAAAACTTCACATTTGGTAAATACTTCCAAAAGAAGAGATATTTCATAAAACTCTAGTAAGTCTATATGACAAACACCTGTTTCAGTATTTCAATCTCATAAAACTCACTAAGAATTTTGGTAGAATGCTTTCAGTAAAATTACCCTGTCCAAGCTCTACTCACTAAGTATGTACAAGAAACAAGGCTTCTCAGCAAATAAAATTAATGATAAAAAATTCAGCAGGAAAATCAAGAAATGTTCACTTAAATCTTTTCAGAGACTTGAAATAAGGCTCAATTTGACTTGGATTAAAACAACTAGTTAAAATTTTCAGGACATTGTTTGCTCTCTACAGTGTTCTGGTGAAGAACTATTAAACATAAGGAAACGAAAATTTCCCCAAATTAGTGGAAAAAGGTTAAAATTTTGGTGGGCAGAAATAGAAAAAACTAAAGGGAAAAGAATCCCTCACTGCAACCACCACCACCAACTAAAGGAAAAACCTGTAAAGAAAACCCTAAACAGCAAAATTCCCACCAAAAATTTAAAAAACCCTAAACATAAAAAATCCAAAAAACCCAAAATTCTACAAAAAAAATATTTCAAAATTCCTAAAATTAAACAAAAACCAGAAAGGAAAATGGAAATTAACTTCACAATAGAACTAAAGATTAAAACTTTACCACAACCCTAGCTATAAAACCAGCACAACCAAAATTCCACCAAAAACAACAGTACAAACCAACAAATAAACAGAAATTAAACCACACTCAACAGCCACAAAACACAAAATTTCTACAAAAAGTTCTAAGCTTGAAGTACAAAAAGCATAAACTCTAGTTACTCAAACACAAAAAAACAGAAAATAAACTTTAAAGAGAGAAGAAGAAACCATTTTCTTCCAAGCAGGAGGTGCTGGTAGCTCAACAGAAAAAACTTCCTCTTTGCTCTCCATTTTTCACCTGTAAAACCAACAAAACCAAACACACAAACCCTTTGTCTCTCTGGTCTCTCTTTTGTCTCCCTTAAAGTTGTGTCACAAATACCGTTGAGAGGTTTTTAGATATGTTTTGTTTCGTTGGTTGGTTTGGCTTGCTTTTTTATTTTATTTTATATTTATTTTATAATTAATTTCTAATTCTATCTAAACTGTTCATGTAATCTGGTGGAGAAATGATAAAGATACAATTTGGGACACAATATTTAATAAGAGTTCGGTAGCCCCCAATGGGAAGTGGACACGTTCCCTGTTGAAGCTGATTTACCTCGTTACAGGACCAAATTGTCCTGTTGGGTTTCCAAAGTTAAGTGCGGTGAGATGTTGACACGTTGCTATTTTTGTAGTGATTGTTGGACTTAAAAATCTAGAAGGTAAGCGTGTGATCCATTGGATTACTAAATTATATGCTGCTTTTTCTTCCCCACGCTCAGTTATTGGCGCGTGTTTTCCGCAATCATAATTCGTTTTTTTTTTTTTAATTGTAAGAAAAAGAATAAAATCTAATAGATTAAAGTTTATGATAAGGATTTATTAAAGAAAGAAAATATATTTGTGAGATTTTTTATTTCTGAATTGTATTAATATATTATTAGTATTTTACAAGAATATGTCAATTGAGTTGTCTTTTATACTATCTATATATATACTTTAAAAAAAAAATTACATATTAATTTTCATATTGAAAAGGACTAGAAGAATTATGGGTGTTTGAAAATTTGTGAATATATTAATTTTTTTGAATTTTTGAATTAATAATAATAATGTTTTATATTTTTTTGGTTAGAACTAAAGGGAAGCTTATTATTTCTGTAAAAAAGAATTATGTACTATTTTAATAAATATATTCATTTTATTTTAGAGATTTTAGTTAATTTTTTTTTTTATATTTTTGATAGTCTACAAATAAAAAAGAAACATTTATATAATGGCTAATTTTATAGATTTGATAAGAAATAGTATTTAATTGATTTGTTAATGTAGTAAGGGGCCGTTTGATTGGGGGTTATATAGGATTATTGGGATTATGTCATCTTATATTACTTGATTACCATGTTTGGTTGTCAAGTAATATAAGATACCGGTAATTTTTAAATACTAATAATGGTTATTATTGGTAATATGGGAGGTAATCTGATTACCTTTATTTTCTTAGGTATTCTGAGATTACTAGGCTTATCTTTTTTTTATTATAATTTTATCCCTTATTAATAAAAATTTTAGACAATAATACCTCTGCTTTAAAACAAATTTATATTAATATCCTATTTCAATTTTACCCTTATTTAATTAAAATTTTGGACAATAATGCCCTTATATTTAAAATAATTTACAGACCACCTTACCACCCAGCCACCACCGCCGACAGCAGACCAACCACCACGGATCGCCGTCGAAAAATCATCGAAGTCCCTCAAAAAGAACGAGATTCAGTGAGAGGCTCCGGGAGGCTTCGATATGGCCGTTTTCGGCCATATTGATGGCCAAAAACGGCCATATCAGGCGAGATCTGACTGCTAATGGCTAGGGATCCGCGCACCCGCCGATCGGTATGATATGACCTTCTTCGGCCATCAATATGGCCGAAAACGGCCATATCGAAGCCTCTTGGTCACGGTGAGCTACTCACGGGGACTTTCGGAGACTTCTGGCGGTGGTTTGCGATGGCGGCAAGCGGCGGCAAGAGGTGGGGGTGATTTCGTCATAAATTAAAGTTTTATATAAACGGAGGTGTTTTAGCTAAATCTGAAATATTGGGGGTTAAAAGAATTATTTAAAAATTAATAATAAAAATAATATTATATTAGTATTTAAAAAAGAGACAATTTAGTAATTTAAATAACATACACACCCATCTATTCCCCATAACCAAACATATTAATATAACATACTTATCAACTAACCAAACATATTTTTCTAAAGATTCCTAATAATCTTCTAAAGTAATCTATCATTTCAATAATTCAACACTCCCAATAATTTAATATTCCTGAACCAAAACGCATCTAAAGATTATGTTCCAATTATAGATATAATGGATAGATTCATTTTGTTTGTCTACAGTAACTCGCCGAGTCCAGCGCGTGGCTTAATGAGATGCACATTGCGGTGAAGTATGACCACTTGTCGCCTGGTCGCCTAAAGATTGGGATAACGTTCCTAATTAACCGAATTGGAAAGTGGGTTGGCGTCCAAACGTGACGGTCTTTTCAAGACCATACGGTAAGACGTCTCCCGTTCGCTCAATGCCGGCACGAATGAGGAATAAAAAAGAATATTCGCCCGAGCAGTTGGATAAATTAATTTAATTCGGCTGTATTTTTATATTTATTTGGAGGATTTTATTATTATTATTTTTTTTAAATAGCGCCAAGTCTCTTTATAATATGTAGCATAAAATGGGGCTAATATGGTTTCATAAAATAAAGTATAGATATATCTATTTTAAATATATTGCTTTTTACTCAATTAACAACATTGAAATTTTGAGATAATTTCCAGGAAGTATGGGACTTTGGTGTAACACATGGGTTTATTGGGCTAGATTTTTCTTTTTATATTAAAATGTTAAATATTTAGAAGAAATTTATATATTAACTGAGCCTCAATGATTTAAGGAAATTATTAGCGTTACACACTTTATGCTAATTATATAATTAATTTTATAATTTAATACAAAATTAAATTTAAAAAATTACATATAATTAACTAAGAAAATTTTAGACAACAACATAATTCATCAATGTTTATTATGATGTTTGGTTGGTGATTCTTTCTAAGTTCTAGTATTTTTTTTTTTTTTTTTTTAATTTAAGATACTTGGAATATACTGTAACAATAAAATTGAGTTTTACATTGCAAAACTAAGATTTGGTAATTGGGCTATAAACTAAGATACAAGTCAGGATTTTAAACATGGCTTAGGGTCTGCTTGGGAGTTTTTTTCCACTGATTTTGAGGGGTTTTTAATTAGATTGGATTTTGAGGTGTTTAAAAACCATTTATTGCCAGATTTTTTATTGACTGGTTTAAAAACCACTTAAAACCAGAGTAGTATATTTTTGAGGGGTTTGGGGTTTATAAAACACCCCAAAGTAGGGGTGTTTTAATTGGTTTAAAAATTTTATCCCAAAAAAACCCCTTTCCACTATTATTCATATACAATAATCCCTTTGTTGGTTTAAAAATTTCTTCAAACCCCATTCAATCTTTAACTTTTAGATGACTGTTATAATGTTTTTGAATCTTTTATCTTAGGCTTTCTAATCCTTCATTAGAGATATGAAGGTTTTTCTTTCTTTCTTCTTCATTTTCCGCTTCAACTTTTTGTTCTTTTAATCTGGTAAACTCTTTTGCAAGCTGTATACAATTTAATTGCATTTCTTTACTAGTTGTTTTACAAAATTAGGTGGTTTTTCCTCTATTTGATTCTTTCTATTTGCGTTTATGTGATTGATTGAATCCTTATCAGTTTGTTAAATAAATATTGTTTTTGATGGCTTTGCTTCACTGATTGAAGAAAAGAACAAAAAACTGTTTTTTAGAAATGTTGTTGCAACTGTTATATTGATAATTTGCAAAGTCCAACATTGTGGCAGCATATTTATTCTCTTAAAATGACAGATTTCGAATGATTGTGTAATGAATTAAATAATATACAATGAAAGAACTTACAAATAAATTAAACTTGGAAGGAACTTTGATACTAAGCATTGATAATTGAAAAAAAAAAACTCTCAAATACTGGTTGAAGTTAGGGTATTTTTATGGGCATATACGTAAATTTATCATTTTAAAAAACTGTCAGAACCGTTGGAAAATAAACTCTCAAGCATAGGTTGGGTGTTTTAAAAACCGCTACTAAAAACCCCTCAAAACAGCCACGATGGTTTACTCTTATAACCGCTACTATAAAACTCCCAAGTAAACCTTTATGCAAGTTGAACAATTGATCAAAGCAAGTACTACGAGGGTTGCTACCCCATTGGGTTGTGATCCTTACTTAGCCCTAGTTTGTTTCCATTCCATAAGGCTACTTGCAAAGCTAAGAGTAATAGTAGGAGTAAGGAAGACTGGTCAAGGTTGTTAGTAATGGACCTCTTCCATAAGATTATTGTTAAGGTAGTTTTCTAGTCTTAGGAGTAGTTCATAAGAAAAAAGGAAAGGTATCCACGGTCATGTATGGGTGTTAATGTATTTCCTATTTAAAGGATTTCATCAGTAATGAAAGAGTATGCAGAAATTTACCCCAATTATCAAGTTTCGGTAGGAAAAGGATTCCTTTAACAATCCTAATCTTCTCTCTTTCTTTTCTATACTCACTCATCTCAAATTAGGTCGTTGAGAGAAGAAACCCCATACCATTTTACCATCCCCTCTTACCACTCGCTCCCAATCTTTGGCACATAATATTTTGGTATCAGAGCTAGGAGCGTCGCCTGGAACAAGAGGTGGGTTCCTTAGTTGCAACTTGCAAGCCAGGACCGCATGTTGGAAAAGATGACAGAGAAAATGACAAAGTTGTTTGCTACCTAGTCCAACAAGATGGAAAAAAGTCATGTCTCTCACCCACAAGATTAGGGGGAAAATTGCTTCACTCCAGCTCCAACTACGTGATTTGAGCCCTGGTGCGATGTAGTTGCACCGTAGCGCGGTTTAATTAAGCCCCAACGCAGTTGAATTGCGGCCTAGCGTGTTTCAAGCGATTTCTTCTTCGACAAAAACCGTACCACGCTGCGGCTCGCAGCGTAAAGTCAGAATTTCACTCTTTTTTTTTATTCTCGCCTTGATTTATCCGCACTCGATTAGTCCAAGATGTCCAAACACTAGCACAAGCACAAATAATCCATTCTTTTGCACTAAATACCTAAAAACACACACAACACCCGTGATTTCGGAAGATAACAAAATATACAAGAATTCACATCATAAATCATGCATTAAACCTTAAATTCCTTACAGTTTCACCCCCAAACTACTAAATAAATCCGCATTTCCAACACTCAAGGAACAATCTCTATGGTACTTGTAGTTGTCTTGAAAGATTCAGGTAGTACCTATAACTTTATTAGCAGTTTGTTGGTTGAGAAGGTTGGGTTGCATCCTCAGCTTCGACATCCTCGACAAAGGCACCAACATTTTGTCAAACCAGTCGTCACAGCCACAAAATTAAACCTAAGTACCGTAGTTGGTGTGTAAAATCCCTCCCTAGTCAGGTACCCTCTGAATATCCCTCAATGAGAATCCAAAGAATTTATGTATGGGGAACGAGTTGTATTTAGTATACCTGTGCAAGAATAATAATAATAATGTCCAAAACATTAATATAAGATATACCGCAGGATCAAAATCTATACCTTCAAAAATAAAAATAAAAACTTAAAAATCATTTGGGCATTAATCAATCAAAACATATTAATGCCATTTTGATTCATATGGTGGAAGCTTCAAAAAGGTGTTTCAAAAAGCATTTATCAGTTACATTATTTACATAAAGATAAAACGTTAGTGATGGCGATGGGCCGAGCCGGGACCGGGTACCCCTTGGCCCAGGCCCAAGCTCGGTCTGGGCCCGTCACGGGTATGATAGGTAAAGCCCAAGCCCGACCCGACAAGCTTTTTGTAACCTCAGGCCCGACCCAAACCTGCCCATTTTTATGATGTGAATTTTCAAATATTAATACATTTCAATTTTTTTTATATTTTTAATTCTAGAAACAATTTTTAAATATTAATTTATTTTTGAATACTCACCAATTATATAAATAACTTTCCACAAAGTGCATCCATCCATCCATCTAGGATTAGGAAAAATGAGTATATATATGTAGGATAATCTTGTAATTAAATATATATAGTATAAGGGTAATTTAGTATAATTAATACTAAAATTGTCGGGTCGGGTCGGGTCTGAAGACATACTCAGGCCCGGACTGTACCCAAGGTCAAGCCTTAAAATCAAGCTCAGGCCCAAGCCCAAGCCCGTGAACATCGGGTAAAGCCCGAGCTTTTCGGGACGGGCCGGGTCGAGTACCCGAAAATATCGGGCCCATTGCCATCTCTATAAAATGTTAGAATGACAATAAATTATCTCCCCTCACACATAGCCTTCCTGTCTCCAACATCTTTCGCTTTTGGATTACCTATAAAACGTTCAACTATGAAAGGGTGAGCGCTAATCGCTCAGCAAGGAATGATCAAATTTATTCTAAATGTGTTATCTAACCTTCATTTAAACATATTTATTAACACACCACTTATCTTTTACATCTAGGTATGCTTCATTTTTCTTACTAATTTATATATTTTTCATCATTTTATCCCATGGTCATATAAAACATCAAGTGTACACACATCACATGTCATGACATAACATCTAAATATTATCTAACATGAGTACAAATCATCCCATAATGTAAATAACATCAAAACGCATGTAATGCAGCTAAATGCATATGAATCATCCAAAGTCTAGCCGATCAGACTTTTCTTAGCGTCTTAAGCAATTAATATCATCTAGCCTTAAATTCATCTAGAGCTCATATCATTTGGAGGTATGCTTACGCGTTACTTAGCATCTGAAGCATATATTCATCTTTTCTCAACTGGTATAAGAGGATATGCTTACGCGTTTTCCATCCTATCTATATGCATCTCTAACATCTTATGGCATGTAAATACATGTTTTTGTGAGCTTAATACTTTTGATTCATCTATGGATTATCAATCTATTTACATTACCTCTTGCTCATATTCATCATCTTAAAACATATATTACATTACATCTTCATGCCATTTCATAACATTAATCATGCATTCGCATCCATGACCATGTATATCTCTCAAAGATAATCTAACTAATGGGTAATTACAACAATACATTAATAATCAATTAATAATCATAAGAATTAATTATGTCAAATCTTAAACTTTAATAACCAGAAGTTTATTCTTCAAGCCATTTTCCATTCATTTCTCAAACGAATTGGCTTTTGGCCTAAACTTAAAAGTTATAGGACTATTTCTTAACTTTCTTCAAGAATCATCTCATTTCGATTTCTATAACTCAAGTTATGGTCGAAATACTGAAGCATGTTTAACATAACCCCTAAACTTACCAAATCCGAATTTTTTATATTAAACCATGTCATATCAACTTCTATTGACACTTAACAAATACGTCAACTTATGGATCAACTAAACCTCTCCTTAATAGTCTTTAACATCTTAAAGGAAATGTAAAACTTCATTCCCATGATCATCCATCATCGCTATAACATTATAAGTTAATGCAAACAACACATCAACACTTCTAATAGCAACCATTCAACACAATGTGGCCTCCAATACTACAAGTTTTGCGGCAATCAACATCAATACTTCATCTTCTTCAATTAAATATAACAACTCATAAAACATAAATGGCAATAACTTCATGTATAATGAATTCAAGGCAATAAATAACATTAATGAGTTCAACTACACTTGCCATCAACTAATTCTATACCTTAAAGCCTTAATTTAAGGTTTCATTAAAATCTACAAACCCTAGCATAATCCCCAAAGTTATGGGAGGTTCTTTCTTACCTTTTTGAAGAAATTTCCCCACAATCTTGCTCCCTTGAAGAAAATTAGGCCAATCTTCTTTGATCTCTAAAGAGAGAAAACTTGGATTAGAGAAGTTATGGTGGAATTTGAGAGAAAATGGTGAAAGGTTGAAAAAATGGTTCCTTCTCCTCCCTTGAACGAAATTTATGGCTAAAATTTATTGAATTTTCATTTTCATCTCCCTTATAATATGGCCTAACTATGTTAATTATCTAACTCATAAGTCTTTAATTTCTCATATAAGAGCAATTTTGTCATTTGGCATTAGACATAATTATTACTTAATTAATGCCATTAAATGCAATTAAGTCTACTCATCCTTGCTTATCCATAGGTAAAATGACTATTTTGCCTCTAATACATTTTTATAGATAATTGATTCATATCGTTTCAAATGAATTAACTGTTTTGCCCTTAGTTAGATTTTATGCTTTTTAATATAAAATTAACATCTAAAGGACTATTTTGACTTAAGAACATACCTTTGACATCTTGGGTATTACATAGTGGTAAGTAGGATCAAATCCACGAGGAGTAGAAACTATAGACCTAATGTATATTCAAGTTTAACGAGAGGGAATTTGGCAAATTGATTAATTAAAAAACTAAGGAAATTAACTAATTGCAAGAAATCAAAATTGGAAACTAAAACTCAATAATAAAGACGTTGCCCCTTCGGATTCGGTTTGACCCAAGACTAACTCCCACAATTTCTCTTCTCACTCCTAGATTTCGTAAACCTATAAGGTTGGGCAAATCAGAAAATAACTCTCGATAATCTAGGTATAATCTATCATGTCTCCATGCTAATTTAATCATAGATTGATTGGTTAAATACTATATCTAAGTATAATCTTCTGATCTAACTAATCAAGAAGTGTCGTGAAGAGAAGTTGTGGTCATCAACTGCTCATGGGGTGTCAACGGTGACTGGTGACAGAATGACACACAAACATGAGGTAAGATAAATTAGGTGCTGAGGAATCCAAATATGTAGTTGGGGAGTCCAAACGTCATTGAAAAGTGAGCAAGATTTGGCAAAGAAGCTAAATGGCTGTGGTGGAAATGAGGAGTCTTCACTAGAATACGAACAGTATGAAATGGATCGGCGACAAGGGAGCACAAGGAAGGTAGATCAGCACCTAGGGAGTTGAAGGGTCACCAAAAATGGAAGAGAAAGGCCAGAATGTGAAGTGTTGAGACGATGGAAAGCGAAACATTACTGGCGGCAGAAAATGAGGCGTCATGGCGTAAAGGGAAGGTGAGGAGGGCCCGGTCGACATGGGTGAAGGTGAAGCGTCACCGGCCGATGGCCAAAATGGGGTTGGTATTTGGTATTGGTGGCTGGCTAGGTTATCCGACATCTCATCTTCTTTTTAAAGTAATCACAAAAAAATTCACTTTGGTCCCTACACAATTGAAAAATGACAAAATCAACCCCATGAAAATATGACAATTTGACCCTTGAACAGCATAAAAGAGACAAATTCAGCCCTAATCAATAAACCACAACCTAATATCGACTTACACAATCTCAAAAATCATTCCAAACACTGCAACATTCGTAAGAAAACATTAGAATGTAATTTTTCAATTCATAAATTGCCTCAATTAAATCACAAGAATGATCTTTTTGTCACCAAAATAAAGTTATTTTCATGACTCTAATAGCAACACCCATAACTTTATCAACAATTCGTTGTCTGAGAAAGTTAGGTTGCATCCTCAACTTGGACGTTGATTTGAGGTTGTCGTTGCTAGTGGGGAATGCCTAACAAGTCCTAGTAAATGTAGTTCAATGTGCTTCCATCTTCAAGGAATTCCATTAACTATAGACTTCCACTTGTTTCCATTAGATGGGTATGAAGTAGTCTTTGGTACCCAATGGTTGAGAACATTGGGCCTCATCGTTTGGGACTTCTCTCAACTACAGATGAAATTCAATGTGGGAAAATAGGAAGTGTCCTTACAGGGAATGGCTACTCCAAAAGATAGGTTGGTGGAAAGCTATAGAATGGAAAAAGTAATGAAAAAAGGAACCCTTGGAATTCTCCTTAAAATTAATGCGATCAGTTCACCTAAGAACAAGCCAATCTCTTCTTCCTTACAACCACTTTTAGTAAAATATGAGGATTTATTTCTACACGCAAAGGTCTTTCTCCATCTCGGCCACAAGACCATCAAATTCCCCTCCTTCCAAAGGTTGGCTCAATAAATGTTCGCCCATACCGCTACCTCCAAAAATCAGAGATCGAATGGCTGGTGGTTGACTTGCTCAAAGATGGAGTTATCAGGCCAAGCAACAATCCCTACTCCTCATCTATGCTCTTGGTCAAGAAGCATGATGGCTCTTGGCAAATGTGCGTCGACTACCAAGCTCTCAACCAATACACAATCAAAGATAAGTTTCCCATTCCTATCATCGATGAGTTACTCGACAAGCTTCATGGATCTATGTATTTCTCTAAGCTTGATCTCAGATTAGGCTACCACCAAATTCGAGTACAGCCCGATAATGTGTAGAAGATAGCATTTAGAACACATCATGGCCATTTCGAGTTCTTGGTCATGCCTTGTGGATTGACTAATGTGTAACGCCCAACATGGAGTTACATGATTTAAATTATGTTTTATAGCCCTTAATTAATTTTTGTTAGAATTATTTTAAGAGAATATGAAGAAATTGCCTTAAACTTGCATTAAGGGTAAAATGGTCTTTTCACTCAAAATTAGTTGAAAAAGTGGGGAGTGAAAAGAGAGAGAATTTCATAGAGAATACAATAAAAATGAGGGCAATATGGTAATTGACTAAGGGACAAAGATGGAATTTCTAAAAAAGTGTAAGGGCAAAATGGGAAAGCATGTTTATAAAATAAGATGATAAGGGTTTGTAACCCTTATTTCCTTCATTCCACCGCCACTCTCTTCCTCCATTTTCTCTCAAATTTTCATTCACTTCTCCAAGGAATTTGAAGGCTTTTAATTAGATTTTCATAGGGTTTTGATTCTAGGCATCAAAATGTAAGAATTCTTGCTCTTTATCTATGATTTAATTGTGTAAAAGTTGAGTTCTTATGAAGTTTATGCTTAGGGTTAAGAGAAGATTTGAATCCAACAAGAGTAGAGAGCTTAGGAGAGACTACTCAAGCCTAAGGTAAGTAAATTCCACTCAAAATCCAACTCAAGTTAAAGTTTAAGAAAATCAAGTGAATAGAGATTTCTCTTCAATATGCATATGTTATGATTATTGAGAAATTGAGATGAGATTGATGATTATTTATGCTTGTTGTTAAATATACTTGAATATGAGAAGTGTATGTGATGGTATGATGATGAGTTGAAATTGGAAGAATTGGAGAAAACTTTGGGAGTGTTTTTTGCCGTGTAGGTATGGTGATGATACAAGAGAGTTTTTCTTTCAATTTGAATGGTTTAATAAACAAATAGAATGATAATTAAATTAGGGTTTGTATATGCACATTTATTGTTTAATGAAATGACTAAGAGAAGCATGAGTATGAGTAGAAACCTTAATTTTATGCAACATTGCATATTTGCATTTCATGAGTGCATTTAAGTAAGAAATTTTAAGCATGAGCCATCCATATGCATATAATTGTGTATGTGTAGAAACTTAAGAAAGAATAAAGAATAAGGAATAAAGAAAGAAAGAATAAAACACTCTAAGAATAAAGAGAAATGAAGAATAAGCATTAAAGAATTAAAGAATGTTAAAGAAGAGAAAAGAATAGGTTGTTGTGATGGGGAACCATGAGTGTTAAGAAGAAATTCCCACATACACGCCACCTTAATTGAGTGGCATAAGAAGAAGAAGAATTGTACGGCCTGTAAGAGTGTATGTGGATGAGGGTTGTACCGAGAAGAATTCCTACATGCATGCCACCTTAATTGAGTGACTTAAGAAGAAAGAAGAATTTGTACGATCCCCAAGAGTGCATGTAGATGAGGACTGTACTCACTCACACGACCAAGGTTCCAAATCCATACATCAACCGAGTCCGATCGACAAAGAATAAGGAAAGAAAGAATAAGAAGAAGACAGAATAATAATGAGAAAAGAAAGAATGAGAAGGCTTGAAAAAGCAAAGAAGAAGAAAAGAATAGAATAGAAAGAAAAGAAAAGAAAAGAAAATAGAAAAAGAAATAGAAAGAAGAAATAAAATGCATTTTTATGCATTATTGCATATACATGCCATTCATGCATATTACCATGAATTCCATCATGGTTAGAAAGAATAGAAAGAGTAGAAAGAATAGAAAGAATAGAAAGAGTATAGAAGAAAGAACTGAAAGAAAGAAAAGAACAGTGAGAATTAGAATCAGAGAAAGAATTAAGGAAGAAAGAAAGAAGAAGAAAAGAATTAAGTAAGGAAAGAACCTATGAAGGAGAAGAGTTAAAGGATTTACTTACTAAGCATTTTTATGCTCACACCGTTGTTTTTCCGTGTTTTTGCAGGAAATAGGTGAGCAGCGGTCGGAAGGACGTTAACAAACGGAGAGAATTGGCATTATTGTCCACCGTTGCTAAGTTTTTGTACTTGTTATTTTGCTATCAGTAAAGAATTATATTTTGTAAGTAAAGAAAAATTTGGGCCCAACTATTTTTCATATGTTAAATATGTATGTTTTATTGTATATATTCTAAAGTATACTAGTAGAAAATAGTCATTACATAATGTTTCATCTACTTTTCAAACTCTTATGAATTATGTGTTTCAAAACACTTGCGTAAGTTTATATTAGTTTGCTTTGATGATATTTTAGTTTATAGTAAGTGTTGGGAGGTTGTCGAGATCTAATAAGTTGTTTGTAAAGAAAGAAAAATGTAGCTTTGGAGATACACAGGTGGTTTATTTAGGGCATATAATCAACCGTTAAGGAGTTGTTATGGATCCACGAAAATTTGATGCAATGACAAGCTAGCCAAAGCCTTCCACTCTGAAGGCATTGCGAGGATTCCTTGGACTTACATGCTATTACCGCAAATTCATTAAGAATTACGGTAAAATCGCTAGACCACTTACACATATGCTGGAGAAGGGAGAATTTTCTTGATCACCTACAGTAGAAGAGGTGTTCTCTCACCTCAAAGAAGCTATGGCAACAGTCCCTTGTCCTTGCTCTTCTCAAATTCACTCAAACCTTTATTGTTGAGTGTGATCCATTAGGATATGAAATTGGAGTTGTGTTAATGCAGGCAAGACAACCTGTAGCCCTTTTCAGCCGAGCATTGCATGGGAAAAATCTATTGTTGTCGACTTACGAAATAGAAATGCTTGCTTTGGTAGCTAGAATCCAAAAGTGGATGTCGTATCTTCTTAGACAAAAATTCATACTGCGCACTAATCAACGTAGTCTACAATATCTGTGGAGTTAGAAAATTACAACTACAACACAACAAAGGTGGCTCTATAAGCTTATAAGGTTATGAATTTTCTGTTAGAGTAGGTGCCCTAGAGCCAATCAATTATTGTAACATTGACTTTTTGTAAATCATGTTTATTTATCAATAAAATACATTTTTTTTCTATATCATGTAATTCGTAGTTGTATGTAATGATATATTTCCTTAGGATGGTAGAATCGTGACAAGAATATCAAGTGTTTCAAATCTCGATAGTTAGAACTCTATGATCACATATGGTGGCCATTCTCGAAATGTTCGTAACCCTAGTATTATTCTGACTAAAGGCACAAATAATGTGGTAAGACTATCATTGTGTTAAACGACCCTAATGAAAAGGCAATAACTAATCTCACTTATCAAGGTTATTTGGTGACAACTTGGTGTAACACATAGGTGCTTGTTGTAGGCAAGTTCATGGGACAAAGCCACCAAAGGATTCCACATAGATGGTAACCCCAGTATCTGTAGAATAAATCCTCTAACGGATGGTGGTGCATGTGATCTTTAAACTTGAGAACACTAGAGCGCCTTGTGCACCAATTCGTGTAGTTTGATACTAGCCCAATGTAGTTCTATTCAGGGCTATCATAACGGTAGTGGTTGACTACATCAAAAAGTGTATCAAGACTATGTTGGATTAATAAAGGATTCATCACTTCCAGGTATAAGAGAAATTATTTCACTGTGCAATTTGGTAAATGGCAACAACACTAAATATGTTGCCACAATGGGGTTGAGCTGTTTCTCAATCCAATTTATGATTTTGGTCTTTGGTCCAATAACTAAATACCAAGATATCAAGGATATCTGAGGTTGACACTATTTTTGTACATCAGTCTTGATGAGATAATAGTTAATAAAAAGATTCGATTACACGATAACCATACCATTGACAAGTATCAGTACCTTCGCTGATCCCTATATGTTGGTGACCATGATGCTCAGCTAGAGATGAATCTTAATATGTGTGTAGTGAGATGATTAATTGGTGGTTAATAGTTATACTATTCACTGCCAACTTATTAGGGAGCCTATAGGTCACAAACATAGAAGGTAGTTTGAGGATTTTGATTTAAGGGGCAATTTCATCTTTTTAGATGAAAGGGTAATTTGGTAATTTTGTTGTGCAATTAAATTTGATGAGCTTGTTGCCTATGTTCATTTTTATATTGGAATTAAATTAGCAAAATTATGTATTTTTATTTTAGGGTATTTTGGTAATTTGTTGTGCAATAAAATTTGCTGAGGTTGTTGCATGTGTCTAATTTTATATTGGAATTTAATTTAGCAAATTACATGTATTTTTAATAGTAGTATTAATATTAATAATAATTCATTTAATTATATAAGATAAAATACTTTTAATACTATTCCACTTAGGAATAGGTTTAACCCTATTCTAATATGGATAGGATTAGGGTTTTACTATAAAAGCAAAACTTTAGAAAAATATTATTAAGTTTTTGCCTTGGCCGATTTTACTAAAGAGATTGAGAGAGAGAGTTCTCAATTTGACCAGACCCCTTTTTGTTCCTCAATACAATTAATTCAAACTAGTCCATTAAATCAATTGTGTGTAATCCTACCTTCGTGTGGATATCATAAGCGTAACCCTATTCTTAGATTGGTTTGCGAAAAGATCAAAGATATTGAAGGAACTTTCAACGCTAATATGATTTGAATCCTTGTATGGATTGATTATCTTGTATGTAAACATATATATATCTGACCCTGATCATGGGAGTTAAGTAATTGATGAACCAAAATTTTTGTTTTATTTGCTGCCAAGGTTCTTTGGTTACTAACATTTTCAATTGAATATAATCAAGGAGGAGAAAACAAGGTAGCTGATGCCTTCTCCAGGCATGAAGAAGATGGAAGTTTAATGGTTCTCTCTCAACCTGTTCCCCAATGGTCGTTGGCTATTTGAGAAGAAGTAGCAACAGATCTAAAGCTTCAACGGCTTGTGCAACTACATTTAGAGGATAATTCCATTGGGCCTTGGGATGTCAAAGAAGGAGTTATATTCTACTCTTCGGTCAAATCGAGGAGGTGATACTTAAGCTCTGCAAGGAGTGTGGTTATGAATACCTAAATGAGTGGTTATGAATACCTAAATGAGTGTGGGATAGTATCACAACTCACTCTTCTTTATACACCACAACACAATGGTGTGTTTGAAAGGAGGAATATGACCTTACTTGATATGGTTCGGTCTATGATGAGTTTTATTGATCTACCGACATCATTCTAGCGTTATGCCCTAGAGACTACGACCCACATACTAAACCATAGGCCGTCAAAGTCTATAGATAAGACTTCATATAAGTTATGGAGTGGGCGAAAACCTAATTTGTCTTATCTAAATATTTGGGGTTGTGAAGCTTATGTTAAGAAATTGACTTCGAACAAGCTGAGCCTTATGTCTAATAAATGTATTTTTGTGGGGTATCCTAAAGAGACCAAAGGATATTATTTCTACCACCCAAAAAAGCGCAAAATTTTTGTTGCTTGTATTAATGTCTTTTTAAAGAAGGAATTTCTTCTAAAAGGTATTAGTGGAAGAAAAGTAGAACTCGATTAAGTTCTAGCACCACATGATACATTAGATGAAGGACAGAATGATGTGTCACAAGATGTGGTTGAGCATAATGAGGAGGTTACTCCAAAATTCGTGGATCAAAGTGAACCACCTCAAGTTGCACAGGAGTTGCGTAGGTCTAGGAGAGTATGTCGTGAGCCTGAGAGATATAAACTCTAGTGGATCCACCTGAAAGGGTAAAACCCATAGGGTGTAAATGAGTCTTCAAAAAGAAGCCTAAGATGGATGGTAATGTACATACCTATAAGGCACAGTTGGTTGCCAAATGTTTCAAACAAAATCATGGCATTGACTATAATTAAACCTTTTTGCCGATTGCAATGCTTAAGTATATTCGGATTATGCTTGCGATTGCAATGCTTAAGTATATTCGGATTATGCTTGCGATTGCTGCATATCACGATTATGAAATTTGACAGATGGATGTCAAAACAATTTTCCTGAATGGAAACCTTGAAGAGGATGTGTATATGACACAACCCGATGGTTTCGTTCTTGATGGACAAGCTAATAAGATATGCAAGTTATAGAGATCTATTTATGCACTCAAGCAAGCTTTAAGGAGTTGGAACATTCGTTTTGATGAAGATAAGCCCAATGTTTACAAGAAAGTCAGTGGGAGCGCAATTGCATTCTTGGTGTTATATGTCAACGACATACTTCTGATCGGGAATGATATATCGAACTTATAGTCGGTAAGGACTTGGTTATCAAGTACTTCTTTATGAAGGACTTAGGAGAAAAGGTCTACATCCTCGGAATAAAGATCTATCATGATAAATTGCGTAGGCTGCTAGACCTATGTTAGAGTACATATATAGACAAGGTACTGAAGAGATTCAGTATGGAAGAATCTAAGAAGGGATTCCTTCCGATGTCACATAGTGTATATTTAAAACACAAGAAGAGAGAGATAAGATGCATAGGATCTCGTATGCATCAACAATTGGATCCGTCATGTATGCCATGTTATGTACTCGAGTTGATGTCTTATGTGCCTTGAGCACTTGTAGTAAATATCAATCGGATCCAAGCGAGCGTCACTAGATAACAGTCAAGAACATTATTAAGCACTTGAAAAGAACTAAGGATATGTTCTTGGTTTATGGAGAAGATGATGAGCTCATTATTAAAGGATACAGTGATGCTAGTTTCCAAATGGATCAAAGATGATTATTGCTTGTAGTCTAGTTTTATATTCTGTCTCAATAGAGCTACAGTGAGATAGAAGAGCTCCAAGCAAAGCATTGTAGCAAATTCTACAATAGAGGCTGAGTATATTGCATTATCCGATGAGGCCAAAGAGACAGTTTGAATCAAAAGTTCATCACTAAACTTGGCGTGGTCCCTACTATTGTTGATTCAGTAGATGTCTATTGCAACAAAAATAGAGCGATAGCTCAAGCCAAGGAACCACGGTCTCACCAGCAATCTAAACACATACTTAGATAATTTTATCTGATTAGAGAAATGGTTCAGAGGAAAGACGTGCAGATCTGCAAAGTACATACTAGAGGAAAGACGTGCAGATCTGCAAAGTACATACTTGATGATAATCTCACTGATCCATTGACGAAGGCTTTGTCACAGTAGAAGTATGAAAAACACTTAAGGTCATTCGATATTAAATACATGAATGATTAGTTATTTTGCAAGTGAGAGATTGTTAAAGTAGGTGCCCTAGAGCGAATTAATTATTGTAATATTGACTATTGTAAATCATGTTTATTTATCAATAAAATACATTTTTTTCTCTATCATGTAATTCATAGTTGTAGGTCTTGATATTCGTCCTTAGGATGGTAAAACCATGATGAAGGTATCGAGTGTTTCAAATCTTGATAGTGAGAACCTTATGATTATATATGGTGGCCATTCTAGAAATATCCGTAGCCCTAGTATTATTCTGACAAAGGGCACAAATAATATGGTAAGGCTATCATAGTGTTGAATGACCATGTTGAAAAAGTAGTGACTGATTTCACTTGTCAAGGTTGTTTGATGACAACTTGGTGCAACATATGGATGCTTGTTGTAGGCTAGTTCACAAGACATACCCACCAGAGGATTCCACATAGATGGTAACCCTAGTGTCTATGGAATAAATCCTCTAATGAATGGTGGCACATGTGATCCTTCGACTTGAGATTACTAGAGTGCCTTGTGCACCAATTGGTGTAGTTTGACACTAGCCCAACGTAGTTCTATTTAGGGTTATCAGAACTATAGTGGTTGGCTACATCAAAAGTGTATCAAGACTATGGTGGATTAACAAAGGATCCATCACTCCTGGGTATGGGAGAAGTTATCTCACTGCATAATTCAGTAAATGGCAATGACATTAAATCTGTGGCCATAGTGGGATTAAGTTGTTGCTTAAATCCAATTTATTATTCCTAGTCATTGGTCCAGTAACTGAATACCAAGATATCAAGGATATCTTAGGTTGACACTATTTTTGTTCCTCAGTCTTGATGAGATAACAGTTGATGAAATGATTTGATTGCATGGTAACCATAGTGTTGACAAGTATCAGAACTTCGCTGATCCCTATATGTTGGGTGACCATGATGCCTAGCTAATGGAAAATCTTACTCTGTGTGTAGTGAAATGATTAATTGGTGATTAATCGTGATACTACTCACTGCCAACATATTAGGGAGCTTATGGGTCACACACATAGAAGGTAGTTTGAGGATTTTAATTTAAGGGGTAATTTCGTCTTTTTAGATGAAAGAGTAATTTGGTAATTTTGTTGTGCAATTAAATTTGATGAAGTTGTTGAATATGTCCAAATTTTATATTGGAATTAAATTAGTTTATTTCGTATTTTTATTTAAGGGTATTTTGGTAATTTACTATGCAATGAAATTTACTAAGGTTGTTGCATGTGTCCAATTTTATATTGGAATTTAATTTAGCAAATTGCATATATTTTTAATATTAATTGATTTAATTATATAAAATAAAATACCTTTAATACTATTCCACTTAGGAACAGGTTTAACCCTATTCTAATGTGGAATAGGATTAGGGTTTTGCGATAAAAGCAAAACTTTAGAAAAATATTATTAAGTTTTTGCCCAAGCCAGTTTTACAAAAAGAAATTGAGAGAGAGAGAGTTCTCAATTTGACCAACCCCCTTTTTGTTCCTCAATACAATTAATTCAAACTAGTCTATTGAATCAATTGTGTATAACCCTACCTTAGTGCGGATATCATAAGTGCAATCCTGTTCTTAGATTGGTTTGCAAAGATATTAGAGATACTAAAGGAGCCTCAATGCTTTTATGATCTGAGTCCTTGTATGGATTGATTATCTTGTATGTAAACATATATATATCTGACCCTGATCATGGGAATCAAGTAATTGATGAACCAAAATTTTTGTTTTATCCGTTGCCAAGGTTCTTCAATTACTAATATTTTCAATTGAATATAAGCAAGGAAGAGAAAACAAGGTAGTTGATGCCTTGTCGAGGCATGAAGAAGATGGCAATTTGGTGGCTCTCTCTCAACTTGGGAAAGGTCGTCAGCTATTCGAGAAGAAGTAGCAACATATCCAAAGCTTCAACATCTTGTGCAGTTGCATTTGAAGGATAATCCATTGGGCCTTAGGATGTCAAAGAAGGAGTTCTATTCTTCAAAAATAGAATTTATCTTTCTAATGATTCTTCCTTACTACAAGATATTCTCACTCAATTCAATGAAAGCACTCATGAAGGTTTTGTGAAATGCTTGCAGCATTTAAAATAAATATCTATTGGCCTGGAATGAAACAACAATTGAAGGAATTCATAAGAAACTATGACATTTGTCAAGAATAAGGCTGATCACGGGATACCAGCTGGACTCCTTGAACCTCTTCCTATTCCAACACAAATTTGGTCTCATATCAGCATGGACTTTGTTGATGGGTTACCGACATCACAAGGAAAGACTATTGTCATGGTGGTGATTTATTACCTATCAAAATATGTACACTTTGTTCCTTTAAGTCATCAATATAATACTCCTGGTATGGCTCGTATATTCTTTGATCATAATTTTAAACTTCATGGTCTGCTTGAATCAGTGGTCTATGATAGAGATGCAACATTCACTAGTGCATTTTGGAAAGAGCTCTTTACTCTTAATGGAACAAATTTCAATTATATCTCTTCTTACCATCCATCCTCAAACAGATGGCCAAACGAAAGTAACTAACTGCACAATAGAGATGTAACTCAGGTGCTTTAGCGGGACCAAACCAAAACAATGGGTGCACAGGTTATCATAGGCAGAATACTACTATAACACCAACTGGCATTTGTCTATTAAGAAGACACTGTTTGAGGTTGTTTAAGGAACATCACTTCCTACTATCTTATCATATATGCCTAGCACTGCCAAGGTAGCAGTAGTGGAAGAAAATCTTATTCAGAGAGACCAGGTTCTACATGACTTGCGAGAGAACTTGAAAAAAGCTCAAGAATGGATGAAACGAGTATGCAAGGGAGTTGCAAAGGTTTTGGTTAATTGACAAGGGTTGTCACTAACAGATGCAACGTGGGAATACTTGGATGGTTTGAAGCTTCGTTATCCAAATCTTACCCTTGGGGACAAGGGCCCTTTTTAAAGGGGAAGGAATGTTGTGATACTTGCTTAGCCATAGTTTGTTTCCATTCCATAAGGTACTTGCAAAGCCAAGAGTAATAGTAGGAGTAAGGAAGACTGGTCAAGGTTGTTAGTAATTGTTATGCCTAAAAAATCAGGGCTGACGTTAGTCTACGTCCGCAAGCACCAATCAGAGTTCAAGAAGACTTTGTGCTGTATAGAAGCTGCCACGTTACTCCATGACAGGAAGAATATGGTTGTCATCAACTTGGCGGATTCAGGTTTTGTTTATGAGTGATAGAGAACCACACACTTGTCCAACCCCAAGTAATTTGAGGATATTTCATAAGTTATCAGCCAATGGGAGGCAATGAAGGATTTGCACGACACCTATCCACTTGCAGAGTTGTAATCATTACCTTGAATTCCTCTACTATAAATAGAGGACTCCTTCTCTCATTTTTAGGATTCTGTTCTTGAAACTTTATTCTGATTGTAATCTTTATTTTCAAAGCAAAGATAACCTATAAGAAAGAGACTGACTTGATATTCTCTTTAGATATTAAGTTATTGTACCTCTACTCGTTGTTCACTATATGTGACCAATTGTAATCTCTCATATATAAAAGAAACAACAGACATAAGATTCATTTTAAGCATCCGAACCACTTTAGATAAGCTCCTCTCAATCGGGTTCATTTGGGAGACTCATTACTCAAGTTGGGTCGCCAATCCTGTTTTGGTGAGAAAACCCAATGGCAAGTGGCGAACTTGCCTTGATTTCATGGATCTCAACAAAGCTTGTCCGAATGACAGTTTCCCTTTGCTTAGAATCGGTCAGTTTGTTGATGCCACTTTTGGGACACGAGCTGTTAAGCTTTATGGATGCCTACTCGGGGTATAATCAAATCCCGATGTACACGTCTGATGAGGATCATACCTCGTTTATCACAGATTGAGGATTGTGCTACTACAAAGTCATGACCTTTGGTCTGAAAAAACATTGGGGCAACCTATCAGCGTTTGGTTAACCAAATGTTTTCTAAGCAGATCGAGAAATCAATGGAAGTCTATGTCGATGACATGCTAGTCAAGTCACATGCCGCTTCAAATCACATAACCAATCTCGGAGAGATGTTCAACGTACTCTGGAGATATAGAATGAAGCTTAATCCTCTTAAGTGCTCATTCGAAGTATTCTCAGGGAAATTCCTAGGATATATGGTTAACCATCGGGGGATCAAGGTCAACCCTAAGAAGATCCAAGCTCTCTTAGATATGACAAGTCCCACAAATTGAAAGCAAGTTTAAAGTTTGATGGGAGAATAGTGACTTTCAGTCACTTCATATCGAGAGCAACATATCATTGTTCAATATACTCAAGGCTAACAAGAGGTTTGAATGGACTTCAGAGTGTGAGCAAGCCTTTTAAAGCATAAAAGAGTATCTTAGAAAGCCACTTCTCCTGTCCAAGCCCATTCCCAAGGAAATCTTATTCCTCTATATACCTATCTGTCTCTCAGTATGCAGTCAACGTAGCTCTCATTCAATAAGAGGGCAAAATTCAGTGGCCAATATATTATATGACAAATGATTACTAGATGCCGATACTCGGTATCCAGAGATGGAACGATTAGCGTATGCCTTGCTGATCACATCTAGGAAGCTGTGACCTTATTTTCATGCCTACACCGTCCATGTATTAACCAACCACCCACTCAGGCAGATCCTTCAGAAGTCAAAGGCTTCAGGTAAGTTGCTTAAATAGGCTATGAAATTGAGTCAATTTGATCTATATTACAGACCGAAGATAGTAGTCAAAGGGTAGGCTATTGCTGACTTTATTTCAAAATTCTCTCATCAGCCAGATCGGGAATCCGAACAGCCAGCCAATGAAGTTGTCAAGGAAACTGTTCGAAACTTATCAACATGAAGTCTCTACGTTGATAAGTCTTTGAATAGGAGAAGAGTCGGAGTTGGTCTTCTGCTCATTAGCCTTAAGGGAACTCGCATTTATGGAGCTCTCAGGTTTGTATTCAAAGTTACGAATAATAAGGCTGAATATGAAGCGTTATTTGTTGGTGCAACTAGCAAGAAAAATGGGACCAAATATGATCATTAATAGCAACTCTCAATTGGTTGTCAATCAGATTTTGGGAGAGTATCAAGCCAAAGAAAAGAATATGATCAATTACTTGAAGAAAGTTAAGGTCGCACTCAAACCTTTCAAGCACTATATGATCAGGCAAATCCCGAGGGATAGTAATTCTATCGTAGATGCTTTGGCAAAGATAGTCTCATCACTGGACTCTGATGCTCTGGATAGTATTCCAATCAAGTACATTGAAGCTTCCAACATCAGCCCACCTGATCAGGTCATAGCCGCAAATGAATCCATTTTCTGGATGACTCCAATTGTTTAGTATCTCAAAGATGGGGTTCTTCCTAATAGCAAGACTCTTAGGAACTAGAGTTGCTCATTACACTCTCATCAGAGGTTAGTTATATAAGCGAGGGTTTAGCACTCTCCTCCTCCGATATGTAACGGATGATGAAGCAAACTATATAATGAGAGAGATACATGAAGGGATCTCTAGTAATCATACTACTACACGATCTCTCACCAATAAAATTATTCGCCAAGGATATTATTGGCCCCTACTTCATGAAGATGCCTTCAATTTTGTGAAGAAGTGTGATAAGTGCCAGAGATTCGCGAACATCTCCGAGCTTCTTCCTACTAGTTAACGACGATGACCAGTCCTTGGCCATTCTCGATGTGGGGAATTGATCTCATTAGACCCATGCCAACCAGTAAAGGAGGCATCAAATATGCAGTGGTCGTAGTGGATTATTTCACTAAGTGGGTCAAAGCAGAGCTTTGGCCACGATCACTATAAAGAAGCTTAAAGATTTCGTCTTCAAGAATATAGTGTGCCGCTATGGATTCCTCATACACTCATCTCTGATAATGGGAAGCAGTTTGATAATGAGGAATTCAAGCAGTTTTGCGAAGAGTTGGGGATTCATAAGAAATTCGACTAAGGTTGCAGGCTACAAGCTAATGGTCAAGTTGAAGCTGTCAACAAGACTATCAAGCACACATTGAAGGCCAAGCTTAGCGCAGACAAGGGCAATTGGGCCGATGATCTTCCAGAAGTTCTATGGGCATATAGAATAACTCCAAGAACCTCTACTTCAGAAACACCTTTCTCGCTAGTGTATAGCTGCGAGGCAATGGTCCTAGTGGAAGTAGGAGCTGGTTCTCTTCGGAGAGAATTTTTCAATGAAGCACTCTTACGTGCAAGTTTGGATTTAGTTGAAGAACGCACAACAAGGCTTGGTTAAAGATAGCCTCCTATCAGTAGTAGGCAAAAAAATTCTTCGACTCTTAAGTCAGGAGAAGAGACTTCCAAGTTGGCAACCTGGTGTTAAAAGAAGTCTTTCTCGGCACAAGAGAACCAAGTGCGGGGGTATTAGGACCTAACTAGAAGGGTCCATATCGCGTCGCTAAGGTGATATGACCTGGAACGTATCACCTCAAGAGGCTTAATGGTTCTAAAATATCGCGAGTTTGGAATGCTAAACATCTTCGCCCTTATTATCAGTAATTTCAAACTTGCTTATAACTTGATCATTTTTACTTGTAAAGTTTTCATTATTGTAAATTTTATGAATAAGATATTCTAATTATTCCCAAAGAATTACTTGTGTTGTAATCTCAAGCTTTTGATAATCTTGTTATTTATAACATTTTACAAGTTTGATGATCAGATATGTTATATTTGTTTTGTGAAGTGCTTAAGTTATAAAAGTACTATCACAAATGGTCAAAAGTTCCTTTTTATATATCTTAAAAATATGTACAAGGAACGATAGGAGCTACATCAGAAAAGAATAAGCCCAAAAGACTCTATTTGAAGTAGAGAATAGAACGATCACTGGTCTTCATTTCTAGGATCCTTGGCTACAACCTCTTGGTCATCTGGCAGATCACCGACCTCCGGATTGATTGCTTGATCTTCAAAGGCATCCGTTTCCTATTAATCATCCTTCCGAGGCATGCTCTCGTTCTTCTTGATCCTTGACCTCAGTCATGGAAACAAGAACAACTTGATAGTTCCCGGGGAGGTCAGAGATATCCATGTTCGGATTGTTTGACAAAGAAGCAAAATAGCTTACAGCCAATAAGCTTTCCTCCTCCGCCTTCGAGGTTCTGCTTCATCTCGTCAGAGAAGTGATTCGCCCTGAGCCTCCAAGATCCGCTTTGCGCCTCCTTATTCTCTTTCTCTGAGTTTTCCCTTAACTGAGCTAGTGTCTTTTCTATTGCCTTTTCATGCTCTAAGCTCGCTTGCAGCTCCTTTTCTCTTTGGCCCAACTCTTTGGTGAGCCTCGCCACTGTTCGTTGGAGCTCCTTATTGTCGCTCTCTTTCTTCTCGAGCTCGACCTCCTAAAAGTCAGCTGCTAGCATAGCAAAATTCATTTCAGTCAAGTATACGTTCACCTAAATATGGGCAGTTTTTGCCTTTGCATCTGAAGCTGCAAGATCTTGTTTTAGTTTGGCAATTTCCTCTCTCATCTCGTGGAGTTTGCCAGTAGAATCGATCTTCATCTTTTGTTGGGTCACATTTAGGGCAAGCAAAGACTGCTTGGAAAAAGAATAAAAAGTTAGTTTTTGAGAGAAAACTAAAAGGTCGACTTGTATGAAAGAGGTTCTCGAAAAGAGCAAATCATTTTATCTGACTTTTCATTTGAAGTGCGGTGGCCACCAAATCAGTAGGTTGAGAAGCCATGAACCTATAAAAGGTCTTGGTAAGTTGGCATTCTAAAATGGTGTATACCACCAGCCGTAAATGATCCGATAGTTGCCCTAAAAGATCCAACACGGACGGATCAAGCCTCGTTGAGGCATGACCACCTTCAACCTAATGCTCGCCTGCTCCCCCTTGAGCAGCCGACCCTCTTCCCTTTACAAACTCCCAAGGGCAGTCGATGTCCCCAAAGCCTTCTTTGAGGTCGTCCTCACAAAAAAGGTTGAAGCCTATCTGACAATACCCCGAAGCCTTCTGATTCAGATTCAGTAACCTCTTTAGTGGGTATTGTCTTTCTCTTCTTAGACTTCTAGGCCACAGTCTTCTTCCTTGATGGATGAGCAGAGGCGAGCCAGGGAACCTCCTCGCATCGCTCTGTAGTCTGGTGCCTTTTGGCACCAATTTGTATCCCCCTTGTAAGGACATTGCTAGAGGTCACTCTAGTTGGTTTAATTGGATTGATCTTGGGGAATGCGAACCCTCTAGGCTTTTTTGTAGTTTTCACGACCTTCGATGGCATAGTTGCTGCATGGCATAAAGATGCATCAGCAAGCAAAGTTTTCCTTTGTTAAAAAAGACTTAGAGTTCCTCTGTGTAAGAGGTACTTGTTAGAGTCATGCAAGTGACTCTATTTCGTTGATAAAAAGACCCTATGTGTAATTGAATTGAAGTTATATTGAGACAATTAAGAGAAATTATAGATTTATGTTTAAAAATCATATTTTGAGTTTTTCTTACTAATTTAGCATATTTGGGATGAATTTGGAAATGGTGTGAGTTGATATTAGATTGTGGTTTATGGATTGGGGTGATTTTGTCTCATTTATGTTGTTCAGGGGGTAAAATGTCATGTTTCAATCATGCAGGGACGAAATGGAAATTTATCAAATTTTGTATAAAACAACAATGCAAGTTCGCAGATCAGGTGGATGCCGCCCACCAAAACTCTTCACCTTCTCCGATCAAGCTCCGGCGACTCTTCATCTCCTTTTCCGGTGACGTTTCGGCTTCGCCTTGCTCTGGTCACCATCATCCCTGCATCACCACAGTGAAACACGCATGCCACCATGAGCTTCATCTTCCCACCGTGACGTTTCGTCTTCCCAGCCAGATTTGGCCATTTTTCGGTGACGTTTCAGCTCCCCAAGAGTCGATCTCCCTTCCCCACGGTCGGATCTAGCATTTCCAAGCTTCAGCCGCCGCAAAAACTGCAGAAATCCGCGATTTTGCCGTCGCGCCTCTTCATCTTCCAGCCCAGATCCTGCTTATTTTCGGTGACTTCTCACCTCCCCAGGACCTGATCTGAACTCCCCATCACCAGAGCTTTCCATCGGTACCTTCGGATCCCATTTTCCGCAACCGTTTTTTGGAAGCCGCCCGAAAAATTAAGCGTTTTTGGAAGAGCAGTCGGAAAATTAACATTTTTCCAGAGTGCGTATCGTATTCCAGTACGTCCATGGGTCATTTTCGCCCCTTCTTCGCATCATATCGCTGTCGGTTACCTCTTTTCCGCCATGATCGCTCCAGTTTACCACCACCGTTTCACCTCCGTCATCACCACCATGCTGGCCGAGTTCCCGTTGTCTCATTACGGTGTAGGCGAGATCGAGATTGACTCCATTGATCTCCTCATCACTCTCGACTAGTTGGATGAGCCCGAATGTTGGACATTTGGTTAAGTTTCTTGTATTGATTATATTTGTTTTCGTTTCGTTTGTTTGCGATGCTTTAATATTATTCTGATGCTCGACGTGTTGAATTGATAATGTCCATTGAGAACGTTTATTGATATATAACTTTTCGCATAATTGATGTTGGTTTGAGATCATTGAATGTTGATTATGACTTTAAATTGCTTTGGTACAGATTGCAATCAAGTTATAGTACCGTTTAATATCATTTCTACTAGGAATGCATTTATTGTGTAATTAGTTGATTGGATGATACAAGTTGATAGGTTGTACTTGTTAACGTTGTACCAACTAGTGGTGTTTAAGGGTTTAGCGTTTTTCGGTTAGTCGATGATAGTCTTTAACCAATCGATCTGTAACTAAGACGATGGGGAGACATGATAGATTATACCTAGCTTGCCGGAAGCCATTCTATTGATTTGTCTAGCCTTGTAGGATTAGGAAATTGAAGAGCGAGGAGAGAAATTGTGAGAGTTGGTCTTGAGTCAAACCAAACCCGTAGCGACAACGCTTTTAATATTGTGTTTTAGTTAGCAATTTATTTAATGCTTTTAATTTCCTGCAAGTAATTAGTTTCCTTAGTTTTAATCAATCATTTTGCCAATTTCTCTTTCGTTAACTCAAATATACATTAGGTCGTTAGTCTTGCTCTCTGTGGATTCGACCCTGCTTTACCGCTAACTACGGTATTTAGGTTTAATTTTGTGACCGTGATGACCGGTTCAACAAAATTTTGATGAGCTGAACCTTCCAAAGATGTGTCAGGAGTGAAAAACTCATACTTCCCCAGGTTGGTGTAGTCACAAGCAACCTTACGTCGTGACTCTGGTCGAGCAATCGACCAAGTGCTTCGATACGTCTATGATCAAGTAGACGCTGCCAATCTGGTCGTTTTGTTTTCTACAAGAAAGCAAAAAGTTTGTTAGCCTAGTATGCTAAGGAAAAGTTAAAAGACGAGCAATCTGGAAATTAAATGGAAAACTTACTCGGTTATTAAATTTACAAATTCCATCGTACTCAAAGAAAAAATACTTGGTTTCATAAGCCCCAACATTGCTTGGGTAAGTGAATATCCCTTCCTCAATCATTGATTACTGGGAGAGGTAGTACGAGTCCTTGTCTTTACTCTTCTTTAAATAATAGGAGCAACCAAGCTCTTCCGCTTGGCTAGCCGAGGTTGTACTTGCCAAATGCTATATACATAGCAACCGCTATCATATATGCATTTGGTGTCAACGGGAATGACGCGATCTAGAAATAGTTGAGAATCGACCTGATGTAGGGAATGAGGGGTATCCTCGCTCCGCATTTGAAGATCGCTTCCGAGATCCCGACCATTCCCTCAGGAGGTTCCTAAGCAGTGTGCGACCTGTACCGATACACGTTTATGTTGATCGTGTACTAGTCTATTGCTTTTTGGATTTCATCTTTCGTGACTGTTGATCATATCACCTTTTTGGGACCCTCCATGGTGCCCGGTGGTTGCGAGCTTCCCTCTCTGGCTGTTCTCACCACAGGGGTGTCCATTGCTCTTCGAGTCTGTAAATGTGCGACATGTAAAGTTGACTCAATCTCCATATACATTACCTCGTACAACAACTCAAGAAAGTAAGAGAACCTTGGTTTCTCTTACATAGCCGCTAAAACCCTAAAAATTCTTAAGGGTGATTCTCTAAAGATCTATGTTCTAAGTTTTGACTCTTAATAGTGTTCTTCTCAAACACTACCTAAGAATGTTCATCATCTAAGCCTAGCAAACATCCATACCCACCATTATTGTAAAAATTAAGTTTTTGACAAAAATGAAAAAGAGAGGAAGAGAAGAAATTTTCTTTACCTCTTGATTGCTGGGAATAGCTACTCTGTCATAATGTCAAGTGCACATTAACCGAGAAGGGGATGAACTGATCTTTTGAGTGCAAAAAGTCATTTTTTCTTTCTGAAAGTTTGAGTTCTGTGAAAAAAACTTAGAATGGGGTTTTCGTTTTATAGAGTGGAAGGCGACGTTTGGTTTCTTTTATAAGCAATGTTTGGGTAGGAACGCTTTTCCAGCCATTGATTGTGACCACGTGTCATTAATCCACGTGAAGAGTAACCTTCACGCTTTGTGAAGATCAACCAGTGTCTTTCTTTATTGAAATTGTCAAGTGTCAGCGTGATTATCTCCTCCACATTAAATGTGCCCTCATCTGCATTTAATGTTTCGAAAGGGAATGTCGTTTCAGCATAGCTAGCATTTAATGCTCATGGCTGGCACTTATTATGCAGAGACACGTCTGTCCGATAAAACTTATTTTATTGACCAAGATAGTTGTCAAGCATGACGGATAACATCTAAGGAGGTCGTTTGAATAAGACACTTTTCTCCACGTGTCAAATTCGAGCGAGGTGATCCTCAGTTTCCGACAGCAAAATATTCTAAGTGTTTTTAAGTCGTGAATGGCAAGTAGAGTTCGAAATGCATTTTCGTAGCACTGATCATGATCTGAACCAGGTCGTTGGACCTTTGTGAAACAATCATGTCAGGTTGCTTGTGCAATTCTCGAAGACCCATGTCACAATCTACACTCAGTCCGCTGGTCGAGGTAGACTATCAGCCTCACGTCGTTTGTAACAATGTGGCTAATCTCAACTGTTAGTTCAGGCAAATGCTTCTCGGGACAAGTTAGGTCGCGGCATAATCATGAAGTTCTCAACATTCAATCTTTGAACCTTAAGAACTGGGGAGCTTTTGTTATGCCTAAAAAATAAGGACTGATGTTAGCCTACGTCAGCAAGCACCAATTAGAGTTTAGGAAAGCTTTGCGCCATCCAGGAGATATGGTTGTCATCAACTTGGCACATTCAAGTTTTGTCTATGAGTGATAGAGGACTGCACACTTGTCGAAGCCCTAGGTAATTTGAAGATATTTCATAAGTTATCAGTCGATGAGAGGCAAGGAAGGATTTGCATGGCACCTACCCACTTATAGATTTGTAATCATTACCTTGAATTCCTATACTATAAATAGAGGACTCCCCCTCTCATTTTCGGGATTTCGATCTTGAAACCTTATTCTGATTGTAATCTTTATTTTCAGAGCAAAGATAACCTACAAGAAAGAGACTGACTTGATATTCTCTCTGGATATTAAGTTATTGTACCTCTACTTACTGTTCGCTATACGCAACCTATTGTAATCTCTCATATATAAAAGAAACAGAGGACGTAAGATTCGCTTTAAGCATCTGAACCACTTTTAAAACCATGTCTCATTTATTATTTAGTCTTTGCATTCGATTATCTCAATCATTCATGTGTAATTTCTAAAAACAACTTAACACTTTGCACATGCAAGTCGTTAGTGTCAAAATCAAGCATCAATAGTAATAGACTTCTTCCATAAGATTATTGCTAAAGTAGTTTTCTAGTCTTTAGGGAGTTGTTCCTAAGAAAAAGGGGAAGGTTTCCACGATCATGTATGGGTGTTAATGTATTTCTTATTTAAAGGACTCAATCAGTAATGAAAGAGCATAAAAAAAATTTACCCCAATTACCTAGTTTCGGTAGGAAAAGGATTCCTTTAACAATCCTAATCTTCTCTCTTTCTTTTCCATACTCACTCATCTCAAAATAGGTTGTTCCAGGAAGGAACCCCAGACCATTTTACCATCCCCTCCTACCACTCACTCCCAATGTTTGGTACGTAATAGACTCTGTGAGCAGGATTCATAAAGTCATCTAATTGAGTGATTGGGTATAATGGACATACCTTCCAAAAGTTGGAAAATGTGGTAAATTGTAACAACTTAATTAGGTCTCAGGCTTGATAATTGAGCTTATAAGCGATAAGTCACTCTTCTGTTACAAATCGTTTCTAAAGGTGAGTTTTACCTAATGTGTATATAACGTGCATATGCAAACACACGGTCTTATTGGAGAGAACAAAAATAGTGATATAAGCAAATAGTATCAGACTATTGTCGTGGGTTCTGGGCCAGGGCCTTCAGTGGCCATTAATTAGATCTGAATTGAAGCCCACAATTCTCTGTATTTGCCAATCT
Source organism: Pistacia integerrima (assembly GCA_026225825.1). NCBI lineage: Eukaryota > Viridiplantae > Streptophyta > Magnoliopsida > Sapindales > Anacardiaceae > Pistacia > Pistacia integerrima. Next base: position 12,469,369 of record CM047750.1, on the reverse strand, counting down.
TTAGAAATGCATAGAAAGAGTGGGATAAGGTAAAATTTGGTTAGTTCCCAAACGGCAACCGGTTACATTAAATAGAATCGTGAGAATGATCATGTGATAGCCTGTGATGCTTTGTCATCATTTCGGCCTTTTGATAGGGTGATTCCTATAGAATTATTTAAATAATTAAAGTATGATTTATGATAATAATTTTTTCTTTAACGTGTCATTCGCATGAACATATGATCATTGCATGCTAAATTATGTTATTATTTTTCTCGTACATAAAAGATTTTTTACAAATAAATTAAGGTTATGAAATTTTAATTAATGCTAACTTTTATGTAATTTAGTATCATAAGAGAGATCGCGTATCCTATGTTTTACAAAAAAATATTATCAGTTCATTAAAAGGTATGGGACATGTGAGTAGATAAAGATTAGAGGGATTAGCTATAATAACTAATTAAAAATAGTTTAATATAACCCTAAGAGGTTGACCAGATGGCCTTCAAGAAAGTTTGATCTATTTATTGGCTTTTTGGGTTTAAACCATCTTGAGATCACTTATCACATTTATCGATTACCTTAAAACATTAAGTTTGTAGAGTGTTCAATAAGTTTTGGGAATTGGTTGAGATGATACTCTGGTCATAAAAAAAAAAAAAAAAAAACAAAGAAAGTTTAATGCCATACATCCCCCGATTCCTAATCATAACATTATGATATTAATCTCCAATAGTCAAAACAAAGTTGAAATTTACATAAGATTTAGACTAAATATACTTTAAAGTAAAACTTTAACCTAATTTAAAACTTGTAAATATTAGATGGCCAGAGTCAAATTATTGGGCTAATTGGTTAGATAATTAATCACAAATATAAATTGGGTAAATAACTTTATCTCAAAGTCTTAAGGTTCCACATATGAATTGATTTATATAAATAATATATTAGATTGGATGGTTTTACTAGATAAATAGGTCAAACAGAGAGAAGACATTTATTAGGGTGTGTTTGTTTTATTATTTTGAGTAGTATTTTTGAAAAAGTTAAGTTGAGTTATTATTATGAGGTAAGATTTGAATTTGAAAATGTATTTTATAAGATTATCTTTTAATCTCCTATATTTGTTAATTTAGTTAAACACCCCCTATAATAAAAGTTTTAAACTTAATAAAAACACCTCCACTCACCCATTAAATGCCGGCAACCAGTGGTCGGCTACTAGGAATATGTAGGTGGGTGAGGGTGTTTTTATCAATTTATAAACTTTTATTATTGGGGTTATTTAGTTAAATTAACAAATCTATGAAATTTAAAAATAGTTGAATAAAATAGAATCAGATTTTCAGAATAAAGAAACAAATATGTATTTAATGCCCCAAACACACCCTTAGATACTGGGTTGAATTAGGTATAACAAAAAAGGAGACGATTATGATAATGAAAAATATTATGGGTGTGTGGAGCATTATATTCAAGTGTGTTTATAGTCAAGATAGAAATACCGATAAAAAGCTCTTATATTATTTTATTTTTGTTATCTTTTTAACAATTGATTTTTTTTTTTTTTTTAAGATTTGACATTTCCAATTATAGGGATTAAAAGCACCCATATTGTTATATGAATTTGATCAAATCTAACATATTATTAGTGATAGGGGTGTTCTTAATACTTTTTAAAGAAAGCAACTATCTACCCATCCATGGGTAGCCCAACAGTAAAGGCAAATCAAGGCGGTTGTGCATGACTTTAACTCATAGTCTTAGGTTCTATTCCTCGTTGGGTGCAAAGATAGTACCTTTGTTCATGATGAATAGTGGGTTGCTATGAGATAGTTTCCTCTAAGGAATAGTCGAGGTGTGCATAAGTTGACCCAAGACACTATCTCACTAGAGCCTTTATTAAATAAACCCTTATGTTATTTAATTAAAATTGATGATTTATAAATAAAGTCTTTGTGATCTTTAACCTACTCCCACAAAATTAAAATATTATCCAATTAATTAATTTCCATAAACAAATATACGAGGAAGCAAATTCCAACAAAAAGACATTTACATGGCAATGGAAGTGCGAGACAACTTAATGTTTGTTTGACATCTCAAATTCCACACTTTTAACTCACTAATCTATATAGGTCAATATAGACTTCCTTTTATTCAACTAACCCATTTCATATATACAAATTATATCAAGTTTTTAATTATATGGGAACTTTGTTTTAAAACCTGGCCCAGCTCGATTGGTTTAACTGGTCTAACCAAGACCCGGGGCCTTCGCCAGGCTAGGTCACTAATTTTAACTATTCACAATCCAAATAAGCAAAAACTAAAGAGGAGGGCGACAATCCGCGAGCAGACGGTGGAAAGGCTAGTAGGGGTTTTAGAGAGAAAGTGTCAATGAGTTGAAAGGTGGTGATAGAGGTGATTTCTGATAAGTGAAACGACTAGAAAATACAAAAGTCACATGGCCACAATAGTGTACTATTGTCGGTGATTGACGAGGCGAATAGGGGGTGAGATGGGTTTTGGTTGGCAGACTAAAGGGAGTGGTTTCGTGGTGATGAGGAGTGTTGTCAACGCCGAAAACAAGCCCTATTTGGCGTGGGTTGTCAGCATCGACGGTGGTGTTTTTTGCCGCAAAATGGTTCGATTTCGGCCAGATCATGGATAGATTTTCTAGGGAATGGTTCAAAGGATGAGTATGATTTACATTTTGGTGTGTCGTCATTGCCAACTAGTCGACTGTCGATTTGCATTTGGGGTATTTTTATTATATTTCAAACCTATAAGGACTGATGCGTAATTTTTAGGGATGTATTTACTGGATTTCAAACATCTGGACATGCTGACATCACCGGTCAAAATCGGTTCAACCGGTCAATTCGGGACCCAACCACTTTATCGGGTTTCACCCCGAGTCAGTTATTAGAACACTATATGGGAAATTAAAAAAAAAAAAAACACATTAATATTAATAAATTATCTCACTAATGACTAATCTATTACTTATGATGTATAAATTATGTCATTAACCTATTACTTGATGTATAAATTACGTCACAGTGAGACGAAGATATCTTCTTCGAAATGAGTCCAAAGTTAGGGACAAGCGTTACATAAATAATGGACAAGCGTTACATAAATAATTACCTCTTGTCCTTTTTGTTTAAAGATTATTTAAAATTATAGTTCAACTTTCAGTCTTTTGTGAAAAGTCACTCTTTTCAACACGCTTTCACATTGTATTACGAAGTTAACATCAAAATCATCCATTTAATATTATATAATTCCACCTTATGGAAGCGGACAGCCAGCCAATTAGAAATTTAGAATGTATGTGAAAATGGAACGATACCAAACAGGAAAATAGAAAGATTCGGGCGTGTTGGAAAATAAAGATTATATTCCCACAACTTTTTATCTAAATCCATAGTATAATACACAAAGTGGAGTAGTTTGTGTTAGTGGTTTTCTGATTTGATTTTTAATTACAATTAATTAATTATTACAACCCGAGTCAATATATTACTTGGTACTCAAGATTAATTCCACAAAGCTTTTCTAATATAATAATTTTTTTTTAATTAATTACTGGGGTGTTCGAGCCAGCTTGCATGTATCTCAACTAATTCCCGAGACCTTGAAACTATTGATCAGGTAAGAGCTACAACGGTCACCCCTATTAGTAGTCATGGAGACTCGAACTCGAGAAACCATATTAGATTTTCTTTTTTTGGTGATCAGGGGTGTCCAAGTCAGCTTACAGATACCTCAACTAATTCCTCGAGACCTTGGAGCTATCGGTCGGGTAAGAGCTCCAATGATCACTCCTATTAGCAACCGTGGGAACTCGAACTTGGGAGACTATGTTAGATCTTCCTCTTGCTCTTTTACGCTCAAAGGACTCAAACTTGGGAGACTATGTTAGATCCTCTTCTTGCTCTTTTATTATCAAGATGATTCAACTTGAAAGATCATGTTAGATCATTCTCTTCTCTCATAAACGCCGACGTGGCAGCTTGCAATTGGTTAGGCGATATCCATTGTTGGGCAGACAGGACCCATTGTGAGCTGATCAGTTATGAGTTGACACGTCAAGTTTATGAGAGAATGTTAATGAAAGAGGTTTATGAGTGTAATAGTACTATTGCTCTTTTACTATTAGGCCACCTAGTAGTGGTTAATATACCAAAATTTTGACACATCAACACCCACAAGCGTTAGTGCTTTCCTTAATATTTGATACTATATGTTATATTATAAGTTTTATATTCAATAATATAAGTTACATAATACAAATATTTTGAAGATAATGAAATCTAATACAAGTGGATTATAGTTTTGAATTAAAGGGAGAATATATGAAAGGAATCCATAGAGTTAATTACTTCATAGAACCAGGGTGTTCTTTGTCGGATTTAATAAAATTATTATTCGAATCTCTTAAGATTGTAATTGTATTTATATTAAGATTTAAGACTAACCAAAAATTAATTAACATAAATTATCATTCTTAAAAAAACCACTATAATATTATTTCCTTGCTTCTGTCCTTAAAATTTCTTGGCATCTCCTTCAAGTTTCTCGTTGATTATTCATATTTTATTTTTTAATTAAAAAAATGGCTACTGGTTATTCACATCTCAGAAATCTATCGACTTCTTCATGCCAATAATTATTATGAAAAGGAAAATACCATGAAAACAAGGACCCTTTGAAAACTGGTCAAAAAACAAGTGAAAACATATCGTTTGGTCATGATCTATTTTCAGAACCAGACAACATATGCAATGAACTAACGTAAAAGAAGAGATCATTCAAATGTAGAAGAAATAAAAAAGGACAAAACATTCGTAGCTGGATTTATTTAAGTTTAAAGTAAAGTAGATCATAAAATTTTCACTACCTGCCCTCCCAACCCTGTTTCTTCTGTCTCTTTCTCCTCCTATACCTATAAAACCAGTTTCAGAATCACGCTTCACATCTTAAAGCTTTCATTTTTCATAAATCAACACAAATCCCAAAAAATCCTGACTCTGCCAATCCATTTGTCTCTCTGATTCCATCACTAGTTGAGGTCAGTCACTTTCTTTTACTAGTTTCTTGCTCATCATTTTTTTTTTAATTTTCACTTGTTTTGAACAAAATTGTGCTTGTAGTTAATATTCAGACTGATTTTCCTTTGATTATCTGGGAAAGCTCAGTGCTTCTTTTTCAGTTATAGAAATTATGGGTTTGTTCCAGTATAGTGGAGTCTTGTGTTTTTGTCTTCTTCTTGTGTTCAAAACTTGTATTGCTGACTCTCAACATATTGGCAAGATATATCCTGGGTTTGAGGCATCCCACAGTGACTGGGTTGATAAGAATGGCCTATTCCTGCGGTCTAACAGCTCAGTTTTCGCTTGTGGATTTTACACTGGCTTGGATGCTCAACTGTTTTTGCTTGTTGTCATTCACATTAGTAGTGCCAAAGTAGTTTGGACTGCTAATAGAGCCAAATTGGTTAAAGGATCTGAGAAGTTTGTGTTTGGGAAGAATGGGAATGTTTATTTGCAACTGGGAGATGGTGTAGCTTGGTCCTCAAATACCACTGGTCAGAAAGTTTCATCCATGGAATTGCAGGACTCGGGCAATTTGGTGTTGCTTGGAGAGGATGGAACTGTTGTTTGGCAGAGTTATAGCCATCCCACTGATACTCTTTTACCCGGCCAGGAGTTTTCGGAAGGAATGAGACTTAAAAGTTTTCCCAACAGCAACAACATGAGTGTTTTTCTTGAAATAAAGTCTGGTGATTTGGTGTTGTATGCAGGCTATCAGACTCCACAAACCTATTGGTCCTTGGCAAATGATAGCCGAAAAACGAATAGTAGTGTTGGTGGCAAGGTCCATTCTGCATATCTGGAGTCCAATGCATGGAATTTCTATGATCAGAATAAGAAATTGCTTTGGCAGTTCGTCTTCACCGAAAATAATAATCCGAATGCTACCTGGGCTGCCATTTTAGGCTCAGATGGGGCGATTACGTTTTCTGATCTTCACAAGGGAAATCAAGTTGTTTCTGAGGCTATCAAGATACCACAGAATTCTTGTGGCAATCCTGAGCATTGTGGCCTGTATTATGTGTGCTATTTCGAGAATTGGTGCCAGTGCCCTTCGTCTCTTCAATCTTTCAATTGCAAACCTCCAATTTCTTCAACCTGTGATGGCTCCAATGATTCAGCAGAGCTTTTATTTGTTGGCGAGAATCTTTATTATTTTGCACTTGGCTTTGTTAAACCCCTTTCAAAATTCAATGTTGAGGATTGCAAAGAAGCTTGCCTTCATAACTGCTCCTGCTCTGCACTGTTCTTTCAAAATAGTACTCAAAATTGCTATCTATTTGATCAAATAGGTACTTTTCAACGCTCTCAGCAGGGTTCGGCTGGTTATATTTCATATGTGAAGATTGTGAGTGGAACCAGTGATGGAAGTGGAAACAAGGGAAAGAAGACTCTATTAATTGTGTTCATGGTTATTGCAAGCATAATTGTGATTGCTGTTCTACTTTATCTGGGACTATGGTACCGCAGAAAGAAGAATTCAATGAATTTTTCTCAAGAAAACTTGGAAGAGGACACTTTCTTGGACAGTTTTTCTGGAATGCCTGTTCGCTTCAGTTATGATGATCTCAGTAAAGCAACTAGAAGCTTCTCTACAAAGGTTGGTCAAGGAGGGTTTGGCTCTGTTTATCTAGGTGTGCAACCCGACGGAACCCAGTTGGCTGTTAAAAAGTTGGAGGGTATTGGCCAGGGGAAGAAGGAGTTTAGAGCTGAAGTAAGTATAATTGGGAATATACATCATGTCCATCTGGTCAGGCTCAAAGGCTTCTGTTCTGAGGGGGCTCACAGGCTTCTTGTTTATGAGTACATGGCAAACAGGTCTTTGGATAAATGGATCTTCAAGACTGACAATGAAAGTCAATTTTTGAGTTGGGATACTAGATTCAATATTGCAGTGGGTACTGCAAAGGGATTAGCTTATCTCCATGAGGAATGTGAAGTGAAGATTGTCCACTGTGACATAAAACCTGAAAATGTTCTTCTTGATGATCATTTCACTGCCAAAGTTTCAGATTTTGGTCTGGCGAAGCTGATGAACCGTGAAGAAAGCCTTGTATATACAACACTGAGGGGTACAAGGGGGTACCTTGCACCAGAATGGATAACAAACAATCCCATTTCTGAGAAGAGTGATGTATACAGCTATGGCATGGTCTTGCTTGAGATCATTGGCGGCAGGAAGTGCTTTGAGCTAGAGAATGATACCGAGAAAGCCCATTTTCCTTCATATGCCTTCAAGATGCTGGAAGAAGGAAAAGTAAGCGAAATCCTTGATCCAAGACTGGACGTCAATGAAAACGATGAGCAAGTTTTCACTGCAATCAAAGTTGCATTGTGGTGCATACAAGATGAGATGCATCTGAGACCGCCAATGACTAAAGTCGTGCAAATGCTTGAAGGGCTCTGTGTTGTACCTCAGCCAGCTACCCCTTCTCAGTTGAATTCTCGGGCATACTCAGGTTGCTTCAAGTGGAACGATGATGGTAGTTCATCTGGAATACTTGGTGACAGTAGTGGCATACTTATGTCAGCTGTTCGACTATCAGGTCCAAGATAATAGAAGCAATGTAATATAGGAGACATATATATAGATTTGTGAGCTTTCTAGTATAACAAGGTTCTTTTTACTTCTCAGTAGCATTTGAACCATTAGACTTCCTTTGCTCATTATGCTTGTAAGTTATATCAAGTGAAATCACTTATGCCCCAATGAAATTTTAGTTTCTCAATTTTGTGAAAATTTCCCATTTCAAGGTTTTCATTGTTCCTTTTTTGCTGGTTTTTATGATAGGAGAATACTAATTGAAATGATCAAGAACCAAAAAAGAACTGAATCTATTTCAAATTCACAAGTAAAAAACATGCCATGAGCAATCCTGCAGTCAAGCATACTGATTGTCAACCAAGCTGGAGAAATGGGCATTTGATTGATAAATTAGTATTTGTATTATACATTAGTCGATACAATTCGTAATCTTGTAAACTAATTTTATTGCCGATATATATATATTCCAGTTATAGTTTTCTCTCTGGCATAGAAGTCTTTGTGCTGAAGCTAGAAAGAAACAAGGTGATGATTAAAGATGCTTCTTTTTCCTCTGTGTAAACCAACGAGTTATATTGTTTTGACTTGACCACCTTACAGATTGAAGTCACTCCTTGTAACTTTGGCAATCCATTTGTTTGTGTAAGGCAATTAATAAATGAAGTCCGTGACTTTTTGTTTTTCTTTCTCAGGTCATTTTCTTCTTCAATCTGTGACTGATTCGGAAGCAAGCATCATCAGAGTGCTTATTACATAACCCAGTTAAGCAATCGTCAACCAAGCTAGACGAACCGCTTGGAAGCTTGGGTCCAGACCAGAGATTCTCTTCTGAGCTTTAATAGCATAAACGTGTTCTCAGATATCCATTTTAAATAATTAGGGGTGAGCATGAATAGCGGGTAGAACTGGAACCTGCGGATAGAACTGGAATCGAAATTGGAACCTATTCGGAACTGACACTGTGCGGGTAGGTCCGGTTCCATTTTATTGGCCAAGGCACTATGTCTGATTAGTTTCGATTCTTATGTGTGGAGGAATCGGAACTTGGAAAAAGAACCTGAAATGGGTACCCGGTTTGGAACCTGCTTGGAACCTATAACGGGTACCCAATTTGGAACCTATTTGGAACCGATTTTTGGAACATGTTTTGGAACCTAGGCTCCAATGAAATATTTGTGAATAATGGGGGGTTTCATTATTTTACATAAAAAAAATTTAAAATAGAAAAAGCTAAAATTTTAAAATAACCTAATTAAATAAATATACAATGATACTTATTACATATAAACTACACCATATTAAAAACTTTAATATATTATAATATATTAACATTAAAGTTTTAATTAATTAAGTGTATAATTGGAATTAGGATCCAATTAAAAATGTTTTAATGTTATTAAAAGAATCATTTTTAAATAAAATAGTATATTTGATTGAATAATAATATATTTCGTTATTTACTTCAATTACCAAGTTATAAGTATATCTATTATAAATTAGCAATTAATTAATTATATATGATAAATTGATAAACATTAATAAATTTAATTATTAGTTAAATATCATACTTTATCAATTATAATATTATATTATAATTAAATGATTACTTAATTAATTATAATTTTATAACATTACTTAATTGATTTATAGTATAATTAATTATAGCATTACATTAATTGATTACTACTTGATTAATTGACTTATAACAGTTAGTACATTACTTAATTAAATAATTAGAAATTTAATTAATTATAGTATTAAATTATAGATTTATAGTATAATTACTTAATTAATTATAACATTTTATTACAAACATTAGTACAATACTTAATTAAATGATTAAAAATTTAATTAATTATAATATTATATTAAAGATTTATAGTATGATTACTTAATTCACTATAACATTACATTATAGTATGATCACATAATTAATTATAACATTACATAATTAAATTATTATTTAATTAATTATGTCATTATATTATAAACATTAGTATAATACTTAATTAAATAATTAGATATTTAATTAATTATAACATTACATTATAAATTTACAGTACGATTACTTAATTAATTGTAACATTCTATTATAAACAAATTAATTATAATATTATATTAAAAATTTATAGTATGATTACTTAATTCATTGTAACATTTTATTATAGTATGATTATATAATTAATTATAACATTACATGATTATATGATTATTTAATTGATTATGACATTATATTATAAACATTAATTATAACATTACATTATAAACAAATGATTACTTAATTAAATGATTAGAAATTGAATTAATTAAGTATTATATTATAATTAAATAATTATTAATTAAATTATAAGATTATTACATTACATTATATGATGATCACTTAATTAATTATAGCATTACATAATTAAATGATTACTTAATTAGTTATAAATTTATAACATTACATTATAAACATTAGTAATTTATTACATTATTACATCACTTAATTAAATGATTAAAAATTTAATTAATTATAACATTACATTATAGAGTTATAGTATGATTACTTAATCAATTATAACATTCCATTATAAACATTAATATATTAATTAAATGATTAGAAATTTAATTAATTACAATATTAAATTATAGATTTATAGTATAATTACTTAATTCATTAAAATATTACATTATAGTATGATTACATAACTAATTATAACATTATATAATTAAATGATTACTTAATTAATTATGACATTATATTATAAACATTAGTAATTTATTACATAAACATTAGCACAATACTTAATTAAATGATTAGAAATTTAATTAATTATAACATATTAACATTACATTATAAATTTATAGTACAATTACTTAATTAATTGTAACATTACATTATAGACAAATGATTACTTCATTAAATTATTACGTAATTAATTATAATATTACATTATATTATGATCACTTAATTAATTATAGTATTACATAGTTAAATGATTACTTAATTAGTTATAAATTTATAATATTACATTATAAACATTATTAATTTACTACATTAGTCCATTAGTACATTACTTAATTAAATTGTTAAAAAATCTAATTAATTGTAACATTACATTATAAATTTATAGTATGATTACTTAATTAATTATAACATTACATTATAAACATCAGTACAATATTTAATTAAATAATTAAAAATTTAATTTATTATAACATTATATTATACATGTATAGTATGATTACTTAATTAATTATAACATTACATTATAATTAAATAATTACTTAATTAATTACAATGTTATTATATTACATTATAAACATTAACAATTTATAACATTAAATTAACAATTTACAGATAAGTAATTGTTTGTGTCTTGGTTTTGATTGAGAAATTTTATGTGAATTGTGATGAATTGATTGAATTCAAGTGTTGCCTAGAGATTAGAGGATTTATGAGTTACATTGGACACAAATGAATGATAATCAAAATTTGTTAGGGGTGTATTTGTAAACTTTTAAGGTATTTTTGTCATTTTTTAAACTAATAAGGGGTAATTGATTTTTTACAGGATACCCAGGAAAGGAACCGGAACCTACATTTTAGGCTCTAGTTCCTTGAATTTAAGAACATGTACTGTGCGGTTCCGGTTCCTTTTTTTGGGAACCTGCACTATGAGGTTCCGATTCCGGTTCCCTCGAAAAATATAGGGTACCCGGAACCGCTCACCCCTAATTTTAATAGTAAAAACTATCGTTTCCTTAACCAACAATGGGTTGGCTGAATAGTAAAGGCTTGGGGTCAAGGGATTTGCTCCCTTTGTGATCTCAAGTTCGAATCACAAGAACGGTTGCTAATATTGTTAGCCACGGACCGCAGGGCTTGCCTTGTTCAGGGTTGGGGGATTAGTCGAGATGCACTTAAGCTGGTTCGGACACCCAACAACTATCGTTTGAAGGTGACTTTCTGACAAACCCACTTGAATAATACGAAGTCTCTTTTAAAATTTTGGAAATAAATACATTTGTCTTTGCAAACTAATCAACAAAGGGAGTTGTCAATTTCTTTTTTCTTTCTTGGGTTGTTTTCTTCTTTGTTCTCCATCACGCTCAATGTATTGAATTATAAGTTTGCTTTTAGTTTGTTTATCATATTGTGGTTGTTGTCACATACCCAACCTCACGGATAAAATTAACAGCAAGAAAAACACAGGGAAAATAATAACACGCGATAATTTACGTGGTTCGACTTTTTAGCTTATGTCCACGGGCGAAGATAAAAGAAGAATTTCGCTAACAAAATGGAGTATACAACATTTGGTGAAACTCTCAATCCCCAATCCCAAATACACCCAGTATCTCTCACACTTTAATTTCTCTCTAACTCAAGCTCTCCGTCTCTAATGTTGGTATTGCTTGAGAATGCGTGTGATGATCTTTTGCCTAAAAATGCACCCGTATCAATAGTGAAGGGAAGGCCAAAACTTGTTAAGATTTTCAGTACAAAATCCGGCGTGTGAATTTGTGAAGCCATCAAATAAGTTTGAGAATTTTGACATGTTGGGAGACATGAAGCTAAAATTTTGCTTTGGTGGCATTTATTACCACAAAAAAAAGTTTATCTTTCATCATGTGAACCTGGTGAAGAAAAATGCATGGCATTTAATTACCATGTGACAAAGTCTTGTGTGAACAAAATCTTTGACTATTCAATAATTATTTAAGCTACTTTTTCTACAAATCTTCACCTTGGCTTAAATAGTATCAAACTCCATATTTAACTTCTTCAATTATCTTCTCCAAATTTCTTGGAGGATTTACTTGGCGTAAATGTCAATCAAGTCCAAATAATGTTTGAACTTTATGACTAGAAGAGATTTCGTCATCATGTCAGTTGGATTATTTGAGGTACTAATCTTCAAAACTTGAACAACACCATCAGTGATAATGTCTCGAATGAAATGATACTGAACGTCAATATGCTTTGTCCTTTCATGGTACATTTGATATTTAGTCAAGCGAATAGCACTTTGGCTATCACAATGAATGATAGTCATTCTAAGATCCAAGTTGAGTTCACTATATAAGCCTTTAAGCCAAATAGCCTTTTTAACTACTTCAGTTTCTGCCATATATTCTACCTCTATTGTAGACAATGCAACTGAAGCCTGCAAAGTAGCCTTCCAATTGACTGCACAACCTCCAAGAGTAAACATATCTGGTGAGTGATCTTCTTCGATTAAGATCGCTTGCATAGTCAGAATCAATATATCCAACTAAAGTATTATCATTTTTCCGAACTCTAAACAAATATCTGAAGTGCCTCTCAAATATCTGAGGATCTATTTCACTGCTTGCCAATGAACTTTACCAGGATAAGACATGTACCTACTCATAACACTGACTACATGTTAAATATCTGGACGAGTGCATACCATAGCATACATGATGATACCAACTACGCTGGAGTAGGGGACATATGACATGTACTCTTTCTCCTTATCAATTTGAGGGGATAGAGCAGATGAGAGTCTGAAATGTGCAGCAAGAGGAGTAGAAACTGGCTTGGCATTTTCATGCCGAAACGCTCCAAGACCTTCTCAATAAATTTCTTTTGAGACAGATACAATTTCCAGGATTTATGGTCTCACTGAATCTCCATTCCAAGAATCTTCTTTGTTGCACCGAGATTTTTCATCTCAAATTCTTCACTAAGTTGTTATTTCAGAATATTTATCTCTGACATATTCTTTGCTGCAATAAACATGTCATCAACATAAAGCAGCAAATATATAAACGAATTATCTGGAAGCTTTCAGAAGTAGACACAACTGTCATACTTGGATCTACAATATTGAATGCTCGTCATAAAGGATTCAAATCTCTTATACCATTGTCTAGGAGACTGTTTCAACCAGCTAAAGACTTTTTCAATAAACACACATGGTCTTCCTTTCCTGTAATTTCAAAACCTCCTGGTTGATGCATATAAATTTGTTCTTCTAAATTACCATGAAGAAATGTTGTTTTAACATCAAGTTGCTCCAATTCTAAATCATGCATAGCAACTAAAGCAAGCAAGACACGAATAGAACTATGTTTCACAACAGGAGAAAATACGTCATTGAAATTAATTCCGTGTACCTGACTATATCCCTTTGCAACTAGCCATGCCTTGTATCGAGTATCTTCTATTCCATGCATACCTTCCTTTTTCTTGAAGACTCATTTGCAGCCAACAATCTTCTTTCCTTTAGGCTATTTAACAAGCTCCGAAGTTTGGTTCTTGCGAAGAGACTCTATCTCCTCATTCATAGCCACTAACCACTTAGCAAAGTCATCTAAAGAGATAGCTTTTGAATATGATGACAACTCACCATTTTCTTCCATCACTGACAAAGCATAAGCCACAATATCTGCTTCAACAAACCTTTTAGATGGTTGAATCATTCTTCTTGGTCTGTCTCTGGCAATGTTGTACTCTTGATCTCCTTCTTGTTGAATTTCCTCAACAGGCTACTGAATTGAAGATGATTAAGAAAGAACGATAGAAACATGCTGAGTAGTAGTAGATTTTGAAATTTCTAGCTCTACCTCCTTTTTTGTATCCCAATTGTTAGGAGAATCTTTTCCAGAATGAAACATAAAAGACTCATTAAAAGTAACATCCCTGCTAATAAGGAATTTAGGATTTTTAGGATTAGGACACCATGACCTATATCCTTTCACACCATCTACATAACTAAGAAAAATGCACTTCTTGTCTTTTGGCTCCAACTTTCCTTCATTTACATGAGCATAAGCAGGACAACCAAATATTCTCAAATTAGAATAGTCTGTAGGTTTACCACACCATACCTCCTCTAATGTTTTGCACTTAATGGTTGTGCTAAGAGATCGATTCACCAACCTACATGCAGTATTAATGGCTTTTGCCCAAAACTCTTCACCCAAACCTGCATTTGACAACAAACATCGAGTCTTCTCAATCAATGTTTTGTTCATGCGTTCTACAACTCCATTTTGTTGTGGTGTGTTCACAGTTGTGCAGTGTCGTACAATGCCTTGATTCTCGTAGAACTCGTTAAACTCTTTATTACAAAATTCAAGACCATTGTCAGTCCTGAATCTCTTGATCTACTTTCCAGACTGTTTCTCAACCTAAACCTTCCATTGCTTAAAGGTTGTGAACACCTCACTTTTCTGCTTCAAGAATACACCCAAACTTTTTTAGAAAAATTATCAATAAAAGTGAGTAGATTGTGGGCACATTTACCTTTGGAAGGAGTTGTAGGTGGCCCTCATAGGTCTGAATGAATGTAATCCAGTGTTCCTTTGGTCCTGTGAATGCTATCTTGAAACTAACCATTTTCTGCTTCCCAAAGACACGGTGTTCATAAAACTCCATTTTTCCAAAACTTTGGCCAAAGAGAAGTCCACTCTTGCTCAATTCTACCATCCCTCTTTCACTCATATGACCCAGCCTCATGTGCCATTGACATCTGAATCTGACATTGATGATAAAGAAACTGCAATTGTTCCAGTGACTATGACACCCTGTAAAAAGTATAAATTGCCAACTTTCTTCCCTTTCATCAAGAGAACAACACTTTTATTGATCTTCATTACCACCTTCAGTTGTATACCTACACCCTTTTGAATCAAGCGTGCCCAAAGAGATAAGATTTTTCTTTAAGTCATGAACATGTCTAACATCCAACAAGGTTCTAATAACTCTGTCATGCATCTTTATTCAAATTGTTCCTATCCCAACAGTTTTGCATGAGGCATTATTCCTCATTAAAACAACTCCACCATCAATTGATTCATATGTGGATAACCACTCCCTATTGGGACACATGTGGTAGGAACAAGCCAAATCAAGGATTCATTCATCTTAAGATCCATCACAACTATCAGTTACCATAAGCAAATTTGAAACATTTCAATCTACAACAGTATCAGCTTCAATAGATTTTTCTTTGCCTTGTTTATCTTCAATGAAACTTTTATTTTTATTTCTCAACTTGTAACAATATTTCTTAATGTGTCATTGTTGATGACAGTAATGCCAAATTTTATTACTTTTAAATTTGGAACTTGATCGAGACCTATTTTTGCCATTATTTGGATTTCTATTGTGTGTTCTCCCTCTAACAACTAGACCAACACCATAATCATTGCTACCAGTTGATGTTAATTGTCCATCAATCTTTTCCTTATTCTTTAATTTGGTTTTAACATCTTTAGTAGAGATTATATCTCTACCCTAAATCATGGTGTCTCTAAAATGTTTGTATGAGGGTGGCAAAGAACATAATAATAATAGGGTTTGATCCTTATCATCAATCTTGACATCAATTTTTTCTAAGTCCATAATGATTGAATTAAATTCATCAATATGAGACTTGATAGACATACCTTTAGCCATACGCAGTGTGTATAATGATTGCTTCAAACTAACTCTATTGGTGAGTGATTTGGTCATGTGTATGCTCTCCAATTTGGACCACAATAATGCCACCGTCTTTTCATTGAGGCATTCCCACAAAACTTCATCAGACAAATTCAACTGGATCTCTGACAAAGTTCTTTGATCCAGCTTTTCCCAATCTGTATACGAAAGTTTCTGTTTAGCCCAATCTCCATCTGTCATGTCATCAGGTTTTGACGGCCTTCCTTCTAAAGCAACATCAAGTCCTTGTTGTACAAGAACAGTAGTCATACGGAGTTGCCCAATACTAAAGTTGTTGTTGCCATCAGACTTCTCGATCTTGTTTGTTACCGATACTGTAGCGAACATCGTAAATTCGATCAAAAAATGGTCATGGCTTTTATACCAGTTTGTTGTGACAGACCCAACCCCACTGATAAAATTAACAGCAAGAAAAACACAGGGAAAATACTAACATACACAATACACACGATAATTTATGTGGTTCAACTTTTTAGCTTACATCCACGGGCAAAGATAAAAGCAAAATTTCACTAACAAAATGGAGTATACAACAGTTGATGAAACTCTCAATCCCAAATCCCAAATACACGCAATATCTCTCACACTCTCACACACTCTATTTTCTCTCTAACTCAAGCTCTATGTCTCTAGTGTTTGTATTGCTTGAGAATGTGTGTGATGATCTTTTCCCTCTAAATGCACCCGTATTTATAGTGAAGGGAAGGCCAAAACTTGTCAAGATTTTAGGTACAAAATCCGGCGTGTGAATTTGTGAAGCCACCAAATAAGTATGTAAAAGTGTGAAGCTAAAAAACCACAGTCGCATAAGTTTAAGTCTAACGCTACCGTTTTGGTCCAAGCTTCATGCAATCCTGATGGTTGATTCAAGGTTCATCTAATGGCTGAAATTTCCCTGAAAAGTCAAAGGTATAAGAGAGGGCAACTCTCCAATTAAAGCTACAGTGAACAAATAAGTTTTTTCTCTTCTTCTTTGACTCTGTAAAATTCTGCTTTGCTGGGTTCTTTAGTGTACTTTAATTCTTGTAATCTTGGTGCAATCAATTGGGTTGTTGAGTGAAGGTGGTGTTTCCTTCACAGGTAGAGAAGCTTAGTGAGTCTTTCTCTTGGGTTTAAAGGTTACGGTAAAAGAGTTGAGTGATAGAAGTGAGTTGGGTAGTGTTTGAGAATCTGAAATTGTACTTTGTAAACGCTATTGATCTTTTTAGTGCAGCGAGACTTAGTGTTTCGGAGCTCAACGTAAACGTAGCTTGCTCAAATCTTGAGTAAGTGAACTATGGTAAACTCGTGTGTGTTTACTTATTCTTGATTTCTTTTGTAATTAATTAGTTGATTAGTCTTTAGATTAGTCCCAAATCGCAACAAAGTTGAGAATTTTGAAATGTTGGGAGACATGAAGCTAAAATTTTGCTTCCAATTGGTGGCGTTTATTACCACCAAAAAAAGTTTATCTTTCATAAAGAGAAAGACGTGTGAACCTGGTGAAGAAAAATGCATGGCATTTAATTACCATGTGACAAAGTCTTGCGTGAACAAAATCTTTGACTATTCGATAACCATTTAAGCCACTTTTTCCACAGTAGTAATATAGCGGGTTTTTATAACCTTCAGAGTTCCTTGTGTATTGAATTTTTTGCCCTCCGTTACACTAAAGTCCCAGGATATATAGCAGAACACAGAATATTTTTTTTTTGGGCATATCAACTTCTCTTCCTTGTTTGGAACTAGATTGTGTTCGTAATTTAAGTATTTTGCCCTCCGTTACACTAAAATCCTAGGATACATAGCAGAACACAGAATATTTTTTTTTTTGGCATATCAACTTCTCTTCCTTGTTTGGAACTAGATTGTGTTCGTAATTTAAGAAGCCCTAAATTTTTAGCTGGTGTCAATCTTTAAACAGATTTTCTTTTGATTATTTGGGAAAGTTCAGTGCTTTTTTTCAGTTACAGAAATTATGGGTTTGTTTCAATATAGTAGAGCCTTGTATTTTTTTCTACTTCTTGTGTTCAAAACTTGTATTGCTGGCTCGCAACATGTTGGCAAGATACATCCTGGGTTTGAGGCATCCCACAGTGACTGCGTTGACAAGAATGGCCTATTCCTGCGATCTAACAACTCGGTTTTCGCTTGTGGATTTTACACTGCCTTGGATGCTCAATTCTTTTTGCTGGTTGTCATTCACATTAGTAGTGCCAAAGTAGTTTGGACTGCTAATAGAGACAAATTGATTAGAGATTCTGATAAGTTTGTGTTTGAGAATAATGGGAATGCTTATTTGCAAATGGGAAATAGTGTAGCTTGGTCCTCATATACTACTGTACAGAAAGTTTCATCCATGGAATTGCAGGACTCAGGCAGTTTGGTGTTTCTTGGAGAGGATGGAAGTGTTGTTTGGCAGAGTTATAGCCATCTCACCAATACTCTTTTACTCGGCCAGGAGTTTTCGGAAGGAATGAGACTTAAAAAGTTTTCCCAGCAGCAAAAACATGATTGTTTTTATCGAAATAAAGTCTGGTGATTTGGTGTTGTATGCAGGCTATCAGACTCCACAAACCTATTGGTCCTTGGCGAATGATAGCCGAAAAACAAATAGTAGTGTTGGTGGCAAGGTCCATTCTGCATATCTGGAGTCCAATGCGTGGAATTTCTATGATCAGAATAAGAAATTGCTTTGTCAGTTCGTCTTCACTAAAAATACTAATCCGAATGCTACCTGGGCTGCCATTTTAGGCTCAGATGGGACGATTATGTTTTCTGATCTTCACAAGGGAAATCAAGTTGCTTCTGAGGCTATCAAGATACCCCAAAATTCTTGTAGCAATCCTGAGCATTGTTCTCCCTATTATGTGTGCTCTCTAGAGGGTTGGTGCAAGTGCCCCTGGTTTCTTCAATCTTTCAATTGTAAACCTCGAATTGCTTCAACCTGTGATGGCTCCAAGGATTCAGCGGAGCTTTTCTCTGCCGGCGAGGACTTTTATTATTTTGCAATTGGGTTTGTTAAACCCCTTTCATTCAATCTTGAGGCTTGCAAACAAGCTTGCCTTCGTAACTGCTCCTGCTCTGCACTGTTCTTTGGACGTAATAAAAAATGCTATCTATTTGATCAAATAGGTACTTTGCAACGCTCTTATGACAGTTTGAGGGTTATATTTCATATGTGAAGATTGTGAATGGAACCAGTGATGGAAGTGGAAACAAGGGAAAGAAGACTCTATTAATTGTGTTCATGGTTATTGCAAGCATAATTGTGATTTCTGTTCTACTTTATCTGGGACTATGGTACCGGAGAAAGAAGAAATCAATGAAGTTTTCTCAAGAAAACTTTGAAGAAGACACTTTCTTGGACAGTTTTTCCCGCATGCCGACTCGCTTCAGTTATAATGATCTTAGTAAGGCAACTAAAAGCTTCTCTACGAAGGTTGGTCAAGGAGGGTTTGGCTCTGTTTATCTAGGTGTGCTACCACGGAACCCAATTGGCTGTTAAAAAGTTGGAGGGCTATGGCCATGGGAAGAAGGAGTTCGGAGCTGAAGTAAGTACAATTGGGATGGTACATCACCTGCATTTGGTCAAACTCAGAGGCTTCTACGCTGAGGGGAGTCACAGACTTCTTGTTTATGAGTACATGAGCAATGGTTGTTTGAATAAATGGATTTTCAAGATTAATGAGGAAAGTCAGTTGTTGAGTTGGAACACAAGACTTAGTATTGCATTGGGTACAGCAATGGGTCTAGCCTATCTGCATTCAGAATGTGAATTAAAGATTGTCCATTGTGACATAAAGCCTGAAAATGTTCTTCTTGATGATAATTTCAATGCTAAAGTTTCAGATTTCAGTTTGGCTAAGCTGATGACACATGAAGAAAGCCGCGTCTATACAGCACTGCGAGGAACAAGAGGTTACCTTGCACCAGAATGGATTAAAGACAACCCGATTTCAGAGAAGACTGATGTATACAGCTATGGTGTGGTCTTGCTCGAGATCATTAGTGGCCGGAGGAGTTATGATCCAGGGGATGATTCAGAGAAATCCCATTTCCCATCTTATGCCTTCAAGATGTTGGAAGAAGGAAAACTAAGCGAAATCCTTGATCCGCGGCTTGACATCGATGAAAATCATGAGAGTGTTGTCAATTTAATAAAAGCTTGCCTTGTGGTGCATACAGGATGTGATGCATTTGAGACCACCTATGACTAAAGTAGTGCAAATGCTTAAAGGTCTCAGTGCTGTACCTCAGCCCCCGACCTTCTCAGTTGAATTCCCAGGGATGCTCTAGTTTTGTCAAATGGAGTAGTGAAGAAGGTACAGTACTAGAACTGGTCGATGCCGATAACGGTGGAGTTATATCAGAAGTTCAAATATCAGGCCCCAGATGATGAAAGCAATCATTATATACAGATGAAGAATATCCATGATGTTTTGAGCTTTCAGCTGTGATAGCATCATGAACCACCAGACTCTCTAGTATAGTTTTGTAATGCATTTGTCCTCAAAATTTGTTCTGTGCTTGTATGCTTAATTTTTAGAAATTGCAATATTCTGATTGACCTTGTCTTTAACCTGCATGATCATGAAAACTCAAAAGCAATCTGTTTTTAAGTATGAACTTTGAAGATGAAACAATTTGAAACAATTTCCCAGAAAATTAATGGGAACGGTTCAATTAATCTGGAAATTCCAGGATTTATTTTTACACTTCATATTATTGTTGCCACACTGTGTATTACTTGTACATATGTTCCATTTTCTGGTTTTGAACCCTAAAAAATAGTCGATTTGGGTGACATTAACAAGTCTTACTAGTTGAAATGATCACTACCCTCTAATCAAATTCTAAACATCATGCCACCAGAAATTTATCCAGCCATTTTTGCTTTCAACTTGATATATTGAGAGATTTTTGATGTTTGATATTGAAGCCTAATTTGACCAGAAATAGCGAGTTTATGTAATCACGAGAACCCCTTGTTTCAATTTCCATTTTTATCTTGTAATCTTCTAGTTCTACATTATTTATTTCATCTACTGAATTGGAGCATTTCCTAAGTGGACGGTTTTTTTAATCAAGTCTTTCCTGGTCTTTAAACCTGCTCCCAATGAAAAGGAAATTTTCAAGAAGTGGGAATTTGATAATTCAACCTTTTTTGACATTACTGTGTTACATTTTAAGAAACAAGTCAAACAATAAGTATTATTTCAAATAAAAAATATATAAATTATTAATATAAACATTGAAATATAACCTACTAAATATAGATTTAACCAGTAAACTACATTATTGTTAATATAAAAGTGGTAACTTTATGTTTATTAATGTTCGGCTGAAATAAGGATGATCACTAGAGTTTTCAACCAATTGATAATTTTAAGATCTAGAGACATTAATTGAAATATGCGTAAACTGGCTTTGATACTTTTAATCATAAAAAATAATATTTGGCTGAAATTTGAAGACCAATTATCTAATTTTAGTTTATATATTAATATTAAAGAGGGTGCATGGGTCTACAAGTTCCGGACCCAAACCGTTACTTAAAATAATATCCCTTTTCGTTTTCGTTTGAAAGTTCAATACAATTTTACAATCAAGAGTTGAACTTTGGTGACTGAATTAAATACAAAGTCTTTTTCTTTCCAAACAAACAAGTCTGTTTCTTTCCAAACAAACTTGACTCGTCAAACACACGTTTCTGCACCATATTACTAATATACCCATTGTTGTTAAAAAAACTCGCAAGTCACAACAACCAGAGATATCCAATCGACCACGGCAAGACTGGATAGGATGTGCGTGTGATTATAAATAATCAGCTATGTATGGATTGACGAATCCGTGATGTAAGAAAACACGAGATTTTTAAAGTGATTCGACAGTTTAAAATCAAGCCTACGTTCACTACTATATTACTGTTTATGTTTGTTGTATATGAAAAGTGATTACAATGAAGAAACACGTAATAATGAGTTGAGATTCTCTCTTAGTGATTTCTTATACTTGTATGAATAATAATTGATCAATCCCCCAAAATAAAGGTGAGGCCTCCCTTTTATACACCATCTGACAATGGTTGGGAGTTAGTATTACGGGGTGGATTACATGCATAATCCCCCGTAACCTAGATTTGAGTCAGTCTCCACCCATGCCTTAGACTGATGAACTTATTGATTAAGTCATCGAGTCTCCACCCATGCCTAAGTTACAACACTCATGCTTAGGACTGATGAACTTATTGATTAAGTCATCTGTTGTACAGGAGTGGCACGTGGGACAATTCTGACCTCTAGATCTCGATATGGTTTATAGACAGGTAGCACGAATTTGAACGTCGAAAAATGATTCACAACACCCATCAACAGCTACTATTAGTAGTTTCAATATGTTATGAGTAATTTTTAGCCTTTGTTTAAGTCTTTATAACTATAATACTAACCTTTATTTGCCCTGTTATGAATGAAATACTCAATTAATATATATTTTGCATCTAATAAAGAGGATAATAATGGCATTTCACAATCAACTTTACAGCTACATTTCCACAAAGGGTCAATGGTGAAAATGAAACCATACCAACCAAATTAATTAATCTTGGGTTGGCTCTAGAAATATTGACACACAGCTTGTATTCAGCAAACGGATACAAATAAACAAAGTGGGGTTAGTCTTCCATTCATGATTTGATGTCTGTGCATTTGTCAGTTTCCATGACCCCAATTTTGTGCATAACGTTTCCCATGGGTAATGACCACTTCCACCATAAAGCCATTCAAATTCTCTAATCAAATGACAAAAGATTTTTGTTGATAAGGTTCGTGTCACTTAATCATAATATTTATTAATTTCTATTCTAACATTATAGATTAATGGAATTAGTTAATTTAATCACCAGTGATGATCTAGCAGTTAACTAAGACTTTTAAATATATTACTCAAAAGATTATATTGTTAATTGAGGTATTGATAAGCTAGCCCAAACACCCTTCAAGTCTACTATTGTTCATGTCTTATCTTGAAACATAGATGTAGTTAACCAAAACATGATCTATTGGGTTGTTAATAGGAGTGGCTACTAAGGGGACTTACCTGACTATCAAATTCAGGATTTCAAAGGATTAGTTGAGATGCTGACAAATTGGCTTAGACACTCTTCAAGCAAGGGCAGATCCAACACTTGTTGAGGGTGAGTCATGGCCCACTCTCAATTTTTTTTAAAAAAAATACTAATATGTATAATTTTTGGATTTTGATTCCACCCTAACAGAAAATATTAATAGACAAAACTATTAATGTATAATTAGATTTTATTTTGGTCACTCTAACAAAAATTTCTAAGCCTACTACTGTCTTCAGGTCTATAATTGTTTATGTCTTATCTTGAAACATAGATATAATTAACCAAAACATGATCCATTGGGTTACTATTAGAGGTGACCAATGAAGAGACTTACTTACTTGATTGTCAACTTCAGGCGGAGGTTAGTTGAGATGCTGGCAAGACACCCTTTAGGTTTACTATTGTTCATGTCTTGTTTTGAAACACAGACGTAGTTAACCAAAACACGAGTGGATAAATATTCTCTTTTTTATTAGTTGTTCTTTGAAGAGTGGAGAAATCTGTTTCTTGTCAATATTCACGTGAAAGAAAGGGCTCCAAGACAAAACATATGAACAGTGAAAGAATAAAGGAAGACATGCAGGAGACACGAGAAGCAAAAGAGTTGCAGCTAATCCTCCATTGCAGTACAGGAAAAAAAATCCTCAGAAGAAGATAAAAGAAAGGGAAAAAATATAGGTGGATGAAATTAGTTAAGCGTAATAAAGTCTGTGTTGGGTAGTCAAATTTCAGTGTACCTGCCCTACCAACTCCTTCTCTCTGTCTCTATCTGTATATAAACCTTATTGAGTGACAGATGAGCAGGTAACTTTGTCACTTACACCTTTTGCTTCTTACATCAAGAAAAAATCCAAAAAATCCATTCAATTACATAAAACCCTTCTGTTTCTGTAACTGAAATCAAGACATGAGGTCAGTCTCCTTCTGTTACTTTTTGATTCTTGGCTCGGTTTTCATTTGTTCTCCAGTAATTTCTGTTTGTATTGAAACCGTTGTTTAACGACTGAAAAATTAGGCCTTTTGTTCATTTCTAATTCTTTCTTGCTAATTTTTGCTTAGATTCAGAATTGTTTTTTTCTTTCTCAATTGCCACCCTGTTAAATCATCATTTACAAAGCTTATAAATCTGTAATATCTCTGGTTTTGTATTTAGCTTGCAGAGAGTTTCCTCTTCATGTTTTCTAATCTTAAATTTTCACATGGATACTTAGATTTCTTAATGATGAATTTTGATAGTTTAT
Organism: Pistacia integerrima; assembly: GCA_026225825.1. Lineage (NCBI taxonomy): Eukaryota > Viridiplantae > Streptophyta > Magnoliopsida > Sapindales > Anacardiaceae > Pistacia > Pistacia integerrima. The sequence goes on along the minus strand of CM047750.1, from coordinate 12,444,924 downwards.
TAATTGTGCTTTAAAATTTCCCTTTATTATGTAGCACAACTCGAAGAATTGTGCTGGGTGTCTATTTTTACCGTTGTAAATTCAAGCAAGTCCCAAAACTTCAAGTGGGTATCTACCTTTAGACAGATTTCTTATGTTTGTTTGGCAAAGCTCAGTGCATTTTTTTCAGTTATAGAAATTATGGGTTTGTTCCAATATGGTGGAGTCTTGTGTTTTTGTCTTCTTCTTGTGTTCAAAACTTGTATTGCTGACTCTCAACATATTGGCAAGATATATCCTGGGTTTGAGGCATCCCACGGTGACTGGGTTGATAAGAATGGCCTATTCCTGCGATCTAACAACTCTGTTTTCGCTTGTGGATTTTACACTGCCTTGGATGCTCAGTTCTTTTTGCTGGTTGTCATTCACATTAGTAGTGCCAAAGTAGTGTGGACTGCTAATAGAGGCAAACTGATTAGAGATTCTGATAAGTTTGTGTTTGAGAATAATGGGAATGCTTATTTGCAAATGGGAAACGGTGTAGCTTGGTCCTCAAATACTACTGGACAGAAAGTTACATCCATGGAACTGCAGGACTCAGGGAACTTGGTATTGCTTGGGGACGATGGAGGTATTGTTTGGCAGAGTTATAGCCATCCCACTGATACTCTTTTACCGGGCCAGGAGTTTTCCGAGGGAATGAGGCTTAAGAGTTTTCCCAAAAGTGATAACTTGAGTGTTTATCTTGAATTTAGGTCAGGCGATCTCATCTTGTATGCCGGCTATCAAACTCCACAAACCTATTGGTCTTTGGCAAATGACAGCAGAAAAACCAATAACAGTGTCGATGGCAAGGTCTACTCTGCAGCTCTGGTGTCCAATTCATGGAATTTCTATGATCATGATAAGAAGTTGCTCTGGCAATTCGTCTTCTCTGACAATATTGATCAAAATGCTACTTGGGCTGCCGTTTTAGGTTCTGATGGAACAATTACATTTACTGATCTTCAAAAGGGAAATGCCGCTACTGCTGAGTCATTCAAGATACCACAAAATCCATGCAGCATTCCTGAGCCTTGTAGCCCATACTATGTGTGCTATTTTGACAATTGGTGCCAATGTCCTGATCCTCTCAAGTCTCAATTCAATTGTAACCCTCCAGTTGCTTCATCGTGTGATAGTTCCAGGAATTCAGCAGAGCTTTTCTATATAGGCGAGAGGCTTGACTATTTTGCACTTGGTTTTGTTACACCCATTTCAACATACGGTCTTGATGCTTGCAAAGAGGCTTGCCTTGGTAACTGCTCCTGCTCTGCCTTGTTCTTTGAAAACAGTTCAAGGAGTTGCTATCTGTTTGATAATATAGGTAGCCTGCAACGCTCTCAGCAGGGTTTGGCTGGTTATGTTTCATATATCAAAGTCTCTACAGGAAGTGGTGACAAAAGAAGTAATGAAGGGAAAAAAATTATCTTCATTTTCTTCATAGTTCTTGCAACCATACTGATAATTGCTGGTCTACTGTATATGGGATTCTGGTATCACCTCAAAAAGAAAAGATTGATTGAATTCTCTCAAGCAAACTTGGAAGAGGATGATTTCTTGGATAGTTTATCTGGCATGCCTGTTCGATTCAGCTATAATGATCTTCATGCGGCAACTAAAAGTTTCTCTACAAAGGTTGGCCAGGGAGGGTTTGGCTCAGTCTATCTAGGTGTGCTACCAGACGGTACCCAATTGGCTGTCAAAATGTTAGAGGGCATTGGCCAGGGGAAGAAGGAGTTTCGAGCTGAAGTTAGTATAATTGGGAATATACATCATGTCCATCTAGTCAAACTCAAAGGCTTCTGTGCCGAAGGGACTCACAGGCTTCTTGTTTATGAGTACATGGCAAACAGGTCATTGGATAAGTGGATCTTCAAGGCTGACAAGGAAAGTCAGTTGATGAGTTGGGACAGAAGATTTAACATCGCATTGGGCACTGCAAAGGGATTAGCTTATCTCCATGAGGAATGTGAAGTAAAGATTGTTCATTGTGACATAAAACCTGAAAATGTTCTTTTAGATGATAATTTCAATGCCAAAGTTTCAGATTTTGGTTTGGCAAAGCTGATGAACCGTGAAGAAAGCCTTGTGTATACAACACTGAGAGGTACACGGGGGTACCTTGCACCAGAATGGATAACAAACAATCCCATTTCAGAGAAGAGTGATGTATATAGCTACGGTATGGTCTTGCTTGAGATCATTGGAGGCAGGAAGAATTATGATCCAGGGGTTGATTCAGAGAAAGCACACTTCCCTTCTTATGCATTCAAGATGCTAGAAGAAGAAAAACTAAGCGAAATCATTGATCCAAGGCTAGATGTCAATGAAAAAGATGAGAGAGTTGTCACTGCAATCAAAGTTGCACTGTGGTGCATACAAGATGAGATGCATATGAGACCGCCCATGACCAAAGTAGTCCAAATGCTTGAAGGTCTCTGTGCTGTACCTCAGCCCCCAACCCCTTCTCAGTTGAATTCTCGGGTTTACTCAGGTTTCATTAAGTGGAGCGGTGATGAGGGTACTTCATCAGGACTACTTGACGACAATAGTGGCATATTTATGTCAGATATTCAACTATCAGGCCCGAGATGATAGAAGCAGTAATGTTATACAGATGAAGATTAATCCATACTTGTAATTTTCAGCTTTCGAGCATAAGAAGTTTCCTGTAATTAGCTTCCATAGCATAGTGAATTATGAAACTTCTTTGTTTTCTAATGCCTGTCTTTTTGTGCTTGTATGTTGTAATATCTACAGAAGCTGCTTTATCCACTGTGAAATTCAGTCTTCATTTTGTGGGCAATCTCAAGGGGGAATTCCAAGTCTTCTTTCTTGAGTACTTCGAGGATAATCTTGAACATTAGTGAAAGATGTAATAGCAAGTTTTTGTGTGAGATCAATATTAGATTTGTATGATGCCAAGTTTCTTTCACTTTAAGTCCAGGGGATTCTATATGATACATTTTGCCAGACAACTTTAGCCATCTCATATCTAATAGCCCAAAATGTTGTACATTTGTTCATAATATTTTGTCTATTTAGCCCCAGAAATTCTCCTCCAACTTCGCATACATTTCAGGATTTAAGTAAAATACACAAAAAAAGAAAATAATAATAATAATCAACATAAAAATTGTGTTAGTTCTTTAATAGTCAACCTTGTTGCCTATCAACCACCCTTAGGTGACCGAATGGGAAGATAGAGACTCTAGAATATATTACTCAAGATGTCTTAAGTTTGATTCTTCTCGGTTGCCAATAAGAATAACCACTTCGAGGCTCTAAAGGATTAGTGAGATACGTGCAAGCTGGTCTGGACACCCCCGATCAAAAGACAAAAAAAAAAAAAAACCCTTGTTGCCTATCAATGCTTTCCCTTTCTCTTGCAATATGCCTTTATATATTTCATGACCAAATGAGGGTTGTGGATTAGAAACTTCTGATAAACTAGAATCTGGATTAATATTATGTTCATAAGGCTTTGATATATAATGATGGGAATTTTCTTTTGTTAATAATGAGATGCCATCCTTGAAACAAGAGACTGCAAGCAAGATATTCGATCGTGTATGGAGTTATTTTGCTTTTGTTTTTATATTATACTTTTATCCGTAATTCTTTTCAATTCCCAAAATAGTTCATGTGAAAATAAAGAACACTATTGTTTAATTAAGAAGTATCAAAAATTGTTTTAAGGTAAAAGGAAAATTTATGGGAATATATTGAAAAAAATTTGTCTGTCCATACGACAATGTCACCACACATGATGTTGTTGTATTAACAAATTTCGATATTCCTCTGAGAGAGCTGCCAACGTTAAAGGAATACCATTACTCTAAGGCGGGCGACGTCGAGGTATGGAATTCAGATGCCAACACCCATGTCGTATCAATGTATCAAAATTGCATCGATGATAGGTTTCAACATTGGGTTTGACAACGATGTATAACCAAATCACTATTAGGTGATTGAGTAGTCATCTATAACTTTTAAGGTATATTATTCAAAAGGTCTTGATTTTGATTCACTTTAATCTCTAATAGAGATGATCATTAGGTCTTTTATCTGACCGGTTAGGTCTCTTTAACTAATGAATTATAAATATAAATAACTTACTATGTTGCATTATATTGGATTATATCAAACTATAGCGGTTCTCAAGGGATATTTTAGATTGTTTTGGTTAGACTTTCTGCTCTAGATGGGATTATTTAATATGTCTTTATGTACAGAGTAAGATATGGTGGGCTAACGGCAATATGACACATTTAGATATACGAGTTATATTTTACTTGTCCTGGGGTTAGGTCCACATTTAAGTCCGGCTTGATTGTAATGGAAGTTAAAGAGAAATAGACTGTTAGAGGGCTGGAATGATATTTCACATGTATACATTAAATGTTTTGGTGATTGTCATTGTCTTTCTCTCACTCTAAAGACACACAGAAGAGATCTCCATGCTTAATTTTGGTCATCATCATTGACTGAAAATTATTATACAAGTTAATAGCAAATTAGAAATTATATTTTATAATATTTAAAAAATAACCATGACAGAGTTTATGTAGAACACAAACATCAAGAGATAATGGTAACAACCTCTATTTTAAAACCTGGATCGGACTGGCTAGTTGGATCGGTCCTACTGGGAACCGACCGTCTCTCCAATTCGGTTTAGGTTCGAGGGGGTTTTTTGTTATACTTCAAACTTATAGGGACTAATTAATTTTTTAGGGGTGTTTTTAAACATTTCAAAATATTAGGGACTAATAAATTATTGGGAATTTTTGAAATAAATTAAAATTTCAGGGACTACTTAATAACTTTTGTAGGGGTATTTTGGTAATAAACTAAAATTTAAAGAACTAATTCAATTTTTTTTTTAAATATTTTTGTTGCTGACATCACTGATTGAATCGATCAACCAGTGACCCAATCACCTTACCGAATCTCACAACAGATCGGGTTATAAAACAATGGTGACAACTAGTAGTAGAGATTTGCTCAAAGATACTGCGATCAAAATTCTATTAAAGTTGCCTGTGAAATCCTTTATGTTTAACATGTGATATTGTACAGAATAATATTGTATACGGGCTTTGATGGAGCCCCATTATTGAAACCAATTAAACTATATTCTAAGGTTATGATCAACATGTGATATTGTATAGTATAACATTGTATTGTATTGTATAGAATTAAATAATATTATATGGTACATTATTATATTGTATTAATTTATCATTAACTTCAATTAAAATTTTAACAAGTATTCAATGAAATTTAATAATTCATTTAAAAACTTAATTCTTTTTATTGTTAACTAAATTTATATTAGTTACTATAAAAATTACATAAGAAAATAAAATATTAATGAAAAAATCATTTACTAACACTATTAAAGATTAAAATATTTTTTTATTAATGTTATTTTAAATCAATAATTATCTATATATTTTGAAGTAATTAATTAACTTACTAAAAATTTCAAAATAAATTATATAATACAATAAATCTCTTAACCCACTTGTTGGGTCTTTGGGTTTGGGCTTGTATGTTTGGGCCCGAGGACGACATAAGCCTAGCCTATCTCGTTTGAGATTAATGGTCAATGAAAGTGAATAGATTCAATGAATCTATCTAGTATAGTTTAGGACGCTTTAAAGACTATTCCAATTCCGTCCCCTCCCTTTACATTAGTTTTCAACAAATATTAAACGATGGGAAAGAATCAATGACCACGTTGATATAATGTTGATGTTCGGTTGAATCCAAACACATGGTAGGTGGGATAGCTTTGAATTCTTGAGCTCACACGATTTTGTCTTGAAAATACACTTTTGGGTTTATGAAAGTGTCATTATGCTATATAAGCAACTAAAACCCTCGTCTCCTAATCGATGTGAGAGTTTGACATCATTATATAACATTACTCATATTTTATTATGTCATTGTATTGCATCACTTTTGTATATATAATATTGGGTCCGTTTGGCGAACTCTTCTCCCATTATCGTATCCTAAAAACTCAAAAATGTATTTGTTTTAATATTCTTCAAAAATTTAATCATATCTTATTCAACTCAAAATATTTTACTTTTTTTCAATAAAAGTTTTAAAATTATCAAAAACACTCCATCCATATCTTAGCCATTGTTGATGATTAAATATCGGCCAGAGATCTGGTCATCTACGACGAGCAAGATATGGTCGTCAATTATCATAAAATGATTCTTTAAGTCGATTAGTTTTGTAATATTTGCAAAAGAATATGATCTAAATATATAGTTAATTTCAGGTATAATAACTACCATAGTATTTGTGAATAACAGGATGTATAGTATAGTTGTTGAGTTTATTATTCACAAATACTATTGAGTGCTTAATTTCAACAATATTTTTTCTTTAAACCAAATGAGGATCCTTGGATGGATGGTGATGGTGATGGTTGTTGAGTGCTTTACCTAACAATTTGCAAGTTCCGTCCACTTTCCTTCCCCATTTCTTCGAATATACAAGCAAGACGCAAGTGCAAACTCAGCCCTTTTGTCCTTCATCTCTTATTAAATTTACATAAAAAGCACTAAAGCTATATAATGAATAAAAGACCAAGCCAACCGAGATGAATTTTAATGTAAACAAAGACTTATGTCGGATAACTTTATATTTTAAATCAAAAGAGAAATCCTAAGAACACAGTACAACTCTCCCTCTGCATAATACCCTTTTGTTCCTGTCAGTGAATCAACAAGTTAATGAGGTCAGTCACCATGATTTTGAACTTTTTCTTGTAGTTATTTATAGTTAATACTGTTTGTTTGCCGCTTTGATTTTCATACATTAGATGGTTTATATGATTGATTTTGAATACAGAGTGCCAATACGCCGCTTTCTTTACATATTTTGTAATCTTTGCTATGTAAAAAAAACCTTCACTTGAACCTTTAGCTGGTTTCTTTTGTATCAGTCTTTAAAGTTTTTTGTGTCTCAGTGATTGTTAATTCGTAGTATATATTCCAGAAGTAAAAAATTTGTGATTATTTAGCAATTTTTCAATGTAAATTTGAATAGGTTCACTGATACTTTTAGTGCGTATCAATTTTTAGACGGATTTGTCATTAATTAACAAAGCTTGGTGAGTTTATGAGGTAGAAATTATGGGTTTCTTCCAATGTGTTGGAACCTTTTGTTTATGTCTAGTTCTTGTGTTGAAAACCTGTACTGCTGGCTCTCCACATATTGGCCAGATGTATCCTGGGTTTGAAGCATCCGCAAAAGAATGGAGCAATAATAATGGGAGATTCCTGCTATCCAACAACTTGATTTTCAGGTTTCGGCTTTTCCCATGCCTTGAATGATACACTTTCTTTGCTGGTTGTCAAACACATTAGCAGTGGAAGAGGGGTGTGGACTGCTAATAGAGGCAAATTGGTTGAAGATTCTGCTAAGTTTGTTTTTGACAAAAGTGGGAATGTTTCCTTGCATTGGGGAAATGATGTGGTTTGGTCTCCTGATACTTCTGGAGAGAAAGTTGCATCGATGGAATTGTGGGACTCGGGCAACTTGGTGTTGCTTGGGAACAGTGGGAGTATTCTTTGGCAGAGTTTTAGCAATCCAACTGATACCCTTTTACCTGGACAGGAATTCTCAGAAGGAATGAGACTTGGAAGCCGGCTGAACAAAGATAATATGAGAGTTTACCTTGAGTTCAAGTCTGGTGATTTGGTTTTGTATGCAGGGTATCAAACTCCACAAACCTATTGGTCATTGGCGAATGAAAGCCGCAAAACCAATAACAGTGTAGGTGGTAAGATTCAGTCTGCCATTCTGGAGTCTAATTCATGGAATTTCTATGATCAGAATAAGGCCTTGCTTTGGAAATTCATCTTCTCTGAAAATACTGATGGAAATGCTACATGGGCATTGATTTTAGGCTCTGATGGGGTAATCATATTTTCCAATCTTCGAAAGGGAAGCACATCTATTCCTGAGGCAATCAAGATACCACAGAACTTTTGCAGCACTCCTGAACCTTGTGGCCGATATCATGTCTGTTATTTCTTCAATCAATGCCAGTGCCCTGCATCTCTCAACTCTCGTTTCAATTGCAAACCTCCGATTGCTTCAACCGGTAATAGCTCCCGGAATTCAACAGAGCTTTTTGTTGTTGGCACGAAGCTTGATTATTTTGCACTTGCGTTTGTTTCACCTATATCAAGATACAGTCTTGACACTTGCAGAGAAGCATGCCTTCGTAACTGCTCATGTTCGGTGCTGTTCTTTGAAAATCATAGTGGGAATTGCTTTCTATTTGACAGCATAGGTGGTTTTCAACGTCCTCTGGAGGGTTCTGCTGGTTATGTTTCATATATGAAGGTCTCTCGTGCAAACGCTGGGGTAGATCCTAGAACTGAAGTAGGTGGGACTCGACGGAAACATATCCTCTTAGTTGTCCTAATAACTGTTTCCACCATTCTAGTAATTTCTGGTATTCTTTATGTCGGAATCTGGTATTACCGCAGGAAGAGAACATCAGTGGAAATTTCTCAAGAAAACTTTGAACAGGATAGTTTCTCGAACAATTTTTCTGGTATGCCTGTTCGTTTCAGTTATGATGACCTTTGTAGAGCAACTAAAAGCTTCTCTATAAAGGTTGGTCAAGGAGGTTTTGGCTCTGTCTATCTGGGGACACTGCCTGACGGTACTCAATTGGCTGTTAAAAAGTTGGAGCGCATCGGCCAGGGGATGAAGGAGTTTAGAGCTGAAGTAAATATATTTGGGAATGTACATCATATTCATCTAGTCAAACTCAGAGGCTTCTGTGCCGAAGGGCCACATAGGCTTCTTGTTTATGAATACATGGAAAATGGATCTTTGGATAAATGGATATTCAAGATCAATAAGGAGAACCAGTTCCTGAGTTGGGACACAAGATTTAACATCGCATTGGGAACTGCAAAGGGATTAGCTTATCTCCATGAGGAATGTGAAGCAAAGATCGTTCATTGCGACATAAAACCTGAAAATGTTCTTTTAGATGATAATTTCAACGCCAAAGTTTCAGATTTTGGTTTGGCAAAGCTGATGAACCGTGAAGAAAGCCTTGTATATACAACACTGAGAGGTACACGGGGGTACCTTGCACCAGAATGGATAACAAACAGTCCGATTTCAGAGAAAAGTGATGTATATAGCTACGGTATGGTCTTGCTTGAGATCATAGGAGGCAGGAAGAATTATGATTCAGGGGTTGATTCAGAGAAAGCACACTTCCCTTCTTATGCATTCAAGATGCAAGAAGAAGAAAAACTAAGCGAAATCATTGATCCGAGGTTAGATATCAATGAAAAAGATGAGAAAGTTGTCACTGCAATCAAAGTTGCATTGTGGTGCATACAAGATGAGATGCATTTGAGACCACCAATGAGCAAAGTAGTCCAAATGCTTGAAGGTCTCTGTGCTGTACCTCAGGCCCCTACGCCTTCTCAGCTGAATTCTCGGGCATACTCAGCTGGTATTAAATGGAGCAGCGATGATGGTAATTCATTGGAACCACTTAATGAAAATTACGGTGCACCTTTCTCAGACGCCTAACTATCATGCCCGAGATGATAGAAGCTGTAACTGTATGTATAATTTTTTTCATTGTGCTTATAAGTTATTTCTCATGAAACTGCTTGAATTTCACCATTATGAAAATTAGTCTCTCTTTCTGTGAAAATTTTCTATAGATATAATTACTATCTGTTCTAGTTGTGTTTTTTTTATAAAAGACCAATCAATCTCTGATCTAAATTGCATGTTGAAACTCAAAAGACATTCTGTTCTTTCTTTATTAAGTATCCTGGGTAGATTAGTAGTTTTGAAAATTTGCAACAGATTTAACGCTTAGATTCCCAAGAATATATTTTAGGAAACAAAAGGTTTCAATTCCTAAAATGGATTTCAATTCCTAAATTAAATGTATTTTTAAATTCCTACTAAGGAAAATATGATTATAGTATAATTTTCCTTTTTCTATAGGATTTGGAGGTTCATATCCATTACTATAAATTTAGGGTCATTGCATCCACAACCCACATCTTATTTCAAGAATTCTTCACTGATGAATCTCTTGAACTCTCAATCAATTCATTCAATGGCTTCGTCTCAAGCTAGTCTTCTTCTCCAGAAACAACTGAAAGATCTGAACAAACACCCTGTCGAGGGCTTCTCCGCCGGCTTATTGAACGAGAACAACGTATTCGAATGGAGTGTTTTGATCATGGGGCCTCCTGGAACGCTATATGAAGGAGGTTTCTTCAGTGCAATAATGAGTTTCCCTTCAAACTACCCCTGCAACCCGCCAACTTTGAAGTTTACTTCGGAGATCTGGCATCCGAATATTTACCCTGATGGGAAAGTTTGCATATCGATTCTTCATCCTCCGGGAGACGATCCGAATGGCTATGAAGTTGCAGCTGAGCGATGGAGTGCCGTGCACACTGTTGAGAGTATTATTTTGAGTGTTATTGTGATGCTTTCTGACCCGAATGTTGAATCTCCGGCCAACATCGATGCTGCAAAAGAATGGAGAGAAAATAGGGAGGTTTTTAAGAAGAAAGCTGCTCGCTGTGCTAGAAAATCAGAGGACTTGTTCCTTGGCCTTTAATTCTTTTTTTTTTCCTGTAAAATTTTAGAATTAACATATGATGTTTATTATCAAATTATCAAATTTTATTCAAGAATCTTTAGTTAATGTTATTAATAAATTCCATTAGATCGGGTGAATTTAATTTCTGGGAATATGGAAGAAAGCGTATGAAAAGCTATAACTAAACTAAGCCGGCAATTTTTTTTTTCATTAACTCCATCCACTGATTGAGAAGTTGTGATCAATCAATCCCAAACTTGTATTCTTTATATTTAAAATTTTGGATGTACTATCTGTTTTCAACCCTTTGAGCTAAATGCAATCAAAAGAAGGAAATTTATGGATTCGATCCATAGTCATCTATTTAATAAAATTACGAGATCACACTATAAGGATGTTTTCAATATCATTGTTTACTTAATAAACTACGAGATCATCTTAAAAGAGACGTTTGGTTGGAGGTTATTTCCTATTATTGAGGTAACATCATCTTATATGGTTTTTTTTTTTGGTAAGTATATCATCTTATATATTATTTCTTATTATTGAGGTAATGTCATCTTATATGTTATTTTCTTATATTGAGATAATATTATCTTATATGTTCTTTTCCAGTATTGAGATAATTTCATCTTATATTACTTAAATTAAGTAATTTATAAGATTCTAGTAATCTTTCAAAACTAATAATAATTACTGTTGGTTATATAGGTGGTAATCTGAATACCACTATTTTCAGATGCATTTTGTGACTACTTGGTAATCTTACTTTTGTTACAATTTTACCCCATATTAAAAAAAATTAGGACAATAATACCCTTATTTTGAAATTAATTTACATAAACCTGTCATTACAATTTTACCCCTAATTAATTAAGTTTTTTAGAGTAATGCCCTTGTATTTAAAACAAATTGCAGGCCACCCAGGACCACCGTTGCCTGCCAACCACCACCACTGGTTGATGTCATCAGAATGGTGCACGATCGATCGGATCTAGCTGATCGTGTGCTGATCTGACTGTTTTCGACTAGATCGATGATCGTTTCTGGCCAAATCTATGGCCCATGATCGGTAGGATCTATGGCACATGACAGGCCAAATATGATGGGTCGTGCCATGTTTCGACCACTGCCACCACAACCGATGGTGGTGGCCGATGGCTGGCAGCGGCTTGGGGTGGGCGGGGGTGATTTTGTAAGAAATTAAACATTTATGTGGCTGTGGTGTTTTAGCAAAATCTCAAATGTAAGGGGTTAAAATAAATGATTCAAAAAATAATAGTAAAATGATATTATATTAATATTTAAAATGGAAAGCAATTTAGTAATTTATATAACATACTCACAAATTTATTCCTCCCCCCAATTTATTCCAACCGAATCAAACACATTTCTCAAAACATTCTCAGTAATCTTCAAGGTAATTTATATTTCCATTAAGGGAGTGTTTGGATTGTGGGTATATAAGATAACATGGGTAATCTTCGTTTATTTTGCAAGATTCCGTGTTTGGTTTGCAAGTAATAAAATATTACGGAAATCTTTTATTGTAAATAGTGGTTACTGTTGGTAATGTGGGGGGTAATCTGATACCCTCCCCCACCCTTGAGATTAAAACATTACCTGAGTAATATGATTTTTCTACTCATTTTGCCCTTAATTAGAAACCATTTTGGACAGAATTGCCCTCAAATGTCTACCAAATAACAATTACCCAGCCCCCCTACATTTGAGAAATTAACTAAAATACCACAGCCACAACAAAGTTTAAAAGTTAACAAAACACCCGCAACCACCCAAGACCACCGTTGGTCGCCGACATCAGTCATCGTAATAGTGTACGACCGACGAGATCTGATCGGTCATGCATCGGTAAGGCATTTTCGGGCCATGAATTCGTGATCTATGGCCGGAAATGGCCAGATCTGCTGTTTCTATGGCCATTTCACGGCCATATCTTTGGCTATACAATAACTAATTCTCATCCATATGACAAACAGTTAAATTAATCGTTTAAACATAATTAATTTTACATAAATATGATTTGGGTTTGTTCTTGTTCAATTGTTTAAGGCGAGAGAAATTGGAAAAATATGGGTTTATATAAGTAGGATAATTGTGTAAGTAGATAAAATATAGGGGTATTAGTGAAAAGTAAATAAATAAATATATATATATATATTTTTTTTTTTTTAATATTATATACGGGGTGGGGGATAGGCATCACCCACCCCCGCCCCATCCCTGAGGACGGGGATTAAAACGCCCCCCACCCCCGCTCCTATCCCTGGAAAAACTAGGGCTTCCCCGTCCCATATGAGGTGGGTAGGATAGGTCCCCGGAATTCCGAAGTACATTGCCATGTCTATTCTTAAATCAGCATTCTTCCCATTTTCTTCCAAAACAACAAAATTTTTACATAGAATGTGATTCCACCTCAACACTCCTGAGATCTTGAAAAAAGTTGCCCTGTTTTCTTTCTATTACTAAAATTCAACAGTAGAAAAATAGTGTAATTATGTAGGAGATTAGGAGACTCTAGATAAATTTCAAGAAAGATATTTAACCGTAAAAAGTATTACTACAAGTGTGTGATGGATATTCATTTATTCCCTACCAATTCAACACTGCATAAACTTTTTGTATCAATTGGGCAATGTGATAAAGGCAGTAACAACATCAACTTGATATTTTTCAATGTATTATTAAGGCCAACCCACATGGGCCAAACTTGAAAAGTTCAAAAGCCAATTTTTCACATATAGAATGTTAAAGTAATGTGAAATGCGGTACTAAAGGTCCAATAGTAATTCAAATCAGACCCTACAATAGCCCCAACCTATTTACCAACAAACACTCTGATAATAAATAGATAAGATGGTTCATTGATGACATTCAATTCTCTATCTCAGCAGCTCCATACCTAATAATAACTTCAGAGCAGAAGACGACAACAACATCAATATATATATTACACGATCGTTATCTAACTTATCCTGATATCATAAATAAAACAAAGTGTAATTGACCCATCAAAACTTGAAGGGGTGCACCAAAAAATATCAAGATACAAACAGAGAAAATCAATTTCTCTGATGAAAGAGAGAGCGACTTTTCTGCATTAAAAGATATTATATTTGTATGTGTTAAAAGAGTTATCGGATTCTCAATTTTTCAATGTAAAGTACACCGACGCTTTCTTTAAGTGAAGATAAACTCATTTTAGCCAACAGCGACTCATATTAGCAACATCCAAACTGATGTTCTTTAGCATTTTTTGACCAAATCCAAAATTTAAAATCACTTTCAAGACTATCATTAGACTTTCAACAATCTCTTCTAAAAATTCATACTTTTACTTATCAATCTCAATCACTATTTCTGATAATCATCAACAATATTAATTTAAAGATGATAGTCCAGAATAAATACAATCAAAAATATATGTCGTATACTCTTTCAAGAAATTACTGGTTTGGTAAGATGACTATTATGAAATGAGTCATTACAATCTAAATACTTTTGACTTAATGAATAGGGATTCAGATAGACATGAGGAAATGAATTGGTTCTTGCATATTCAATCTGAAATCTGTTTCCTTTTCTGATTAATTTTGAAAATTTTCATCATCTAATAGACACCATATTTCACATATCTCCAATCTATAAAGGAGAGTTGTATTAATCCAAGTGACATATGCACACCTCTAATTGTCAGATGGATGCATATGTGTCAGTGTATGGAAGACTGTCATCTCTAGCAATCAAGTTTTCTGCAATCACACTCTTCCAGGACAGAGAATTCCATTCAACACGTAGGGGAACCTGACAACCCTCAACATTAGATTTCCTCATTGCATAAGCATAAGTACAAAAAAGATGTAAAAGCAAGTACTCTTTCACATTTTTACATATTTATGCTCCGTAAATATACAGTAAGTTGCAGTCAGCAAGTTACCTCTACTATTTCTCTTACCATTTTTCGGTTGCTGATATGTTATTTGGCTAGTTACAACTCCAGCTAGTGTTTAAAACAACTTTATGGATCTTCAAGAAGCAGCAGTTAAAGGAAGGTAGTGACGAGCTCCATGGAAGAAGTTTGGTGGAGACATACGGCTGTGGTCACTTCCATCTTCATCCTGTTCTTTTTCTTCTTCTTCTTCTGCATCCCACAGAAATTTAGCATATGATCCAAGCACATAACTGCAACAAAATTGAAACGTTCCACATCAAATTTCAGCCATATCTACAGATGAAAATGTGAATTAAGAGTTTGATCAAACAATTACCAATCATCCGGGGCAGTTTTGACAGCTTGATCAAAGTAAACTTCAGCTCTGTGAGCATCTTGATGTGATTGCCATATCAAATCAGCATAGAGTGACAAGACATTTCCATCACTTGGGTTAGCCAAAATTGCTCTTCCACACAACTCCTCAGCTTTAGCAAAATCTCCTCTAGCCTTCTCATCACAAAAAAAAAAATCCCACTAAAACTCTGATCGCATCAAACCAAAAGATTAAATTAAGAATGAAAAGATCTTATCTAATTTACCTCTTTCAAGAACTTGGCATAGTTTCCTAGCAAAAGTGCATTTCCAGGATTTGCCTCGATCATTTTCTGATAATAAGCATCAGTACTATTACTCTTATTATTCTCAAAGAACCCAGAACCACCACCATCACCACCACCCCCACCACCACCCCCACCACCAGCCCCATCTCTACTACCACCACAAATTTTCCCACCATTACTCCCCATACCACCACCCATCACCATAGTTTGTAAAACGCTATCTTCTTCCAACCCACCTCCTTCTTTATTATCATCGTCATTCACAAGAAGTTTCTCTCCCAACCCTAGAACTCGAAAACAGTCTTTGAATTCTTGGACTTGGTAATATTTTCTCTTCATCAAGCTCTTTACTAGATGGCGGAAAGATGTTCTTTTTCCGCTTTGGCAGGTCCGGCGAAGCTGTTAAAAGCTTCTTCGTTGAGTGATCATCAGTGGATTGCGGAGACCACTGAAATGGTGAGTTTGATAAAGAAACTGACTTGGTTCTTTGTAAAACCTGAAATTCCGGCTCCGGTGAAGAGTCTTTACTGCACTTGGGCAGCCACGAATTCAAAATTGGTGTAGATGAGCTTCTCAGAAGCATGACTAAAAAAGTGGTTTTGAAATAAGCAGTTTCGACAGGAAGCACTTATGGGAAGTGAGAAGACGGTGTTGAGTGAAGAGAGCAACAAAATACAAGTTGCGAGGGGACAGAGGGAGGGTTTTATATAGAGTAAGAAGAAGAAATCTGGGCCGTTGGATTAAGCCAAATGATAAGTGAAAAAAATACCGATAGTACAGATGTGTTCGTATGTGCTGTCATTTCTGTATAAACCCACCTATCAAACATGGAAGTGTAAGCTGCATACGGCCTCTAATCAAGTGACACGTTTCACGATTCGGGGGAGATGGGCCCGCCATGGGGAGGTTGATTTATTAAGGGTTTTGTCTTGTTGGAGAGAATGGACGGTGGAAGATTGGTATTGGTAAATGACAGAAATAATAGAACTGTGTATGTGATAAAGATTGAAGTGATGCTGGTAATTGTACTTCCCAACCGGAGACTGACACGTTGTAGGGTTCGAAAGATGATTAGAATAAGGACTAGCTATGAGTTTGCAGTTTCCAGTTGAGATGTAGCGCCCACACCACACCCACCACTTCCATTTATCAACACTAGAACAACTTGTTTTCTTTCATAATCCATAGTTTTCTGCATTCGTTTTCAGAGTTCATCGAGCCTATTACAACAGAGAATTAATTTACAGGGCATAAATTTTCGTCACATGTCCTGCGGGTGTGACTATGCAAATGGAGAATGAGCTCTTGTCACGTGTTATGTGACGATACATTTCTATCCAGGTCATGTGTAACACGGAAAAACAAATTACTTCATTTGTAAGATTGTCATAGATTATTCCAACAGTAAAGTTTAGGATTGAACTGTCATCCAGATCACGTGTCACCTTATGAGGGGACTACTTCACTAATAAGTCTCTAATAAAGGGTAGTTTATCAAGCCATGTGTAGTGTAATGAGAAGGTTGTTTCATGAGCAAAACCATTCATGCAACAATATAAATAGGGGTCTCTCACGCCAAATGAAATAAGAGATCCCAAAATTTCATTTTCTAACTAAGAGCAATTGTCTCACTTGAGAGTAAAAATAAGATAACAGTAAACGTAAGACACAACAAAAGCAATAAGATAACAGTAGACGTAAGACTTGCATCTTGCATCCGAATTACTTTAAAAATTCTTTTTGTCTGCTATTTTTATTTATTTGTACGCATTATTATTATTATCACTCATTGATTCAGCATCATATTTCTCGATCTCCTTCATTTTTCCTCGTCACCAAGCAATCGGTGGCCTTTCTATAGAATTAAGAACAGTTTTTGCAATTATCTCCATCAAGGGACAAGGACGAGGATGGAATATCTGGTATATTGTCGTCCATAGTGACAATATTATATGTAGCTTGTGTAATAATTCTGTTCTCCAAGCTTAAATCAACAACTTATAAATTCTTAAAAAATAAATAGAAAAATAATTTTCAACTTGCAATCGTAGATAATGCCACTTACCAGCCGCAATAAGTCATATTAAGCTGTTTCCACCAAATTAAGCATGCTTATCGCTATCGTGACAAAAAATAATTAATAATGCAAACATCAAGTCCCACTAAGGAAGCATCATATATTATATTATACACCCAAATAAAGAAATATGATTATATCATAGTTTACATCTTCAAATATCCTCCTCATGTTAATAATACAGATTTTCTAGAGATTTCTTATCTATTCATTGGATTGCAAATAGGAATTTACAAATTTCATATTTAAAAATACTCATTGCTCTTTGAAGAATTATTCGCTTCAATTTTTTTTTTTTTCTCAATTAATCCCTTGAGCTCATTAAACACTTTATAAGCCTTAATGTTCCAAGTGGTAAATCATAAATGTGGATAGGTGTCCCTAATGTGGTTTGAACCCAAGAAATCAATGAAAGTAGTAAACCTTCTTAACCACCAGATCAACCCCTTGAAATTGTTCATCTCAATCTTCATTCCCTCTAAATTTTGATATCAATATTGATTAAATATTATAGGAAAACCATTCTTTTATAAGAGAATAATAACACTAATTAAAAGTATGGTGTTGTCCATATGGATGAGACCAACATAAAATATTAGCACAAGTTGCAGAAAATTCAATATTGTTTGACATAAAAAAATGATAGGATAAACGAAAGAGAAGGAAACAAAGGCATCATTCTCATCTTTGTTGCATTGCAAATAATCAGGATACCCGGATGAGTTTGACTTATTCTATAAAGAAAATAAGAAAAATAATAATAATTTTTTAGATAATGAAATGGCTGATGTTGAGAGAATGAGAGTGATGTGTAGTGGGTATGTTTGGATTAAGAATATCTTTTTGTCTATTATGTAGTCTCCAAGTCAAATTTGATGTTAGGAGGATCTAAATACATCAAATTTTCAATATAATTAATTCTTATTTGAATGATCAAATACAGTAAAAAAATATTGTTACAAAAAATGATGAAATAAATAAATTTTTAAAATATTTATTCTTAAAAGAATAAGTATATAACTTTTTGTGGGTGTAAATAGCTCTAACTAGAGGTGAAATTGAGTCGAATATTTGGCTACTCGAACTCGACTAGATTGCTACAGTACTCCAGTATATGAAATCGAGTTCAAATTCGAGTCTGACCAAGTCTGAGAAATCGAGTTCAAACTCAAACTCCATACATAAAATTAGAATTCAAGTTTGAATTCAAACTCATATAATCGAGCTTAATTGAGTTTTAATCAAGCTGTTCGAGTCGAGTTGTACAGTGATTGAACTCGACTCCAATTAATATTCAAGTTATTTGAGCGAGCAACTTGGCTCGGTTTTCACCCTAAGCTCTACCATTGGGGAAAGGAAAAAAGAAGAAAACTTGGTTTTGTTTGCTAGTAAGAGTGGGATAATCCGACTAACCAAACCAGATAAGGCAAGGAACCTGAACCAATTATTTGGTTTAGACAAAATACAAACTGAAACCAGACCTGTTTATAGAATAAACCGATTGTAAACCGAACCGAATATTCGGTTCGGTTAACCGGTTTTCAAATTCACCCTTAATATTCTTCAATTTTTACATTCAGAACAGGCGAGCAGTTGAGGATTGCAGATCTGAATGGTGATGGAAACTATAGCTGCGGTTGACTGCTATGATGTCGTTGTTGTTCCTAGTTCAAGGAATAAATCCAGCGCAACGCAACAGCTGTGGACTGTGGTCTATGGGTGAGTGGGTGGTTGTTGTGGTGATGTTGTGGACTGTGGGTGAGTGGGTGGTTGCTTTGAACTACAGCACAACAACTGTGGACTATGGTTGTCGTTGGTGAGTGGTGATGCTGGGTATCGGCAAATTGGATGCTGGATGGGTTTGGAGTTTGAGTTTGGTGATGGCCTGATGGTAGGGGTGTTCGGTTCCGGGAACCCTACACTTTTTGAAGGAACCGGAACCGATGGTTCCTTGAAATTTGGAACCGAAACTGGAGCTGACGGTTCCGGTTCCTAGTACCTAGAACCAAAACTTGTAACAACGGTTCTAGTTCCGGTTCTAGGTATCCTGTAAAATTTCTTACCCCCAAAAGTTTTTAAAATGGCAAAATAACCCTTAAAAATTTACAAATAACCCCCGCACCTAGCACTTGTTAACCAAAATAAAATTACAAATTATAAATTCAAAATTACAAACTCCATTACTTTGTAAAGATAGATTCTTAAAAGTCAAACCAATTTACTTTAAATGTTATGAAATATAAATATAAATGTATTCACATTATTTTTTCTACAAAGGTTTTTATTAACCTCCTACTCTTTAATTTTATTTTTATATTAGTCTCGGTTCCACGATTACGGTTCTGATTACGGTTCCTCAACTATAGGAAGGCTGGAACAGCGATAACGGTTCCAAAAATTTGGAACTGGAACCTACCCGTTGACGACTAGTTCTGGGTAGGAACCAGAATCAAACCCTGAATACCCGCTGGTTTTGGTTCTAATCGGTTCTTTTGAACACCCCTACCTGATGGGTGTGGACGGCGCTGTTGGCAAAGTGCAAAGATGGAGTCTATTCTGGAGTGTGGAGACTGGAGGTGGAGAAGAGAAATAGAGAATAAGAGTAAAGGGATGAGATATTGCAAAACATAAAGGCGAAATAGAGAATAAGAGTAAAGAGATGAGATATTGCAAAACATAAAGGCGAAATAGAGAATAAGAGTAAAGAAATGAGATATTGCAAAACATAAAGGCAAAAAAATCAAAACACATTTTGCTTATATACATAGGGATAAAACCGGTTCCGGTTAACCAATTTGGAAAATAGAATGTTTTAAAACTTGGACCCGACCCAATCGGTTCAACTGGGACCTGGCCGGTGAGTCGGGCCAGGTGAGGCTTAGACCCGTTATTATGAGTCTGCCCAGTTGCACCCGCGTTAGGACCGCGCACTGTAGCACCCACCGATCTAACCGTTATTTTAAAAAAACCAAGTCAGCTAATTTAAATTAAACATTTAAACCCCCATCCCAAAGCAAATATCAACGATTCCCCCCATTTCTCTCACTTTTGGTCTGAAACTGAAATCTTCCACTGGAGTCTCCCTTTCACCGTCAACTGCTTAGTTCGTCATCAGCTAGGGTACTACAAATCTCCTCCCATTTCATGATCTTCTCTGTCCTCTCTTCACTCTTCTTCACCGTTAATCTACTTTGTTCATCCATCATCGTCGATCTCGGAGCTACACCGTCATTCTCGTCTTCTTCTTGCCCTGGAATTGTCGCCTCTTCCTCACATTTGCTTGATCTTAGCAGTTGACTCTTCACACTTTTACAGCACAATTGACATTGTTCACAGTCGAGCTCCACCTCTCCAACAATCAACTGTCAACGGCAGCTCATCTTCACTAGAACCAGGTAAATGTCACCTTACTAATGTACATTCCAGCAACAAACCTTTAATTTTGTTTATTAATTGCTTTCCTTGGATATTCGGTCAAGTAGTTCGAAGAGAGTGCTTGAAGTTTCCTTTCAAAGTTTCTATTGAGCTAAAAATAATGAGTAGAATGTAGCTTGTGTTGGATTTTAATATTTTGGGATGTTGGTTACACATAGAAATGAGTTGTGATGTCGTTGTTTTTGAAGAGCAGATGAAGAAAACTTTATGAAATGGGCAGAATGAGAAGTGTTGAATGTTGAGACTTACATGTTAAAAATTTGAATGGCTAACCTCATTGAGTATGAGTTATAATTGCATATCAAATTTTAGCACTTTTGTTTATTTATATGTATGATATTATAAAGGCATTGTTGGTGGAATTGCTTTTAAATAGGCTAATAGATTTAAATTAAAGATGTTGATTTCATGGAAAGTGACGGCTTAAGGTTCTTGGAAATTTTTTTTTTTTTTTTTAAGGTTAAATAAAAAGGGGTCAATGATGATAAATGAACACTAACTTATTATGAATTAATCAAACATATTGAATCTTTAATTTAATTTATGAAGATGTTTTCGATTATGATCGATACTAACTTATTTGTTATTTGTGTCGCCAAGGTAGAGATCAAGATTAAAGACAAAGAATATGTTATCATCTGGGTCTTGTCAACAATCTAATTTCCATGGAATGTTTCACAATCTTTTCGAGGAAGAAATGATATAGCATGGGGGACATGTTAATGAGGGCGTGGATGAAAATGGGAAGAAGATATTAACATGTCTTTACTGTGGCAAGATAATCAGAGGTGGAGGAATTTATCGAGTGAAATTACATCTAGCGGGTATAAAGGGGGAAGTTGGAAAGTGCTCTAAAGTTCCTTTCGATGTTAAATTCAAGATTGAAGAAGCACTAAATGAAATTGGGGCCAAGAATAAACAAAATGTTGAACTTCGTAAGAATGTCAATCCTTATGGAGCTAGCGTATAACAATTTGAGGGTGATATGTTAGATGAAGATCAAGAGTGTGAAGAGGTTTCTCCATGTCTAGCTCCAACTTCAACTTTCAAGCACTAAGAGAAAAAGATCTATTGGGATAGGTGATTGTTTTGCTCCAAGGACTAAGCCTGAGTCTCAGCCCTCAATTAAGAGCGTTTTAGTCGGAAAAGAAGCTAAGTGGAGAGCGGACATGGCTGTTGAAAGGTTATTTTATGATTCTTGCATCCCAATTAATGTTATTAATTCAATTTATTTTCAACCTATTGTGGATGCTATAACTGCAATTGGTCTTGGGTATAAAATTTCAACTTATCATAATTTGTGTGTAAATTTATTGAGAGATGCTAGGAAAGAAAAGCAATTACTTATTGATGGTTACAAGAAAACTTGGGACGATGTTGAATGTACTTTAATGGCTGATGGTTGGACAGATAATTCACATAGGTCACTGATTAATTTTCTAGTGTACTGTCTTAAAGGAGTATGTTTTGTGAAATCAGTGGATGCTTCAGATGTTGTAAAGGATGTTGCAACATTGTTCAGCTTGTTTGAGGAAATAGCTTTATGGGTTGGACCAAACAATATTGTCCATCTTGTCACTGACAATGGAGCAAATTATAAAGCTACTGGAAGAATGTTGTCTAAAAAATATAGCAGTATTACTTGGTGTCCTTGTGCAGCACATTGCATCAATTTGATGTTAAAAGACATAGCTGAGATAAGTCATATAGTTAACCTTTCGAAACGTGCATCTGAGGTTACAAAGTTTGTGTATTATCATTCCTTTGTGCTAGCTTTGCTGAGGAAAAAACATGTTATATTCCTTTACCTCATATGTTTATAATTTACATTGTCAAGTCATATTATATATGTACATTTTTTAATAATTTACCAAGTACTAACATCTATTGTTTATCACTTGAATAGGGTTGGACAGAAATTATACGCCCAAGTGCAACCAATTTTGCCACAACTTTCATTGCATTGAGCAGCCTACATCAACACAAACATGACTTGCAATCTACAGTGAAAGATAAAACTTTTGTGGAGTCTCGATATGCAAAAACTAATAAAGGCAAAGCCTTTATTTCCATAGTTGTAGATAACCGGTTCTGGGATGACATTGATATAATTTCCAAAGTTGTGAGTTCATTGATGCATATGCTCCAAATTGTAGACTCAGATGAGAGGCCTTCAATAGGATATGTGTATGATGGCATGTACAGACAAGGATGGGGATCAAAAAGCTGTTAAAGAACAAGAAAAATTTGTACAAGCCTTATACAACAATTATTAAGATGCGTTGGGATAGGATGTTGCGCTGTGATATTCATGCAGCAGCATATTATTTGAATCCTGTTTTTAAATATGACGAAGATACTTTTTCCAAAAAACCTAAGGTCATGTATGGTTTCCTTGACACTATTGACAGTAAAGCAAGTGCATTCAAAATGAGCAAGACAACATTACTAGAGGAGTAAATTATATCGAGACCGTCTAGAAAGCTTTTCTCGTGAGCTTGCTCTTCAAACTTGTAAAACCACACGACCGGGTATGTAATAGTTATTAACTTTTTAAGTCTAATTTTTAAGTTATGAAATTGTGTTTATTTCTTATGTAATTTATAATTTTATTCTCAATTAGATGAATGGTGAAAGGACATTTGGGTTTAGTGCTCCAAATTTGCAAAAGTTTGCAATCAAAATTCTAAGTCAAACTTCGGCCTCTTCCGGATGTGAGCGAAATTGGAGTGCTTTTGAACGCATACATACTAGAAAGAGGAACATATTAGAGCATCCACGGTTGAATGATTTGGTTTTCACTCATTATAACTTGCGTTTGCAAAATAGGTATAAAGCCTTCTTCATTTTGTTATTTTCATTGATGTCTTTATTGGTCATGATTTGAATATTTAATTCTGCTATTTCAAGAGTTGTTACAAGAAAATTACTTATGATCCTATTGATTATGAGAGTATTGATAAAACTGAATGGTGGATAGTTAATGAGGAAGAAGAGGTTGGTGAGCTTAATTATGATGAATTGGAACAATCATTATATGGAGAAGGAGCTATTCATATAGATGGTGGTGATCACCCTTCTTATTATGACTCAATAGATGCTTTAGAAGGTTGTTTCCAATTTTTTAAGCAATCTCAATTTGGTGGTAGCTAGTTTATATTCAATTAGTTTAAATGGGAAGATTTAACTTATGGATTTTCCTTTTTTGCTAGAATTTTTTGTAGATGATGTTGCCGATGTTAATAATAATGACGATCATCTGTCCGATGGTGTGTGAACTGTGAATTTTAATTGAGGATGGAATGATGGATTGAAGACCATTGGGTGAAGATCATTTTTTGTTAGAATGTTGAAGTGTTGAAACAACTATTATGTGATTTCTTCCTTCATTTTGTTATTTTGATTTGTAATTTATTGTATTATTGATGTAATGATGTTTGATGATGCTTTGCTAATGGACTTTTTATTCGGATTTCATGATGTGGATCCAAATTCTGGAATTTTGCATTCTGTGAACAATAATGTTGCTGACGTCATCATGCTGACAAGAGTTTATGATTTGGATCCAAATTTTGGAATTTTGCATTCTGTGAACAATAATATTGCTGACATCATCATGTCAGCATGATGACGTCATCGGTTGAACTAGCTGGTTCAACCGATCGACCCGTGACCCAACAAGCTTGTCGAGTTTTGTCTCGAGTCGATTTTTAAAACATTGGGAAAATATCCCAAACCGAACCAGTTTTCTGGTTTTTAAAATCCTGCAAACCGAAGAGCCGAACCGATTTACAAAAAAACTTAATTTTCAGTTTGGTTTTCGGACTATTTCTCCCACCCCTATTTGCTAGTTAAAATCTTGGGCTATTTAGACATTCTTGGACCGAAATTGGGCCACTAAATATTCCCCGGTCAAGCCCATCGCATATTTTCATGCATGAATCATAAGTTATGCTTCTAAAACTTGAAATAAATCTCCAGGGATTTCTTATGGTAACCAAAGTACTTCTAGAGTACTTTCTGTTTTTTACATTTTAGAATCCGAACCCTGGATGAATTTGAACCAACCATGTAAAATTGGCACTATATCATGCCCAAAATCTGCAAAATAATGTAGAATAGCCGGGTTCCAGGTATCATTCATTTCCTTACGTAGAAGGTGAAACAAATTCAAAGTGGCCTTCCCTGGAAAGTGGAAACTACCAAAGTTGATTAAAAGGTCACAGTCAGGATATTTCGTAGCAAGGACCTGGATCTAAGTGCTTGGAAGTTGGAAACCTGTAGATTGCCTACCTTTGGTAATTCCAGGACCACTCAAATCAGCCAGAGAGCTCCAAGTATCTGGAACCACATTATGCCACACCTAACAGAATCATTTTGCAGTTGCTATCAATCACAAAAGAATATAATACAAATTCCAGCTCTTCAGGAAATCAATCATATGCCCCCTTTGCCCTTTACCTGTGATTCAATCTCATTATCAAATCATTATTTTGTTCCAATGAACCAAAGGTTGTATTCATAGTGACAACATTTCAAATTTGATTCCCCGAAAAGTAGAAACATTATATGTAAGATGGTATATGAAAGAATTTTAGTGAAAAGGCAACAATGAGGCAAGACATTGTCATAATACCAGCAGAAGAAAAATTGTATTTTAGAGTTCTGAAATTTTGTTCAATACACGTTACAAAAGTGAAGACAAATTCAAACAAGTTTCTGATCACTAAGTATGTAAACAACGATGAATTTTCTTCATGTATTCCTAATATTGCTTCAAGTCTTACATATATACAGGATAAATGCTTCTTGGTCATCTTTTAAACCTTGATCCCCTTGTTTCGTCTACCATTATTCCTCTTATCAAATGCAGAAGCCCAGAAAAATAGAGACATCCAGAAAAGAACTGCAAAGAAGATCCGAACACGATCTTGAAGTCTAGAGAAGCCTGTAAAGAGAAATATATCATAAAATGCCAACTAGAGAAACACGATTTCAAAAAAAAATCGATAGTAATTCTGAATTTTAAAACACAAGCAAGAAAGGGAAGATTCAGTCAAATAAAAAAGGCTTAATTCTATCAGCAATTCAACTCTTACCCATAAGGAAGAAAATATTAACTAGAAAACATAACGTGCAATAGTTCACTTGTTATGTTACTTAGGAGAACTTGTTATTCCCTAACCTCCAAACCATCCACTACTCATATGAAGTACCATATATTCAATATGATATCATGATAACACCACTAAGTGATAATTCAATTTGAAACCATGCACAAGGTTGGCGGGACAGTTATCAATTTATTTGGTAATAATCTTGAATGCACTGAATCTACAAACCACAACTTCTCACCATAACATATTGTGAGAGCATATATTTCTGTAAAAAATTGCATGATCCACTAATATCTACCATGTTACTAGATGAAACAAGTCAGTATCTTATTTGTTGTCATTATCACAAATTAATACACAAAGGTGAATCTGATATAAAATCTTGTTGGGGCTAAAACAAATTTCCCAACTTCTCCATACTAGGAATCAATATTAAGCCTCTCTTGCTACCCATCACCCACAAATTGTTCTGAAGCGTTACTACATCCATAGTACATCTCATCTGCCTCTGCCAGGCCGGTTAAAAAGTCAAAAAGAAGTAGAGAAAAAGAACAAGAAACGCAATCACCTAGATTTCTTAACCAACCACTCCTGATAGCAATTCAAAAACTAGATGATAAGTTTATTCATTTCTTCTGAGCTTCATCTATTCTTATAGTTAGCTTCATCTATTCTTATAGTCATAGAATTAAAGCCTCTATAATTCAATTAAGAAAGACTATCCAATACTACACATTGATGACCAACAGCCCATTACATTAAACCTATGAATTCTCCTAAAAAAAAAAAAAAAAAAAAAATCCCTACTAATAACAAACTAGAATCTCTAAACTCATACAAGTATCGTGTTTCAAGGTAAAAGCATATCAAACTCAACAACCCAAAAAACTTCTAACACTAAAACATATTATACATGTCTTTGTGCAACTATAATACTAAACAGACATAATTTCAAGGGAGATATTCAACTAAACCACACACCTCAGGTTCAGTTGAACATCAGGCGGATAAAAGTTCCAATTATTATTATTATTATTTTTTTTAGTTTTTTTATCACAGGCCATTACAGGGGTGATTTATGAAATAAAAATTTCTGAAAGCAAGTTACGGGAGGATGGCTTGTGATTAAAAAAATCGAAACTTTTATACGCATGATATTAAACCAAACCTCGAGGTGGTTTCTGAAAATTTCCCTAATTTCAAGCATATAAATATTTCATTTAAAACATTTTCATACAACAATTCGCTACTGTAACTAACTAATTTCCAAGGAATAATTTACATAAACCGAAAATTTCAAGCTCGAAATTACATATTAATTTCCATAACTTAAAATCACAGAAAATTAATTAAAAGAAATGCTTAATTAAAGCAAACTAACCGGCGAGTTGGACGGGATCTTGTTGGGGAGGCGGGTCGGACGGGGGCGGGCCGGGACTAGCGGCGAGACAACGGCGGAGGCGAGGAGCACTCGGAGACGTACAGATGAGTTGGAGAGATGGTCGACGGGGATGAGGCGGAAGCAAGATGGACGGAGGAGATTGATTTGTGTGGAAACCCGTAAACGGTGATTTAAGGCGTGTGTACGGCGTCGGAGAAAGAATGTCCATTTTGATTTTTTTTTTTTTTTATTTCAGATTTTCAGTGTGTGATATAGTGAAAAAAGTATGAGGTGGGTTGGGCTTAGGGTTGCTGATTGTTGGGCCCAAAATTTACCTGCATTGTTGATATATATATATATATACACACATTTGCATTGTTGATAAAATTTGATAGCGTATGCATCCGTAATTCAATAGACTATTACAATATCATTAAATTGATATTAAAATATCAATTATATTGTATGTTTAATTTACTCTTTTACACAATTTTTTATTTAAGTTACCAATTTCCTTTGCATCTTCTCTTTGATGTGATATTACAAAGTTTTACCCTTGTCCATTAATTTTTTTTTTTTTTTTTGAATGATAGGAAGGTGTCTAAACTAGTTTATGTGTACCTTAACTGATCTCTCAAGACTTTGAAACTACCGATTAAGTAAAGTTTCAATAACTTCTTATCAAACTATTTGATCACTCAAAAAAAAAGTTTCTATCAAACTATTCGATTACTCAAAAGTAGTTGTCCATTAATTTTTATAGCCTATCTGTCCCAAAGTATTTATGAAACTTGTGGTGCATATAGGATGCACATAGCATTTATTCCGTGTTGGATACAAGACTATATTCAACAACCCATTTAATTCAAGATATGAACATTCATAAGACAAGACAGCTTTCAAAATTCAATGCCACTATAATTTAAGATAGAACCCGGAAGACGAAAATGTAAATGCAATAACTTTATCAGGGCGTCTCAAAAACATTTGTGACTCTAGACAAGAGTTACTTTAGGGCCTATTTAATAATATAAGCATATATTAAAAAATTATTTCAAATTAATTTTTCTTGCTTTTTGAGATGCAAAATCACTAATTAAATTTTTATATTCAAGTTTAGAAATCAAATTTTTTTCAATTGATAATATAGTCAAATTATCTAATCTTTTTTGTGAAGGCGAGAGGTGGACAGCGGGCTATCGGGGTCAGGTAAGTGAGGGGTTTTGGGGATGGGGCTAAGGGGGCTAAGGGGACGAAGATGGTGGTGTCGGGGAAGGTCAACGACAGCGGATACATGTCAAAAATGGCTGTCGCACGCAATGAAGAATGAAAATGGGTTGCGAAAATCAGCAAAAATCGACCAAATTGGGGGTTGTCAAGGTTAGGAAAACGTTTCGGAAATGATTAAGTGATGAATCCAGTCGATTTTGGTGAGAAAATTGATCGATTTTGGTAGAGAAAATGAATCCAATGATTTTGGTGAGAAAATTGATCGTAATCATCACTTTAACGCCGACAGGGACACTATGGCAGTGTAGAGGGGTGGAAATGTAATGTTTTCATCATTTTAGGGATTGAATGGGTCTTTTGAAATTTTAGACATTTAAATAACTAGTTTAGTTAATATAGGGGTGTGAATGAAAAATATGAAACATGGTTTTTTTGTAAATTTATGTAAAAAAAATTATAATGAATTTGGGCCTTTTCGGCTTTTTTGGGGCCCTTTGGACTGGTTTAGATAAAAAATTATAAACTTTTTTAGGCTCAATAGTATTTCTGTAAATCTTTTTAAAAAAATCTTAAAATAATTTTGAGCCAATTTTTGGGGCTTTTTTTTGGGGGGCCCTAGGCAGGTGCCTCACCTGCCTACCCCTTGGGCCGGCCTTGAACTTTATTGGGTTAGATAATGGTCTTTTTGTAGGATTGGGTATAACTCTCCTTTCCAGAGAGCGTCCGCCCTCTTCAGCTATTCCCCCCCATAGGGCCCCACTGAGCCCTATTGCGTGGACTCGAAACACCATCATTGGCTATCCTTCCTCAGAGAGCCCATTGGGCCTTGTTACATGGACTCGAAAGGTAGGGCCTATTCTAATACCGTTTAATAGGAACCGACTCTTAAATGATAGGAATTTGATTAAGCAATCTGCCTTTGATAGAAATTAGGTTGGGTAGTAGGTTTTTTTATAGACTTAGGTAGAACTTTCCTTAGAATACCGACTTGTCAAAAGAGGGTATCTAACTCCTTATAAACCACATAACCACCTATTTTTCCTCACAATGTGTGATCCTAGCACACTACATTATGAATTTATGATCATCATGATCAGCTCCCATCTATCTTGTTTTTATTATGAATTTATATTATTATTACTTGATATCATCTGAATTTATTATTCATTGAACCAAACATGGAAATCGCATTTATGAAAATTTGATCTGTCTCTTTCCCAGTAATGGGGAGAGAAAGAGATTGAAACGACAAGTCTTTTAAATGTTAGATTGTACAGTATGCATGCATTAAAAAAGAAGAAAACAAAAGCAACTACCCAGAAAAATTCTGAAACACCAAATATAATTTATTAAGTAAAGTAATAATTATTAACATATAATATTACATGTCTTAATAAACTATGTCACGGACAGCAGTATCATCCATCTTACACAGAACACACTCAACATGATGATGATGGTGATCAGAAGAAAGATGGAGATTCCTTCCCTCAGAGATTCACCTAATCATTATTTCTTGGAAGGAGATAACTAATAACATTTAATATTTGATAATATTAAAAAAAAAAAAATTCTAAGGCTCAAAGAGCTTATTGCCGCATTTGCATTTCCATGTTTGGAGATAGTAACTTTCATCATCTTCAAGATCATGATCTGATTTTGCTGATCTCTGACGACCCTTTTTATCGTCATGAGAAACAACAAGAGTCGCGGAACACGGCCTGCAATTGGAGCATTTGTGAACACAAGTCGGAGGCCTTGAACCCAATCTCTTTTTAATCTCAGATAAACTCTTTTCATCATCAGGAACTTCACCAGAAACTGCAGAAACTAAAACAAAAAAACAAAAAACATGCAAGTCTGAAAACTAATAACTAAGCTTGAGATTATTATTTAAGGAATAGGGTTAACATTAATTGATTCTTTACCTGATTTGAGTGACAGAAACGTGATGAGCAAAAAGATGAAAGCCACAGTGAGAACTGCTGCTTCTGAGCCAAGTGGGTAGTTTTTTCTTGAAGGATCCATCACCATGATTTGATAGAGTTTTCTTTTTTCTTTTTACCTGAAAGGTTACAGTGAAGAAAGGGATGTGAAGAGAGAAGAACAGGAGGACGTTGAAAAAGGATTGGATATGGGATATTGATTAAATATGGGAAGGAAGAGATGTGGAAGATCGAGGATATATTTACAAATGTACGGTGTTTTCAAACACCGTTTTGCCTGTAGAAGAGGAGACATGACTCTGATTCCATGGCTTTCTCACCAATCAAACACTTTTCCTGTGTTGAAAATATTAACTCATTTCCCCTTCTTGGTCCCCTTCGGAAACTGGTGAAAACTCTGAACTTTAGGCCTTTGTGAATGACTCAAGATACTTTAATTGGTAATTCATCAACCTTTTAAAACCATTTCATTGACCCAATAAAAAGATAATAATAAAATTAAAGTACGAATAATTATGTTATGACAGGATTACTACTTAACAACAGAACTAACCTGCTTCTTAAACTCACGGATAAATTAAAATATAAAACATATAATCTGTATAAATATAATAAATGTTTTTTTGTTTCATTGAATACAGATAAGAATATTTTTATTATCCCAAGAACTTTCTTTTTTAACTTGGTGAATAGAACGAAACATGGCAGAAGTTGAACGTGGAAACTTACTTTTAATGTACAGAGAAGAAAATTTGTCGTTTCGGAAAACAGTTTGCATGAATACAACATAAAGATTGATATATATATATATTTGTTATGTAAATACAATATCTCGTCCATTTCTTCAGGTGTCCAAAAAAAGGCCACCTGCCCTTTATCTTTACGTACAGGAAATAGTCAGTTGTTTTTTTATATTATAAAAACAGTTCTTGCAGTCTGGCAAATAAATGAAAAACAGCTCCAAGAGTGGCCCAGGTGAAAATGAAAATGCTTTACACCTTCGTCTTTTGACTTACATCTCAAGGGAATTTTGCTTTCTACCATCTCTTTAAGTACCAATTAACAGTAAAAATACTTCTAATAAGGTTAATCTCATATTTATGTCAAATTCAACTTGCAATTGTTGCAGTCTTCATATTGATACTAAATACTGCATAAGTAATATATATCTTAGTAAATGTTGTCGCAATATGATCTTTAATTTCACATGATCAGAAGAAAGATAGAGATGTATACCCAATCAGTATTTGTGGGGGCACATTATGTTACGAAACCATTGGATATCGGCTTGTAAAGGGAGGATGCCCACGGTGGCCCATCTTCCCAGTTGGATGACTTTACCAATCTCTCTTGCCCACGGGTAACCCCATCCCCAGGTTGCCTCGCCCTCTACGAGGGCTTGTTCTACATGGTGGTTGGTCGCTCCGTTTGCTCCGAGGACCCGTTCCGCGTGATGGCTGGGTTTGATACAAATTGTTACAAACCCATTGGGCAGAACTCACCCTTAAAACCAGCTTATGAAGGAAAGGTGTCCAAGGGTCGATAAACCACTCACTAATCGTGTTGATCCTAACAAAATTACATTCATCAGGTAGCTAACTAATTAATATTATTAGTTATGGATATAATATTTTTTAAATATTAATTTTCAAGCGTCACACATCGTATTTCCACATTTGCATGTTCATACTTGACCAAAATAATTCCCAATATCTTGAAGATCATGATTTGGTGATGCTCTTGAAAGCTTTTTACCGCCAGGAATACTAACAAGAGTAGCAGCACAAGGCCTGCAACTAAAGCACTTGTTTCACAATTTGGCGGACTTGTACCTGAAACTGCGCACAAAAGAAACAAAAACGTCCAAGTTTTAAACCTAACGGAGCCTGGAAATTAATATAAATGAATGGGGCTTTATATACTTTTTCATTCTTTATCAGTTTTGAGTGACAGAAATGTGAGCAAAATGATGAAAGCTACAGCGAATTTTGCTTTAGGGCGAAATAGGTAGCTTTTCTTGAAAGTCACAGCGAAGAAAGGGATGTTATATACACATAACTATTGAATGACTCTTCAAAATTAGCCATTAATAGCATATATTGTACATATATGATCGCAATTTTTTTTTTTTTTTATACGATCAGCGGTATTCAAGCTAGTTTATGCGTATTTCAATTAATCTCCCAAAACCTTGAAAATATCGATCGGGTAAGAGTTACAGTAACTACTTCTATTAACAACCTATGAGAGATTCGAATTTAGAATCTCTTGAGTAATACACTCAAGAATCCCTATCAAACTATTCGATCACTCAAAGTTGTGCTTAAGATAAATGATAACATAGCAAGATAAAGTTGAATCTTTATAATTAGTCCGCAGGTCTTGAGTTCATTAATTTTTTCCTTTGATTTTCTCATATGATGATCAGAGAGTCAAACCTTCATTATCAATTAGACCAAATGCCTGAAAGTACGAACAATACTAAGTATATATTTTACTGTAATAACTGAAGTAATCTGCCTCTTAAACTCACACACTAATTAAATTTAATTAATTGTAAATTAAACCATCACATTTCATTGGCTCTAAAGATTTAATTTTTTTTATATACTATATATATTTATTATCCCAAAAACTATCTTTTTAACTTGGTAAAATGAAAAAAACACATCAGAACTTGAACGTGGAAAATTAAATGTATAGAGAAAAGTAAACTCGTCGTTTTGAAAACAGTTTGCACTTTGCACAATTACAAAGACAATCCACATAATATATGTAATGAATCTCTTCAGATGTACAGAAAAGTCCACTTGATATCTTTACGTACACTAGAAATATTGCCAGTTGTTTTTTCAGATTTTGAAAACAGTTCTAATTGAGAATGGCCCAGGTAAAATTGCTTTACAACTTCAATTAATTTTTTACTTTATCCCAAGGGAAGAAATACAATTTTTCTTCGTAAAACATCGATCATTATGGTATAAATAACAATGAAGAAGGTGTGTTACTTCTATTAATATTAAGTTACCATTTAATTACAGGATATTAAACATACTGTTGTAGCATTAAGTTCTTTTAGTCTTCGATTAATTCTAAACGTCATGAAAAACCGAATATCATAAGCAGTAGAAACAACCTGAAACTTAGAAAATCCAGCTTTCTTACAGAGGGTTTCGAATTCTTTTGTCGTCCTCTCTTTTCCTTCAACTTGTGTTAACATAGCGTTAATCGAGTCTCGAAACATGTATAAAACTCTTGCTTGACTCAGCCACTCAGGTATTTCAAGCAATATTTGTGGTTATGGTTATCAGTTTTCTTTTACTATAGGAATTTTTTATAACTTTTGCGCAGTTTTCATCATTCCAACTGTGGCATACTTCCTGCAGCTGCAAGGATTATATTATTTTGAGAATTAATCACTTAGCCATATATACGCATGTGGATTCTCATATCAATAAATTGATAAAACTCACCTTAATCATGATACATTTTTTATTAGAAAACATTTGCAATGATAATTTTCACTTTTTTTTTAACCACTCAATTGTAGTCGGATAAGTTATCCGAAAGTTTTGTATTCGAGTCCCACAAATGACCACTATTAAGACTTACCTGACTCATTAAGTTTGTAAGGTATTTAATGAATCTTGTAGATTAGTCGAGGTATCCGCAAGTTGACCCATACACTCGATTCACCAAAAAAAAATAGAAAAAAAAAACTTTGACATTTTTTTATCAAATAGACCCTTAAAGTTTGAAAATAATATCATATATACTCTTTTGCTTTAACTCCATTTTTGTGCAAATCACTTCATACTTTAAAATATTAACTTATTTTCATATTGTATTATTTTATATTAAATGAATTTCGGGTACATTTGTCTATGTTTGACCCAGATAAATATGGGGAGTCCCCCACCAATCTAACTATTTACGGCGCATTTAAGTGATCTGGCCCAAGTGTGGACTTTACTGCACTATTCAAACTAGGGACAATTACAATATCATCCCTCAAGTTTTTGTAGGAATTTTGGTCAGTTTTGGTCCCTAAAGCTTGCTATTTTTTGAAGGACCAGAATGTTATTAATAATTTCATAATACCCTATCATATTCCACTATTCTACCTAAAAACCCAAAAATGTATTTATTTCAATATTCTTAAAATCCAATTCTACTTTATTCAACTCTCAAAACATTAATTATTATCTTTTTCATAAAGATAACCCAACTTTATTTTTTTTCAAAATACTATTATAAAAAATATCAAAATAGTGAATCAAACGGAGCCGCATTATAGCGTTACTAGAACATTTTCAAAGACTAAAGGTTTACTTAAGCCAAACTTTAGGGACGAATTCCAATTTCCTCTACTATTGTAATAATCCCAATTCATTAATCAACTAAAATGATGTAATTAATTAATTATTTACTTAAATAATTACAAAAAATATCAGATTGACGATCAAAAGCACAATATGAAATCTTGGTTTGTTTCCTCTCTCTATTCCATAAGTATAACATTTGAATAAATAGAGTTTCCCCAAACCCTGAAGTTAATGACCCAGTATACTGAGTATCTATTAACAACCGAGATGACTCGAACTCATTATCTCTTAAGTAATACACTTAAGAATCTTTGTTTAATCAGTCGACCACTCCTGTCACTCGGCTACCCAGGGGTGGTTTTCTAACAACGGCTCACTCCCATTTTTAGTATCAACTATTCAGTACAAGAAAAATATGTAATTTCTGACAAGTAATTAGTAACATATACTGAATACTGCATATATATATATATATATATATATCTTACTGAATTTTGTTGCCGTATTATCTTTAAAACGATAAAAAAGAAAGATAAAATACTCAATCCGTAATAATTAGTAATATACATAGATATAATATATTTATTAATATTTTCAAGGGTCATAGATGTTATTCCCACATTTGCATTTCCAAACTTGGGCATAGTAGCTGTTATAATCTTGAAGATCATGATTTGGTGCTTCCCTTGAACGGATTTGACCGTCATTAATACGAACAAGAGTCGCTGTACAAGGCCTGCAATCAAAGCACTTGTTTGCACAAGTTGGAGGACTTGAACCTATTTTCATCTCGAAAAAACTCTCATCTTCACCTGAAACTGCATACAAAAGAAATAAATGAATCCATAACCCGACGTCATGTCGGACGCGTCAGGGTAATGATATTCCTCTGGTGCGGGCAAAACCCTGACGCCGGCAGCATGGGAATACTGTTTCTTTCCCCATACGCCGACGCCCGACGCCGTGTACACAAGTTTCAAAACTAACAAAGCTTATAAATTAATAAAATTACCAGATTTGAGTGACAGAAACGTGAGCAAAAAGATGAAAGCCACAGTAAATGCTGCTTTTGGGCCAAGTGGGAAGTTTCTTGAAGGATTCTTCACCATGATTGAGCTTCCTTTTTTGTTCTGAAAGTTAAGAGTGAAGAAAAGGATGTTAAGAGAGAATTAAATATATAATGCTATATATATGTAAGTATCGACAATTTGACATCTCAAAAAATTAAGCCATTAATGGCATATGTTAAATAGTTGTTATAACTGTATCAGTTTAGTTTCAGTTCAATTAGTTAGTTGGTTACTTGAGTTACTTTAGTTAACTAAGTTAGTTGAGTTAATCTATCTTAATGTAATATAAAGCATTTGTACAGTAACGATACCAAGTGAATCAATAAAGCAATTTTTCCCTCTGTTCACCGAGACTGAAACTCTTCAACAGCATATATATAATTGCAATTAGATTTAGCTATTTAATATTGGCACGTACTAATAAATGATAACATAGGAAAATAAAGTTGATTCTTTATAATTAATCAGACCACATGCATGTTTGAACTTCATTAATTTTTTCTTTTGATTTTCACGTATGATAAGAGAATTAATCAAACCTTCATCAATGCTATCATTTATTAAGAGTAAACGACTTTTTCTCATCCAAATAATGGTTTAATGAACTTTTTCACCCACATATTTTTAAAATACCATTTTATTATCTAAATTTATATTCTTTTTCCTGATCACTCACTAAAACCTCTCAAATCTTACTCCCATCGACCCTGTTAATTACCGATAATCGAATAATTAGGATTTACGTAATTATCCCTCTCAAGTCAAATTTCGATCAATCACAATTATCAAAATCTAATCTTTCACCACCAAAAGATTCATCAGTCTCCTCTCTTTAAAACCCTCAATAATCTAGATCAAATTTTCTCTTTGGTTGATGTCAAAATATAAATTTAGATAATAAAATAATATTTTAAAAATTTATGGGTTAAAAAAATATTATTAAACCATGATTTGGGTGAGAAAGAGTCGTTAACTCAAATTATTAAGTTGGAAGAATTATGTTATGACAGCATTAGTTAATTAGTACTCTTATGCAGAAGCAAAATAATGAAAAACTGAATTACTCTGCCTCTTAAACCCCCCACATTAATTAAAAGGTTCTATTAATTAATACCTCTGAAGAATATTTTAACTTTTGTTATCCCAAATACTTTCTTTTTAACTTGGCGAAAGGAACAAAACAGAGCAGAGCTTGAACGTGGAAACTTGCTTTTAACGTATAGAGAAGCAAAATTAATTGTCGTTTAGGAAAACAGTTTGCACGAACACAATCCATATAATGTATCTCTCTTCAGATGTACAGTAAGGGCCATCTGATATCTTTACGTACTAGAAATATTTATTGTCAGTTATTTTTTAGATTTTGAAAACAGTTCCTACAGTCTGCCCAAGAAATGAAAACAGTTCTGAGAATGGCCAGGCGAAAATGCTTTTCACCTTCAACCTTTTACTTTATCTCAAGGGAATTTTTCTTCATAAACCATCTCTCAATTGCTAACAGTCAAAATATTAATTTCTTTTTCATAAAAGACTTTTCCTTATTCAAAGACTCAAAGAATAACCTTTAAAGTGTTTGACTAATGATGGTAGTGGATTATTCACTTCCTTTTAACTTTTTAATTTTAAACCTTGGAATCATCTATCACAATAACATTATAATTTATTTAGTCTTTTGAGTTTATAGAGTGTTCAATAAATCTTATGAATGAGTTGAGGTATACACAAACTGATCCAGACACTCTGATTAAAAAAAAAAAATACTCCAAAGAATCTAATCACAGATAATATATACTACAACATTACATCTCTAAACCTTTTCTTTTTTCAATCTTACAATGAGGCAGTTGATCATTTTTCTTTCTTTACTAAATTTAGTAAAATAAAAAAGGCTCAGGAATCCAAAAGAAACTCTGAAAAAGCTTGTTTAAAATTACTTCGATCCATCGGTGCTCCAAAGTGAAAATTCTGTTCAAGTACTGACTACTACTTTACAGGTACAACAATTGGATTCAAACTTAATTTCTGACAAACAACTGGCAACATTTAATTACAGAAACATCAAATTAATTAAGTTGTACAACAAGATAGATAATGGAAAATACATAACACAATTAAAACATAATTTAGTTAAGAACGATCGATGATGGATTAATTGGCTTATTATTACTTTATAACATTCGATGACTGGCCCAGATATCATTAGCACTTAGCAGCGCAAACAACCTGAAAGTTTGATAATCCGGCTTTCTTGGAAGAAAAATATTATCCTTACAAAGATCCATACAAAGAGGATTATAAAATGACATCATCCAGAAGAAAAAAACAAAGAAAAAATGGAAAAAAGAGAGAGATTATGAAAATCAAGAGTGGGGATTGTCTTTGTATGCCCTCTTTGTATGTATCTTTGTAAAACTAGCATTGCCCTTTTTGAAAAGGGTCTCGAATTCTTTTGGTGTCATTTGTTTCCCTTCAAGTATTCTTAACGTAGCATTGTCTTGGGTATTTAGGCAATATTGCGGTTATAATAATCAATTTTCCCTACATAGTAACACTTCATAACACCCAAGAGTTCATGTCGTCCACCTGGCCACGCAGGGGTGGTTGCCTGAAAACATATCTCCTCCAACATGTTCAATTCCTACATAGAATTAACAAGCTAGAGAACATAAAATAAAAAGATATGATATCCATTACGAATTATAAGATATACATCAATGTGATAATTTTCTAGTCAAAACATCCTAATATAATTTTGTTAGGACCATGCATGTATATTATTGGATCGGTGTAAAATATTATTTCCATCCAATGAGATAAAACCAACAATGTTTAAATATGGTCTTGATAAAAATTATATCAGCATGTCATAACTAGCTAAAAAACTATTCTACATCAATGTTGTAGTCAATTTTATGATATAAATTATAAATTATGGATAAATATGATGAATGAATAATGTTATAATACCATAATAAGATGGTGCAGTTTGTGTAACACAAGGCAAATCAAAGTTAATGCCTTTAATGGAAGGGTACTTGGAGATGATCATATGGAGGCAAAACACAGTTCCTCCACCAACATCAACCAAAGATGAAAGTGCCCCGTATCCTTTGTCTATTCCTAGAATTCCCTTCATGCATATATTGGAGATACCAGTCATTGATCGATTAAAAATATCGTTAAACTTTGTATCCTTGTTCATGTACTGATAAATAAGCATTCCATGTACTCTATTAAACAAATTGCCGCCTTCAAGAATCACATCCTTCATCTTTCTCCTACATAATAATCAGTAACTATACAATGCTTAAACAAGTATATAAATATAATAAACAACTTAATTACAAAACTACAGTAGATCAACCAACAATGGGTCGGCCAAGTGGTAAATGCTTGGAGCCAAGGGGTTTACTCTCCTTGTGGTTTTAGGTTCGAATCACAAGAATGGTTACTAATATTGTTGGCTACGGATCGCAAGACTTGTCCTGTTTTGAAAGTTTTGTTCGAAGTCGATAGACTAGTCGAGATGCGCGTAAGTTGGCCCCGATAACCAAAAAAAAAAAAAAACTACAATAGATCTCCTGTGTAGACGTCTTGAATTTTTTAACATGCAAACTAAAGTTGAGAGCCGGCTATCTTCACAGAAAGCAAACTATGAATTTGGCCTAATGTTTGGCCCATATATGCGAAGTCCACAATACGGCGCATTAAATTAGGTGACCTGGGCCAAGGGTCAACTTTAATGCACCTCAGAAGCATTGTAAATTGTAATGAGTTATTTTCATATTCCTACCCTAGTTTTACCACAATTACGTTTTGATACCCTAGAAAGTAGAACGACGATCAACTCTTAGCAATGGTTACAAATTCATTTCACTATTTATTAGACGCTTTTTGGTGCCTGCAAATTTATTTGTCAAAGACAAAATCGTTGATATATATATGGTGCCACATACCCTTTTATCTAACGAGTTTCTGTTGAGGGAGATAAGGGTAAAGGTAATTAATACCATTGACCAAGGTTAAGCTAAATATTAATTTCCTATAAGCCAAACATTAATTTAGCCACGTGGCAGGATGACATGTGCTTTAATATTACTTAATAAATTAGAATTAATAATACTATGCATTACTACTTCCAATTCAGACATTATATATATTAACATGCATTGTGACAATGTTTGATAAAAAATTTGATCCGATTAATGTATTGAAAGATATGATTTTTATATTATCCTCTTATAAATAAAATGCATTGTGATAATCAAATTTTTTATTTGCTTATTATTAAGGCAACTCATTTTTCTTAATTACTTTGATTAAGGGTGAGTATATTCTGATTTGCTTAGAGTTTTGCCAATACCAAATGGAACCAAATATTCTCGGGTTTGAAAAGGTAAACCCAAACCAACTTATATTTATTAGAAATAATGTTTTAAAACCCAACCCAATGTGAGACCCGACAAATTGGTCAAGTCTCGGGTTGACCAGTTGAACCGGTTTGATCGAGTGGTCAAATCAATGACATTAGTATGTCCAAAAGTTTAAAATCCAGCAAACACACTCTTAAAAAACTCTATCAGTCCCTACAAGTTTGAAATCCAACAAAAACACCTTAAATGCAAATCGACAGTCGACTGGTTGGTAGCAACGATACACTAAATGCAAATCTTGCTCATCTTTTGAGCCATTTCCCAACAAAGATGCCCAAGATCTGGCCGAAATCGAACCATTTTGCGACAAAAAACACTATCGTTGATGTCAACAACCTAGGCCAAATAGGGCCTGTTTCTGGTGTCGACAACACTCCCATCACCATGAAAACACTCCCCTCAACCTTTTGACCAAAACCCATCTCACCCTCCCCTTGTTGGCCCCACCAATCGCCAACAACAGTCCGCTATCGTGGCGCATGACTTTTGGCCTTTTCTGATCATTTCACTAATCGGGAATCACCTCCATCGCCACCTTTCAAACTCGTCGACACTTCCTTTCCAAAACCCCCAACAACCCCTCCACCAATTGCTTGCCAATCACCGTCAATAAATCTAGGATTTGCTTTTGCGGTTGTGAATAGTGGAAATTGTGGGAACCTACCTTGGCCAAGGCCCCAAGTCCTGGTTAGACTGGTTAAATTGGCGAGTTGGGTTTTAAAACGAATAAAACGAATTTTGATCATAAATTCTAATGAAGTAATTTGTCTTCAACAATTACATAATAAGCACATTTAATAGACTTATTCATGATAAATTCATTTGAAATATTATTATCATATTACGGCTCAATCTGTGTTTAGGATTAAAGAGTAAACCCAAGCAAATCCATTTAAATTTTTATTCAGTTCAATTTGGTTTCGGTTAGATGTTAGTTGTATGAACTTTTTGGAAGGTGTTAGATAAACCAACCCCTTAAGTAACTAAATGATTCGATAGAGATTCTTCGATGTATTATTCAAAAGGTTCGAAGTTCAAGTCTTTTATCGATTACTAATAAAGATGATTACTAAAATTTTTATTTGACTTATAGTTTTAAGATCTTAGAGATTAATAAAGGTGTGCATAAACGGACTAAAACACTCCATCATTAAAAAAAAAAAAAAAAACTTATTAAAAAAAAAAAAAAAAGTTGTCCCATGACAAATCCTGTCAATTTGAGCAAATATATATCCGAAATCTTGTGTATTTTTTTTATAAATAAGTTGCTTGAATTTTAGATTTGGAAACAAAAAATCTGTGTATAATCACAATTATTCATTGATAAATCAAAAGCAAACTTCCATTATTTCAATCACGACAGAGTAACAAACCAAACCAGCCAGCAAAATTTACAAGAACATAAACTCCATTAATGGATTGCAACCTCTTTCACATCTTTCTTGGGTTTTTCAGTCCTGGGAATGGTGATATTGAGCACACCATCCTTCAACTCCGCTTTGATATCATCAACCTTTGCATCATCAAGGCAACAAAAGGCTTGTGTTATAGTAGCCATAACTCTTGGCTGACCAGAACTCGTCGTCCGAACCTTCTTCTTCCTCCTCCTTGTGCTCTCCCTTTATCGTTAAAACTCCATCATAAATGGTGATCTTCACATCATCTTTTCCCAGCCCTGGCATGTCGTACCGCAGCTTGTAGCATTCATCCTGTTCTTTAACTCTGCCCATCAGCTGCGAAGGCGATATGTTCAGGTTTTCGAATAGCCTGTTGATGTTTTCTGTAGCCTGCAAGAGTGCATTTCCCAGCCCTGAGGGAAAGAATTCTGGGGAAAGAAAAGAAAATGAGTTAGTACAAAACCCTTTTCAATGGATCTACAAATTCGTTTCTTTGTAAATCTTGTGAAAAGAGATAGATTACCATAAAGAGAAGGAATGTCATTTTGCCTCCACAGACTCTTCCTGTTTCTTCTCCTTGGAAAGAGCCTGGACTTCTTATTCTTTTCAGTCACTTGGATTTCTTTCCCTTCACTTTTCTCACCAGTAGCAGAAGTTGCCATAAACCTCTTCAACAATTCATTACTCCATCTTTGCCTTCCAACAACACCACCATTATTATTATGACTCACCAAAGAAGAGGAGGATGATGACACCCTTTGCTGCAAATTCCTCAAAGCGAAACGAGCCAATGCCATTTGTGATCAACTTCCAAGTTCAGATTGTTTGTTTTTTTTTTTTTTTTTTTGTTTGTCTTGTTGGTGAAAGTGAAAGGAGGCGAAGAGTTCTTAAAAGGGCGAGAATTGAGTCGGGCAGTTGGAGTTTAGAGAAGTAAAGAAGTCTCTGAGAAGTTCTGGGATGTTTTTACACATCATCATGGAGGTGGTTCTTGGTCTTTCTCAAACATTCAAAATACTTTAATTTATGAGAAGAGTGTTCCAGAGGGAAATGAATCTGATGCCACGTCTAACACTTTCTGTCACTTCATCCCTTTCATACATCCAATAAAATTTAACTGAGGGAAATGAATAGTTTAGTTGGTACGTTGACATTTAACTGAGATTCTAGAAGGGCTTTGCTTAGATATACTGCCAAATAAAATATGTAATTACATCTAGTTTCTGCAATATCTAGTGAAAATCCTAAACATGATTAAATAGGAGGATGAACTTAACAAATATGGCTGATTAATGAAGTAGCATGAGATTGATTTTGTAATTTGGCATAAATTGGTCAAGTATACTGAAATTTTGAATGACAAGACACATCAGTAACAATGAAATCATCCATTCAAATTAAGTTCCTAAAAAATAAATGAAAATCTATTAATTGCCTCAGGAACTCAAAAGGTTGAAAACAACCAAACATGCCCAGTTCTCGATCTTCCAAGTCAGTCCTGGCATGAAGAGCCCAAGGTTCTGCAATTTTAGCAATGCTTTCGCTCAGCATTTGTTTTAAATGCCATACTTTTATTTAGCATCATGATGACATTTACCACTCAGCTGTTAAGGGCTATGAATCATTTAGGAACAACATAACTTAAGGGAAAACTTGTTGCTCAAAAACAGACCAATGTTGTATTAGTTCCAATTTCCAACACATAACAAGATCATGTCCGAAAAGGCCTTTAAATTGAAACAAAAATCCACCAGAGGGCGTATGACCAATCATGTTACAATTGATAATAGATATATATTCCATGGCTCTGCTTCACTGTTTTTTCACTATGAAAGCAAATCAAATGTTACAGCTGAGATGGGTTTCAATTTTTGACCAACCTTCAAATATGATATGTCTTGTACTTTCTGTGCCTTAATCGTACATGCCCTCCTGGTCCCAAACATCGACAAGAAAATCTACCATTTCCTGCCAATATTGAGATCAAGTAGAGATAAGCTAAGCATGTTATATAGAAAATACAAACTAGTAGAGGGGCAGAGACTCTTTACTGAGAGGGGAATAGGCTGAGGGAACGGCTTATTGCTCCCAAGTAAACTATCATATGTCGCGTTCCAACTGCAAAGCCAGAAGTTTTTAACCATGCTGAGACAATGAGTGCTGAGAAGTAAAAGAAAACAGTATATGAATGATTACTGTCTACCTTAGTGAGGATAAGTACATAATCCAGAGATGGTTTCATATTACATACATGTGCCACCTACTTGACTACATGAGACTCTTCAATTATACATGAAGGTTACAATATACGCTAACAAGTATAAATCCAATTCCAACATAATAGATGCTTGATACACTACTAAACACATAATCACACCTACCAAACTAGGATCAGTCATGGCAAGGAGGTGTAAACTAGTCTTTCCTATTATTAATTGAGTTTTCACAAGACTTATGAACATAAAAACCATGAAATTGCAATGGTATTTAGGAAAATTATGGTAAGTGTAGGATA
This sequence comes from Pistacia integerrima, assembly GCA_026225825.1. Taxonomy (NCBI): domain Eukaryota; kingdom Viridiplantae; phylum Streptophyta; class Magnoliopsida; order Sapindales; family Anacardiaceae; genus Pistacia; species Pistacia integerrima. The sequence goes on along the minus strand of CM047750.1, from coordinate 12,400,769 downwards.
GACATGAATTGAAAACTACCAGTATAGTATCTAATATGTTTTTAGACACGAGTCAATATGTTAGTCTCTCCACTAGATCCGTTAAATTGAGAAAGAGGAGGTAGATATAGTTATAACTGCAAATGTGCAGCATAGACATCGAGTGAAATTTAGAGACACCTAAAGGTCCTAAACAGCATAAAATCTATTCTCTTAAAGGTTTACACAAGTCAGTATACTAGTCTCTCCACCGGAGAGATACCTGTTCTAATGGTACATCTCCTATTCCCTCAGGACAAGGGTCAACCAAAACAAAAATTGAAATCAATGGTCTTAATTCATAATAACAAAGTCAACTCTCTGGCAAACTCATTGCTAAGCCCTTTGTAGCTGTCTTAATTTCATGACCTACCAAACCACATAGACTCCCTAGAATCTCCAACCTGACAAATTGGAATAACACTGAATACTTGCTCCCATGTAATAATAAATATCCTACTTAATTGAAATAGTGAAATTGGTTTTTTGGCTGCCACGACCATTGTCAAACAAACAAGTAGGCACGAAAAGTATTGCATGCAGATATTATAGTCGACGCCCTGATTAATTGACTAATTTAGAATATTCAAGCAACTCACTTTAATTTGGATTCCCGCACTTGCTGTGCTCTGTTCGCAGATCTTTTATTTCCTACCCAACATTGCCGAGTTTGATTCCAGAGAAGAAGACCTGCAACCAAGAGGTCACAATCACATAAGATAGGACAAAGGCAGCTTGATCTGGTTCAGTGTAAAATAGGGCTCCAAATGGTGAGACATTGCAAAAGTGCCAATGCACACAACCCCATCAAAGTTACGAACATGCAAACACAATTAAGTCACTACACATCCAAGCAATCACAACTTTTTTTTCTTTTCAATAAGAGCAATGAGAACTTGCCATGGTTTACAAACTCAGAAGGTGCATTAGCGATGCCAGCACCACCATGTGCATCAAGGACCTGGTTGTTTATGCTAATTGACGAGATGCTTCCCTGTGACATAAATGCACTATTGTCCATATCACAAGTGCTGGTGGTCCAAAAATCTTCTGATAAGCTAGGCTTCCTTGCTGAGTGACTTTTGACTCTGACTTCCTTCAATGTCTTACTTTCAGAGGTATTCAGTTCGGGCTTAGTATAGCATCCAAGACAACCACTGCTCTGTTTCAAATGAGATAAAGTCATAAAACAATAAAATACCAATTACCACAAGCTCAAACAACAAAATCCCATACCTAATTACTTCATATAGAAGGTATATTCTCAATTATTTCCCTTCAAATGCCCAAAAAGGCACCAGGATATCAGTTTACTTGTATGTCAAAATTATTATCATCTATAACTCGCTTGAAATACTGCATATCTGCTTAGCTATGCCTAAAGCCCGAGAAACCACCCAAGGCAATGTTTATGCCAAAACTTGGATAAACAACAGTTCAAAGCCACCTAAAAACCATCAACTGGCATGTCTAACTTGACCCTAATGCAGGTGGAGATGACTAGACAATCCCTTAAAAACACCCTCAACTAAGGTAATAGGCACCAGGTAATCTCATAGAAGTGTTGTTTGTCTACCTTGGTGCTCGAACACTCTTTTACTGTTGTACAACTAGATTAACCAAATAAACTCCCCCACAAAAAAATTCTGATGGTTGGGACAATCTATTAAAAATAATCCTCGAATATATACTTCAAAATGTCAGGTAAACAAAACATACCAAATCATCTGTCCCTCAAATAGGACCATAAAACCCCAATGGTAACACCTACATCTAATGCCCCAATGGTAACACCTATCAGATGAGTTTATATATGCCATTAATATTCCTCAACTTTTGTCAACCAAAAGTTACAGCAAAAGCTATTCCAAAACCAACAAGAAGTATGATGCTTAATCAGTTTACCATATCCAGACTCCAGTACATGCCAATTAGCTCCAAGAATGCTAATAACAATTCCTACATGCTCAAAACTAAATTAATTAAACCAAATAATAAAACCCCAAAAGGATTGTAATTGTGAATCAGTTTTTACCAAACATATATCTGGTTAAATACAACTCTTCATAAAACACCTTTGAAACACAAAACAGATTGAACTAGAGCTCTACACATTTACTAAGACACCTAAGCTGATTGTTTCAATCTCTAAGAAGAAATATGAATCTGCAATCTCTCAATTTTTATTTTCATAACTTTTAAGAAACCAAGCACAACCCAAAACTCAAAATCAAAAATCTCTTTTTCCTCATTTTCTAGGCTACCAAAAATAACCCACCCACCCAGAACATTTTAACCCACCAACAAATCAAACAAAACAGACTCCATCTCACAGAGACAACAAAAAAACCCACAAAACTCAAAATCCATCAAAAAAAAAAACCAAAAAAAATCCCCTAACAATTCCAAACCCATAAATAGAATCAGAAAAACTTACCCCATGCATGCAATAGAAGCAAAACCCACAAGCCAAAAGCTCCAAATAGATCTGCAAATAAACACTTTTTCTCTAAAATGAAAGTTGAATAAGAATCCAATTCCGGGAAATAAAGATCAGAGAGAACTGCCAAACACAAATAGAATCTCATAAGAATAAACATCATCAAAACAATAGAAATATATAAAATATAAAGTTCCCAACTTCCAAAGTAAGATTAAATTTTTACCCTTTCTCTTAATCTCTCTGTATCTTTTTTTCCCTGAAATCTCTTCTTCTTGTTGTTTGGCAATTATGGCCTTATGGGAAGACTTTAAAGTTGTTCTGTTGTTGAAAATGTTTTAAACTTACAGTGAGGTTCAGTCCGTCTCTTCTGGCCTGTTTAACCCCTTTTTTTTTATTTTATTTTTTATTTTTTTTAATATTAATTAATTATTTAGTATATTATAATAAAATATATATATAATAAGCTTTTTTTTTTTTTTTTTAATTGTTTTATGTAAAGGGTTTTTATTCTTCTACAAGGCTTAAGTAAGAAAACATATTAAACATAGTAATAAGTTAAAAAAATTATTTATTTTTGGTAGGAACCAATTAACAAATATATTTGCTCAACGATATCACCATAAACTACTTTTAGATAATTTACTAGTTAATATGAAATTCTTAAGTATATTACTTAAGAGGTCATGAGTTCAATTCGTTACGACTACTAATAAGTAATAAGGGATATGCACTGAAGACTTACCTACACATTAATTTTAGGACCTTGAAAGATTTGTTGAAGTGCACGCAAGTTGACCCGAACACCTCTAAATACCAAAAAAATAAATAAAAGATATCATACTAAAAATGTACAATTTAGGAAATCCGTTCTTTAAACCATTCATGTAACAAATATCCAATGATTTTTCATTCAAATTATATATATATATAGTTAATTTTTGTTTAATTTGATTGATTATCTTACTCTCCGTTAGCCAATATTATTCGTATTTATAGTTGGATATATAAGTTCAAAGTTAGGAATATAATGATTAATGAGTATTTATATTCCCTCTTACTCATAAATTATTATTAAATAATATATTTTATTTCCAAGTGATGAAAATCATATTTTATAGTTCTCACTGCTTATTTGTTTCACACTGGTTGACTTAAAAGATTGTGGAATAATTTCACTAAGTGCTTCTTTAAAAGCACCGATAAGTAATTTTATAAACTCTAAGTGGCTGATGTGACGAATACGAAGTTTTGTTTTCTTCCTTGACTTTTTAGATTTAAATTTTGGGGCTATCTATCATATTTCTGACGTATATTAGAATATTAAGTTTGTAAAGATTCAATAGACCTTAAAAATTAGTCAAAGTACGTATAAGTTGGTCAAAACATTCTGATTATCAAAAAATTGAGTTTGAACCTTGAAGTCACCTATTATATTTATGACATATATTAGAATATTAGGTTTGTAGGATATTCAATGGACCCTGAAAATTAATCAAAGTGTGCACAAGTATATCCGAACACCCTAATCATAAAAAATAAATAATTTAATTTTAAAAAAAAGTATTTTTATACATGGAATAACGTACTACTATAGCTTAATTTAATTTTGATCTGTTAATGATTTTTGAAAATTATTAAATATCTTTTAAAAATATAAAAAAGAAAAAACCCTTCAAATAAAAAGTATTTTATAATTTTCGAAAATCATTCAAACGAAGGCTATAAATAAAAGTCTTTTCTTAAAAATTAGAAAAAATATATGTATTTAAAATGATTGTGAAATTAAAAAAAAAAAAAAAAAAAAAAGTGATGTAAAGGTTGGTCAGATGGTTTAGCGAAGTAGAATAAGACTACTCAAAATGGAGGGTCCCAAATCCCAATCATGCTAGGTGACAATTCGGGGAATATTGCATAAACTTGGGGATGACTCTGTCAAAGTGCTGTCGTTTTGCTAATGACATTCTAGGTTTGTTTTGTTCAACTACATCTTGAAAATATCTTGTTTTGTTTATTCATCTAATCTTACAACTTTTCTTCTCTGGTTATTTCTAACTTTACCTACAGCGCATTTGGTCAAGGCCAATGACCTCAAAAATAAATTTTACATTTTTTATTCTTATTATGATTCAATAAACTATATTTTAGTATCAATTTTACCATTTCAATACAATCTTCGAGTATAAGATTTAATAGTGTAGGAGTATTTAAAAAAGAAAGAGAAAATATGGGCAAAAAGATTTTTCAAAAAATTATGTTAGGATCCCACATCAGGATCTCACACTTCCGACTATAATATTTAAGCTTAAGGGCTAATCCACCTATTAGACCAGTCTTTCCTTGAGTTTAAATTTTAATATTAGTATTTTCGTTGAGAGTTGAGTTGCAAAAAGGTTGAGAGGTTGCGGTCTTTTGAGTTGTTTTTCGTCTTTTTACCTTTATTTCAAAATGATAAAACTTAGGGTAAAAACTTACTGAGTAATATTACATTTTAAGATTTTTGTTTTTAGAAATTACCAAACCATATAAAAAAACAAAAACAAAACACTTTTAAAGAATTTATATGCATCACAAATTAACTCTATAGAGAAGCAAATTGAAGACAAATTTCCTTGAAATAAAGTAATTAAAAGAAGGTAAAGCTTATTTTAAATAGGCTTTAAATGATGGGCGACCAAAATAACAAGTGGCAGCATAATGGGCACCAACCACTACAATTTAGATTTTAATTAATAAGTGGATAAAGATTAGTCAACATGGTTTATATTATACACTCAAAAAGTTTTAACTCTAATATTTACACTTATGATTGAAAAATAAAAAGGAAAAATACTAGTGTGATTTTACTATATGATATATCGACTTTAACTCTAAGGAGTTGGGTCTAATAGTCAAAGAGGTTTACTCTTTTTATTGAGTTTTTAAGTTCAAACCTTAAGTCTCTATCACATTGTGACTTACCTAATCTTTTAAGTTTATAAAGTGTTTAATAAACCCTAAAAATTAATTGAGGTGTGTGTAACTGGCTCGAGCACCGTAGTTATATATATATAAATATATAACTTTTTTATGTTAAGAAAAATTCAGTTCAATAGATTTCATTTTCATCTTTAGTATGGAGAGGTTCAATAATTTGACACTTGTCCACAATATTAGGTTTTGTTGGCCTGTGGTTGCATGGCGTCCCAGCTGTTCTTCATTTCCTTAAACCGAAAATCCTCAATCCATTAATATCTCTCTTACCTTAACCACAAATCCAAATTCATGAAACTAAAAAACTTAGATTTTTCAGACAAAGTTTAAGGTTTGAAAACTAGTTCTAGTGACCAAGTGTATTACTATTAGGGGTAGTTGCCTGTTTTCGACCAGGTTTCCAATTTCAAAGTCGGACTTACAAAACAGGTATTTTCTTAATTATGAAATAGATAAATAAATAAATAAAAGAGAAATTTGATAATAAAAGGCGAAGGTAGTTGTTTGGTCAAATTTGTTAGGCGGCTTCATGGATTACTTCTCCCATACAACTCTGACTCCATTATTGAATCGTCTCTGGTTCAACCATGGCCATCCCACGACCAACTTGCTTATAATTTTAAAAGATTCAATGTGGTCCATTCATTATTTCTTTGTTTTCTTCTCATTCAACACATCATTCATGATGTAATTCTTTCAACTATTTCTGTGTTCCATTTGTTCACCCATGTCCATCAACCCCACAAATTTTTATTTACTGTAAAATTAAAAAAAAAATCTGGTAAAATAAAATGAAAAGGGTTGAGATTAAATCTGCAGAAGATTGGAAAAGAAAAAAAAAAAAGTCTCTTTTACAGAGAAAATTGGAAGCAACTGTGTCCAACTTTATAGGATTCTTCTGAATTGACTAAAACCTTCCAGGATGTCAATTTGGTTAAATGTTTAATCTAAGATTGGATTATGCTGCCGAAGTGACTGGATATTTCTGTACTCAATAAATTATTTTTCTGTACAGAGAGGACCGGAAACTAAGTTGAATATTCAACAAGAAATGTTCAGATTTTGTCCAATTTTTTAGATTAAAAAAGGGTTAATCGGGCAAAGCTCCTAATATTTCTTTACAGATTTACATGGTTTCTGACTGAGAAAATAAAAGAAGAAAATTAAATTATAGGGATCAACAAGAGCATTGCGTTCTGTGAACTCTGTCCCTGAGAATTCCATTGTACAAAGCAACTCTATTTGCAGGCATTCCTGGAATTTCATTCCTGCAATTTCTATCTACTTTGTTCATAAAATTCTTGCTGCGTTCTTTCCTGTACTCCTTTCCATTACCACTCGTCTCCTTCACATTCTCCGCAAAATGCACTCTTTTCTTCTTCTTTTGCCTCTTCTTCTCCTCTAAACACAACCAAACCAAAAACCAAATTAAACCTCAGTTCGTTCTACATATCAAGAAATTGATGGAAGTTTATTTACAACTTGTTATTATAATATTTACCTGAATACAAGCAAGACCGTAGAGTTTGGCCTGGAGAATCATCTTGATTCTCCGTAGATGAAGCTTTTTGCTTTCCAAAAGCAAGAAAGAGAACGGTGCTGGAGACAACCATGGCCGTGGCTAAAACTACTGCTTGCGAGTTCATGATTATTGCGCTAGTTTACAGCTTTCTTGTTCCTAAACACGAACCATAAAACATCTGCCTACCCAAATTCAGCTGCGTCAAACAGAAAAAGTAATTTTTGAAAAGGGTTTGAAATATTGGTGGGGGGTTTGTGGAAGAATAAGGAATGGGGAGAAGTGTTAGATATATATATAGATGGAAGACAATATGAAAAGAATGTACTTTTGCGTGGGAATCTGGAGTTGTGGTAAGGCTGTGTTTGGCTGTGGTTTGGGTTTTTGGGGGAGAAGTTCAGAGTGTGAACCACACGGCAAAGGCAGGGAGGGAGAAGCGCTTTTTGGAGAAGTCGGTAGTCAAAAGAGTTGTGGGGGAGTGTCTAGAATATGGGAATGGTCAAACCTTCTGTAGTGCTTCTTGTCAAGTATTATTTTTGGTGTGGGAATTTGTGAGATAATGTGGAAAGAAAATGTTAATTCGTTTCATAAATTTTTTCTTATAATTTAGACGTTATAGTTATAGTTCACAGTTTATAATGGATCTTATTTATATAATTTTATTCTTTTTTAAATAAAGTTTTTCTCAAGAGTTAATTCAACAAAATCAGAATTACATCATACATATATTTATTAAAATTAGTTATAAATTATAATTTAATTTAATTAAAACATCGTACTCATTTTTTTTTTTACTAGGAGTATCTGGATAAATTTATGCATACTTCAACTAATCTCTTAAGATTCTAAAACTATTTTTCAGATAAAAGTGGTAGTACTATTCATATTATCAACCGAAAAAAGATTTAAATTTAGAATTTCTTGAGAATATATCAAAAAGCTCATATCGAACTACTTAACATCATATTGTACCGTATTCGTATAATGAATAAATTAAATAAAAGCTAAACTAAAATTTACATAATTAATGGACCAAATATGCGACAAGATTTTATAAGGTTCTCTTCTAATCTCAAAATTCAATAATGGAAAAAGGCGGATTGGTGAATGGTGAATAAAAGAAATGGCCATTTTAGAATGCTGAAAAAATTAAACACAGCGGATAAATACCTTATCATCAAAATCATCCTTTTCCACGTGGATACAGATTAGGTCAGGACAGGAAGGCCCACGGGTTGGAAATGACCCTTTACCACGTCTCCAAGTAATCATATAGAATCAGACGTACGTGATTTGACACGTTCTACACGTGTCCTCCAAATAACAACACGTTCCAAACTGAAACTCTTGAGCAAGTTCGCCCGTGACTTGCAGTAGAATGTCATCTAGATTTTTTTTGGTTGAAGTGGAGTTTTGTAGCTTTCTGTTATTGGACTTAAAAAAACATAAAGGAGATTTATAATCCAATTTTATAAATTTTCTTTCATAATTTTAACGTAATAATTTATAATTAGTTAGTTTATAATAAATATTATTTATTCAATAACGATTTTTATCTATCCAATTATAAATTAATCAATTATGAACTGTCACGTTAGAGATTGTAAATCAATCTTTATTGAAAAATGAATTATTTATAATATTAGTTTTATCACTAATTATTTAATTAGTTATTAATGGCAATGAAAACAATTTGTATTAATATGAGTTCTTTCTCAATTGTTAATACGGGCAAGCATTATAGTTTTTACTCGATTAATAGTTTCAGAGTCTTAGAAGATTAGTTGAGATAAATGTAAGCTGAAGACTCTCAGTCATAAAAAATAATTAAATTTATATTAACGTTAAACATTAGGAGCCACAAATAGTAGTTGATTTTAATCTTTAAAAAATTAGAATTTTTGTTTTTATAATTATTTATATTTTAAGAAATTAAATCTGAAAAATATTTAAATCAAATACATTTTGAAACCTTTAATCTCTTACTTGTTATCTTAACTGCAAATCGAAAATTTTTGAAACCTTTAATCATTGTCGAATGCCAAGAACATAAAACTCTTAAGAAGATGGGAAACATGTAGAATCGTCGAGGTTTGAAAATGTTTGCAGATTGAGTTTTAGAACCATGGCGAAATTCAATTTGCAATTGTTGTTATTTTCCTTTTTCACGAGAACCCAACTTCTTTTTTAATCTTCTTCACTTAAACATTCAATATCAACCTAAAGGTGTAAACGAGCTAAGCCGAGTCGAGCTTCGACTGTTCGAACTCGGCTTGGATCCTACAGTGTCGAGCTCAAGCTTGGCCAAACTTAACATGTCGGCTTGTGTAGAAAAGTTGAGCTCGTGCTCATGCTCGAGCTTGACTGAAGCTTGCTTTGTCAAGGTTTAGTTGAGCTCGATTCCTCTCAAATTCCAATAAAAATAACCCAAGCACATCATATCAAAGTACAAAAGTTTTTTAAAAAAAAATATGCAGTAAGTGCCAAGTGGTAGCCATGGCCGTTATAAGGCTTGACGGTAAATGATGATCGGCTTGGAAGAGAAAGACGGTGGAATCTGGTTGTTGAGAGGCTGATTCATTGTCTAACACCAAGCCATGCGGCTTAGGCCAATATCCAGCCTAGCCATGCGTGGCTCAAGCGAGATCTAGCCTTGCCATGCGCGGCTTAGGCCAGTTTATGGCTACTCCATACCCATCTCAAAGATCAATCGCTGGCTAAAATTTGAATTTTTCTTTTGTTATTGAATTGCTTTTAAAGAGAGAGTTTACGATGTTTTAATTGATTTGGAATTATGATTTATGGGTCTCTCTGTCAATTTTACAACCTTCTAATGACAGAGACACCCATAAATACCACAATAAGTTAAAATTTCATTTCCTCTACCAGAACGGTGAAATAGCTGCCTCATAGTGCTTGAAATGGTGGCATTGAAGATTCTGGAAGTTGACTGCAGAGTTGGTGAAATGGTTTGGTAAGAATTGGCCATGTCATTTTTAACCCTAGAGAAAATTGTGACAATAGAATTGTGTGCGGTAAACGAGTGAGAATTGTGGTGCTAGAAACCTATTCTTGAGTGTCATAGTGAAATATTCTTCATTCCATACCATAGGATGTAGTCCAATTGGGTGTGTTCGATTAAATTTCGCTCTTAGAATTTTCGCTTATTTGTGGTTTGATTGTTTGTCAAGACATCAATTTTATAACAAGAACACCGTAATTGTTTAACCTTTGAATCTTCATCTTCATCTGGAGCACAAAAGGGTACTGTTATTTACCAGTTAGTAACAAGAAATTCTAGGGTGATTCAATGTTAGATTGATCATAGATTTGTTATTTAAACCAGACCAACAAATAGTATGATAATAATCAACAGCAAAATCTAGGACCATGTAACACATAAATGAACAAAATCAAAACAGCTTACAAATTTATAGCAGTCAATAACAAAACCACACACTTCCACGTCTCCACAAATCCTGATATCAACACCCGGCAGAAATATAATAACGTACCTCGCAGGTTCTGATACATGTTTTATTGCTATGCTACTAAAAACAGCAGTTTAAAACTAGCGGCAAGTGAAAAATTATTTTTAGTAACAAGTAGAGAATGCCATTTAAGTAGTAAGGATTGGAGGAAGATATTCAGATTTCTCACCAAGAATACGAGCTTTAGTGTCTGGAAAGTGCTCAGTTCCTGGCAGCTCAGTGACCTCCCCTTCATTGTCGACAGCGATCGGGTAGCGGAGTAAGTGACCTGGTAGGTCATGCTCCAGTGACTCACTGGCGTACAGGTCCCAATATTTCTCAGCAATCTGGTTCACCTGCGAGATACATTCAAGGCTTTCCGGCTGGAGGAAGGAGTCATCAAGCATACCAAGATGCTCATACCACAGTGACATACGGAAACCATGGATCTGGCCACGTGCAGGCACCCTTGATGACAATTGATATGGTTGGTACGCTCCCATGGCTATCTCAGAGTCCCTAGCACCATCCATTGATCGCTGGTTGATATTGGCAGATCCAATAATAATGTACTCATCATCAACTGCAAATGAAAGAGTTAATCCATTTGTCAGTCACCAAAATATTAGCAACAGAGAGATGTCTCTGTGTTAAACAGAATTTATATCACTCACCAGTTAGCTTAAAACTGATTCAAATAAATGACTTACCAATCATCATCTTGGCATGGACATAGATCATGAAGCGGCGGGCTTCCTGGGCTCTAAGGTAATCTGTATCAGGCTCTGGCTTTTCTGAAGATTCATATTCTCCGCTCTTCTTCACCTCACGGTTTCCAAGGCAGAAGAATGTCAAATAGGTCCTGGGATCCTCCTCAAGGCCCTTAGCTCTGAGAGCCAGAGCAATATCTTTATACATCATCTCCATCGTCCTTCTCTGCCAATCTAATATTGCAAGAACTGAGGCAGACTCTGGAATCCCCTCTGGCCACATTGGGACAACAACATAAACAGTGAATCTTTCCCCTGCCTCAATCTTACTAACAATCTTAAGAGAGAGCTCCTTTGGAATTAAATGCAAAGCATTGATATCCTCAGGCTTAATACCATCAGCACTCCAAGCAAATGAGCTTCCAAGGAAATACTGATTTTCAATATAAATGAAATTCTTTGCACGTCGAATAGCATGGATATAAGCATCCTGAATGCTTCGGTCAATGATATTGTCCTTCCCACTGATAAGCCCAGCTCTGGCTGCATCTTCAGGTGTCTCAGGGAAGCCAAAAGCAGCCCCACCATCAATGGATCTAAATAACTGCACATTCCATGTCTCATGGTCATCTGGGAACATAACAGGAGATGGTGGAATTATAGTGTCTCCAAGCTCTCTAAGCTGAACAAGTACATCCTTCCCACCCTGCTTTTTCCATCTCTGCTCAAAATTAAATAACACATCCCAAGCAATAGGACCCTCAAGACGGGAGTGAATGTCGTGCCAAGGTTCCCTTGGACCACCTTTTGTGATTGAAGCACCGGTAAAGTTTGGCTGATGGAAATCATTATGGTGTGCCGTGTCCAACGTCCTGAAAAGAGAATGGAAGGGGGTATCATATCTCCCATCGCAAAGATCAATACCTCCAACAAAACTCACAATTCTTCTTCGTTCTGAATCTCCATTGGGCATCTCACTGTCCACCACCACAATCTTCTGGTGGTGAGTAAACATGGTAGAAATTTGTAAATCCTGAACAAAGCTACCACCATCATCAGGATTACGTGGGCATAGAACACAGTGAACATCACTACCACGGAAGTAAGCTTCAGTTTCTTCGTCATGAGTGGCCATCAGTCCATCCTTTTTAAGTAAACCAACAGAGGTTCTGTCATCCCAAACAAGCATACAGACCCTAACACCTTCACTTGCCTTCTTCTTAAGCAGATCACCAAGATGGATGTCTCCTCCAGGCTTTGGCCTCCTTGAGTCCCTCACCAAGCTGATTTCACAATATACAGACCATCCAGTGATGTAGATCAAATGTTTCGCATTGGTGATTGCATCAAAAATATCTTCCCAACATCTGTGTGGCTCATAAAACTTGCCTCCTGCAAGAGGAATTTTAGGTACAAAATTATCTGGGATATGAGCATCTTGGTACAGAGAAACCTTGCATCCTTTTCTCTGTGAGAAAAATGTAAATGGCACCCCAGGATACTTGGAACTTTTGATACCCCGAGACCAGTTAGGGTCTGCTGTTACATCAAAATAATGAAGCTTCACATGAATCTTTGACTCTATAGGGTTCTTCTCTTCATCCAAGATCTCAACCCATCTATCAACTTCTTGGCCACCTAAGAGTTCTTCAACAGGTATGTACGCCCTCCCGATCAAAGTTGCTCCAATAGGATTATCATCTTTCACAGTGAATACGACATTTGAAGCCATATGAGCACAGTAAATGTGAAAAGACTCATACCACCTGGGGTTGGAAGCCTCATTAAATAAAATCCTGGTCCTTCCAACCCTAGCCTTTTCTAGATCGATAGTTGCATAGATTCTACTTTCTCCTCTGCCAATACCAATTAGCTGTAAGAAGAAATTATCCATGAGAAACAGAAGGTAAGCAAGTGACCATATCTTTTAATAATGAAAAAAGATTGCATTATAAAGCACCATTGGTCCATTGCAAGCAATTTAAAAGAATTAACTAAGAGAGAAGCTGACAAAATAACAGATATATGGAACCAAATACCAATTGACAGACCACATAACACGAGTCAACATGTAAAAAATCGAATGAATCTAAAAGCTAAAAAGAATACTGAAATGGAAAATTCCCCTGAACAATATGCAAAAATTGTCATCATACTTAAAAAAGGTGGAATGTAGTAAGTGTTACAAAAGTAAATGAACAAATAATACAGATGAAAATATTTGACGGCAATTCAAATAGTAGAAAAAATATCACTAACTTCTGTCATACAGATAGATCAAAGGGTATGACTATAAGATAAGTCAGTAAAAAAAGCAATAAATTGGAGAGAGAGAAAAAAAAACTGAGCAAATAAAATTTCAGAGAGACTAATCTGTCAAATGCTATTCTAATATCAACCAAAATATTGTTACAATAAAGCGTCTGCTCAGAATTGTTTACAAACATGCTTTCTGTTCAACAAATCCAAAAACAGATACAAAGAAACACATTGGTTATTGTAGTTGAAAACACATCTCAAAGGTACAAAAATTCCTTCTCCAAGTACTAGTCTTAAATTCATAAACCACTTAAGATATTTTCTATGCCATTGGAAACAGTTTGGGATAACACATAAAACATTTCTTTTACTTCTCTAAAATACTAGTACCACGCTTTTAATGTGTTTTGTACTCATAACTTATTTCTCAATAATATTAAAATATAAATTCTCAGATATTGAATAAATTCCAATTCCAATTTTTATTAATAGAAAAATTTTGTTTCTAAAACTTGACTGAACAAAGCCTACAGTTTCACCACAAAGAGAAATTGGGGATGTGTAGAATTTTAGGCAACAGAACCATAATAAAAAGAGATCCACTGTCATTTTTAAAACAATGGTTGAAAAAAGGTTATTTGGGATGAAAAGACTAATGAGAACAAAATCATTTACCATTAAATTGAGTAAACAATATAATCCTCATAGTCAAGGTAATTCATCACACAAATCCAATAACTAAAATAAGTTTCTATAAGCCAAAAAAAAAAAAAAAAAAAAATTGAAACTGAAATTACTTGGCATCATGTGGCAACATAGAAGAAATCAAGAAAACAGGGGAAAATAGTTATTTATTAGGATTGGATATTGAAATATGCATCAATCATCAACAGATCAAGTATGTAAACACAATATATACAAACTGTGACACTAAAACTACAAGTCTACAAATTTATTTCACATTCACGTACAAAATTTTTAACAGTTACAAAAATTTAAGATCACTTGATAGTATATCATCACTATTCAAACTGCATTTCTAGTAAGACCAAAACTTAATTCTTAAAATCGATCATCACACAAACCACAACTTCATCAATCACTGATATTATTTACAGAATCTTAAGGAAAAAAAAAGTTAGCACCCACAAAGCAAAACAGGATCGAATCAAACGCTGCAATCAGCAGAAAGAATTCAATAAATCTTGATCCGTCAACACAAATCTGAAAAGAAACTTGGGATCTTATGAATATTATACCTTACGGAAAAAGTGGCCTCCACCACTTTTTTCAAGATGATCCACTTCATAGATAGTGACATGTAAAGTTCCATGGAGCAAAATATGCGCCATTTTTCACCTGCATCAATCACCAAAAAAGAAAAAAAAGAAAAGAAGAAGAATAAAGCACAGAATCCAGAATTACAAACACCCCCACATATGATCTACAATGTATAATATCAGACAAACTATGGAAACACCTTCAACACTTAAAAAGGTTAAAAAAGGACTCAAACCCAGATGAGAAAAGTTGATCACAACATGAAATAAAAATACTGGATTCAAAATAGAGATTGTAGTATAAAATTATGAAATCAAAATTAGAGTGAGAAAGAGAGGAAGATTTGATTTACACTGAGTAGCAGATTTGTGCAGAAGTAAAGCAGCAAGAGGAAGAGGCAACAGAGAATGTGGGACACTCAAATGAAGTGAGAAAGATCCGCGAATACAGATCTTAAAAGCTATCTCTCCGTGGAGGAAACGAAACGAGTATCGAAAAAGATTTATCTTTTATTTATTTATTTATTATTAAATAATTAGTTACTGTGTGTTCGATTCCCTATGGCTCTTCATCTTTTCTGGTTTTACAATGGAAGCCCATTGATTTCTACTTGTTCTATCCAACCATAAAAGGAAAGCAGAAAACTTACAGATAAATATTATTATTATTGATTTTTTTAAATCTTTTGATGGACATGTAGAATTCTTCAACCTTCCTTAGATGTTCATTGTTAACCTCCCTTACATGTTCACTAAACTCTTAAGAATCTCATACCTTAGTTTTTAAAAAATTTAATTTTTAAAATTCAAATTAATTATTAAAAAGATTAAGAAAGAGAATAAATTTTAGAGATGTTTTTGGCACAAAATTGTGAAAATCAAAGGCCAAAATGATAGCGGGACAAAAAGTTTCGGGAGCTTTATGAAAAGAAATAAAATATTCATAAGAACATGCACATGGTGGAGGCATATTGTGGATCTCCAAGTATATAATAATAATAATAATATTATGATTAATTACAAATAAATCTTGATTAGATTAACCATTAATTTGATATTAACATATAAGAGTTCCTTTAATTTAATGTAAAAATAGGAAAGATCAGCAAATTTTTATGCTATTTTTTCTATTTTGAAAATGTCTATGTTGAATTTTCCGATTGGGTCAATAAAAAACAACAAACAAATAAATAAATAATCATCTCGCGCCACCCCCCACCCCAACAAAAAAACAAAAAATGCTACTTTTGAGTTTAGTGGATTTCATTTTTTTTTACTTTGGTAACTCTCAAACAAATATGTCATTTTCTCTTTGAAATTATTTCTTCCACAAGTGATTAAATTAGTATCATGCTAGTGCTTTTTTTTTTTTTTTTTTCTTCTGATAATCGGGACATCTAAACCAGTTTACGTGCACCTTAAGTAATCTATAGGTTTATTGAACATCTTGGGTCCATTGAACACCCAATAAATCCAATAGGCCAAGTAAATTACAAATATGGTAGGTATCCATTATGTGAAACTCGAATATAAAACTTTTAGGTAACCCACACAAATGACTAAAGTATTGCTATTTGGCATAAGACAAGTGTTAAACTCTACAATATTTGGGAAACATAAAATAGTTATCAATTTGATCATATAGGCGTTTTCTAAGAACAAACCATGTGTCATAATATTTGATTATCCCTAAATGAGCTCTACCTTATAAAAACCTTACAGGAGAATTATTTGATTTGGGTTTAATTGTTTGGATAAAGAAAATGTTGGGATGAGAAAAATGATTAAAAAAAGAGTAATGTTAAGTTTACAATCCAATCTTATAACTTTCTCTTACCACCTCCCACGTGATAGTTTGTCATTTGTTTATTTGAAAAATGGGTCTTGTCCGCTTATTTACGAATTAACCAATTTAATTAAGAGAAAGTCATGAATAAAGTATGGTTAAGAAAATAGAAAAAAAAAAAAAAAGTAAGTAGGTGGAATAATTGAAATGTTGGGGTGTCAAATGGAACAATATAGGAAAGTAACCATGGCCCCCAGAACGATATTTTGGTACAGTTGCGGCTGAGTAAGATTCAAACACGTGTTGAAGATCTCACCCTCCATAATGCTATTATTTGTAGTGGGGTCCTGCTTTGGATTCTTTCACATTCAACCACTGGTCAATATTTTATTTTATTTAATTTATTTTTCAAGGACAAAAGAAAGAATAATTAGTCACTCGATCTAATATAATAATAATATTTAAAGAATAATTAAGAATTAAACCTTAGGAGTGTAAAAAATCCCCTAGCTTTAATCAAAGTTTAATTATCACATCAGAACATGATTCACGGCTCAGGTAAAGCTAAATAAATTAACGTTCATCATAAACTAGTCATAATCATCAGATTGACTTTTGATTAATAACCTACCACGTGGACCATAAAGATGGGTCCACGTAGTAGAAAAACAGTGCCGACACCGTGTGGTGAATTAATGTCACGATCACACAGTTTAGGTGAGAGAAACAGTCCAATCATGGCCCACAAAATGTGATTTTAAGCAGAGGATAAGGATGGCCCACTTTATAAAGCCTCAATCAATTAATTAACCAGTCCTCCAATCATGACGTGCCACGCTCCGCCCTTTATGCTGCAGCAGGTAGTGGCCTAGTGGGTTAAAAACACGATACACGTAGTGGGTTGGTTTTGCAATTTTCGAAATCTGTGGTCCCAAAATAATTATAAACGTTTTAAGAGAGTTTGATTATCTTCATGAATTATAGGACAAAAGTAAAAGGTCAAATACATTATAATTAATTAAGAAAAAGTTGAAGAAATAGTATTGTAAATTTTTAAAATCGAAAAAGTGGATATGGCATGTCCATTAGAAAAGATTACTCAATATCCTAATCATACTAATTATAAACGTGAAGGTAAAATGAAATAAATAAATACAAATTAATTAACGTATGATTTTTTTTTTTTTCTGTTTAACTGTTTTAAAATTCCTATGAGCACTTGTCCAACTTGGTAGGTTCCTTAATTTGAATTATAAGTTGTCGTTATTATAGTTAATAGCGGATCCAGAAATTTCTGTTAAAATGGACTAAAATAAAACTAATTACACATTAATATTTTTGTTTATTAATATTTCTGTAGGGTTGGCCAAAATTCAGAAATGGTATATATTAGTATTTTTTAAAAAAAAAAATTAAGGGTAGGCCATCAACAAGTGCTGGATCCGCCCTTGATTATAGTTGAGCTTAGAGTAACCATTAAATATTTAGTTTATTAGGTATAATATCTACCCACCAAATAGTCACTAACACTTTTTTTTTTTTAATGACGAGAGTGTCCGAGCTAGCTTACGCATACTTTAACTAATTCCTTGAGACCTTGAAACCATCGATCAGGTAAGAACTCTGGTGGCTACCCTAATTAACAACCATTTAAACTCAAGACCCCCTGAGTAATACACCCAAAAGTATTCAGCCTATCAAAGGTGGTTAAAATATTTAAATGCACTTTGTTTATTTCTATCCAATATGTTATTGCAAGGAAAACCTTAAATTTCTAATTACATAAAATATTTTCTTATAATGTCCTCGTTGCAATACTATCTCTCAACATAAACGACCTCGAGGACTTAAGTGACCACCATTCTTTGGAGTTTTCCTTGGCAACTTTTGAAGGATGTCTTAAGAAAGCCAACTGGCCTTGGAACTAATGTTTTAATAACTAACTCGAGGTAAAACACAACAAAGTAACCAGGTTAACCGATTTAACAGGTTTGGGGAAAAAAAAAAAAACACTCTTGAAAATTATGACCCATCTCACCACAAAAACACTCTCCTCAGCCTTTTGACCAAAACCTATCTCATCCTTCTCTCGTTCGCTCTGCCAATCACCAAGAACAATTTGCTAGTTTGGCTAACTGATTTTTGCCTTTTCCAGTTTGATTCACTCACCGGAAATCACTCCCCTCACCACCTTTGGACTCACCGACACTCTCTTTCCAAAAGGCCCAACATCCTTATCGCAGTATGCTTGCCAATCGTTGTCCATACTTCTAGGATTTAGGGTGAATAGTTAAAAGTGATAACCCGACCCAACAAAGGCCCCAAGTCCCGGTTTGACTGATTGAATCGGCTAGGCTGGGCAGGTTTTAAAACACTGCTTGATACAACATTAATTTCATTAAGAATTTCAACATGTAATTGACAAATATTAATGTAACTGCCCCAAAATCAGGCTGCAAAGTTGCGCATTACACACGTAGCTAATGTGTAATCAGTAGTCGGTACACCTTATGAGTCAATGGGGCCAATTATAAGTCCATCCTCCTTAAGGTTTCAGATAAACCGGATTTTGATTGAGCTTTAAAATGGTTCACTTCATGCCCGCAAATGGCAAAATCCCTTCATTAATTTTCAGTCTTTGTCCGGGTGAGTTATCTCTAGGAGCAACTTTAAATTTAATTGGCTTCAAACTGAAGTCTTCGTTTTCAAATCGAGTTTTAATAATAATTTATTTTGCCTAATTTATATTTTCTCGAGAATAAAACTCTTTTCTATAGTTTATTAATTACAGAGGGTGTATTAAACAATGAGTAAGAAAATGTTAATATTTTCTCTCTTATATCCAAAGTGGTGTTAGGGATCCGCAATAAATCTCAATACTTGGATTTATTTCCATGTTAAATAGGCTTCCAAAATATAACCCATGGCCTTCGTACTATTAATATTTATTATAAATTTTTTTTTTTTTTTTTTTGGTTAAAGAAAAATTAGTGCATTTATTAAAAGATCATAAACAAAAAAAGTTTATATCATTAAAATTTATTCATATCTACCTTGATTTTTTTTTAAAAAAAAATTGATATTAGACAACCTAATTTATTGGTGAATCTTGCATGACTTTTGTAATTGGGCCTTTAGTTTGGGTTATCAAATCTATAGTCCAAAATGTATGGACCATGTCTAGTTTGTTATGGGTCAATGTTCATCCCACCCAAGCGTCAATGCTTGTCTCGCTCAATTGGGGTTTAGGGTTAAAGTATAATTAGAGATGGGTGTTGTCCTCGGATTTCTGGGGTCCCATCCTACCCCGTACGGGGTGAGGATTCCTCAAAAAAATCAGGGATAGGAATCAAAAAATTCCCTATCCCCGAGGACAGGGAGAGGATGGGGAGAGATGTCCTACCTAACCCGACCCAAATAGTGAAAGCGGATCAACCTGGATTCGTTATATAAATAACTCCATTCTTCTTCTTCTTTAGTTTTGTGATTTTTCTTTCTTTAGACCCAAAATCGATTATCTCTTCTCACATTTTGACTTTAGCGAATCTCTAATTATACACAACTCTGAAGCTGGTCATCATCAATTCCACCTGTCGTCGCCTCCTTCAGACAAATCGGTGAATGTTTTGGTTGGTTTTCAATTTATTTTTTATTTTGAATCTAGGGTTTCGCATTGTTTTGGATTTTGGATTTTGGATTTTGGTTGGTGAAATTGTATGTTGGATTGCATTGTCGTATAAGTCACTTTATAAGAATAATATCATATATACAAACTCCTCGTACTAACTTATCTATACAAACATGCATGTATCTAGTTTAATAACTATTCACTTGTGTATTTATTCTGTTTTTTTATTTATTATTATTTCCATCTAGTACCATCAAATTAAAATAAGTTAATTTAAAATCAATATATAGGCAATAAAATTCTATTGATGAGTATACAAATAATATAATATCAATTCTGTTTGAGACTTTCTACAACCTTACGCTTCTTCCCACGCACCGAAATCTCATTTGCCGAAGCTTAGGGAAACTAGTTTAACTGGGTTTGTTTCATACTATTGATGATTATAGATCATTATACGTACAAATCTGAAAGAGCTTCCTTGTATAGTCTCTTCTATATGTCTGTTCTAACATCAGAACATCTAAAAGAATTTAACAAATCAAATAATTTTCTTTTATCTTCCTAACTTTCAAATTTACAAGAGATCTATCAATTTTTAAGTAATTAGTACATGATAATGATCTATATGTATATATGTCAAATTAAACCCAAATTCATCTTCGAATAGCTAGACATAACTTATAATTGATGTTAATCTTTGGGCCGATGGATCTTTTATTCGGTCGGTAGTTTCAGGGTCCCGTGGATAAGTTAAGGTGTGCGCAAGCTGACCCGACACACCCGATCATTAAAAAAAAATAAAAAAATCCCCTCCACTGTTAACTCTAATAAATAAACCAAAACACATGAAAACTATATCTTATACATATGCAATAGTGACGATACTAAATAAGCTCAATACTCTCTTAATTTGTAACAATCAATCAATTATTTCACATGGGATAGAAATATATGATGTTATGCCCAAAGAATGCAGGGCTGACGTAAGGTCCAGTCAGCGTGCAAAAGTCAGAGCATGGGTGCACCCGCAGCCGAGTCACGTGAGGAAAGGAGCAGCATGCTTTATCAGAATAATGGGTGTGCGCTGCATCCCGGGTGAAGTTGTGGTGATCCCACGTGTCCAATCCCTACTCCAAATCGCGTAAATCACTCTAGAAGGTAGGCAATGTGACATAAAGAAGGATTTGCACGAATAATCTCACCAACTCACAGATTCAGTAATGATAACCTTAATCCATCCCACTATAAATTAAAAGCTTCTCTCTCATTTAAGGGATTAGCTACTCTCTCTCAAGAATATATAGCATTCTCTCTCTTGTACTATCATTTTGTAAGTCATCTCAAAGCGACTCCGACCCCTATCATTAATACAAACATCAGTGGACGTAGGACTTGCTTCCTTAGCATCCGAACCACTTTAAAAGCTGGTCCCACTGTATTTACTCTCATTTTCTTGCATTCACGTGTGTCTTCAGAGCCAGCTCAGCATTTCACATATGCGTTTCATTGGTGTCAAAATCATGCATCAACAGTTTGGCGCTAGAAGGAGGGGCCGATTTAGTGTTCATCCTTCATCAGGAGAATCTCTAACCTACTGGTCCTACAACAAAGAAATGGCCTCCACCAACCCGAACTCGAGTGAACCAACCAGGGTGCTGAGGGATACCCCAAGTCCAGGAGGACACCTCTTCCGAAATGCCTTCGGTTCCGCAAAATGCCGCAGGGGATATCCCATCAAGTTCATAACTTGACCTTGTCATTAGAAGCTACTTGGAGAGGTTCGACAATACTCTTCAAACGGTCAACCGAAGGTTGGAAGGTTGACCGTTTGAATCGAGGCGTGCCAACCAAATCAGCTGGGGCGGCGCAACCGCCAAAAACGCCTGCAAGTCACGCGAAAGCGCTACAAAGGGAGATAGCCCGTGCCGTGAGCACTGCAGCACATCAACTAAAGGGTAAGCAAGTGGCAAAAAACGGGCCTACGGGTTCCAAAGGGCCAGCAAACACCGGCCGCGTCTCGAGCAGAATACTAGTGGCATTAAGACTTGGTTGAAAAGACGTAGCCCGAGCTGTCCCATGCCATGTCGCAGGTACACCCCCATAAAAGTGCTGGGCAGGGCATTCTTATCACCGTCAGCAAAACAATCCTGATCGTCATTGTGCGGGAGGTTCCCACACTTCGTGGGGCGGTTCGTACCACTGCGAAGGTCGTGAAAATACCTCGCATTATCCATCGCTATCACACGCCTTTAGCCAGCGTGTGTCGAGAGCAGTAGGGGTCGTCGACCGAGGTGAAGAGGAATCTGACCTCTGGACTTTCCTCAACCGTAATCGCGAGGGTCGAACTCGCATGGGTGAAAGCAATCCCCAAGTGGCTCCATTGCCTCAGATTGAAGAATTGAAGACCGACTAAGAGCTCAACAAAATGAGCAAGGGCAGGTCGTGTCTGCGTCCCCCTTCTCTCCCAAAGTGCTAGTCGCTCCACTCCTATTAGGATTTAGAATGCCCGACATACGGGCGTTTGATGGAAATTATGATCCGCAGGATCATGTATATGAATTCAACGACCTGATGAAGCTTCACCAAGTCTCAGATTTAGCAAAATGCCGTTGTTTGGCAGTAACTTTAACCTCTCATGCCAAATGGTGGTTTGCTCCCAACGGGATCGATCAGTTCGTGGCCTCAGATGAGCGCGACATTCCTAAGGCATTTTCAAGCAAATCGAAAGTTCTCAATGCCTTTAAGCTACCTCAGCAACATAAGGCAAGAGAGGGATGAATCCCTCCAATCGTACATTGATCGATTCCATAGAGAGCTTAACAAGGTAGCTCACACTCCCAAAGAGTCTGTTCGAACTCTCATCATAGCGGGAGTTTGCCCACAGACCGACCTGTGGAAAGAGTTACAGGCTGAGGATGATGTTTCCCTCACCCGTTTCTATAACCTTGCAGAGAAATACCTCTGTATTGAAAGTTTCGTAGCGGTGCTTTGAGTAGTGCATCTGATCGGGAGGACAGGAGAGTTGATCGCAGATGGGCTACCAACGATCAACGAAAAGGAAAAAAACCGCGCTATGAGCCCAAAAAATCTTATGCTCCTGTTTTTCGTCGCGATCGCCACAAAATCAATATACGCCTTTGAATGCATTTGTATCGGCCATCCTTGATAAATCAGAAGAGGCCAGCCTACTCGGAGAGCTTGAGCCCATGAAAAATCCCCCGTCAGCCAGAAATAGTAAAAAGTACTCTCGCTTTCATCAGGATAACGGGCATCACACCGATGAGTGCCGAGCTCTCAAATAGGCAATCGAAGAACTCATCAAGAAGGGGCATTAAAGGAATATATTGATGACTCTACTCTCGCGTAAGAGAAAAGTCAAGGGGAACAAGGAAAGAAGCGTCGTGATCGCAAAGGCATATGTAGTGTCAACATGATCTTTGGTGGGCCGCATCTCGCAGGGAACACACGTGGTACCCAGGAAAGATATGCTCGTGCAGCTCATCACGACCCTATCAGTGTAATGAGCACGATGCAGCAATCACAAAAGGTTCGCAGAGAGGAGGAAATTACCTTCTCTAAAAAGGATGCAACCTATTTGCATCATCCCCACGATGACACTTTTGTGATCACGCCCCTCATAGGGCGCTATAACATCCACAGAATGTTGGTGGATAATGGAAGTGTTGTGAACATCCCTGTTCCAGACAGCCTTCGAAAGAATGAACTTGGACGAGGCCGACCTGAAGCCCGCCTCGATCCCTCTGTATGGTTTTACCAGGGACCACCTGATCCCTAAAGAAACGATCTTGGTTCCAGTCACGCTAGGTGACTATGACGAAATGACCAAGGTAACCAAATTCTTGGTAGTGGATTGCTTATCCGCTTTTTAATGGTATCCTGGGGCAACCTTTGCTAAGAAACTTCAAGGCAGTCACTTCGATATACCATTTGAAAATGAAATTCCCCACCTCAACAGGGATAGAAGGAAGTTAGAGGGTCTTAGCACGAAGCTCGCGATTGTTACATAAAAGCGGTGCAAATGGCGTGCAAAAGGGAAAGGCATTTCGCGCGACATTCCCCGACAAGCTATGGCGATTAGTCGGATCAAGCCACAGCCTGGCCCAACCGAGGACAATATGGATCCTCGAATTTAGGAAAGCCCTTGCAGTGGGCTAGTTGAGGATCTGTCTGAAGTGTTGGTCGACCTGAACGAACCGAGCCGAATGTTGAGGATTGGGAGCAATCTCAATCGCCAGCTCGCCTCTGAGCTGATCAACTTCCTCAAGGAAAATATCGATGTGTTCGCCTGGTCACACGCAGATATGGTTGGGATCAGTCCGGATATCATCTGTCATGCGTTGAACATCGGCAATGGGCCTTGCCGCTTCACCAAAAAAAGAAGAGCGATGGATTCGGAGCAATATGTCGCCTTAAAGCTAGAGGTGGATAACCTTCCTCTGAAATGGATCTATCCGAAAAGTACTCTACCCGACCTGGGTTGCCAACCGGGTTTTGGTAAAGAAGCCCAATGACAAATGGCGAACCTGTATGGACTTCTCCGACCTCAATAAAGCATGCCCGAAAGATAGCTTTCCCCTGCCCAGAATCGACCAACTCGTATATACCACCTCGGGGCACAAGCTGCTAAGTTTTATGGACGCGTACTCGAGATATAATCAAATTCTGATGTACGCGTCGGACGAAGAGCATACATCCTTTATTACAGATCGGGGACTGTACTGCTATAGGGTTATGCCCTTCGGCCTCAAGAACGTTGGTGCGACCTACCAGCGGTTGGTTAACCGGATGTTCTCTGAACAGATTGGGAAGTTCAATGGATGTCTATGTAGATGACATGCTGGTCAAATTCCATGTTGCTTCATATCACATAACGTATCTCGCTGAGATGTTTGATATCCTCCGGCTATACAAAATGAAGCTAAATCCCCTCAAGTGGTTGTTGGAGTGTCCTCGGGGAAATTTCTAGAATACATGGTTAACCAACGGGGAATAAAGATCAACCCCGAGAAAATTCAAGCTTTCCTTGATATGGAAAGCCCAACCAGCAAAAAACAGGTCATGAGCCTTAATGGGCGAATAGCTGCACTAAGTCGCTTCATATCGAGGCTAACAGATCGCTGTTTGCCATTCTTTAATATTCTGAAGGCCAATAAAAAGTTCAAGTGGACTCCCAAATGCGAATAGGCATTCCAAAGTATTAAAGAGCACCTTCGGAAGCCACCTCTCCTGTCCAAGCCTCTCCCGCAAGAGATCCTCCTCCTGTACCTGTCTGTCTCGCAGTTCGCGGTCAGTGCACCTTAGTTTGGGAAGAGGAAAAGGTCCAATGGCCAGTATACTATACGAGTAAGCGTCTGTTGGACGTCGAGATGCAGTATCCGAAAATGGAACGATTAGCCTATGCCCTGTTGATCGCTTCCAGAGAGCTGTGACCTTACTTCCACGCCCATACAATCCATGTAATGACTAATTACTCGCTTACGCAGGTCCTCCAGAAGCTAGAGGCATCGGGTAAATTGCTTAAATGGGCCATGGAATTGAGTCAATTCGATCTCAAGTACAAACCAAGATCGACTATCAAAGGGCAGGGTGTTGTCGACTTCATATCAGAATTTTCATATCTTTCAAGTGAATCGGAACAACAGCCCAGTGAAGCCATTCAGGAAACTGCTCAGAATTTGTTGACTGGAGCCTTTACATCGATGGATCATCGAACAGAAAGAAGGCCGGTGCAGGCCTTCTCCTTTTGAGTCCCGAACGGGCTCGCATTCACGGCATTCTCCGATTCGGGTTTAAGGCAACCAATAATGAGACCGAGTATGAAGCTCGCCGCTTTGATTCGATTGGCTTGGCGAGAAATGGGCGAATCGCGATCAGTATCTACAACGACTTTATGCTGGTCGTCAACCAGATTTTAGGAGAGTACCAAGCCAAGGAAGAAAATATGATCCGCTATTTGAAGGAAGCTAAGGCCGCACTCGAGCCGTTCAAACACTTCGCGATCACTCAGATTCCCAAAGATAGCAACTCTATGACAGACGCATTGGCAAGGATAACGTCATCGTTGGACTCGGAAGCACCGGATAACATTTCTATTTAATTCATCGATGCCTCTAGTATCAACCCGATCGAACATGCCATGAATGTACCAGAATCAGATTCCTGGATGACCCCTATTATCCAGTAGCTTAAGGACGGGACCTTGCCTGACGACAAGGTCGAGGTGAGGGCTCTACGAACAAGATCTGTTCGTTACACCCTCATCGGAGACCAATTGTACAAGCGAGGATTTAGCGTCCCTCTCCTCCGATGTGTAACTAGCGAAGAAGCAGATTACATCATGAGGGAAAATATACGAAGGGATCTGCGGTAATCACACCGCCGCACAATCTCTCGCCAACAAAATTGTTCGTCAAGGGTACTACTGGCCCCGAATTCAAGAAGACACTTGCAACTTTGTCAAAAGGTGTGACAAGTGTCAACGGTTCGCGAACATACCGCGAGCTCCTTCCCACTAACTGATAACAATGACCAGCCCCTGGCCATTTTCCATGTGGGGAATCGACCTCATTGGCCCCATGCCAGTCGGCAAAGGGGGAGTCAAATATGCCGTGGTCGCAGTAGATTACTTCACCAAATGGGTAGAAGCCGCTAGCCGTGATCACGACTAAAAAGTGAAGGACTTCGTTTTCAAGAATATTGTGTGCCGCTACGGGATTCCTCATACCCTCATCTCAGATAATGGAAAACAGTTCGACAATGAGGAGTTCAAGCAGTTTTGCGACAAGCTAGGTATTCCATAAAAAATTTGCCTTAGTCACAAGATCACAAGCAAATGGCCAAGTTGAAGCTGTCAACAAAACCATCAAGCACACTCTAAAGGCCAAACTTGACGGAGCCAAGGGGAATTGGGCCGACGACCTACCCAAAGTCCTATGGGTGTACAAGACATCTCTGAGAACCTCTACCTCTGAAACCCCTTTTTTGCTAGCATACGGTTGCGAAGCAATGATCTTTGTGGAGGTAGGAACTGGTTCGCTACGGAGGGACTTGTACAATGAAGCCGACAACAAAGCGCTTATGCAAGCAAGTCTAGACCTTGTTGAAGAACATCGCAGCAAGGCTTCGCTAAGAATAGGCCTATCAGTAACGCACGCCAAAAGGTTCTTCGATTCTAAGGTCAGACAAAGAGACTTCCAGGTTGGCGACCTTGTATTGAAGGAAGTTCTCCTCGATACTAGAGAACCAAGTGCGGGAGTGTTAGGACCAAACTGGGAAGGCCTATACTGCATCGTCAAAGTAATAAGGCCGGGGACTTACCACCTAAAAAGGCTAAACGGTTCCATAGTACCGCGAGCTTGGAATGCTGAACACCTTCGACCTTATTATCAGTAATTTTGATCTCAATTTTCCTTGTAAAGGTTATTTTTTGATCTTTGTAAATGTAAATTAGTATTATTCTGTTCGCTTGTAATAGTCTTCGCATGTAATTTTGTTCTTATAAACGTGTTATCATGTTCGCAAAGACTTGTTTCAATATTATAAGCATTTAGAAGGTAAACTCATGTATAATAAAGCCAACAAAAATTGTAAAAGCAAAATATATTTCATTAATATGAAGAGTACAGCAGGCAATACGGTACAACTATTAGCCCTGATCTGACTCTTGGAGGACCAAATTCATCATCCTAAGGCTGGTCGGCTGGGGGCTTCTCCGGGGCGTGACCTGAATCCTCTCCTTGATCGGATCTTCAGGCGGTCGCCGCTTCATCATCTTGCCGCGCCATGGACATGAGGGTTTCCCGCCAATCCTCCGGGAGGTTAGACAAATCAATATGCGGATTCTTCGACCGCAATGCATAGATGGACTCGATTGCCCATTCGGCAGCCTTCTCCTCGACCTTTGCTACCTGATTCTACATCTCTTTGGTCAGGGAAGCAACTTTTCCCTGACTTACTTGGAGTTCGGCCTCGAGAGCTTGCCTTTGCTTCTTGTAGGCATCGCTCTCTTGTTCTGCTCGAGAGGCCCGCAAAGAGGTCGTTTTGAGCTCTTGGTCCCTCTCTCCGACCTCCTTGGAGAGTCTGGCTATGGTCCTTTGGAGTTCCTTTATTTCCTCCCCATGCTTCTCGAGCTCGACTTTTTGGAAGTCCATCGTGTGAAGAGTTTCGTCCCTTTCTCTCAGGTATCGGTGACTCAGAGGATAGGTTTCTTTCTGCCTTGGTGGCTTCCATGCCTCGCTTGAGCTGTGCGTTCTCTTCCTTCGCATGCACCTCCCCTTTGCAGCTCCCAGCCGAACTTTCTCCAGGGATAGTTGCATAGAAAGCAGGGCTTGCGAACAAGAAAAAATAGCGAGTTAGTTTATTAAAAGAAACTAAGGGATGTCCTCGCCGAGGACAGTTCGTTTACCTTGCTTAAGTGCTGGAGCGATGTAGACATTAGGTCCACGTCGCTGGAACCTACGAACTCCTCGAATGCCTACGAGAGTTCACACTCCAACAAAGTGTAGACTATCGGCTGCAGGTACTTCGACAGGTTCCCCAGCGAGTCTAGCACTGGAGTTTCCTTCTTAGCACCTTCAGTAGAGATCGTGTTACCCATAAGTTCCTTACCCGACTTTTTCCCGACGTCTGGTTGCGACCTCCCGGGTTGATCGCCCTCAGATTCGGTCTCTGACTCTTTGACCTGAATTTGCCTTCTCTTCTTCTTTGCTCGCTGAGCTGTTGTCTTTAGCCTCGGGCGAATAGCCGATGGCTAGGAAGCCTTCGTGGGTCGGAGTGGTGCTTCCTCCGAAGGTTGATGCTAAGAAGTCCCAACAGGTCACACAGGGAGGTCCGATGTGGCACCTTCAGCCGGGGGATCCGCAGGTGTAGCATCGGTCGCCCTGGCGGTCCTTGCCCGCGGGAAATTGAATTTCCTTCGTCGCGTTGGCTCTGACACCTTCGGAGGCATGGTAGCTGCATGCGAGCATCGTTAGCAAAAGTAATTCATTGCACGACCAGAAAAGACCCAGTTAATAAAACTTACTCAATGGGGGTTCTAAGGACACGTTTGCGTTGAAGAAACCGTATTTCCACAGATTCGCGGTCGTCACGAGCTTCTTCGCGTCGCGACTAGCTTCGGGCAAGAAGCTGAAAGCTACAATCCTATCTGGATCGAAGAGTAGCACTAAGTCGGTTGTCTTGTTAACTGTTAGAAAAGAAACAGGTCGTTTAAAAAAAAAAAAAAGAGAAATGCATTTCAAATTTAATGAATTCGCCAAAGGAAAAGAGCCTACTCGGGTCCTGAAAGCGGCAATGGTCGTCGTAATGAAAGAAGAAGAACTTCGTTTTGTAGGCCCCCGGGTTGCTAGGATAGCTGTGTATCCCCTCGGCTATAGTAGGTCGCCTGGATAAGTAATAAGAATCCTTGTCCTTGCTCTTTTTCAAGAAATACGAGCAGTTGAGCTCCACCGCCGTTAGCTCGCCCAGCCCCTTCTCACGACACGCGATGTACATGGCAACAGCAATAACATACGCGTTCGACGTGAGTTGCATCGACGCTATCCCGAAGTGATCCAAGAACGACTTGACAAAAGGGTGGAAGGGGATCAACCCTCCACCCTTGAAAATCTCCTCGGAGATCGCGCCATCCCGTTTGATGGGTATCGCGATGAGTGGGTCCTATCGCGGAAAACTTCCACGTTGACACCATACTGTTTTATCATCCTCTCGAACTCTACCCCGGTAAGTACCGAGTAGACCTCAGGAGTGACGTTTGAAGCACCCTGAGAGGACGAATCGGTTCGTTCCTTGGATCTGGTCGTTGAGGGGTCCATTCTACTGGTATGCAAAAGCGATAAGCGGGGGGGTCATTTAGCCATCGTACGCTATTCCGTACGATGACGTGGAAGAAAACAAACTCCCTAAAACCTAGAGAAAACCCTAACAGAATGATTCGAGCTGCCATTCATGGCTCGAACCCAACATGAGTGTCTTGTCTCCGATCAGCTACCGAAAGACTAACGCCATTTACCAACCACGGGGAATAGGAAAATAAAAGCAAAGAACTATTCTTACCTCTCGAAATACGAAAATGGCTCCTTCTGCTTCAAATATTAGAAACACGCTGGTTTGAAAGGCAAAGACTCCAAGCTTGCGAAAGTCTCTTGCTCTCTTTGAAAAAGACGAGTGTAGTGACATTGCCTGAGGTGGATCTGACTTTTTATAGCAAAGGAAACGACACTTGATTTTCTCGAAATCAAAATGACGTTTGAGCGAAAAATGTCTGACCGTTGATCACGACCACGTGTCGCAGATCAGTGAGAAAAAGTGAGCGTCACGATTATAGAAAACCAAACCTTCATCCTTTTCCGTTGAAAAACTCAAGCGACGGCACTCTCTCCCTCAGCATTAATTGCGCCTCAATCTGCATTTAATGTTCTGATAAGGGGTGTCATTTCAGCATGTCATGCATTTAATGTTCTGATAAAGGGTATCGTGTTAGCATGCCACGCATTTAATGCGCTTGGTTGGACACTTATTACGCACAGGACACGTCTGTCAGGGTAGAGGCTGTTTCATTAAATGAATCCATATCGCAAGTACAACAGATAACGCCTGACGAAGTCAGGTCACTCATCCTTAACGAGCAAGGACCATGCGAGGTTGTGTTCGCAAAAAGCGCTACCCTGACCTATTCTCAGACAGGTCGTAATCACCAGAACTTCTCGAAAGCATACAGTCGTGGCATGAATTATAGTTTCCAAGGTTCAATCCTCAAACCTTAAAAACTAGGGGACTTCTGGTATGCCCAAAGAATGCAGGGCTGACGTAAGGTCCAATTAGCATGCAAAAGTCAGAGCATTAGTGCACCCGCAGCCGAGTCACGTGAAGAAAGGAGCAAGATGCTTCGTGTAATAGGGTGCACGCTGACGCCAAAAGTTGTGGTGATCCCACGTGTCCAATCCCTGCTCCAAATGGCGTAAATCACTCTAGAAGGTGGGCAATGTGACATAAAGAAGGATTTGCACGGATAATCCCACCAACTCACAGATTTAGTAATGATAACCTTAATCCAATCCCACTATAAATTGAGAGCTCCTCTCTCATTTAAGGGATTAACTACTCTCTCTCAAGAATTTATAGCATTCTCTCTCTTGTATTGTCATTTTGTAAGTCAGTCTGCTAAAGCGACTTGACCCCTATCATTAATACAAACATCAGTGGACGTAGGACTTGCTTCCTTAGCATCCGAACCACTTTAAAAGCTGGTCCCATTGTATTTACTCTCATTTTCTTGCATTCACGTGTGTCTTCAGAGCCAGCTCAATATTTCACACGTGCGTTTCGTTGGTGTCAAAATCACGCATCAACATATGATATATCTTGAGTTTACACAACAATCTCTTGGATTTGATGGCAACAACGGTGGGACTGTAACATTTTGTCCGGCTGTTGATTAAATGCGATGACAACTTCACAAGGCTAGCTTTTGGTGTTCAAACTGGTTGTCCTTTCCCAGTATTTAATTATCAATAATACTATACTTACAAAGAAATCTTACAAAGTTTTCTGTACAAAATGAGGTGGCAAAATATGAATGGAAGAGTGAAACAAAAAGTCAAACTCATTAAATTCACTCTTCCATTCATTTTTTGCCACATCACTTTGTATGGAGGTCTTTGTAAAATTTCTTTGTAAGTGTAGTATTACTCTTTAATTATACTATGCAAATGCAATACAATACATTATGTAATTCACATGATATTCACCTGCGAATGGAGCAATTTTCACTGTAAAACCATCTCTATAGATCTCGATTGTACATTATTATTTGCTTTGATATAAGAATATATTACGTAGCTTTGAGTAACATGGTGACTTGGGCTAATTTTTGTGAAAAACACCAGTGTAGTGTTTACCGCAGGTACTTTGACGCTCAAGTCAGCAAGGCCGAAAGAGGATATTTAATAAGAGTTAAGGAGAATAAGGATTACCAGAGTCTAATGTTGGAAAAGTAACCCGCCCGGCCCGACCCAACCGACGATGGGTTACTGATTTTGGGCGACCGGTCCTAACCCGCCCACCAACAAAGTCAGGCCGGGTTAGGCCCGCCATTTTTTGGGGATTGGGTGGCCCAGCCTGGCCTGCCATTTTTTGGGGATTGGCTAGCCCAGCCTGGCTCGCCAACCCTAACCCGCCAGGTTAGGTTGGGTGCTGCCCAGTTAGCTCCCTTTTTTGATTTTTTATTTTATTTTGTTTTCGTTTAGTTAACTTTTCAAATGAATAATTAACAATTTATAAATAAATAAATGTAATTGTTTTTAGTTAACTTTTCAAATATCAATAATTCAATTAAATTTTTTTTTTTTTTTTCGTCTACCCAACTTCAGCTTTAACCGGTTAGAATATTTACAAGTGTGTAACATTTAATATAGCCAACCTACATAAGGAGAAATGTTCCAATCAAGATAATAGATTCTGTTTTTTCAAAATTTTCATGTTCATAGTAGAAAACACAATAGTTTTCATGACTATATCAAATAACGGGTTATTAGATACTTATTTCAAAAATTAAGAGAAAAAAAATACACAATTTTCTTTTGTATCAATAAAAGAATAATTTTTTATTACTCAGATGAAAGTTTTTAAAGTATGTCAGACACATATCAAATTTGTATTTTTTTTTTTTCTCTTGTGATAGATTCATGATGGAATAATGAGAAACGGGGAGTTGAAAAACTTACACAATCTGGTACATATTCCAGAGAACAGAGTAGGAGTGGTAACTTTTGGTTGGGTCAAACCAAAGGTAAATCCTTTGCTCTCTGTT
Organism: Pistacia integerrima; assembly: GCA_026225825.1. Lineage (NCBI taxonomy): Eukaryota > Viridiplantae > Streptophyta > Magnoliopsida > Sapindales > Anacardiaceae > Pistacia > Pistacia integerrima. The sequence goes on along the minus strand of CM047750.1, from coordinate 12,367,854 downwards.
ACCCTGACCCCCGGTGAAGATATTTGTCTACAAAATGTATGGCTGGCCGGTTCTGTTTCCCAAGAACTCAAAATCTATTTCATCATGCTCTGAGTTTTGAGAAGAAAGCTGCAATTGATGATACACAACACAAGATTAATATAAACCATAAATGCTTTGTTTAAAAGAAGATAAAATAAAACAAAAACAAAACTTACATAAAAAGCAGTAACAGTTCCTGCAGAATCCCCAGGAACCAGTTTGATTTGCATACTGAAGTGACCAAACAAGTAAGATCCTTTGGATTGGAAGCCAGTACCTTTATTTCCAAGTTCACATTTTTCAAATGTTAAAATAAACATTAATCAACAAGTCTTCAATGAAATGAAAATTACAAATTGAAGCATACCAGTGTATTTGTCAAGGAGAAGCTGAATCTCAGAGCCGCCATTGAAGTACTTAATGTGATCAAAAGCCCAAGTGGGCGCGTAGTTTCTGCCAAATGGGACATCCACAGGCCTTCTTGGGGGAGCTCCCATTGTTGCTGACACCATAAACGAGATGCCCAGAAGCATAATCCAAAAGAAGGAAGCCATTTTTTCTGCAGAAACACAAAGCATTTTGACTAGTTTAGTTTCTAGAAGAGAAAAAGTAGTAGCAAAAGAAAGAAATGTATGATCTTTGCAGGGTCAAGAGCTTACAGTAGAGAGAAAGAGAAGAAGAAACAGGTCCCGTTGTTGCAACAGCCAACCCACGGGTTGGCGGTCCTTTCTCAAAAAGGACAAAATAGCAACCCGCGGGTCATCGGGTTGCCATATATCAACCCGGCCCGCTCGGGGGTTGCATGCAAGTTGGGTTCAACTTGGCCCGCCTTATTGGCGGTCCGGGTTGAACCCTCTTTAATGCGGGCCAGGTTAGGGTTGACCCGCCTAACCCGACTCATTTGTTCCACCACTACCAGAGTCTTGTCGGACGCCAAGACCATAGCGCGAAGGTGTAGAATTCTCGGGAGCAAGAACTTGGGGAGTAAGTAGGTGATTATGAGTAATGGAGATTGAATGAATTATGAAAGGGCATACCTCTTTTTATATAGTGAACCCAAGGGGTTGAAATCCTATTAGGACAAATATGATTTTTGCCTTTATCAGATTAAGATTACTAATTTGAGTAAGAATTTGAAATCTTAGTAGAAGAGAAAATATAATGGGATTTTGATTTTCTATTTATGAACTGTTGTAGGCTAATGGGCCGTAACCCAGTTTTAGTTTAACTTGTATGATAGCCCAACTTATAGAGTGGGCAATTCACAAGGTGAATTTAAATGTAAGCCCAATCAGAATTGGGCCAAAGGCCAAGGACCGTGACAAGTTTAGTTCGTTATTGGGCCTCGTCAAGCCTAAGACGATTTTTTGCCCATACACACACAAAAGTTCTCAAGTACAAAGTTCCAGTTAAAATTTTTAATCTCCATTAATTAATATTATTAAAATAAAATGTGAATGTTCACACATAAAATATTAATATCTATATATATTATTTAGGGACAATATATAAATGGATTACATTATATCATTACTTTTAGTTATCAAATAATCAACCAAAGCTCAAAATTTCATGAACCAAACGAAAACCACTATTAACAGTCGGGCGTTAGTTAATTGTGAATGTTAAGATATAAATCACCATGAGCTGTTTCCATAATTTATGTTTGCCTTTAGGATTCAAGCAAACAAAGGGGGCATGGCAGAATTAAAGTAGTAATTATTTTGTTTAAAATTACTCATTCTAATTATCAATTGTTTCATTAAAGATTGTGCACAGAACAGTTCATAAAAATTAGAGATAAGGCAAGGACTTAACCTAAATATTATAATTTGCGTTTGTGAATGTCGACATATTAAGGTTATGTTAATGGTTGGAGATTGGACGAGGCTATCAAGTGAGAAGACCAAATTCTTTGCTCTTGCTGTCAAGGGTTGTCTCCAATGTTTTTAAACCTGACCCAGGCTTTGACTTGGTCAAGGGGTCGATTTCTAGGTTGGGACGGTCTGGTCGGCTGGTCAGATCAGTGACGTCAACATAAAACCTAGTACGCAACTTAATAGACATACTCATGAGAATTTTTCATCAGTCCCTATAGGTTTGAAATCTAAAAAACAAACCCTTGTGTGCGAAACAAAGATCCACTTCAGAGAATTATAATTAGAACAGATCCACGATCGATCGATTAGCCAATCAATCCAAAACACAACCAAACACAATCAACATCAACTTGGGAACAGTAGTGCGGCTAGATGGTGGCTCGAGGAAGGTGAGAATGCCTATTCGTGCGTAGTTGAGGAGGCACAAAGTGTCGCACAATTGATCGGTGTAGTGAGCGACATGCAACGATTGACAAGCAAACTCAGGCCGTGATGAAGGGGGTTTTGGTGTGGAGAAGGAGGTGGTGGTGTCAGATGGAGTGATTGTTGCTGGAAGCTAAAAATCGGCCTGAAGACAGGTAGTCGTGCGAACCAGTCGATGGACGGTGGTTGACGATCGACAGGTGCACTTGGCCTAAGATGGAAGGGGTTTTGTCGTGGAGGTGAAGGTGATGTCAGTGGTGGTGTCAAGTGGGTGCAATGGCCAGCGGTGATGCCAAAACGATTTTAATTTTAGGGATTTTAGTAACCCAATTTAAGTCACCGGGTCGGTTGAATAGATGGTTCAGAACTGTTCCGCCGGTTCAACCGCAGGTCAACCTGGGCTAATGGTTGAAACTGGGTTTAGGGTGTCTTCGGACCGAAGAAGGGGTTGGTCAACGGTCGAACCGACCGGTCTGATCTAGGTTTCAAATCATTGGTTGTCTCATTCGAAATATTGATTTTTAAGGTACAAAACCTTATATATTGGATAATTAAAGAAATATGCAAAATAGATTAATTTTTTGGGGGATATCTTAAAATATATCAATATATTTTAGAGTTAGGTTATTGTACCACAAATTTTGACATAATATTTATTTATATAATTCAGTGGATTTAAAAGAAAAGTTAGAATTAGTTATTTTTAATGACAAATTAAGCAAATTTTAAGCCATTGATTACCATAAACCAATGGTCAAGAATCTTTATCACAAATCGTATAAAAAATGTGTGCTATAATACCTTATATATCTTTATATTTGCTATGTCTTTATATATATAAAGATTTGTCTTTACCAATGCCATCTCTGGTGGTAATGTGGGAGCATATCACCTGTTTGACTATTGTTTCTGTGTCCATAATTGGAGGACACTATTATGATAAAGTAAAGTAAAGTAAAATTAGATTAGGAGAGTAATTAGCTAGGCTTTTGAATCAATTGGACCACTGACTTAGTCAACAATTGCGATTAAAAGCTGATGACAATAATTGAATTAGTGTTAGCACTCTAGGTCACAAATCTATTAATTTCTCCTGCATTAATTTATTATACAAATCAAGCCAAACCCAATATTAAAAACTCCCTAACTACCAAAATATTTATTTATTTTTGCTCAAGTTCTTTCTTTTCAAAGACTTTCCGAACTAACTGAAAACAACGTAATTTTCACCTACTGAATTCTGGTGATTTATTTTTGAGTAAACGACTTTTTCCCACCCAAGGTTTGCCTTAATGATACTTTTCCACCCAAAAAGTTTTAAAATACCACTTTTTCACCTAAAGTTAATATTTCGTTACTACCCAATGTTGATTCCAACCAATTTTGGTGGCAAAAATTCTTTCCGTTATCACCATTTAAATCTCTGATCTCCTTTATATAAAATTGCTTTGACTCTGACACTTAATTTCTAACCGATTGTTGGTCATCACAAAGCTAAGGTTTCCAGTTCTTAGTTGATTTCGGGCTGATTCTGGTAACAAATATTCAATTAGTCACCATCATTCGATCCACTGGCCAATCTATAAAAACCCTTTTACTGTGGCTCTTAGTAACTCGTTGAACGCCGACTAAGAAAATGAAGTGTATTTTGGGTATTAACGAAATATAAACGTTGGGTGGGAAAGTGGTATTTTGAAATTTTTTGGGTGGAAAAGTGTCATTAAGGCAAACTTTGGTGAAAAAAAATCGTTTACTCATTTTTTTATATAGAGAAAAAAAAAAATTCAATAAAGATGCGATATTTGATACATTTTTAACATGTGAGAGGTTGCAAATTCAACACCTTTGCTTTACAAGTTTGCATATGGCGTTAAGAAATTTGCACTACTTTTGGCTAACAGTCGAAGCGTTCTTTCCAAGATAAAACTATGTCTACCACCTTCAGGAATTTAACATTCACTGCAAAATTAAACCTTCTTGTAGGTTAGCAATTTATGATGGACACATGCAGCTTGACTTCTTGTACACAGTACTTAACTTAATTTCTATCAACTGTTTTTTGTGATTGGTGAATGGTTTGATGCATTGATATGATCACTTAATTTCCAGGGTAGCTCAAGTACTGTATAATTGGGGGGTCCATTGAAAAGATAGTCTGATTATTTTCTACAGAAACTAGTTGCTTGAATTCAATTACCATCTAAAGAAAAATGAATCATGTCTTTCCTGATTCTCAACAAGTACATACGCCACAGGGAAATCGGTCTATACCTATAAAGTGAAACAATGTAGAGTAATATAAAATGAAGACAAAAAACACCCATAAATATCAATGAGTAAAGAGAAAGGAAACGTAAGTCGATTTACTATGGTTCACCCAATTAATATGTTACGTCCCAATTAACAAGTTACGTTCAATATAGTCAATATTATTGAAATACTGTCTCACCATTCTTATTACAATATAAGTAATTTGTCCTATAATTTGCTATCATTTACATACAAGAGAAAAAAAAGTTTATATATTAGGTGTAAAGAGTAAAACCTAATATTATAAAGATCTTTTTTTACTAAGACCAAATCCAATTAGGAATTAAATAAATAGAGAAATTCTTCAACGGCTCTTTATGGAATAGGCCTAAACACCCTACTTAGAGAAATCCTTCAACGAGACCCCGAATGCATCTACGTGATCCGTTATTGTTGAAGTGGTCGACAACTACAACATAGAGAATTCTTTGATGAAACTAAATATTGTTGAAATATTCAACACATACAAACAATTTGAATTGTCTCGCACTTTGTAGAATCTCTGCAAAGTGCAATATGCGTGGGTGGATCCACAGGCTACGATGCAAGAATGCTCATAATCAAAGCTTTAGGCTCCATTCACAGCAACGCGACCATGGCATCCGGGATAAAAAAATGGCTTGATACAACACATTTTTTTTTGCGTTGGAAGAGTTCATTTTTCATATAAATATCCATCTTACTGGCTTCAATAAACATCTTCGTCTTTATTAACCATGTCGTGAAAAGTGACAGGTCATTTAGGGTTTAATTATTATTTATACAGATCATATTATCCATTTCCATCTTCTGAAACACATCGAGGCTTAAAAGGTTAAAAAGAAACTAGATGAATAGGTGATCTTTTAATTAATAGCGATATAAATGTGACATTAAGTGCCAGAATTGAAGGTAAACAAGCGTAGCTACAATAGACAGTAGTGTAAATGATGATATAACAAATGCAGTAAAATGAAAAAAAAAAAAATGGTCGACCCCATAAGCCACACAGGAGGACCATACAAAAACAATTCGTTCTTGACTAAACACAAACTGTAAATGTGAAGTGCAATAAAGGGTTTCATCATCCAAAAGTAAAATTAAATTTTATGTTACAATTTTGACTGTACCATGGTCGATCGATCTACCAACCAACCCCTGCAGGCCTCTCTCTTTATATTTTGTCCCACAAAGCTTCCACATTTGAACCGCAATTTCCCTCTTTTGTTTCTTCTATTCATTTCTCTCTCATGCAATTTAGTTCTTGACAAAAAATATGGTACAATCAAAGAAGTTCAGAGGTGTCAGGCAGCGCCATTGGGGCTCTTGGGTCTCCGAGATTCGTCATCCTTTACTGTACTACTCTCCACAGAAACTACTATAACTATACACTTCTCACAATTACAACTGTTTGCTTCTTTGTTTTCTTTGTATTTATATGTATATATAATTTGTTAGCTTGTTTCTTTTAGCTTCATCATTCTGATTCTGATTATCTCTTCCGTTAAGTCTCTATACACAAGTTTTGACATTGTTTTCTTGGCGAATTTTGCAGGAAAAGAAGGGTGTGGCTGGGAACATTTAGGACGGCCGAAGAGGCAGCAAGAGCCTATGATGAAGCAGCCATTCTGATGAGTGGACGTAATGCGAAAACAAATTTTCCAGTCGTCACTGACCAAGCAAGCAATGAGAAATCGTCTTCTTCGTTGTTGTCATCGTCATCGTCCTCGTCATTATCGTTGTCATCATCTACGTCGCTTTCTTCTACACTCAGTGCAAAACTTCGCAAAAGTTGCAAATCTCCATATCCTTCTGTCACTTGTCTGAGGCTTGACACGGAGAACTCTCACATTGGAGTGTGGCAAAAGAGAGCCGGGGCTCGTTCGGACTCGAACTGGGTTATGACAGTTGAACTGGGGATAAAGAACAACAACAACAGTGGAGAAGAAAATCAATCTTCATCGGAGCCGAAACAGGCTGATGATGATCAGCCTAATATTGATCAAAATCATCATCAGGCACAAGAAATAAAAGGAAAGGAAGTCGGTGGTGGACTAGATGAAGAAGAGAGAACCGCATTGCAGATGATAGAGGAATTCTTAAACAGAAATTAAATTATCCCATCGCGGTGAACAATCAACTTCAACTATAAAGGAACTTTCACATGGAGTTCTAGTAATTAGGTTTGTGTTTGTTTGCTCAATGCAGGAGTTTGTTGCTATATGTATTAATAAGGAAATCTACCTAGTATAGTACTCGTATTCAATTCAGGATCTGTTGGAGAAGATATGAAATTTATATATATGGAATTGGTTTAATTATTCTCTCTTTCTCACGTTCTTTAATTTATTATCAGTTTTGGTCAATTTGTTACTTTGTTCTGCTGTAGTAAATTCTTGTAATAAACTACGCTTAGGTGATCGAGTGGTTCGATAGAGATTCTTGGGTATATTATTTAAGATGTTTTTAGATCGAATCATTTCTTAGTTGTTAATAGTGGTAGTATTTGTTGAGATGCGTGTAAACTGGTCTTGACACCCTCAGTCATAAACAAAAATAAAAAAAATCAAACAATAAAAAATTCTTTGTAATATTCAATATTTGTCATTTATGTGTGCATATCACTTCGATAAACATGAATAACCAGTATTTAAAAACAGAATTCAACAAGTTTCTGTGTATATTTTAATCAATTCTTTTAAGTTGAAATCTGGTTAAAAAAAAAAATATATGAATGTTTACAAAATACAAAAACTATTATGATTGATATATTAGATATGGCAAATAAAGTCATTTAGCGAAACATATGTATAAATGATTGAATTAGATATAAAGCAACAACTTCGTCATAGTTTTGATGAACAATCTTATTTTGCTATATTAATTTATATGAACAAGTGCATGTTTATCAAAATGCAAGTTTTTTTTTTGGGAAGATATCTGTAGCTAACATAGATAATGATGCTTGCATGCTCGATTATAATATTCAACCTAAAATTTGGTAATCATGAGGTCGAAATTTATTTCATTGATACTGATTGATCTCAGTATCTAACATGCTTTTAAAATATCATAACTTATTACATTGATAAAGACACCTTAATTTCCCATATTCAATCAAACGTGATTCAGTATATAGAAACTAATTCAAAGTGATTACAGAAATTCAACCAAAGTTAGGTTAACACATATAAAGAAACTTTCATAACTTAAGACTTATAGACCTCTCACGTAAAGGGTGGATAAGAATTAATCCGATTTTAGGTCTAAGATGGATACGATTTTTACATATGTATGATTTTAATCTTGATGTCAGCAATGTTTTTATACTTGGACCAGACCTTGACCCGGTCAAGGGGCTGATCCTCGGGTCTGGCGGTTCCGACAGGTCAAATTGGTGATATCATACTGGAACGGGGCATTCTACATGGAACGGCATGCTTGGAACGGCCGTTCGTTCTCTTGGAACAGGCATTCCGCTTCCAATCTTTAAATGCTCCATTTTGGAGTCCAAACTGATAAAATCATACAAAGTCCCATTTCAACAAACACATAAATAATCTCCACTCAAATTCAAAACCAAACCAATGAAAGTAAAGTTTTGATTGTGAGTTGTGACATAGACGTATAGGAGAATCGGAGATTAAAGTAAAGTAAACAACCGTGAATGCCGAATAAGCGTAGGCGAATTGGCGAAGTCGCGCTGTCGCGAAGCAGTGAGGTGACCTGAGTCAAAGTCTCAAGCAATAATAATAAACAGAGTTAACAGACTACCTTAACAATAATATCGAATGGGCGGAGGTGGAGTGAAGTGTGACTGGCAGCGAACAGGCAAACGACAGAGTCATGGAGCGGAGCGGCTTGAGTAGGTTGATTGATGGATGGAAGGAGTGAACAATAAAGATTGAAGAATTAGAATTGGAATAAAGATTTTAATTTTACATATTTTAGTAACTTGGTTTAGCCATAGGTTTGGTGACCCGACGGTTCAGTACTATTCCGCTGGTTCAACCTAGGTCAATTCGGGCGAATGGTTGAAACAATGGTTGTTAGTATCCTACGATACGATTCGATACAGGTCGCCAACGATATGTATCAGAGAGTGTATCATAAACCTTTCGATACGTTGATATGTATCCTACGATACGATACATATCTATTTGTATCCTTAAAAATATTGATATAAATTGATACGATTTTATAAATTTGGGCCAAAGGCCCAAAAAAATTTTCGGGTTGAAACCGGGTCACCTAACCCGATTCACAAAAACCTATCCAAATTTACCCATTTTGCATGAAGAAAGTGAAGAGGAATATGTATTACCCATTTTACATGATAATAATAATATAAGTGGAGATGTAGATATTGACATTGATCTTGGAAATGATATGAATGGTTAAGAGAAAATAATATAGATTCTTAATTTTGATTATGTAATACCGTAATTTAAAGCTAATAATACCACAAAATTCTTTAATTAATCTTGGGGATGATATTAATTTTTAGAAAATTTTGATTATGTTATTAATTTTTTTGAAAAAGACGTATCATACGAGACGATACGATATATATACACGATTCAAAAAATTAGGTTTTTGATACATGATACGATACGCGATTTGACAACCATGACTGAAACTAGTTTAGAGTGTCCCTAGACTGGAGGAGGGGCCGGTTCTTGGTCGGATCGGTTGAACCAGTTGGTCTGGTCTGGGTTTTATAACCATTGATGTCAGTGATACTAACATAAAATCTTAGTTTTAATGCAATGTTAAGAGTTAGTAATTTACTATATTTTTTAGGTAAGAGATTAAAATTATTACTTACGAACTTAAAATATAAATGAAAGAGTCAATTGTCACCATTAACGCAGTTGCTATATTAGAAGGCACTGAAATTTATGACACCGAAAACATATGCATAATTGTAACATGAAGATGAAGAAAGGAAAAGGAATTATTGAAATACTTCAAAAGTAGCTATCGATCCATGTAATATGTATAATAAAAACTTTGGTTAAAAATATCACTGCCCTTCCTTATTTTAACGAATAACAGTTTGAAATTCAACCATTAATTGATCTTTACTTAGTTATTTCACAAGGGAGATCAATAATAACAATAAATCCTTTCTGGTTTGATCGTGAAAGAAACATCTTCTCTCTTTTGATGTGAACTTGATTTGCGATTTTCACTAGAAATAAGTGGTGGCATGTGATTGTAACAGGCCACCAAATCTCTTAAAGAAACAGGAGATCCATTGAATGTATGCAGTTGAGATTTATTCATTAGGGTGAAGCTAGCTAAGAGTTTTTGTACATTGTATTAATTTCGAAGAACATAAAGACAAAAGTTGACTATAGAGAGGTGAACGAACGAACAACTCAAGCTGTTATTTGATCATTAATTTTTCATTTCCATTTTGTCAAAGTCTTTTTATAATTTATATATCGGATGTGACATGTTATTGATCATCGATCAACACTCTGGAGTTTGGTATCTTTTTCTTTCGTTTTTCCTCTTTCGTGTGGGCTACTGTATTTTATGTATGCAATTCAGCAATTAATTCATCTTTATAATGTACATTCAGTGATGTATTTCCGAGAGCCAAATTAATTATTTGGGTTATCCGAAAAATTTAAGTTAACATATAATTAAGGGTGATCGAGTGGTTTGATAGAAACTCTTGGGTGTATTACTTAAGAAGTCTTGAGTTCGAGTTCCTTCTTGGTTGTTGGAGATCCCATATTGACTAGACACGCTCAAGCAAATGAGTTTATAAGAGTGGGCAATCCTCCCACTAAATAAGACTTTTTGGATGAGGAGTTAGACCCAACTTCAATTAGTGGTATCAGAGCCAGCCCCATTTGAGGTGAGTGATTGACCAGCAGTGGGCTGCCACACTATCTCCATTTATAGGCAAGTGGACCATATGGGCTTGACCGTGAGAGGAGTGTTGGAGATCTCATATCGACTAGGCACGCTCAAGCCAATGAGTTTATAAGAGTGGGCAATCCTCCTATTCAATAAGACCTTTGGGGTAAGGAGTTAGGCCCAACTCTAACATCGGTTGTTAATAATGATAGCCATTAAAACTTTTACCTAGCTGGTAATTCCAAGGTCTCTGAGGATTAGTTGAGGTACGCGTAAGCTAGTTTGGACACTCCGGTCATCAAAAGAAGAAGAAAAAAAAACTTTCGGATCAATGTCTTTGATGATGGTAGCCCTGTGAATTATTGGCGTCAAAGTTATCTTTACTAATGTCGGTTCTACAGTGACATAAACCTTAATTCCAATGGTGATCATTCCAGTATCTTGTCAAATTTATTAGACAATTTTCAATATTGTTCTAATCTCTAATTGAAATTGAATTCGAACTCTTATTAGTCTTAAAATTGAATCTAATTTGGCAATCCCAAAAGACATAATTAAAATTTAAAATTGGGATGCCCTTTACTTGTTAGACATAGTATTAATTAACATTTTGGTGTGTCCTTGTTGAGGAGCTCTCTTATCACTTTCAACTTTCCATGGTACAATTAATGAAGCCTCTACAATAAATTGCCTTGACACCAAAAAAAAAAAAAAATATGATTTATGGGGTTTTTGTGTAAGACTTGTAGTTTTATTGTCCAAGAAGATGAGGGAGGGATTTTATAGTTGTGGGCTCCTCCTTTTACAAGAACAATAATATGTAGGCTTGGCTGCAGAGAGGTGTTCTCATGAATCCCATCAAAATGGACCTCCCAGGAGATAGCGAGACAACATGGTTGTCTTAACGACGATGTCTGTGAATAGTAATGAATTATCAAATCAATTTATTGAGAGAGTAAAATTATTAAAGTAATGTCCTTATTAAATTTATTTTCAAAAAGATAAAATAACATGTTTTATAATTGTTATTGTAATATTTCACACCAACGAGAAGTACACAAATTTTCTTTGGGAGTTTGATCGTGAAACCGTAGGTGAGAATGAAAGTAATATGTGATAGTAAACAAATGAATAGATAAAAGAAGTTTTTAAAGTGATTCAAATGTAAGACGCAATTCCTACATCCATTGTTATCATATTGATGTAATTACAAAAAGATATTTGCTCTAAAGAGAAATAATTGCTTTATAACTATTGAGAAAACGAAAGTTTGAATCCTTTATTTGGGGTGGGAGATGCCTATTTATATTGTTGCATAGGTGATCTTACTCATGAAACAACTCTTTTATTACATGATATGTGACCTAACAAACTGCCCTTATTACAGACTTACTAGTGAAGTAATTCTCTCACAAGGTGATAGACAACCTGGATGATGATTTAGCCGTGAGTCTTATTGTTGAAGCAAACCATGATTTCTTACAGGGGAAACCACTTGTTCTTGATACAACATGTGGCCCAAACACTTATATGGTCACAAAACACGTGTCAAGATTTTATACCCGGTGAATTTTCCACATTACAATAATGTATTGTTATAATCAATCTTATCGTGTATATATAATTGTGTGACATTCTTTAATCAAATGATACCAGAATTTTATAACCCTATTCTTATCTTATCTATCTTGCCAAACTATCTTTCTCTCTTTTCCCAAATTAACCTTCCCTAACATTGTTACTCTCTCTTTCCCTTGAATCAAAAAACTGTCCCGGCATTGTTTTTAATTTAGTGATTAAAACGTTACCAAATAAATATTTAATATTATTAAAATGTAAATTAAAAAGTTTTAGACTATAATAATAAATTATTTTAATAAAGTGCACCAAAATATTCTATCAATAAATCTTTTATAAAAAAATATATCAAACAATTATTTAGTAATTTATTCAACTCTAATATAATATTTAAAAATTTTATCAAACATATTTTCATATTCAAATCTTATTCTCGTAATAAAAACTTATCTTTTTCAAAAATATTAGAGTACAAACGTTTGATCTGGGCAACACCTAACAAAATATTAGTTATAATAAATATTCACACTATTTACAGTTTTTTTTTTTGGTTTGGTTAAGCTTCATCTTTAAATTATTGCATCTAGCCAATATAGCTTAAATGGACAAAATTACCCTTTTATGATTTCCCAAAAGGAAATGGAGGCCTGCAAGGGTTTCCCCGAAGTAGGATGAAAGGAAATTAGGCCTCGAATGCAATGACAAAAGGGAGATTGACTTAAAACTCATAACTCATTCAATATGCTATCAAAAGCTAATCTAGCACTTCATTGAACATTATCTAACATGTTGTCAAACTAAAAGAGTTTACTGTCAAAATGTAACTATACTTCAACATAGGATCTCCTAAAGAACGTTATACAATATTTGACCATGTAACCACCATTGTCGTCTGATGGTAAAAAAGCAAAGGAGAATTTAATATAGTCTCCCAAGTTTCAGTCCTTTTGATGGTAAAAAAACAAGAGAATGATCTAACATGATCTCCTGAGTTAGAGTCCCTATGGTTACTAATAGGAGTGACCATTGAGGCTTTTATCCGACCAATAGTTTTAGGGTGTTAAGGGATTAGTTGAAGTACGCGTAAGTTGGCTCAGACACCCCTGGTCATTAAAAAAAAAATACATTTGAGCATGTGTTAAATAATGTTACTTAGTACTTTAAGACGATGATTGATATAACGAATGACAATACAACACATTATAGATAGGTTAACATTAAGACGTTGATTGATATAACGGATGACAACACAACACATTATAGATAGGTTACCATTAAGACCAATGATTGATATAATGAATGAAAACAGTAGTTTCAGGGTTCTAAGAGATTAGCTGAGGTGTGCGTAAGTTGACTTAGACACTCCTAGTCATTAAAAAAAAAAAAAAAACATATAAGCATGTGTTAAATAATGTTATGTAGTGCTTTAAGACGATGATTGATATAACGAATGCCAATACAACACATTATAGATAAATTAACATTTAGACGTTGATTGATATAACAAATGACAACATAACACATTATAGATAGGTTAACATTAAGACCGATGATTGATATAACGAATGACAATACACCACTATATAATGGTGAAAATATAGAAAATATTATGACTGTTTCCGTTTAATTAAATCAGATGGTCTCCAGAATCAATTGTAGGGGTATTTTCGTCAATTTACTTAACTTGGGATATATTTACAAGAAATTTTGAAATGGCTACTATTCAAAAAAGTCAATTTAAAAAAAAAAAAAAAAGAGTTAACCGAAAGCTCCGAAACTTCTAATTAAGATCCGGTAAAACAAAGCTAAATTTCTCTCGTTAAAGTTTCTCGGGAAAGAAAAGAAAAGAAAAAATAAAAGGGAGAAGAGTAGGGAAAGGAATTGTTTTCTGAAAATGATTCTTGCGATGTTGTTCGCAAATTCTGAAGGCAACATCTTAGTTGAACGGTGAGATTAGATCTCTTCCATTCCAGTTATTTTTGATCAGATCATAAATGTTTTAAATTGTAATATTTCCGGTAGAATTGTTATTAATGAGCACCTTTTTGGGGTATTGTTGATGGGCTATTGTTTGATTGTTTTTCTTGGTTTATGCTTTCAATTGTTTATATGGGTTAGATCTCAAATGGGTTTTGGATTTCTGTTGAATTTGAATCATTCATTATTTAATTTTGTTACAATAGGCTCAATTTGTTTTTTATTTTTATGGAATATTAATGTTTCTTTGTCTTGGCACCTTTTGAGAGTAAAATAATTAGTGTATAATACACATTTGAATGACTTCTAAAGATTACTATGGAAAGTACAGATGAATCAAAATGATTGAAATGTTGTCAACTAAGTTATGGAAAGAGGTAATCATCATCCTAAGTTTTATGACTTTTTGCCATAATTTCTTAGCATTGCAATGTTTAATTGTATTGAGAGGTTAAAGAAGCTGGAAATGGATTTTAAGGTGAGGATGTAGGCTTATAATTATGTGCGTGTGAAATAAAATTCTGGTTTAGCTACTCTAAGAATCTTTACAAGTGTGCTAGGTTCTGTCGATGAAGAGTTTTAAAAATGGTCTGGACGAGTTAATATGTGAAACTGGGCTGTGGTTTGCAGTTGACGTCAGGAAAGCTTTTATAGGTTAGGGTAGATAATTATTGACAGTTCCTGTGCAGAGTTTGATATACTCAAAGATATGTTGAGGTTCTAGGGTTGTCTGTGTTCTTTTGGGGCTTCTTTCATAAGTCTGTTCATTCGACATGTTTATGCATGTAATGCCCAAATATCTGTATTTCTGTGTATAATCATGGTATCAAATTCAACATGAAGTAGGACTAGTGTTGCAATTTTCTGAACTTACAAAGTTTAATGGAGAAAGGTCCTTCAACATGTATCATAGATTCATAGTTGATCACAGGGCCATTCTCCTATCAGATGTGTGCCCTCTCTCTTTTCATGTCAACAATCATTGGGCACAATATGATGACATGGATTGACGCTTGCCTTTTCCTTTTTGAATAAATTGGAGTAGAATTTGCTTGTCCCTCATTTTTGGAGGCAAGATGCAGTGCCCTCCTGTGATTGGACCTTTTGATGTTGATATATTGGAACTTGGAGCTTTGTGTTTGAGAATTACATATCCATTCAAAGGAAATCAATTGTTTTTGTTGTAGTTGTTACAGCTGCTTCCTTTTTATTCAGCTGAACATGAAACGCGCTTAATGAAGTTCACTGGCTTATTGTGCCACTGAGTTTGAAATCTCACTGCTTGATAACTTAATAGATGCACTGATTTGATGGTTTGTTACAGGTTTAATGGAGTTCCAGCTGAGGAACGACTACATTGGCGGTCTTTCTTAGTTAAATTGGGAGCAGATAATCTTAAAGGTGTCAAAAATGAAGAGCTCCTTGTTGCTAGCCACAAGTATGTATATCCTTTACTTATTTAACCTGTCATCTAGACGTTATGAGTATTTTTGTGTATAGATTGCATTATTCTTTCTGGGTGGAGTTAGGTATTACTTTGGAGAGCCAACATACTGTAAACAGTTTCAAATTAAACCAGACTGGGGGTTCATTGAGCTAGGATCCTTCTGGTCAACCAGTTTGGTTTGTGTAGTGGAACCTTTAAGGATTGGGTAAGGGAAAACCTTATCAAGTTTTACATCTATGAGAGCTGAACAGCAGGCCTTAGCTAGTCAATACAAGTCCACTCAACCTACTAGGATAAGCATAGAATGTAACTTTGAAACCCTTGGAGATGTGATTCCAATCATCCTAAGTTCCTGACTACAAGTAGCAAAGCTATGAGCTTACTGTAATTTGTGTCTTCTGTTGTCATTAAGAATGTGCCAAATTTTGAATTTAGCTTCTCCAAAATTCCAAATGTTGTTGTCTTGATATCTCCCTTTGCTTTCCTTCTTTGTTATAAAGCAGAACAAGTTAATCAGCTAAGTGGTTCTGTTTTTCAGTAAAGAAACCTTTAGTCCACATTTGTGCCTTTACTGGGTTCGTTGTGAATTAATGGTTGGTAACTTATTTACTGCATGGTTTTCCCTTATGCTTGAAATATTTAACATTACTGAGAAATTAATATGTTTGTTTTTAGATATAACTGAAATTGGCTTGAGTCAAATGATTTTTTTTCTTCTTATTTTCAGGTCAGTCTATATTGTTTATACAGTGCTTGGTGATGTAAGCATCTTTGTTGTGGGCAAGGACGAGTATGATGAACTTGCTTGTAAGTACATATTACTTTCTTAAGCTTGTGATGTGGTTCATTGTAAGGTTAGGAAAAAGGCCATCAAACTTGCTGATTCCAAATGTGTAATGCATCTTCATCTTTAGTTTGGGCAGATGGACCTGCATCTTATAGGTTTCCATTAGTTTGTCTATATTGATAATTTATGGTCAAAGGAATCAAGTTCAGCATGTCTTTTACATGCTTGTTTTAGCTGGTTCAACTTCATGATTATTGTTAAGATATCTTGCAAGTTGCCTATCACGGTCTGTGATAATCTACGTATGAATGGACTGTTGATGGTAGTACTTTACTAAGACATAAAAATTCATCATGGTTGTCTCTTTTTCTTGAGAATAATTGTTGCATTTGTGTTGATTTTGATTGTGATATAGTACATGCTTTAATTGGCTAGAGGGTGGCAATGCAGTAATTGTATTTAGATATTCAACTTGATGATCTTTTCCCTGCTTACTTTTGTGTAGTGGCAGAAGTCATATTTTCTATAACCTCAGCTGTGAAGGATGTATGTGGAAAGATTCCAACTGAACGCCTTTTCTTGGATAAGTATGGAAAAATATGCTTGTGCTTGGATGAAATAGTTTGGAAGGTGAGTTGAGTTGAATATTCTCATATACAATAAAATTTGATGCAAACTTTCTGAAATTTTCAGAGTATTATTTTGGGGGATCCATTCATCCTGTGGGTGACTGGCAACATTTAATGTACATCTGTTATCGATTTATTGTCATGCTCGTCATAGAAAATTTCTAGAGCTGTATATGTGAACAGAAGTTTGTGATTTATTAATTTTTTTAATCTGGCAAGACCCAAGCATTTTTTTAGTTTTATTTGATAAGCTTGGTGTTCCAGGCTTATGGGGCTTAGTTTTGAAGTTCTTTTAGGTAGCACTGAATATTTCATCAGGAAACCAGAAATTCAGCAGCTTCCTTATTTATATCTCGCATTTGTGGTCATTTATATCTCGCATTTGTTGTGAACTTCAGCTACTGGGCACTGGGCAGATCCGATTTTTGCTTCCTGTTGGTTTGCATATCATGTGGAATTATTTCATATGGATTTTTTCATCATTTTATCATTTTAATTTTATAGGGACTGCTGGAGAATACTGAGAGGGACAGAATCCGGCGACTCATAAGGCTAAAACCTCCAACGGAGTTCTAAATTCAAAGCTCTATCCCATCATCAATTTATTTGAAGACAGTGACGATATTGCTCAGTTAGCAATATTATTCTGACAGCTAGGCTTTGTAAATCTCCTGTTGTTGAGTTTTGGAGTGAAAGTTATATAATTTTTTCAAACCTCTATTCGCTTATGTTGTATTTTCTGGTAGGAGGGTTTGAAATTTGTTGGATCAATATTTTCAAATTGATTGTATCTTATTAAATTTTTTAAAATACATTGCAACTCCACGGAACTTGATTTTTAGTTAGAGTTTTTCATTTCTTCCTTTTCTGGGCACACTTAAATACAGTTTTTATATGCAGTTTAGCAGGATACAGTAAAACTCTGGCAAAACCTAAATATTTTAATGGGGAATTGCATTTGTGTTTGGAAAGATTTAGAATAAAATTATTTCAGTAAGGCAAATTTCTTGATCGTGGGCCAAACTGAAGTTTTGTCATTTCCTTTAGTATTTTCTTCAATTTTAATCACAATCATGAAGCTTTGAATGGTTGTGTTTTATCTTTTTCCTATTTTTTAATTTCTGGTTGTGGTTTTTATTTGGTAACTTGTATCTCTGGAATAGGTTTTAAGAGTTCTTTACGATAGCTAATTAGACAACTTGTCCTTGGTAGGACGGCTTGTTTTTGGTTCTTTGGACAGTATGTCTACCTCTTTGTCATTTTGTTTTTGTTTCGGGCCTTTCGGCATACAATTTTCTTTGTTCCCTGGAAAAGAAAAGGAGAGGGAAAAAAAAAAAAAAAATATTGGAGTCTGATTGTAGGGTTGGTTAGGCGAAGCGTCATTCTATATAAATTGGTTAATACTACGCTCACAAACCTTTCTGATCATTAACTTTTTCTTACAAATGCGACATGATCACTCGCAATTGGTTAATTCGTAATAAATTTTGCTTGTCCAATAATGAGTCTTGACTAATTACGAGTTGTCACGTCGTTTTAAAGATTTGTTATTCTAATCTTTATTGATATAAATTTGATGCTTGTGTATTTTTCAAGTGATTTGATTTGACATTTTCTGTATATTCGCCACAGGATCCCACTATCATTTCCGTAACTATGTACAGTCAACACATCTTATCAGATTATGCTGGTACAACTTCCAGGCTAGTGGTAAGCCAGCCTTGTTCCCATCTAAACTAGTAGTAAAACAGCGACAAACTGCCACAAGACTGGACTTGATTGACAAGCTCAATGAGATAAAACCTTTTTCTACAATAAGAATATCTCAAGTAGCATTCCCAGAATATACTGTTATCTCCTTAGTTGTAACGCTTCTGATTCCTGTTAATCTTATGAGCATCTGATTTTCTCAATTAATTTAAGCGAAGATGCGTGTTGACTTACCTGTCCTCAAGTTCAGTATATACTTAGGAACCTATAGGATCTAGTTCTTGTTTAATTTACCGATTGGTTCAAGGAATAAAAGTTTGAGAAATTACTTGAACCTTCAGAATATGATATATTATTTGCAGAAGAACAATGTTTTAGTCTATAAATAGTTCTGATTTGAGAGGGTAGAGGAGCTTATACTTTGCAATGAAGTACGGGAAAAGGCTTCGAAACGAGGTAGAGAAGAGCTTCCCTGGATGGGGAGGTGATTTTATATCTTATAAGCAGTTGAAGAAGCAATTGAACCTGATTGATCCTCTGTCAAGGCCAAGGAAGAGGTCAAGAATTTCCATTGGAGATATTTTTGATGCCGGAAATGGAAGAGACGATGTGAATTCGATGAGGGTCAACGTTGGTTTCACCACATTGTTAGGTGAAGAACTGCAGAAGGTTAATACATTTTACATTGACAAGGAGGAAGATTACATCATCAGATTAAAGGTATAGTTTCCCACGTCCATTTTCTCCTTATTCATCATTACAATTGAAGGATCCATTTAGGTTCATTTTATTGCATAAGAGAATGAAAAACTGTACTAATTACTGCATCAATGTCATTAGATTGTCACACTGCTTATGTTGCTTTGTTAATCAAAAGAATCTCTGGTGGCTGAAGCCTGAAGAAGTTGGCATATTTTGGCATTGCAGGAGCTGCAGGACATGGAAGCAAACTTGTCCTGCCATAGAGAGATGCTAAATTTGCAGAAGGATATTCTGGAATTTCATGGTGAGATGGTTCAGCTTTTGCAGTACAGTGTCCTTAACTCCACAGGTACCTTCTCTATAGTTTCTGAGAATGGCTAAGAACATTAATCAGACTTCAGTTGTAGATAAAATAAATTTGCTACTCTATGCAAGGTCTCGTTTAAGGCTCAAAGGGATTTGAATGAAATTTTTGAAAACTTTAAACAGGATTTGTGAAGATAGTGAAGAAGCATAAAAAGCGATCAGGTTCTTCGATTCATGTTTCCTTCATGCCAAGAGTGCTAGAACAGCCTATCTTCTCCACTGGCTTGCTCTACAAACTCATGAAGGAGTGTGAAGCAATGCTGTATCGCCTTTTCCTAGACGACGAACCATAAGATCACTTGAAGCTAGCAGATTTCAGTTTCAAAAAGTAGAATGTATAACTGTATATCATTCACCAAAGAGAAAGTACAAAGTTTTTCTTTGGGATTGATTTGGTGTCTTTGTTGTTGTACCTCTCATTTTGTTGTAGCAATATATTATATGGTAAAGATGAATGTTATATAAAATAATTGTTCTACTACATTACATGATCAATGAATTTATTTAGTGTTATATATTGCTTAAATTACATGATTGATCTGTAAATTTTTCTGTTGATGAACTTAAGATTGAACCCCAAGGGGTTGGTCGAGTGGTCAAAAAGGTTTGCTCTTGTTATTAACTTTTGAGTTCAAACTACTTTGGGGTCATCTACCACATTTGTGGTTTACCTCGAACATTGAGTTTGTAGGGTCTTTAATGGATCTCGGAAATTAGTTGAGGTGGACACAAACTGGTTCGAACATCTTAATTATTAAAAAAAAAAAAAAAAACCAACTTGAGATTGGGGATTACAAGGGTCAAGAAAGATTGCTCATTCTAGTGAATCCATGCTATGTATAGAGAGATTAAAGTATTTGAACCGACAGAAAAACACATTTGGACTTGATTAAAAAGAATTATATATATTTATTTGACATCTTATAAGAAAGTTGTAAATGAGAAGTATATCATATTGTACATATGTCAGTATCTCATATGAAATTGAGTAAACAACTTCCCACTCAAATAATGTTTTAATGACACTTTCTTACCCACAAACTTTTAAAATACCATTTTACTATCCAAATTTATATTCCGTTTCCGATTCTGACATTGTTGCGACCCTACACTACCACCATTCTCTTTCTTGATTATCATTTACCAAAACCCCTCAAACCCTACTTCCATTAACCCTCTCAACCGTCGGCAATTGAACGATTAGGGTTTGCACAGTTACCATTCTCAAATCAAATTCCGATCAATCATAACCGTTAAAATTCAATCTTCCACCACCAAAAGACTCATCGGCCTATCTTCTTCAAAAACTCTAATAGCCTAGACTAAATTTGCTCTTTGTTCACCGTTGGAATATAAATTTAGATAATAAAGTAGTATTTCAAAAGTATGAAGATATGAAAGTATCATTAAGCCATTATTTAGATGAGAAAAAATCGTTAACTCTATAGAATTTAGGATACATCAAACAAATATTTCCTAATGTTTCGAAGTTCATTAAAGATCTTCCTTAAAAGTTTGTAATACGATAGATCTCATTAGAATTTGTCAAAACCCCAGTTTTAAGGATGGTTTTTGACAAATTCTAAATTACATTGAACATTGGAAAATAACTTTAGTAATATACACCAAATGATATTTAATATTTGGTAATAGCACATTTATGAAGAACAGAATCAAAAACAAAAAGGTATAACATTGTCTAAAGTCCTTTCAGTGAAAAGACTGATTTACCCTGTTTCACTAGAAAGCTCTTAAAACAACCATTTCTGTCTCTCAGAAATTTAGTGCCACCCAGAATCAGAACCCCTCTCTCTCTCTCCCTCTCTCTCACTCTCACATTCACTCAAGATTTGTGCAGAAAATGACCAAAGCCGTGGCTTTTCTGCTACTTTTGGTTTACATTTTGAGCTTATCAGAAGCCAAATCTATTGTTCCTCAGCCTCATGCTCAGAGATCCTTCAAGATCAATGCAACCCAGGTACCAAGTTCTTCTCTTTTATCAAAAATATCAATTCTTTGTTGAATCTGAGAAAGGGGTAAATTAAATGACCCATTTTGGTGTGATCTTTTAACAGGATGCGGGGAAATGTTCTTACTCAGTATCAATAAAAACAAGCTGTTCTTCTACCAAATATACTCGGGATCATGTCAGTCTTGCTTTTGGCGATGCTTATGGCAATCAGGTTTCCATCTAAATACTCCAAACATAATTTTGTTTCAGTGGGGGCAAGAAAAAGATTACAATTTAAAAAGTTCGTAGATTAAAAATACATTTGACCATATAGATTACAAACATGATACACATATTAATACAAATATTTAAGTGGGGGCAAGATTAAAATAAAAATAGAGAAATTGATCATATAGATTAAATTATATTAGATTTTTTGCTATTATACTCTATATTCAATCACAAGAAAACATATAGAAAGTGGTAGTGATATGCATTGAGTTGAGACTACTTTGATCAAATAAAATAAAGGGTGTTTATTGTTAAGAATACAAATAAAAGGGGATCAACAAAAATATTTCCAGTGTCAGAGGGGGCATGAGCCCCCACTGGACATTTGGTGGTTCAATCCCGGTATGTTGCGTCCATTTTTAGAATTGCATTGAAGAGTTTGCTGTTGTTGGATGATCAGGTGTATGCAGCGAGGTTGGATGATCCATATTCGGGTACGTTTGAAAGGTGTTCGACAGACACATATACTTTATACGGTCCATGTACATACCAGATTTGTTATCTGTATCTCTACAGGAGCGGATACGATGGCTGGAAGCCGGAAACTGTGACCGTCTATGGCTATTATACCAAGTCTGTTACTTTCTACTACAACACTTGGATTCCAAATGGCATCTGGTATGGATTTGATGAATGCCATGGCGCCTCTGCATCCTCCTGAATAATGTAAAAGACTTGAGAGTTTGTGCCTTGTTTTGGTTCATTGTTGTTCTTTGATTAATGTTTCATGGCCTGAAATTAATATATGAGACTTTGGATTTTATTTCCTGCTAAGTTTTATTTTTTAGATTTATAATTCTTTAGAAGAATAAACAAGTTTTATCACATGCATGTTAAAATTTGTCAATTATTGGCATTTAAGAAGAAGATGCCACTCTCATTACTTTTACAGTCTGTCTCTTGTTTTGTTTCATCGTGGAATATTCCCATATTTAATTAGAGTTTGAAGCACAAAACTTTTAGTTTCAATTGGAGAACTAATTACTTACATACATGAGTTAGTGACTTTTTCCTACTCAAATAATGACCTAATGACACCTTTCCACTCATAGACATTTAAAATACTACTTTATTACTTAAATTTATATTCCAACGACGAACAGGGAGCAAACTCGTTCCAAGCTGTTAGAGTTTTTGAAAAGGGGAGGCAAATAAGTCTTTTAGTGGTAGAAAGTTGGATTTTAGTGGTTGGGATTGATCAGAATTTGACTTGGGAGGGGCGGTTGTGTAAACTCTAATAACTCGATTGTTGGCGATTAGCGGGGTCGGACAACCGAGGTCTGCGATGAAGATGGATATAAACATTTGATCAGGCATAGTGAGTTGATATTCGGTGATATGCTTAGCGAGAACAACTACATGGTTGCGTACCATAGCAATACCGAGAAGGGCTTAGATTATTGGAACCCACCGAAGGACTTTGCTGTCCAACTAGTTGTTGCAATCACTGCCTCTACTAGGATTTATATGTACCCTTACATCTCAAGGGAGGATTGCTACTACATGGACACAGACTCAATTGTGCTTGGTCAACCACTACCTAAAGAAGTGATTTCTTCTTTTGTCTTAGGTAAGTTTTGGTGAGTGATGATTGGGGAAAAGAATGGTAGTGGTGTGGGGTTACAACGATGTCAAAATCGGAAACGTAATATAAATTTAGGTAATAAAGTAGTATTTTAAAAAGTCCAAGGGTGGGAAAGTGGCATTAAACTATTATTTGGGTGAGAAAAAAGTCGCTTACTCTACATGCATACAAAAACAATTATCAATTTTAATCCCATCTTTGGCCAACAAAATGTAATAAGTCATTGGATAACCTGATGGTAAAAGAGCAAAAAGAGATTTCATGAGTTGAGATGCGTATAAGTTAGTCTGGACAACCCCGGTGATTTAAAAAAAAAAAAAAAAAAAAAAATATTTAGAGTATCTCTAATTGATGAAATATGTGTAATTTCGTGACGTACTTACATAATGTAATTGAAGGTTCATATCTTTACGTCGTACCGTGTTGTCTATGTAATTGAAGATTTAATATTATGTTCATTGGTTTTCTTATTTTTACAATTACTTGTATACTAATATAAATAATTTTAGAAATTTAAAGTAAAAATAAGGGTTTTATATGTATAAGTACTGAAAAGGAAGTTTAATTTTTGTTCTCTTTTGTGTTTATTTGGTCTAGACTCTAGAGAATTGACTTTAGACCCCACTGATTTGCACTTTAGCCCCCAGTTAAGGGACATAATTGTAATTAAAATAGTTTGTAAAATAATAGGACAAAATCTTTACTTTATCGTTAACCTTCACCAACTTTTTTTCAGAGAGTCCATCTTGTTCTATGCCTGAAATTGAAGAATATGAAAGGAATTCTTCCATCAAACTTGGGATTTCTTTTTCAAAATATATTGTTCAATCAACTATTAATTCTAAAACTTTGGATTTTTCTCTTGAATTCTGTTAACTTGTTGATCAAATATCAATTCTAATATAAACTATTATTTTCACATAAAAACATAATAAATATTCTTCTTTAATATCATCACTTTCACAAAGATAAAAATCTACTGAGAATATTTTTCTCCAACTTAATCAAGGCATGTAGATAATATATCATTAATGGAACAAAAGCAAGATAATTATGTCTTCAATTTTTGGGTTTCTGATCCTCAGAATGAGATTGAAGGATTAAATATACCTAAGCATTGAAAATATCTACTCTCGTCCAGTGGAATCAAAAACAAGTTTGCTTCAGCAACATCTCTCAGAATCGCTCTTATTCACAAAGCTTTTAAGTTATCAGGATATTTTTCTTTTCAAAAGCGTTTTAAATATATACATAAAATTACATTTATATACTTAAATTGGTGGTAGGGTTTAAAGATAAAATACGTAGGGCTAAAAATCATTATTCTAAACCACATCTTGGTGGTTGAGTGGTCGAATAGGGAATCTTAGATGTATCACTTAAGAGATCTTAAATTTTATTCTAGTTGTTAATAGGGATGACCATTGGAGATTTAACTTTAAGGTCTCACGAGATTAGTTGAACTGTATACAAACAGGCCCAGACACCCTAGTCACAAAAAAAAAAGAAATCATTATTCTAAACTAACCTCATTTTAAATGGAAAATAAAACTTAACTAATTTAATACTTTCTCTTGTTACCAATTCCCATCTCTTCTTTTCATAAGCATTATATTTATATATCCATAGATTTGATGAATGAAAAACACATCTAAATATCAGTGTTTTAAAACCTAGCCCGACCCGGCCAGTTGAAATGGTTCAACCAAGACCCGAGGCTTTCACCGAACCGAATTACCCATTTTCGTATTCACCGAAAACCCTAGAAATTGGGATGATGATTGACGAACAATTGAAGGTTTGGATATTAGGGCTTTTGAAGAGAAAGTGCTAATGAGTGCAATGGTAGTGACAGATGTGATTTCCGACGAGTGAATCGACCGAAAATTGAAAAAAACTGGCAGAGGCAACAGTCAGCTTTTGTTGGCTGTTGGCAGGTGAACGAGGGTGGAGTGTTATGGGTTTTGGTCAGGCTAATGGGAGCATTTTCGTGGTGATAGGGAGGTTGTCGACACCGGCGGTGGTGAATGCTGGACTAGAATGTTAATGCCGGCGGCAATGATATCTGGTCGAAATTGAACCGATTTTAGTCATATCTTGGGTAAATTTTCTAGGGAATAGACTCAATGGATGATTGAGATTGTATTTGGTGTGTTGCCGCGCCAACCAATGAACCGCCGATTTGTATTTAGGGTGTGCTTGCTAAATTTCAAACCTGTAGGGACTTGTAATTTTTAGGGGTGTATTTGTTAAATTTTAAATTTTTTGACACTCGGTTTGATCGGCCGGTCAACTCGTGACCCTTTGCCGGGTTTCATCCTGGTTAATTATTAAAACATTGCTAAATATAATATACGAATTTAATCAAATATCGTATTACAATGTGTTTAGTGTTCAGGGGACATCCATTACATTAGGGATACACCAATCAGTTTCAATTTCAGTGAACATAACTTCCCTTCCTTGGAAAATATTCGGATTCTTTTTTTTTTTTTAAGCAAACACATGTGATGCCAATGTGTAGAATTGCTTATATGATTGATTGATATGTTAAATATAGATTAAATAAAAAGAGTAAATACATACACGTAACAAAGATTGAGAAAGTAAAAATAGAAATGTAAGCGTTATTTTGTAAATTGATAGAGTTTATTTAGACATTTAGATATATTTAAAAAATTTAATAGAATAAACTTAGAAATAAAGTTTATTAAGATAAGTTATGGGACAAATAGCATCATTCATAATTAAATCGTAAGAATAAATCGATAGTGTTTAACTTAGAGACGGCATATGATCGGAAATCCAGGTGTCACTGTTCTTACACAAAAACCCGGGGCCAGGGGTTTTGCCATCCTTTAGTCTAAGAATTTGGACAGCCAAAATAATGAAATGATTCTATATGATCTGTCTCAAATCTCAACTCAATATACTGAAAACTATCAAGATAACCCAAAAACGATCTACCTAAAAGGATTTAGAATTTGTTTACCAAATATAGCCACCTCTTAAGGACCAATTTTGACAAAAAAACTCTCTAAAAGCAAAAACAATCAAAGTTATGAAACACTTAAAATAGCTACCAGTCAGGCAAGATTTGCTCTTTGCCATCCAATTCCCATCCCCCTCTCTTCTCTCTGTCTCAAACTGTTTGTCATCGTTGTTGGAGACGCTGGCCGGCCGCTATGGGCAGTCAGCCATATGCTCCTGAGACATGGTGCACATGGCTTGTTCCACTCATCTTTTTGGTTTGTATATTCATGTTTGGTTACACCATGTATGTCAACGATTGTCCTGAGACTACTGGACCTGAAAACTGTATATTATATCATCCCTTGGGGAGGTTTTCGTTTCAACCATTGACTGAAAATCATCTCTTTGGCCCTTCCATCCACACGTGAGAACACTATTCATCTCTGAAAATTTTCGGATTCATTTCTGTTAAATGGTAAACTCTGAGAGATTTTTCAATGTATATTTTTTTCCAGGCTTAAACTTATGGGTGGCCTTGATCGGAAACTAGTGGTGGATGATGGTGATTCATTGAGACTTTTTTCTTGCATTTGGCTTCATGCTGGAGTTGTTCATTTACTTGTTAATATGTTGAGTCTTCTATTGACCGGTATCAGACTCGAAGGGGAATTTGGATTTTGTAAGAGATTATTGGTTTCTAAATGTTAATAAAAATGAGGTATTGTATGGTAAAATTTTCTACTAACCTTAAAATTGTTGTTGAATATTCATGGCAGTAAGAATTGGACCTCTGTATGTGCTTTCTGGGTTCGGCGGAAGTCTCCTGTCTTGTCTTTGTCAAGAAACAGGAAAAGAAACTATTTCAGTGGGTGCTTCAGGCGCTCTCTTTGGATTGCTGGGAGCCATGCTTTCAGACCTCATCACAAACTGGACAATTTACACAAGGAAGGTAAATGCTTTACTAATGGCATACTGGAAAGAAACTTCTTGTGTGTGGAAGTGTCAAATGAGTTGTATTCAATCAGTTTGACCTATTTGACATGTCTATTCTTCAGCAAAGCATTTGCCGAACTTATAACGGAAAACTGCATGTCTTTAAACTAATGAGATGAATTTGTTTAATTGTTTGTTCAGTGTGTAGCATTTGCACTCCTAGGGATAGTTATTGCCCTGAATTTGGCTGCTGGATTCATACCTGGAGTGGACAATTCAGCACATATGGGAGGATTCATCTCTGGGTTTCTTCTTGGCTTTATTTTTCTTCTCCGCCCTCAATATGGATATGTAAGCAGCAAATATATAGCAGCAGGATATGATATCAAGCAAAGGAAACCCAAGTACAAGTTCTATCAAAAACTGTTGTGGGTTGCAGCTTTAGTAACTTTTGTCATCGGGTAAAATAGAACTAAAATTTTCTTCTTTCAGAATTAACTGAAATTTTCACGACTGGGAGAGCCCAACTCTAGCTAACTTCTACCAATTTGGCAGATCCTTGAGTGGCTTGACAAAATTATACAGCGTCAAGACAATAGAAGGCTGATTTGCTTGACAAAGATATACAAAAAGCAAGGGAACAGAAAGAATGCCACTGCAGGACTCCAATCAGAAGATTATTCCTACATCAATTGCATTGCAAACTCTTCAATCAAACACAAGTAGGACACCAAATTCTACCCTTCATGCATTTGCCATGTATGCAAATGTAATAGAGCACATAACTATAAGTACAGACATGCACTTGAGATAATTAGGTATTTACGTTTACTTAAACCATTTGTTTCCTGTCATTTCCAAATTCTCAATCTTCTAACATAGATACTTTGCTCAATGTAGTGAAAGGGCGATATAAATATACTCGTGACTTTCATCTGGCTCGTCTGATGTTTTATTAATTTCCTATGCAATATGAAATGAAAGAAATTTATGTATTATATCAACGAAAACACTTGATGCTGGTCTAATAGTATTCTGATCTATGATAACAGAGGAGTTGCAATTTTGATGAGTCGGGCTTCTATATGATACAGTCATGCAAACTCTGAGCAATGCGTTTCTTAGCAGGGGATTTTTTTTATAAGAATGAGAAAATGAATTAAATGCTGTATCAATTTATTTAAGTACTAAGATACCACAGACAATGTTGTAAAAAAAAAAAAAAAAAAAAAGGACGATTCATTTGCTTAACTACTTCATAATTCAAGACAAGTACCCACTCTTAACGAGTTGGTTCTGCAAATGAATTATTACCAAGCTAAATTATGAAATCAGCGCAAAAGCAAAGAATTGAATTTCTCCATTTCTATACCTAATTATCAATTAATAGGAAGGAAACAAAGAGAAAAATTGGTAACAAAATCAATGAGTCAATGACAAGCTAATGTAGAGCTACAATGAATAATTTACACCAAAGATATTTCTATTGATTTATATGTTCATGATTATTTTATTTCCACCAGAACAAGAATTAGTTGTCTCATTTCTGGAGTTTCCAATATACATTTATTTTTAACTATAACAATCTAATAAGTTAATTGTCATATAACTCACAAGAGTCTGAACGACCAAAAATCGTGTAACGGTTGTTTGCAATGTTGTCATACACAAAATCTCTCACAAACCTGCAAACATCCATACAAGGAGCAATAGAATAATAAATTTTCTCTGGGTGCTTTCATTGGTTAAATAACTGAAAACTAAAGAAACAGCAAGATAAAATGAAGTAACAAAAAGAGTGATCACTTACTGAGGTACAAAATGAAGAAAAAAAGCAAGCTGAGGGTAAGGTATATCTACATATTCCATTATCTTGAGAACAGCATCTGACTTGATATATGATCTGAAATCAAAGATTAGTTACTAATATGCCCCTGTGCAATCCTATTTTTAGTATATCCCATTAAAGACTTTTAGAATTTCATTAATTGTCAAGAAGACAGAGTATCAATCCTTTGTTCTTTCTCTACCCCCCTTACACCAAAAGAAGTCACAAGCTCAAGAGACTATTTATAGGAAAAACGAAATAAAGCTCAACAAGTAAATTCAGCTGCTAGGCTACAGAATTCAGACCAATTTAACGACAATCTTTGGAACAGACTGAACTTATAAAAATGTACCTATCCTTTTCAACAAGTACAACACTTGAAATATCATCCGGAGCTCTTCCCGACCTCCTCAGTAAATTCTTGCCTGCTTCACTTTGGAGTGCTTCATACCTGATTCTCCTGTCAATTTTGAGTAAAAAGAGGAAAAAGAACGACTTTAAAAGGAGAACCCTAGCAAAAACATGGTGACAGAAATTTGTGCTCAAGAAACATTAAGATATATAAAACATCAGGACTCATTAGATTTTCTCTAACAACAACATCTTCTTGTTTCTCATTTGGACTTAGGATGGACCATCTTTTTCATAATAGTTCATAATTGATATATACATCTAATGAGTAGAAGAGAAGAGAAGAGAAGTTAAGAGAAGAGAGAAGAAGGAGAAGAAGAAGAGAAGAGAAGAGAAGAAGAAGAAACGGCTGTTCCTTCATAAGGTACAGCCGTTCCTTATGAAGGAACAGCCGTTCTTTCATAGGGGAAGGCCATTACTTCTCCAAGAATGACCGTTTGTTTCTCGTAGTGCTTGAATGCTTAGGTGTGGTGGGGTCCGTGACGAGAGCCGACGTGACAGTTCTAATCTGTTGACACGTTAGGGTTGTAAAAAAGGTTTGCGAGAATGGGTTATTCGCGTAGCATTACTCATAGATTCAATCTTTTCAACTTCTTATACTACATGTGATCACTGTAAAACATTTAGATCGAGGATACACATTTACTTCAACACAAGATGGAAAAATCCATAATTATTTAAACCATCCACAAGATAACAACATGTAATGTATTTGAAACCACCAAACACTTCAAGAGTAAAGATTGCTTAATTATGGTAAAAAAGAAAAGAAAACAAATAGAGATGACCTATTTCGATCAATGTCACGCACAAACCTCACACCTCCATTACACAAATTGCAAACACCTGTTGAATAAAATCAAAAAGAAAATCAATTAATTTATCGTCAGCCCATTTTCAAAAACGGATTAAGCTTGTTCCTTTTACTAATCAAATTCTAAAACAATATTTTGAATCACTGCATATCTGCACAACAATAAATAACAAAGAAAAAATAATTCATGTTGGCAAATTATCAAACACTTAAAGGGAATTGATTTGAAGCCAAAATTAATGAGGCTTTTACCGTCATATAACATGATGGGTCTGGAGTCACGTTCAAAGAAGCTCGAAGTAGCCTCCACCCAGTCGACTGTGTCACGTCTAGGAGGGGACAGAGTAGCAACTATGGCTGTTCTTCTACGGCTACTATGAGCCGGCCGTGACACGCTTAAACGTGCGCACCCGCCGGGAGCAAGAAGCGCCATGAATATGAAACACACTGGGTTAGTTAATCAACTTCATTGTCCGAATTTAAAACTCGAAATAAATCAGTCTAATAGAATTACTATTATATCCCATCGTTGTCCATAATTGCTGGATGTATCCTGGGGGTACTCCTGTAATTGCGTTGAAAAATCTGTCGATAATAAGCTAGGGAGCTGCTTAGCAATTTGTGTGACGTGGCTTCAGAAAATGGCTGCCACGTGGAAAATTAAATGCCACTGGAACCTGAAAAATCAAGCTGAGAGTGGCTAATTCGGACTAAAGGAATAATAACAATTTCGTCCCTAAGTTTGGTACAATTACATTTTATTCATAGACTTTTTTAGTGATCTGTTGATCCCTATGGTTAAGGTTTCGGTTGTTTCGGTTTATTAATGACATGTACCAATCCTGACTGACAAAGATCAAAACATTACTTAAAAATTTTACAAGAGTAAAGTGTTACTTATGCCAAATGTTAGGGACGAATTGTTATTTTTCTGACTTGGAATAACTGTGTCGCATCTAAGGTTTAATCAATGTTTTAAAACCCAGTTCGGCCCAGTTGATTGACCAGTTTAGTCGAGACTCATGGCTTTCACCAGATCGGGTTAGCAATTTTCGTATTCACCGAAAACCGTAGAAATTAGAATGTGATCGGTGAACAATTGAAGGCTGAGATGTTAGGAATTTTGAAGAGGAGGGACCGATGAATACAATTGTTGCAACAAAGGTGATTTTTGGTGAGTGAATCGACCAAAAATTATTATTGTTGTCGATTGGCGAGGCAATCGAGGGAGAGTGATATGGGTTTTGGTCAGGAGGCTGAAGGGAGTGTTTTCGTGGTGATGGAGAGTGTTTTCATCTTCGAAAACATGACCTATTTACCCTGGTTTGTTGATGTCGGTGGTGGTGTTTGAGGTATTTTTGCAAGATTTTAAACTTATATTTGATTTTTAGGAGTGTTTTTGTTTTTTTCAAACTTTTGGACACCGATTTGACCTCCCAATCAAATCGGTCAACTCGAAACTCAGCCATTTTGTCGGGTTTCACCCCAGGTTAATTATTAAAACACTGGTTTTAATGGCAACCTAAATTGTATCAATAAATTTGTTTTTGCAATTCAAAACTTAAAAGGGTACAAACATTTTTGAGTTATTTTTTGATTTAGCAATAATTTTTTAAGATATGTTTAGTGTTTATAAATCTTATTTTAGAATACACTTATATTTATTTTTCATCAAAGGTTAGACTAATATAACAAAAAAATAATATTCAAAACAATATATCTAAGGAATCTTATAAAAGCATTGGATACATGAACAGAGTAGAATGCATACATCTATAATCCAAAATGGTTGTTGAATGTTGTCACATATTCATACCTAAACAACGATTATAATTATAATCATAATCATAATCTCACATTTTTCTAGCAACATTTATATCTCAATCTCATCAACTCAAGAGAGATTTCTTTTGCTACTGATACATAATTTTTATGAAACAAATACTATATATATCTCATCAAACTCTCCTTTAATTCACATTGTATCAATCGCCAATTTGCTACAAATTGCCCAGTCTCGCCTCCATAAAAGATTTTTGATTTCAGTCTTGGTTTTTGTGTCCTATCTCCCTTCAACTGCAGGATCTTTGTCAATATTTTCGAGCCTTCGAATTTTAGTTATCAACAAAGACAGTTTGGGACAGTTAATTAACTGTAGGTGGATACCGTGCAAATAGCTTGACCAATTCTAATTAACTGTCTATATATAGAACAAGAGAATTCTAATTAACTGTCTATATATAGAACCAGAGAATACCAGTTTCAATGTTACAATCGTGGATATAAACATTCCTTGTCTGGTCGATATCGATGCCATCGGTGTTGGGACTTGAACCAGGAGCAGTAATATTTAGATGAGAAATGACTACATTCCTGCAACCAGTAACAGTAATATGGTTCCTTGGGCTGTTGATGTGTTTCAATTGATCCAGACGGAGGTTAGTGCATTTGTTAAACGTCAAAGCCTAGCCAAATCACCAAATAATTTAGTACTGATTGCATTCAATAATACTATTCTCCATTGGATTGAAAATATATATCAAATAATTATTCTTACAGCAGGTCTTTTCTCAGGTTCACTTTCTTGCTGCCACCAGCTTGCACCTCGTCCATCAATTTGCCCGTTTCCATCAATTTTAAGCCAGCTTATGTTTTCGAAAACAAGCCAGTTTTGCCTATCTCACCTTTCCAAGCTGTCATATCAGGTGCCATAATATTTCCGAGAATCTGTGATACCATGATAAGAGCATTAATATTCAGAGATTTTGAGCGTGTTTGGGTGAGTTTATCTGCTGTGGCCAAAAGAGCTCATTTAAAGTTTGCTTAGTTGAATTTTTTTTTGGATTGCTTAGTTGAATTTTTTTTTGGATTGCTTAGTTAAATTTCAAAAGTATTTATAAGATTTTAAATAAATTATTTTACAATCTTTTTAAGTTTATTTAAAGTATTGAAATTTAAAAATATCCCTATTATATAATTTTTTTTGTAAATTTGACTTGATTTTTTATTCTATATTAAAACTCTTTTTGGTATATATATTAATATTAAAAAACTCTTTTACGTTTTTCTAACTAAAAAACTAACAAATTATTCATAAAAACTACATTTTCATAAGATCTATTCTAATAAACTCAATTTTTTTTTTTTTTTTTAAGGTAACTAGGTATTTATGCTCACACTGGAACCTGTCTAATGCTTAGGATTATGGAACACCCTACAAGCCAAATATACTAATTTAATTACTCAAATGTGGTAGGTACCTCTCATGCGACTCTAATACAATACCTCCTGGGTATAGTTAACCCTAATGACTAAAGGATTTGTCATCCAGCCACGAGAGGATAGGTAAAAGAAAAAGCTTTACTAAACTAAGTAGTTATACCAAACAGACTCTTAAACCGCTAAAAAACTTTGATAACTGTTGCTCATAAATGTTCAATTACCTTAAAATTAATGGCAGAGGATGTGCATGGACCTGGAAACTTAACTGGCTTCAAAAGGAATGTTCTCCCGGCTGGTATAAGCAGAAGTGGGGCGGTTTTGTTTGCTCCACAAACAGCCGCCCAAGCTCTCAAAAAAGCCTTTACATCATAAAGAAATTCAATGAGTATATTTTAAGGAATTAAATAAATCATCAGAGGAAAGGAAATTAAGGAGATGAAGACAATAACACATTACTTGTGAATCATCTTTTCTGCCATCGCCAACGGCCCCCATTTTCATCACGTTAACAACATAATTAAAACCAGGTCCTGTCCCATAGTTTTGAAGGCCTGATCCGCAGTATGCCATGGACAAAACCAATAATGTAGTGCAAATTTTCTGCAATGGAGAACTCTCAGGCTTGGACATGATTCTACATAATCTTTGCAGTATCATATATTTACTATACTACTTTTCATAACATCAATTTTATGCTATAAACGAAAATTTCGGAACTCTGAACCTTCTCATGGTTCCTAGAAACATTTTTCATTACGAGAAAAATTGCTGACAAAAACGTTTTGTTTTTTGAAAACAGAAACATTCAGTTTTGACGTAAATGAATATATGCAACTTTGAAGCCTTTTGAGAACAATAAGAAGCTTACCAACATATTTCATGCAGCAAATAAATGAAATATTGGTGGAAAAGATGTTGAATGAAGTGAAGCTTGGTGCTGAAAGAATGGATTGGCAAGTTAAGTTTTCATGGTAGTGATCTGATGAATTTATAGCTGAAAATACCTCTAATTATAGAATGTATAATTAATTCAAGATCAAAATAAATCGATTATATACTTCTTTTAGCTCTCATACAACATTTTAAAACATACAGAAAAAAAGGAGTGTATGTGGACTTTTAGGAAAGAGTAGGGGTGCGGTTCGGGTACCACCTGCGCACTTTTCTCGGAGAACCGAGAACGAACCGCAGATACGACGGGTTCCCAAAAAAAGGAACCGGAACCGCACAGTACAGGTTCTTCAATTCAAGGAACCGGAACCTAAAATGCAGGTTCCGGTTCCTTTCCAGGGTACCCTGTAAAAAATCAAGTACCCCCCTATTAGTTTAAAAAATAACAAAAACACCTTATAAGTTTACAAATACACCCCTAACAAATTTTCGTTATTCATTCATTTGTGTCCAATGTAACTCATAACCTGTAATCTCTAAGCAACGTTTGAATTTAACCAATTCATCACAATTCACATAAAATTCGTCAATCAAAACCAAAACACAAATAATCAAAACAAAACAATAAACAATTATTCATCACAATTCACATAAAATAATTTCACCAAAATCATTTAAACAAACAACAATTCTTAATACTAATTACTAACATTGCCATTTGCCAGGGGTCTATTTGATAAGTTAATAAATTATTAATGTTTATAAATTTATTAATTTAATGTTATAATTGGTTAATTGGGTATTTATAATATACCAAATATAATTTAGTAAATTTAATATTAGAAACAAGTAATGTTATAATTAAATAAGTGATC
Source organism: Pistacia integerrima (assembly GCA_026225825.1). Classification (NCBI taxonomy): domain Eukaryota; kingdom Viridiplantae; phylum Streptophyta; class Magnoliopsida; order Sapindales; family Anacardiaceae; genus Pistacia; species Pistacia integerrima. Next base: position 12,332,397 of record CM047750.1, on the reverse strand, counting down.
ATACTACAATGTAAATTGTAATGTTATAATTAATTAAGTGATCATACTACAATGTAAATTGTAATGTTATAATTAATTAAGTAATATATTATTTAATTATAATGTAATATTATAATTAATTAAATTGTTAATCATTTAATTAAGTATTATAATATTGTTTATAATAGAATGTTATAATTAATTAAATAATCATACCATAAATTTATAATATAATGTTATAATTAATAAAATTATAATAATTTGATTAAATATTGTGTAAATTAGTAAATTACTAATGTTTATAATATAATGTCATAATCAATTAAGTAATCATTTAATTATGTAATGTTATATTAATTATATGATCATACTATAATAGTATAATGTAATGTTATAATGAATTAAGTAATCATACTACAAATCTATAATTTAATATTATAATTAATTAAATTTTTAATCGTTTAATTAAGTAATGTAATAATATAGTAGATTACTAATGTTTATAATGTAATGTTATAAATTCATAACTAATTAAGTAATTATGTAATCATTTAACTATATAATGCTATAATTAAGTAAGTGATTATAATATAATGTAATATAATAATATTATAATTTAATTGAGTAATTATTTAACTATAATGTAATGCTTAATTAATGTTTATAAGGTAATGTTATAATTAATTAAATTTTTTATCATTTAATTAAGTATTGTGCTAATGTTTATGTAGTAAATTAGTAATTACTAATGTTTAAAATATAATATCATAACTCATAATCAATTAAGTAATTATTTAATTATGTAATGTTATATTAATTAGATGATCATACTATAAATAATATAATGTAATGTTATAATGAATTAAGTAATCATACTACAAATCTATAATTTAATATTATTATTAATTAAATTTCAAATCATTTAATTAATATACTAATGTTTATAATGGAATGTTATAATTGATTAAGTAATCATATTACAAATATATAAAGTAATGTTATAATTAATTAAATTTTTAATCGTTTAATTAAGTAATGTAATAGTATAGTAAATTACTAATATTTATAATATAATGTTATAAATTCATAACTAATTAAGTAATTATATAATCATTTAACTATATAATGCTATAATTAAGTAAGTAATCATAATATAATGTAATATAATAATATTATAATTTAATTGAGTAATTATTTAACTATAATGTAATGCTTAATTAATGTTTATAATGAAATGTTTATAAGATAATGTTATAATTAATTAAATTTCTTATTATTCAATTAAGTATTGTGCTAATGTTTATATAGTAAATTAGTAATTACTAATGTTTAAAATATAATATCATAACTCATAATCAATTAAGTAATTATTTAATTATGTAATGTTATATTAATTATATGATCATACTATAATAGTATAATGTAATGTTATAATGAATTAAATAATCATACTATAAATCTATAATTTAATATTATAATTAATTAAATTTCAAATCATTTGATTAATATACTAATGTTTATAATAGAATGTTATAATTGATTAAGTAATTATATTATAAATATATAAGGTAATGTTATAATTAATTAAATTTTTAATCGTTTAATTAAGTAATGTAATAATATAGTAAATTAGTAAATTACTAGTGTTTATAATGTAATGTTATAAATTCATAACTAATTATGTAATTATGTAATCATTTAACTATGTAATGCTATAATTAAGTAAGTGATCATAATATATAATGTAATATAATAATATTATAATTTAATTGAGTAATTATTTAACTATAATGTAATGTTTAATTAATGTTTATAATGAAATGTTTATAAGGTAATGTTATAATTAATTAAATTTCTTATCATTTACTTAAGTATTGTGCTAATGTTTATCTAGCAAATTAGTAATTACTAATGTTTAAAATATAATATCATAACTCATAATCAATTAAGTAATTATTTAATTATGTAATGTTATAATTAATTATATAATCATACTATAATGTAATGTTATAGTGAATTAACTATTAAATAATCATACTATAAATTTTTAATGTAATATTATAATTAATTAAATTTTTTAATCATTTAATTAAGTTTGCACTAATGTTTATAATAAAGTCAATTAATTAAGTAGTAATCAATTAATGTAATGCTATAATTAATTATACTATAAATTAATTAAGTAATGTTATAAAATTATAATTAATTAAGTAATCATTTAACTATAATGTAATGTTATAATTGATTAAGTATGATATTTAACTAGTAATTAAATTTATTAATGTTTATCAATTTATCATATATAATTAATTAATTACTAATTTATTATAGATATACTTAGAACTTGATAATTGAAATAAATAACTAAATATATTATTACTCAATCAAATATACTATTTTATTTAAAAAATAATTATTTTAATAACATTAAAAAATGTAAAACACTTTTAATTGGATCATAATTCTAATTATTCACTTAATTGATCAAAACTTTAATATTAATGTATTATAATATATTAAAGCTTTTAATATGGTGTAATTTATATGTAATAAATATAATTGTATTCGTATATTTATTTAATTAGGTTATTCTAAAAATTTAACTTTTTCTATTTTAAATTTTTTTATATGTAAAATAATAGAAACTCCCCCATTATTTACATTTCACAAATATTTCATTATAGTCCGAGGTTCCAAAATAGGTTCTAAACGGGTTCCAAAAACGAGGTTCCAATATAGGTTCCAAAGCGAGGTTCCAAAGCAGGTTCCAAGCAGGTACCCCCTACAGGGTTCCAAACAGGTACCCTTTTTACTGAGGTTCGGTTCCAGGTTCCTTCCTCGGGGAGGTAAACAAGGAGGGCAGGAACTGCGATGTGATTCCAAAAATTGAAACCGGAACCTACCCGCAGTGCAGTAGGTTCCTAAAACAGTTCCAAAATATAGTTCCAAAACAGTTCCAAAACAAAGTTCCAAATAGGTTCCAAACAGGTACCCCTCTATGTTCCAAACAAGGTATCCCTTTTACAGTTCCTGCCACCTAGCCTCCTGGGTAAGTTAACCGAATTCCGAACCTCTGACAGAGCTGGTTCCTAAAAATTGGGGGTTGAAACCGAACCTCCTACCCGCATGGCGTGCTCCGGGTAGGTTCCGGTTCTTACCCCCGGTTCTGGTTCTACCCGCTACCCGTGCTCACCCCTAGGAAAGAGATAGTAAGGAAAATTTTTAATAGAAAATCGATTGATTATATATATTCCAAATTTTGTCCATTTTCTTGGAAGGAATTTTTTTAACAATTTTTGTTTTTAATTTTTACCATATAAACAATGAAGGGCTTAATTCAATTTACAATTTTTGTTTCAGAAGGCATGTCATACATTAAGAAAGGAATTTATAATTTGTATTAGGATCATATATCTTATCTTCTAGATATTCCCATAATTTACATTTCAGAACCGTTTATACATTCATTGTTTATATATTCCTTTTAAATTCTCAAAACCGATTTATTCAAGTGAAAAAATGGTGTATATATATAGATAGAATAAGTCTACTCTTATGAGTAATAAGATCGCAAATTGTAATCATAAAAGATATGAAAGTTAACCTAACAAAGTTGCTCATTTACTTAGAGGTGACCTTATTCCTTTGGAATTTTGAGCCATAATCAAATGGAGTAAATCTCCCAATATAGTTGCCTTCATGGACGGAGGAAGGGGGGGTCAAGGAGGGTCAATTGACCCTTCTTAAAGTTTTGAATTTTTTTTACTAGTTTTACAAATTTACCCCTATATGAAAAATAAATTACAAATAACTCTACCCTATCAAATAAGTTAAACCGTCATTTTTTGTTTTATTTAGGCTGTCAAAACTAAATTCATCTTCCTCTACTTCCCAAACTGATCTTTCTTTATTGTCCATAACTCATTCAATAACTTAGGTTTCAAAAATTTTCTCAAATTTTTAATTCTTTATCCACACAAATGCAATTTTCCCCTACCCATCAAGCTGACAAACCCATTTTTTCTTCAATTTGTCACGTAATATTAATACATTTTATATTTGTATTCTTTTATTTTGAAAATTTAAGGTTAAATTATAGATTAGGATTAGGAAGATGAAATTCTCATTGGGACCACAAGTTGTACCCATCTTTTTACAATGTTCTATATACGTAGCTTCAAGAGTTAAATAATCGTTTCAATGAGGTAAATACTAAATTGTTTATTTGTTTGACATATTCATGTTCAAATGAATCATTTGTTGCTTTTGATAAACAAAAAATGATGTGTCTTGTCGAACTTTATCCAGAAGATTTTTCTGACTTAAAACTCGTGGCAGTTGACTCTATCCTGGATGTTTACATTTTGGATATGTACTCTAAAGTCAAATTAATGGGATTGAAAGGGATTGAGATCTTGCAAAAATGATGGTTGAAACTAAGAAGGATAGAGTGTTTCCATTCGTTTATTTGTTGATTAAATTAACGTTAATTTTACCCGTTATCACTTGAGTGTAGAAAGAGCATTTTCAGCATTGAATTTTGTCAAGAATTGTTTGTGAAATCCAATGAATGATCAATAGTTCAATAATGGCTTAGTTTTGTATATAGAGAAAGATATATTTGATAATATTGATAATGAAGTCATTATACAATATTTTCAAAAGATGAAATCCCGTCGAAGACAATTATAAATGTATTAATTAATGAGAATTTTATAAATACAAAACTTGTGATTAATTTAATTTAAAATTGTATTGTTTTTCCAACTTGACCTCTCTACATTTCATTTATGGCTATATCATTGGTTGACTTCTAATATAATATTTTTGTACTACTCATATGTGCATGTTTTTGAACAAATTGTAAATCATTGTAATATTGAATCTAAGAAGGCAATTACACGCCATCCCCACCTTATTATTTTGGCATTTCTCATTTAGTACTCACACTACAAAAAAAGAAAAAAAAAAGAAAGAAAAAGAAGGCATTCCTTAATAGTTTTAAACTGTGAAGAGCAATTCGTTCGTCGATAAGTGATTATCAAGGGAGTCATTGTCAAGAATTGTTTGATTTTGACTCACTTACAAGAGTAAACAACCTTTTTCCGCCCAAGGTTTGCCTTAATGACCTTTCCCACTCGAAGAGTTTCAAAATACCACTTTACCACCCAATGTTTATATTTTGTTAACACTCAAAATATATTTCACTTTCTCAACCGACATTCAATGAGTTACCAAGAGCCAAGATAAGAGCGTTTTTGTAGAGTGGAGGTCAGTGGATTGAATGGTAGTGACCGATTGGATATTCACCGTTAGAAATCTTCTAAGAACAGGAAACCCTCTAACTTTGTAGTGACTGAAAATCAACAAAAAATCAGGTACCAGAGTAAGAGGGGTTTGATAGGGAGGCAACCAGAGGTTCAAATGGTGGTGACCAAAAGATTTTTCGCCATCAGAATTAGCTTTGGGTGGTAATAGAATATTAACTTTGGGTGGGAAAGTGTCATGAAGGCAAACCTTGGGTGGGAAAAAGTCGTTTACTCCACTTACAAGTTACAAGTAGGAAAAATTGGATTAGCTTGTTAATTGATAAACTTTACATGATAGCATACAAGCATGTAAAAAGAAGAATGTGTTCAATTGCTGTTGATAAAATAATCAGAGACATGATCTTGGCTCTACAATTCCTAAATTGTGTCCATAAGCATTGTTGCAGATAGAAACGAGATGTTTTCCTTTAGTGACTGATTTCAATAGAATATCCTCAAAGCTGATGTTGGTACAAGGAACATTACTGTTGCAACCAAGATTGATGGCCACCTTGGTGGTGGATGTCCCGGTCAAATGGGAGAATCATACACTACTTATATGAACTCCAGTTTTCTTATCACATATATACGAGATAAACTGTATCAGTTTTAGAATAATTAATGACATAGAACAAATTAAGATCAAAGAGTTTATTTCTCTTACCGTGCTATTACAAGCACTTTTGACATCACAGTAGAATTGGTCAATGATTATCAGATTCTCCACTTTTACAAACGTTAGATGTGAGAACTCAACATTTCGAATCTCACTTCCCCCAACCTAATAATTAAATTCAATTCGTAAAAAACTAACCAAGTCACATAATTCTTTTTTCTTTTTTTTTTTTTTGGATAACCGGGGGTGTCCAGGCCAGTTTACATGCACATCAACTAATATCTCGAGACCTTGGAACTACCGGTCAAGTAAGAGTTCCAGTGGCTATAAATATTAACAACCAAGAAGCTAGAGATTCAAACTCATGACTTCTTAAGTAATACAGCCAAAATCCCTATTGAACCACTCGACCACTCAGAGAGTTAAGTCACATAATTCGTTGTAGAAATATATATAGATTTTACACTTGAAAATATAGTTGGTTTAATTTCCATCTTATGTTTTATTACACTGCATAATTTCTCCTGATCGAATTTACCTTGATTATTCAGAAGCTTTATCTTATTGATAATCACTATTGATACATGAATGAAAAAGAAATAGGCTATCAAGAATATTATATATAGTGAAAGAATCATACTTGCCAAGTCTTGATCTGGGCTCCATTGGTAGTCTTGTAGAACGAAACATTTCTCACAGTGATGTTTTCTACTTGTACTTCATTTCCATCTCTACCTAAGCTTCTAATGCTACCCACCAATGTAGCAAATTAACAAAATTTGCTCAAAATTCTACATATATATCATTAATACTTGTGGCACTTACCTTATACCATGACCAGGTCCACAATTTACATAGCTGACTTTAATCTTTGAAACATAATCACCAATCGAGATGCAATCATCCCTTGTGTTTTAACATTGAGAAAAGAGGAAAAAAAAAAAAAAAGGGGGCATTGTTGATTGCAAGAGAATTTTAAGAAATGAACATTTTACCAGTGCCAATAATCGAGGATTGGACAGATACATTCCGAGAATTTGAAATGTGAATTCCATCGTTGTTGGGGCTTGTTACAGGAGATCGTATCACCAAAGATCCGAAGCTAACATTTTCACTATCGCTTACAAGTATATGGGTTTGAGGACTCCACACAACATAAATTCCGGTCCATATGCACATCGCTACAATGTCTAAAACCCACCGCCTGAAAAAAAGAACATGGAAAAACTTGCATCACCTTCGTATAAATCCATGGTCGCAAAAAGATTTTGATACAAAATAATCACTCATTGACTTACCGTAGGTGACAAGTTGTACATCCGCAAAATATAACAATATATGGAAAAATTAGTGCGTAAAAAAAATCTAAAATATTAAGAATGCATGAGTTTGATTTATATAGGTAAAGTAAACCATCGCCAAGACGCCCCGATATAAATTATATTAGATCCATCAAGACGTCCCTTATTAGAGAATTAACGCATATATTTATAATTTATATATATACCTCTATGGGTTTAAGTTTGCATGAATTATCCCACCACCTCTTTCCACTTCCATCAATGAGGCCAAAGCCACGATATTTAGCACCGAAATGCCATTAAAAACCAGCCATTTTCCCCTCTCGATGCTTGCCATGCAATGGGATCATCCTGAGCCTTCACTAGTCCCGACAAATACAGAACAATACATTAATTTGAGGTTTTTTTTAATTATCATTAATAATAAAAATCTACTGCTTGCTTACTCGGATGTTGATGTTATGGATTTGCAAGGGCCAACAAAGGTCATGGGATAAACCAAATGTTTTTCCCTTTGGAATAATCATGGTTGGTGTGCCTTCCATTGCATTGCAGTTTCGCCCCAAGCTTTCTCAAATGCCTATAATTCAAAACCGTAAAACCATTTTCACTTAGATTAAAAAAAAAGATGAAGATGTCATTACCAAGGAATCATTTGAGTTTCCATCACCATTTACTCCATAATCTTAAACGTTAAATGTATTCTCAGCATACACATTCATGAAAAATATTGACACTACCGAGATCAGGCTCAAAATATATATTCTTCCCAATAAATCCTGCAAAGTGAAAAAGTATAAAAATTAAATTGATGAATGATGCAAGAGCAAATTTGAATCCCTCTTGGCTGGCAAGAGCAAATTTGAATCCCTATTGATAATACAGAAAGATTGCTGTTGATGCTCGATTTTGACACTAACTATTCGCACGTGAGAAATGCTAAGCAGACTTAGAAGTCACACGTGATATGGTAATGTTAAGTTAAATAAAAGGTGAGAAGCAATGTTTAAAGTGGTTCGGATGCTTAAAAGCGAATCATACGTCCACTGATATTGTATTAATGAATAAGATCAGGTTGCATTAAGCGAACTGAATTACAACTTAGAGAATACAAGGGAGAGAGAGAGAGAGAGAGAGTAAGCTATTCTAGAGTGAAATTAGCCAATCCCGCAAATAAGAGAGGTCTCCTCTATTTATAGTGGGATGCACCAAGGTAATGATTACTAAATCTGCAAGTGGGTCGCGTCCCATTGCTCACCTGCCCGAGTGATTTCCTCGACTTATGCAGGGGTTGGACACGTGGATGACTTCCAACCATCCGCTAACCTAGCGCTCACCCACTACACTGATAGGGGCATGCTGCTTACGCTATTATGCGATGTGGGCATGCTTGAACGGTCCCAAAACGTTCCCAAGCTCTGACCATCCCATGCTGACAAGACCCCATGTTAGCCCAACTTTTCCAAGCATAACAGAAGTCCCTTAGTTTTTAAGGTTTGAGAATTGAACCTTGAGAACTTCACAATTATGCCTTGATTTGATATGTCCCGAATGAAGCCTGTTCGATTCGACCTGGCTATAATGAGGTCGCAAAACACTTTCCTATGACTGGCCCGATATGGTCTTCTTCCACAAGATTGACGACCTAGATCAAATCCTATCCAATGCTATATTGATGTGCCTCTTATCTTAACCGAGGTTCGCGACCTGGTTATGCCTGCATATCTCTGTTGAAGGAATCATATCGCTCCGTAATTGACATGCGACGAAGAGTGTTATGTCTCAATGACCTCTTCAGATGTTATTCGTTGTGTTGACAACTAGTCCATTAATGAGGTGCTCTTTATTCTGACAAGCATGTCCTGTACTCAATAAATGTCAGCATGTGCATTAAAGGCAAGCGATGCTGAAACGAAATTCCTTATCAGGGCATTAAATGCGGATGGGAGTGCATTTAATGTGGAGGAGAGAATCGAGCCGTCGCTCGATTATTTCAATGGAGAGACATGATGATTGAATTGCTTAAGCGTGGCAGTTACTCTTTCTCACTGATTCATGACACATGGTCGTGATCAATGGCTAGAAAAGCATTCTGTCCAAACGTCGCTCGGCTTTGAAAATCCAAATTGCCATTCCCTCCACTATAAAACCCTAGACTCCCTTTAAGCAATGTCACTACACTTACATTTTCAAAGAAAAGCAAGAAGCTCTCACGAGACTAGACTTCATATTTTTTAAGTTGGTGCGTATCTTCTGCTTACAGGGAGAAGTTCGATTCCCATAGCCGAAAGAGAAAGGTAAGGAAGATCCTTCCAGTGCTTTTCTTTTTTCTATTTTGAGTGTAGTTAACCAGTCGATAATGGTGAGTTTCTGTGAGGAATAGGTTTTTAGGACCCAAGCCATTGGGGGTGGTCCTGAAGGGTTTTTAGGGTTTTGCTCTTCCACGTCATCATACAAAATTATTGTACAAAGATTGAGTAATCTCCACGTGTCCCCTTTTTTTAGACTGTAGATGATATGGACCCCACAACGACCAAATCGGATAAGGGGACAAGCTTACAGCCGCAGGAGGTCTTAGTGGGTCCTGCGCAAGAGATTCTGTTGATAGCCACCTAAGACGAAGTGTAGGAGGCAGTAGACCAATACGCAATTAGCGTGGATGTCTACCATTACCAAAGGCATACAACACAAAATCCGCTAGAGGGAATGGCTATGATCTTTGAAGCTATATTCAAGTGCGAAGCACTGATTCCTTTTCATCCCTATATCAGATCGATCCTTGACCACTTCGGGGTGCACCTTTACAACTGACGCCTAACACGTATATCATAGCCGTGACAATGTCTATTACATGTGCCAAGTACGGCCTTAGCCAACTGACTGCGTTGAAGCTCGCCTGCGCGTACTATTTAAAGAAGAGCAAGGACAAGGATTTCTACTACCTCTCGAGGCAACCCACAATCGAGGGAGGCATTCACAATTACCCCAGCAATGTCGGGGCATACGAGACCAAGTTTTTCTTTTTTCATTATGACGACATTTGTTGTTTTAGGGAACCGACTACTTTTTCCCCTGATTATACTTAGTGAATTTTTTCTTTCTTCTTGGCTTTGTTTTCTAACGATCTCTCTTGTCTCTTCGCAAGGAACAAGTCGACCAGGCTAACAAAACTTTCTGAAATTAGCCGAATAGTTTCATTCAGTAACCTACCAGATCACTGTCGCACGTGAAACGACTCATGGCAACTGTGAACTTGAGGAAGTACGACTTCTTCAACTCTAAAGCGACCTTGGAATCCCTACTACGTAAGTGTCTGCGATCCCTTTAGATTTTATTTTTGTATACAGCGAACCTTTAGCTAACCAGTACTTGTATGCAGTAGACATGTCGCTCAGAGTGCTAAAGTCATTGAGAGAGAGGGTTCATCTTTCCCTGGGTTGGCACCTCAAGACCAGCAGAGACGGGCCGCAGCGACATCCCCGCTAAAGGAACACAGGTCGGGGCGCAGCCACCCCCCGAACAACTGGTTGAAATTGCTTAGCCAACGGCTACTCGCCCAAAGCAGAAAACCATGGGCTAGAAGGCAAAGAAAGGAAGGGTGTTATAGCCCGAAGAGTCAAAGTCTGAGCCGAAGGTCCTCGGGGTACAGCTTGAGAGGTCGCAGCCTTATGAAGCTCTTCGCGTTGGAGGGAACTTGAGGCGCACGACTGGGGTTATAATTCTCCCTGAGCCGTTCGCGCAGAGGACAGACCACCACCTCTAGGAGAAGAGAGGGTAAGAGCTCGGCTAGCGAGGTGCCCTCGGCTATAAGAGTTGACACCCCGATACTGGATTTCATGGGTCAGCTTCCGGAGCATCTTTAACTGGTGGCGTTCACCCTTTTGGAGTGCCAACTTGCCAAAGTTTTTAACGAGCTCATGGCCTCCAATCCTGCGGCCCTGATGATCAGGGCGGTCCAACTGCAAAGCTAGGTAAAACGATTTATCCTTGTCGAGGACTCTCCAATACTTACTCTTTTTCAAGGCAACAGCCTAACACTTGCTTATTACTTGCACAATATTTGCTCGCCTTGTACCTGGCCCAACTAAAGACTCATTTGGAAGCTGTCGGAGGACTTTCCAAGCTAAAGGAAGAGAATGCGTAGCTGAAGTTGGATTTGGCAGCTGCGAAAGAAGGGCTGGACCTGAACATCATCTAGACAAATCAATACATGTCAGAGAGGAACTCTGCCTTCAATACAATGGAGCTTAAACAGCTTCAGAGGATGGTGGCTAGGCTCACCAATGAGGCTGGTGAGAAAGAGACAGAGCTACGAGCGAGCTTTGAGTGGGCCTTGCGAGCGAAGGAAAAAAGTACTCGGTTGTGGGAGACTTCCGAGAAGCAGAAGAAAGCTCTTGAAGCGGACTTGGAAGTGTCCCATGGGTGGGTCGCTTCTTTAACTAAAGAGATAAAGCAACAATAGTTGGAGATCAAGAGAAAGCCTGCTGATTGGTCGATCTAGTCAATTTATGCCCTGAGGCCAAAGAATCCAACCATGGACCTTACCGACTCCTGGAAGATTACTAGAGGATACTTGCCTTTATGGTGCAAGCCGATGATGAGGTAGATCAGGAAATTTCTCCAGAAAACGATCATCCGGAGGAGCAGGTCCTGGAGGACCCAAAGAGGCGACGAGAGGTCGGTAGCTAGCCTGGGGATACCGAGGTCGTACCGAAAGGGCCTAGGGGCGAAGACCAATGATTGCTTCTGCCTCTACATTTCCCACAACTTTGCTTATCTGTTTTTGCATAGTTCTCTATATTGAATGATTTATGAAATGAATTTGATCTCTTTTTAAATTGTTCGTGAGTACTTATAATTTTTTGCACTCCACAAACATTACACATGCGAACAGGAGGTTGCGCTTCAATTATTTGCGATATTAAATTATTTGTAAGTACTTATAATTTTTTGCACGTCACAAATATTACACATGCAAACAGAAAGATAAGAACGATGCGAGTAACAAAATTACATTATGCAAGATGAATTTTATTTGATAGCAGACATAATTACAAAAGCTTTACAAGAGAATATTTTCAAGGAAAGAGTGAGTTCGGAATTACTTATAATAAGGGTGAAGATGCTCAGCAATCCAAGTTCGCAGTACTTCTAAACCGTTGAGCCTTTTGAGGTGATAAGTCTCTAGGTGTATCACCTTAGTGACGCGATAGGGGTCTTCCCAGCTTGGTCCCAATACTCCCGCGCTTGGTTCCCTTGTGCCAAGGAGAACTTTTTTCAGAACCATGTCACTGACTTGAAAGTCTATTCTCCCAACTTTAAAGTCGAAGAATCTTTTTGCGCACTACTAGTAGGCTGCTATTCTCAGCTGAGCCTTGCTGTGATGTTCTTCAACTAAATCCAGACTTGCGTGCATGAGTGCTTCATTGTTAGTTTCATTGAACAGGTCTCTCCGAAATGAGCCAGCCCCTACTTCCACAAGGATCATTGCCTCGTAGCCATACGCTAGCGAGAAAGGTGTTTCTGAAGTAGAGGTCTTCAGAGTTGTCTTGTATGTCCATAAGACTTTTGGGAGGTCGTCGACCCAATTTCCCTTGGCAATGCCAAGTTTAGCTTTCAAAGCATGCTTAATGGTCTTGTTGACAACTTCGACCTGGCCATTTGCTTGCGGTCTTGCGATTGAGGAGAACTTTTTATGGATCCCCAGCTCATCGTAAAACTGCTTGAATTCTGCGTTATCGAACTGCTTCCCATTATTAGAGATGAGGGTATCAGGAATTTTGTAGCGGCACACTATATTCTTAAAGACAAAGTCCTTGAGTTTTTTGGTGGTGATTACAGCTAATTGTTCGGCCTCAGCCCACTTGGTGAAGTAGTCCACTATGACCACTGCATACTTGACCCCTCCCTTTCCAGTTGGCATGGGTCCAATAAGATCATTTCCCCACATAGAAAACAACCAATGGTTGGTCATGGTTGTTAGCTAGTGGGAAAAAGCTTGCGGTATGTTTGCGAACTATTTGTCACACTTTTTTACAAAGTTGAGGGTATCTTCTTGGAGTAGGGGCCAATAGTACCCTTGACGAACAACATTGTTTGTGAGGGATCGCGCAGCAGTGTGGTTACTGTAGATCCCTTCATGTATCTCCCTTAGGATATAGTCTACTTTCTCATCGGTTACACATCGGAGGAGAGGGCCGCTAAACCTTCACTTGTACAATTGATCTCCTATGAGTGTGTAACGAGTAACTCTAGTCCGCAAGGTTCTTGCCTTAACCTTGTTGTTGGGCAAGGTCCCATCTCGAAGATACTGGATAATTGGGGTTATCCAGGAAACTGATTCTGTCATATTCACAACCTGTTTGAGCGAACTGATACTAGGGATCTCTATGAACTGAACAAGAATACTTTCTGGTGTGTCTAAGTCCATCGACGAGGCTGTTTTTGCCAAGGCATCCATGACATAATTACTGTCTCTAGGAATCTACGTGATCGCGAAGTGCCTGAATGCCTCGAGCGCGACCTTAGCCTTCTTCAGATAACTAATCATATTTTCTTCCTTGGCTTGATATTCCCCTAAGATCTGGTTAACAACTAGCATGGAGTCACTGTGAATGCTGATCGCGGTTGACCCTATTTCTTTTGCCAACCGTAGACCAGCGAGCAATGCTTCATACTTTGCTTCATTGTTGGTTGCTTTGAACCCAAACCGGAGGATACAGTGGATGCGAGTCCCTTTGGGACTGAGGAGGAGAAGGCCTGTCCTGATCCTTTTCCTGTTCAAGGATCCGTCGACATAGAGGCTCCAGGTCGATAGATTCTGAATGGTTTCCTAGGTGACTTCGCTGGCCTATTGCTTGGGTTCCTTAACTGGTTGGTATGAGAACTCTGAAATGAAATCGATAACAACCCGCCCTTTAATGGTCGCTTTCGGTCTGTACGCAGATTGAACTGACTGAGTTTTATCGCCCACTTAAGCAACTTGTCCGAAGCCTCTGATTTCTAGAGGACTTACTTGAGCGGGTAGTTAGTCAATATGTGGATTGTGTGGGCATAAAAATGAGGTCGCAACTTTTTGGAGGCGATCAACAGGGTATAAGCTAATCTCTCCATTTCTGGATACCACATTTTGGTGTCCAGCAGACATTTGCTCACATAATATATAGGCCATTGGACCCTACCTTCTTCCCGAATTAGAGCTGCACTGACTGCATGCTGAGAGATAGACAAATACAGAAGAAGAATTTCTTGAGGGAGAGGCTTGGACATAAGAGGTGGCTTTTCGAGGTGCTCTTTAAAGCTCTGGAAAGCCTGTTTGCATTCGGGAGTCCAGTCGAACTTTTTGTTGGCCCTGAGTATATTAAAAATGGCAAGCAACGATCTGTAGCCCTTGATATGAAGCGAACAAGAGTCATTATTCGCCTATTGAGACTCTAAACCTGTTTTCGGTTGTTCGGGCTTCTCATATCAAGGAAAGTATAGATCTTTTTGGGGTTGATTTTTATTCCCCTCTGGTTAACCATGTACCCCAGGAATTTTCCCGAGGATACCTCGAACGAACACTTTATAGGATTGAGCTTCATTATGTATCTTCGGAGTATGCTGAACATCTTAGCGAGATGTGCTATGTGATATGAAGCGACATGCGATTTTATTAGCATGTTGTCAACATAGACTTCCATTGATTTTTTGATCTACTCAGAAAACATTCGGATAACCGATCGTTGGTACATCGCCCCAACGTTCTTTAGGCTAAAAGGCATAACCTTAGAGCAATACAAACCCTGATCTGTGACAAAGGAGGTATGCTCTTCGTCTGACGCGTACATTGGGATCTGATTGTATCTCAAGTAGGCATCTATAAAACTTAGCAACTGGTGCCCGGAGGTGGCATCAATGAGCTGGTCAATTCTTGGCAAGGGAAAGCTGTCCTTCGGACAAGCTTTGTTGAGGTTGGTGAAGTCAACGCAGGTCCGCCATTTGCCATTAGGCTTCTTTACCAAGACCAGATTGGCAACCCAACTCAGGTAGAATGCCTCTCGGATTGATCCATTTAGGAGGAGATTGTCTACCTCAACTTTCAAGGTAGCATATCGCTCTAGATCCATTTCTATTCTCTTCTGGCGCACCGGCCCGACCTCACTATCAATATTCAAGGCATGGCAAATAATGTTCGGGCTGATCCCGACTATGTCAGCATGAGTCCATGCGAATACATTGACATTTTCTCTAAAGAAGCTGGTCAGGTCATTGGCGAGCTAGGGGTTGAGATTACTTTCGATTCTCAACACTCGGCTTAGCTCGCTTTGATCGACCGATACCTGAGATAGGTCCTCAATCGGCCCACTATAAGGACATCCCTAGATGCAAGGATCCATGTTATCCTTAGTTGGGCCAGGCTGTGGCTCGATCCTGCTGATCGCCATTGCCTGCTCGGGGATGCCGATTATAGTTCATTTTCCCTTGCACGCCAACTACACTGCTCTTACATAGTGGGAGAATTCAAGGTAATGATTACTAATTTGCAAGTGGGTAGGTGTCGTGCAAGTCCTTCCTTGCATCCCATTGGTTATTTGCACGAGAAATATCCTTAAATTACGTAGGGCTTGGGCAGGTGGATGATCCCTAGCCACTCGCAAGCTTGGCGTTCGCCTGTTACACTGACAAAAACCATACATCTTCCGTTACTGTGCGACATGGTAGCGTCTGGACGGCACAAAACCTTCCTAAACCCCGATTGGCTGTTGTTGATGAGAGTCCACATTAGCCCTAACTTTTTAGGCATAACAATACATATATATTGTCAAAACAATATATCTAAGGAATCTTATAAAAGTATTGGATACATGAAAAGAGTAGAATGCATACATCTATATGAATCAATTTTACATTGAATTTCAAGAAGGTAATTACACTCTAAATAACGATTAAAATTAAAATTAAAATTATAACCATAACCATAACCATAATCATAATCATAATCATAATCATAATCATAATCTCACATTTTTCTAGCAACATTTATATCTCAAACTCATCAACTCAAGAGAGATTTCTTTTGCTACTGATACATAATGTTTATGAAACAAATAATATATATATCTCATCAAACTCTCCTTTAATTCACATTGTATCAATCGCCAATTTGCTACAAATTGCCTAGCCTCGCCTCCATAAAAGATTTTTTATTTCACTATTGGTTTTTGTGTCCTATCTCCCTTCAACTGCAAGATCTTTGTCAATATTTTCAAGCCTTCGAATATTAGTTATCAACAAAGACAATTTTATGAACTCTTATCCATTCTTATAGAATGAACGTACATATACATTATATAAAAAGTATGCAAACAAATTTAGGATATATATCAAGTTTAATGCTCTATACCGATTGTAATTACATAGTTTGTTCTGTTGTATTTCGGCTTTGGGCACTTATGGTGTTTTCTAGGTCGTTAAGCGATATGGATGGGATAAGCTTGTCTATTTGAAAGCCTCTGAATAGCAATGATATGAAAAACATGTACCTCCAAAATTAATTAGCACAAAATGATCATAAGAAAGCCTTTTT
This sequence comes from Pistacia integerrima, assembly GCA_026225825.1. Classification (NCBI taxonomy): domain Eukaryota; kingdom Viridiplantae; phylum Streptophyta; class Magnoliopsida; order Sapindales; family Anacardiaceae; genus Pistacia; species Pistacia integerrima. The sequence continues at coordinate 12,315,624 of CM047750.1, read as the reverse complement.
GGATGCAAATCTGCATCAGGATATGCATTTATAAAACTTCTGACAACAGAAGTATGTGAATCTTATTTCGACGCAAGGTTTGCATCAAAATACTTATTCAATGATGGGCTTAAAACTACAGATTAACAATGTTATTTTTATCATCATAATAGATGTTTTACAGCTACTATGAGCTCGAAGATAACAATGTCATTTTTAACCTCTTAACAATGTCATTTTTTGACACAAAACTGCATTAAGATATGCATTTTCTGTTTTTGCATAGCACTGTGATAGAAACTTCTGGCAACAAAAGTATGTGAATCTTATTCCAACGCAAGGTTTGTATCGAAATACCTATATTTCAACGACTGGCTTAAAACGATAGATTGACAATGTCATTTTTGACCTCATAATAGGTGTTTTAGTCCGCCATTGTAACCTATTCCAACACATCTTTTAAGTTGAAATAGGGCAATTTTTCCCTATGTTGTTAATGAGAAAATGTTCATTAGCAATTTTACGAATTACCCAGCGATTAAGATGACAAATGATGTAATCCAACAGAGTTGTTGATGGAACTGGTACTTGGATTTGTGGTGAGTTGTTTCATATCCTGGTAAAACATATTTTTTGCCAACATATCCATGTTGCGGATAGATTAGAAGAACAAATCCTAGAAAAAATCCACTGATGAATCCCCCCAAATGTGCCGTATTGTCCACTCTAGGTATCAATTCGAGTAACAAATTCAGGCAAATGATTACCAGTAGCATCATCAATAGAAAACATTAATAATCAATATATTAAAAACATCTGTTTGTATGAATGAGTTTATGAATACAGGTTTAAGAAGCTTTGATTAAAAAAATTTGTCACCTTATTCGAGTAGCTTGACCAATTTGTGATGAACTCGACAAAGATCGAACCCATGAATCCGAAAAGGGCACCTGATGCACCAATTGAAACAATGTCTTTTGTGGGATCTTAACGAAGACAAGATAAAATACTTCCGCCTAAGCCGGCAAGTACATACAAGATTCCTATCTTCACTGCATCCACATTCATTTAAAAATCAATCAAAATGAATAGAAATTTATTCGAGATTGATTAACTAGGTAGCTCAGTTTTAATATTCTTACAAAATCCGAATTCCTCTTTGAGCTGGATACCAATGCTTAGAAGGGCAAAGGTATTGAAAAGTAAATCGACAACACTGGAATGAAGAAACATGCAAGAGAATAAACGCCATCGTTCACCTTGCTCCGTGTTATATATGAAGACTTATACGTTGTCATATTGGCTTAAATTCACTCTGCATCTTGACCGTTGGTTTTTTAAGTAATCTAATGGTTGAAAACTAGTCAAACCTATAAAAGCTGTAGTCTCTCTCTTTCTCGAAAGACAGTCTCTCTCTCAATTGAAAGCTTCCCCAAATTTCTTCTTTAGGGTTCAAGAATAGGGCTTCTGTGTGTGTGTGTGTAAATCTATAGTTAATCTATCCATTAAAGTTGTGTTTCTTTGTGGTCTTGAGAATCAGGTTTGGAGTTCTTTGTTTGGGTTGTAGATTTACTGGTACTGGGTTGAAGTTTAAGCAGTTCTTGATAGTGAATGTTGTAAGGGGAGATCGATTGGTGTATTGTAATCGTTGGTGATACTAATATTAGTGCAGCGAGCATCCATATTCTGGAGCTCAACGTGGATGTAGCTTGTTCAACTTTGAACAAGTGAACCACGGTAAATACTGTGTGTTGATCTGTTTCTTTTTGCGTTCTTTGATTGATTGTGTTGGAAGTTGATTAGGATTAGTGAGACTCGAATTACAACAGGGGTATCAGAGCCGAGTTTAGGGTTCCTAAAAAACGGATTGAAAATTCTAGGGTTTCTTGATTTAGGAATTTTATTCCAGGGTTTCGAAATTTTTTTGGGGCTTTTTCGATTAATTAGTTGCAAGAGTCCTAGAGTTCAAAACACAGATAGAATCCCCTAAAATCCTCAGTAAATTGAGTTCATAGGACACAATCTTGATTTCTTAGGGTCTGCCTCTGAATTCAAATTATGAGCATCACACGCATGGAAATCTCCCAATATGATGGGAAGATTGATTTTAACACCTGGAAAAAGAAGATACAGGCCCTCTTGCCCCACAAGAAGGTGGGAATTGCATTGGAGAAAGATGTCACTAAATGGCCAGAAGAAAAGCTAAAGAAGAAGGCAGAAGTGGACGAAGAAGCATATAACTTGATCATCATGAACCTGTCCGACATTGTGCTTCGAAAGGTGGATGGCGTGGAATCTCCGATTCCACTCTGGGGTAAACTTGAATCTTTATATGCTCTTAAATCTGCTCCTAATTTAGCTTTCCTAAAAGATGCTTTGTTTTCTTATAAAATGGACCTAGCAAAATCTTTAGATGAAAATTTGGATGAATTCCTTAAAATGACCCTAACTCTAAAAGGTAATGACCAAGAACTAGGAGATTCCAGCCTAGCCATGATCTTGTTGAATTCCTTGCCAGAGGAATACTTAGTGGTAAAGAATGCCCTTCAGTATAGTGGAACTGTACCCAGTGTAGACCTAATAGTTTCTAGGCTAAAATATAGGGAATTAGAATTAAAGATTCAAAAACGTAGTGGTAGTAATCTGTCTGTAAAAGGGAAATTCGATACTAGACAATCTGGTAAAGAAACTGGAAAGAACCCTCAGAGACATGTAGGCTCTTAAAAACGTAAAGACTAGTAAGGGTGATGGGAAACCTAAGGGTGAATCTAGGAAGTGTTTTTTTTTTTTTTTGTAACAAAACAGGGCACCTTAAGAAGAATTGTTATGAATGGATTAAAAAGAAAAACAGGCCAGTACAGAAACCAATCTAGCTAGCACAAGTAGTAACATAGAAATATCTGAAGCTCTTACTATTTCCAATACGTCTAGAAGTAATGAGTGGGTGCTAGACTCAGGCTGTACCTTCCACATGACTCCAAACAGAAATTGGTTTCAAAGACTTAAAATTGGGGAACAAGAAACAATATTCATGGGCAATAATCACTTTGTGAGGTTCAAGGAATAGGTGACATAACCATTAGGCTGAATAATGGTAAGTTAGTTCTGCTCACTAGGGTTAGGTATATACCCGAACTTGAACATAACCTAATTTCACTTGGAATCCTGGATGAATCTGGTTATTCCTATAAAGCACAAAATGGCTGCCTGGAAGTGTACAAAAATGGAAATGTGTTGAGTGTTAAGAAGAATGGTCTTTATATCTTATGTGGGCAATACTATCATGATGTACTTAATTCTGCTTTACTTTATACTAATGTATCTGCTGCAGAGAAATGGCATTTGAGATTGGGCCATATAGGCCAAAATGGCATGAATGCATTGAAATAGCAGGGTTATTTTGGAAATGATCTTGTGTCTGTTTTAAATTTCTGTGAAACATGTATCCTTAGGAAATAGCACAAGATGAGTTTCCATAAAGGAACTCACCTTGCTGAAAATTGCTTAGACTGTGTACATGCTGATATTTGGGGCCCAGAAAAGGTCAAGACAAATGGAGGGAACATGTACTTTCTCTACATTGTTGACGACTACATTAGGAAGGTATGGGTACACCTTTTCAAGACTAAGGACAAAGCCTTGACTAAGTTCAAAGGATGGAAAAATCTGGTTGAAACTCAGTTAGACAGAAGAGTCAAAACACTTAGGACAGATAATGGGTTGGAGTTTTGTAACCTAGAATTTGATACTTACTGTGTCAATCAGGGGGTACTAAGGCATATGACTGTCAAGGCAACCCTACAACAGAATGGGGTTGCAGAGAGGATAAACAAAACTCTCATAGAAAGGGTTAGGTGCCTTCTTTTTATTGCTGGTTTGCCTAAAACTTTCTAAGGAGAAACTCTAACCACCTACTGCAGCCTATCTGATTAATAGGAGCTCATCAAGTTCAATAAGCTTTAAAGTGTCTAGAAGAGAGATGGTCAGGAAGGAGACCAAACCTCAACCACCTAAGGGTCTTTGGGTGTGCAGCATATGCACACACTAGAGAAGGTAAGTTAGAGCCTATGTCCCTTAAATGTGTCTTTTTAGGGTATCAAGAAGGGACTAAAGGCTACAGGTTATAGGAGAGGGATGCACCAGGAATTAGGGTTATAATCAGTTGGGATGTAGTCTTTAATGAGACCATGTTTCCTTGCAAGGTTTCTAATGACAATGCAGGTAAGCCAAGGACAGATCCTGAAATGCTTGATCAAACAAAGAGATCTCAGTTTGAGGTGGAGCCACCAAGCCCTCGGCTGACACAACATTCTGAACAACCTGAAGCCACCGAACCACAAAGTCCCACACTGCCAAACAATGGGGACCAAGATGAAGAAGAGGAACAACCTGAAAACAGTGATGAAGTCCAGAATACTAGTTAGCGAGAGGCAGAGTTAGGAGGGAGATAAGGCCCTCTGACAGGTATAGCTATGTTGACTTAATCTACACTGCCCTTGTTACTAGGGTAGAGGCACTAAGGTCTGAACTTGAAACCTACCAAGAAGCTATGAGCTCCAAAGATAAAAACAAATGGCTGGAAGCCATGAAGGAGGAAATGATGTCCCTAAAACAGAAAAGAACTTGGTCCCTGGTCCCAAAACCAGCTAACCAGAAACTGGTAGACTGCAAATGGCTCTACAAATTAAAGGAAGGCATAACAAGCTCAGATCCTTCAAGGTTCAAAGCCAAACTGGTGGCAAAGGGCTTTACTCAAAAGGCAGGTATTGACTTTACAGAAATTTTCTCTCTTGTAGTTAAGTTTAAGACAATTAGGGTAATGCTAGCTATTGTGACCCATTATGACTTAGAATTGGAACAATTAGATGTTAAAACTGCCTTTTGCACGGTGAATTGGAAGAAAAAATTAATATACATGTGTCAACCAATTGGGTTTAAAGATAGGAAACTGCTTGAACATGCTTGCCTACTGCATAAGTCCCTTTATGGACTTAAATAATCCCCTATATACTTACTGTTGTACGTAGATGACATGTTGTTAATAAGCAAGTCTAAGTCACACATAGATGAACTAAAAGCAAAACTGAGTTGAGTTTAATATGAAAGATCGAGGGTCTACAAAAAAGATTTTGGGGATGATGATTGATAGGAATAGAAAATCAAATAGACTGAAACTTCATCAATTACCATACCTGCAAAAACTGACATCTAGGTTTGGAATGACTGATGCTAAACCTGTCAACTTACCCTTAGTAGGACACTTTACATTAGGCAAGTTACAGTGCCCCAAAACCGATGTTGATAGGATTAAAATGGAAACTATACCCTACTCTAGTGCCATAGGATCTCTCATGTATTCCATGATAAGCACCATGCCTAATCTTTCTTTTGCAATATCATTATTGAGTAGGTTTATGTCAAATCCAGGAATAGAATACTGGGTTGCATTAAAATGGTACTCAGATACATTGACACTACAATGCACGTTGGATTAGATTTTTGCAAAAGAAACTCTACACTTGATCTTGTCAGGTATGTGGACTCTGATTTTGCAGGAGATCGAGATTCAAGGAAATCCACCACAACCTACTACTTTACCTTAGGTGGAAATTGCATCAGTTGGAAATCACAACTCCAACCATTGGTTGCACTGTCCACAATAGAAGCTGAGTATGTGGCAGTGACTTATGCATTCAAGGAGGCAATATGGCTACAAGGGATCTTGAAAGAGGCAAGTTTGATGGATGGACTTGTGACTGTGTATTCTAACAGTCAAAGTGCCATTCATCTAAGCAAGAACCTGTATATCATGAGAGGACAAAACATGTGGATGTGAAGTACCACTTTGTTCGAGACCAAATCATAAAAGGAAATATGAATCTGCTGAAAATACGAACGGAAGAGAACCCAGCTGATATGGGAACAAAAGTTGTAACTTCTACAAAGTTCAAGCACTGCTTGAACCTCTTTCACATCAACTAATTTCATAGAGCTGAGAAAGAGCATGTGAAAAGCTTGTTGCACCTGTATGTTGCTGTCAGAGGAAAGAATAAGGCTTCAAGTTGGAGATTGTTATATGTGAAGCCTTAGACGCTATCGTATTGGCTTAAATTCACTCTGCATCTTGACCGTTAGTTTTTTAAGTAATCTAACGGTTGAAAACTGAAGACTAGTCAAACCTATAAAAGCTGTAGTCTCTCTCTTTCTCGAAAGACAGTTTCTCTCTCAATTGAAATCTTCCCCAAATTTTTTCGTTAGGGTTCAAGAATAGGGCTTTCGTGTGTGTGTGTAAATCTATAGTTAATTTGTCCATTAAAGTTGTGTTGCTTTGGTGTCTTGAGAGTCAGATTTGGAGTTCTCTGTTTGGGTTGTAGATTTACTGGTACTGGGTTGAAGTCTAAGTAGTTCTTGATAGTGAATGTTGTAAGAAGAGATCGATTGGTGTATTGTAATTGTTGGTGATAATAATATTAGTGCAGCAAGTATCCATATTCTAGAGCTCAACGTGGACATAGCTTGTTCAACTTTGAACAAGTAAACCACGGTAAATACTGTGAGGACATAGCTTGTTCAACTTTGAACAAGTGAACCACGGTAAATACTGTGTGTTGATCTATTTCTTTTTGTGTTCTTTGATTGATTGTGTTGGAAGTTGATTAGGATTAGTGAGACTGGAATTACAACACTCCACTAGTTTTCGGTCCAGCCCACCGACCTTTCTAGCCTGGAGACGATTAGCAGAAGAGAAGAGAAAGCTATTTTTGGTTTCAAATTTCAACATCAATTAATGAAACTGAAAATTTTCTATGAGAAAGACGGACACATTAATTTCTTACGTTGCGGCAGAAGGGCCAAAGAGTGGATTTTCATTTGTGGGTTCAAATGAAAACCTCCCTAATCAAGCTTTCTTGAACACATTTGTCCACCCAAATATTATCAGGGCAATTATTGACGTACATGGTGTAAATAAACATAGCAATGCAAGACCAAAAAACCATCGGCATGAGCCACGCGCACCACGGCTCGGGACTTGTCCTATACCCCATGACTACAGCTGGCCCCGCGCACGGAGGAGAATCCACAATTCACAATGTAGAAATCAATCTGGATATTTTATCATATAATCTAGGAAAAGTTTAGCGTTCAACAGATACGGTTTCCGCTGTCATCCATACAACCAGTCAATATATTCATGTCACACATGAACTCAACAATTTATTCATAAAGAAATCCAAAACATTGGAGAGGTTTAAGGATTTACATCATTATTGCTAAGTCTTTGAGGACAAAAATTGATATGATAATATATATAGCATTCAATCTATTTACGTTTTAAACACTTGATGGTAGGAACTGAATTACTAACTATTGCTTGAGCATTGAGGCATGAGGATTAGCAGCTTGCCCCATGAACAGAACTTTTATGAAAATGTCTGTAAGTCTAAGATTGTCACAACCAATGCTTTGGCTGCAATTCAATATAATTGCTTTCTCCGAGCTTGAAGTCCCTTCAAAATTATTGTAGAAAACATCGCTCACTTTAACAGCTGATGTCTGCCAAGTATACGAAACAAAATGTAAGATGATGTAATATGGAATGCTGAAGATTATGTTGCTGGAATCAAGCATTGATAAAATTACTGCAGATATCATGCTATTGATTTATTTACTGTAATATTATGTAATCATTTTATATTGATTGGATTGATTGTATTTCCTTTATTATTTACATAGCTTCTGTATAAATAGGCATCTGTACACATTACAAAATATATGAAATACACACATTCTTCTATATTTCTTTCTTCTTCTAAGATTCTTCAAAGAACATAGTTGCTTCTATTGCCATCCTTTATTCTTCTTCTTGGCATTCTTCGGCAATACAATTGCCTCTTTTGCTACCTCCGCTCGATTATTACATGGTATCGAGCAATCTACAATATCTCGCTCCGCCAACACAATCCTTTTAGCCGCTTTCCTTAAACCTACAAAACCAAAGTATTCAGATCGCTTTCGTTTTTGTTGTCCAAACCAAAAATTAAACCAAAGAAACACCATATACACCAACAAATTCATCATGGATCCAACCAAAACTCCACCAAGATTAGCACCGTAACAAACACCACAAATGAGCCACTACATCAAGCCCACCCCCGATCCAAGTTCGGATCAACCACAAACACAAGCCCAATACCATTCGGGTTCATGGGTCGATTCCCAACCCGACGGGTCAAAATCCCTACCCAATGTTTCGCTTTGTTCCAGCCCGCCACCAATCGGCCGTAACCCGGGATCCACTTTACTCGCCGGTTTCGGTGGCTCCAAGCTTGTGCTCGTTAAACAACCCCTAGCCGGGATCAACTAATTACGCAACTTGGGGCCGCAGATTTTCGACGAGCCTTGATAACCAAAGACAAGGAAGGGTTCATCGATGGAACCCTTCCAAGACCGATGAACCACACCTTATCAAGCACCGGCACCGGTGCAATACACTTGTTCGAGCATGGATTAGCAACTCCCCGACTCAGAGATTGCCGCCGAACTACCTCGTACAGAAATCGCCCAAGAAATGTGGGCAAACATTCGCGAGATGTACGGGCAATTAGATCTTACGAAACTGTCACTTTACGCCAAACTCTTATTGAAATTAAACAAAAATCTCTCAAGAATCTCCTATTTTAATTGCCTTTAGGCGATTTGGAATGAACTTGATGCGGTTGAAGAACCACTTGAAGGGTCCCCAATGATTCTCCAACAGATCCACATGTGAAGGACCAAAATCGGGCTGATCCACTTCCTCATGGGCTTGAACGAAAGCTTTCTTCCCTTTCGCACCCAAATGTTGGCCACCTCACCGCCATCACTCCGGCATACTTACCACTTGTCGTCCCAAGAGGAAAGCCACGGTTGAACTTGCAAGCCACTCATCATCCCGGATCCACAAACCTTCAATGTATCTCAACAACGACGACAACAAAATGGTGACTCGATCTATTGGGTGTAGACGCAAATGGTAAAGGAGAAGTTTTTGAGCATAAAGTTGAATGGAGAAAAGTCTATTTTATATGGGGCGCTCAATGGCCCGATGCACTCACCCAATCCAATGGTCAAAAGACTTTTTCCTTTTATAATGGCAATAATGGGCAAAGTACTTCTCATGGCCCACATGTTTCCCATAACAAAAATATTCCACACGGCCAAAATTCTCAAAGTAGGCCCCATCATGCCGGATCCTCTAAAAGGGAGAGATATTGTGATTATTGTGTTTAAAAAATCACAATAAAGACACCGTTGGAAGTTACATGGACGCCCACCTAATCGTAGATTTGGGCCCGCTTATAGCAAATCAAATTAATCAAGAATTCACTGAAATGGGATTACAGCCCGGTGATCACCCGTATCAATATCAACATTTGCTTCGTATACTCAATCGATCCCCTGTGCCAATACAAACATCATATGCAGGTACATCTTTTTGTTTTCATTTGATTAAAGATGATATCCGGATAATTGATTCAGGGCTAGTGACCACATTGTTTGTACTCCCAAACATTTCTCCCACACATCCACACAATCCTCCGCATCTGCTCGTATGCCTAATGGTACAATTGCCCTCACCCACACAAATAGGAACAGCTTAACATTTCCAAACACTTAGTCCTTCACAATGTCTTGTTTGTTCCGGCTTTTCGATTTAATCTTATATCTGCTTTCCAAGCTTTGCCAAGATAATAGTTGTGTATTGAAATTTTTTCCTAACAAATGTGAGTTTCAGACCGTTTGGTGGGAAACCGATGGGCTCGTAAAGTCCACAATGGTCTCTATTATTGGATATGTGATCCTAATACAAAATTAGGAAATTCTATGTCTTGTATTACACAAAATAAATCTTCTCATTGTAATACAAACACTAATAAAAATTCTCTTATTTTGCATCAAAGATTGGGTCATAGTGCGTCTGTACCCCAACCTAATTGTCATATTTGTCCTCTTGCCAAACAATCCCGTATCACATTTCCAAAACACACACCCTCCACCACACGCATTTTTTCTTTAGTTCATATGGACATTTGGGGACCTTATCACACACCAAATCACGATGGATCTAGATTTTTCCTAACTATTGTTGATGATTTTTCTCGGGGAACTTGGGTCTTCCTCATGCATTCTAAAACCCAAACCCTTACACACATTATGAATTTTTTGTCCATGGTCTGGCATTTCAGTTCAACGTATTCGAACTGATAATGCCCGGGATTTTTTTAACTTTCACTGTTCTGAATTATTCGCTTCTCGTGGTATTATCCATGAGAGCTCTTGTGTATACCCCCCAGCAAAATGGCATAGTCGAACGCAAACATAGACATCTGTTAGAAGTAGCCCGTGCCCTAAAACACCAAACCAACATACCAATTAGCTTTTGGGGCGAATGTGTGGTCACAGCTACCTATCTCATCAATCGGATGCCAAGCTGGGTTCTTCATGGTAAGACCCCCTATGAGCTCCTCTTTGGCAAACCACCGACAGTTGATCATCTTCGGGTATTCGGTTGTTTATGTTATTCCACTAATCTTGGGGGCCATGACAAATTTGATCCCCGAGCCACACTGTATCTTTATGGGATATCCGATGCATCAGAAAGGTTATCGGCTATATGATCCAGCCATCGCCAGATTCCGAGTTTCTAGAGATGTGATTTTTCATGAAGACAGCTTTCCCTTTTTGGACGGTTCAACATCTCACCATGCTCCTCAACAGTTATCTCACTTTTTGGAAGATCCCTCCGATCTCTCGACCATCCATTCACCATGCATCCTATTACTAATGTGGAACCTACCGGATCCACTTCGATGTCTCTTCTTCCGATCATCCCACGAGAATCGCATGCCTAGTCCACCACCTCCTCCTCTGAACAATCCTCCTATGGTTCTTGAACCGGCTCCACGACGATCTACAAGATCCACCCGACCTCCTATTTGGACAACAGACTATGTCTGTCCCACTATTCCAACTGCCACAGGTACACTTTATCCAACTTCTAATTATGTCAGTTATGATCGGCTTTCTCCTGCACACAGGGTATGTATTAGTTAGATTTCAAGACATCAAGAACCTTCCCTGCTATTCTCGATGTGTCTCCCATAATCATCAAGGCAAGCCATGGCCGATGAACGAATGCTCTCTCCCCAAAATCATACTTGGGAGCTCGCTCGACCTCCTCACAGGAAGCCCATAGGCTGCAAATGGGTGTACAAGATCAAGCACCGTGCTGATGGCTCGATTGAATGGTACAAAGCCCGTCTTGTGGCAAAAGGCTTCACACAGAGAGAAGACTTTGACTATCAAGAAACCTTTTCCCCAGTGGCCAAACATGTTACCGTTCGAGCCTTCTTGTCAGTAGCTGCTATCCGCAACTGGTCCCTTCATCAAATGGATGTTCATAATGCCTTCCTCCATGGGGACCTTCATGAAGAGATTTACATGGATCTCCCACCCGGACTTCGTAGGCAGGGGGAGAATCTAGTATGTCGTCTACGAAAGTCCTTATATGGTTTAAAACAAGCATCACGCCAATGGAATGCAAAGTTCACCGAGGCCCTTACAAGCTTAGGATTTGTCCAATCCAAGCATGACTACTCTCTTTTTTCATGGCGCAAGGGTACGTCCTTCATTGCTCTCATTATTTACGTGGACGACATTCTAATCACAGGAAATAATGAAGAGAACATCCATACACTAAAAGAACATCTCAATAGACACTTTCGTATAAAAGATCTGGGGGAGCCTAAATATTTCTTGGGGATAGAGATCGCACGATCTCCAGCAGGGATATCTCTTAGTCAATGAAAGTATGTTCTTGAGCTTGTGTCAGAATCTGGCTTATCTGCATGCAAACCGAGCGCCATTCCTGTTGAACAAAATACTAAGCTCACCACCCAGCAATATGATCATGCGACATCATCTTCAAAAGATGATCCTCCATTGGAAGATCCATCTCACTATCAGAAGCTTGTGGGAAGATTGATTTATCTCACCATGACACGTCCTGATATAAGCTATGCTGTTCACATTTTGAGTCAATTTATGCATGGGCCAAAAATAGTAAAATCCTTGCTCCATTTGTACTCCCTTTGAAGCTACAGTCGCTGACATTTATATTTTTAACTCTAGCCATATCTCCATTTGCTCCCAAACTTCCAATACTAAAAAATAGTAAAATCCTTTTATCAATTAAACGAGCAGACAATTAAATAGGCGCTTGATTTTTCTGCAAATATTGCATTTAGCTTATTGAGAACCTTATGCCGTGACCTAGTCCACATGTCACATGACTAATTTTGAAGTTGAAGGACTCAGTACCAATGGCAATACAGTCATCACCTACAGTATAGTGAACAAACATTAAGTAAAATAAGTGCAATAAATTCTAATTAGCCGTCTATATATAGAACCAGAGAATACCAGTTTCAATGTTACAATCGTGGATATAAACATTCCTTGTCTGGCCGATATCGATGCCATCGGTGTTGGGACTTGAACCAGGAGCAGTAATATTTAGATGAGAAATGACTACATTCCTGCAACCAGTAACAGTAATATGGTTCCTTGGGCTGTTGATGTGTTTCAATTGATCCAGACGGAGGTTAGTGCATTTGTTAAACGTCAAAGCCTAGCCAAATCACCAAATAATTTAGTACTGATTGCATTCAATAATACTATTCTCCATTGGATTGAAAATATATATCAAATAATTATTCTTACAGTAGGTCTTTTCTCAGGTTCACTTTCTTGCTGCCACCAGCTTGCATCTCGTCCATCAATTTGCCCGTTTCCATCAATTTTAAGCCAGCTTATGTTTTCGAAAACAAGCCAGTTTTGCCTATCTCACCTTTCCAAGCTCTCATATCAGGTGCCATAATATTTCCGAGAATCTGTGAGACCATGATAAGAGCATTAATATTCAGAAACTTTGAACGTGTTTGGATGAGTTTATCTACTGTGGCCAAAAGAGTTCATTTAAAGTCATAAGCACTTTCGAATTTTTTTTTGGATTGCTTCGTTAAATTTCAAAAGTATTTATAAGATTTTAAATAAATTATTTTACAATCTTTATAAGTTTATTTAAAGTATTGAAATTTAAAAATATCCCTATTATATAATTTTTTTGTAAATTTGACTTGATTTATTATTGTATATTAAAACTGTTTTTGGTATATATATTAATACTAAAAAACTCTTTTACTTTTTTCCAACTAAAAAACTAACAAATTATTCATAAAAACTACATTTTCATAAGATCTATTCTAATGAACTCTATTTTTTTCTTTTACTTTGTTAAAGATCAAGTTGTTACGTATATAGAAGAAAACTTAGTTAGTTAGAAATTAGTTATGCTGAGCTGTAAGTTTGTTAAGATAGTTAGAAGAAATTAGTTAAACAATGTGGTATTATTTCTTTGTATATAAGCAACAATGTAACCGACTTCTCATTCATTGAATAAGAGAATTCTTCTTTTTCACATTTCTTGCCCCCAAATTAACATGGTATCAGAGCGAGAATTCCAGGGTTTGAGAATTCTAAAATTCACAGAGAACTTCACTGCTCATCGAAGTCACGGCTTTACCGATTCATCGCTTCCATCTGCTTATCAGCCTTCTTAATCGATTCATCGGGCCTCTGCTTCATCATTTCCTCAGGATTTCGTCTATTATCTGATCTCATTTCTTCTGATCAAGAAGCTATCATCTTCATTCTTCCAAAATGGCAAATGTCAGAGCAGACGGAGAGACGCAGTCTTCTGCAAATAATGGAAATGATCAATCGAGCTCAACAATCGATTTTAGTCATCAGCTTTACCTTCATCCTTCGATACTCGTGTGTTCTCGCTTTCTTTTCAATTAAGTGGTGTTGATAATTACTCATTATGGAGTAGAACTATGAGAATTGCATTGTTAGCTAAAAATAAGATTGGATTTATTGATGGAACTTACACAAAGGATAGCTTTCCAGTTAACTTGCACAATCAATGGGATAGATGTAATGCTATAGTTCTCTCCTGGATCATGAATTCCGTTACTAAAGAACTCTTAAGTGGCATCGTTTATGCATCTAGTGCACATCTAGTATGGAAAGATTTGAAAGAAAGGTTTGATAAAGTGAATGGATCTAGAGTTTTTCAATTACATAGAGAAATAGTCACCTTAATGTAGGGAACTTCGTCCATCTCCACTTATTACTCTAAACTAAGAATGCTATGGGATGAGTACTCGTCTATTGTCCAGCTTCCTTCCTGTGAATGTTCCATGTCAAAAGTTTACGTAGATCACATGCAGAATCAAAAGTTACTACAATTCTTGATGGGATTAAATGAGACTTATTTGCATGCTAGAAGCCAAATCCTCATGATGCAACCTTTACCATCTATCAACCAAGCCTACTCTATGCTTGTCACTGAGGAAAGCCAGAGAAGTTTATCCAATGTTGTTGTTGTAGAATCCTCTTCTGAACCAACAGTTTTTTATTCTTCATCCAACCAACAATCGGTCAAACCCAAGAAGAACTGGAATGTAACCTGTGAACACTGCCATATGAAAGGACACAAAAAGGATAATTGTTATAGGATCATTGGATATCCTCGTGATTTTAAGTTCACCAGAGAAAGAATCCGCTCCATCATCAAGAAACAATGTTGCCACTAATGAATTACCTGATCACAGTCAAAATAATAACCAAGCAGCAGCACCTCCAATATTTTCCAAAGAACAGTATGCAGAGATATTAAAATTGCTCCAAAAGGAACCTCCCGCATTAGCTCCAAATGATGCACACGTTAATATGGCAGTATTCACTCTTACTTTTCATCCTTAAACCATGGAGTCTCATTGGATATTAGACACGAGAGCCACTACCATATGACAGCCTTCTAAACACTTTGAACAAATTGATGGGGACAGATTCTCCTTCCACAAATGACTTCCCAATGGAAATCATTCAACCGTAACACATACTGGATCTTGTAATATTGGTCCAGATCAGAAATTGAATAATGTGTTATTTGTGCCAGATTTCAAATATAATTTGATTTCTATCTCAAAGCTCACCAAAGACTTATCTTGCTTTGTCGCTTTTATCCCGATTTCGCATATTTCGTGGCCTCTCCAATGGGAAAATCCTCGGGATTGGTAAAGAATCGCAGGGTCTCTACTTCTTCATGCCTTCTCATGCATACAAGGCCAATGTTTCTACTTTGAATACTTTGAATAAAACTTTACATATTTCGTGTTTAGCTTCTGTAAACCAGCTTTGGCATAAACGACTTGGTCACATACCATATACGAAAATGAAATATTTTTTCTCGAATAAGAAGTTTTAATTGATAATGCCGAGTACCATTGTGATATTCGTCCCTCTTGCCAAACATGTGAGAAAACCTTTTCCTATTAGCACTACAAGGGCTCCTACATGTTTTCATTTGTTGCATATGGATGTATGGGGACCATATCATACTCCCTACACATAATCATTACAAATACTTCCTCACAAAGGGTTGATGATCATTCTCGGGTTACCCGGGTTTTCCTCATGGCAAATAAGCATGAAGTCATACTTCATATTAAGAGTTTTCTTACTCTTATCCAGACTCAATTTTCAGCCTCTGTCAAAACTGTTCGAACAGATAATGGCTTAGAGTTTCTTAACTCTTAGTGTTCAGCTCTTTTTA
Source organism: Pistacia integerrima (assembly GCA_026225825.1). Lineage (NCBI taxonomy): Eukaryota > Viridiplantae > Streptophyta > Magnoliopsida > Sapindales > Anacardiaceae > Pistacia > Pistacia integerrima. Next base: position 12,299,924 of record CM047750.1, on the reverse strand, counting down.
CTTCCCTTGGGATTATCCACCAAAAAACTTGCGTTTATACTCCCCAGCAGAATGGGGTAGTAGAGAGGAAGCATAGGCACTTACTTAGTGTTGCTAGAGCCTTGAGATTTCAGGCATCTATTCCAATCAAGTATTGGGGAGAATGTATACTTACACCGCTATATCATCAATAGACTTCCAACCGATGTGCTTCAGATAGATCTCCTCATCAAGTTCTTTTTGGTTCTCCTCCTTCCATTGATCACTTCAAAGTGTTTGGCTGCTTGGCATACGCATCCAATCTAAGCTCAAGAGATAAATTTGGTTTCAAGGCCATCCCATCAGTCTTTATGGGATAGTCTTCCACACAAAAGGGATACAAGTTGCTGAACTTACAAGATTTCAGTTTCTTTGTCAACCGAGATGTCAAATTTATTGAAGACATTTTTTCCATTTCAATTCCGTAAACATTCTTATACTCCATTATTTTTAAGTGATCCTTTCAATACCATATTTTCTGATGACTCTTATCCTGCTCCTGTCAGTACTGCCATTCCTGATCCTACTACTGCAGATGACCATTTCAGCCCTGGTCCTACTACTGATCTTGTTCCTGCTGCTCCTTCAATTAATCCCACATCTCCAACATATTCAGCTCCAGCATCTCCTTTTGCCATTCCCTCAGAAACATCGACGTTCGCGGATCACATAGACCTCCAATTTGGTTGCGTGGATTACATTACACCTTCACCATTACTCCATTTCGTATGTTCTTTCTTATGATCATCTTTCTTCATCTTACTGTGTTTCCTTTGGTTTCTTCCATTTCTCGGATCAAGGAACCTGTTTCATTTCTTGCTTCGACTAGATCCTAATTGGATTGATGCAATGCGCAGAAATCACCTGCATTAGAGGCCAATAAAACCTCCCGGCAACTTACTCCACTCCTCGCAGAAAGCAACCTGATTCCAAGCAAGTGGGTTTACAAAGCCAAGTATAATTCTGATGGTACCTTAGAGAGATACAAAGCTCGGCTTGTGGCCAAGGGCTATAATCAACAAGTCGGTATCGACCACACGTAAAACATTCTCCCCTGTGGCAAAGATGGTCACCGCCGATCGCCCTGCGTTAGCCTTCTATTCATGCTTGGCCACTCTTTCAACTTGATGTGTTTAATGCCTTCCCTGCAAGGGGATCTTCATGAAGAACGTTTACATGTCTTTACCTCAAGGATTTGGCACTGTGGGGAGAACACGTCAGCAGAGCTCAAATCCTTGTATGGATTGAAGCAAGCAAGTAGACAATGGAATCACAAGCTCATCAAGCCTTGATCGTAAATGGTTACTTACAAAGTAAATATGATTACTCTTTATTCACCAAACGAGAAGGAAGCAATATAGTCATCATGCTTGTTTATGTAGATGACATCTTGATAACAGGGAGCTGCACCAAGATGATAGATCAGTAGAAGTTCATACTGCAGGATAATTTCAAAATCAAAGACCTTGGTCACCTTAAATTCTTTCTTGGAATTGAAGTTGCTAGGTCCTCGAAGGAATTGTTTTAAACCGAGAAAATATGCTGGAACTCATTTGAGGACCGGATTGTCTGTTGCACAAAACCCACCGACACTCCTCTTGAACAAAATCTAAAACCGACTTCATATGAGTATGATCAAAAGTTCCCACCGTTGAAAAGGATGAGTTGTCAGCGATCCTAGTATATTCAGGAGAATGGTGGGAAGGTTGTTATATCTAACCATGACCAGGCCAGACATTTCATTCACTGCCCAGACTTTAAGTCAGCACATGCAGACTCCTAAACAATCACATATGGAAGCAACATTAAGGGTTATAAGATATGTGAAAAAGGAACCAGCACTTGGGTTGTTCATGTCCGCAAAAAGTACAAAAGAGTTAATTTCCTTTTGTGATTCAGGGGATTGGTACTTACAGCACAAGAGAAAATCGCGATCGATACCGCATCAAGATGGGAGATTCTCTTCGTCCTCCCCGAAATCAAAGAAACAAAATATGTGGCAAGATCATCTCAGAAGTAATATAGAAGCATGGTGTAGTCATGCAGAGTTAGTTTGGTTAATGTGCTTGCTTAAAGAGCTTGATGATGAAGCCAAAATATCGGCATTGCTCTACTGTGATAATAAGTCAGCATTTCAGATTGCGGCAAATCCCATGTATCATGAGAGAACAAAACACATAGAGATAGATTGTCATTTTATAAGAGAGAAAATTCAAGGAGGTTTGATCATTGCAAGATATATACCAACTGGAGAACAAGTGGCAGACGTGATGACAAAAGGGTTGGGAAGGCTTCAACATGAAAAACTTTTGTCCAAGTTATGCTTGAAAGATATACATAAGATGCCAACTTGAGGGGGAGTGTTAAAGATCAAGTTGTTACGTATATAGAAGAAAACTTAGTTAGTTAGAAATTAGTTATGCTGAGCTGTAAGTTTGTTAAGATAGTTAGAAGAAATTAGTTAAACGGCTGTGTATTATTTCTTTGTATATAAGCAACAATGTAACAGACTTCTCATTCATTGAATAAGAGAATTCTTCTTTTTCACATTTCTTGCCCCCAAATTAACAATTTTCATAAGATCTATTCTAATGAACTCTATTTTTTTCTTTTTTTTTCTTTTTAAGGTAACTAAGGTATTTATGCTCACATTGGAATTTGTCTAATGTACCAAGATAATTACACAAATGTTAGTTAACCTAATGACTAAAGGGTTTGTCATCCAGTCAGGAGGGGATACCTAAAAGAAAAAGCTTTACTAACATAAGTAGTTATACCAATAGGACTCTTAAACCGCTAAAAAACTTTGATAACTTTTGCTCACAAATGTTCAATTACCGTAAATTAATGGCAGAGGTTGTGCATGGACCTTGAAACTTAACTGGCTTCAAAAGGAATGTTCTCCCGGCTGGTATAAGCAGAAGTGGGGCGGTTTTGTTTGCTCCACAAACAGCCGCCCAAGCTCTCAAAAAAGCCTTTACATCATAAAGAAATTCAATGAGTATATTTTAAGGAATTAAATAAATCATCAGAGGAAAGGAAATTAAGGAGATGAAGACAATAACACATTACTTGTGAATCATCTTTTCTGCCATCGCCAACGGCCCCCATTTTCATCACGTTAACAACATAATTAAAACCAGGTCCTGTCCCATAGTTTTGAAGGCCTGATCCGCAGTATGCCATGGACAAAACCAAGAATGTAGTGCAAATTTTCTGCAATGGAGAACTCTCAAGCTTGGACATGATTCTACATAATCGCTGTATCATATATTTACTATACTACTTTTCATAACATCAGTTTTATGCTATAAACGAAAATTTCGGAACTCTGAACCTTCTCATGGTTCCTAGAAACATTTTTCATTACTAGAAAAATTGCTGACAAAAACGTTTTGTTTTTTGAAAACAGAAACATTCAGTTTTGACGTAAATGAATATATGCAACTTTGAAGCCTTTTGAGAACAATAAGAAGCTTACCAACATATTTCATGCAGCAAATAAATGAAATATTGGTGGAAAAGATGTTGAATGAAGTGAAGCTTGGTGCTGAGAGAATGGATTGGCAAGTTAAGTTTTCATGGTAGTGATCTGATGAATTTATAGCTGAAAATACCTCTAATTATAGAATGTATAATTAATTCAAGATCAAAATAAATCGATTACATACTTCTTTTAGCTCTCATACAACATTTTATAACCTACAGAAAAGATTGAGTGTATGTTGACTTTTAGGAAAGAGATAGTAAGGAAAATTTTTAACAGAAAATCGATTGATTATATATATTCCAAATTTTGTCCATTTTCCTTGGAAGGAATTTTTTTACCACTTATTGTTTTTACTTTTTTCCTTATAAACAATGAAGGGCTTAATTCAATATACAATTTTTGTTTCAAAAGGCATGTCATACATTAAGAAAGGAATTTATTATTTGTATTAGGATCGTATATCTTATCTTATTGATATTCCCACAATTTACATTTCAGAACCGTTTATACATTCCTTTTAAATTGTCAAAAGTGATTTATTCATGAGAAATAATGGTGTATATATATAGATAGAATAAGTCTACTCTTATTAGTAATAAGATCGCAAACTGTAATCATAAAAGATATGAAAGTTAACCTAACAAAGTTGCTCATTTACTTAGAGGTGACCTTATTCCTTTGGAATTTTGAGCCATAATCAAATGGAGTAAATCTCCCAATATAGTTTCCTTCATGGACGGAGGAAGAGGGGGTCAAGGAGGGTCAACTCTTCTTAAAGTTTTGAATTTTTTTTACTAGTTTTACAAATTTACCCTAAATGAAAAATAAATTACAAATAACTCTACCCCATCAAATAAGTTAAATTGTCATTTTTTTTTTTAGGCTGTCAAAACTAAACTCATCTTTCTCTACTTCCCAAACCGATCTTTCTTTATTGTCCATAACTGATTCAATAACTTAGGTTTCAAAATTTTTCCCAAATTTTTAATTCTATCCACACAAATGCAATTTTCCCCTGCCTATCAAGTCGACAAACACATTTTTTCTTCAATTTGTCACGTAATACTAATCCATTTTATATTTGTATTCTTTTATTTTGAAAATTTAAGGTTAAATTATAGATTAGGATTAGGAAGATGAAATTCTCATTGGGACCACAAGTTGTACCCATCTTTTTACAATGTTCTAGATACGTAGCTTTAAGAGTTGAATAATCGTTTCAATGAGGTAAATACTAAATTGCTTATTTGTTTGACATATTTATGTTCAAATGAATCATTTGTTGCTTTTGATAAACAAAAAATGATGTGTCTTGTCGAACTTTATCCAGAAAAATGTTCTGACTTAGAACTCATGACACTTGATTCTCTCCTGGATGTTTACATTTTAGATATGTACTCTAAAGTCAAATTTATGGAATCAAAAGCGATTGAAGATCTTGCAAAAATAATGGTTAAAACTAAAAATGATAGAGTGTTTCCATTAGTTTATTTGTTGATGAAATTAGTATTGATTTTACCCATTGCCATTGTGAGTGTAGAAAGAGCATTTTCAACAATGAATTTTGTGAAGAATTGTTCGCGAAATAGAATGAGTGATCAATAATTGAATAATGGCTTAGTTTTGTATATAGAGAAAGATATATTCGATAATATTGATAATGAAGCCATTATACAATATTTTCAAAAGATGAAATCCCCGTAGAAGACAATTATTAATCAATGAGAATTTGATAAATACAAAACTTGTGCTTAATTTAATTTAAAATTGTATTGTTTTTCCAACTTTGACCTCTCTACATTTCATTTATGGCTATATCATTGGTTGCCTTCTAATATCATATTTTTATACTACTCATATGTGCATGTTTCTGAACAAATTGTAAATCATTGTAATATTGAATCTAAGAAGGCAATTGCACGCCATCACGGCCTTATTATTTTGGCGTTTCTCATTCAGTAATTAAAAAAAAAAAAAAAAGGCATTCCTGAACAGTTTTAAACTGTGAAGAGCAATTTGCTCGCGGATAAGTGATTATCAAGGGAGTCATTATCAAGAATTGTTTGATTTTGACTCACTCACAAGAGTAAACGACTTTTTCCGCCCCAAGGTTTGCCTTAATGACCTTTTCCACTCAAAGAGTTTCAAAATACCACTTTTTCACCCAATATTTATATTTCGTTAATACTCAAAATATACTTCACTTTCTCAGCCAGCATTCAACGAGTTACCAAGAGCCAGGTTAAGAGTGTTTTTGTAGAATGGAGGCCGATGGATTAAATGGTAGTGACCGATTGAATATTCGCCGTCAGAAATTATCTAAGAATAGGAAACCCTAGCTTTGCAGCGATCGAAAATCAACAAGAAATCAAGTACAAGAGTGAGAAGGGTTTCATAGAGAGGCAACCAGAGGTTCAAATGGTAGTGACGAAAAGATTTTTCGCCGTCGTAATCAGCTTTGGGTGGGAAAGTGTCATGAAGGAAACCTTGGGTGGGAAAAAGTCGTTTACTCCACTTACAAGTTACAAGTAGGAAAAATTAGATTAGCTTTTTAATTGATAAACTTTACATGATAGCATACAAGCATGTAAGAAGATGAGTGTGTTCAATTGCTGTTGATAAAATAATCAAAGAGATGATTTTGGCTCTACAATTCCTAAATTGTGTCCATAAGTGTTGTTGCAGCTAGAAACGAGACGTTTTCCTTTAGTGGCTGATTTCAATAGAATATCCTCAAAGCCGATGTTGGTACAAGGAACATTACTGTTGCAACCAAGATTGATGGCCACCTCGGTGGTGGATGTTCCGGCCGAATGGGAGAATCACACACTGCTTATATGAACTCTAGTTTCCTTATCACATATATACAAGATAAACTGTATCTGTTTTAGAATAATTAATGGCATAAAGCATATTAAGATCAAAGAGTTTAAGATCAAAGGTGCTGTTACAAGCACCTTTGACATCACAGTAGAATTGGTCAATGATTATCGGATTCTCCACTTTTACAAACGTTATATGTGAGAACACAACATTTCAAACCTCACCTCTCCCAACCTAATAATTCAATTCAATTTGTAAAAAAACTAACCAAGTCACATAATTCTTTTTTTTTTTTGGATAACCGAGGGTGTCCAAGCTAGCTTACGTACATGTCAACTAATCTCTCGAGACCTTGGAACTATCGGTCAAGTAAGAGTTCCAGTGGCTATATATATTAACAACCAAAAAGAGACTCAAACTTAGGACTTCTTAAGTAATACACCCAAAATCCCTATTGAACCACTCAACCATCCAGAGGTAGTTAAGTTACATAATTCGTTGTAGAAGTATATATAGATTTTACACTTGAATATATAGTTGGTTTAATTTCCATCTTATGTTTTATTACACTGCATAATTTCTGCAGCTCTCTTGATCGAATTTACCTTGATTATTCAGAAGCCTTATCTTATTGACAATCACTGTTAATACATGAATGAAAAAGAAATAGGCTATCAAGAATATTATATATAGTGAAAGAATCATACTTGCCAAGTCTTGATCCGGGCTCCATTTCTCACAGTGATGTTTTCTACTTGTACTTCATTTCCATCTCTACCTAAGCTTCCAATGCTACCCACCAATGTAGCAAATTAACAAAATTTGCTCAAAATTCTAGATATATATCATTAATACTTGTGGCACTTACCTTATACCATGACCAGGTCTACAATTTACATAGCTGACTTTAATCTTTGAAACATAATCACCAATTGAGATGCAATCATCCCTTGTGTTTTAACATTTAGAAAAAAAGAAAAAAAAAAAAAAAAGGAAGGTAGTGCTGAGGATTGCAAGAGTAATTTTAAGAAATGAACATTTTACCAGTGCCAGTAATCGAGGATTGGACAGATACATTCCAGGAATTTGAAATGTGAATTCCATCAGTGTTGGGGCTTGTTATAGGAGATCTTATCACCAAGGATCTGAAGCTAACATTTTCACTATCCGTTACAAGTATATGGGTTTGAGGACTCCACACAACATAAATTTCGGTCATATGCACATCGCTACAGTGTCTAAAACCCACTGCCTGTAAAAAGAACATGGAAAAACTTGCATCAGCTTCGTATAAATCCATGGCTGTAAAAAGATTTTGATACAAAATAATCACTCATTGACATATTGTAGATGCCAGTGTTGCACAGCCCTGCAAAGTATAACAATATATGGAAAAATTAATGCAGAAAAAAAATTATAAAATATTAAGAATGCATGAGTTTGATTTATATAGGTAAAGTAGACCACCGGCCAAGACGTCCTGATATAAATTATGTTAGATCCATCAAGACGTCCTTACTAGAGAATTAACGCATATATTTATAATTTATATATATACCTCTATGGGTTTAAGTTTGCATGAATTATCCCACCACGTCTTTCCATTTCCATCAATGAGGCCAAAGCCACTGATATTTAGCCCTGAAACACCATTAAAAACCAGCCATTTTCCCCTCTTAGATGGTTGCCATGCATGAAGATCATCTGGAGCCTTCACTATTCCTGACAGCTACAGGAATAATACATTAATTTGAGGTTTTTTTTTTTTTTTTTTTTTTTTTTTAATTATCATTAGTAATAAAAATCTATTGTTTCTTGCTTACTCGGATGTTGATGTTATTGGATTTGCAAGGGCCAGCGAAGGTCATGGGATACACCATAAATGTCTTTCCCTATGGAATAATCATGGTTGGTGTGCCTTCCATTGCATTGCAGGTTTCGTCCCAAGCTTTCTCAAATGCCTATAATTCAAAACTGTTAAAACCATTTTCAGCATAGATTAAAAAAAAAAAAAAAGAAAAAAAAAGAAAAAAAGATGAAGATGTCATTACCAAGGAATCATTTGAGTTTCCATCACTATTTACTCCATAATCTAAAACGTTAAATGTATTCTCAGCATACACATTCATGAAAAATATTGACACTACTGAGATCAGGCTCGAAATATATATTCTTCCCAATAAATCTTGCAAAGTGAAAAAAAATAAAAATTAAACTGATGAATGATGAATGATGCAAGAGCAAATTTGAACCCCTCTTGGCTTGCAAGAGCAAATTTGAATCCCTATTGATAATACAGAAAGATTGCTGTTGATGCTCGATTTTGACACCAACTATTCGCACGTGAGAAATGCTAAGCGGACTTAGAAGTCACACATGATATGGTAATGTTCAGTTAAATAAAAGGTGAGAAGCAATGTTTAAAGTGGTTCGGATGCTTAGAATCGAATCATACGTCCACTGATATTGTATTAATGAATAAGATCAGGTCGCATTAAGCGAATTGAGTTACAGCTTAGAGAATACAAGGGAGAGAGAGAGAGAGAGAGTAAGCTATTCTAGAGTGAAATTAGCCAATCCCGCAAATGAGAGAGGTCTTCTCTATTTATAGTGGGATGGACCAAGGTAATGATTACTAAATTTGCAAGTGGATGGATACCGTGCAAATCCTTCTTCCGTGTCCCATTGCTCACCTGTCTGAGTGATTTCGTTGACTTATGCGGAGATTGAATATGTGGATGACTTCCAACCATCCGCTAACCTGGCACTCACCCACTGCACTGATAGGGGCATGCTGCTTACGCCATTATGAGATGTGGGCACGCCTGAATGGTCGCAAAACGTTCCCAAGCTCTGACCATCCCATGCTTACAAGACCCCGTGTCAGCCCTACTTTTCTAGGCATAACATAAGTCCCCTAGTTTTTAAGGTTTGAGAATTGAACCTTGAGAACTTCACAATTATGCCTTGATTTGATATGTCCCGAATGAAGCCTGGTCGATCTGACCTGGCTACAATAAGGTCGCAAAACACTTTCCTACGAGCAGCCCGATATGGTCTTCTTCCACAAGATTGACGACTTGGATCAAACCCTATCCAACGTTGTATTGATGTGCCTCTTATCTTAACCGAGGTCCACGACCTGCTTATGCCTGCATATTTCTACTGAAGGAATCATATCGGTCCGCAACTGACATGCGACGAAGAATGTTCTATCTCAACGATCTCTTCAGATGTTATCCATTGCGTTGACAGCTAGTCCATTAATGAGGTGTCCTTCATTCTAACATGAGTGTCCTGTACACAATAAATGTCAGCCATGCACATTAAAGGCAAGCGATGCTGAAATGACATTCCTTATCAAGGCATTAAATGCATTTTAGGGGCATTTGGTTCGGGGTTAAGTGGGATTACTGGGGTAATTTCATCTTATATTACTTGATTACCATGTTTGGTTGTCAAGTAATATAAGATATCAGAAATCTTCAAATACCAATAGTGGTTACTATTGGTAATATAAGAGGTAATCTGATTACCTCCATTTTCTTAGGTTTTTCGAGATTACCAGGGTTATCTTTTTTTGTTACAATTTTATCCCTTATTAATTAAAAATTTTGGACAATAATACCCCTACTTTAAAACAAATTTACATTAATATCCTATTTCAATTTTACCCTTGTTTAATTAAAATTTTGGACAATAATGCCCTTATATTTAAAATAATTTACAGACCACCACTGCCACCAAGCCACCACCACCACAGCCACCCAGCCACCACCACTGACAGCGGGCCAACCACCACGGACCACTGCTGGAAAATCGCCGGAGTCCCTAAAAAAGAAGGAAATTCTGTGGGAGGCTCCGGGAGGCTTCGATATGGCCATTAACTGCCAGATCTCTCGATCTCGCTCGATATGGCCGTTTTCGGCCATCAATATGGCCAAAAACGGCCATAGCCGAGCCTCTTGGTCACGGTGATGTACTCACGGGGACTTTCGGGGACATCCGACGGTGGTTCGCGGTGGCGGCAGGAGATCAAGAGAAAGGCCGTTGACTGGTCGATCCAGACAATTTATGCCCTAAGGCCAAAGAATCCAATCATGGACCTTACCGACGTCCCGGAAGATTACTAGAGGATACTTGCCTCTATGGTGCAAGCCGATGATGAGGCAGATCAGGAAATTTCTCCAGAAAACGATCATCCAGAGGAGCATGTCCTGGAGGACCTAGCAGTTGACCAAGAGATTGGCTGTCAGCCTAGGGATACTGAGGTCATACCGGAAGGGCCTATGGGCGAAGACCAATGATCGCTTCTGCCTTTACATTTCCCATAACATTGCTTATCTGTTTTCGCACAATTCTCTATACTAAATGATTTATGAAATGAATTTGATCACTTTTTAGATTGTTCGTGAGTACTTATAATTTTTTGCGCTCCACAAACATTACACACGCGAACAGGAGGTCGCGTTTCAATTATTTTCGATATTAAATTATTTTTGAGTACTTATAATTTTCTGGACATCACAAATATTACACATGCAAATAGAAAGATAAGAACGATGCTAGTAACAAAATTACATTTATGCAAGATGAATTTTATTTGACAGCGATCTTAATTACAAAAACTTGATAGGCTTTTCGCAAGTATACAAAATCGTGCAAGTAATAAAGCTCGAGTAAATGAGTGTCGAATCCCAAGGGAACTACCTACCAAGTACCAAACTAGTCTATTATATTGCTATTTGATAAAACAGAATTTTAAGAATGACTTTAATGAAAAAGTAATAAACTAGAAACTAAACAAATGCAGAGTTTGTAAACACTTTGAAGTAAAGATCAATATAACTAAACCTAGGGCATAGATTTCACACCAATTTAATCCTATGCATTGGCAGTTATTGCTAACCTAATTAAGCATATTCTAAAAGCCAAATTCCCTGAAATTCCACTAAATTTCTCTCGAACAATTAGCAAATTAACCCTTAAGCAACAACCCAAGATATCTCAACGTCAGACTTAGAAGCTAAGAGATCATTAAGTTCTATGAAATTTACCAGAACTTCACAGACCGCGGTAACCTATCTCTAGCGTTCGCTCAATCTATGGTTTTATTACCTTAGTCAAATTAGGTTTCATCTCTCGATCTCAACCTAACCCATGATATCAATCAACTCTCAGGCCCTTAAGAATTGAAAGCATTATGCACAATAATAAAACTTAGAATTAAAAGCTCAATAGGAATTAACAACAATTTAAGTCAATACATATTCATAAATTGGGCTACATCTTAGCCCTAGAAAAGAGAATTAGTTCATAATAAACATGAAAGAAACAATCATATTTATTGAAACATTCATCATGAGTTTACAAGAAAAGAATAAGGAAAACTTCTCTATATTATGAATCAAAGCTCCAAAATTTCTGTTACTTCTCTTCTCTCTAGATTTTTTTCCCTTTCTTCTCTCTACAAATCCCCAAAATAATGCTAAAAGACTTCTATTTATATCCCACAAGGGTTAGGGTTTGTTTTTCCTTAATTCTATTTGATTTGGAACCCCTTAACCCTAATGGACAACAAACTAGTGACTTATGTGACTATGCCACAAGCCGTGCTTTGCAAACACAAGAGCTCTTGGAAAAAGTAGCCGCGGCCATGAGTCTCGCCTCCCTTTTTTCGCATCATTTAACTGTTCTTCAACAATATTGATTTTTTAACTCGATAACGATGGAATTTGAAAAATTTGTAAACATATGAAATTTAGCCCTTTGAATCCTCTTTCCAAAGGTCCAAGAATCTCTTAATCCGAGTTCTACACCTTGAGATATTGTCAAAATACGAAGGCATGTGCAAGCTAGAACGTAATCTAGAATCTTCTCTTTACTTCAACTATCATAACTTCTTCAATTCAACTCTGATTCTTGATCCGTTTGTTTCCACTCATCACTCATTTCGTTGCAAACATGATTCTTCATCCGAGCATAAAATTTAAGCACTGGTGACCTGAAAAACACTCGTGATCCCGTAAAAGGCAATTATGAAAATATTAAGCAACTTTACCAAATTAAGCCTAATTTCCCACAATTAATCCCCCAAAAACCACTAACTAAATGTGTATTTTCAAGCTCTTATCAATTTCTAGAGGACTTGCTTGAGTAGGTAGTTAGTCAATACGTGGATTGTGTAGGCGTGGAAATAAGGTCGCAACTTCTTGGAGGCGATCAGCAGGGCATAAGCTAATCGCTCCATTTCTGGATACCATATTTCGGCATCTAGCAAATGTCTGCTTACAGAATATACCAGCCATTGGACCTTGCTTTCTTCTCAAATTAGAGCTACACTGACCGCATGCTGAGAGACGAACATATATAGAAGAATAATTTCTTGAGGGAGAGGCTTGGACATAAGAGGTGGCTTTTCGAGGTGTTCTTTAAAGCTCTGGAAAGCCTGTTCGCATTCGAGAGTCCATTCAAACTTCTTGTTGGGCCCTGAGTATATTAAAAAATGGCAAGCAACGATTTGTAACCCTTGATATGAAGTGAATGAGAGTTGTTATTCGCCCATTGAGACTCTGAACCTGATTTTGGTTGGTCGGGCTTCTCATATCAAGGAGAGCTTGGATCTTTTCGGGGTTGATTTCTATTCCCCTCTTGTTAACCATGTACCCTAGGAATTTTCCCGAGGATACCTCGAATGAACACTTCAGAGTATTGAGCTTCATTATGTACCTTTAGAGTATGCTGAACATCTCAGCAAGATGTGCTATGTGATCTGAAGCGACATGCAATTTTACCAACATGTCGTCAACATAGACTTTCATTGATTTTTCGACTACTCAGAAAACATTAGGATAACCAGTCGTTGGTACATCGCCCCAGCGTTCTTTAGGCCAAAAGGCATAAACTTATAGCAATATAGCCCCCAATCTATGACAAAGGAGGTATGCTCTTTGTTTGACATGTACATTGGGATCTGATTGTATCTCGAGTAGGCATCCATAAAACTTAGTAGCTCGTGCCCGAATGTGGTATCAACGAGCTTGTTAATTCTTGGTAAGGGAAAGTTGTCATTCGGACAGGCTTCATTGAGATCGGTGAAGTCAACCCAATTTTGCCATTTGCCGTTAGGCTTCTTTACTAAGACCAGGTTGGCAACCTATCTCGGGTAGAATGCCTTTCGGATCCGTTTAGGAGGAGATTATCTACCTCAACTTTCAAGGCAGCATATCGCTCAAGATCCATTGCTTTTCTCTTCTGGCACATCGATCCGACCTCGCTATCAATATTCAGGGCATGGCAAATAATGTTCGGGTAGATCCCGACCATGTCAGCATGAGTCCATACGAATACATCAACATTTTCCCTAAGGAAGCTGGTTAGGTCATTGGCGAGCTGGGGGTTGAGATTACTTTCGATTCACAACACTCGGCTCAGCTCGCTTTGATCGACCGATACCTTAGATAGGTCCTCAACCGGCCCACTATAAGGGCATTCCTAGATGTGAGGATCTATGTTATCCTCAGTTGGGCCAAGCTGTAGCTTGATCCTACTGATTGCCATTGCCTGCTCGGGGATGCTGATTGGAGTTCATTTTCCCTTGCACACCATCTGCATTGCTCTTACATAGTGGGAGAATTCAAGGTAATAATTACAAGTTTGCAAGTGGGTAGGTGTCGTCCAAGTCCTTCCTTGCATCCCATTGGTTATTTGCACGAGAAATATCCTTAAATTACGTAGGGCTCGGGCAGGTGGATGATCCCCAGCCACTTGCAAGCTTGGCGTTCACCTGTTACACTAACAAGAACCATACATCTTCCATTACTGCCTGATGTGGCAGCATCTGGATGACACAAAACCTTCCTAAACCCCGATTGGCTGTTGTTGACAAGAGTCTACATCAGCCCTAACTTTTTAGGCATAACAATACATATATATTGTCAAAACAATATATCTAAGGAATCTTACAAAAGTATTGGATACATGAAAAGAGTAGAATGCATACATCTATATGAATCAATTTTACATTGAATTTCAAGAAGGTAATTACACTCTAAATAACGATTAAAATTATAATTAAAATTATAATCATAATCATAATCTCACATTTTTCTAGCAGCATTTATATCTCAAACTCATCAACTGAAGAGAGATTTCTTTTGCTACTGATACATAATGTTTATGAAACAAATAATATATATGTCTCATTAAACTCTCCTTTAATTCACATTGTATCAATCGCCAATTTGCTACAAATTGCCCAGCCTTGCCTCCATAAAAGATTTTTTATTTCACTCTTGGTTTTTATGTCCTATCTCCCTTCAACTGCAAGATCTCTATCAATATTTTCAAGCCTTCGAATATTAGTTATCAACAGAGACAATTTTATGAACTCTTATCCATTCTTAAAGAATGAACGTACATATACATTATATAAAAAGTATGCAAAAAAATTTAGGATATATCAAGTTTAGTGCTCTATACCGATTGTAATTACGTAGTTTGTTCTGTTGTATTTCGGCTTTGGGCACTTATGGTGTTTTCTAGGTCGTCAAGCGGTATGGATGGGATAAGCGTGTCTATTTGAAAGCCTCTAAATAGCAATGATATGAAAAACATGTACTTGGAAAATTAATTAGCACAAAATTACAAAACTTTAGAAAATGATCATAAGAAAGCCTTTTTGGATGCAAATCTGCATCAAGATATGCATTTATGAAACTTTCGACAACAGAAGTATGTGAATCTTATTTCAACGCAAGGTTTGCATCAAAATACTTATTCAATGATGGGCTTAAAACTACAGATTAACAATGTTATTTTTAACCTCATAATAGATGTTTTACAGCTACTATGAGCTCGAAGATAACAATGTCATTTTTAACTCATAACAATGTCATTTTTCGACACAAAATTGCATTAAGATATGCATTTTCTGTTTTTGCATAGCACCGTGATAGAAACTTCCGGCAACAAAAGTATGTGAATCTTATTCCGACGCAAGGTTTGTATCGGAATACCTGTATTTCAACAACTAGCTTAAAACGATAGATTGACAATGTCATTTTTGACCTCATAATAGGTGTTTTAGTCCGCCAATATAGCCTATTCCAACGCATCTTTTAAGGTTGAAATAGGGCAATTTTTCCTTGTGTTGTTAATGAGAAAATGTTCATTAGCAATTTTACGAATTACCCAGCGATTAAGATGACAAACGATGTAATCCAACAAAGTTGTTGATGGAACTGGTACTTGGATTTGTGGCAAGTTGTTTCATATCTTGGTAAAACATATTTTTTACCAACATATCCATGTTGTGAGCGGATTAGAAGAACAAATCCTAGAAAAAATCCACTGATGAATCCCCCCAAATGTGCCGTATTGTCCACTCTAGGTATCAATCCAAGCAACAAATTCAGGCAAATGATTACCAATATCATCATCAATTGAAAACATTGATAATCAATATATTAAAAACATCTGTTTGTATGAATGAGTTTATGAATACAGGTTTAAGAAGCTTCGATTAAAAAAATTTGTCACCTTATTCGAGTAGCTTGACCAATTTGTGATGAACTCGACAAAGATCGAACCCATGAATCCGAAAAGCGCACCTGATGCACCAATTGAAACAATGTCTTTTATGGGATCTTGACGAAGACAAGATAAAATACTTCCACCTAAGCCGGCAAGTACATACAAGATTCCTATCTTCACTGCATCCACATTCATTTAAAAATCAATCAAAATGAATAGAAATTTATCCGAGATTGATTAACTAGGTAGCTCAGTTTTAATGTTCTTACAAAATCTGAATTCCTCTTCGAGCTAGATACCGGTGGATAGAAGGGCAAAGGTATTGAAAAGTGAATGGACAACACCGGAATTAAGAAACATGCAAGAGAATAAACGCCATAGTTCACATTGCTTTATGTTATATGTGAAGCCTTATACGCTGTCGTATTGGCTTAAATTCACTCTGCATCTTGACCGTTGGTTTTTAAGTAATCTAATGGCTAAAAACTAGTCAAACCTATAAAAGTTGCATTCTCTCTCTCTTTTTAAAAGATAGTCTCTCTCTCAATCGAAAGCTTCCCCAAAGTTCTTCGTTAGGGTTCAAGAATAGGGCTTCCGTGTGTGTGTGTGTGTGTAAATTTGTAGTTAATCTATCCATTAAAGTTGTGTTTCTTTGTGGTCTTGAGAATCAGGTTTGGAGTTCTCTATTTGGGTTGTAGATTTACTGGTACTGGGTTGAAGTTTGAGTAGTTCTTGATAGTGAATATTGTAAGGGGAGATCGATTGGTGTATTGTAATCATTGGTGATACTAATATTAGTGCAGCGAGCATCCATATTCTGGAGCTCAATGTGGACATAGCTTTTCAGCTTTGAACAAGTGAACCACGATAAATATTGTGTGTTGATCTGTTTCTTTTTGTGTTCTTTGATTGATTGTGTTGGAAGTTGATTAGGATTAGTGAGACTGGAATTACAACAGTGGTATTAGAGCCGAGTTTAGGGTTCCTCAAAAACAAATTGAAAATTCTAGGGTTTCTTGATTTGGGAATTTTATTCCAGGGTTTCGAAAATTTTTTGGGGCTTTTTCGATTAATTAGTTCCAAGAGTCCTATAGTTCCAAACACAGCTAGAATCCCCTAAAATCCTCAGTAAATCAAGTCCATAAGACACAATCTTGATTTCTTAAGGTTTGCCTCTGAATTCAAATTATGAGCATCACACGCATGGAAATCTCCCAATATGATGGGAAGATTGATTTCAACACCTAGAAAAAGAAGATAAAGGCCCTCTTGTCCCATAACAAGGTGGGAATTGTACTGGAGAGAGATGTCACTAAATGGCCGGAAGAAAAGCTAAAGAAGAAGGCATATGTGGATGAAGAAGCGTATAACTTGATCATCATAAACCTGTCTGACATCGTGCTTTGAAAGGTGGATGGCGTGGAATCTTCGATTCCACTCCAGGGTAAACTCGAATCTTTATATGCTCTTAAATCTGCTCCTAATTTAGCTTTCCTAAAAGGTGCTTTGTTTTCTTATAAAATGGACATAGCAAAATCTTTAGATGAAAATTTGGATGAATTCCTAAAAATGACCTAACCCTAAAAGGTACTGACCAAGAACTAGGAGATTCCAACCTAGCCATGATCCTATTGAATTCCCTACCAGAGGAATACTTAGTGGTAAAGAATGCCCTTCAGTATAGTGGAACTATACCCAATGTGAACCTGATAGTTTCTGGGCTAAAATATAGGGAATTAGAATTAAAGATTCAAAAACGTAGTGGTAGTAATCTGTTTGTAAAAGGGAAATTCAATACTAGACAATCTAGTAAAGAAATTGGAAAGAACCCTCAGAGATATGTAGGCTCTAAAAAACAGAAAGACTAGTAAGGGTAATGGGAAACCTAAGGGTGAATCTAGGAAGTGCTTTTTTTGTTGTAACAAAACAGGGCACCTTAAGAAGAATTGTTATGAATGGATTAAAAAGAAAAAATAGGCCAGTATAGAAACCAATCTGGCTAGCACAAGTAGTAACATAGAAATATCTGAAGCTCTTACTATTTCCAATATGTCTAGAAGTAATGAGTGGGTGCTAGACTCAGGTTGTACCTTCCACATGAGTCCAAACAGATTGGTTTCAAAGACTTAAAACTCGGGAACAAAAAATAATATTCATGGGCAATAATCACTCTTGTGATCAGGTTCAAGGAATAGGTGAGATAACCATTAGGCTAAATAATGGTAAGTTAGTTCTGCTCAATAGGGTTAGGTATATACCCGAACTTCAACGTAACCTAATTTCACTTGGAACACTGGATGAATCTGGTTATTCCTATAAAGCACAAAATGGTTGCCTGGAAGTGTACAAAAATGGAAATGTGTTGATTATGGGTGTTAAGAAGAATGATCTTTATATCTTATGTGGGCAATGCTATCATGATGTGCTTAATTCTGCTTTACTTTATACTAATGCATCTGCCGCAGGGAAATGGCATTTGAGATTGGGCCATATAGGCCAAAATGGCATGAATACATTGAAATAGTAGGGTTATTTTGGTAATGATCCTGTGTTTGCTTTAAATTTCTGTGAAACATGTATCCTTGGGAAACAACACAGGATAAGTTTCCATAAAGGAACTCACCTTGCTGAAAATTGCTTAGACTATGTACATGCTGATATTTGGGGCCCTAGAAAAGGTCAAGTCACATGGAGGGAACATGTACTTCCTCTACATTGTTGATGACTACATTAGGAAGGTATGGGTATACCTTCTCAAGACTAAGGACGAGGCCTTGACTAAGTTCAAAGGATGGAAAAATCTGGTTGAAACTCAGTTAGGCAGAAGAGTCAAAACACTTAGGATAGATAATGGGTTGGAGTTCTGTAACCTAGAATTTGATACTTACTGTGTCAATCAGGGAGTACTAAGGCATATGACTGTTAGGGCAACCCCACAACAGAATGGGGTTGCAGAGAGGATGAACAGAACTCTCCTATAAAGGGTTAGGTGCCTTCTTTTTACTGCTTGTCTGCCTAAAACTTTCTGGGGAGAAGCTCTAACCACTGCAGCCTATCTGATTAATAGGAGCTCATCAAGTTCAATAAGCTTTAAGTGTCCAGAAGAGAGATGGTCAGGAAGGAGACCAAACCTCAACCACCTAAGGGTCTTTGGGTGTGCAGCATATGCACACACTAGATAGGGTAAGTTAGAGCCTATGTCCCTTAAATGTGTCTTTCTAGGGTATCAAGAAGGGACTAAAGGCTATAAGGTTGTGGGAAAGGGATGCACCAGGAATTAGGGTTATAATCAATAGGGATGTAGTCTTTAATGAGACCATGTTTCCTTGCAAGGTTTCTAATGACAATGCAGGTAAGCCAAGGACAGATCCTGAAATGCTTGATCAAATAGAGAGATCTCAGTTTGAGGTGGAGCCACTGAGCCTGATAGAACATTCTGAACAACCTGAAGCCACTGAACCACAAAGTCCCACACTACCAAACAATGGGGACTAAGATGAAGAAGAGGAACAGCCTAAAAACAGTGGTGAAGTCTAGAATGATAACCTGGCCGAATACTAGTTAGCAAGAGACAGAGTTAAGAGGGAGATAAAGCCCCCTAACAGGTATAACCATGTTGACTTAATCTACACTGCCCTTGTTACTGGGGTAGAGACACTAAGGTCTGAACCTGAAACCTACCAAGAAGTTATGAGCTCCAAAGACAGAAACAAATGGCTGGAAGCCATGAAGGAGGAAATGATGTCCCTAAAACATAATAGAACTTGGTCCCTGGTCCCAAAACCAGATGACCAGAAACTGGTAGACTGCAAATGGCTCTACAAATTAAAGGAAGGCATAACAAGCTCAGATCCTCCAAGATTCAAAGCCAGATTGGTGGCAAACGGCTTTACTCAAAGGGCAGGTATTGACTTTACAGAAAGTTTCTCTCCTGTAGTTAAGTTTAAGACAATTAGGTTAATGCTAGCTATTGTGACCCATTATGACTTAGAATTGGAACAATTGGATATTAAAACTGCCTTTTGCATGGTGAATTGGAAGAAAAAATATACATGTGTCAACCAATTGAGTTTAAAGATAAGAAACTGCCTGAACATGCTTGCCTACTGCATAAGTCCCTTTATGGACTTAAATAATCCCCTAGGCAGTGGTACAAAAGGTTTGACTCATTCTTAGTAGGAGTTGGGTTTAATAGAAGTGAATATGATAACTGTTTTTACTTTGCCTGTATAAATAACATGCCTATATACTTACTGTTGTACGTAGATGACATGTTGTTAATAAGCAAGTCTAAGTCACACATAGATGAACTAAAAGCAAAACTGAGTGCTGAGTTTGATATGAAAGATCTAGGGTCTGCAAAAAAGATTTTGGGGATAATGATTTATAGGAATAGAAAATCAAATAGACCAAAACTTCATCAATTACCATACTTGCAAAAACTGGCATCTAGGTTTGGAATGACTGATGCTAAACTTGTCAACTTACCCTTAGCAAGACACTTTACATTGAACAAGTTACAGTGCCCCATAACCGATGCTGATAGGATTAAAATGGAAACTATACCCTACTCTAGTGCCATTGTCATGTTTTCCATGAAAAGCACCAGGCCTGATCTTTCTTTTGCAATATCATTATTGAGTTGCATTAAAATGGTTACTCAGATACATTAACACTACAATGCATGTTCGATCAGATTTTTGCAAAAGAAACTCTGCACTTGATCTTGTCAGGTATGTGGACTCTACTTTTGTAGGAGATCGAGATTCAAGGAAATCCACCACAACCAACTACTTTACCTTAGGTGGAAATTGCATTAGCTGGAAATCACAACTCCAACCATTGGTTGGATTGTCCACAATAGATGTTGAGTATGTGGCAGTGACTTATGCATTTAAGGAGGCAATATGGCTACAAGGGATCTTGAAAGGGGCAAGTTTGATGGATGGACTTGTGACTGTGTATTCTGACAGTCAAAGTGCCATTCATCTAAGTAAGAACCCCGTATATCATGAGAGGACAAAGCATGTGGATGTGAAGTATCACTTTGTCCGAGACCAAATGAAATCTGAATCTGCTGAAATACGAACTGAATAGAACCCAACTGATATAGGAACAAAAGTTGTAACTTCTGCAAAGTTCAAGCACTGCTTGAACCTCTTTCACATCAACTAATTTCATAGAGTTGAGAAGGAGTATGTGAAAAGCTTGTTGCACCTGTATGTTGCTGTCAGAGGAAAGAATAAGGCTTCAAGTTGGAGATTGTTATATGTGAAGCCTTATACGCTATCGTATTGGCTTAAATTCACTCTGCATCTTGATCATTAGCTTTTTAAGTAATCTAACAGTTGAAAACTGAAGACTAGTCAAACCTATAAAAGCTGTAGTCTCTCTCTTTCTCGAAAGATAGTCTCTCTCTCAATTGAAAGCTTCCCCAAATTTTTTCGTTAGGGTTCAAGAATAGGGCTTCCATGTGTGTGTGTAAATCTTTAGTTAATCTGTCCATTAAAGTTGTGTTGCTTTGGGGTCTTGAGAGTCAGGTTTGGAGTTCTCTGTTTGGGTTGTAGATTTCCTACTACTGGGTTGAAGTCTAAGTAGTTCTTGATAGTGAATGTTGTAAGGGGAGATCGATTGGTGTATTGTAATCATTGGTAATACTAATATTAGTACAGCGAGCATCCATATTCTGGAGCTCAACATGGACATAGCTTGTTCAACTTAGAACAAGTGAACCACGGTAAATACTGTGTATTGATCTATTTCTTTTTGCGTTCTTTGATTGGTTGTGTTGGAAGTTGATTAGGATTAGTGAGACTGGAATTACAACACTCCATTAGTTATCGGTCTAGTCCACTGACCTTTCTAGCCTGGAGACGATTAGCAGAAGGGAAGAGAAAGCTATTTTTGGTTTCGAATTTCAACACAAATGAGTGAAACTGAAAATTTTCTGTGAGAAAGACAGGCACATTAATTCTTACGTTGCGACAGAAGGGCCAAAGAGTGGATTTTCATTTGTGGGTTCAAATTAAAACCTCCCTAACTGTTTCTTCAGAACACATTTGTCCACCCAAATATTATCAGGGCAATTGTTGACGTACATGGTGTAAATAAACATAGCAATGCAAGACCAAAAAACCATCGGCATGAGCCACGCGCACCACAGCTTGGGACCTGTCCTATACCCCATGACTACAGCTGGCCCCGCGTGCGGAGGAGAATCCACAATTCACAATGCAGAAATCGTATTCTCGAACAAAAGAGAGGAAGAGGAAAGGAGTTATTGTGGCAAAGACCGAGTCTTACAATGTGTTGATTCTTTTTTTAGGCACCTGTATAAATTTTGCGTCAAATTTGGTCTTTACAAAGTTGCCTATAATTGGGTGGCCTGCAGCCAAATCAATCTGGATATTTTATCAGATAATCTAGGAAAAGTTTAGCGTTCAACAGATATGGTTTCCGCTGTCATCCATACAACCAGTCAATATATTCATGTCACACATGAACTCAACAATTTATTCATAATAAAATCCAAAACATTGGAGAGGTTTGAGGGTTTACATCATTATTTCTAAGTCTTTGAGGACAAAAACTGATCTGATAATATATATAGCATTCAATTTATTTACGTTTTAAACACTTTACGGCAGGAACTGAATTACTAACTATTGCTTGAGCATTGAGGCATGAGGATTGGCAGCCTGCCCCATGAACAGAACTTTTTATGAAAATGTCTGTAAGTCTAAGATTGTCACAACCAGTACTCTGGCTGCAATTCAATATAATTGCTTTCTCCGAGCTTGAAGTCCCTTCGAAATTATTGTAGAAAACATCGCTCACTTTAACAGTTGATGTCTGCCAATTATACCAAACAAAATGTAAGAATCAACTATTCCGACTTTGACATTGTTTTTTACTGATCACATACCTGATTTGGGCAGTTTCCATTAACTGGACAATAATATTGGTCTATGATAATAGGGTTGGCAACTGCATCAAGATGAATTCTCTGAAAGTAAATCTCCTTGGCAAATCCAGATCCTCCCTGGAAAAGTATGCCAAGAACAGAAGGGAAATATTAATTACGTACCCAAATAAATCAATCAATCATTATTCATTTGTCTTCATTACCTGCCATGTTTTAATCCTTGCTCCATTTGTACTCCCTTTGAAGCTACAGTCGCTGACATTTATATTTTTAACTCTAGCCGTAGCTCCATTTGCTCCCAAACTTCCAATACTAAAAAATAGTAAAATCCTTTTATCAATTAAACGAACAGACAATTAAGTAGGCACTTGATTTTTCTGCAAATATTGCATTTAGCTTATTGAGAACCTTATGCCGTGACCTGGTCCACATGTCACATGACTAATTTTGAAGTTGAAGGACTCAGTACCAATGGCAATACAGTCATCACCTACAGTATAGTGAACAAACATTAAGTAAAATAAGTGCTATAAATTCTAATTAACCGTCTATATATAGAACCAGAGAATACCAGTTTCAATGTTACAATCATGGATATAAACATTCCTTGTCTGGCCGATATCGATGCCATCGGTGTTGGGACTTGAACCAGGAGCAGTAATATTTAGATGAGAAATGACCACATTTCCTGCAACCAGTAACAGTAATATGGTTCCTTGGGCTGTTGATGTGTTTCAATTGATCCAGACGGAGGTTAGTGCATTTGTTAAACGTCAAAGCCTAGCCAAATCACCAAATAGTTTAGTACTGATTGCATTCAATAATACTATTCTCCATTGGATTGAAAATATATATCAAATAATTATTCTTACAGCAGGTCTTTTCTCAGGTTCACTTTCTTGCTGCCACCAGCTTGCACCTCGTCCATCAATTTGCCCGTTTCCATCAATTTTAAGCCAGCTTATGTTTTCGAAAACAAGCCAGTTTTGCCTATCGTCACCTTTCCAAGCTGTCATATCAGGTGCCATAATATTTCCGAGAATCTGTGATACCATGATAAGAGCATTAATATTCACAATTTTGAGCTCTTATCATTGGACTTGATTTTTTGTATATTAAAACTTTTTTTGGTATATATATTAATACTAACTAAAAAACTAACAAATTATTCATAAAAACTACAGTTTCATAAGATCTATTATAATGAACTCTATTTTTTTTTTTTTTAAGGTATTTATGCTCACATTGCAACTTGTCTAATCTTTAGGGACACAAAACATCGTACAAGCCAAATATACCAAGGTAATTATACAAATGTTAGTTAACCCTAATGACTAAAGAGTTTGTCATCTAGCCATGAAGGGATAGGTAAAAGAAAAAGCTTTACTAAAATAAGTAGTTATACCAAACGGACTCTTAAACCGCTAAAAAACTTTGATAACTTTTGCTCACAAATGTTCAATTACCTTAAAATTAATGGCAGAGGATGTGCATGGACCTTGAAACTTAACTGGCTTCAAAAGGAATGTTCTCCCGGCTGGTATAAGCAGAAGAGGGGCGGTTTTGTTTGCTCCACAAACAGCCGCCCAAGCTCTCAAAAAAGCCTTTACATCATAAAGAAATTCAATGAGTATATTTTAAGGAATTAAATAAATCATCAGAGGAAAGGAAATTAAGGAGATGAAGACAATAACACATTACTTGTGAATCATCTTTTCTGCCATCGCCAACGGCCCCCATTTTCATCACGTTAACAACATAATTAAAACCAGGTCCTGTCCCATAGTTTTGAAGGCCTGATCCGCAGTATGCCATGGACAAAACCAATAATGTAGTGCAAATTTTCTGCAATGGAGAACTCTCAGGCTTGGACATGATTCTACATAATCTTTGCAGTATCATATATTTACTATACTACTTTTCATAACATCAATTTTATGCTATAAACGAAAATTTCGGAACTCTGAACCTTCTCATGGTTCCTAGAAACATTTTTCATTACGAGAAAAATTGCTGACAAAAACGTTTTGTTTTTTGAAATCAGAAACATTCAGTTTTGACGTAAATGAATATATGCAACTTTGAAGCCTTTTGAGAACAATAAGAAGCTTACCAACATATTTCATGCAGCAAATAAATGAAATATTGGTGGAAAAGATGTTGAATGAAGTGAAGTTTGGTGCTGAAAGAATGGATTGGCAAGTTAAGTTTTCATGGTAGTGATCTGATGAATTTATAGCTAAAAATACCTCTAATTATAGAATGTATCATTAATTCAAGATCAAAATAAATCGATTATATACTTCTTTTAGCTCTCATACAACATTTTAAAACATACGGAAAAAAATGAGTGTATGTTGACTTTTAGGAAAGAGATAGTAAGGAAAAATTTTAATAGAAAATCGATTGATTATATATATTCCAAATTTTGTCCATTTCCTTGGAAGGAATTTTTTTACCAATTTTTGTTTTTACTTTTTACCATATAAACAATGAAGGGCTTGATTCAATTTACAATTTTTGTTTCAAAAGGCATGTCATACATTAAGAAAGGAATTTATAATTTTTATTAGGATCATATATCTTATCTTCTAAATATTCCCATAATTTACATTTCAGAACCGTTTATACATTCATTGTTTATACATTCCTTTTAAATTCTCAAAAGTGATTTATTCATGAGAAGAAACGGTACATATATAGAGAGATAGAATAAGTCTACTTTATGAGTAATAAGATCGCAAATTGTAATAATAAAAGATATGAAAGTTAACCTAACAAAGTTGCTCATTTACTTAGAGGTGACCTTATTCCTTTGGAATTTTGAGCCATAATCAAATGGAGTAAATCTCCCAATATAGTTTCCTTCATGGACGGAGGAAGGGGGGGTCAAGGAGGGTCAACTCTTCTTAAAGTTTTGAAATTTTTTACTAGTTTTACAAATTTACCCCTAAATGAAAACTAAATTACAAATAACTCTACCCCATCAAATAAATTAAATTGTCCCTTTTTTTTTTTTTTTTAGGCTGTCAAAACTAAACTCATCTTCCTCTACTTCCCAAACCGATCTTTCTTTATTGTCCATAACTGATTCAATAACTTAGGTTTCAAAATTTTTTCCCAAATTTTTAATTCTGTCCACACAAATGCAATTTTCCCCTATCTATCAAGTTGACAAACACATTTTTTCTTCAATTTATCATGTAATACTAATACGTTTTATATTTGTTATTTTTTATTTTGAAAATTTAAGGTTAAATTATAGATTAGGATTAGGCAGATGAAATTCTCATTGGGACCACAAGTTGTACCCATCTTTTTACAATGTTCTAGATACGTAGCTTTAAGAGTTGAATAATCGTTTTAATGAGGTAAATACTAAATTGCTTATTTGTTTGACATATTTATGTTCAAATGAATCATTTGTTGATTTTGATAAACAAAAATGATCTGTCTTGTCAAACTTTATCCAGAAGAATGTTTTGACTTAGAACTTATGGCACTTGATTCTCTCCTGGATGTTTATATTTTAGATATGTACTCTAAAGTCAAATTTATGGGATCAAAAGCGATTGAAGATCTTGCAAAAATAATGGTTAAAACTAAAAATGATAGAGTGTTTCCATTAGTTTATTTGTTGATGAAATTGGTATTGATTTTACCCATTGCCACTGTGAGTGTAGAAAGAGCATTTTCAACAATGAATTTTGTGAACAATTGTTCGCGAAATAGAATGAGTGATCAATAATTGAATAATGGCTTAGTTTTGTATATAGAGAAAGATATATTCAATAATATTGATAATGAAGTCATTATACAATATTTTCAAGAGATGAAATCCCCATTGAAGACAATTATTAATCAATGAGAATTTAGTAAATACAAAACTTGCGCCTAATTTAATTTAAAATTGTATTGTTTTTCCAACTTTGACCTCTCTACATTTGATTTATGGCTATTCATTGGTTGCCTTCTAATATCAAATTTTTATACTACTCATATGTGCATGTTTCTAAACAAATTGTAAATCATTGTAATATTGAATCTAAGAAGGCAATTACACGCCATCCCCACCTTATTATTTTGGCATTTCTCGTTCAGTAATCACACTACAAAAAAAAAGAAGGCATTCCTTAGCAGTTTTAAATTGTGAAGAGCAATTCGTTCGTCGATAAGTGATTATCAAGGGAGTCATTGTCAAGAATTGTTTGATTTTTACTCACTTACAAGAGTAAACGACTTTTTCCTGCCCAAGGTTTGCCTTAATGACATTTCTCATCCAACGAGTTTCAAAATACCACTTTACCACCCAATGTTTATATTTCGTTAATACTCAAAATTAGGGTTGTGCAAAAAAAACCGATAACCAAACCGAACACGGTAACCGAACCGAACCAAACCGAACAATCCAATTTCGCACCAAAATTCGAGTGGTTTTGGGTAATTTTATAAGATACCCCTTTTCAGGTTCGGGATGGTTATTTAATTTAAGATAATCGGGTACCCGGTACCCGGTTTTATTTAAAAAAAAAAACAGTTTTTAAATTTTTTTTTTTCACTTTCAATTTTCAAAGGGCTAAAGCCCCAAATAGGCAAATACATTGCCCTAAAATTTCAGCCCATCGCGTCAGCTGCAGCCTGCGAGTCCCGCACTTTGCTCTCATCTCTCTCAAATTCTCTAGTCTCCGTTCCCACTCTCCAAAGAAAGCGTCAAGTCCCACAATCGCCTCATCTCTCTCAAATTCTCTAGTCTCCACTCTCCAAGACGTTTGTGGACTGATGTTGAAGATCATATTTTCTTTACGCTTAATAAGTATCATGAAATTCTTTTTATCAATAATTCGCTTTAGTTTGTCTTCGGATAACCCTTCATCCTTCGTTTTAACTCGATTATTGCTTCTTGTGTCCGGAAATGCCGCCCTCTCGTGTGTCGCTTCCTAACTTTTTCCAATTTTTTATTTGTTTTCAATATATTTTGTTTTTATTTTTGGAGCTTTAACTAATTTATGGGAAAATTAAAGGCGATATGCTATATCCAACCCTCTCTTTTGCTTAACTTTCTTTAGTTAATTTATTTTAATTATTTTGTGCCAAAAGTAAAGATCATGAAACCCTCATGATCATTATTATTAGGGAAAAAAATTTCTAAATAAAAAGGAAACTTATCCTGGACCTTTAAGAGATTCTTAAAGGATGGAAATAAAAAAGAAACATCAGCGTGTTGTGCTCATATGTTAGCTTGTTGGTGAAGTGCATAGAATTGTTTTATGTGTTGGTGCTTAATTAATTAATTAATTCTCCACTGAAATTTTCTTCTTAAGACTTCAAGGTACTGCAAAAATTCTCCACATTCGGCTTCAGTCTACTTCCTTTCACATACTTCTTTGCTGCTGCTTCTTCAATTGTAAAATTATTGAATGAAATACCCCAATGGAATTGTATCTTGTATTAAAAATTAAAATTCATGATGAATTTTAATCAAATTCGGGTCATAAACCAGGTATCCGGTTTTTGACCTGAATATTCGGGTACCCGTAAATCGGGTATTCTAAAAACCGGTTCGGTTTACGGGTACCTTTTTAGGGATACCCGAATATTCGGATACCTGATTTTTTGTCTAAACCGGTTCGGGTACCCGGTTTTGCACAGCCCTACTCAAAATATACTTCACTTTCTCAGCTGGCATTCAACAAGTTACCAAGAGCCAAGATAAGAGTGTTTTTGTAGAGTGGATGCTGGTGGATTAAATGGTAATGACCGATTGAATATTTGCTGTCTGAAATTATTTAAAAACAGGAAACCCTAACTTTGCAGTGATAAAAAATCAATAAGAAATCAGGTACCGGAGTGAGAGGGGTTTTGTAGAGGCAATCAGGGGTTCAAATGATGGTGACAAAAAGATTTTTCACCATCAGAACCAGCTTTGGGTGATAATAGAATATTAACTTTGGGTGGGAAAGTGTCATGAAGGCAAACCTTGGGTGGGAAAAAGTTATTTACTCCACTTACAAGTTACAAGTAGGAAAAATTAGATTAGCTTGTTAATTGATAAACTTTACATGATAGCATACAAGCATGTAAGAGGAAGAATATGTTCAATTGCTGTTGATAAAATAATCAGAGACATGATCTTAGCTCTACAATTCCTAAATTGTGTCCATAAGCATTGTTGCAGCTAGAAACGAGACGTTTTCCTTTAGTGGCTGATTTCAATCGAATATCCTCAAAGCTGATGTTGGTACAAGGAACATTACTATTACAACTAAGATTGATGGCCACCTTGGTGGCGAATGTCTCGGCAGTTGGTTAGTAAGAAATCGCAGAGAATGAGTTGAAGAAACAGAGGTGAGTTTGAGAAGAAGACTGATTTTTTTCTCATTACTAAAAACCGTGACTGTTACACATTTATAATACAAATGAGATACAAAGGAAGGGTAAAATAGTAACTTCCAAAGCTTATCTATTTTAATAGCTAACTGAGTCAACTATTCTTAATATCCTAATATCCTCCCTTAAACAAAAGCTCTACTAGTACTTGTCATTACTCCAGTAATGTATGTTACCAACTGTTCTAATATCCACCCTTGAACAAAACATCAATTCTTTTCTATATCATTCACCAGTTGCTTTTTGGACTAATCATCAATTTCAGTGAGCTTTATCAGTTACCCTGCAATTAAAAGTACAAACAGAACTACAACCAAATTTCAATAAGACTGCAAACAGAACAAAAGATTACACCAGTGTTACAACCAAGAATCAGTTGCTTTGCAAATAAGAGATGCAAATAGGATTGCTCCAGAATCAAGAACACTCCTCCAGAGTTCCAAACAAACTTCAGTGAATCTGCACTTAAATGCAAATAGAACTGCTCCAGAATTTCAACCAATCTATCCATAATTTTAACCAAAACTTCAAAGAATCTAAATTATAACCAAACTTCAGAGAACCTGCTTTTAAGAAATGCAATCTGCACTTAACAAATGCAAATAAAGGTACTCTAGAATTTCAACCAATCTGTCTAGAATTTTAACCAAAACTTCAGAGAACCTACACCTAAGAAATGTGTCTTCTTTTTGATACACAAAGAGACTAGGATCTGCTAGAGAATGAACAAAGCCCCAACCAAGGAATGCTTTCTTAAGCATATCAAACCAGGCCCTAGGAGCCTATTTAAGTCCATAAAGAGCCTTTGGTTAATCTACAAACAAGATGAGGATATTGTGAATGGACAAACCCTTCAGGTTGTACCATATAGACTTTTCTTGAAGATCCCCATTTAGAAAGGCATTATTAATGTCTACTTGTTGTATATCACATCCATAACTTACAGGTAAACTCAAAATAACTCAAGAAGCCTTTGACCAACATCGAAAATGGCCAATTCCACACCAATTTCTTCCTCATTTGACAAAACAAACAAAGATTCAAGTCTCAAACACACTTTTGATTCAATCAATTTCTCCAATTCTTCTTCTCTTGCTTCTTCAACACTTCTTGTAATCTCACCAAAATTGACAAGAAATAACCATCGCTTATGGAAATCATAGATCCTCTTTGCTATCGGAGCTCATGGACTTGAAGAACACCTCACTGGACTCATATTGTGTCCAGCGCCCTTTGTTCGCATTCAAATGGATAGCTCGAGTTCAAAGGTACACAAAAAACCTAATTTAGAGTGTATACTTTGGAGGAGAACTGATAAATTGCTAGTGAGTTGGTTATTATCTTTAATATCAGAGTCTATGTTTCCTATGATCTCTAAGTGTCAATTTGCAACCGATATATGGTTAACATTGGAAAAGGAATTTCTTACTGAGTCAAAAGCTAAAACACTGCATGCTAAGAGTTTACTGCAAAATACGAAAAAGGATAGTTTAAGTATGCATGATTACTTCCTAAAGATGAAGAGTTATGCTGAGAATTTGATTGCTAGTGGTGTTATTATCACTGATGAAGAATTGTTGAACTACATATTGGATGGGTTAGACTCTGAATATGATGCGGTAGTTGTTAACATAACCACTAGACTTGAATCTAAGGTTGATCCTATAACGGTGCAAGAAGCTCAAATTGTTT
Source organism: Pistacia integerrima (assembly GCA_026225825.1). Taxonomy (NCBI): domain Eukaryota; kingdom Viridiplantae; phylum Streptophyta; class Magnoliopsida; order Sapindales; family Anacardiaceae; genus Pistacia; species Pistacia integerrima. The sequence goes on along the minus strand of CM047750.1, from coordinate 12,269,055 downwards.
TACAAAAGCTTGAACTTAGGCGGGAAAAAGCTAATAATACAATGAATTCCATGGTTCACACCAAATTTCATAGCAGTTTAGCTAATATTGCCACTACAAGAATTTAGGCTTCTCACAACAAAATAATTTGTCACTATAAATATCAAAATTGTGACCATTTCTCTATTGTGAGGAATTATATTGGTCACATTAAGCTCGTACTCTTAAGTGTATAGTGACGAAAGAGAGTTTGGTCACCATAGCCTAATTATTTATTGTGACAATAATAATTTGTCACTTTAAATTAGTTTGTTGTGATAAATTATTTGTAACAATAGAAATCAATTTTTATCACTACAAGTAATATTTTGTCACAATTGATTTACATTTAAAGACTAAATGATAAGCTTTATGGTGAAAAAAATCATATATTATGACAAAATTGATTTTGTCAAAATTGTGAATTGTGACTAAATTATTTGGTCATAATTTTAATAGTGACAGAAATTTATTTGTCATTGACTTTATTGTGACAACATTTATTTCGTCACATGTTTGTTTATATGACAATATTATTTATCAAAAATTGTAGAGTGACAAAAATAATTTTGTAAAAAATTTAATAGCATGACAAATAATTTTTGATACAAATATTTTTTATATGACAGATTTTTTTATTGTCAAAATAATATAAGCGTGACAAATATTTTTTGGCATCACAATAATGAGAAAAATATTCATGACTATGCTTCTAAAATGTGACGAATCTTTTTCGTGAGGAGAATATTCAAGTGAAAAAAAAATTATGGGGAAATTAAAATCGTGATAAATTATATTTATTAAATTTTGTTAATAGCGACAAAAATATTTTTGTCAAAAACATGAAAAGTGTAGTGACAAAAATTTAAGTCATTAAATTTTGAGACCATATATAATTTTTTAGTTAATATTAAAAGTGACAAAAATATAGTGTCAATAATTTAAAAGAGTAACAAAAGTTATTTTATATCAATTTGATCTGACAATTTTATATATACATTTCACATTTAATAAATAAAATTATAAATAATTACCTTTTTTTTTTTCCCACAATGGAACGTGCAGTTATTATCATTATCAAAACTATGAATCCATATATCACTTTTAGCTTAAAATGAAATTATATCAAAGAAAAATTTATTAAAATATATAAAGTCAACAATATTATAATTTTAATACGTTTAACACATAAAAGCTAAAGATAGTCTACTACAACTATTTTATTGATATAAATATGAAAGCATCCCTGTGTTGATGGTCCATTCTTGATCATTTTTCCATTCTGAAAAAAAAAATAAAAAAGTCATAGTAATATATATAGAGAGACAAGGAGAAAAAAAAAAAAAAAAACAATAACCTCTATATAATATTACATTAATTACCATACATCCAAATTAAGAAAGGCTATAAATAGTATCCAGAATACACGGCAAGAGCTATGTCAAAAGGCACCAAACCTGATTGAAATGTTGCTGTAGTTTTTCATTGGTAAAATTGATACAGAACTGCTCAAAACTATTAATACAGAAATCTGTTAGCTGCAATGGCAAAGATTTTATAAGAGAGTAAAATTTAGAGTCAATTTTCTTACCTATTAAACTTGAAACTTTCAAACCCGTAAATATCAAGAACTCCAATTAATGATTTTGAGTTTGGATCTTGCCCAATCGAAGAGTTAATCTTATCTACAAGCCTATCAATACATATACATGAAAAGTTAAAAACAAAAAACACCTTGTTAACAACATCAAATACTTAAGAAACATGATATAAGGTACAAATTAATTGGATTAAATAACAGTTCTACTCCTCTTGATAAGTATTTATGATTAATCCATTTCTGATAAAAATCTAAAAGTGGACACAAGACACAAACAAGTGCCCAGAGCTAAGGAAGTTCCCATACCAATCAAACAAGCGAGAATAAATGGTTTTAGCTAAGGCATCCCTGCTACCCGCGGCAGAACCACGATCAAGGGTTCTTGTGATAACCTTTTCCGGTGTTACCATTACACGTTTTATCAGTGCATCCTCCAAGCTCTTGGCATCACACCTATGGTACCACATAAACTAAAACAGGCATATAACTAAAAAACAAAAGAACATGAGATCAGAAGATCCATCCTGCATATTAAGAACATATTGATCATACCTTAGCAGTTCAGCTGTCGTATTAAGATGGAACCTAGATTTTTCATCCTTGATGACAGAAGAGTCAACCTCCTCTCCCTTTGCAAAGTCAATATTTCCAAGATGCAGAATTGCAGCTACAACCCTAAAAATTCCCTCCTGAAAAGAATTATTCCTCATCAAAAAATTTGAATACAGTGGCAAGAACACTGTTTCCCGAAATTCAACAGAAGTACAAACCTGTTCTTCCTCACTGATTCCAACTACATCCATAGCCCTTCTAGTTGCAAGATATTCCTCGGCATCATCCACTCCATCCAGCTTGTAACAGTTGGATTGATTCAAGTAATGGAATGTTTTAGGGTGATCCAACTTATACTTTTCTCTAACCTGCAAAATTTAGAGAGACAATAATCAATTATAAATTATAACTAACAAGCACAGGCAGTCCTAAATTTGCATGAGGATTGGCATATAAACAAGAAGAGCACATATTGGTACACCATCAATACCTCAGGTGGCGCTGCACAGAGAAAGTAAAAGCAATGATAGTTTCTTTCAGGATCTGAACTTGGCAGACACGAGACCTTTCAAGTAAGTAAGTCCGCACAGCTGCCCCAGATATCCTCCCATTTTTGTCAAATTGAAGCTCAACAAATTTACCAAATCGACTACAACCAAGGTAACAAAAAGAATACTGAGATAAGCTAAAAATAACAGAACGGACACCTTAAAATGAAAAACCTTCAGTTATCACACACTCACCTTGAGTTGTTGTTCCTAACAGTTTTGGCATTGCCAAAAGCTTCAAGAACTGGATTTGACTGTTAAATCAATAACCAAGAGCATCAACTTAGACAAGATGAAGTGAGAAAAGACGATTAAAAAAAAAAAAAAAAAGCAATATTTGCATTAAGAGAAATGATAAAAGTGGGGCAAAGAGGGACTTACATAGAAGTTTTACTGAGAATGATGAAGCAAGATTTGGGGGCGTTCTTAGTAAAAGCAAAAAGGAGTAGTTGGTTCTCAAATTTATAAGTTCTATAAAAACAGGAGAGAGAGAGAAAAAATAAAAAAGTGAGTTGAGAGTTTTGAGGGACAATGGTGAAATAAATAAATAAAAAACAAAAGAAGATGGAGGGTTAGTAAAGAGATAATTAGGAAATATATTTAAAATAGGAAATATGCTTAAAAATAGAATTCAATTTTTAATTGTATATATATAATTGACTTAGGAAAGATATTTAAAATAGGAAGGATCCTTAAATATTGTTTAGAATTTTAATTATATATATACAATTGAATTAAAATAGAAAGGATGTTTAAAATAGGAAAAATATTTAAAAATAGTTTTAAGTTTTAATTTTTATATATTCAGGAGGGAATTAAAAAAACAAAATTGCCGCCTCCTTATAAATTGCCTCCAAAATTTTTTCTTTCTAATTCTACTCAAACCGTATTTGTCTTCTTCTTCTTTATACCCTTTTTATTTCTATTTTCATTTCACCTCTGCTTCTTTCTTAATACTACGATAATGCCATCCTTGCCCAAAGCAAGTTCATTTATTACATTGAAAATAGATGAGTATTGATATTTTTTATATAAAGTTTCCATTGTCCACCTATAACAACTGTTGCATGTATACACTTTAATTTAATTTTTTTTAATAAAAACGAGGTAAGACTTTTTGCACATACAAAAATATACTGGAAATATTCATTTTTCTTGTTCTAATTTTTGGAAATAATTTAAATCTTTATGATATTACGTTTTATAACTTATACTAAAATTATCATCTCAAGTAATAACTATAATGTCTTCTGATGTAACATCAACTCATTAAAAAAAAAATAGAAAATATAATATTATACCTTCTATTTTAATAGATTGCCTTGATCGTATATCTTAAAAATTTATGTTGAAATTAATGACAATTTTTTTGGTAACACTAATGAGAACTGTATTTATTTGTTATAGTAAATTAAATACTTTGATGTAATAAAAAATCTTTATAAAAGTATAATATATGTTAAAATTAATGACAATTTTTTTGATAACATTAACTGATGTATACGTTTAGGAGGTGAGTGGGGGACCTTCGCTCGACCCCCGAATGAGTCGTTGTATGCAAACAATCCGTCAAACTTAAGAAAAATATACACCATATCTAATACAAATTATATTATTCGGCTCTTTATAATTTTTATAGATTTTTACATGGTCCCCTCAAAGTAAAAGAGAATATAATTCTCTTGATTAAAATATAAAATGTTGATTGACTTAATCAAACTCATGATTAAATTACTTGAATAAGTAAATATGAATTAATAAAATTAGATGAGCTTGTTATTCATTTTTTAATAATAATTACTTAGTGTTGGGCTAAGAACAAAATTCAATGCATATATAGCAAATAAAATAATTTTATTTTGTTACGATTGTATATTCTCTTTTCACGTTTGCATTATAGATTTTTTTTTTTTTCCACTTAATTTATATATGCTTATTGTATTGGATTGATTTAACAACACAAATTTTCAATTAAGCTTTTTTTCAGGTTTTTATATCTATTTAATTACTCAATTACTTATGCTTATAAAAAAACAAAATTGTCTATCTTTAATATATAAAATATATATTATTATTTGTCATAACTATAAATATTATAATTGATTTTTTTGTTACAATTTCAAGCTAATATATATTCATCATTTACATGTATATATATTCTCACTCACCCCATAAAATTAGAAGTTTAAATCAATTATTCAATTGAAGTCTTAATTGCAATAAATTAGAAATAGCACATTAAATAAAGTAGAGTATTAACTAAACCCAAACACTCACCTCAAGGGTAGCTTGAATTACATAATTTACCTCAATATTCTAATCTCATATGATCATATATTATATATATTTTAGTATATGACAACCTAAAAAGAATGAAAGTGTTTCAAAGAGGATGAGACAACCGTCTGTATGGTCAAATACTAGTTGTAGGTTTTTTCTGATATTAATTAATTTAGTCAAGTTTTATTAGTCTAGAGTTATTATTATAAGTTGGAGTAGTATTAGGATTAAATATTGCTAGGTATGGTTAGGAATATTACTCATTATATTAAACCATTACAATCATTTTAGGATTATGAATTAGGATAAGATGTAAGTCAATATAAGAAGCCTAAACCCTGGATTATCATTGTATTTTTTTTGGATTAGGATATATTCTAATATGCTAAAGTGGGTTTTTTATTTCTTTTTCCAAATTAAGAGTAAATAACATGCAAAGATCATTGGTGGAGCTGCTAAATATTAATGAAACGGATTAAAAAAAAAAGACCAAAGGTTTAAAAACATTTTTTTTAAAATGAGGACCGGAAGATTCAAACCAATCTTCTCTCAAGTCTTCTCCTTAACCACCCGGACAAACCTGCTCATTTGTTTCATTTCCTTACTAATTATATATATTTAGTTTGTTTATATCTATCTAGAAAGACAAACTCAACTAAAGTGTGAGAGAACGCGTTTTAGAGTTTGTTTGTCCACTCTCCCTGTTTATTTTCCTTCTTGCCTTTCGTCTCCCACTTTACTCCCAATTCATTTTTTCTTCACAATGGCGAATCTTTATTTTTCTTCTTTCAGATTTAGTTTTCCCAATTCAAATTTACAAAGAAAGAAGAGACCAAAGGCAGCTCACTTCACCCAATTCAATTTTTCCCTTTTTCGTCCAATTCAATTTTTCCTTTTTTCTTTGTAATGCGGAAGAAGAAAATTAGGAGAATCAAAAGAGAGATCATCAGAACATTGCCTTTTTCCCTTTTTCGCCCAATTCAATTTTCCCCCCTTTTCCCTTTTTCAACCAAACTCTAACCCGAATGTTAGCTACAAAAAATTTAGGACAATCAATGTTGTGATTCTTCATATAATGGTGGAAATTTTGCAGCTTTATTTTCGCAGTCGTTAAGCTACCTGGATTGGGTAAAACTGAACGTTACAGATCTAAAACAGAAGAAAGAGATGAATTTGTAACTGATAATTTATAATTATTAAGAAGGCGAGAAGACGGGACAGATTTATAGGGAACCTGGACGGCGGATCGAGAGAAAAGAGAGGACGAGACAATGTACTAAACAGGGGCATATAAACAATAGACAAAAAAGTAGCCCGAGATTGAAGTTACCCTAACTATTTGCAGATATTACGAAGAATACCACGAGATACAAATCGCTTGATTAGGCGAACTATAAGGTCCTAACCATATCCTGTACGCTTCTGAAAAAAATATTTTAATTAATTGATTTTATTTTTTATTTTTTTAGTTTTGATAATTATGATTTGACACGGAGTCGTAAAGCCGCAAGCGCAAATAATTAATATTTCGATATGAAATTCTTGAGGATTATACTTGTTGGATACACCATGGCAATCTTTTTCAATTTGTATTTTATTTCAATTTGTTGTAATGAATATTTTGCAATTGATTGAAGAAACCCTCTTATCTTTAATTTTTGGAATATGCTATAGGTGAATTGATTTATTTTTTGTAATTTCATCTTCAATGTGAATGTGTAATACAAACATTAATATTTAACATGTGATCCAAATATTAAGTATATAACATTAAAGGCGAAAAATGTAAATATTTGTATTCAGTTTGAATTTGATTTATATTCTTTTATCATAAAAGCCGAAAATAGTACATAATATTTGCAATTGATTGAAATTTGTTGCTACGATTTTACAAACAGGTTTTTTTTTTTTCATCTCTAATTTGTTGGTAATTTGTTTTAGAACGGATTTATTTGATCTAGCTAGATATACCAAACCCAACCCGCCCCTAATCACCCCCCGATCCTAACCAAATTTCTTAGCCCATGACCTTGTACCCGATCCTATGTGTTAATGAGTTTTTTTTAGTGACATATATGCTAAAATTATTAATTATTTTTTTAAAATGACATATATGTTATTGCTAAAAACTTAAGAGGAATGACAAATAGTTGTATGCATATTAATTATGTTTTTTTAGCAAATTTTTGTCACAAAATATCACATTTAATTTGACTCAAATATTTTGTCATTAATATTTCGATTTTAACACACACACACACACATATATTTTGTAATGATAAATAATTCTTTGGTGACAAATTAGTTTGTAATTATAGTATATATTACTAAATATAGTGACTAAAGTTTTTTATGACAAATATGGTTTGCCACGATAAACAATTTATCTCGGTGCTTAAATTTTGACTCAAACATTTTGTTAATAATACCTCAATTTTAACATATATTATGACAATTTATTTTTGTAACAATAAATAAATTCCTTTGTAACAAAATAATTTGTAGTTATAGCATGTATAACTAAATATGGTGACTAAAATGTTTTATGACAATATATGTTTGTCACAATAAATAATTTACCTAGGTGCCAAAATTTAGCACCAAAAGTTTGTGACGAAATATTATGATAAAATTGTTTTTCTTCAATATGTTTCTTATGGATTTCTTTATTGTGATAAAATATTATGACAATATTTTTTTTAGTCACTATATATTCCCTTTGTCATAGTTAATGTGATGTTTTTTTATTTTGTCATAATATCTATATTACTTGTGACGAAATAGCTTTTGATAAAATTAATTTTGTCACAATATAATATATTTCTTGTAGTGTGCTAGTCTCTCTATGAATAATGAACAAAAGAAGTTGCAATCTGTACCACAGTTCTCTACTGATTCAATTCCAACCTCACAATCCTCCAATTTCAAGGAAACTGGTAACCAATCATATTTACACAGAATCAAAATCCAGTAATGGTTGCACCCTCTTAGAATCAATTCATACCACCTCATAATCAATTCTTTACACCACAATTCTCTGGAGGCTATTCTGGTGGTAGAGGAAGAGGTCGTGTAGGAGGTAGGAACATATTTATTTGCCAAGTGTGTGGTAAAATAGGTCATCTAGCCTTGAACTGTTACCACCGATTTGATGTTAACTTCTCAGGAAATCCTTCGCTGCTAAGGAACAATTTTAATCCTAATGGATTTGAAAGAGCACCTGAACCTTATCATGGAGGTTTCTATTCTTCCATCCCTCCTCAACACTACTCACAAAATGCTAATACAGGCCAGTTATTGCCATTTCAGAAAGTTTATCAGCCTCAACAGCCTTAGTTTTCAACAGCTTCTAGACCTTCCTCTAATAACACTAGTATACAGCCTAATGTTAGTTCTCCAAATATGTCTAATAAGGTGTTTATGGCTCAGTCTCAGGCACATGATCAAGCACATTGATGTATGTTCTAGTGTATGTGGATGATATCTTACTCACAGGAAATGACTCCAATCTTGTTCAAAAAACAATCTCTAATCTTAACACATAATTTGCATTGAAGACTTTAGGATCCCTTAAGTATTTTCTTAGATTTGAGGTGACAAGGAATAAGGTAGGAATTCATATGAATCAGGAGAAATATGCAAAAGACCTACTGATTAAAACAAATATGGTTGATTGTAAGCCTTGTACTACTACAATGGCTGTTGGGGCTAAACTTGCTCTTGAGGACAGAGAACCTTTTGACAATCCAGCACTCTACAGAAGTACAATGGGTGCTCTGCAGAGTTAACATTGTCTAGGCCTAACGTCTCTTACTCAGTAAATAAGTTCAGTCAGTTCTTAAAAGCCTCTACACAACTGCACTGGCAGGCCTTTAAAAGGCTACTGTGATACCTCAAAGGCATCTCAAATTTTGGCCTTCAATTTTGTCCCAACCATAGACTTAATCTGGAGTGTTACATAGATGTAGATTAGGCTTGCAATCCACTAGACAGAAGGTTTACTAGTGGCTGTTGTGCATTTCTTGGTTCTAATCTAATTAAGTGGAATTCAAGGAAGCAAAAAGTTGTGGCTCTCTCTTCCACTAAGGCAGAATATAGAGCTCTTGCACAAGGGTCAACTAAAGTAGCTTGGTTCTGTAGTCTTTTTTCTGAAATTGGTCTTAAATTGACTGAAATTCCTGTTATCTGGTGTGGCAACCAGAGTATAGGTTCACTTGTTTCCAATCTTGTCTTTCATCGCAGGACTAAGCATATTGAGCTAGATGCTCACTATATATGTGAACAAGTTACAGCAAACAAGGTTAAGGTTCAATATGTTCCAGCCGAGTATCAAAAAGCTGATATATTCACTAAGTCACTTTCAGCCGCCAAGTTTGAAACACTTCGAGAGAAACTTACTATAAAGGCACCTGCTAATGTATAATTAATGCAGAGACATACAATTGTGAAGTATAGTGCATTATTGAGTTTGTCTGCTGAGAATGTGTTTTGAACTGATGAAGGATGTATGGTGCATAATTGAGTATTGTATGTTGATTATACTTCCGATGCAGACTTATCTGAAAATGTGTTCTGCTCTGATACCAAGTTGGTTAGTAAGAAATCGCAAAGAATGAGCTGAAGAAATAGAGGTGAGTTTGAGAAGAAGACTGATTTTTTTCTCATTACTAAAAACTGTGACTGTTACACATTTATAATACAAAGGAGATACAAAGAAGGGTAAAATAGTAACTTCTAAAGCTTAACTATTTTAACAGCTAACTAAGTCAACTTCGTCAACTATTCTTAGTATCCTAATACCGGCCGAATGGGAGAATCACACACTGCTTATATGAACTCCAGTTTTCTTATCACATATATACAAGATAAACTGTATCAGTTTTAGAATAATTAATGGTATAGAACAGATTAAGATCAAAGAGTTTATTTCTCTTAAAGTGCTGTTACAAGCACCTTTGACATCACAGTAGAATTGGTCAATGATTATCGGATTTTCCACTTTTACAAACGTTAGATCTGAGAACTCAACATTTCGAACCTCACCTCTCCCAACCTAATAATTCAATTCAATTCGTAAAAAAACTAACCGAGTCACATAATTCTTTTTTTTTTTTTTTTTTGGATAATCGGGAGTGTCCAGGCCAGCTCACGTGTAAATCAACTAATCCCTCGAGACCCTAGAACTACTGGTCAAGTAAGAGTTCTAGTGGCTATCTATATTAACAACCAAAAAGAGACTCAAACTCATGACTTCTTAAGTAATACACCCAATATCCCTATTGAACCACTCAACCATCCAGAGGTAGTTAAGTCACCTAATTTGTTATAGAAGTATACATAGATTTTACACTTGAATATATAGTTGGTTTAATTTCCATCTTATGTTTTATTACACTGCATAATTTCTCCAGCTCTCCTTATCGAATTTACCTTGATCATTCAAAAGCTTTATCTTATTGACAATCACTGTTAATACATGAATGAAAAAGAAACAGGCTATCGAGAATATTATATATAGTGAAAGAATCATACTTGCCAAGTCTTGATCTGGGCTCCATTGGTAGTCTTGTAGAACGAAACATTTCTCACAGTGATGTTTTCTACTTGTACTTCATTTACATCTCTACCTAAGCTTTCAATGCTACCCACCAATGTAGCAAATTAACAAAATTTGCTCAAAATTCTAGATATATATCATTAATACTTGTGGCACTTACCTTATACCATGACCAGGTCAACAATTTACATAGCTGACTTTAATCTTTGAAACATAATCACCAATCGAGATGCAATCATCCTGTGTTTTAACATTTAGAAAAATGAAAAAAAAAAAAAGAAAAAAAAAAAAAGGAAGGTAGTGCTGAGGATTGCAAGAGTAATTTTAAGAAATGAACATTTTACCAATACCAATAATTGAGGGATTGGATAGATACATTCCGAGAATTTGAAATGTGAATTCCATCAATGTTGGGGCTTGTTACAGGAGATCTTATCACCAAGGATCTAAAGCTAACATTTTCACTATCAATTACAAGTATGTGGATTTGAGGACTCCACACAACTTAAATTCCAGTCATATGCACATCGCTACAATGTCTAAAACCCATTGCCTGTAAAAAGAACATGGAAAAACTTGCATCAGCTTCATATAAATCCATGGCTGCAAAAAGATTTTGATACAAAATAATCACTTATTGACTTACTATAGGTGCTAGTGTTGTACAGCCTGGCAAATTTAACAATATATGGAAAAATTAGTGTAGAAAAAAATTATAAAATATTAAGAATGCATGAGTTTGATTTATATAGGTAAAGTAGACCACTGGCCAAGACGTCCTGATATAAATTATATTAGATCCATCAAGACGTCTTTACTAGAGAATTAACGCATATATTTATAATTTATATATATACCTCTATGGGTTTAAGTTTGCATGAATTATCCCACCACCTCTTTCCACTTCCATCAATAAGGCCAAAGCCAATGATACTTAGCCCTGAAACGCCATTAAAAACAAGCCATTTTCCCTCTCAGATGCTTGCCATGCATGAAAATCATTATGAGCCTTCACTATTCCTGACAGCTATAAGAACAATACATTAATTTGAGGTTTTTTTTTAATTATCTGTAGTAATAAAAATCTACTGTTTCTTGCTTACTCAGATGTTATGGCTATGTATATCACATGCGCCGAGTATGGCCTCGGCCAACCTGACTGCATTGGAGCTCGCCTGCGCATACTATTTAAAGAAGAGCAAAGACAAAGATTCCTACTACCTCTCAAGGCAACCCACGATTGAGGGAGGCATTCACAATTACCCCAGCAATGTCGGGGCATACGAGACCAACTTTTTCTTTTTTCATTATGACGGCATTTGCAGTTTTAGGGAGCCGAGTAAGTTTTCCCTTGATTATACTTAGTGAATTTTTTCTTTCTTCTTGGCTTTGTTTTCTAACGATCTCTCTTGTCTCTTCGCAGGGAACAAGTCAACCAGGCTGACAGAACTTTCTGACATCAACCAAATAGTTTCATTCAGTAACCTACCAGATTACTATCACGATGTGAAGCGACTCATGACAACCGTGAACTTGAGGAAGTACGGCTTCTTCAGCTCTAGAGCGACCTTGGAATCCCTACTACGTAAGTGTCCGTGGTCCCTTTAGATTTTATTTTTGCATGGAGAGAACCTTTATATAACCAGTACCTGTATGCAACTGACATACTGCTCAGAGTGCCAAAGTCATTGAGAGAGAAAGTGTTCATCTTTCTCCGGGTTGGTGCCTCTAGACCAACAGAGATGGGCCCTAACGACATCCTCGCTGAAGGAATGCAGGTGAGGGTGGCTAACAACTGGTCAAAACTGCTCAGCCAGTGGTTGCTCGCCCAAAGGAGAAAACCATGGGCCAAAAGGCCAAGAAAGGAAGGGTACTACAGTCCGAAGAGTCAGAGTCCAAGCCAGATGTCCTGAGGGGTGTAGCCTGAGATTTCACACGGCCATGCTTCTTCGCACTGCAAAGAGCTTTAGGGCGTCCAGTAACTCAGGTTGCTCTCGAGCCATTTGTGTAAAGGACAAACCATAGCCTCTGGGAGAAGAGAAGGCAAGAGCTCGGCTGGTAAGGTGCCATCGGCTATAGTTTTCGACACCCCATACCAAACTTCATGGGTCAGCTTCCGAAGCACCTTCAACCGGTGGTGTTCAACGTTTTGGAGTGCCAGCTTGCCAAAGTTTTTTTACGAGCTCGAGGCCTCTAATCCTACGGACTTGATGATCAAGGCGATCCAACTGCAAAGCCAGGTAAAATGGTTTATCCTCGTCGAGGGCTTTCCAGTACTTACTATTTTTCAAGGTAGCAGCCTAACACTTGCTTATTACTTGCGCAGTCTTTGCTCGCCTTGCACTTGACCTAACAAAAGACTCAATTAGAAGCTACCGGAGGACTCTCCAAGCTAAAGGAAGAGAATGTAGAACTGAAGCTGGATTTGGTAGCTGCGAAAGAAGGGCTGGACCTAAACATCATCCAGACAAATCAGTAAATGTCAAAGAGGAACTCTACCCTCAATACAGTGGAATTATAGAAGATTGAACTAAAGAAGAAAGGAGAAGAGCTCAAACAGCTTCAGAGGATAGTGGCCAGGCTCACCAATAAGGCTGGTGAGAAAGAGGCGGAGTTGCGAGTGAGCTTTTAGCAGGCCTTGTGAGCGGAGGAAGAGAGAGCTTCGTTATGGGAGACTTCCGAGAAGCAGAATAAAGCTCTTGAAGCGGACCTAGAAATGTCACAAGGGCGGGTCGCTTCTTTAACTAAAGAGATGAAGTGAAAAGAGTTGGAGACTAAGAGAAAGGCCGCTGACTGGTCAATCTAGTCAATTTTTGCCCTAAGGCCAAAGAATCCAACCATGGACCTTACCGACCTCCCAGAAGATTACCAGAGGACACTTGTCTCTATGGCTCAAGCTGATGATGAGGTAGATCAGGAAATTTCTCCAGAAAACAATTATCTGGAGGAGCATGTCCCGGAGGACCCAACAGCTGACCAGGAGATCAGCGGCCAGCTTCGGATACAGAGGTTGTATCGGAAGGGCCTAGGGGCAAAGACTAATGATCGCTTCCGCCTCTACATTTCCCATAACTTTGCTTATCTGTTTTCGCACAGTACTCTATACTGAATGATTTATGAAATGAATTTGATCTCTTTTTAAATTGTTCGTGAGTACTTATAATTTTTCACACTCCACAAACATTACACATGCGAACAGGAGGTTGCGCTCTAATTATTTGCAATATTAAATTATTTGTGAGTATTTATAATTTCCTGCACTTCACAAATATTACACATGCAAACAGAAAGATAAGAACGATGCGAGTAACACAATTACATTTATGCAAGATGAATTTTATTTGACAGCAATCTTAATTACAAAAGCTTTACAAGAAAATATTTTCAAGGAAAGAGTGAGTTAGGAATTACTGATAATAAGGGCGAAGATGCTCAGCATTCCAAGCTCGCGGTACTTCTGAACCGTTGAGCCTTTTGAGGTGATAAGTCCCCCGGCGTATCACCTTAGCAACGTGGTAGGGGCTTTCCTAGTTTGGTCCCAATACTCCCGCGCTTGGTTCCCTTGTGCCAAGGAGATCTTCTTTCAGAACCAAGTCACTGACCTGAAAGTCTCTTCTCTTAACTTTAGAGTCAAATAATCTTTTTGCGTGCTGCTGGTAGGCTGCTATTCTTAGCTGAGCCTTGCTGCAATGTTCTTCAACTAAATCCAGACTTGCGCACATGAGTGCTTCATTGTTTATTTCATTGAATAGGTCTCTCTAAAGTGAGCAAGTCCCTACTTCCACAGGGATCATTGCCTCACAGTAATATGCTAGCGAGAAAGGTGTTTCTGAAGTAAAGGTCCTTGGAGTTGTCCTGTATGCCCATAAGACTTCTGGGAGGTCGTCGACCTAATTTCCCTTGGTAGCGCCAAGTTTAGCTTTCAAAGCATGCTTAATGGTCTTATTGACAGCTTCAACCTGGGCATTTGCTTGTGGTTTTGCAACTGAGCTGAACTTTTTGTAGATCCCCAGCTTATCGTAAAACTGCTTGAACTCTGCGTTATTGAACTGCTTCCTATAATCAGAGATGAGGGTATGAGGAATTCTGTAGCGGCACACTATGTTCTTGAAGACAAAGTCCTTGAGTTTTTTGGTAGTGATCATGGCCAATGGTTCAGCCTTGGCCCACTTGGTAAAGTAGTCCACCGCGACCACCGCATACTTAACCCCTCTCTTTCCAGTTGGCATGGGTCCAATAAAATCAATTCCCCACATAGAAAACGGCCAAGGGCTGGTTATGGTTGTCAGCTGGTGGGAAGGAGCTTGCGGTATGTTCGCGAACCGTTGGCATTTGTCACACTTTTTTACAAAGTCGAAGGTATCTTCTTGGAGTAGGGGCCAGTAGTACCCTTGATGAACAACTTTGTTTACGAGGGATCGCACAACAGTGTGGTTACCGTAGATCCCTTCATGTATCTCCCTCATGATATAGTCTGCTTCCTCATCGGTTACACATTGGAAGAGAAGGGTGCTAAACCCTCGCTTGTAAACTGATCTCCTATGAGTATGTAACGAGCAACTCTAGTCTGTAGGGTTCTTGCCTCGACCTTGTCCTTAGGCAAGGTCCCATCTCGAAGATACTGGATTATTGGGGTCATCTAGGAAACTGATTCTGCCGCATTCATGGCATGTTTAGGCGAACTGATACTAGGGATCTTCATGAACCGAACAAGAATACTTTTTGGTGCGTCTGAGTCTAGCGACGAGGCTATTTTTGCTAAGGCATCCGTGACAGAATTACTATCTCTAGGAATCTACGTGATCGCGAAGTGCTTAAATGGCTCGAGCACGGCCTTAGCCTTCTTCAGATAACTGATCATGTTTTCTTTCTTGGCCTGATATTCCCCTAAGATCTGGTTAACAACTAGCATGGAGTCGCCGTGAATGCTGATCGTGGTTGACCCTATTTCTTTTGCCAACCATAAACCAGCAAGCAATGCTTCATACTGTACTTCGTTGTTGGTCGCTTTGAACCCAAACCGAAGGATACCGTGGATGCGAGTCCCTTCGGGACTAAGAAGGAGATGGCTTGCCCCGACCCTTTTCTTGTTCAAGGATCCGTCGACATAGAGGCTCTAGGTCGATAGATTCTGAGTGATTTCTTGGGTGACTTCGCCGGCCTATTACTTGGGTTCCTTAACTGGTTGGTATGAGAACTCTAAAATGAAATCGTAATGCCGCCCTTTAATGGATCACTTTTCATCTTTTGGTCTAGACATAGTCATGAACTAACTCAGTTCCATCGTCCACTTGAGCAACTTGCCCAAAGCCTCTGATTTCTAGAAGACTTGCTTAAGCGGATAGTTGGATCAATACATGGATTGTGTGGGCGTGGAAATAAGGTCGCAACTTCTTGGAGGCGATCAGCAGGGCATAAGCTAATCGCTCCATTTTTGGATATCGTATTTTCTCGTCCAGTTAACGTTTGCTCACATAATATACTGGCCATTGGACCTTGCCTTCTTCCCGAATTAGAGTTGCACTGACTGCATGCTAAGAGACGGACAAATACAGAAGAAGAATTTCTTGAGGGAGAGGCTTAGACAGAAGATGTGGTTTTCCGAGGTGCTCTTTAATGCTTTGGAAAGCCTGTTCGCATTCAAGAGTCCATTCAAACTTTTTGTTGGCTTTGAATATATTAAAAAATGGCAAGCAGCGATCTGTAGCCCTTTATATGAAGCGACTAAGAATCATTATTCGCCCATTGAGACTCTAAACCTGTTTTTGGTTGGTCGGGCTTCTCATATCAAGGAGAGCTTGGATCTTTTCGAGGTTGATTTCTATTCCCTTCTGGTTAACCATGTACCTCAAGAATTTTTTCGAGGATACCTCGAACGAACACTTAAGAGGATTGAGCTTCATTTTGTACCTTTGGAGTATGCTGAACATCTCAGCTAGATGTGCTATGTGATCTGAAGCGACATGCGATTTTACCAATATGTCGTCAACATAGACTTCCATTGATTTTCTGATCTACTCGAAAAGCATTCGGATAGCCGATCGTTGGTACATCGCCCCAACGTTCTTTAGGCCAAGAGGCATAGCCTTATAGCAATACAGCCCCTAATCTATGACAAAGGAGGGATGCTCTTCATTCGGTGCGTACATTGGGATCTGATTGTATCCCGAGTAAGCGTCCATAAAACTTAGCAGCTCATGCTCGGAGGTGGCAACAACGAGCTGGTCAATTCTTGGTAAGGGAAATTTGTCCTTTAGATGGGCTTTGTTGAGGTCGGTAAAGTTAACGCAGGTCCGTCATTTGTCATTAGGCTTCTTTACCAAGACCGGGTTGGCAATCCAGCTTGGGTAGAATGCCTCCCGGATGGATCCGTTTAGGAGGAGATTATCTACCTTAACTTTTAAGGCAGCATATCGCTCTAGATCTATTGCTTTTCTCTTCTGGTGAACTGACCCGACCTCACTATCAATATTCAGGGCATGGCAAATAATGTTCGGGCTGATCCCAACCGTGTCAACATGAGTCCATGCGAATACATAGATATTTTCCCTAAGGAAGTTGGTCAGGTTGTTGGCGAGCTGGGGGTTGAGATTACTTCCGATTCTCAACACTCGGCTCGGCTCGCTTTGATCGATCAATACCTCAAATAGGTCCTTAACCGGCCTACTGCAAAGGCATTCCTAGATGCGAGGATCCATGTTATCCTCAGTTGGGTTAGGCTGTAGCTTGATCCTGCTGATCATCATTGCCTACTCAGGGATGCCGATTGGAGTTCCTTTTCCCTTACACGCCATCTGCACTACTCTTACATAGTGGGAGAATTCAAGGTAATGATTACGAGTCTGCAAGTGGGTAGGTGTCGTGCAAGTCCTTCCTTGCATCCCATTGGTTATCTGCATGAGAAATATCTTCAAATTGCGTAGGGCTTGGGCAGGTAGATGATCCTTAGCCACTCGCAAGCCTGGCGTTCACCTACTACACTGACAAGAACCGTACCTTTTCCATCACTACGCGACGTGATAGCGTCTGGATGGCACAAAACCTTCCTAAGCCTTGATTGGCTGTTGCTGACGAGAGTCCACATCAGCCCTAACTTTTTAGGCATAACAATACATATATATTGTCAAAACAATATATCCAAGGAATCTTATAAATGTATTGGATACATGAAAGGAGTTGAATGCATACATCTATATGAATCAATTTTACATTGAATTTCAAGAAGGTAATTACACTCAAAACAATGATTAAAATTATAATTATAATTATAATCATAATCATAATCATAATCATAATTATAATCATAATCATAATCATAATCATAATCATAATCATAATCACATTCATAATCTCACATTTTTCTAGCAATGTTTATATCTCAAACTCATCAACTCAAGAGAGATTTCTTTTGCTACTGATACATAATGTTTATGAAACAAATACTATATATATCTCATCAAACTCTAATTTAAATCACATTGTATCAATCACCAATTTGCTACAAATTGCCCAGCCTCACCTCCATAAAAGATTTTTTATTTCACTCTTGGATTGTGTGTCCTATCTCCCTTTAACTGCAGGATCTCTGACAATATTTTCGAGCCTTCGAATTTTAGTTATCAACAAAGACAATTTTATGAACTCTTATCCATTCTTAAAGAATGAACGTACATATAAATTATATAAAAAGTATGCAAACAAATTTAGGATATATATCAAGTTTAGTGCTCTATATCGGTTGTAATTACGTAGTTTGTTCCGTTGTATTTTGGATTTGGGCACTTATGGTGTTTTCTAGGTCATCAAGAGGTATGGATGGGATAAGCGTGTCTATTTGAAAGCCTATGAAGAGCAATGATATGAAAAACATGTACCTGTAAAATTAATTAGCCGAATATTACAAAACTTTAGAAAATGATCATAAGAAAGCCTTTTTGGATGCAAATCTGCATCAAGATATGCATTTATGAAACTTTCGACAACAGAAGTATGTGAATCTTATTTCGACGCAAGGTTTGCATCAAAATACTTATTCAATGACGGGCTTAAAACTACAGATTAACAATGATATTTTTAACCTCATAATAGATGTTTTACAGCTACTATGAGCTCGAAGATAACAATGTCATTTTTAACCTCATAACAATGTCATTTTTCAACAGAAAACTGCATTAAGATATGCATTTTCTGTTTTTGCATAGCACCGTGATAGAAACTTCTGGCAACTGAAGTAAGTGAATCTTATTCCGACACAAGGTTTGTACCAGACTACCTATGTTTCAACGACTGGCTTAAAACGATAGATTGACAATGTCATTTTTGACCTCATAATAGGTGTTTTAGTCCGCCATTTTAACCTATTCCAACACATCTTTTAAGTTGAAATAGGGAAATTTTTCCTTGTGTTGTTAATGAGAAAATGTTCATTAGTAATTTTACAAATTACCCAGCAATTAAGATGACAAATGATGTAATCCAACTGAGCTATTGATGGCACTGGTACTTGGACTTGTGGCAAGTTGTTTCATATCCTGGTAAAACATATTTTCTGCCAACATATCCATGTTGCGAATGGATTAGAAGAACAAATCCTAGAAAAAATCCACTGATGAATCCCCCCAAATGTGCCGTATTGTCCATTCCAGGTATCAATCCGAGCAACAAATTCAGGCAAATGATTACCAATAGCATCATCAATTGAAAACACTAATAACCAATATATTAAAAACATCTGTTTGTATGAATGAGTTTATGAATACAGGTTTAAGAAGCTTCGGTTAAAAAGATTTGTCACCTTATTCAAGTAGCTTGACTAATTTATGCTGAACTTGGACAACATCGAACCCATGAATCTGAAAAAGGCACCTGATGCACCAATTGAAACAATGTCTTTTGTGGGATCTTGAAGAAGACAAGATAAAATACTTTCGCCTAAGTCGGCAAGTACATACAAGATTTCTATCTTCACTACATCCACATTCATTTAAAAATCAATCAAAATGAATAGAAATTTATTCGAGATTGATTAACTAGGTAGCTCAGTTTTAATGTTCTTACAAAATCTGATTTCCTCTTCGAGCTGCATACCAGTGGATAGAAGGGCAAAGGTATTGAAAAGTAAATGGACAACACCGAAATGAAGAAACATGCAAGAGAATAAACGCCATCGTTCACCTTGCTCCATGTTATATGTGAAGCCTTATACGCTATCGTATTGGCTTAAATTCACTATGCATCTTGACTATTGGTTTTTTAAGTAATCTAACGTCTGAAAACTAAAGACTGGTCAAACCTATAAAAGCTATAGTCTCTCTCTTTCTCGAAAGACAATCTCTCTCTCAATCAAAAGCTTCCCCAAATTTCTTCGTTAGGGTTCAAGAATAGGGCTTCCGTGTGTGTGTAAATCTGTAGTTAATCTGTCCATTAAAGTTGTGTTTCTTTGTGGTGTTGAGAATTAGGTTTGGAGTTCTCTGTTTGGGTTGTAGATTTACTGGTACTGGGTTGAAGTCTGAGTAGTTCTTAATAGTGAATATTGTAAGGGGAGATCGATTAGTGTATTGTAATCGTTGGTGATACTAATATTAGTGCAACGAGCATCCATATTCTGGAGCTCAACGTGGATGTAGCTTGTTCAACTTTGAACAAGTGAACCACGGTAAATACTGTGTGTTGATCTGTTTCTTTTTGTGTTCTTTGATTGATTATGTTGGAAGTTGATTAGGATTAGTGAGACTAGAATTACAACAGTAGTATCAGAGCCGAGTTTAAGGTTCCTCAAAAAAAAATTGAAAATTCTAGGGTTTCGAAATTTTTTTGGGGCTTTTTCGATTAATTAGTTCCAAGAGTCCTAGAGTTCCAAACACAACTAGAATCCTTTAAAATGCTCAGTAAATCGAGTCCATAGGACACAATCTTGATTTCTTAGGGTTTGCCTCTGAATTCAAATTTTGAGCATCACACGCATGGGAATCTTCCAATATGATGGGAAGATTGATTTCAACACCTGAAAAAAGAAGATAAAGGCCCTCTTATCCCACAACAAGGTGGGAATTGCACTGGAGAAAGATGCACTAAATGGCCGGAAGAAAAGTTAAAGAAGAAGGTAGAGGTAGATGAAGAAGCGTATAACTTGATCATCATGAACCTATCCAACACCATGCTTCGAAAGATGGATGGCGTGGAATCTCCAATTCCACTCTAAGGTAAACTCGAATCTTTATATACTTTTAAATCTGCTCCTAATTTAGCTTTCCCAAAAGGTGTTTTGTTTTCTTATAAAATGGACCTAGCAAAATCTTTAGATGAAAATTCATATGAATTCTTAAAAATGACCCTAACCCTAAAAGGTACTGACCAAGAACTAGGAGATTCCAACCCAGCCATGATCCTGTTGAATTCCCTACCAGAGGAATACTTTGTGGTAAAGAATGCCCTTTAGCATAGTGGAGCTGTACCTAGTGTGGACCTGATAGTTTTTGGGCTAAAATCTAGGGAATTAGAATTAATGATTCAAAAACGTTGTGGTAGTAATCTGTTCGTAAAAGGGAAATTCGATATTGGACAATCTGGTAAAGAAAATGGAAAGATTCCTCAAAGACATGTAGGCTCTAAAAAATAGAAAGACGAGTAAGGGTAATGGGAAACCTTAGTGTGAATCTAGGAAGTGTTTTTTTTGTAACAAAATAGGGCAGATTAAAAAGAATTGTTATGAATGGATTAAAAAGAACAAACAGGCCAGTATAGAAACCAATCTAGCTAGCACAAGTAGTGACATCGAAATATCTGAAGCTCTTACTATTTCCAATACGTCTAGAAGTAATGAGTGGGTGCTAGACTCAGGCTGTACCTTCCACATGAGTCCAAACAGAAATTGGTTTCAAAGACTTAAAACCGGGGAACAAGAAACAATATTCATGGGCAATAATCGCTCTTGTGAGGTTCAAAGGAATAGGTGACATAACCATTAGGCTGAATAATGGTAAGTTAGTTCTGCTCACTAGGGTTAGGTATATACCCGAACTTAAACGTAACCTAATTTCACTTGGAACCCTAGATGAATCTGGTTGTTCCAATAAAGCATAAAATAGCTGCCTAGAAGTGTACAAAAATGGAAATGTGTTGATTAAGGGTGTTAAGAAGAATGGTCTTTATATCTTATGTGGGCAATACTATCATGATGTGATTAATTCTGCTTTACTTTATACTAATGCATCTGCTACAGAGAAATGGCATTTGAGATTGGGCCATATAGGCCAAAATGGCATGACTGCATTGAAACAGCAGGGTTATTTTGGTAATGATCTTGTGTCTGCTTTAAATTTATGTGAAACATGTATCCTTGGGAAACAACATAGGATGAGTTTCCACAAAGGAACTCACCTTGTTGAAAATTGCTTAGACTATGTACATGTTGATCTTTGGGGCCTAGAAAAGGTCAAGTTACATGAAGGGAACATGTACTTCCTCTCCATTGTTACGACTACAGTAGGAAGGTATGGGTATACCTTCTCAAGACTAAGGACAAAGCCCTATCTAAGTTCAAAGGATGGAAAAATCTAGTTGAAACTCAGTTAGACAGAAGAGTCAAAACACTTAGGACAAATAATGGGTTGGAGTTTTGTAACCTGAATTTGATACTTACTGTGTCAATCAGGGGGTACTAAGGCATATGACTATCAAGGCAACCCCACAACAGAATGGGGTTGTAGAGAAGGATGAACAGAACTTTCCTAGAAAGGGTTAGGTGCCTTCTTTTTACTGTTGGTCTACCCAAAACTTTCTGGGGAAAAGCTCTAACCATTGCAACCTATCTAATTAATAGGAGCTCATCTAGTTCAATAAGCTTTAAGTGTCCAGATGAGAGATGGTCAGGAAGGAGACCAAACCTCAACCACCTAAGGGTCTTTGGGTGTGCAGTATATGCACACACTAGAGAGGGTAAGTTAGAGCCTATGTCCTTTAAATGTGTCTTTTTAGGGTATCAAGAAGGGACTAAAGGCTACAAGTTGTGAGAGAGGGATGCACCAGGAATTAGGGTTATAATCAGTCAAGATGTAGTCTTTAATGAGACCATGTTTTCTTGCAAGATTTCTAATGACAATGCAGGTAAGCCAAGGACAGATCCTGAAATGCTTGATCAAACGGAGAGATCTCAGTTTAAGGTGGAGCCACCGAGCCTGACAGAACATTCTGAACAATCTGAAGCCACTGAACCACAAAGTCCCACACTGCAAAAATATGAGGACCAAGATAAAGAAGAGGAACAGCCTAAAACTAGTGATGAAGTCTAGAATGATGACCTGGCAAAATACCAGTTAGCGAGAGACAAAGTTAGAAGGGAGATAAGGCCCCCTAACAGGTATAGTTATGCTTATTTAATATACACTACCCTTGTTGCTGGGGTAGAGACACTACAGTCTGAACTTGAAACCTACCAAGAAGCTACGAGCTCCAAAGACAAAAACAAAAGGCTGGAAGCCATGAAGGAGGAAATGATGTCCCTAAAACATAACAGAACCTGGTCCTCGGTCCCAAAACCAACTGACCAGAAACTGGTAGACTGCAAATGGCTCTACGAATAAAAGAAAGGCATAACAAGCTTAGATCCTCCAAGATTCAAAGCCAGACTGGTGGCAAAGGGCAGGTATTGACTTTACAGAAATTTTCTCTCCTATAGTTAAGTTTAAGACAATTAGGCTAATGCTAGCTATTATGACCCATTATGACTTAGAATTGGAACAATTGGATGTTAAAACTGCCTTTTTGCATGGTGAATTTGGAAGAAAAAATGTACACGTGTCAACCAATTGGGTTTAAAGATAGGAACCTGCCTGAACATGCTTGCCTATTGCATAAGTCCCTTTATAGACTTAAACAATCCCCTAGGCAGTGGTACAAAAGGTTTGACTCATTCATAGTAGGAGTTGGATTTAATAGAAGTGCATATGATAACTGTTTTTACTTTGCTTGTATAAATAACATACCTATATACTTACTATTGTACATAGATGACATGTTGTTAATAAGCAAGTCTAAGTCACACATAGATGAACTAAAAGCAAAACTGAGTACTGAGTTTGATATGAAAGATCTAGGGTCTGTAAAAAAGATTTTGGGGATGATGATTGATAGGAGTAGAAAATCAAATAGACTGAAACTTCACCAATTACCATACCTGCAAAAACTGACATCTAGGTTTGGAATGACTGATGCTAAACCTGTCAGCTTACCCTTAGCAGGACACTTTACATTGAGCAAGTTACAGTGCCCCAAAATCGATGCTGATAGGATTGAAATGGAAACTATACCCTACTCTAGTGCCATAGGATCTGTCATGTATTCCAAGATAAGCACCAGGCCTGAACTTTCTTTTGCAATATCATTATTGAGTAGGTTTATGTCAAATCCAAGAATAGAACACTGGATTGCATTAAAATGGTAACTTAGATACATTAACCCTACAATGCATGTTGGATTAGATTTTTGCAAAAGAAACTCTACGCTTGATCTTGTTGGGTTTGTGGACTCTGATTTTGCAGGAGATCGAGATTCAAGGAAATCCACCACAACCTACTACTTTACCTTAGGTGCAAATTTCATCAGTTGGAAATCACAACTCCAACCATTGGTTGCACTGTCCACAACAGAAGATGAGTATGTGACAGTGACTGATGCATTCAAGGAGGCAATATGGCTACAAGGGATCTTGAAAGAGGCAAGTTTGATGGATGGACTTGTGACTGTGTATTCTGACAATCAAAGTGCTATTCATCTAAGCAAGAACCCCGTATATCATGAGAGGACAAAGCATGTGGATGTGAAGTACCGCTTTGTCCGAGACCAAATCACAAAAGGAAATCTGAATCTATTGAAAATACCAACTGAAGAGAACCCAACTAATATGGGAACAAAAGCTGTAACTTCTGCAAAGTTCAAGCACTACTTGAACCTCCTTCACATCAACTGATTTCATAGAGTTGAGAAGGAGTATGTGAAAAGCTTGTTGCATCTGTATGTTGCTGTCAGAGGAAAGAATAAGGCTTCAAGGTGGAGATTGTTATATGTAAAGCCTTATATGCTATCGTATTGGCTTAAATTCACTATATATCTTGATCGTTGGTTTTTTAAGTAATCTAACGGCTGAAAACTGAAGACTGGACAAACCTATAAAAGCTGTAGTCTCTCTCTTTCTCGAAAGATAGTCTCTTTCTCAATTGAAAGCATCCCTAAATTTCTTCATTAGGGTTCAAGAATAGGGCTTCCGTGTGTGTGTGTAAATATGTAGTTAATCTGTCCATTAAAGTTGTGTTTCTTTGTGGTGTTAAAAATCAGGTTTGGAGTACTCTGTTTGGGTTGTAGATTTACTAATACTGGGTTGAAGTCTGAGTAGTTCTTGATAGTGAATGTTGTAAGGGGAGATCGATTGGTGTATTGTAATCGTTGGTGATACTAATATTAGTGCAGCGAGCATCCATATTCTGAAGCTCAAAATGGACATAGCTTATTCAACTTTGAACAAGTGAACCACGGTAAATACTGTGTGTTGATCTGTTTCTTTTTACATTCTTTGATTGATTGTGTTGGAAGTTGAACAGGATTAGTGAGACTGGAATTACAACACTCCACTAGTTTTCGGTCTAGTCCACCGACCTTTCAGAGCCTGGAGACGATTTGCAGAAGAGAAGAGAAAGCTATTTTTGGTTTTGAATTTCAACATTAATTGATGAAACTGAAAATTTTCTGTGAGAAAGATAGACACATTAATTCTTACGTTGCAATAGAAGGGCCAAAGAGTGGATTTTCATTTGTGGGTTCAAATGAAAACCTCCCTAACTGTTTCTCCAGAACACATTTGTCCACCCAAATATTATCAGGGCAATTGTTGACTTACATGGTGTAAATAAACATAGCAATGCAAGACAAAAAAAACCATCGGCATGAGCCACGCGCACCACGGCTCGGGACCTGTCCTATACCCCATGACTACAGCTGGCCCTGCGCGCGGAGGAGAATCCACAATTCACAATGCAGAAATCGTATTCTCAAACAAAGAGGAAGAGGAAAGGAGTTATTGTGGCAAAGACCCAGTCTTACAATGTGTTGATTCTTTTTTTAGGCACCTGTATAAATTTTGCGTCAAATTTGGTCTTTACAAAGTTGCCTATAATTACGTGGCCTGCAGCCAAATCAATCTGGATATTTTATCAGATAATCTAGGAAAAGTTTACCGTTCAACAGATACGGTTTCCGCTGTCATCCATACAACCAGTCAATATATTCATGTCACACATGAAGTCAACAATTTATTCATAAAATCCAAAACATTGGAGAGGTTTAAGAATTTACATCATTATTGCTAAAAACTGATCTGATAATATATATAGCATTCAATCTATTTACGTTTTAAACACTTTACGGCAGGAACTGAATTACTAACTATTGCTTGAGCACTGAGGCATGAGGATTGGCAGCCTGCCCCATGAACAGAACTTTTTATGGAAATGTCTGTAAGTCTAAGATTGTCACAACCAATACTCTGGCTGCAATTCAATATAATTGCTTTCTCCGAGCTTGAAGTCCCTTCGAAATTATTGTAGAAAACATCGCTCACTTTAACAGCTGATGTCTGCCAATTATACGAAACAAAATATGAGAATCAACTACTCCGACTTTGACATTGTTTTTTACTGATCATATACCTGATTTGGGCAGTTTCCAGTAACTGGACAATAATATTGGTCTATGATAATAGGGTTGGCAACTGCATCAAGATGAATTCTCTGAAAGTAAATCTCCTTGGCAAATCCAGATCCTCCCTGGAAAAGTATGCCAAGAACAGAAGGGAATTATTAATTACGTACCCAGATAAATCAATCAATCATTATTCAATTTGTCTTCATTACCTGCCATGTTTTAATCCTTGCTCCATTTGTACTCCCTTTGAAGCTACAGTCGCTGACATTTATATTTTTAACTCTAGCCGTAGCTCCATTTGCTCCCAAACTTCCAATACTAAAAAATAGTAAAATCCTTTTATCAATTAAACGAACAGACAATTAAGTAGGCACTTGATTTTTCTGCAAATATTGCATTTAGCTTATTGAGAACCTTATGCCGTGACCTGGTCCACATGTCACATGACTAATACTGAAGTTGAAGGACTCAGTACCAATGGCAATACAGTCATCACCTACAGTATAGTGAACAAACATTAAGTAAAATAAGTGCCATAAATTCTAATCAACTGTCTATATATAGAACCAGAGAATACCAGTTTCAATGTTACAATCGTGGATATAAACATTCCTTGTCCGGCCGATATCGATGCCATCGGTGTTGGGACTTGAACCAGGAGCAGTAATATTTAGATGAGAAATGACTACATTCCTGCAACCAGTAACACTAATATGGTTCCTTGGGCTGTTGATGTGTTTCAATTGATCCAGACGGAGGTCAGTGCATCTGCTAAACTTCAAAGCCTAGCCAAATCACCAAATAATTTAGTACTGATTGCATTCAATAATACTATTCTCCATTGGATTGAAAATATATATCAAATAATTATTCTTACAGTAGGTCTTTTCTCAGGTTCACTTTCTTGCTGCCACCAGCTTGCACCTCGTCCATCAATTTGCCCGTTTCCATCAATTTTAAGCCAGCTTATGTTTTCGAAAACAAGCCAGTTTTGCCTATCGTTACCTTTCCATGCTCTCATATCAGGTGCCATAATATTTCCGAGAATCTGTAATACCAAGATAAGAGCATTAATATTCAGAAATTTTGAGCGTGCTTGGATGAGTTTATCTACTGGCCAAAAGAGCTCATTTAAAGTCATAAGCACTTTTGAATTTTTTTTTTTAGATTGCTTAGTTAAATTTCAAAAGTATTTATAAGATTTTAAATAAGTTATTTCACAATCTTTTTATGTTTATTTAAAGTATTGAAATTTAAAAATATCCCTATTATATAATTTTTTTTGTAAATTTGACTTGATTTATTATTGTATATTAAAACTCTTTTTGGTATATATATTAATACTAGAAAACTCTTTTACATTTTTCTAACTAAAAAACTAACAAATTATTCATAAAAACTACATTTTCATAAGATCTATTCTAATAAACTCTTTATTTTTTTATTTTTTTTTTTTTTTTTTAATGTAACTGAGGTATTTATGCTCACATTGGAACCTGTCTAATCCTTAAGAGCCACGAAATACCCTACAAGCCAAATGGACCAAGGTAATTAAACAAATGTGGTAAGTACCTCTCTTGCGACTTGAACACAATATCTCCTGCGTATAGTTAACCCTAATAACTAAATGATTTGTCATTCGGCCACAACAGAATAGATAAAAGAAAAAGTTCTACCAAAATAAGTAGTTATACCAAACGGACTCTTACACCGCTAAAAAACTTTGATAACTTTAGTTCACAAATGTTCAATTACCTTAAAATTAATGGCGGAGGATGTGCATGGACCTTGAAACTTAACTGGCTTCAAAAGGAATGTTCTCCCGGCTGGTATAAGCAGAAGTGGGGCGGTTTTGTTTGCTCCACAAACAGCCGTCCAAGCTCTCAAAAAAGCCTTTACATCATAAAGAAATTCAATGAGTATGTTTTAAGGAATTAAATAAATCATCAGAGGAAAGGAAATTAAGGAGATGAAGACAATAACACATTACTTGTGAATCATCTTTTCTGCCATCGCCAACGGCCCCCATTTTCATCACGTTAACAACATAATTAAGACCAGGTCCTGTCCCATAGTTTTGAAGGCCTGATCCGCAGTATGCCATGGACAAAACCAAGAATGTAGTGCAAATTTTCTGCAATGGAGAACTCTCAGGCTTGGACATGATTCTACATAATCTTTGCAGTATCATATATTTACTATACTACTTTTCATAACATCAATTTTATGCTATAAACGAAAATTTCGGAACTCTGAACCTTCTCATGGTTCCTAGAAACATTTTGCGTTACGAGACAAATTGCTGACAAAAACGTTTTGTTTTTTTTGAAAACACAAACATTCAGTTTTGATGTAAATGAATATATGCAACTTTGAAGCCTTTTGAGAACAATAAGAAGCTTACCAACATATTTCATGCAGCAAATAAATGAAATATTGGTGGAAACGATGTTGAATGAAGTGAAGTTTGGAGCTGAAAGAATGGATTGGCAAGTTAAGTTTTCATGGTAGTGATCTGATGAATTTATAGCTGAAAATACCTCTAATTATAGAATGTATAATTAATTCAAGATCAAAATAAATCGATTATATACTTCTTTTAGCTCTCATACAACATTTTAAAACATACAGAAAAAAAATGAGTGTATGTTGACTTTTAGGAAAGAGATAATAAGGAAAAAAATTTAATAGAAAATCGATTGATTATATATATTCCAAATTTTGTCCATTTTCCTTGGAAGGAATTTTTTTACCACTTTTTGTTTTTACTTTTTTCCTTATAAACAATGAAGGGCTTAATTCAATTTACAATCTTTGTTTCAAAAGGCATGTTATACATTAAGAAAGGAATTTATAATTTGTATTAGGATCATATATCTTATCTTCTGGATATTCCCATAATTTACATTTCAGAACCGTTTATACATTCATTGTTTATACATTCATTTTAAATTCTCAAAAGTGATTTATTCAAGAGAAAAAATGGTGTATATATATATATATAGATAGAATAAGTCTACTCTTCTGAGTAATAAGATCGCAAATTGTAATCATAAAAGATATGAAAGTTAACCTAACAAGGTTGCTCATTTACTTAGAGGTGACCTAATTCCTTTGGAATTTTGAGCCATAATCAAATGGAGTCAATCTCCCAATATAGTTTCCTTCATGGACGGAGGAAGAGGGGTCAAGGAGGGTCAGTTGACCCTTCTTAAGTTTTGAAATTTTTTTACTAGTTTTACAAATTTGCTCCTAAATGAAAAATAAATTACAAATAACTCTACCCCATCAAATAAGTTAAACTGTCATTTTTTCTTTTTAGGCTATCAAAACTAAACTCATCTTTCTTTACTTCCCAAATGGATCTTTCTTTATTGTCCATAACTGATTCAACAACTTAGGTTTCAAAATTTTTTCCCAATTTTTCATTCTTTATCCACACAAATGCAGTTTTCCCTTACCTATCAAGCTGACAAACCCATTTTTTTTTTCCAATTTGTCACGTAATACTATTAGATAGGATGTAGGAGTAATCTGGAAGGTGTAAAGAAAGGAGGGTGTGTTGTAATTGTGTCTAAATAAGTTAAAAGCATCGTTTAGTGTTTGTCTTGCCAAAACGTTGCGTTTAGCTACAGATACCAACTATTAAACAGTTGGTCGTCTTCTTCACTTTAACATAGAAAAATCAGAATACAATTTACAATACAGTTTTTTTTACGCGATTTTTTCTTTCCTTCATTCAGTTTCATTAGTTTTCTACAAGATCTTTCATGGTATCAGAGCCAAAGACTAACGTCGATGGCAAAAATGAACTCCGAATCCTTTACTAATTCATCCAAAATTGAAGCAGAGCAGCTCAGTAATGACGGATCTCAGCAATTCACAGGTCACTCATCACTTCCAAATTTGTCTGTAAAGCTGGTAGAGAAGAACTAAAACTACTGGCGTTCTCAAATTTTACCAGCTCTAGCCTCACACGAGCTAGATAGCTACATCTTAGGTACTAATCCTTGCCCTACTCTGTTTGTAATGGAAAAAGTTGAAGGTACTGAACACTCTGTTAAACAACCAAACCCTAAGTACTTTAATTGGAAGAAAACTGATCAGTTCTTAGTAAGTTGGTTACTCTCGTCAATTTCAGAATCTATGTTTAGACATGTATCAAAATGTAATAGTGCGTATGAAATTTGGCACACACTTGAATTACATTTTCAGTCAGTCTCAAAGGCTAGAATTCTTCATCTTAGGAACTTATTACAAGTTACTAAAAGAGAGTCACAAAGCATGAATGACTATATTTTAACAATGAAGGAGTTAGGCGATGAATTGAATGATAGTGGAGTTCACATTAGTGATGAAAAACTGTTGTTGTACATATTGGATGGGTTAGGCTTAGAGTATGATGCAGTAGTAGCCAATCTTGTATCTAATGTCAGTCATACAAGTTTTCAAGAAGCACAATTTCTGCTCCATAAGTATGAAATGCGTTTGGAGAAACAGAATAGTGCATTGCTGCATTTTCATGAACAAATGTCATCAGCGTTAATGGCCTCTAAAAGTAGTGTAGTTGAAGGACCTATTTCTAGTGCTCAGAATAGTTCAGGAAATGTGGTAAATCAGTCTCCTGGTATGATAACTTCAGTAGTGAATGCCTATCCTGAAGGTGGTATGACAGTTCAACAATCACAGCTTCCTCAGAGTGTTAATTTCGGACCAGGATATTCTCAACATTACAATGCAATTCCGGGACTGAATCAACTAGGTCACTACAGAATAGAGTATGATCGTATGGTTTATAACAGTGCACCTCAAGGTTTCTCTGGAGGTTTTATGCCTTTTCCTAGAGG
Organism: Pistacia integerrima; assembly: GCA_026225825.1. Lineage (NCBI taxonomy): Eukaryota > Viridiplantae > Streptophyta > Magnoliopsida > Sapindales > Anacardiaceae > Pistacia > Pistacia integerrima. Next base: position 12,237,960 of record CM047750.1, on the reverse strand, counting down.
CCGAGGAAGAGGAAGAGGAAGAGGAAAAGGCTATAGTAAGCCAAGATTAATGTGTCAAGTGTATGGGAAACCTGGCCATTCAGCTCTTCATTGCTACCACAGATTTGATCAAGACTATCAGGGCTTTTCTACAACTGGACTTCCTAATGCAGGGCATAATCAATCATATTCTGCCCCTGGTTCAGCTCATTCCCCATTTCCATCAGCATCCAATGACCCTACACATGCACAAGCCTTTTTTACTGGAACAAATTTTCAGGATAGGTCCTTTTATAATGATGCTGGAGCTCATCATGATTATACTGCTTATGGAGGACCCCTGAGAAATCAATGTGCACCTAGAACTATTAATGGCAATTATCTTTCTCAAGGACTGCATCAACATCAGTCACATTCTGCTGGTTCTCTAGTTTTTTCTTATCCTGTTGCAAATCCTTATGTGAATTTAGCTTCCGGTTCTCAGATGGCAATACCACAAACTGTGAAGGATCAGTCTTGGTACATGGACTCAGGAGCATCCAATCACATGGTTGCTGATCCATCTCAAATAGTGAACAGGACCAACTATTCAGGTGGTTCCAAGGTTCAGGTTGGGAATGGAGAGTCTCTGCAGATTACTCATACAGGTACATTATTAATTCCATCACTTAATTCAAATAGAGTTGTGCATCTTCAAAACATTTTATGTGTTCCGAACATTGCCAAGAATTTATTAAGTATATCACAAATAACACGGGACAATAATGTGATAGTAGAGTTCTATTCTGATTATTGTGTGATAAAGGATAGAAGCAACAAATTGATACTTCTTCAAGGTACGGTTAAGGATGGTCTGCACCAGTTAGATGTTCCATCACAATGTCCTACAGTTGCTGCTGATGTTGCTATTGCTACTGCCAGTCCTGATGTCCCATTTACTGCTACCAATTCTGGTGTTCGATTTGGCTTTCAAGTGTACTCTAGGAATAATTCAGAAGATGTTTTAAGTCCAGTAGTTAATAAAGCTGTCATTTCATCATTTGTATCAAAGAAGATTTCTGCATGCAAGAGTGTTGATGATGTATCTGCCTCTTCATTACTATGGCATGCTAGACTTGGGCACCTTAGTGCTAAGTCATTACAAGTTGTATTAAATAAACTGAATGTAAAACATTCATCAGATTACAATGCAAATTCTGTTTGTGAAGCATGTTTGTTTGGGAAGTTAAAACAGTGCAGTTTTCCTTCGTCTTTATCAAGAGCAAAGGCTCCATTGGAATTAATACATTCTGACTTATGGGGACCTGCCCCAATATTGTCCAGAGAATTGTACCGGTATTATATAATTTTCTTGGATGATTTTAGTAGATTTACATGGATTTATCCACTCAAAGTCAAGTCTGAAGCATTTGAAGTTTTTACTCAGTTGCATGTATTTGTTGAAAAACAATTCAATGCTAAGATTAAAAGTCTACAAACTGATTGGGGTGGGGAGTTTAGGTCTTTCTCCAAGTATCTTAGCTTGCATGGTATAATGTTCAGACATCCTTGCCCTTATTTACACCATCAGAATGGAAGGATAGAAAGACAAAACCGATCTATTACCGAATTTGGACTATCTCTCCTAGCACATGCCAGCATGCCTCTAAATTTTTGGTGGCTGTCCTTCTCCACAGCAGTCTATCTGCTTAACTGACTACCGTCCACTGTTCTCAATCTTGTGTCTCCTCTCACTGTGTTGATGCAGCATGAGCCTAGTTATCTTGATCTTAGAGTCTTCGGATGCAGCTGTTTTCCATACCTCAGACCGTATAGCAAACATAAGCTCTCATTTCATACTGAAAAATGTATATTTATAGGGTATAGTCTTTCTCATAAAGGCTATAAATGTATGAACAAATCTGGGAGAATTTTTGTAGCCAAATAGGTGAAGTTTAATGAAGAGGAGTTTCCCTTCAAATCTGGTTTTGATGATATTGCAAACATTAGGTCTTCTGGTTATGTACCAAACGTACAGTCTAACTCTAGTTCTGCATGGTTCATACCTGAATGTACAGTAGTTTCTCCTGGCAGACCTATTGAAAGTTGGGTATGCTGCAAGTTTGTCTACTGAATTTCCAGTAGGTACTAATATAAATGTTAATAAAAACACAGTGAGTTCTAGGACTACTACTGCAAAGGATATAAGTGGAGAATTACCTATTGAATTTCAAGAACCTGTACAGATTGTAACATCCTCTGTCTCTCCAGGTTATGTGTTACCTACTGCATCTTAAGAACATGAACAGATTGTCACTCCAGAATGTGTTTTACCTACTGCATTTCAAGACCATGAACAGGCTGGAACATCTTCTGTCTCTCCTGGATGTGTGCATGCTAAATCCTCATACTCTGCCGATGACATAGCTCCAGATATCAATCCCACCACTCATCAAGGCATTAATTTAGAAGTTGTTCTCCCTATAACAGCACTAGATCATGAAGTTTCCTCTGCTAATACACATCCTATGGTCACACGACTTAAGGCCAAGCATGCACAATCATCAGCTCAAGCTTTCCTCACTACTCAAGTTATTCTCAAAGAACCTCAGCAAGTTAAAAAAGCACTATCTGTCCCTGAATGGAAGGCTGCTATGGAGAAGGAGTATCAAGCTCTTCTTAAGAATCAAACATGGGAGTTAGTTCCATATGAGGAAGGTATGCACATTGTTGGCTGTAAATGGATATTTAAAACCAAACTTAACTCTGATGGAACTTTGCAGAAGTATAAAGCTAGGCTTGTGGCTAAAGGGTTTCAACAAACCCCTGGCCTAGATTACTTTGATACGTTTTCACCCGTGGTCAAGGCCGCTACAATTCGCATTATGTTCTCTCTAGCAGTCCATCACAACTGGGAGAGATTCATCAGCTAGATGTGAACAACGCATTTTTAAATGGGGATCTTACGGAGCACGTGTACATGATGCCCCCTGAAGGTTTTTCCCAACCCACTGTTCCAACACAAGTTTGCAAGCTGAGAAAAGCCTTATATGGGTTGAAGCAAGCCCCCCAGGCCTGGTTTGATAAAATAAAAACAGCCCTCCTGTCTTGGGGTTTTAAAAACAACACTTCGAATGTAAGTTTGGTCTTCTACAATGCTGGATCAGTTGTAGTCTATTTGTTGGTGTATGTTGATGATATTTTGGTAACTAGAAATTCTCGTGAACTTATAACTAAGGTGATTCAAGACCTTAACAGTCAGTTTGCATTAAAGGTGATGGGTCCAGTCCATTTTTTCCTTGGATTTGAGGTTAAAAGGAATGCTTCTGGTCTGCTGCTTACATCCAAGTATGCAAAAGATTTACTGGAAAAGGTAAATATGGCAGGGTGTAATCCTAGTTCTACTCCTATGGCTGTTGGAACTGAGCTCAGTAAAGAAGAGGGAGAGTTGTTTGATCAACCGACATTTTATCGGAGCATAATTGGAAGTTTACAATACCTAACACTGTCCAAGCCTGACTTAGCTTTCACAGTGAATAAGTTAAGTCAGTTTCTTCAGCATCTGACCATAGCACATTGGGTAACATGCAACAGGGTGTTGTAGTATATTCAAGGAACAATGAACCATGGTCTGCTGTTTACAAAACACTCACATCTAGAGCTTGAAGCTTATGCCAATGCTGATTGGGCAAGCGATATTAATGATCGCAGATCCACTAGTGGGTATGCCATTTTCCTTGGAAAAAATCTGGTTCAATAGAGTTCCAAAAAGCAGAAAGTAGTGTCACTTTCATCAACAGAAGCTGAGTACAGATCCCTCAGTCAAGCTGCCACTGAAGTTGTTTGGATACAGCAGTTATTTCAAGAATTAAATGTTGATATCAAGCATGTTCCTATGATCTGGTGCGACAATATGAGTGCAGGGGCTCTCTCCTCAAATCCGGTTTTTCATGGTCGCACTAAACACATAGAAATTAAGGTTCACTATGTGCGGGAATTGGTTGCAAGGAAGGCTGTAGCAGTGCAGTATGTTGCATCTGAGTATTAGAAAGTAGACATCTTGACTAAACCCTTATCTAGAGCTAGGTTTCAACTGTTGCGAGAGAAGTTAAATGTCACTACAGAATTACCTGAGTGCACTGCCTAAGCGAGAATGCAGTTGATGCACAGGAGAAAACTGAAAAACTGCAGAAAATTGAATTTGTGCGCTGACTGAATAGCTGAAACTGCAGAAAAATTAAATTTGTGTGCTGACTGAATAGCTGAAACTGCAAAAAAATTGAATTTGTGTGCTGACTGAATAGCTGAAACTGTAGAAAAATTAAATTTGTGTGCTGACTAAATAGCTGAAACTGCAGAAAATTGAATTTGTGTGCTGAATGCATGGTTGCTGCTGTAGGAAAATTGAATTTGTGTGCTAACTGAATAGCTGAAACTGCAGAAAATTGAATTTTGTAAGCTGAATGCGTGGTTGCTGTTCTATGTTGCAAATGCAGAAAATTGAATTTTGTGAGCTGAATGCATGGTTGCTGTTCTATGTTGCAAATGCAGAAAATTGAATTTTGTGAGCTGAATGCATGGTTGTTGTTCTATGTTGCAAAAAAAAAAAAAAAAAAAAAAAATGCAAAAAAGATGAGTGTGGTAGTAACATGCAGAAAATATGCATGGTTGTTGTTCAATGAGTATGGTTGCAAATGGAGAACAGAAAATTGAATTAGGTGAGCTGAATGAGTTTGTGAGATGAATGCAGGTTTGAAGTGCAATGTAGAAAATGAAGACTGAAGAATGCAATATAGATAATGAAGAACAGGTGAATGTGTTTAAACAATGTAGAGAACTGGATGAGTGTGTGAGATGAATGTAGGTTTGAAGTGCAATGTAGAAAATGAAGACTGAAGAAGTGTAATGTAGAAAATGCAGAAAAATGACTACTGAAAAAGAAAAATGACTACTGAAGAAGTGCAATGCAGAAAGTGTAGAAAGCTGATGCAAAAAGTGTAGCAAAAAGTGTAGAAAGCTTAATGAAACATTAGTTTTGATGCATGTGGTCAATGCAGCAACTAGATGTGTTAGTTGCCTGATGGAGGTGTAAAATGAAGTTGTAATCAGAAGGAAAAAGTCTTGTTTGAGAGGGAATATTAGATATAGTGCAGGAGAATGTTTTCTTGTGTAGGTGAGAAAGTCTAGCTTAAGAGGGAATATTAGATAGGATGTAGGAGTAATCTGGAAGGTGTAAAGAAAGGAAGGTGTGTTTGTAATTGTGTCTAAATAAGTTAAACGCAGCGTTTAGTGTTTGTCTTGTCAAAACACTGCGTTTAGCTATAGATACCAACTATTAAACAGTTGGTCGTCTTCTTCACTTTAACACAGAAAAATCAGAATACAATTTACAGTACAGTTTTTTTTACGCGATTTTTTCTTTCCTTCGTTTAGTTTCATTAGTTTTCTACAAGATCTTTCAAATACTAATACATTTTATATTTGTATTCTTTTATTTTGAAAATTTAAGGTTAAATTATAGATTAGGAATAGGAAGATGAAACTCTCATTGGGACCACAAGTTGTACCCATCACAATGTTCTAAATATGTAGCTTCAAGAGTTGAATAATCGTTTCAATGAGGTAAACACTAAATTACTTATTTGTTTGACATATTTATGTTTAAATGAATCATTTGTTGCGTTTCAATGAGGTAAACACTAAATTGCTTATTTGTTTGACATATTTATGTTCAAATGAATCATTTGTTGCTTTTGATAAACAAAAAGTGATGTGTCTTACTGAACTTTATCCAAAAGATTTTTCTGACTTAGAACTCATGGCACTTGATTCTCTCCTGGATGTTTACATTTTGGATATGTACTCTAAAGTCAAATTAATGGGATCGAAAGGAATTGAAGATCTTGCAAAAATGATGGTTAAAACTAAGAAGGATAGAGTGTTTTCATTAGTTTATTTGTTGATGAAATTAGTATTAATTTTACTCGTTGCCACTGTGAGTGTAGAAATAGCATTTTCAACAATGAATTTTGTGAAGAATTGTTTGCGAAATCGAATGAGTGATCAATGATTAAATAATGGCTTAGTTTTGTATATAAAAAAAGATGTATTTGATAGTATTGATAACGAAGTTATTATACAATACTTTCAAAAGATGAAATCTCATCGAAGACAATTATAAATGTATTAATTAATGAGAATTTTATAAATACAAAACTTTTACTTAATTTAATTTAAAATTGTATTGTTTTTCCAACTCTAACCTCTCTACATTTCATTTATGGCTATATCATTGGTTGCCTTCTAATATCATATTTTTATACTACTCATATGTGCATGTTTCTGAACAAATTGTAAATCATTGTAATATTGAATCTAAGAAGGCAATTACACACCATCCCCACCTTATTATTTTGGCGTTTCTCGTTCAGTAATCACACTACAAAAAAAAGAAGGCATTCCTTAACAGTTTTAAACTGTGAAGAGCAATTCATTCGCCGATAAGTGATTATCAGGGCAATTGTTGACGTACATGGTGTAAATAAACATAGCAATGCAAGACAAAAAAACCATGGGCATGAGCCACGCGCACCACGGCTCGGGACCTGTCCTATACCCCATGACTACAGCTGGCCCTGCGCGCGGAGGAGAATCCACAATTCACAAGGCAGAAATCGCATTCTCAAACAAAAGAGAGGAAGAGGAAAGGAGTTATTGTGGCAAAGACCGAGTCTTACAATGTGTTGATTCTTTTTTTAGGCACCTGTATAAATTTTGCGTCAAATTTGGTCTTTACAAAGTTGCCTATAATTACGTGGCCTGCAGCCAAATCAATCTGGATATTTTATCAGATAATCTAGGAAAATTTTAGCGTTCAACAGATACGGTTTCCGCTGTCATCCATACAACCAGCCAATATATTCATGTCACACATGAAGTCAACAATTTATTCATAAAATCCAAAACATTGGAGAGGTTTAAGGATTTACATCATTATTGCTAAAAACTGATCTGATAATATATATAGCATTCAATCTATTTACGTTTTAAACACTTTACGGCAGGAACTGAATTACTAACTATTGCTTGAGCATTGAGGCATGAGGATTGGCAGCCTGCCCCATGAACAGAACTTTTTATGGAAATGTCTGTAAGTCTAAGATTGTCACAACCAATACTCTGGCTGCAATTCAATATAATTGCTTTCTTCGAGCTTGAAGTCCCTTCGAAATTATTGTAGAAAACATCGCTCACTTTAACAGCTGATGTCTGCCAATTATACGAAACAAAATATGAGAATCAACTACTCCGATTTTGACATTGTTTTTTACTGATCATATACCTGATTTGGGCATTTTCCAGTAACTAGACAATAATATTGGTCTATGATAATAGGGTTGGCAACTGCATCAAGATGAATTCTCTGAAAGTAAATCTCCTTGGCAAATCCAGATCCTCCCTGGAAAAGTATGCCAAGAACAGAAGGGAAATATTAATTACGTACCCAGATAAATCAATCAATCATTATTCATTTGTCTTCATTACCTGCCATGTTTTAATCCTTGCTCCATTTGTACTCCCTTTGAAGCTACAGTCGCTGACATTTATATTTTTAACTCTAGCCGTAGCTCCATTTGCTCCCAAACTTCCAATACTAAAAAATAGTAAAATCCTTTTATCAATTAAACGAACAGACAATTAAGTAGGCACTTGATTTTTCTGCAAATATTGCATTTAGCTTATTGAGAACCTTATGCCGTGACCTGGTCCACATGTCACATGACTAATACTGAAGTTGAAGGACTCAGTACCAATGGCAATACAGTCATCACCTACAGTATAGTGAACAAACATTAAGTAAAATAAGTGCAATAAATTCTAATCAACTGTCTATATATAGAACCAGAGAATACCAGTTTCAATGTTACAATCGTGGATATAAACATTCCTTGTCCGGCCGATATCGATGCCATCGGTGTTGGGACTTGAACCAGGAGCAGTAATATTTAGATGAGAAATGACTACATTCCTGCAACCAGTAACACTAATATGGTTCCTTGGGCTGTTGATGTGTTTCAATTGATCCAGACGGAGGTCAGTGCATCTGCTAAACTTCAAGGCCTAGCCAAATCACCAAATAATTTAGTACTGATTGCATTCAATAATACTATTCTCCATTGGATTGAAAATATATATCAAATAATTATTCTTACAGTAGGTCTTTTCTCAGGTTCACTTTCTTGCTGCCACCAGCTTGCACCTCGTCCATCAATTTGCCCGTTTCCATCAATTTTAAGCCAGCTTATGTTTTCGAAAACAAGCCAGTTTTGCCTATCGTTACCTTTCCATGCTCTCATATCAGGTGCCATAATATTTCCGAGAATCTGTAATGCCAAGATAAAAGCATTAATATTCAGAAATTTTGAGCGTGCTTGGATGAGTTTATCTACTGGCCAAAAGAGCTCATTTAAAGTCATAAGCACTTTTGAATTTTTTTTTTTAGATTGCTTAGTTAAATTTCAAAAGTATTTATAAGATTTTAAATAAGTTATTTCACAATCTTTTTATGTTTATTTAAAGTATTGAAATTTAAAAATATCCCTATTATATAATTTTTTTTGTAAATTTGACTTGATTTATTATTGTATATTAAAACTCTTTTTGGTATATATGTTAATACTAGAAAACTCTTTTACATTTTTCTAACTAAAAAACTAACAAATTATTCATAAAAACTACATTTTCATAAGATCTATTCTAATAAACTCTTTATTTTTTTATTTTTATTTTTTTTTTAATGTAACTGAGGTATTTATGCTCACATTGGAACCTGTCTAATCCTTAAGAGCCACGAAATACCCTACAAGCCAAATGGACCAAGGTAATTAAACAAATGTGGTAAGTACCTCTCTTGCGACTCGAACACAATATCTCCTGCGTATAGTTAACCCTAATAACTAAATGATTTGTCATTGGGCCACAACAGAATAGATAAAAGAAAAAGTTCTACCAAAATAAGTAGTTATACCAAACGGACTCTTACACCGCTAAAAAACTTTGATAACTTTAGTTCACAAATGTTCAATTACCTTAAAATTAATGGCGGAGGATGTGCATGGACCTTGAAACTTAACTGGCTTCAAAAGGAATGTTCTCCCGGCTGGTATAAGCAGAAGTGGGGCGGTTTTGTTTGCTCCACAAACAGCCGTCCAAGCTCTCAAAAAAGCCTTTACATCATAAAGAAATTCAATGAGTATGTTTTAAGGAATTAAATAAATCATCAGAGGAAAGGAAATTAAGGAGATGAAGACAATAACACATTACTTGTGAATCATCTTTTCTGCCATCGCCAACGGCCCCCATTTTCATCACGTTAACAACATAATTAAGACCAGGTCCTGTCCCATAGTTTTGAAGGCCTGATCCGCAGTATGCCATGGACAAAACCAAGAATGTAGTGCAAATTTTCTGCAATGGAGAACTCTCAGGCTTGGGACATGATTCTACATAATCTTTGCAGTATCATATATTTACTATACTTCTTTTCATAACATCAATTTTATGCTATAAACGAAAATTTCGGAACTCTGAACCTTCTCATGGTTCCTAGAAACATTTTTCGTTACGAGACAAATTGCTGACAAAAACGTTTTGTTTTTTTTGAAAACACAAACATTCAGTTTTGATGTATATGCAACTTTGAAGCCTTTTGAGAACAATAAGAAGCTTACCAACATATTTCATGCAGCAAATAAATGAAATATTGGTGGAAACGATGTTGAATGAAGTGAAGTTTGGAGCTGAAAGAATGGATTGGCAAGTTAAGTTTTCATGGTAGTGATCTGATGAATTTATAGCTGAAAATACCTCTAATTATAGAATGTATAATTAATTCAAGATCAAAATAAATCGATTATATACTTCTTTTAGCTCTCATACAACATTTTAAAACATACAGAAAAAAAAATGAGTGTATGTTGACTTTTAGGAAAGAGATAATAAGGAAAAAATTTTAATAGAAAATCGATTGATTATATATATTCCAAATTTTGTCCATTTTCCTTGGAAGGAATTTTTTTACCACTTTTTGTTTTTACGTTTTTCCTTATAAACAATGAAGGGCTTAATTCAATTTACAATTTTTGTTTCAAAAGGCATGTTATACATTAAGAAAGGAATTTATAATTTGTATTAGGATCATATATCTTATCTTCTGGATATTCCCATAATTTACATTTCAGAACCGTTTATACATTCATTGTTTATACATTCATTTTAAATTCTCAAAAGTGATTTATTCAAGAGAAAAAATGGTGTATATATATATAGATAGAATAAGTCTACTCTTCTGAGTAATAAGATCGCAAATTGTAATCATAAAAGATATGAAAGTTAACCTAACAAGGTTGCTCATTTACTTAGAGGTGACCTTATTCCTTTGGAATTTTGAGCCATAATCAAATGGAGTCAATCTCCCAATATAGTTTCCTTCATGGACAGAGGAAGAGGGGTCAAGGAGGGTCAGTTGACCCTTTTTAAGTTTTGAAATTTTCTGGAGGCTATTTTGGTGGTAGAGGAAGAGATCGTGTAGAAGGTAGGAGCATATTTATTTGCCAAGTGTGTGCTAAAACAGGTCATCTGGCCTTGAACTGTTACCACCAATTTGATGTTAACTTCTTAGGAAATCTTCCGCTGCTAAGGAACAATTTTAATCCTAATGGATTTCAAAGAGCACCTGAACCTTATCATGGAGGTTTCTATTCTTCCATCCCTCCTCAGCACTACTCACAAAATGCTAATATAGGCCAGTTACTGCTGTTTCAGAATGTTTATCAGCCTTAATAGCCTCAGTTTTCAGTAGCTTCTAGACCTTCCTCTAATAACACTGGTATACAGCCTAATGTTAGTTCTCCAAATATGTCTAATCATGTGTTTATGGCTCGGTCTCAGGCACATGATCAGGCACATTGTTGTATGTTCTAGTGTATGTGGATGATATCTTATTCACAGGAAATGACTCCAATCTTGTTCAGAAAACAGTATCTAATCTTAACACACAATGTGCATTGAAGACTTTAGGATCCCTTAAGTATTTTCTTGGATTTGAGGTGACAAGGAACAAGGCAGGAATTCATATGAATCAGGAGAAATATGCAAAAGACCTACTGATTAAAACAAATATGGTTGATTGTAAGCCTTGTACTACTCCAATGGCTGTTGGGGCTAAACTTGCTCTTGAGGATAGTGAACCTTTTGACAATCCAGCACTCTACAGAAGTACAATGGGTGCACTATAGTATTTAACATTGTCTAGGCCTGACATCTCTTACTCAATAAATAAGCTAAGTCAGTTGTTAAAAGCCCCTACACAACTGCACTGGCAAGCCTGTAAAAGGCTACCGCGATACCTCAAAGGCACCTCAAATTTTGGCCTTCAATTCTGTCCCAGCCATAGACTTAATTTGGAGTGTTACACAGATGCAATTAGGCTTGTAATCCACTGGACAGAAGGTCTACTAGTGGCTATTGTGTGTTTCTTGGTTCTAATCTAATTTAGTGGAATTCAAGGAAGCAAAAAGTTATGGCTCTCTCTTCCACTGAGGTAGAATATAGAGCTCTTACACAAGGGTCAACTGAAATAGCTTGGTTCTGTAGTCTCTTTTCTAAAATTGGTCTTAAATTGACTGAAATTCCTGTTATCTAGTGTGACAACCACAGTGTGGGTTCACTTGCTTCCAATCTTGCCTTTCATGGCAGGACTAAGCATATTGAGCTAGATGCTCACTAAATACGGGAACAAGTTACAGCAAACAAGGTTAAGGTTCAATATGTTCCAATCGAGTATCAAAAAGCTAATATATTCACTAAGTCACTTTCAGTTGCCAAGTTTGAAACACTTCGAGAGAAACTTACTATAAAGGCACCTGCTAATGTACAATTAATGCAATGACATACAATTGTGAAGTATAGTGCATTATTGAGTTTGTTTGCTGAGAATGTGTTTTGAACTGATGAAGGATGTATGGTGCATAATCGAGTATTGTATGCTTATTATATTTCTGATGCAGACTTATCTGAAAATGTGTTCTACTCTGATACCAAGTTGGTTAATAAGAAATCGCAAAGAATGAGCTGAAGAAATAGAGGTGAGTTTTCGAAGAAGACTGATTTATTTCTCACTACTAAAAATCGTGAATGTTACACATTTAAAATACAAAGGAGATTCAAAGGAAGGGTGAAATAGTAACTTCCAAAGCTTAACTATTTTAACAACTAACTGAGTCAACTCAGTCAACTATTCTTAATGTCCTAATACCGACCGAATGGGAGAATCGCACCCTGCTTATATGAACTCCAGTTTTCTTATCACATATATACAAGATAAACTGTATCGGTTTTAGAATAATTAATGGCATAGAACAAATTAAGCAAAGAGTTTATTTCTCTTACCGTGTTGTTACAAGCACCTTTGACATCACAGTAGAACTAGTCAATGATTATCGGATTCTCCACTTTCACAAACGTTAGATGTGAGAACTCAATATTTCGAATCTCACCTCTCCCAACCTAATAATTCAATTCAATTCATAAAAAAACTAACCAAGTCACATAATTTTTTTTTTTTTTTTTGGATAATCGGGGGTGTCCAAGTCAGCTTACGTCCACATCAACTAATCCCTCGAGACCTTGGAACTACTGGACAAGTAAAAATTACAGTGGCTATCCATATTAACAACCAAAAAGAGACTCAAACTCAGGACTTCTTAAGTAATACACCCAAAATCCCTATTGAACCACTCAACCATCTAGAGGTAGTTAAGTCACATAATTCGTTGTAGAAGCATATATAGATTTTACACTTGAATATATAGTTGGTTTAATTTCCATCTTATGTTTTATTACACTGCATAATTTCTGCAGCTCTCCTGATCGAATTTACCTTGATTATTCAGAAGCTTTATCTTATTGACAATCACTGTTAATACATGAATGAAAAAGAAATAGGCTATCGAGAATATTATATATAGTGAAAGAATCATACTTGCTAAGTCTTGATCGGGGCTTCATTGGTAGTCTTGTAGAATGAAACATTTCTCACAATGATGTTTTCTACTTGTACTTCATTTCCATCTCTACCTAAGCTTCCAATGCTACCCACCAATGTAGCAAATTAACAAAATTTGCTCAAAATTCTACATATATATCATTAATACTTGTGGCACTTACCTTATACCATGACAGGTCCACAATTTACATTGCTGACTTTAATCTTTGAAACATAATCACCAATCGAGATGCAATCATCCCGTGTTTAAAAAAAAAAAAAAAGGAAGGTAATGCTGAGGATTGCAAGAGTAATTTTAAGAAATGAACATTTTACCAGTGCCAATAATCGAGGATTGGACAGATACATTCCAGGAATTTGAAATGTGAATTCCATCGTTGTTGGGGCTTGTTACGGAGATCTTATCACCAAGGATCTGAAGCTAACATTTTCACTATCAGTTACAAGTATATGGGTTTGAGGACTCCACACAACATAAATTCCGGTCATATGCACATCGCTACAATGTCTAAAACCCATTGCCTGTAAAAAGAACATGGAAAAACTTGCATCAACTTCGTATAAATCCATGGCTGCAAAAAGATTTTGAAACAAAATAATCACTCATTGACTTACTGTAGGTGCCAGTGTTGTACAGCCCTACAAAATATAACAATATATGGAAAAATTAGTGCAGAAAAAAATTATAAAATATTAAGAATGCATGAGTTTGATTTATATAGGTAAAGTAGACCACTGGCCAAGACGTCCTGATATAAATTATATTAGATCCATCAAGACGTCCTTACTAGAGAACTAACGCATATATTTATAATTTATATATATACCTCTATGGGTTTAAGTTTGCATGAATTATCCCACCACCTCTTTCCACTTCCATGAACAAAGCCAATGATATTTAGCCCTAAAACGCCATTAAAAACAAGCCATTTTCCCCCTCAGATGCTTGCCATGCAAGAAAATCATTATGGGCCTTCACTATTCCTGACAGCTACAAGAACAATACATTAATTTGAGGTTTTTTTTTTTAATTATCAGTAGTAATAAAAATCTACTGCTTCTTGCTTACTCAGATGTTGATGTTACTGGATTTGCAAGGGCCAACAAAGGTCATGGGATACACCAAAAATGTCTTTCCCTTTGGAATAATCATGGTTGGTGTGCCTTCCATTGCATTGCAGGTTTCATCCTAAGCTTTCTCAAATGCCTATAATTCAAAACTGTTAAAACCATTTTCAGCTTAGATTAAAAAAAAAAAAAAAAAAAAGATGAAGATGTCATTACCAAGGAATCATTTGAGTTTCCATCACCATTTGCTCCATAATCTAAAACATTAAATGTATTCTCAGCATACACATTCATGAAAAATATTGACACTACTGAGATTAGGCTCAAAATATATTTCTTCCTAATAAATCCTGCAAAGTGAAAAAAAATAAAAATTAAACTGATGAATGATGCAAGAGCAAATTTGAATCCCTATTGACAATACAGAAAGATTGTTGTTGATGCTTGATCTTGACACCAACTATTCACACCTGAGAAATGCTAAGCGAACTTAGAAGTCACACATGATATGGTAATGTTCAGTTAAATAAAAGGTGAGAAGCAATGTTTAAAGTGGTTTGGATGCTGAGAAGCGAATCCTACGTCCACTGATATTGTATTAATGAATAAGATCGGGTCGTATTAAGCGAACTGAGTTACAGCTTAGAGAATACAAGAGAGAGAGAGAGAGAGAGAGAGAGAGGGAGTAAGTTATTCCAGAGTGAAATTAGCCAATCCCGCAAATGAGATAGGTCTCCTCTATTTATAGTGGGATGGACCAAGGTAATGATTACTAAATTTGCAAGTGGGTGGATACCGTGCAAATCCTTCTCTGCGTCCCATTTCTCACCTGCCCAAGTGATTTCCTCAACTTATGCAGGGATTAGACACGTGGACGACTTCCAACCATCCGCTAATCTAACACTCACCCACTGCACTAACAGGGCATGCTGCTTACTCCATTATGAGATGTGGACGTGCCTAAATGGTCACGGAACCTTCCCAAGCTCTAAGCATCCCATGCTGACAAAACCTCGTGTCAGCCCTACTTTTTCAAGCATAACAGAAGTCTCCTAGTTTTTAAGGTTTGAGAATCGAACCTTCAGAACTTCACAATTATGCCTTGATTTGATATGTCTCGAATAAAGCCTGGTCGATCCGACCTGGCTACAATGAGGTTGGAAAACACTTTCCTACGAGTGGCCCGATATAGTCTTCTTCCACAAGGTTGATGACCTGGATCAGGCCCTATTCAACGTTGTATTATTGTGCCTCTTATCTTAACTGAGGTCCACGACCTAGTTATGCTTGCATATCTCTGCTGAAGGAATCATATCGCTTCGCAACTGACATGCGACAAAGAGAGTTATGTCTCAACGACCTCTTCAGATGTTATCCGTTGCGCTTGGTAGCTAGTCCATTAATATGGTGTCTTTTATTCTGACAAGCGTGTCATGTACACAATAAATGTTAGCCATGCGCATTAAATGCAAGCCATGCTCAAACGACATTCCTTATCAGGGCATTAAATGCGAATGGGATCGCATTTAATGTGGAAGAGAGAATCGAGCCGTCACTCGATTATTTCAATGGAAAGACTTGACGATACAATTGCTTGAAGCATGGCGGTTACTCTTTCTTGTTGATTCATGACATGTGGTCGTGATCAACGGCTAGAAAAGCATTCCGTCCAAACGTCGCTCGGCTTTAGAAATCCCAATTGTCATTCCCTCCACTATAAAACCCTAGACTCCCTTTAAGCAATGTCACAAGAGTACTTACATTTTCAGAGAAAAGCAAGGAGCTCTCACGAGACCAGAGTTCCAATTTTTTAAGTTGGTGCGCATCTTCTACTTATAGGGAGAAGTTCGATACCCATAGCCAAAAGAGAAATGTAAGGAATGTCCCTCCAGTGTTTTTCTTTTTTCTATTTCGAGTATAGTTAACTAGTCGATAATGATGAGTTTCTGTGAGGAATAGGTTTTTAAGAGCCAAGCCATTGGGGGTGGTCCCCAAGGGTTTTTAGGGTTTTGCTCTTCCATGTAGTTGTACAAAATTATTGTACGAAGACTGAGTAATCTCCAAATGTCCCCTTTTTTTAAACCGTAAATGATATAGACCCCACAGCGACCAGATCGGATGAGGGGACAAGCTTGCAAACATAGGACGCCCCAATGGATCCTATGCAAGAGATTATGTCGATAGCCACCTAAGATGAAGTACAGGAAGCAGTAGACCAATACGCAATTAGCGTGGACGTCTACCATTACTGAAGGCATACAGGCTCAATCGCTGCCAGGGAATGGACCGTGATCTTCGCTATATTCAAGTGCAGAGCACTGATTCCCTTCCATCCCTATATCAGGTCGATCCTTGACCACTTCGAGGTCGCACCTTTACAACTGACACCTAACGCATATATCATAGTCATAACGCATATATCATAGTCATGGCTATGTATATCGCGTGAGCCAAGTACGGGCTCGGCCAACTAATTGCGTTGGAGCTCGCCTGCGAATACTATTTAAAGAAGAGCAAGAACAAGGATTCCTACTACCTTTCGAGGCGACCCAAAATCGAGGGAGACATTCACAACTACCCCAGCAATGTCAGGGTATACGAGACCAAGTTTTTCTTTTTTCATTATGACAGCATCTGCCATTTTAGGGAGCCGAGTAGGTTTTCCCCTAATTATACTTAGTGAATTTTTTCTTTCTTCTTGGCTTTGTTTTCTAACAATCTCTCTTGTCTCTTCGTAAGGAACAAGTCGACCAAGCTGACAGAAATTTTTGACATTAGTCGAATAGTTTCATTTGGTAACCTGCCAGATTACTGTCACGACATGAAGCGACTCGTGACAACCACAAACTTGAGGAGGTACAGCATCTTCAAAGCGACCTTGGAACCCCTACTACGTAAGTGTCCACAGTCCCTTTAGATTTTATTTTTGCATGTAGCAAACCTTTAGCTAACCAGTACCTGTATGCAACGGACATGCTGCCTACAGTGTTGAAGTTGTTGAGAAAAAGAACGTTCATCTTTCCCTAGGTCAGCGCCTCAGGACCAGCAGAGACGGGCCCCAGCGACATCCCCACTAAAGGAACGCAGGTGGGGGCACAGCCAACCCCCAAACAATCGGTCGAAACTGCTCAGCCAGCGGCTGCTCACCTAAAGTAGAAAACCATAGGCCAGAAGGCCAAAAAAAGAAGAGTGATGTAGCCCGAAGAGTTAGAGTCCGAACCGGAGGCCCTGGGGGTGTAACCTGAGAGGTCGCAGCCTTATAGAGCTCTTCGCGCCGGAGGGAGCTTAAGGCATGCGATCGGGGTTACAATTCTCCTGAGCCATTCACGCAGAGGATAGACCATGGCCTCTAGGAGAAGAGAAGGCAAGAGCCCAGCTAGCGAGGTGCCCTCCGGCTACAGGAGCTGACACCTCAGTACTGGACTCCATGGGTCAGCTTCCAAAGCACTTTCAACTGGTGGTGTTCACCCTTTTGGAGTGCCAGCTTGCCAAAGTTTTTGACGAGCTCGTGGCCTCCAATCCTGCAGACCTGATGATCAGGGCAGTCCAATTGCAAAACCAGGTAAAACGGTTTATCCTCATCGAGGACTTTTAAGTACTTACTCTTTTTCAAGGCAGCAACCTAACATTTGCTTATTACTCGTGCAGTCTTTGCTCACCCTACACCTAGCCCAACAGAAGACTCATCTGGAAGCTACCGGGGAGGGACCTTCCCAAGTGAAGGAAGAGAATGCGAACTAGAAGGCCTGGATTTGGTAACTACGAAAGAAGGGCTGGACTTAAACATCGTCTAGACAAATCAATACATGTTGGAGAGGAACTCTACCCTCAATATAGTGAATTTTCAGAAGATCGAACTAGAAAAGATGGGAGAAGAGCTCAAACAACTTCAGAAAACGGTGGTTAGGCTCACTAGGGAGGTTGGTGAGAAAGAGGCGGAGCTGCAAACGAGCTCTGAGCGAGCCTTACGGGTGGAGGAAGAGAGAGCTCAGTTGTGGGAGACTTCTGAGAAGCAGAAGAAAGCTCTTGAAGCGAACTTGAAAATTTCCCAAAGGGCGGGTCACTTTTTTAACTAAAGAGATGAAGCGACAAGAGTTGGAGATCGAAAGAAAGGCTGCTGACTGGTCAATCCAGTCAATTTATGCCCTGAGGCCAAAGAATCCAACCATGGACCTTACCGACCTCTCGGAAGATTACCAGAGGATCCTTGCCTCTATGGTGCAAACCGATGATGAGGTAGATTAGGAAATTTCTCCAAAAAATGATCATCCAGAGAAGCATGTCTCGGAAGACCCAGGAGGTCGGCGACCAGCTTGGGGATATCGAGGTCATACCAAAAGGGCCTAGGGACGAAGACCAATGATCGTTTCTGCCTCTACATTTCCCATAACTTTGCTTATCTGTGTTTGCATAGTTCTCTGTACTTAATGATTTATGAAATGAATTTGATCTCTTTTTAAATTGTTCGTAAGTACTTATAATTTTTTGCGCTCCATAAACATTACACATGCGAATAGGAGGTCGTGCTCCAATTATTTGCGATATTAAATTATTTGTGAGTACTTATAATTTTCTACATTTCACAAATATTACACATGTGAATAGAAAGATACGAACAATGCTAGTAACAAAATTATATTTATACAAGATGAATTTTATTTAACAGCGATCTTAATTACAAAAGCTTTACAAGAGAATTTTTTCA
Source organism: Pistacia integerrima (assembly GCA_026225825.1). Classification (NCBI taxonomy): domain Eukaryota; kingdom Viridiplantae; phylum Streptophyta; class Magnoliopsida; order Sapindales; family Anacardiaceae; genus Pistacia; species Pistacia integerrima. Next base: position 12,219,163 of record CM047750.1, on the reverse strand, counting down.
AGGAAAGAGTGAATTCGGAATTACTGATAATAAGGGCGAAGATGCTCAACATTCCAAGCTTGCGGTACTTCTGAACCGTTGAGCCTTTTGAGGTGATAAGTCCCCCGACATATCACCTTAGCAACGCGATAAGGGCCTTCCCAGTTTGGTCCTAATACTCCTGCGCTTGGTTCCCTTGTGCCGAGGAGAACTTCTTTCAGAACTAGGTCATTAACCTGAAAGTCTCTTCTCCTGACTTTAGAGTCGAAGAATCTTTTCGTGCACTGCTGGTAGGCTGCTATTCTCAATTGAGCCTTGCCACAATGTTCTTCAACTAAATCCAGACTTGCGTACATGAGCGGTTCATTGTCAGTTTCAATGAACAAGTCTCTCCAAAGTGAGCCAATCCCTACTTCTATAGGGATTATTGCCTCACAGCCATACACTAGTGAGAAAGGTATTTCTGAAGTAGAGGTCCTCTGAGTTGTCCTGTATGCCTATAAGACTTCTGGGAGGTTATCGACCCAATTTCTTTTGGCAGCGCCAAGTTTAGCTTTCAAAGTATGCTTAATGGTCTTGTTAATAGTTTCAAGCTAGCCATTTGCTTACAGTCTTGTGAGTGAAGCAAACTTTTTATGGATCTCCAGCTCATTGTAAAACTGCTTGAATTTTGCGTTATCAAACTGCTTCCCATTATCAGAGATGAGGGTATGAGGAATTCCATAGCAGCACACTATGTTCTTGAAGACGAAGTCCTTGAGTTTTTTTGTGGTGATTGCGGCCAATTGTTTGGCCTCCGCCCACTTAGTGAAGTAGTCCACCGCGACCATCGCATACTTGACCCCTCCCTTTCCAGCTGGCATGGGTCCAATAAGATCAATTCCCCACATAGAAAACGGTCAGGGGCTAGTCATGGTTGTTAGCTGATGGGAAGGAGCTTGCAGTATGTTCGTGAACCGCTAGCATTTGTCACACATTTTTACAAAGTTGAAGCTATCTTCTTGGAGTAGGGGCCAGTAGTTCCCTTGACCAACAACTTTGTTTGCGAGGGATTACGCAGTAGTGTGGTACCGCAGATCCTTCATGTTTCTCTCTCATGATATAGTCTGCTTCCTTATCGATAACACATCGGAGGAGAGGGGCGCTAAACCCTCACTTCTACAACTAATCTCCTATTAGTGTGTAACGAGCAACTCTAGTCTGCAAGGTTCTTGCCTTGACCTTGTCGTTGGGCAAGGTCCCATCTTGGAGATACTAGATAATTGGGGTCATCTAGGAAACTGATTCTGTCGCATTCATGGCCTGTTCAGGCAAACTAATACTAAGGGATCTCTATGAACCGAAGAGGAATACTTTCTAGTGCGTCTGAGTCCAGCGACAAGGCTATTTTTGCCAAGGCATTCACGATAGAATTACTGTCTCTAGGAATCTGTGTGATCGCAAAGTGCTTAAATGGCTCGAGCGCAGCTTTAGCCTTCTTCAGATAACTGATCATGTTTTCTTCCTTGGCCTGATATTCCTATAAGATTTGGTTAACAACTAACACGAAGCCGTTGTGAATGTTGATCTCGGTTGACCCCATTTCTTTTGCCAACCTCAGACAAGCGAGTAATGCTTCATACTTTGTTTCGTTGTTGGTTGCTTTGAACCCAAACCGGAGGATACCATGGATGCAAGTCCCTTCGGGACTGAGGAGGAGAAGGCCTGCCCCAGCCCGTTTCCTGTTTGAGGATCCATCAACATAGAAGCTCCAGGTCGATAAATTCTGAATGGTTTCCTGTGTGACTTCGCTGGCCTGTTGCTTGGGTTCCTTAACTAGTTGGTATGAGAACTCTGCTCACATAATATACCAGCCATTGGACCTTGCCTTCTTCCCGAATTAGAGCTGCACTGACCGCATGCTAAGAGACGGACAAATACAGAAGAAGAATTTCTTGAGGGAGAGGCTTGGACAGAAAATGTGGCTTTTCGAGGTGCTCTTTAATGTTCTGGAAAGCCTGTTCGCATTTGGGAGTCCATTTGAACTTCTTGTTGGCCTTGAGTATATTAAAAAATGCCAAGCAGCAATTTGTAGCCCTTGATATGAAGGGACTGAGAGCCGTTATTCGCCCATTGAGACTTTTTGGGCTTGATTTATATCCCCCTCTAGTTAACCATGTACCCAAGGAATTTTCTCGAGGATACCCCGAACAAAAATTTCAGAGGATTGAGTTTCATTCTGTACCTTCATTCTATGTGATCTGAAGCGACATGCGATTTTACCAGCATGTCATCAACATAGACTTCCATTGATTTTCTGATCTGCTTGGAAAACATTTGGTTAACCAGTCACCGGTGCATCGCCCCAGCATTCTTTAAGCCAAAAGGCATAACCTTATAGCAATACAGCCCCCGATCTGTGACAAATGAGATATGCTCTTCCTCAGCGCGTACATTGGGATCTGATTGTATCCCGAGTAGGCTTCCATAAAACTTAGTAGCTCGTGCCCGGAAGTGGCATCAACGAACTAGTCAATTCTTGGCAAGGGAAAGCTGTCCTTTGGACACGCTTTGTTGAGGTTAGTGAAGTCAACACATGTCCGCCATTTGCCATTAGGCTTCTTTACTAAGACCGGGTTGGCAACCCAGCTCGAGTATAGTGCCTCTCGGATGGATCTGTTTAGGAGGAGATTATCTACCTCAACTTTCAAGGCAACATATCGCTCTTGATCCATTGCTCTTTTCTTCTAGCGGACCGGCCTAACCTCACTATCAATATTCAGGGCATGGCAAATAATGTTCGGGCTGATCCTGACTATGTCAGCATGAGTCCATGCGAATACATTGACATTTTCCCTAAGAAAGCTGGTCAGGTCGTTGGCGAGCTAGGGGTTAAGATTACTTCCGATTCTCAACACTTGGCTTAGCTCGCTTTGATCAACCTATGCCTCAGATAGGTCCTCAACCGGCCTATTGCAAGGGCATTCCTGGATGTGAGGATCCATATTATCCTCAGTTGGGTTAGGCTGTGGCTCGATCCTGTTGATCGCCATTGCCTGCTCAGGGATGCCGATTGGAGTTCCTTTTCCCTTGCACGCCATATGCACTGCTCTTATATAGGGGGAGAATTCAAGGTAATTACGAGTCTACTAGTGGATATGTGTCGTGCAAGTCCTTTATTGCATCCCATTGGTTATCTGCACGAGAAATATCCTCAAATTGAGTAGGGCTTGGGCAGGTGGATAATCCCAAGCCACTCGCAAGCCTGTCATTCACCTACTGCACTGACAAGAACCATACCTCTTCCATCACTACGTGACGTGGCAGCGTCTGGACGGCACAAAACCTTCCTAAGCCCTGATTGTCTGTTGCTGACGAGAGTCCACATCAGCCCTAACTTTTTAGGCATAACAATACATATATATTGTCAAAATAATATATCTAAGGAATCTTATAAAAGTATTGGATACATGAAAAGAGTAGAATGCATACATCTATATGAATCAATTTTACATTGAATTTCAAGAAGGTAATTACACTCTAAACAACGATTAAAGTTATAATTATAATCATAATCACAATCATAATCATAATCTCACATTTTTCTAGCAACATTTATATCTCAATCTCATCAACTCAAGAGAGATTTCTTTTGCTACTGATACATAATGTTTATGAAACAAATACTATATATATCTCATCAAACTCTCCTTTAATTCACATTGTATCAATCGCCAATTTGCTACAAATTGCCCCTCACCTCCATAAAAGATTTTTTATTTCACTCTTGGTTTTTGTGTCCTAACTCCCTTCAACTGCAGGATCTCTGTCAATATTTTCGAGCCTTCGAACTTTAGTTATCAACAAAGACAATTTTATGAACTCTTATCCATTCTTAAAGAATGAACGTACATATACATTATATAAAAAGTATGCAAACAAATTTAGGATATATATCAAGTTTAGTGCTCTATATTCGGTTGTAATTACGAAGTTTGTTCTGTTGTATTTTGGCTTTGGGCACTTATGGTGTTTTCTAGGCCGTTAAGATGTATGGATGGGATAAGCGTGTCTATTTGGAAGCCTCTGAATAGCAATGATATGAAAAACATGTACCTGCAAAATTAATTAGCACAATATTACAAAACTTTAGAAAATGATCATAAGAAAGCCTTTTTGGATGCAAATCTGCATTTGGATATCCATTTATGAAACTTCCAACAACAGAAGTATGTGAATCTTATTTCGACGCAAGGTTTGTATCGGAATACTTATTCAACGACTGGCTTAAAAAGATAGATTGACAATGTCATTTTTAACCTCATAATAGGTGTTTTAGTCCGCCAATTTAACCTATTCCAACACATCTTTTAAGTTGCAATAGGCAATTTTACCTTGTGTTGTTAATGAGAAAATGTTCATTAGTAATTTATGAATTACCCGGCGATTAAGATGACAAACGATGTAATCCAACAGAGCTGTTGATGGCACTGGTACTTGGATTTGTGGCGAGTTGTTTCATATTTTCTGCCAACATATCATGTTGTGGACGGATTAGAAGAACAAATCCTAGAAAAAATCCACTGATGAATCCCCCCCAAATGTGCCATATTGTCCACTCCAGGTATCAATCCGAGCAACAAATTCAGGCAAATGATTACTAATAGCATCATCAATTGAAAACACTGATAATCAATATATTAAAAACATCTGTTTGTATGAATGAGTTAATGAATACAGGTTTAAGAAGCTTCGGTTAAAAAAATTTGTCACCTTATTCGAGTAGCTTGACCAATTTGTGATGAACTCGGACAGCATCGAACCCATGAATCCGAAAAGGGCACCTGATGCACCAATTGAAACAATGTCTTTTGTGGGATCTTGACGAAGACAAGGTAAAATACTTCCGCCCAAGCCGGCAAGTACATAAAAGATTCCTATCTTCACTGCATCCACATTCATTTAAAAATCAATCAAAAGGAATAGAAATTTGATCCAAGATTGATTAACTAGGTAGCTCAGTTTTAATGTTCTTACAATATCCGAATTCCTCTTCGAGCTGGAAACCCGTGCATAGAAGGGCAAAGGTATTGAAAAGTAAATGGACAACTCCGGAATGAAGAAACATGCAAGAGAATAAACGCCATCGTTCACCTTGCTCCACTAGTTTTCGATCTAGTCCACCGACCTTTCTGAGCCTGGAGACGATTAGCAGAAGAGAAGAGAAAGCTATTTTTGTTTTCGAATTTCAACATAAATTAATGAAACTGAAAATTTTCTGTGAGAAAGACAGACACATTAATTCTTACGTTGCGACAGAAGGGCCAAAGAGTGGATTTTCATTTGTGGGTTCAAATGAAAACCTCCCTAACTGTTTCTCCAGAACACATTTGTCCACCCAAATATAATCAGGGCAATTGTTGACGTAAATGGTGTAAATAAACATAGCAATGCAAGACAAAAAAGCCATCGGCATGAGCCACGCGCACCACGGCTCAGGACCTGTACTATACCCCATGACTACAGCTGGCCCCCCAATTCACAATGCAGAAATCGCATTCTCAAACAAAAGAGAGGAAGAGGAAAGGAGTTATTGTGGCAAAGACCGAGTCTTACAATGTGTTGATTCTTTTTTTAGGCACCTGTATAAACTTTGCGTCAAATTTGGTCTTTACAAAGTTGCCTATAATTAGGTGGCCTGCAGCCAAATCAATCTGGATATTTTATCAAATAATCTAGGAAAAGTTTAGCGTTCAACAGATATGGTTTCCGCTGTCATCCATACAACCAGTCAATATATTCATGTCACACATGAAGTCAACAATTGATTCATAAAATCCAAAACATTGGAGAGGTTTAAGGATTTACATCATTATTGCTAAAACCTGATCTGATAATATATATAGTATTCAATCTATTTACGTTTTAAACACTTTACGACAGGAACTGAATTACTAACTATTGCTTGAGCATTGAGGCATGAGGATTGGCAGCCTGCCCCATGAACAGAACTTTTTATGGAAATGTCTGTAAGTCTAAGATTGTCACAACCAATACTCTGGCTGCAATTCAATATAATTGCTTTCTCCGAGCTTGAAGTCCCTTCGAAATTATTGTAGAAAACATCGCTCACTTTAACAGCTGATGTCTGCCAATTATACGAAACAAAATATGAGAATCAACTACTCTGACATTGACATTGTTTTTTACTGATCATATACCTGATTTGGGCAGTTTCCAGTAACTGGACAATAATATTGGTCTATGATAATAGATGAATTCTCTGAAAGTAAATCTCCTTGGCAAATCCAGATCCTCTCTGGAAAAGTATGCCAAGAACAGAAGGGAAATATTAATTACTTACCCAGATAAATCAATCAATCATTATTCATTTGTCTTCATTACCTGCCATGTTTTAATCCTTGCTCCATTTGTACTCCCTTTGAAGCTACAGTCGCTGACATTTATATTTTTAACTCTAGCCGTAGCTCCATTTGCTCCCAAACTTCCAATACTAAAAAATAGTAAAATCCTTTTATCAATTAAACGAACAGACAATTAAATAGGCACCTGATTTTTCTGCAAATATTGCATTTAGCTTATTGAGAACCTTATGCCGTGACCTGGTCCACATGTCACATGACTAATACTGAAGTTGAAGGACTCAGTACCAATGGCAATACAGTCATCACCTACAGTATAGTGAACAAACATTAAGTAAAATAAGTGCAATAAATTCTAATCAACTGTCTATATATAGAACCAGAGAATACCAGTTTCAATGTTACAATCGTGGATATAAACATTCCTTGTCCGGCCGATATCGATGCCATCGGTGTTGGGACTTGAACCAGGAGCAGTAATATTTAGATGAGAAATGACTACATTCCTGCAACCAGTAACACTAATATGGTTCCTTGGGCTGTTGATGTGTTTCAATTGATCCAGACGGAGGTTAGTGCATCTGCTAAACTTCAAAGCCTAGCCAAATCACCAAATAATTTAGTACTGATTGCATTCAATAATACTATTCTCCATTGGATTGAAAATATATATCAAATAATTATTCTTACACTAGGTCTTTTCTCAGGTTCACTTTCTTGCTGCCACCAGCTTGCACCTCGTCCATCAATTTGCCCGTTTCCATCAATTTTAAGCCAGCTTATGTTTTCGAAAACAAGCCAGTTTTGCCTATCGTTACCTTTCCATGCTGTCATATCAGGTGCCATAATATTTCCGAGAATCTGTGATACCAAGATAAGAGCATTAATATTCAGAAATTTTGAGCTTGTTTGGATGAGTTTATCTACTGGCCAAAAGAGGTCATTTAAAGTCATAAGCACTTTTGAATTTTTTTTTTTTAAATTGCTTAGTTAAATTTCAAAAGTATTTATAAGATTTTAAATAAGTTATTTCACAATCTTTTTATGTTTATTTAAAGTATTGAAATTTAAAAATATCCCTATTATATAATTTTTTGTAAATTTGACTTGATTTATTATTGTATATTAAAACTCTTTTTGGTATATATATTAATAATAGAAAACTCTTTTACATTTTTCTAACTAAAAAACTAACAAATTATTCATAAAAACTACATTTTCATAAGATCTATTCTAATAAACTCTTTTTTTTTTCTAAGTAAATGAGGTATTTATGCTCATATTGAAACCTGTCTAATCCTTAGGGTCACGGAACACCCTACAAGCCAAATGGACCAAGGTAATTACACAAATGTAATAAGTACCTCTCCTGCGACTCGAACACAATACCCCCTGCATATAGTTAACCCCAATAACTAAAGAGTTTGTCATTCGGCCACAAGAGAATAGATAAAAGAAAAAACTCTACCAAAATCACTAGTTATACCGAACGGACTCTTAAACCCTAAAAAACTTTGATAACTTTTGTTCACAAATGTTCAATTACCTTAAAATTAATGGCAGAGGATGTGCATGGACCTTGAAACTTAACTGGCTTCAAAAGGAATGTTCTCCCGGCTGGTATAAGCAGAAGTGGGGCGGTTTTGTTTGCTCCACAAACAGCCGCCCAAGCTCTCAAAAAAGCCTTTACATCATAAAGAAATCAATGAGTATATTTTAAGGAATTAAATAAATCATCAGAGGAAAGGAAATTAAGGAAATGAAGAAAATAACACATTACTTTTGAATCATCTTTTCTGCCATCGCCAACGGCCCCCATTTTCATCACGTTAACAACATAATTAAAACCAGGTCCTGTCCCATAGTTTTGAAGGCCTGATCCGCAGTATGCCATGGACAAAACCAAGAATGTAGTGCAAATTTTCTGCAATGGAGAACTCTCAGGCTTGGACATGATTCTACATAATCTTTGCAGTATCATATATTTACTATACTACTTTTCATAACATCAATTTTATGCTATAAACGGAAATTTCGGAACTCTGAACCTTCTTATAGAAACATTTTTCATTACGAGAAGAATTGCTGACAAAAACGTTTTGTTTTTTGAAAACAGAAACATTCAGTTTTGATGTAAATAAATATATGCAACTTTGAAGCCTTTTGAGAACAATAAGAAGCTTACTAACATATTTAATGTAGCGAATAAATGAAATATTTGTGGAAAAGATGTTGAATGAAGTGAATTTTGGTGCTGAAAGAATGGATTGGCAAGTTAAGTTTTCATGGTAGTGATCTGATGAATTTATAGCTGAAAATACCTCTAATTATAGAATGTATAATTAATTCAAGATCAAAATAAATCGATTATATACTTCTTTTAGCTCTCATACAACATTTTAAAACATACAGAAAAAAATGAGTGTATGTTGACTTTTAGGAAAGAGATAGTAAGGAAAATTTTTAATAGAAAATCGATTGATTATATATATTCCAAATTTTGTCCATTTTCCTTGGAAGGAATTTTTTTGCCAATTTTTTTTTTTACTTTTTACCTTATAAACAATGAAGCGCTCAATTCAATTTACAAGTTTTGTTTCAAAAGGCATGTCATTAAGAAAGGAATTTATAATTTGTATTAGGATCATATATCTTATCTTCTAGATATTCCCATAATTTACATTTCAGAACCGTTTATACATTCATTGTTTATACATTCATTTTAAATTCTCAAAAGTGATTTATTCAAGAGAAAAAATGGTGTATATATAGAGAGATAGAATAAGTCTACTCTTATGAGTAATAAGATCGCAAATTGTAATCATAAGAGATATGAAAGTTAACCTAACAAAGTTGCTCATTTACTTAGAGGTGACCTTATTCCTTTGGAATTTTGAGCCATAATCAAATGGAGTCAATCTCCCAATATAGTTGCCTTCATGGACGGAGGAAGGGGGGTCAATTGACCCTTCTTAAGTTTTGAAATTTTTTTACTAGTTTCACAAATTTACCCCTAAATGAAAAATAAATTACAAATAACTCTACCCTATCAAATAAGTTAAACTGTCGTTTTTTCTTTTTAGGCTATCAAAACTAAACTCATCTTCCTCTACTTCCCAAACCGATCTTTTTTTATTGTCCATAACTGATTCAACAACTTAGGTTTCAAAATTTTTCCCAAATTTTTAATTCTTTATCCACACAAATGCAATTTTCCCCTACCTATCATGGCGACAAATCCATTTTTTCTTCAATTTGTTACGTAACACTAATAAATTTTATTTTGTATTCTTTAATTTTGAAAATTTAAGGTTAAATTATAGATTAGGATTAGGATTAGGAAGATGAAATTCTCATTGGGAACACAAGTTGTACCCATCTTTTTACAATGTTCTAGATACGTAGCTTTAAGAGTTGAATAATCGTTTCAATGAGGTAAATACTAAATTACTTATTCGTTTAACATATTTATGTTCAAATGAATCATTTGTTGCTTTTGATAAACAAAAAATGATGTGTCTTGCCGAACTTTATCCAGAAGATTTTTCTGACTTAGAACTCGTGACACTTGATTCTCACCTGGATGTTTACATTTTGGATATGCACTCTAAAGTCAAATTAATGGGATCGAAAGGGATTAAAGATCTTACAAAAATAATGGCTGAAAACTAAGAAGGATATAATGTTTCCATTAGTTTATTTATTAAAAAAATTAGCATTGATTTTACCCTTTATCACTGTGAGTGTAGAAAGAGCATTTTCAATAATGAATTTTGTGAAGAATTGTTTACAAAATAGAATGAGTGATCAATGGTTGAATAATGGCTTAGTTTTGTATATAGAGAAAGAAATATTTGCCAATATTGATAATAAAGTCATTATACAACACTTTCAAAAGATAAAATCTCGTCGAAGATAATTATAAATGTATTAATTAATGAGAATTTTATAAATACAAAACTTGTATTTAATTTGATTTAAAATTGTATTGTTTTTCCAACTTTGACCTCTCCACATTTCATTTATGGCTGTATCATTGGTTGCCTTCTAATATAATATTTTTATACTACTCATATGTGCATGTTTCTGAACAAATTGTAAATCATTGTAATATTGAATCTAAGAAGGCAATTACTCGCCATCCTCACCTTATTATTTCGGCGTTTCTCGTTCAGTAATCACACTACACGAAAAAAAAAAAAAAAGGCATTCCTTAATAGTTTTAAACTGTGAAGAGCAATTCATTCACGGATAAGTGATTATCAAGGGAGACATTGTCAAGAATTGTTTGATTTTGACTCACAAGAGTAAATAACTTTTTCCTGCCCAAGGTTTGCCTTAATGACGTTTCTCATCCAAAGAGTTTCAAAATATCACTTTACCACCAAATGTTTATATTTTGTTAATACTTAAAATATATTTCATTTTCTCAGCCGGCATTCAACAAGTTACCAAGAGTTGGGATAAGAGTGTTTTTATAGAGTATAGGTCGGTGGATTGAATGATAGAAACCAATTAAATATTTGTCATAAGAAATTATTTAAGAACAGGAAACCCTAACTTTGCAGTGATTGAAAATCAATAAGAAATTAAGTACCGGAGTGAGAGGGGTTTTGTAAAGGCAACCGAGGGTTCAAATGATGGTGATGAAAAAAAAATTCACGATCAGAACTATGTTTAGGTGATAATAGAATATTAACTTTGGGTGGGAAAGTGTCATTAAGGCAAAGCTTGGGTGGGAAAAAGTCGTTTACTCCACTTACAAGTTACAAGTAGGAAAAATTAGATTAGCTTGTTAATTGATAAACTTTACATGATAGCATACAAGCATGTAAGAAGAAGAATGTGTTCAATTGCCGTTGATAAAATAATCAGAGACATGATCTTGGCTCTACAATTCCTAAATTGTGTTCCATAAGCATTGTTGCAGCTAGAAACGAGACATTTTCCTTTAGTGGCTGATTTTAATCGAATATCCTCAAAGCTGATGTTGGTACAAGGAACATTACTGTTGCAACTAAGATTGATGGCCACCTCGGTGGCAGATGTCCCAGCCGAATGGGAGAATCGCACACTGCTTATATGAACTCCAGTTTTCTTATCACATATATACAAGATAAACTGTATCAGTTTTAGAATAATTAATGGCATAGAACAGATTAAGATCAAAGAGTTTATTTCTCTTACCATGCTGTCACAAGCACCTTTGACATCACAGTAGAACTGGTCAATGATTATCGGATTGTCCACTTTTACAAACGTTAGATGTGAGAACTCAACATTTCGAACCTCACCTCTCCCAACCTTATAATTCAATTCGATTCGTAAAAAAACTAGCCAAGTCACATAATTCTTTTTTCTTTTTTTGTTTTTGGATGACCAGAGGTGTCCGGACTAGCTTACATGCACATCAACTAACCCCTCAAGTCCTTGAAATTATCGGTCAAGTAAAAGCTCAAATGACTACCTATATTAGCAACCAAAAAGCTAGAGATTCAAACTCATGACTTCTTAAGTAATACAGCCAAAATCCCTATTGAACCACTCGACCGCTCAGAGAGTTAAGTCACATAATTCGTTGTAGAAATATATATAGATTTTACACTTGAAAATATAGTTGGTTTAATTTCCATCTTATGTTTTATTACATTGCATAATTTCTCCTGATTGAATTTACCTTGATTATTCAGAAGCTTTATCTTATTGATAATCACTATTGATACATGAATGAAAAAGAAATAGGCTATCAAGAATATTATATATAGTGAAAGAATCATACTTGCCAAGTCTTGATCCGGGCTCCATTGGTAGTCTCGTAGAACGAAACATTTCTCACAGTGATGTTTTCTACTTGTACTTCATTTCCATCTCTACCTAAGCTTCCAATGCTACCCACCAATGTAGCAAATTAACAAAATTTGCTCAAAATTCTACATATATATCATTAATACTTGTGGCACTTACCTTATACCATGACCAGGTCCACAATTTACATAGCTGACTTTAATCTTTGAAACATAATCACCAATCGAGATGCAATCATCCCTTGTGTTTTAAAATTTAGAAAAGAGAAAAAGAAAAAAAATAAATAAATAAAGGGGTATTGTTGATTGCAAGAGTAATTTTAAGAAATGAACATTTTACCAGTGCCAATAATCGAGGATTGGACAGATACATTCCGGGAATTTGAAATGTGAATTCCATCAGTGTTGGGGCTTGTTACAGGAGATCGTATCACCAAAGATCTGAAGCTAACATTTTCACTATCAGTTACAAGTATATGGGTTTGAGGACTCCACACAACATAAATTCCGGTCATATGCACATCGCTACAATGTCTAAAACCCACTGCCTGTAAAAAAAACATGGAAAAACTTGCATCAGCTTCGTATAAATCCATGGCTGCAAAAAGATTTTGATACAAAATAATCACTCATTGACTTACTGTAGGTGACAGTGTTGTACAGCCCTGCAAAATATAACAATATATGGAAAAATTAGTGCAGAAAAAAAAAATCTAAAATATTAAGAATGCATGAGTTTGATTTATATAGGTAAAGTAAACTACTGGCCAAGACGTCCTGATATAAATTATATTAGATCCATGAAGACCTCCTTACTAGAGAATTAACGCATATATTTATAATTTATATATATACCTCTATGGGTTTAAGTTTGCATGAATTATCCCACCACCTCTTTCCACTTCCATCAATGAGGCCAAAGCCACTGATATTTAGCACTGAAACGCCATTAAAAACCAGCCATTTTCCCCTCTCAGATGCTTGCCATGCATGAGGATCATCTGAAGCCTTCACTAGTCCTGACAGCTACAGGAACAATACATTAATTTGAGGGTTTTTTTTTTTTTTAATTATCATTAATAATAAAAATCTACTGTTTCTTGCTTACTCGGATGTTGATGTTACTGGATTTGCAAGGGCCAGCGAAGGTCATGGGATAAACCAGAAATGTTTTTCCCTTTGGAATAATCATGGTTGGTGTGCCTTCCATTGCATTGCAGGTTTCGTCCCAAGCTTTCTCAAATGCCTATAATTCAAAACTGTTAAAACCATTTTCAGCTTAGATTAAAAAAAAAGATGAAGATGTCATTACCAAGGAATCATTTGAGTTTCCATCACCATTTGCTCCATAATCTAAAACGTTAAATGTATTCTCAGCATTCACATTCATGAAAAATATTGACACTACTGAGATCAGGCTCAAAATATAGATTCTTCCCAATAAATCCTGCAAAGTGAAAAAAAATAAAAATTAAACTGATGAATGATGCAATAGCAAATTTGAATCCCTCTTGGCTGGCAAGAGCATATTTGAATCCCTTTTGATAATACAGAAAGATTGCTTACCAACATAGCTAAATGAAACGATTGGTGGCAAATATGTTGAATCAATGGTGAAGTTTGTGTTCAAAGAGTGACTTGGCGAGTTAAGCAAGCATTCAATATATATGATAGATGCAGATGGATTCTATTCCTTTTAGCTCTCATCAAACCTTTAAAAACATACCAAATTAAAAATTTTGTTTTTTTCGAGAAAGAGATAGATAGCTATCCAATCATGCTTGCATACATAGCATATCAATTAGAATACATTAATATTTTAATGATTAATATTTTTACTAATTTGTGTTTTTACCTTAAAAACAATGAAGGGTTTACTTCAATTTACCTTATCTTCTTGCATAGCTCATTACACAATCATATGGCATTTTATTAGGAAAGGATAATACTACTCAATTTAAGTAAGAATAATAGAATATCTCAAATTATATATATCCTAAATAATATGACAACTAACATAAGGACTATTTTGCCAAGGCATCATTTTAGTTTCCATACTCCATAATTTTGGCTGAAATGTTAAAAGTCATAGAGATCAACACTCACATTCATGGGAATTAATCAAGATAAAGCACAATATTTTATTCTAGCCAAAAAAGATCCTACACATTGAATACCAACGTTCTGAAAACTGGACCAGACCAGTCGAACACGTCAACCGACATCCTCTCTAGTCCGAATTTGGAATTTTATTGTTCACCCAAATCCCTAATCTTATCGCCGACAAACAAGGGGCTATCGAGTGTCGGTGCTAGAGGGGTTTTGTAGAGCGAAAGCCAATGGTTCAAGAGATGGTGTTGGATTAAATTTTGGATGCTGGAATCGACTAGAAAAATCAGCCCAATACGCAAGTCACAGTTGACAAATGGGAGGCTATCAAGTGTCGGGGTTAGAGCGGTTTCGTAAAGCAGAGGCCAATGGTTCAAGGGGTGGTGTTGGATTAAATTTTGGACGCTGATGTCAGCTGAAAAAATCAACCCAATAAGCAAGTCATGACCGACAAACGAGGGGCTATCAAGTGCCATGGTTAGATGGGTTTTGTAAAGTGAAGGTCGGTGGTTCAAATGGTGGTGTTGGATTGATTTTGTGACGTCGGAATCAACCAAAATTTAGCCGAAAAAATCAACTCAATTGTGGCGGTGTTCGTGAGTCACGACCGATGAACAGGAGACTACCAAGTTCCAGGGTTAGAGAGGTTTTGTAGATTAGAGGACGATGGTTCAGGTGGCCGTGTCAGATTGAATTTTGGCCACCAGAATCAGACGAACTTTAGTCGAAAAAGTCAACACCCAAACAATTCGTAGAGGTGTATTTGCTAGATTCCAAACCTGCAAGGACTAAAGCGTATTTTTAAGGTGTTTTTGTAAGATTTCAAACTTTTTAGAGAGGTCAAAGCCCGATCCAGTTTTCAAAACATTGTTGAATACCATGTGCTTCAAGAATCAAGAATTTCAAATAGAGTACTTATTTAGCCATCTTAATAAATGTGTCATCATCTACATAAAACATCCACCCTATCTCTCACAACTAAACTTATAAATAATTCCTGCAATATCACAATTCTTTCCTTTCTCAAATCTTCTCTCAACTAAGACCTTATGAGCAATTAACAATCCTAATAATACCAACCAACATGAACAAAATTGTTTGACATTTAATCTCGGCGACATCATATCTGAACTGAAACGTTGTGGCTAAATACAGTAGATTTAGAAGTCCAACCATTTGGTGTAATAGACACAGGTTGTCGGGGAGATTATGCCATCAGGTGTACAAAGATTCATCTGTGGACAAACTCCACAAGGAATGGAAGCCAAGGCCCCTATCTTTGGTTCACCTCCACTGCCTCCCTTTTCACCCCCACGGCTTTCCTTATTTACGCATTTATAACAAGTTTTTCCAGTTGGAATACTAGCAAACTCCCCGCTTCCATTACTCTTCAATTCAGTAATCTCATTATCCAAAACCAAAGCCTTCATGATCTCTTCAATTTGCTGATTCGACAAGTCAACTGCAAATACCCCACTCCTTCTAATTAAATCTGAAACTCCCTCCAAAGTAGCAAGCTTCAACCGGAATACATGCTTTACACATTGTTCTCTCACAAGTGTTATAAATTCTGTGTCTAAGCTCCCACCAGCATACCAGGCTCCACCAGAGATCTCCTTCGAGGGTTCAAAATCTGATGCCATGAAGTGTTTCTTTCCCTTGTTTTGAATATTCACGACCTCTTTGATCAAATTCTTGGCTTGGAGTGACTTGAGGGATTTATTAACCATGTTATCAGGCAGGTTGGTCTCCCTTTTCATGTCTCTTGACCACATACCCATATCTTGTTTGCTTCTGATTACGTCATAGAGCAGGCGCTCATGTTCTGTTAGAGGATCAGCAGGTGAATTCAAGTCTGGCCTTTTCCGCTTATTGGATGAAGGCCCTTGTGACCGACTCATTCTGATTCAAAGAATAACAAGCCACCGATGAAGGCCCTCGCAACTGACTTATTCCTGTTCAAAGATTATCATAATAAGTAAACAGCAATAAACTAGGAGCAGTTCAAACATGAATTTTAATGGCTAATGTGGTAACAAATACACACAGTGGACTTGAATATCCTTAAAAGAAAGTCATTTGATGGAGCACAGAAAAAATATCACTTGGTTCAGACCTTACAAGTTAATCTTCCATATTTGCTTGTGAGCCAAGAATACAACAATATCAAAGAAATTGAACTAGTACAATAACTTGCTTTAAATGACCTAGACTTCTGGTTCATTTACTGGCTCCAGAAGTAGCAACACAAAACCACTTATTTAATTTTCATTTAGTTTTTTCCTCCCAGCAACCCAAAAGCACAGAAAGGCACAAGAAAATCTAGAGACCGAGTAAAATTCTACATTTAAACCCACTTAGAGAAGAAGACTCAAAACAGACTAAAACAAAGATATAACAATACCAAACTTTTCACAGTATGACCTACAAATCTTCCTTATCAAATACACAGAAATCCAAGTAGTGGTTTAACAATTAGACTATAAAACACAACGAAAAGAATAGATTTTAGTTTCAAACAATTACTAATTGATAAGTTAGAAAATATGGGAAAAGAAAAGTAAAATAAAACTTAAAATATAGACATCTAATGTTATATGGCCAAAGCAACATAAAAGAAAATGAGAAAATACAAACTGTGATGAAAACATTTCATTTCCATGTCAAATTTATAGCAAACAATGCAAACAGAAGTTATTGAATTTAATCGCAAATCCACATCTTCATTTGTAAGCCGCTTCATTACAACAAGCTTATTGCAGGGATTGGCCATAAGCTTAACAAGAACAAGTTTTCTTAGGGTTAATCTAAAGGTTTCGAAAATGAATTCTATCCAACAAGAAGATTGGCCGGTGATTGATAGCAATGGTGTTTGCCTCAAAATGAAACAAACCCATATAACAAAATCACCATATTATAATCTTCGCTGAGGAATTTTATCAAACAGGAAGAAGCCAATAAAATAAATTAAACACAAAAAGCAGTTATTCAACCACCGTCTTGATCAGACATTCATACCCATTAAACAAATTTAAGAACCCAACAACATAAACACATCAAAGTCAAATTCCATAAACTTAAACCATATCACCAAGTACCGAAAAAGAAGCAAAAGCTATATTTGTTATATCAAGATGGATATTAAAAAAAAAAAAAAAGCGAATAATTTTACAGAAAAGAGATCAAAGCTCACTCACCATATCTGGAATGAAAAGGCCAATGCACGAAATCGGAGCTCTGCTAAAACAGATGGAACCAATGCCAAATAGGCGACGTTCCTCAACAGAAGGGTTTTGGAGGGTTTTATTTCTACCCGGCTCTCTGTTGTTTCCGTCACTGTAGAGTGACGAGCTTCCTTTATTTATTTTTTTTTAATTTTATTTTTTACAGTAAAATCCCAAATGAAATCGAAGAATTCTCATGCCGGTAATGTAAAACAGATTTAACTGCCGTAAATGCAACACTTTTTGAATTTGTTTGATTTTTCACATCTGTACTTGTGAAAATTCTTAAATACAGATCCAAAATTTAAACTTAAATTTTTAAGAAAACAAATTAAATTCCTTGAATAAAAACCCTAAAAGATAAAACTCATGTTCTTCTGCATATTAATTCGAGTTATCATAACTTAAATTTTTCTGGAACCCATGATTTGAATGCCTCGATTCTTTAACTTAGTTATTCAGTCTCCACATTCACTTCTAAGATACAAGTCACATAAATAGCAAAGAGGGGTAGAACAAAAATCCCATTTATAATTGGCGGGTGACTGGTCTACAGAGTCATCTATTATGTTTAATTTATCCGATCAATTTCAACTATTCTTTGGGTCCGTCGTACATGGATAGGAAAAATGGTTCAAGGCCACGTCATTGCGCATTTGCTCAAGGTGGAAGTATCTCCTTGAACTTCCAGCTTTCAGTCCTTCGAAGTTATAACGAGCAGTCCCAGTGCCCCAATGAGAATATACTGCAAGCAAGAACAGAAAAAATATTTATCAAAATGAGGTTCATACAACAAAATAACTCGTATCCACCGATCTTATAGATTTATAAAATTTTAATAGAAGTTCATGAACATTTAGCTTAGTACTTAGATGAAGTTGGCACGAGGGCACAAAATGCTAATTACAGTAAAAACAGAAATATTCCTGGACTGTGTGCTCGTGTTTATTAGCCGTTGAAATTGAAAATTAAACTTCCTGTTTCCAATGACAATACTGTGGTGAACTAGCTGAAAGCCTGAAACAGAATATTTCGGAAAAATCGTACCTTGATAATAGGCTTTTCAGTCATGATAATAGTCACCCATCCAACATAAGGCAAGAACCTGCAAATCAGATAAGGTAAGCTGTAAGCAATATGATGGCTTATTTCATATATTTTGAGAAATAAGACAGCAACTTCTTTTCCTTAAACATTCCAATCCATTAAGTGAACATGGCCTAAGAGTATACAAAGACTAAAATGGCATCTAATAATGGAGGAAAATCAATCAGAAAAGAAGAAACCTGAAGAATGGTGATTCTTTCATTCTATATTTCACACAAACATTATGTATATCTTTCCTATTTAGAATATAATGATGTAACCTGTAATTGCCATCAATTTCCCCCAGCCAAATGAATCTTTAATTGAAAGCAGGTTCCAGCACTCCTTAGAGGCCAAACAAGACATCAAGCTAGGATTACAACTAATCTAGGAACCCAAGATCTCTAGTTCCCTCTATCTTCCAACTGACTAAATCAACTATTAATTCAAGGGAGTTAAAATAATATGCATAGAGAGGAAACTAGATCTATTAAAGTGAGCACAAACCATGCACTTCAAGAATCAAGGTTTTTAATGTCGCATCACTCTCCATACCTCATTAATAGCACACAAATCCACTCCATGACAATCACCACAGCGAACCAAATTGGTGGGTTAACCTATCCTATTGTTGCAGTTCAAGTCAACCTATGGCCTTAAACACCAGCGCAATTGACAAACTGCTAACGAAAAAATAAGCTTGCAAAAACATAAGAAAAATATAGAAGACAATTGAACAATCCTCTAAAGCCTTTTTTCTCCTCTAACAATGAGAAATGATTCACAATGAAGGACCAAGGTGATTAAAAAAAGGTCAGGAAGACGATGTAGGGAATGAATGAGTCGCTTCCAATAATATTTAGATAATAACCAAAATGTTTTTCTAACTTTGGGCCACCAAATGTTAATCAAGCCTTTTTCTGCAGTCCAATATGAAAATGCACTATACCATCACATTCTATGATACATTCTCCTAATTAGAGCATAGAAAAAGACAACTTAGACCATAATTAAAATGCGAAATAAATATACACTGTTCACAACTCTTTCTGTGTGCATGTCATACACTAAAAACAGTACATGCTATTGTTTTTTAACCTGGCCATTCAAGTGCTCAATTCTCTGCAATATCCAAGTATTCCAGAAAAAGGAAGGATAATACTAGAAATGAGAGATTTTACCCCACAGCTCTGCCCATAATATGGTGCCGTTGAAGCCAAAGCTGACCTTGAGCATACAAAAGCCTATCATCCCCATAATTGTTATCTCCTGTTAAAGTAAATTGAAAAGGAAGAACATTATATACTGAATAACACAACCTTGTAAATTAAAAGAACTAAACATTTATTTCAAGAAGATGTCACCTTTTGTGAGGACATCAACTTCTCCATCTTGCCGTTCATGAACCTGCATTATAATTAAAAAATAAGATTTACTAACACAAGTTCACTTTAAATAATAACGGGGAAAAAGTGAAAAGGCCTTTCGAGCTTATGTTCAGATGGATGAAACTTTATTTAGCAGAAGAGCAGAATCTCAGTCCATATGAAGTAATTGAGCATATCAAGACTGGGATCCTATAGAACTATTAGAGCCATGAAAGTGAAAAAGATCAGGGTATCTACCACCATATCCCAACATTGAGATCAATGAGAATGTATTAATCATGATTATGGCCTCAATGATTTGACGAGTGCATCAAAAAAGGTGAAGAACAAAACAACATTCCAGAATAGTGGCAAACTATGGCTATGGGGAAGATCTCATGCTCTATGCAATAAATCATATTTAGGAATAGCCATATCCAATAAAATCAGGAGAAATGTAATGGATTCAGTTAACTTGGTGGAAAAGTTATGATTTTTGAGCCTTGTAAATCATCTCCCAGGAGCATTTTCAAGAAATATACGGATCCATGAAATATAGAACTTTCAAAAAAAAAAAATAGAACAAGGATACAAAATCGACGATATCATATATACCCTCAGCCCTTAAAAAAACGGAAAAAGAGAAGAAAAGAGGTCTTCAGCTACTAAACCAGACGGATTAAATTATTAGCATGCATCCACACCAGCGCAGAAGTCATAATGAACAGTATACAAACCAAGTCAATATCAGTAACCATATGCAGTATAAAGTCAGGAAACATTTACCTTAATCACACGATGGACAATTGGAATTTCCCGACCCTGAAATAAGTAGAACAAGCCTTTCAAAAATCATGAATAATAATTGAAAAGAAATTTAACAAGATAAAGAAATAGAAAGACATATAAAGATCAAAGGTAAAAAGGCACTTACATCAACATTAAAAACAACAATCTCTCCAGCGCGAATAGGATCTTTACTCATATGTAAGAACAAAATATCACCCTGTAAACCATTTGGCAGCAGTTAGTTAAGCAACTTGAGAAATCATGTAGCCACATGAAAATGAGAATATAAATTCTTATGACATTAGAAATAACCAAACATGTGAAATATAGATATAGGAACCCAAAGGTAAAACCTGCAGAAGATTTATGTCTTATCTTGTATTCTTGATAATTTAGAAGGGTACACACCTTTCCCCTTTGCTTACAGAAGAAGTTTTATAGATATAATAATAAATCCACACCTAAATTTGCAACACGCTAAAAACTCCATAACTCTCATATAACTTTATGCAAAACATAAATACATTTAGAAAGTAAATTGACATACCCTCTTGAAGCCAGGTTCCATGCTTCCAGAAAGAACAACAACAACAGGAGATTCACTTCCAGTGATGCACATCAGTCCCTTCCAAATTATTAGTGCAGATGTAACAATCATACCTGAGACAAATGCAGACCATCACATAAACAAATATTTTAACCAGACTGCAGCATACATCACAACCTTTTACAAATACAGCCTTCTATTACCAGTTAAACAACTGCACCATAATCGCCCTTAAAGCTTATAATCCAGTCACATTTGGCAAAAGAAGTTTCTCAATTTGTGAGCATAGTGGCTAAAAAGAAACTATATATTTAAGAAAACATTCGACAAATAACAAAACATTTGAGCATATGCCACAATCTCAATTTGTTACCTATGCCAAGTTGTTCAAAATCAGAACTGTAGAAATGGATATAAATATTCTCACAAAACCTCATAAACCCGCATGTCAAAAGACCTTACTAACCCATGGCTTTACAAAAGTGGTGCCCCTCTAAAAATTAAATGAAAGAAACGATCTTTAACACCTTTCACACAGGAAATTGGCTAAAAAACCATAAATTTAATCAACACTCCATAACTAAAACAAAAAAGAAAACTGTAGCTCATTCTATTGCGATTAATTTCCCAAGTGGGAAATCAAAGATTCAAAATTCACACATTAAACACCCAATTAAGAAACAATTTTTAATCTCACAAACCCACTTATCTAAAATTCCAATCCCGAAAAAGAAAATCTCAAATTTCATTATTTTCTCGTCAATTTTGCATACAGAAAAATATAACAGACAGTATTCTTACTAGCATGCAACTACAATAGTTTTGAAGCATTAAAAAAAAAGAACGAAAAAAATGAAGGAAAAAAGGAGAAAGAGACGAACCGAGACTGACGGCCTGAGTGAGGAACTGGCGGATCTGCATTGACCTGATGGACTCTATGCTGTCTCCGATCCACCCCATCTCTTTCTTTCTTTCTTCTTCTCTCTGGAGTTTGGTTTCGGTTTTGGACTTTTGGTGCGTTGGAGTATGAATTTTCACGACTTTGCTATGTTATTATTGCTTTCCCAAATTTAGATGTTTTACCTTTTAAAGATGGGGTAATAATTTTACCTCCCCTGAGGTTTGTAGAAATATTAATTTTACCTCTATGTTTTTGACGATTTTCGCTGACCTCCCCACGGTTAATGACGGTAGTTAGATTTGAAGGCAGACATATTTTGATTGTAAAAATAAAATAAAAATTCCTCTTCTCAAGTCATCCTTACCTCTTAATTGCACCTCCAACTCCGATGTCTATTCAAATCCAAAACAAAACTAATTTTTAATCAAAATATTCCAAAAACAACAAAATTACAAAATCACATCCAAAAAAAAAGAAAAAAACCATATAAAAATCAAAATTATTTCAAGCTAAATCCAGGAAAATCTAATAACCAACATAGTCTCACTTAATCACCATAGGTGACCTAATGGTAACAAAGTAAAAAGAGGTTTTATAAACTCTTGAGTTCGAGTCCCTCCAAGCACTAATAGAGTGGCTACTAAAGCTCTTACCCAGCTGACAGTTCTAAGGCCTCGAGGGAGGTGGTTGTTAAGACTCTTACACGACCACCAGGTCTAGAGTCTCAGTGGATTAGTTGAAATGTGCGCAAACTGACCTAGACACACCCCGATGATTAAAAAAAAAAAAAAAAAAAAAAAAAACAGTCTCACTCTCATTCTCGTGAGTTACTATTAAAGTCACTATATGATTCACACCCCATAAGTTACGTTAACATTGACAAATCTTAATAAGGTTACATGTAAGCCGTCATAAGACCTTACAAAGTCAAAATAATAAAATCGAGATAATAATTGGGTTTAGCATAGTCAATTGTTGCCTAGGTCTAGCACAAGCTAGCATAACGACTACACTTCAAAATGTCAATTTCACCTTTCTAAAACAAATTAAAGGCTTTTTCATTTTTGCACAAACTTTCTTTAATCAAATTCAAGTATGTTGATGCGTGATTTTAACACCAACAACTTATACGTGTAAAGTGCTAAGATGTTCTTAGAAATTACACGTGAATGATTGTGAGAGAGTTAATCAATATAATCGAATACAAAGACTGAATAATAAATGAGAGAGATGATTTTAAAGTGGTTCGAATACTTAAAGCGAATCCTACGCCCATTGTTTCTTTTATATATAAGAGATTAAGAGGTTATGTATAGCGACCAGTGAGCAAAGTTACAATAACTGAGTATTTAGAGAGAATATCGAGTCAATCTCTTTCTCGTAGGTTATCTTTGCTTTGAAAATAAAGATTATAATCAGAATAAGGGTTCAGGATCAGAAGAATCCCTAACATGAGAGGGGGAGTCATCTATTTATAATAGAGGAATTCAAGGTGATAATTACAAATTTGCAAGTGGGTAGGTGCCATGCAAGTCCTTCCTTGCCTTGCATTGGTTGATAACATAAGGAAAATATCCTCAAATTATCTAGGTCTTGGACAAGTGTGCGGTCCTTAGTCCCTCATAGACAAAACTTGAATCTGATAAGTTGATGACAGACGTATTCTTTTTGTCTTGGGTCGACATGGCAACACCTGGATGGCACAAACCTTCATGAACTCTGATTGGTGCTTGCTGACGTAAGTTTATGTCAGCCCTGATTTTTTATACATAGTAGAAGCTGCCCAGTTCTTAAGGTTCAAGAATTGAATCTTGAGAACTTCATGATTATGTCACGATCTGATTTGTCTCGAGGAGTGTTTGCCCCAACTAACAGTTGAGAACAGCCACATTGTTACAAACGACATAAGGATGATGGCTTGACTCGACCAGCGAATTGTGTGTAGATCGTGACATGGGTTTCGAGAACTACACAAGCGACCTAATGTGATCATTCACAAAGGTCTAGCGACCTGAGCCAGATCTTGATCAGTGCTATGAAAATATGTTTCAAACTCTACCTGTCATTTATGACCTAAAAACACTTAGAACACTGCGCTATTGAAAACTAAGAATCATCTCGGTCAATGTTCGAGTTTGACATGTGAAAAAAAATGTCTTATTCGAACAACCTCCTCATATGTTATCTGTTGTGCTTAACAGCTGTCTTGGTCAATAAAATAAGCTTTATCTGACAAACGTGTCTCTGCGCAATAAGTGTCAACCATGAGCATTAAATGCAAGTCATGCTGAAATGGCATTCCCTTTTGAAGCATTAAATGCGAATGAGGGCGCATTTAATGTAGAGGAGACAATCACATCGGCGCTTGGCAATTTCAATAAGGAGAAACACTGATTGATCTTCACAAAGCGTGAAGGCCACTCTTTGCATAGATTAGTGACACATGGTCACAATCAATGGCTGGAAACGCGTTCCTGCCCAAACATCGCTTACAAAAGAATCCAAGCGTCGTCTTCCACCTTATAAAACCCAAAGTTCATTCTAAGTTTTTCACATAACTCAATTTTTAGAGAGAAAAACAACATTTTCGCACTCAAGAAAATCAATTCATCCTCTTCTTGGTTGATGTGCACTCAACACTACGATAGAGCAACCGTTCCCAACAATCAAGAGGTAAAGAAATTTCTCCTCTTTTTCATTTCTGTTAAAAAGATTAGTTTTTATAGTAATGGCGGGCATGGACGTTTGATAGGCTTAGATGATGAACATTCTTGGGTAGTATTTGAAAAGAAACACTTTAAGAGCTGAGACTTAGGACATAGATCTTTAGAAATCATTCTTTAGAATTTTGAGGGTTTTTAGGGTTTTGGCGGCTATGGAAGAGAAATCGGGGTTCTTTTACTAATCTAAGTCGTTGTACGAGGTAACTTATACAAAGTTTAAGTCACCCCTACATGTCGCACCTTTACAGACTCTAAGGGCAATGGATACCCCTGAGGCGAGAACAACGGGAGAGGGAAGCTCGCAACCACCGGGCACCTCGGTGGGTCCTGAAAAGGTGATACGATTAACAGTTACGAAGGACAAAATTCAAAGAGCAATAAACTAGTACACGATCAACGTAAACGTGTTCCAACACAAGTCGCACACTGCTCAAGATCCTCCCTAGGGAATTGTCGCGATCTCAGAAGCGATCTTCAAATGTGGAGTAAGGATACCACTTCACCCTTACATCAAGTCGATTCTCGACCACTTCCAAGTCACGTCATTCTAGTTGACGCCAAATGCATATATGATAGTGGTCGCTATGTATATTGCATTTGGCAAACACAACCTCGGCGAGCCAACAGCAGAGGAACCCAGTTGCGCCTATTACTTAAAGAAGAGTAAAGACAAGGATTCGTACTACCTCTCCCAACGATCACCAATCGAGAGAGGGATATTTGGTTACCCCAACAATGTAAGGGCTTATGAAACGAAGTATTTTTTTTTCTTCGAGTACGATGGATTCTGTAAATTTAAGAAACCGATTAGGTTTTCCTTTTAATTTCCAAATCGCTCATCTTTTAACTTTAACTTTTCTTTAATATATTAGGCTAACGAACCTTTTACTTTCTTGCAGGAAACAAAACGACCAAATTATCGACATTAGTTAATTGCAGCCACCAATGTTCTGAAAACCGGACCAGACCAGGATTTCGGACATATATCTGGTTCAATAAAAGATAAAATCTGGAATTTAACAATAAACCGCTTTAAACTGTTATTGGACCAGCGTAACAGTATCAGACCGCCGATCCAAACCGTCCCAAATGAAAAACCGGTTCACTAAAAAAGCCCTAAATCAAATCTTAATTTCATTCTCCTTTCCTTCAGTCATCTACAAATATGTGTTTTTCATTATTCACCACCCTTTCTTCTTTTCTTCATTTCTTCTTCTTCTTTTTCTTCTTCACCACCCCTTCCCTCATGTGGCCTCCCACCTCCACCCTCACCTCCTCACCGTCGTACCCACTCTCACTGTTTTGGCCACCCGTTATGTATTCAATCTACCTTCTTCTGGCCCCATTGTTTACATCCATCACCACCAAGAGATCTGTGGGTTCTCTAGTTTAAACATTTAGTTGTGTTTCATTTGGCTTGGTTTTGGAGATATGTGGGGAAGAGAAGTGAAGGGGTAATTGGGTTTTGGAGATCTATTATAGATCTGTGGCTGGATTGTTTTTTGGTGAGAAAAAAGAAATAAGGGGAGGGGAAGGGTGGTGATGGTAATGGTGAGAGACAAGTGGTGAAGAAGATGAAGAAAAAAATAATGGTGTGGTTGGGTTGTTTTTTGGTGAGAAAAAAGAAACAAGGGGAAGGGAGGGGGCGGTGATGGTGATGGTGATGGTGATGGTGAGGGACAGGTGGTGAAGATGGTGAAGAAATAAAGAAAAAAAAAAAAAGAGATAATGTGTGGCTGAGATTTTTTTTGGTGAGAAGAAAGAAATAAAGGGACAGGAGTGGGGGTCGTGATGCTGTTGAGGGACAGGTGAAGATTCAAGAAGATGAAGAAATAAAGAAGATTCAAGAAGACGGAGAAATTAAAAATAAAATGACGGTGAGAGATAAGGATGGACGCACCGATCAGATCTGCCAGTTTGACCGGTCCGACCGCTCAAACCGTGACCCAATCGCTTGACCGAGTCACCTGCCGATCTAGTTTTCTGAACATTGGCAGCCGTATCGAAGCATTTGTTCCATTACCCGATTAGAGTTGCGACGTAAGGCTGCTCGTGACTATTGCCAACCTTCAGAAATATGGGTTTTCAGTCCTGACACATATCTAGACAATTCAGCTCGTAAGTATTTCTTTCACAGAAAAACTCTAAATCTTTTTTAACAAAAGAATACTCTTTTTGCTGAGATGTCTATGGCACCGAAGGTTGCAAAGACGATGAAGAAGCCTATGGGGTTCACATTCCCTAGGATTAATCCAACTGAACTAGCTGGAGCGACCTTCAGTGATATCCCTGTAAGAGGGATACAAATTGGTGTCAAAAGGCAACCACCCGTTGAGAGATGTGAAGAAGTTCCCCGGCCTACTACTATTCATCCACCGAGGAAGAAAACCACAGCCCTGAAGACAAAGAAGAGAAAGACAATACCCACCAAAGAGGAAACTGAATCTGAATTAGAAGACTTTGGGATATTGCCGATAGGTTACAGCTCTATCAACTCTTTTCTGCGAGGATGACCTCAAGGAACTCTCCCAGGACCTCGACTGCCCCTGGGAACTTGTAAGGGAAACAAGGAGCGACCACGACTGCTCAGGGGGAAGCAATCCAGAATAGATCAAAAGGGTTCCTACCATAACGAGACTTGACCTATCTGTGTTGGATCTTTTAGGGCAACTACCAGACCATTTACAGCTGGTGGTTTACACCCTTTTTGGAATGCCAACTTGCCAAAACCTTTGACAGATACGTGGCCTGTCAACCTTCTGACCTGGTGGCCACTGTACTTCAGATGCAAATTCAGGTAAGATGACTTGTTCTCTTTGAGAACTGTTTCATATAAGTCGATGCTTTAGTTATTTAAGAAAAAACTAACTCTTTGTTCCTTTTCATGCTGTCTTTGATCGCCTTAAATGTGGCTCACAACAAGATGAAGATCAGTTCTATTGGCAAGCTCCATGAGATGATAGAGGAAATTGTCGAACTAAAGCAAGATCTTGCGGCTTTAGACGAAGAGGCAAAGGCTGCTCACATTCAGGCGAATGTATATCTGACTGAAAGGAATTATGCTCTGCAAGCAGCAGACTTTCAGAAGATTGAACTTGAAAAGAAGGATAACGACAATAAAGAGCTCCAACGAATAGTAGCGAGGCTCACTAAAGAGTTTGGCCAAAGAGAAAATGAGCTGCAAGTGAGCTCAAAGCGGGAAAAAAATAGCAGAAAAGGCCTCGAGCTGAGTTATGGGAGAACTCAAAGAAAGAGAAGAGGGCATTGTAGACAGATCTTGAATAGGCTCACGGACGAATCACTTCGCTGACCGAGCAGATGAAGCAATAGAACCTCAAAATAGAGAGGAATGCTACTCACTGGGCGCTACAAGCTATTTATAGTTTGTAGCTGAACAATCCTAACATGGATATCTCCGACCTCCTTGAGGAATACCACGTTGCTTTTGTTTCTATGGTTGCAGTTGAAGAGCAAGAAGAACAAGAGCCTACCCTAGAGGACAATCAGCAAGAAACAGATGTCCCTGAGAACTAAGTAAATGACCTAGAAGTCGGTGATCAACCGAACAACCCAAAGGTCGTGATGACTAAAGTTAGGGATCTTGGTAATCAAAACCAATTATTGTTCTCTCCTCTACTCGAATAGAGTCTTTTGTACAATCTTTTTTATGTAGCTTTAGGTCATCCTTTGTAAACATTTTTGAAATATATAAAAGAACTTCTGACCACTTGTGATAGTTCTTTTATAACTTAAATACTTCACAAAACAAATATAGCATATCTAATCAAAAAACTTGTAAAATGTTGTAAACAACAAGATTATTTAAAACTTGAGATTACCAAGATTATTTAAAACTTAAGATTACGACACAAGTGATTCTTTGGAAAGAATTGGGATAATCTTATTTACAATAATTACAACAATGAAAAATTTACAAGTAAAAAAATTGATCAAGCTATAAATGAGTTCGGAATTAATGATAATAAGGGTGAAGATGTTCAGCATTCCAAGCTCGCGGTACTTTAGAACCATTAAGTTTTTTGAGATGATACGTTTCAGGTCATACCACCTTAGCGACACAATATAGGTCTTCCTAGTTAGGTCTCAATACCCCCGCGCTTGGTTCTCTTGTACCGAAAAGGACTTGTTTTAACACCAGGTCGCCAACCTGGAAGTCTCTTCTTCTGACTTTAGAGTCAAAGAATCTTTTTGCCCGCTGCTGGTAGAAAGCTATCCGTAACTGAGCCTTGTCGCGGTGTTTTTCAACTAAGTCCAGATTTGCATGCAAGAGTGCTTCATTGTCTGTTTCATTGTAGAATTCTCTCCGAAGAGAACCAGCTCCTACTTCCACTGGAACCATTATCTGCAACTATATGCCACCAAGAAGGTGTTTCTAAAGTAGAGGTTCTTGGAGTTGTTCTATATGCCCATAGAACTTCTAGGAGATCATTAGCCCAATTGCCCTTGGCTACGCCAAGCTTGGCCTTCAATGTGTGTTTGATAGTCTTGTTGACAGCTTCAACTTAACCATTAGCTTGCAATCTCGTTACTAAGGAAAATTTCTTATGAATCCCCAGCTCTTCACAAAACTGCTTGAATTTCTTATTATCGAACTGTTTCCCATTATCAGAGATGAGTGTATGAGAAATTCCATAGTGGCACACTATATTCTTGAAGGCAAAGTCTTTGAGCTTCTTTATAGTGATTGCAGCCAAAGGCTCTGCTTCGGCCCACTTAGTGAAATAATCCACTACGACCAATGCATATTTGACGACTCCTTTATCGGTTGGCATGGGTCCGATGAGATCAATTCCCTATATAAAGAATGGCTAAGGACTGGTCATTGTCGTTAACTGGTGGGAAAGAGCTCGCAAGATGTTAACGAATCTGTAGCACTTATCACACTTCTTCACAAAGTTGAAGGCATCTTCATGAAGTAGAGGCCAACAATATCCCTAACGGATAATCTTATTAGCGAGAGATCATGCAACAGAGTGATTACCACAGATCCCTTCATGTATCTCTCTCACGATATAGTCTGTTTCATCATCTGTTACACATCGGATGAGGGAAGTGCTAAACCCTCGTTTATACAACTGATCTCCGATGAAAGTATAACGAGCAGCTCTAGTTCACAGGAGTCTTGCCTTAGTCTTGCCATTAGAAAGAACCTCATCTCTAAGATACTGAATAATAGGAGTCATCTAGGAAACGAACTTAGTTGCGGCTATGACTTGAGCAGGTGAGCTGATGCTGGGAACTTCAATGTACTTGATTGGAATACTATCCAGAGCATCAAAGTCCAGCAATGAGATTATCTTTGCCAAAGCATCCGTGATAGAATTACTATCTGTCGAGATTTGCCTAATTGTATAATGCTTGAAGAGCTCAAGTACGGTCTTGGCTTTTTTCAAGTAACTGATCATATTCTCTTCTTTGGCTTGATACTCTCCCAAAATCTGGTTAACAATCAGCTAGGAGTCGCTATTGATGTCGATCATATCTGAACCCATTTCTCTTGCTAGTCTTAGACCAGCAAATATCGTTTCATATTCAGTTTCATTATTCATAGCTTTGAATCCAAACCTAAGGATTTCATAAATGCGAGTCCCCTCAAAGTAATTGAGCAGAAGACCAACTCTAGCTCTTCTCCTGTTAGAAGACCCATCAACATAGAGACTCTAAATTGACAAGTTCCAAATGGTTTCCTAGACAACTTCACTAGCTGGCTATTCGGATTCTCGATCAGGCTGATAAGAGAACTCCAAAATGAAATCAACAACAACCTGCCATTTGACTGATGTTTTCAATCTATAATGCAAATCGAATTGACTTAGCTCTATAGCCTACTTAAGCAACTTACCTAAAGCCTTCGGCTTCTGAAAAACCTGCCTAAGTGGGTTATTGGTTAATATATGAATGGAGTGGGCATGGAAGTAAAGTCGTAGCTTCCTGGAAGCGATCAGAAAGGCATAAGCTAATCGTTTCATCTTTGGATACCATGTTTCGGCATCCAGTAGTCATTTGATTGTGTAATACACTGGCCACTGAATTCCGCCCTCTTCCCGAATAAGAGCTGCACTAACTGCATACTGAAAAACGAACAAGTAAAGAAATAAGATTTCCTTGGGAAGAGGTTTGGACAGAATAGGTGGTTTTTTTAGATGCTCTTTTATACTCTGGAAGGCTTGCTCACATTCTGGAGTCCATTTAAATCTCTTGTTGCCCCTGAGTATATTGAAGAACTAATAAACAATGATTTGTTTCTCTCGATATGAAACGACTAAGTGTCGCTATTCTCCCATTCAAGCTTTGAACTTGCTTTTGATTAGTGGGACTTTTCATATCTAGGAGAGCTTGGATCTTCTCGAGGTTGACTTTAATTTCCTGATGGTTAACCAGATACCCTAGGAATTTTCTTGAGGATACTTTGAATGAACACTTAAGAGGATTAAGTTTCATTCTATACCTTCGGAGTATATCAAACATTTTCGTGAGGTTAGCTATATGATCCAAAGCGACATGCGACTTGACCAGCATGTCAACGACATAGACCTCCATTGATTTCCGAATCTACTAGAAAAACATACGGTTAACCAAACACTGGTAGGTCACCCCAGTGTTTTTCAAATAAAAGGGCATGACTTTATAATAGTACAACACATGATCTATAATGAACGAGTTATGCTCCTCGTCGGACGTGTATATCGGGATTTGATTATATCTAGAGTAGGCATCCATGAAGCTTAACAGCTCGTGCCCGTAATTTGCATCAACGAGCTGATCAATTCTAGACAAAGAGAAACTGTCCTTTGGACAAACTTTGTTGAGATTTGTGAAATCAACACAAGTTCACCAGTTGTCATTGGGTTTCTTCACCAAAATAGGATTAACAAACCAACTTGGGTAATGAGCCTCCGAAATGAACCTGATTGAGAAGAGCTTATCCACTCAACCTTAAAAGCAGCATAACGCTCTGGGTCTATGGCTCTTCTTTTCTAGCAAACTAGCTTGACCTCACTATCGATGTTGAGTGCATGACATATTACATTCAGTCTGATCCTGACCATGGCAACATGAGTCCATCCAAAAATATCTATATTCTACATGAGGAAGCTCGTTAGATCGTTGGCGAGCTGGGGACTGAGATTGCTTCTGATTCTCAACACACGAGTCGACTCATTTTGGTCGATTGATACCTCAAATAGAGACTCAATAGGCCCACTATGGAAATACTCCTCTTGAACACGAGGATCCATGTTGTCTTCCACTAGACCTAGTTGTGGTTCGATCTTGTTGATCGCCATAGCCTGCTCGAGAACGTCCATTGGCTTTCCTTTCACTTTGCATGCCATCTACACTACTCTTATATAGCAATCGTGAGATTCACGTTGAGACCTCTTGACTTCCCACACCCTATCGAAGTGGAAAATTTTATCTTCAAATGATCGATGGAGGTGACAGCTTTGAAGGTCTGGAGTAGAGGTCGTCCTAATATGCCATTAAAAGCAGACGGACAATCTACTACTAGAAATTATGTCATCTTGGTCACTTCGTGGGTCTCACCCAAAGTGATGGGGAAGTGAAATTATTCTCTTAGGAATTAAATGATCCCTAGTAAAGCCATAGAGGGGGATAGAGGCAGGCTTCAGATCTATCTCTTCCAATTACATTTCCTTTAATGCTCATTGAAACAAGATGTTCACAACACTCCTATTATCCACCAACATTCTGTGGACCTCGCACCGACCTATTTTAGCCGCAATGACAAGTGCATCCTCATAAGGGTGATGCAATTGCACTGCGTCTTTCTCTAAAAAGATAATTCCTTCTCTCTACGCACCTTAGCAGGTTGCGACGTCGTATTTAATACACTCACGGGATCATGATGAGCTGTTCGAGCGTACTTCTCTTGAGCACCTCGAGAATTCTCAGCGAGGTGCGGTCCTCCAAATATAATCCCTATGAAATGGAAACCCTTGCGACCAAGGTGCTTCTTCTCGTCGTCCTCTTGATCCTTCTCCTGAATGGGAGTTGGACCATCAACATACTCCTTGAAGTGCCTTTTTTTAATGAAGTCTTCAATAGCCTGCTTAAGAGCTTAGTATTCATTGGTATAGTGCCCATTATCCTAAGGATAATGACAATATTTTTTATTGTTTCTTATAGAAGGGAGATTTTTCATGGGCTTTAGCTCTCCAAGCAAATTAGCTTCTTCTGATTTATCTAGGATAGTTGATATTGATGTATCAATGGAGTATACTGATTCTTGTCGCAATCACGACGAGGGACTTGGGTATAAGATTTCTTGGGCTCGAATCATTGTTTCTTTCCCTTTCTTTGATCGTCATTAGCCTACTTGTGATTAGGCCTTCTACTGTCCTCTCCCCAGTTTTTCTCCCTCCGATTAGGAGTGTTGGACGAAGGACTAGGGTCGTGGCGATTCAAAGCAACCACTGAATTTTTAATTCTAAGATATTTCTCAGTGAGGTTGTAGAAGCGAGTGAGGGAAACATCGTCCTCAGATTGTAGTTTCTTTCGCAGGTTGGTTTGCGGGCGAACTCTCCCAATAATAAGAGTTCGAACTAAATCTTCAGGTGTATTAGCCACTTTATTCAGCTCCCTATGGAACCTGTCAATATAGGACTAGAGGGATTCGTTCCTCTCCTGTTATATGTTATCGAGATAGCTCAACGACATTGAAAATTTCCTATTAGCCTGGAAGTGTCTAAAAAATAACGAACTCATCTGCTGCCACGAGTTGATATGTAATATCCCGGCCCACCGTCGGTCTAACATAGTCAAGATATTGTTCGCTATGGCAACTTGGGTGGTCCGACTCCGAAGCCCAACCCTTCACGGTTTTGTTTTCAGGCCCAAGAAGTCTTGCTCAAGCCCAAAACGCATCTTGACTATTGGGGGGTTCCCTTAGTATTTAACTAGCTTAGGCATCTCCTCTCTAAGCGATGTGGGATGTCTCATGATAGATTCTAGTGGAAGCAATCTAAACCAGAGCTTAGTATGGGCAGGTAGATTCACTACTAAGTAGCGATATTTCGCAAAATTGGAAACTTGGTGAAGCTCCATGAGGCCATTAAACTCATAAAGATGATCTTACAAATCAAAATTCCCATCGAATGCTCACATATTGGGCATTCTAAGTCTTGACAGGAGAGAGAAAGTCAAAACTACTGGAGAAAAGGGAGACATCTTAGCAACCTGCCTCGCTCATTCTGCTAAGCTCTAAGCTGATCCAAAGCTCGCTGTAACTCCTTAATATGAGAAAGCGAAGCCACCTGAGGATTACTTTCTGCAATGTAGGTTTGCTCCCCATGATTGCAATTAAGGAAATACCATAGATCAGAACCTTCCACGCCTCGGTCAGAGCCTTCGGCATACCTTGGCACATGCTGGCTGGAGCCATGTAAAGGTATTGAATGGCTTCGGGAGTTATCCCAACCTCTGTGGTGGTTAGAACCGACCCGCGTATGATGGGTATTTCCCTCGCAATGATTGTCGGAACCATCATTCCGACAATGATGGGAATCTCCATGCCATGCACTCTTGTGGGGATGTCCATGCGATGTGGCGTGAGATGACTCATGATGTGACATACCACCAAGTCGCAAAGCTACAGGTATTCTACCTGCTTCACGACTAGTATTCACTGGCTCTTTTGAGCCTTTTGGCCCATCGTCAGCCACCTGCTTTCCCTTGTCCTTACACGCTGTAGTGCGCATGATATGAGCTTTTGCCCCTTTCCACACTTTAGCGCTACCTACAGGCGTTTTTGGAGGTGGTACCGCCTTGTCAGAATTGGGCACAACCTAATCCAAATGATCTAACTTTCGGTTAACCGTTTAGAGAGTATTGTTGAACATTTTCAGATAATTCATCACAGATGGATCGAGCTGAGAAGTCGAGGAGATATCCACCGCGGTACCTTGGCGAACTGGAGGTACTTCAGGAGAAGTAACATCTTGTACCCGGGGGATCTCCTCGTCATTGGTGCTAGTTTGCTCGGTTTCAAGACCACGAGCCATTTGTTCACAAGTAGAACTGACTGATTAGAGATTCTGAATGAAGAGCGGATATAAAATCAGGAGCCCTCATTCTAGCGTCAAACTATTGATGTATGATTTTGACACCAACAACTCGCACGTGCAAAGTGCTAAGCTGTTATTAGAAATTACACGTGAATGATTGTAAGAGAGCTAATCAATATAATCTAATGCAAAGATTGAATAATAAATGAGAGAGATGATTTTTAAAGGTTCGGATGCTTAAAGCGAATCCTACGTTCATTGTTTCTTTTATATATGAGAGATTACAAGAGGTCGCGTATAGCAAACAGTGAGTAGAGGTACAATAACTGAGTATTCAGAGAGAATATCGAGTCACTCTCTTTCTCGTGGGTTATCTTTACTCTGAAAATAAAGATTACAATTAGAATGAGAGTTTAGGATCAGAAGAATCCCTAAAATAAGAGGGGGAGTCCTCTATTTATAGTAGAGGAATTCAATGTAATGATTACAAATTTGCAAGTGGGTAGGTGTCGTGCAAGTCTTTCCTTGCCTCCCATTAGCTGATAATTTAGAAAATATCCTTAAATTATCTGGGGCTTGGACAGGTGTGCGGTCCTTAGTCACTCATAAACAAAATATGAATCTGATAAGTTGATGACAGTTGTATTATTTCTGTCTTGGGTTGATGTGGCAACATCTAGACAGCGCAAAGCCTTTCTGAACTCTGATTGGTGCTTGCTGATGTAAGTTTATGTCAATCCTGATTTTTTAAACATAACAAAGTAGAACAAATAAAAAGGCTATACTTGATTATTTTTAGAAGAATTGGTTAACCAAAAGTAATAGAAGTTTTAAGGTTGTAAATAATTTTTATGAAGTCAATACATAAATCTACCATACATTTTATGATAGGGAGGTTCACGGTTTACCCTATGAAAGGTCAAGAGGTGTTTTATATTTAAGGAAAAGGTAAAAGGGAGGTAAAAGAACTTTCCCTTTAATTTTTATTTTTTTATTTTTTTATTTTTTTATTTTTTTATTTTTGCTTGATTAAATAAAGATTTAAATAAAAAATTATAGTTAAAAAAAAAAATACATAGGACAAATAAATATATTTAGTTTAATTTCTTTTAAACCTTTGTTTCTTTTTGCTTGATTAAACAAAGAGTGATATTATTGATCCCATATTTTATCTTTCAAGACCTCACTTCTAAATTTACTTAATTAAAATGTTTTAGTATATGCAAAGGTCTTTATAAACCCTGTCGACTTTAAAAAAATACCCTTATATATATTTTTAATATTTTTTATACTTATTGTTTTAAATTTAATGTTCAAAGATGAAATTTTTTCACATGCGTTTTTACTTTTGATATTGTAAGAATAAAAATTAATAATTTGAATGCATCAATCTAGCTTATAAATTTTGAAAACGTTTAAAAGAAAATAAAAGTAAAAAAAAATTTAAAACAAAAAAATAATAAAATAAAGAATTTAGTACTTACATTATCTTTGATCAAACTTTTTCAATTGTATAAATTTTGTCTCTATTGTTTAAAATCGATTGAAATAAGAAATAAATTATCTTTTAATTTCTTGTTCTCATTTTCCGGTAGACATAAGAAAATATATTTCAAAAAAGGAAAAATTTCAGAAATATAACCCTTTTGTGGGAAACAAGAAAAAACTACCCCTGAACCCTAACACCATCCAAATCTGTTAACATGCAACTTAAAATTTGTATGAAAAATCTGTTTTGCCCTCACTCTCATTAAATATGATAAAAAGTTTTTCCTCTCAATACTATTTGAACCTGGTTACTTGGCTCACAAACTGGTTTACTACTTCAACCAATTTAAGTTAACGTGTGAATGATGTTTTTAATATTTATTTTTGTATGTTTGTATATTAAGACATATAAAATATTATTATTAATATAAACTTTGGTTGGAAACTTGGAATTTTGAATAAAATAATAAGAAAATCTTGGAAGTAGCAAAAACAATTTCAAATTTAATGAAAGTTAGGACAAAACAGTAATATTATGTAAATTTCAACTTGCAAGTTAACTGCATTGGATGAAGTTGGGGCTCTCTCAGGGGCGGTATTTGACTATTTCCTACAAAAATGCCGTAAGTTTGAGTATGGGCAAAAAGTGAGGGATATTTTAA
The DNA here is from genome assembly GCA_026225825.1 of Pistacia integerrima. Lineage (NCBI taxonomy): Eukaryota > Viridiplantae > Streptophyta > Magnoliopsida > Sapindales > Anacardiaceae > Pistacia > Pistacia integerrima. The sequence goes on along the minus strand of CM047750.1, from coordinate 12,182,076 downwards.
GGAAATAAATTTCAGGATGGTATTTTGACACGAATCACGAGGCTGATCTTTCAATTCAACCAATCAGATTCCAAATATTTGAGTAGTCCATACTGTCTTACCGTGAACACGCACCTCATTAACAATAAACACCATAACATTTCAAGTCTTAACAAAGGGAGAACCGGTGGCGAAATGACACTTTCCCCCACCAATTTTCAAACAACACTTTTCCATCTATCATTAAGATCCGTTAATGAAATCTGTTATTTGACAAGATAAAATTACAAAAATACTATAATACCCTTATTATTTGAGTTTATAATTTTATAAAATTTGCTATAATTAAAAAAAGTTCTAAATCTTTTGTCTTTTAAAATCCCAATTCACTATCATCTTCATGCAAAAACATCTCTCTCACCCACCACATAACCGATGCCACCACACCCTCTTTTTCATGACAAGCTAGTAGCAGCGCCACCAACAGTGTCATCTTTGTTTCTATTTTAGCTAATTGGCAAGTCTCAACCACGTTCCGGTGTTCCTTACTTTTCTGTTGGCTCTCCTTTTCAGAACCTCCTCTAGCTTGTTTATATTTAGCTCCTACTCAAAAAGTCTGCGCTTCTTCCTAGCTAACTTCTCCTTTTTGGTTCTCCCTAGATTTAATTTGGAGTCAAGAACCTGTTAGACTATGCTTTCTATTTTTCTTGCCTAAAAAATTTTATTTGTCAAATCAGAGGGCCTCAGGTGGCAACCTCCCTCTCTCCTCTAACAAGCCCACCACAATTACTCACAACCCCAACCGCCAATGTTGGCAGCCCTGCTCTAGAGACCGGTCACACAAGCCAAGGCGCGCATGGCAAGATTGTGAGTGGTTAGGCTAGATCTAGTCTTGAATTGAGCATGGCTAGACCATCTTTGCCAGAGAGGTAGAGACAACTTGACCTCCGAATCGCATACGTCTACCGCCTCATTCTCCTCCACATTTGTTTGTTCGTTGCCAAGATGAAGGGTTTGTTTTTGTATTTATTTTCATGGATTTTATGGGTTTGATTTTGTATCTTCTTTTTCTTATGTTTTGTTTATTATGAATTTATGTTCATGGTGTTGAGGTGGAGGATATTTTTTGATGGAATTAGAAGTGAATATTTCTGTAGACCAAATTCTGGGTTGTTTGGAAGACGTATGTGAACCAAATTTTGGGTTGAAAATTTGTGAAGGGAGAAATCCTTTGCTCTTTTTCCTTTTCTGTTCCAATTATCTCCCTCTACTTTATTTGATTGTTGTTGTGTATAATTACCCAATCGCCGGCGATTGCCCATCATTTACAACCTTCCCTTAGCCAACTCACCCACCACTTATTAGACGAAATTCCTCAACCAAACTAAATTCTGGTTTTTCAGAAGAGTTATTTTAAGCAAAATCTGGATTGTATGGAAGGTTAATGTAAAGTAATTTCTTGGTTGTATTGAAGAATTATGAAAAACAAATTTGGTCTTAGAGAAGAATTATGTATAAACTTTTTATATGGAAGAATTATGTAAAATTTTTATTGTATGAAAGATTTAAGTTTAATTTTTTATTCATAATATTCATATGACATTAATTTATTTATATATTTGCAGATTTATTAATTAACACAACATACATATATATATATTGTGTGAACTGACAAAAATACCTTTTTTACTGTTAAAATTAACGTCTGAATTTAATAATGGGTGCGAAAGTGTCGTTTTAAAACTTGATTGGTGCGAAAGTGTCATTTCGCCAAAGCCTGGGTGGGCAAATCTGTTCTCCCTCTTAACAAACTAAAGACCCACGAAAAAAACCTAAACCTGAACCCCACTGAAACCGCCCTTAGAAGTTAGAACCAACACATCCAAGCTAATGGATGCGCTCTTTCTCCATGATCCGCTCTCCTTATCTCTCTTGGTAACATCTTTGCCTCTCAATTTTCACTCTGTTAGCTACCCAAATTAGTAGCTAATTCATAGTCGTTAATTTGACGAACACTACTATATGCTGTTTCATCTTTTGGTGTTTGGCATTGTCTAAATTTTTACTGTTGATTTTGAAGTGTTTCTGTTGTTGGTTTCTTCATTTTGTGTAATGGGTATTGAAGATTTGCGCAAGATAGTTGCTTCATTTACCGTTTCTTTTTATGGGCATGTTTCTGTTTGATAAAAGTCTTCTGATATTTTCGGATTTATTCAAGACAATGATTCTAGTGATGGTTTTGGATTTGGGGTATGCTTCGTAATAAGTGGTGATGTGTATGGTTTTGTTCTGTTGTTATGTTAGATGGGCGGTGAAGATAGTCTCTTTAGAGTACAGAGTTTGGATTTTGTTATATGGGAATGTTTCAATTTGAGGCAAATCCCAGAACATGCCATCTGTGCGACCCATTCGCAGATTTTGCAATTCTGCTGCTGCCGTTGCATCAACCAATCCTCGTGCAGTTGCATTGAATAACATTCAAAATCCCAAGCCTTTGGTAGATAAACCCTTGGAAGAACCTGCCCTTGTCAGGCTTAAAGCTGAGAGAGACCCTGAAAAGTTGTTTCAGCTTTTTAAGGCTAATGCGCACAATAGACTTGTTATTGAGAATAAGTTTGCTTTTGAAGACACTGTTTCTCGGTTAGCTGGGGCACGTCGGTTTGATTACATTGAGCATTTGCTTGAGCACCAAAAGAGTTTGCCGCAAGGTAGACGTGAAGGGTTCATCGTAAGGATTATCATGTTGTATGGGAAGGCTGGGATGACTAAGCAAGCGGTTGATACTTTTTATGACATGCATTTGTATGGGTGTAAGAGGACGGTTAAATCTTTTAATGCTGCACTTAAAGTTTTTTCACAAAGCCGAGATCTAGAAGCAATCCAGACATTTCTTCTAAATGTTCCACAACAATTTCATATTATGTTGGATATATTTTCGGTTAATATTGTTATTAAGGTTTTTTGTGAAATGGGTATATTGAATAAAGCATATTTAATCATGGTAGAGATGGAAAAGATGGGGATAAAACCAGATGTTGTTACATACACAACGCTTATATCAGCCTTCTATAAGAATAATCGGGTGGAGATTGGTAATGGGTTGTGGAACCTTATGTTGCGGAAGGGGTGTTTACCCAATCTTGCAACTTTTAATGTAAGGATTCAGTATTTGGTCAACCGGAGACAATCATGGCAGGCCAATAGTTTGATGTGTTTGATGCAACATCTTCGGATAATGCCTGATGAGGTTACTTATAATTTGGTTATTAAAGGGTTTTGCCAGGCTGGGTATTTGGAGATGGCCAAGAGGGTTTATTCTGCTATGCATGGTAGGGGATATAAACCTAATGTTAAGATTTACCAAACAATGATTCATTATCTTTGCAAGGGAGGAGAGTTTGATTTGGCATATACAATGTGTAAAGATTGCATGAAGAAGAGCTGGTTCCCAAATGTTGATACAATTTATACATTACTTGAAGGCCTTAAGAAGAATAAGCAGCTAGAAAAGGCTAAGATGATCTTGTCGTTAGCTCGCAAAAGAGTGCCACCTTTTTCGTCAGATCAATTAAGTTCTTTGCAATCTATTTTTTCAAGGAGTTGACTTCAAATTGACTAATGGCTTGGATCATTTATGTGATAGTGGAGTTTACGGTAGTTATTCTTTTCATTCGAGTCATTGTAAATTGTCAAAAATTAAATGGACACCAGATTATATTGGCAAACATCTGGCCACAGATTAAATTGTACCACCTCAATAAAGTTCGCTGTGAAATTAAAGTTATAGTGGACAGGGGTGACCCCAAATTCTTGTAAGTCATAGTGCATGTTTTCTCTCTCCCTCTTCTACAAATGGTTTACCATTCTTTGCACAATAGACACATATTATTTCAAAATTTTCAACGTTTCTCTATATTTAAACTTTAAAGTGCTAATTCTACCTCTTACTATCTAGTTTGCAATCCATCCTTTGTGCAAGAAATTAAATGTGCATGTCCATGGTTGTTCTTAATCTTAACTTTTATAAGCTATTATTTCATGTTATTCTATATTTCTGTTGTGCATGTGCATTTTCATATGTTCATGATTTATCTATTCCTATATTGTAATATTCTTCCCATCTTTTATGCGGAGGGGCCAAGTTTCCTATAGTATGCGTGATTATAAAAGTGTGTTCCTAGTCTTATATGCTGATAGTTTCTGAGCTTTACCGTGTCCCATTCAGTGTTTCTGCTCTAGTGATGACGAACGTAATGACAGTGAGAAGGAGGCAAACTCTTCTATGTTATATAGGAAAATGCTAAATAAGTGAGTATTACATATTTTTGCATTATTTTTAGGTCAAATATACTTGTTTGACTGTTATTTATTTTAGATGGTTTGGTGGCAGTATGCTAAATGCCTCTATATCATGGACGAAAACTTAATAGAGTGAAAGTCATGATTATCGATATGGGTGGTTGGCCAGGAATAGCTTTCTTTCTTTTTCCTACAAACCTGAAAACTCAATGGGTGCATTTCATCTCAATGATGTTATCAATGTTTGTTAAGTTGGTAACTTTGGTCATCCTGATACGATTTCGTGGCAGTGTAGGAATATATAGCCATGTGAAATTCAATACTCAATTCTGTTAGGATACCTTACATTGTGTATGGCAGGGGTGTTCACTTTTATGTAGTTTACTTTGTGGGGTTATGAAAGTTGGCTAGTACCACTGTTTTGTGTTTATAGTTCGGTAGTAACCATACTGTTGAAATCATGCTTAAGAATGGAATTATACAGCAATTTGATATGCCCAAAGACTCCCTGCCTTATCAGCTGGGCTAATGGAAGCATGTTTATCAACATTTGTTGCTAATGATATAGTGGATTGCAATGGATGGAGACCAGGAACTTGGCAGTTTGATTGGTGTGATTGAATGCATACTTGAATCCTTATTTGTTCTTGAAATGCACCACTACGCAGCTGAAGTGACAGTACCTTACTTTTTGTCTGTGCTTTCCCATGGAGGTTAGAAGTTTTCAAGCCAACCTCTGCCTTGTCTGGGAAGAGTTCATAGGAGATAGGGCTCGAGAAAGAAACTCCCTCTAAGAGTGCTGCTGCCTGTTGGAAAACTATTTTAGGAACTTTTAACTTCCAGAGTGCTCTTGACTCTTGCCTGTGTGGAGGACTACTTTAAAAACCTTATTTAACAGTATATTTTGTGACTGAAAGTGCTTGAGAATGGCTAGTACTGGTCAGTTGTTCATAAGCTTATTTGTAGCTCCAAGTTGGGGCCAGAAAAATACAAGGCGGACAAAATTATTCAGGCTGTGCTGTGGACTTCTAAACATCATGAAAAATTGTCAATCAATGTGTATAGATCAACTGGTTGTGGATCCTGAAGACAGCTCTAAGTTTTGTCACTGAGATGAATAGAATACTTGTAGCTATGAGTTTTCTGACACAGAGATGAAAAGAAATACTTTTAGCTCGACTTTTGACTCAGATGAACTGAATACATTTACTTGGCTTGCTTACAGAATAGACATTATTTGGAATACCAATCTCATTGAGTCAGAAATATTTTTTTCTGTTTGCGCCTATCTCTCGGCATGTTTAAGATTTTACTATTTTGCTCAGCTTCAAGTTCAATACAAGTATGCAATGCATGTGAACTTAGCAGATAAATTTCTGTATATGGAAATACGATAATGTTTTGGGCATAGCCAAAGCCAAATGTGAAATGTACTTTGTGTTGTCAATCTGTTGCACTTTTCTTCTCTTCTTGTTCCGTGTGTGTGTTTTTATTTTTCTTATAAAGAAGCTACCACATTCTCTGAAGAGTGTTATCAGCTATAGCACTGGAAATTGTATCTACGCCCACCTTGCATGGTGCATGTTAGGATTATGGTAAATTAAATTGCAAAATTTAAAATTCTTATAATGATAAGATTACATTTGGTAATGATTTTATAGCTAACATCATGGCTATACGAAATCAAATTACAATTAAATTATGGATGTAATAAAAAATTGGGGTGTGCAAAAGAATCGATGGGAATTGGAATCGGCGAGTACTCAGGGTTCCGGTTTCAGTTCCTACCTACAATCAGCCCTCATAGGATCGGTAAATCGGAACCAGTACTGTGTGGTTTTGGTTTCGGTTCCACCAGTGTAGGAATTGGAAACGAAATCGAAACTGAGCCCCATGTAGGAATCGGGACCGAATTATGATTTTTGTAAACTTTTGGGTGTATTTGTAATTTTTGGGAATATTAGGGGGTAATGAATTTTTCAAGACTGCACTGAACTTGAGTTTCAGGTTCCAGTTCCAGGCTTTTAGGAACTGGAACCGGCTGATACGGTTTCGATTCCAAATTCTAAGAACTGGCTAGTTCTGGTTCTGGTTTCCGTTCCATGGGATTTTGGTAGGTACCTGGACCCACCCACCCCTAAAAAAAAAACATTTAGAGGGCATTCGATTAAGAGAATGTTGTATTACTAGAAATGTTATAGTAATGAAAAGATATATTACTTTAAAGATTACTGTGAATGTTATATAAAATGTGTTTGGTTAAATTGGAATAAATTGGTAGGTATGTTACATAGATTACTGAATTGCCCTTCTTTTTTAATATTATTATTTAAATCATTTTTTTAACCCCCTACGTTTGAGAATTTAGCTAAACACCCCAACAATAAAAATTTAAAAATTAACAAAAAAACCCCAACCACCAAGAGCATAACCGACCACCGGCCACCATTGCTAGTCGATAGTCGACAGTTGCCGAAACGGTACACGACCAGTTGGATATGGCCGGTTGTGCTCTGATCTAACGACTTCCGGCCACATCTGCGACAGGATAGATCTGGCCAGAAATGACCAAAATAATTTTGGCTGTTTTCGGATAAATCCACAACAATCTGGTCGTTTCCAGCCATTGACTATTCGGAGATGGCCAAATCGCTGCACAGTTGGTCATATCCGACCAATTGTATGCCATTTCGGTGATGTCCCTTGGTGGCCGATGGCTGGCGATGGTGGCCAGGTTTGACATTCTTATAAATTGTTTTAAATAAAAGGCTATTCTTGTCCAAAAGTTTTGTGTATAAGGTTAAAATAATATATAAATATTCTTGTAAATTGTTTTCAAAATAAGGCATTCTTGTCTAAAAAATTTAATAATTACGGGTAAAATTATAACAAAAATAAGTTTACAAATAATAAAATAATACTCAAAAAAAATTATAGTATTCAAATTACTACCTATATAATTAATAAGAATTACTATTTATTTTGAAAGATTATTAAAATTTTATATTATTTAATAACAAAATCGTGATAATCGTAAATAATATAAGATTATACAGTATTACTGAAGTAATCCCGCGTAGTTCCCAATCAAACCGCACCCTAATTAGTATTACTCTTGGTTTGGTTGATGACATTCATCTTTATAGGACTCTAATCTTACACTATTATCCCTTCATGTGAGCGAAACTCCTCTTTAATCTCTCTTTCTCGCATGTCTAAGACTCTTTTGTCTCGCATTAAACCTGTTCACAGTCGGAAACCCACTTCTCTTTCACCCTTTCGCCTTACTCCCCGCCTCAAGGAACTCGTCAATGAAACCATTGAAATCCTCAAAACCCACCCACAGTATGACCAGTTGCTTGAAAATCGTTTCGCCGATGAAGAAACCCAAGTTTCAGAGGTTGCCCATTTCGTTTTTGACAAAATTCATGATGTGGAACTGGGTGTCAAGTTTTTTGATTGGCTTTCTAAACAACCCAAGAGCTCTTCTTCTCTAAATGAGTTTGCTTGTTCTTCGTTTTTGAAGCTTTTAGCCAGGTTTAGAGTGTTTTCAGAGATTGAGTTGGTGTTGAATAGTATGAGGTTAGAAGGTATAAAGCCAACCCATGAAGCGTTGAGTTTTGTTGTACGGGCTTATGCGTGTTCTGGGTTAGTTGATAAAGCCTCTGAGTTGTATGATTACGTCATTGAATTACATAATTGTGGTCCTGATGTTTTTACTTGTAATTCATTGCTTGATTTGTTAGTGAAGTGTAAAAAATTTAAACTTGCTCGTAAATTGTATGATGAAATGTGTAAAAGAGAGGATGGTTTGGATAATTATACTACTTGTATCATGGTGAGGGGTTTGTGTAAAGAAAGGAAGGTTGAAGAGGGTAAAATGTTGATTGAGGAGAGGTTTGGAAAGGGATGTATACCTAATATTGTGTTTTATAATACACTCATTGATGGGTATTGCAAGAGAGGTGATGTTGAAAGTGCTAGTTTGCTTTTAAGGGAGTTGAAGTTGAAGGGGTTCTTGCCTACACTGGAGACTTATGGAGCAGTGTTATACGGGTTTTGCAAGGATGGGAATTTCAAGGCAATTGATAAACTTTTGATGGAAATGAAAGAGAGGGGTTTGACTGCTAACGTTCGAGTTTATAATAATATAGTTGATGCTAGAATTAAGCATGGTTTTAAGGTTAAAGTAGTAGAGACTGTTCAGTGGATGATGGACAATGGTTGTGAGCCTGATATGGTTTCCATTAATACTTTGATTTGTGGCTTGTGTAGGGATGGGAGAGTTGAGGAGGCTAGTCAACTAATAAAACAGGCAATGGAAAGAGGATTAGAGCCAAACAAGTTCAGTTATACTCCTATTATACATGTCTGCTGTAAACAAGGGGAATATATCAGGGCCTTAAATTTGCTTATTGAGATGACAGAAAGAGGACATAAACCTGATTTGGTCACTTACGGAGCTCTTATTCATGGACTTGTTACTGCAGGGGAGGCGGATGTTGCTATGACTGTTAGAGATAAAATGATGCAGAGGGGAGTGTTGCCTGATGCTGGTATTTACAATGTTTTGATGAGTGGACTTTGCAAGAAAGGGAGGCTTCCTGCTGCGAAGATCCTGCTTGGTGAGATGCTTGACCACAACATACTACCTGATGCTTTTGTTTATGCAACTCTAATAGATGGCTTCATCAGGAATGGTGATCTTGATGAGGCGAAGAAACTTTTTGAGCTGACAATTGCTAAGGGAATGGATCCTGGTGTTGTGGGATATAATGCCATGATAAAGGGTTACTGTAAATTTGGATTGATGAATGATGCACTGTCATGTCTGAATAAAATGACTCAGAAGCATCATGCCCCAGATGAGTTCACTTTTTCGACAATTATTGATGGCTATGTAAAACAGCATGACTTATCAAGTGCTCTGAGGATGTTTGGAAAGATGGTGAAACAGAAATGCAAACCAAATGTTGTCACATACACTGCTTTAATTAATGGGTTTTGCCGCATTGGAGATTCTGATAGGGCTGAGCGAACTTTCAAAGCGATGCAGTCTTGTGGTTTGGTGCCCAATGTAGTCACATACACTATAATTATTGGGAGCTTTTGTAAGCAGGGAAGAGTTGCAAAAGCTACTTCCTTTTTTGAACTAATGCTGATGAACAAATGCATTCCCAATGATGTTACCTTCAATTATTTGGTAAATGGCTTCACAAATAATGCACCCAATGTTGTTTCCACCAATGAGTCTGAGGATGACAATAAGCCTATATTTCTGGAATTCTTTGGAAGGATGATATCAGATGGCTGGGGTCATAAGGCTGCCGCCTATAATGCCATCCTCATCTGCCTTTGCTGCCATGGAATGGTTAAAACTGCTTTGCAATTGCATGATAAAATGGTTATTAAGGGCTTTCTTCAGGATCCCGTATCTTTTGCTGCCCTGCTTTTTGGTGTTTGTTTGGAAGGAAGGTCAAAGGAATGGAAAAACATTATACCCTGTAATTTGAATGAACAGGAACTCCAAATTGCTGTCAAGTATTTACAGAGTTTAAAGCAGTATCTGCTCCGAGGAATGACTTCCGAAGTTGCACTTTGTTTCCATAATTTAGTGGAGGACCTCAAGTCTCAGGACCAGAAACTTGACGATTACAAGGTCTCTGTAAGATAGGATAGGGGGCAAATGTAAAAAACTGATCTGGGTTCTGAGAAAACAAAAGAATATCTGATGTTGGGCGTGCAAGTCAGCCTCCCTTGAAAAGCTTAATGTCTCTTTCATTATTCCTCAGCATGGTTACTTTCTTGATTAGGGTATGCGGATGAATGCTTTGAACACTTTGTTGTCTTCTGACCCAACAGATGGCCCTGAAGAATGAGGAACTATTACATATCCGTCGGTTTTTGCATAAATCATGGTAGGTAATTATCATTTGTTTAACACTATACATTCAAAGAATCTGCAATATCACCCTTGTGTTAACGGGCTAGTCTTGATATATGATGCTAGACCGGCAGTTCAATGCGACATGTATATTAGCTGTAATTTTGTTGCATCACAGAGATCGTGTAGACTACTTGCAGTATACTGAACAGGACATGGGTCTTCTTATGGAGGTATGTACCAGGATTTCATTCTTACGTTCTTGTATTTCTGTGATTGTGAAAATGTTTATGATGTGATCTGTTGCACTTTAGGAAAGAAGTGGCTCCTTATTAGGGTTCAGGTGCTTCACGTCATCTGTTGTAATAGTGTCTGAATCAAATGATGGTTACTTACAAGTATGTTTATTTGCTTACCTGCCATCTAAGTGGAATATATACAAGAATAATTTATTGGATTGGCAAGTTGCTGAAAATAGATTAATGCTGTCGGCAAATAATATATGTGGTTCCTTTCATATAAGATTAAGCGTTTGCAAATCATGGTTTTTCAACATGAATGAAACTATTTGGAGTTCATGATAAAGTTCTTCTCTGTAATCCGGAGCAGGTATCAAATTTTAACTTGGATATGCAATGGTAGATTAATCATCTTTGGTAAATTAGGTAAAACATGGGCCTAGAATTTTCATTCTTTCAATTGCATTGTACAATTATAAATGAACGATTTGATGACTAGTGTGCAACTATGGCTTTTCTTTCTAACAGGTGTCCTTCCAGTACATCATATGTCTTTGAGGTTGCATAGCTTGAAAACTAACAACCGTTATCCTATTACATGACAAAAGGAGAGTTGAATGTGATCTCATAGTTGACGTTGAACCTTAATACTCATCAATGACAACACTTGATTAAGGCACAGTACTATAACCTGTAGTTAATTGTTAAACTTATACAAATATGGAAACTAACCTCTTTATCACCCAATTCTATATATTATTTGATACTATCTACATGCAGAAGTTGGCATGGCATATCTGAAGTTGCCTGTAGTACCTGCTCAAATCCTGCAACAATTCATTAAGGGTCAAAGATGGAACAGCAGTATCGTCATTGTTAAACCCAAAGTAGATCTTGCTACGATAAAACGAAGATGAAAAGAGGACATACTGTGTATATTCGACATTGATTTTTCTTCCATTATGGTTGGAAATGGCTGCAAAGGCATCGGTAGACAGTTGGATCGTAGATGGGCAGGGTGCCTTTGTGCAGAAATCCACCACCTTGACTTCAATGGTTTGCTGCTTGCATGGTCTATTGGCTCCACTTAGACATCTCAATCTATACCGCCTTCCACAAGCAGCTCCGTTATCCCACAACCCTTCACTCACCGCAACAAATAGCTTGCTTGGCGGGAACTGATCTTGTCTATTTCCATAACATCTGGTAGCTGCAGAAGATGGAAAATCACTATACATAAAAATAGAGAAAACTTATAAACTATGTTTTGTCATTTCGAACTGTTTGTAAACTTGATTTCTTTTCCAAGTTTATGAATGAAAAAGTGCAGTTTACTCACGTATATATGGCGGGTGATAAGATGATGCAGTGCCAATATCCCCATATACTACGGATGCTGTGCTGCTTGTTAAAGCTACCAGAATAGTCAAGACCAAGCGCCCCATCACAAGAGATGTCAGATGTAGATCCTGTTGAGGCCTGGCTTGCGTCAAATTTATAAATGAACAAACCGACTTACATTTTCTATCCTACAGGTAATTAGGTGCATCTTACGAAAGTAGGAATCGTGAGGCATCGACTAATGCAATTTCAGTTTTGGTTGTTTTGCCTTTAACATTTCATTTTCAGGTTACGTGCACTCTTTTACAAAAGTTCTTGTGTAATTGTTTCATATTGTTCCATTCCCTTGTGGGATTTTCCAAAGGGTAAATTGTATTGGAGGAGAGTGGCCATAAATTTTTTTCATGTCATGTATACTGAGTAAGCAATATGTATGTATGATCTATCGAAGATTTTTGACCAAGCAATTTGTAATTTTAAATCATGTCATGCATACTGACTCAAAAAGTCAGACCTTTATGGAGTAATGGTTTCCAGTTCAATCATAGGAACAAAAGGGGATACTTTTTTCTTTCCCATTCAAATCATCACAAACGAAGTGGTTGTCCTTTTTCTTTTTGTTTTTAAGCTTTAAAAGGTTGTGTGTTGCATGTGATGGTTGCTACTTTAAGCATAGTGCTGATTTCATGTGAACATTTGGATTTGAGAATCCTAGTTAGTTCATTTTTAACAGAAACCGTGTCTTTGTCCGTGAGTTGCGCATTAGAAATGTAAAAGCTGCGGTGCCCAAACTTTTCTTGAGTCAAGATTGTATTTCAATTTGAGCAAATATTAGGCTCACAATTCAATTTTACAACCTTTTCTTATAACCTCAAAGTGACAGTCAGCTCTCACTACACCTAAAGCATTAAATGACTTTGATAAGACACGAACGATCATTTCTTAAGGACGAACGATCGTTCCTTCATAAGTAATGAAACATAAGGAACAATTATTCTTTCATAAGGAATGATTGTTCCATTCATAAAGAACAATCATTCCTTATGAATGAAAGGTCGTTCGTCCCTAAGAAATGACAGTTCGTCTCTAAGGAACGAGCATTTATGTTTAATCAAAGTCGTCAATTGACGTTGTAGTGCTAACTTTGTTATTACGTTAAGATTGTGAGATTGTATTGTAAACGTAATATTTTTGTTTCAATTTTAGTTGAATAAGATGAATCTCCTATTCATTGTTTCTTGTGTTAAACCATTTTTAATGTTCAAATATTTGCCAAGAAATGTACGTCCAAGCCCAACCAGAAGCCGAGGAGGCAAGTATGCATTGGATTTGGAGAGCAGAATCGCAATATAATCATTGTTTTAAAGACTAGACCGGCGGGCAACCCATTCTGATGGCCAAGTCACAGTTCAACCGGTCCAACCAGTTGAACCGGTGATGTCATCACACATCATGACGATGTCAACACATTTTTAAAAAAACTTTTTTTCTTTTTTAGATTTTTATTTTTTAATAAGACAATAACAACTTAATTACTGTCCAATCCAATATGATTCAAAGTTCAAATTCAACAACAATCCTAACATAATTTAAGTATTTAACAACAATTCAAAGTCCAAATCCAAATATGATGTTGTATTTACATATTAAATGTCAAAATACATACTAATTAATAACAAAACATTTGATGCAAATGTTTTTTCTTTGATCCGTCTCCATGTTGATTGAGCTTCACACACTAGCATCAAAATTCATCACCATCATCATCATCATCATCATCATAACCATCACCACCATCTACGGAAATTTAAGTGAAAAATAGAAATCATAAGTTGATCCAATTGCAAGTTCACCGCTGTGTAATCTCAAGATAAATGCAACCAACAATTTTTAATCTTTTTCAAGATCATCTGTGAGTAAACTTTTTGGTATAATCAAAAGAATCAAATACAAAATACATTGTTAATTGTTTTTATATGGCATATAAATGTAACATAAAACAAAACTTGTCGTCACTCACAACCACAGCCACGAAAGAATATGATTACTGCAGAGCTTATGCTAACAGGAGCAAGCCTCAGAATGCAAAAAAACTATCATAACAACTATCAGCTAAGGGAAGCTTTTTATGACCTGAAAATCTATACTAGCTAATCCAATTACTTAATCATCTACAGTCTCTCAGCAAAAGCAATTTTCATCTTTGTTTAAACTCGTGGTCATGTATCAACATTTTCAAAAAAATATTGCAAACTCTACATCCAATCAGTGGTAGAGCATTGAACTTTCTGTAGTGGAATCAATCAAGAACTGATTTTTAACATCAATATCTGGTTCTACAGAAATTAAAAGATCCCAACACCTATAATATCTGGTTCTAATTATTTGTGGGGAACATATCACATATATAGTCCTTGTCTCCTTGAAACAATGGAGTTGAGACTTTAATTAACGTTGTCATTAATTCCATCCAGTTTGCTGTCACTTTCAAATAGTGATCGCTTCATGCTAAGAAGGAGTAAGAGTGAGCTTCAAATGCAGGCAGATATGGAGTTTGTGTGAAGAAACTGAGAGTTTATTTTAAAATTCAAATAGATCATATGATAAGATAGGAATCAAATTTAGAAACGTAACACATGAGCTAAGAATCATGGAGAGTGACATTATTGATTAGGCTCTGTTTGGTGCAATACTGCAATGCACTAATTAAATTCCCTGCACTTTTTTTGTGCAAATATACTTGAATCAAAGCAGAACCATCCTCAAGATCATGTTAATACAACCACAACAGCTCTATAGATTGAAAAATGAAAAGGGTGTTAACTAAAATGTAAAGGGAGTGAAGAATGGCGTTACCTGGATCAAACGAATGGAGCTGTCGCCGTCGATTTCCAGCGAGGGAGGAAGACGTCATCGATTTTCGGCAAGGGAGGAAGACGTCGTCGTCGATTTCCGGCGAGTTCAGATGCGATTTGGGTGGGATTTCAAAGAGAACAGAAGACAACTGAAACCGTGAGAATTTTCGTGAGACAGACTGAAAGAGAAGAAGATGAGAAAGGGCTACGACACTGTGTGACAGAGAAGAAGAGAAGAATGGGCTACGTGACTGAGAAGAATGGGTTGCGTGAAAGAGAAGACGATTCTCGCGTATTAGGTATTTAAATTGTGGACCGCTAAATCGGACTGGCGGTTCACTCATATTATCCGGTTTTCAACCGGTTTAAAACAGCTCAATGCATATTAGCGGGTTTGAGGGTAACTCGAACCGGATATGTGACCGATTCACGGTCCAACTGGCCGGTCCGCTCCGGTTTTTAAAACAGTGAATATAAAAACAGTATCAGAAATTATAAGATTGTATTGTGCAACATCTATTATAATTATTTATGCTAAATTGAGCACAAATTGTAACTGGTATCACAATGTAGAAATAATAAATGGAATGTTGATAATCAAATTTGATTTCTAGTACAAATGGCCAAATGGGTTCTAAAACTCTCCCTCAAGTTGTTACAAATGCTGGCAAGGGACAAAAATAAGCGCCTTCATCAAAATTAAAAATAAGAGGTAAAAAATACAATGGAATGTCAAGAAACCCTAAGCCGAAACATGAGATCATAACTTAAATTCACAAAAGCAGTCGGGCAAGGCAGACCCTCGTCCCATGACAAAATCGTCCCGGTGTGCCTTCCATAAAGCTTGTTTCAATTCCTTCCCCTTCAGACCCTGCGCAGTTAACTCTGCAAAACCTCTTCTGCCTAAGAAAAGTGTTTTATGCAACCCTTTGAAAGCTCGCATTGCTGCAACCATCTTATCCATGTTTCCAAAATATGTAGCCATGTATGAGTCACTGTTAATAGATACGTGATAATCCAAAGCAGCTTTTGTGTTCCCATGCATGGCTGTGAAGTCTTCACCAGTAAGAAGGGCAGACTTGGTAACAACATTGGTATAAACAGAAGTTAATCCTTCAATCTCCATCAGGCCATCCCCCGCTGCCAGATAGATGTTTGTGTTTGTTGGGATTGAAAGTGCCTGGAGTATGAATGCCGTTTCATTTGGTGTCAGAGGACATTTGCCTCGTTTTCTCCAGATGACAGCTAACTCCCCAGTCCATGGTTTTCTATCTCCCCGTGCAGCCTCGATGGCTTGCATGGAGGCAGGAGAAAGGCCCACATATTCACATTGGCTGTAAGCAACCATGTCCGGTTCAAATCGAAGGTGAAGTGAGAGAAAGGGTTTGGGTATGGCCTCAAGAAGCTCAGAGGCTTTCTTTTCCAAGGATTCAGTAAGACGTAATGCATTGTAGCATGTTTGACAAAGGGCAGCTTTTGCATACTGAGGATACCTATCAGATGTAGAACACAGCCAAGGTTCATGCAAAAATAGAATAGCTCTTATCCATAGCAATAACCTTTGCTAATCCGAAGCAAGAAAACTCAAAATACAATGAAATACCTGTCCCTCCTCTGGCTCATTGCTGGTGTGAGTGAAATATAATGATGTTCCAACAGGAATGGAAGAACACTTTCAACATAATCATATTGACCTTTCCGCTTGCTACAATCCACATGGAATGGCTCTTTTGATGAAAGCTCCGGCAGTTCTTTGACAACTTTAATAAAGCCATTCATTTGTTGAATGAAGTAGTCGACATCAAATACATCTGCAAAACCACTGAGGTAAAATTACACTGTTATAAAAGGACATTTTCTACATGGAAAGACAAAAACCAATTCTTATATGGCCTAGGTAGAACACTATACTCATCCTGGAATAACTTAAAACAACGTATAAAAATGGTTTTTCTATTCAGGTTTGTAAACAAAATCTAAAGTTAAAAAGAGATCTCCCTCTTTATTATTGTCTTTTTCCCATTAAAATAAATTTGTTCATTTGGGTTGAACATCTGTTGCGAAGAAGATTTTAAACTGCACGACTGGGTTTCACCAGATCACCCTTGTCAAGATACTTTAAAAATATCTTTAACAAAACGTATGTACTTTATCATCATAAAGGTGTCCTCAATATTTTCATCAAAGACAGAAGATTATGTCTAAATACAACTAAAAGCATGACGAATCTAGATGCCTCGGCTACCTAGGGCTAAGCCATCTTCAGAAATTCATGACTTAATTTACTATTTTATAGGGGAAATTCCTTGATGCAAGTGTAAAATTTAGAAATTACAACTACAGTATTATAAAATTTTAATATATCTACTTAACTTAGTTATATTTCATATCACACAGTCAATAAGAAAAAGATAATACATCTCTATAAAGAACTTTTTAGTAACAGCTCTTCAATCTATAATAAGATAAACCACTGAATGCGCTCATGGCTTCTAAATTAGGCACTTATTCACGCAAGTTAAGACTTCACTGACTTCCAAGCAATACCATGATGGCACAAAAACATAACCAAAATTACCTTGATTCATTCCAATATGCTGCCACTTCAAACTTGGGTAGAACCAGAGTTGCATTTAACAAACGGGCAACACCAACACCATCACACAACTGCATAAACCATTAACAGTGTCCCATCTTTCACAAAGCAGAAATTACAAAAGAAAAATACACCACAAATCTGAAAACTTCTGTTTAAAAACACCTAGTATTCACTCACATCTCTTCTCATTTGATTGAGGCCACCATAGCAATCCACACGAATATATCCATTAGTCTCCGCCGGCAAAGCTGCAGGATTTCAACAAAAAACCAATGCAATTGTCTGCAATGATAGCCAATTAAAATTGACTCAGGATATCAAAAAAATCAATTTGAAGATACAATTCAATCCCAGTCCTACACCTGACCCCCACATATTTTGTAGTACAGTCTCAACTTTCAGCCAGGACTTTAATGCAATATATGAAACAAAACTAATGCCAAAAAAATTTAGAATGGTATAAAAAAATCACGAAATAACTAACTGTCATCTATATATTCCAGCTGCTTACTCATCCTGAAAAAAATTTTATGAACTAACAAACATTACTATCAGAAACTCCTATAAAGACTAAAATCTACAACATTCACAACAAAAACTTCAAATTCCAATATTTTTATTTCATCACACAAAAATCAATGCATTGTTTGAAAATTTGAGTTTTTTTTTAACATTTTTAAAAAACTTAAAAATGAAAAACCAATTAACTAGAGAAGGCAACACTTACGAGTCAAATGTCCTTGAAGCCACCATTTGCAAGGCCTCCACTCCACCAACCTCCTCACGCTCCATATATCAGATTCCCCTCTACAAGTATAAACCACATTCATTAAACCACAAACGAAAAAAGAAAATCATAAATCTCTAGCTTCACATCACTTCTTAGATTCTTAACCATAAGAGTAAGAAATACCCACTAACCGAAGCTCAATATACAGTAGAAAATGCTAAACTTTAACATTAAAACCCCCCCAAAAAAAACATCTTTATCTTTTGTTTTCACATTCTAACTTTTGCAAGAAGCTAAACAGATTAATGAAATTAATATATAAAAGTAAAACAAAACAATGTTGGAACGAAGACTTACGTGAGTATCGAACTGGGAGAAACTGAGAAAAACAAAGAGTAGGGAGAGAGCAAAACGACGAGAAGACAAAGAGAAAGGGTGAAGACGATGGTAAAGAACACTGGCTTTACAGAGATCGTAATCATTTGATGTACAGATATCTGATGGATATGGATTTGCTCAATAAAACATGAAAGCAAAGCAAGAAATTACGCGTAGATGGAGCGAAGGGGTTAGGGTTTCGGAATTTGTTTATTAATTGAACAGCTCAAATGGCTTTGGAAACACAAACAGATTCAGATCATGGTGACAATACAATCATGTTTCCCCCAACTGTGTCAAACCGGGTTAACCCGGTAATATTATTTTTTATTATCCAAAAATAAAAAAATTTATTGGATATTTATTGAGAAAATTTAGTTCAGACAATTAAATTTTCATATTTTGAGTGAGTTCATTTATTTCTCAGTAGATTTGATCTAATTATAGATGGATTTTTTTTTAAAAAAAATGGGAGGTTTTTTTAGGTAATTTTTTATAATAATAATAATTTTTTCAGGTTTTTTTTTTCTCATAAAATGATTTTTTTATGATAAATAGACAACGATTACAAAAAAAAGAAATACAATTTATCATCCAGAATATTACCAAAAAAAAAAAAATGAGTTCATATTCAAGTTGGTAAACAGAACCACCACTGTATGGCCTTATGGTAAAAGAGTTAAAAAAATTTTACGAGCTCCTAAGTTCAAATCCTCCCTCAGACACTAATGGGAGTGACCACTAAGGTTTTTAAGCGGCTGACAGTTCCGACTCTTAACTAGTCAATAGTTCTAGAGTCTTAGGAGGATTAGTTGAGGTATACACGGTGATCAAAAAAAGAAAAAGTTAGTAGAATAGAGTGAAACAATCCTAAATGTCGGTCTAGTTAATCTTACTATCTTTAGAAATCAATGGTCAAACAAGGGGTTGATTAGATTGCATATAAGATATTTTCTTCTGGCTGAAATCTGTATTTCATACAAAAATGTCCATGCCTTTCTGTCAAGAACACCATTGGTGATCAACCTGCAAATTCATTGCTAGCCTATGCAACTGTATTTCAACAAGAAGGTTCAATAGTTTACAAGACAACGCCACTCTGTTGCACATTTTGTCTGCAGCCGTCCAGTGAAAGAGAACGCCCTTCATTCATGGAGACATCATCCGAAAGCATGGATATAATCTATCAGCTTCACCAACTCATTCAATAAAACAGTGGCAATAGCTGCCCAGAAAGCTTTTTCTCAGTCCCTTTCAAGCTCTGTTTCATCACTTCTTGATTTCGTAAACGAAGTTTTACCCTGCATTGCATTTGCTAGCTCTTGTATTGAACAAGAAGTACTCCTCTCCATATTGTCTCCAAGTATCTCAATAGCATCACTCTATAGCCGTCAAGTGATGCCCTTGATTCATGGAGACATCATGGGAAAGCATATTTATTATCTATCAGCTTCACCAACTCGTTCAATAAAACAGTGGCAATAGCTGCCCCAGAAAAAAATTTCTCATTCACTTTCAAGCTCTGTTTCTTCGCTTCTCAATTTCGTAAACGAAGTGTTACCTCGCATTGCTTTCGCCAGTTCTTGTATTGAACAAGAAGAGCTCCGCTCCATCTTGTCTGCAAGTATCTCAATAGCATCCAGAAATCCTAACCCCAGCAAACGATTCCTCAGCATCTCAACTGTAGAAGAATACGGTGGTAAACCTTCATCAACCATCATCTCAAAGTATTTACATGCCTCCTCTAGTTTACCTTTCTTCTTGCACAAACCATGAACCATTACAGAATATGTCGAAACTGAGGGATAAAATCCTCTTTCCTCCATACTCTCCCAAACTTCAGTTACTCTGTCAAATCTACCTACCCTTATTAACAATTTGAGAACCATGTTATAAGTATGGCGATCGGGCATACAATTATCCTTTGTCATTCTAGAAATCAACCTGAGAGCCATATTGACCTCACTACGTTCACAATGGTAAGCCAGAATCGCATTGTAACTCCACGCATCCGCGCTAACTCCTCTCTCCATCATCTCATCCAAAAGTTGGTAAGCCTCTTCCACTTTGTCTTTCTTGCAAAGTTTCTTGATCACACAATTATAAGTAAACACATTAGGAACAAGATTGTTCCTCCTCATTGTATCGAGCACACGAAACACCGAATGAATATCATTAGCCTCACAGTATGCATGAATAAAAATCGAATGACTAAAAGCATCCGGCTCCTTCCCCCTAGAACGCATTTCTCTAAACATCTTATACGCTTCAGCAACATTCCCACCTTTACACATAGCCTGCAACATACTGTTATACGCCAGAACATCAACATCACATTTTCTCTCGAGCATTTCATCGAACAGCTTACGAGCTTCCCTAAATTCACCGATGTCACCCCAACCTCTAATCAAAACGCTGTAAGTTTTCACGCCTGGCGAGAATTCATGCTTAACTTTGTCAAAAAACTGAGTGGCATTCTTCACATGTTTTCTTTTACATAGCACGTATAATAGATGATCAAGATCATGAATACTAGGCTCAATACCAAACTCTACCATTCTATTAAAAGCCCTTATTGCATCATTAGGTAAATTTGCTTTACTATAAGCTCTAAAAACAAGCCAAAAAATTTGTGGGTTTATTTCACAAGATTGAGATTCTCTAATCTCTATCAAGAAATCCCATAGAATAGCAAACTGTTTACTGCTTCCCAAGATATCAATCAAAATGTGGTAGCTCTCAACACTGTGTTGAAAACCTGAAATTCTTTTGGCCCAAAGAAAGAATCTGTGAGCAGGAAACCCAATATTTTTACACCTCTTCAAGACTTGTTCGACCAAGTTTGTGGATACTCTTGAAGAGAATGTGTCGAGAGAAAGCTCCAAGTCGTGGTGGGGGTTTCTGTGGTCAATTAGAACTCGAGAGATCTCGTTTACGAGGTCTGGTAATGGTGGGTTTAAGTGGTGGTGGGGCTGAGAGGAGATTGGACGGAGAATGTGGAGTTTGGGTCTGTGAAAAGAGAGGAAAAAGAGTGAGTACTGTAAAGGTCTTGTTTTGGAGAGTGATCTGATGGCCATTTGGGAGATTTGTGAAGAATGATTGTTGAAAAAACAGTCGCAAATTTAACACAGATTGGGTATTGAATTCTCTGTTATGCGCTTGTCCCGCAAAGTCTTTTTACTAATAAAAGGCAATTTCATGCATTAAGCTATAAGATATCCACAGGAAAGCCATGGGAATTGCCTCTGAATACTTGTGGAGGTTGAGACAATCAATAGTTCAATTTATTAAAGTTTTGTCACTTCATAGTTCTTCATGTTACAAAGTGTAAGTTTGATACTTATCTGATGTGAATAAATCCTCCCTCAAACGGCATACTCAGTGAGAAGGCAACACTAAAACTTTCTGGACAGTTGTTCACAGAAAATAGAGCGCCAAAAATGTCGTTTTTCTTGCAGCGTTGTCCATCACAAAATGATGTTTTAGGGGTTGACTTGATACCAATTATTGGAGACTAGCTAATTGAAAGGGTTTTTTTTTTTTTTTTTTTTTTTAAAGGTAACGGAGTGTTTATCACTTAACTTATCTTCAAAGTCAATTTAACATCTTATAAATCCAAAAAAAATTATTAGGATTTATTAAATACCCTATAAACCTAAAAGATTAAGTAAATTATAATATAATAGATGATCATAAAGTTCGAATCCAAGCAGTTAATGAAGAGAGTAAACCTTCTTAACTGTCAGACCACCTCTTAAAGTTAGATGGATGGTTTATCCTACTCCTAAACCTAGACACCTATCAAATAAAATTTACGAATTATTGTCAAAAAAAAAAAAAAAAAATGATAAACAAAATTAAGGAGAAAAAGAGTCCTAATATTACAAAGGATGGATGAAAGTATATTTATTTGATGAGCAAAGACCAAATCCATAATGTAATATGTGGCACAAGAACATAGATAAGTCCAATTTCATACTCATGAACCATAAGCCAAAAGCATAAATAATCCCCATTTCATGTGATCTTAGGGGTTGTTTGTTTTTTTTCACTTAAATTTATATAGTTTAAGTCACTTCATTGTTTGTTTTTTACAAATGATCAATTATTTTCGGATAAAATCACTTTAAAAAAAAAAGTAAATTTTTATAACTTAAATCTAAATATTGATTTAAAAAAAAAGACATTACTCAAATTACTTAATATATCTTTATATACATAATAATTTTTTTTAATGACCCGAGGTGTCTGAGCTAGTTTACACTAACCTCAATTAATCCCTCCCCTATTAGCAACTGAGATGCATAATAAATATAGACTTATATAAAATATTAAATGAGGTCGAAAATTTATTTATTTAAGAAAGCATTAAATATCTTAAATACTATGGTGGCTATAATTGGTTGTCGTAAACCGGTTGCCGACGTCAAATTCCTACAAGATTATGATGCAAAATTGGTATCAAAATGATCTTTTTTGCACGATCTATCTATCCATACAACTTTAAAAGACAATAAAGTTTTAGTTTTTTTGGGATATGAAGAAGGAAGTTCGTCAATGAAACTTTCTCCATCAGAATTAGGACAAAATACACATTTATTGTCTTTAAAAGCCTGTATGTATAGATAGATAGTCCAAAGATGATCATTTTGATACCAATTTTATATCATAATCTCGTCGAAAATTTTTCCTATCATAGGCATCCAACCCTGACAAGAGGATGTCGGTGACCTATTAACCATTTTTCAATTTAAAAATTTTATATAATTAATTATACTAACCTACTAATAGTATTAATAATTAATAACTATCACCTTATAGTCGAATGACAAACCCTTTAGTTACTAGGGTAAGCTATACCTAAGAGTCTTGTGTCCGAGTCACACGAGAGATATCTATCACATTTGTGTAATTACCTTAATCCATTGGGTTTATAGAGCCCGCTAGCAATTGTGCCCGGATACCTCCATCATTAAAAAAAATATTAATATTAATAATTAACATAATTAATAATTAATGATAACTTAAGGGTACAATTATAGTGTAATTAATGTAAGATGTATTAGTAATATGTAAATTTAGAATTTAAATGTAGACATCACTAATTATAAAAAAACAAACACATATCTATAGACTTTTAAGTATTAGGTGGTACTAAATGTTATTAAGTTAAAAAAAACACACAACCTTACTCAGGTGATCGAGGTTAACAGAAGGCAAGCAAAACGAGCAGAGGACTCCATCTGATGTTACAACTGTATCTGGGTTTATGTTACATATAATACTCTGATAGAGATCCTGAAGGAACAAACTTGAGCTGGATGTGTGGCCTTGCCCACAGAAGATCATTTTAAAGTTCTCTGTTCCAGAACTGAATCCATCAAATATTTTTTTCTGTAAGCTATACTAGTTGGCTAGTTCAAGTAGTAGTCAATCTGGCTAAAGATTTTACGTAGCTTTAGCTGACTCTTGTCCTTAAATTGGGCTACAATGCTTTCCAACTAAGGATTAAAAGACGTCGCATGCAGCTGAGATGCTTTTTTTTACCACCTTTTTGCACAATTGTGCGAGTGTACTCAGTGATTACAACAATCTGGAAGCTGATTGAACCTTCCATTATTCTACTTTCTGCAGAAAGCTTACCAAACCTCTTCGCCAACACTTCCATTTAATTTAAACCATTCTATAAGTAACATGATGTTCTAGCACTAGTTACTGGCAACTTGATGTGTATGCTTTCACTGTTTTGGGTTTCATTCAATGCTTTCAATTAATACTCTGAAATCACATGTGCAAATTCAATTATTCAACAGAAGTTCATCCTTTTCTTTCTCTTAACATCATAACGTCAGTTTCTACCAGTATAATATCCTTACTTTCGCTTGGGAGTACTGTAGTAGATGACCTTTTTTTTTTTTGTAGTTTTCTCTTTAAAAGAAAAAGAGATCTCAAGAATCTGGTATGCATCAAAAGAACCGAGTTGATGATAAATGAAACAGTGAGTATGTCTTAATCTTACATATCGCTTTCACTTTTATTTCATATAGTAGTGCTTATTGACAAGGATAAAGCATTGGAAAGGTAAAAGAGTTACCGCCTCATAATATCATCACTTTCTTTTAGTTGCCATTGTAGATTTTAGGTTAGTGACACCCAACTCAAAAGTTTGTCATGCTAATATCTTTTTATATATGAGACTGGTCACATCAAACTCTGGCAATTTGCCACAACAATATATATATTTTATTTTTTAATGACAGGAAGTGTCGGACCAGGTTATACATATCTCAACTAATCATCTAAGACATTGGAACTATCGACCGGATAAAAATTCTAGTGATCACCTCTATTAGCAATCAAAGAAGAACTCAAACTCATGACCTCTTGAATAATATACTCAATTAAATTCTTATCAAATCACTCAACCAACTAGGGTTTAGCTCAACCACAGGAATATTGATACTTTGATGTTGGAGTTGGTCAGAAAATGGAGAAGTATATATAAAATTTAGATTGTATTCGCCCTTTGAAAAACTATATGATGATTAATTTATTTTTATTATATATATATATATATATATATATATATATATATATATATATATATATATATATATATATATATATATATATATATTCACCCTTCTATTAATTAATAAACAAAGTTTTTGACCATTTTTAAACCTAACAAAAAAGTTATTGCCTGCAGATTTACTTTGAAATTTACAACACATACATTTATCTTTATAATGCTATACATGTCACATAAAATCACAAATGTCCACTAAATGAATTTTACTATTAACCAAACAACTGTTTCCCTCAAAATGTGCTTAACTTAATTAAATAAACTTTAGTTTATATGAATTGTACGTCTGGCATGCATAAACGTAACACTCCTTTTCTCTTGAGTGTTTTTTCTTTTTCCTCCATCGTGTCGTTCCTTCAATGATAAAAATACTTCTATTTAGAACTCAATTAGTAATTTTAAGCCCTCCATCTCTTTGATTAATTACCTCCAATTCTATAGAATTGCAAGCTAGCTGAGTTGGAAGATAATGCTTGTTAACTACTATTAGGTCAAGGATACGAACACAATATTTTTTTTTTTTGGGTGGGGGGTGGGGGACCGAAGGTGTTTGAGTCCGCTTATTCGCACTTCAACTAATCTCTCGGGACTCTAAAACTATTGGTCGGATAAGAGTTTCAATAGCTACCCTTATTAGCAATTGAGAAGAGACTCAAATTTAGAACCTCTTGAGTGATACACTCAAGAGTCCTTATCAAACCATTTGACGGATACAAAAATTTTCAAACACATGACGTTTACATTTTTTTTAAAGATTTTTTCTTTTTCTTTTTTATTGAAATTTTATTAACTGTGTTTATTGACTACCGGAATAAATTAATCAAATTTTGATATGATCGAGTAAGAGTTCCAATAATTTTCATATCTCGTGTAACTTCTAAGCCCACTTAGCATTTTCTACGTGTGAATAGTTGATGTCAAAATTAAGTATCAACAAATTAAAAATAAACCTAGTCACATAGTCAAGTACAATAATTGGTGACAAATAAAAAAATCTAAACTATAAAAATAACTTTGTCTTGTAAAGAAATTGACAAAATGGTTAAGGAGAAATCAGAAATCACATGGACATATCACAATTCACATATGCAATTAATAACTCTAACTATCACATTATTGATAACAATTTAAGTCATCAGATTAATTAATTTTCATGTATTCTATTTTTAAACATGTTGCAGAGACTTAGATATAAACAAGGCATGTGCAAGCTTTAGTGTCTAATTATCTTTGCTTCCAATTCAACAGCGGATTCTTCCAGCTCTTAATTAATTAATTTATTAAACGATAATTAAAATATAATATTGATCGTTTTCAGTCACGAGATACTTCCAAAGTTTGTAAACTCTAAACCAGACAAAAATTAATCATAGAGCTGCGAGCTTTATATAATTAGCACATTTGGTTGCCAAATTTTATTATATGCTCATGAACAGAGATTACAAATGTGTTGTATTATTTATTAATCAAGTTAGCAATCAAATTAATTATTATGAATAATATGGAGTTTTGAACGTGCACACCGACAATAATGATTCAATAAAGATGGGTTAACAAACGAATCATACAAATTTTCTCTTATAAACTCAATATGACTACTGATAATTGGTTTATGATGAACTCATCATGTAGAAAAATTATTAGAGTAAATGTGTTGTATTACTTATTTATCAAGTCAGCAATCAAATTAATTATTAAAGTAAACGACTTTTTCCCCACCCAAATAACGGTTTAATGACACTTTACCACCTACAGACATTTAAAATACTACTTTATTACCCAAATTTATATTTTGTTTCTGATTCCAACATCGTTGCGATTCTACACCACCAATATTCTTTTCCCCAATCATCACTCACCGAAACCCTTCAAACCCTACTCTCGTCGACCTCGACACTCACATGATTAGGGTTTACACAGCTGTCCCTCCCAACTCAAATTCTGATCAATCTCAACTATCAAAAGACTCATCGACTTCCCTCTTCAAAAACCACAATAGCTTGTACCGAGTTTGCTATTTGTTTACCGTCGAAATATAAATTTAGATAATAAAGTAGTATCTTAAAAATCTATAGGTGAAAAAGTGTCATTAAACCATTATTTAGGTGAGAAAAAGTTGTGAACTCTTAGTTATTATAAATAATTTAGAGTTTTTGAACATGTAAAGTGACAACAGTGATTGATCACTTATTATTATTATTTTTTTTAATTTTTGTGAAGTCAATAACTGATCCCTAATCTTTTGTCAAAAACTTTAAAATAGTACTCATTAATTGTGGTTTAAGAAAACACATAAATAAATCTTATTAATTAGCTTAATCTTGATGTGTTTAGCTGTTAAATGAAGTTTTAACGAGTTAAATTAATTTATTTAATTAGAGAAAATTTTTAAATAAACAACAGCTGTTTGCCATGATAATCTCAACTGCTCCATTCCTCTTTAAGCATCAGCAATAACTTTCTCAAATTATTATGGTTTTTTTTTTTTTTTTATAAAATATTTACCATATATATTATTATATCTATTTTGTTAGTTTCGATACTTAACTTACCATATTTAGTAAAAAATGGATGAGAAATAAGTCATGTTTAATAATAAATAATAATCCTCTGGATTAAGAACCTATTAATTAATAAAAGGTCATTTTAAGTACAAAAAACTATTATCTTTAATGTGATTGACAATATCTATATATTTATGTTTCTTAAATTTATGAAAGAAAAAGAAAATTGAAGGCATGGTTTAATAATGTAAGAATTTATCCACATATTATGTTATGATTTCAAAATCAAAATTTCTCTTTTTATTTTTTTGGCCAAGTGTATTCGAGTAAGTTTAAATATATTTCAATTAATCTCTTAAGACGCTGAAACTACATATAAAGTAAGAACTCTAGTGGCTAATCCTATTAACAATTGAGAAGAAACTCAAACTCATGGATCTTTTGATTATACATCTAAGAGTCATTATCTAACCACTCTATCGTATTGTTGTTCATCAATCAATAATGAATCCTACAATCCTTCATGAAACAAAATCTTTACATGATTATGTTAATCTGACGCATTAATTAGAGTCTACCTCACTCTAAATTATATATTCCCTTTGTTTACAATTTAATTAAATTACAAATATCATGTATCACATTATTCAATAATTTATACTCCATTATTAGATTTTGCCAACCAACATTACTGACTCGATTTTATCAATTGGATGAGAATAAAAGAGATCAATCAATTTTTTTTTTTTTTTTGTTTAATCTAGGTGTTTGGGTCAATATACGTACTTCAACTAATTTTTCGAGATCGTAGAATTATTAGTTGAATAAAAACTTCAATAATCAGTCATAATTAACAATCGTGAGTATTCGAACTTGAAAGATCATGTTAGGTTCTCTTCCTGTTCTTTTATCATCAAAAGACTCTAACGTGAGAGATCATATTAGATCTCATTTACTGTTTTACCATCTAACTATCAATAGTGATTAATCAAATTCAATGTTGTCCTAATATAATTTCTCCCGAAATTTTATCCAATTAATAAGTAGTTAAATATTTTTTATTTCCGGAAAGCTCTAGAAAGGTCTGGCCAATCCTGAAACATAGCACTTCCCTCAGTCATCGAAGTACAATTACATCGAATCATGAAATTCCGCAAAACGCAAAAGTCCAAAACTAAAAACGGTGGCGTAGCTCTGAACCAACCATTTGCTTGGAGTAGGTAGTGTGCTTTGCTGGCGCATGCAGCATAACTGAGTCAGCAAACGTGGAGTCTACGTGTCAAAGTCATCTATATCCGACACGATGCATGAACTGGAGTACTGGACACGTGTCGCGCATGAACCATCCTTTTATTTCTATATATAGTCACCCTTCTTCATCTCTCTCTCTCCATTCATTCATTCACTGCCGTGACTAAATTCACCCACTTTTTTCTTAATCTCCTCGCTCAATTTTCCCCATCTTTAAACAGAAAAAACTCTCTCTTGCTTTCCCGGGAAAAAAAAAATATGAAGGAATCCGTGGGAAACCCTTTGCATCTTAAGTCTTTGAACCATGTCTCACTCGTTTGTCGATCGGTTGAAGAGTCCATTGATTTCTACCAGAATGTTCTCGGTTTTGTCCCCATAAGGCGGCCCGGTTCTTTCGACTTTGATGGCGCATGGTGATTGATTAGTGTAATTTTTATGGATTAACATCAATTTAACACGTAATTCATTTTTCTTTCTTGAAGTAATGAAAATGTCTTGTGTTTCATTTCATAGGCTGTTTGGCTACGGAATTGGGATTCATTTGTTGCAATCAGAGGATCCTGAGATTTTGCCGAAGAAAAGCGAGATTAATCCCAAGGATAATCATATCTCTTTCCAGGTTACTTGTTTTGTTTGTTTATCTTCCTTGATTAAACTATTCATAGAGTTTGATTTTGTTACGACTCTTTGACTTTTTAATAATTTTAATGAGTGCAGTGTGAGAGCATGGGAGCGGTGGAGATGAAACTGAAGGAAATGGGAATCAAGTACGTGAGATCGATGGTTCAGGAAGGAGGGATCGATGTGGAACAGATGTTTTTCCATGACCCGGATGGCTTCATGATCGAAATATGCGACTGCGATAATCTTCCGGTGATTCCGCTCGTCGGCGAGATGGCTCGGTCTTGTTCCCGGGTGAACCTCCAAATAATGCAGCCACCGCAGCTACGAGTGGTGCAGCAGTGATATATAATTATATAGAACAATCTGTCTGTTTTCTTTATTATTAATATTAATATTATTATTATTATTATTATGTCGTTGTTCTTTTTTTTTTTTTTTATGTTGTGTGGTTTAGGTTTTTGTAATAAGACATTTTAAGGAATGTAATCCAGCACCAAATGGAAATGATCATTTCGTTAATTACTTGAATTGTAAATTTTAAAGAGACTTTGTGTTAAATTGTTTATGATTAATTAAAGTTTGTTTAATTATGGCCGGTGTAGTATGTATGCAAATAATTCCAATTATTTGGGCAAATGAATGCATTTATGGAGCTGACAGATGGGCCCGTTACCAGAAAAATATATTTCAAACAAAGTGGCTTCACAGTAAGCATGCAGTAACGCTTTTTTGTTTTTGGGTTAAAACACTGGGAAATTATAGGGTTTGATGGAATTATATTATTGTAACCCAAGTCTAGTGGTGGATCCAAAAATTATTTTTAGGATGGGTTAAAATAAAAACTAATTATATATTAATATTTTTGTTCCATTAATATTTTTGTTAGGGTGGGCTAAAATCCAAAAATTATATATATTAATATTTAAAAAAAAATTGAGAGTGGGCCAAAAGTGGGCTGGATCCGCCCCTGCCCAAGTTCAATCAATTTAATTATCTTTGGGTGATCTAGTAGTTCGATAGAAACTCTTGAGAATTTTTACTCAAGAGGTGAGTTCCTCCTTAATTGCTAATAGGGTGGCCACTAGAGTTATTATCTAATCGGTAGTTCCAAAATCTTAGGGGATTAATTGAGGTATGTGTAAGCTGGTTTGGATACATTAGGTTATAAAAAAAGAAAAAAAATCCCAAAAATTTTAGCTAAATTAACAAATGGATGGGGTTAAAAAATAATATAAATATTTTAAGAAAATATTTTCTAATATTATACCAAATATATTTTCGGAATCCAATCATATCCTATTCAAAATAAGATTTTAGAAATGCTAAGTGTTCCAAAGGCAACCACTAGTATTACTGATATTGTACCACAAAATAATACATATATATATCAAATAATTATTACATGTTAATAACTACTAATTAAAGATAGAGGAATTATAAAGATTAATGTCCTCCTACACCGTTGTAATTTAGATTCTTCTTTTAAACAGGAAAAATAAAATTTAGAGAAGTATCAAAAATCCACCTGGAAAGTGATGGGATAATAGAATATAATATTGTATTCTAGATTTTTTTTTTTTTTTCTTTTTTCTTTTAAAACCAATCATTTGATTTGATTTAAGAGTGCGTAGTGCTCTGCTGGTGCATGCAACGCCGTTGAGTCAGCAACGTGGAGTCTACGTGTCAAAGTCATCAATATCAGACACGATGGATGAAATCACTGAAATGGACGCGTCAATGAGTCATGCACGAAACAGACTTTTGTTAGTTGTTTCCATAAATCTGTCTGTCTCCTGTCCGTCTCTTGAGTCTTAGACTGATTCAATCAGTGTCGTGATTCGTTCACCAATTTTTTCTGCCTATCTTTAGATAACAATCGATGTTTTAAAAGGGTTCAAAATTTACTTGTTGAGAGCAAGGTTTAGGATTAGGAAAATGAACGATATTGTGGAAAACCCTTTACGACGACTTAGGTCTCTAAACCATGTCTCATTTGTTTGTAGATCACTTGAGAAGTCCCTCAATTTCTACCAAAATGTTCTTGGTTTTGTTCGTATAAAGAGGCCTGGTTCTTTTGACTTCACTGGGGCATAGTGTTGGAAATATGGCTCATTTAGCAAATCACATGGGGGTATAAATGATAATAGAAAAAGGTTTAGGGACTTATATAATAGGCCAAAATATTAGTTTGTCCCACATTGCTTGGGAATGAAAAATGAGAAACTTTTGGGGCCTATATATAAGGACCTAAATCATTGTTATTTGTATCTCAAGTTGTAATTCCATTATACTTCTTTTGTTTAGGGTTCTTTCTTTAAGGAGCCTTTAGTTTGCAAGTTTTGTTATATCTCCCATTTGTTTTGGGTATTTGTTGTATTGCCCAAATATTTGTAATATTGTTTGGAGATAGTGGAGTTTTCTTTGGCAGCGCCCGAGGACGTAGGTTTTAATACCGAACCTCGTTAATTCTTGGTATTCTTTATTTTTGTATTTAATTTTGACAATTTATTTATGCTTTACTACTTGTTATTATTATATTCAATAAGCTAACATTAGAATTTATGTTTCCGTTGCATAACACATGGTATATTTTATACTACTCAATTTTCTTATGTTCCTTTCATGTGAGGTGAACTGTTATTGTTTCATTATAGGCTGGATGGTCATGGAATTGGGATTCATTTGGTGCAGTCGGATTGTCCAGACAACATGCCTAGGAAAAAAGAGATTAATCCGAAGGATAATCATATCTCTTTCTAGGTAGGGGTGGACAAAAAAATAGGATAAAATCGGAACCAGTAGGTACCTGAGGTTTCGGTTCCAGTTCTAAAAAATCAAAATGGGTACTATGCGGTTTCAGTTTTGGTTCCACCACTGCAGGAACTGGAACCAAAACCCCAGTGCTCGGGTAGGAACCGGGATTGAACTATAATTTTTGTAAATTTTGGAATATATTTGTCATTTTTATGAATAATAAGGGCAATCGAATTTTTTTGGGTACCTGGAACTGGAACTTGAAACACAGGTTCTAGTTCCAAGCTTTTAGGAACCAGAACCAGCTGGTTCCAATTCCAAATCCTAGGAATTGGCTGATTCCGATTTCGATTCCATGAGATTTGGGCAGGTCCCAAACTCGGCCACCCACCCCTATTTCCTGATAACAAATTTTCAACCAGTTTTTCTATTGAATGGAACAATCTTTTAAGCTTTTTAGGTGGTATCATAACCAAAGGTCTATAAGTTAAAAAAATGTTACGTGAGGGGCCTATTTCACAAATATAATATTGAGTCCTAGTTAACTTATAAAACTTTTAAGTGGGATAAGAATTTAACAAATGAAATGTTGCTTAATTTGTTGAATGGCAATGTGAGTGCATGGTGTCAATGGAGAAGAAACTGAATGAACTGGGGATTAAGTACGTGCGAGCAGTGGTGCAAGAAGGAGGGATTGAAGTGCACCAGTTGTTCTTCCATGATCCAGATGGGTTCATGATTGAAATGTGTGATTGTAATAATCTTCCTGTGGTTGGAGACACAGCTCAATCATGCTCACGATCGAACCGTCACATGATGAAGCAGCCGCAGCAAGGAGTAGCTCGGTGATCATCATCGATCAGTACCCGTTGGCTGCTAGTTAATGAGAGCACTCGTGAATCTTTCTGAATTCTGTAAGGGGAAATTTATGCAAAGATTGATATGTCCACAATATCCTTCATTTCAATAAATTAAATAAAGATTTGCATTTTTACTAACCCATGGCCAGTTCTTGAATCAATATACGTAATGAGATAATCCGTACAAGGGGTCACATAGCGTTAGACCTACAGGGTGAAGAAAAAACAAAAACACCAATATTTTAAAATGGAACAAAATAAATAATAATATTTTCGGTGAAAAATGATAGGAATTAATTAAAATATTCCTAAAACCATAGGATAATATATAGGTAATTCACCCATTTTGGATATGTGGTTTGAGAGTAAACGACTTTTTCCCACCCAAGGTTTGTCCTAATGACACTTTCCCACCCAAAGTTTATATTCCGTTACTATCCAAAGACAATTCCGACGGCGAATTCTCTTTGTCATCACCATTTGAATCTCAGGTTCCTCTCTACAAACCCCTTCTCATTCCAACACTTGATTTTTCACCGATTGTCAGCCATCACACCGTTAGGATTTCTTGTTTTTAGCTAATTTTCGGTTGATTCCAACAACAAATATTTAATCGGTCATCACTATTCGATCCACCGACCTCCACTCTACAAAACCTACCTTACCCTGACTCTTAATAACTGGTAGAACATCGGCTAAAAAAGTGAAGTGTATTTTGAGTATTAACAGAATATAAACTTGGATGAGAGAGTGTCAAGATTAATGAGTAATGGATGTGATCCACCACAAGAGAAAAGTGATCATTTTGTTCGCTTTTTTGTCCTTTCCTTAATCTTTCAATTTTAAAATAGTATTAATGGGAATAATTTTACGTTTATAAATTTCATATGCAAAGTAATGTGACACATAATACATTAAAGTTAATTACTAACATCACACCAATTTATACGTTGTCACGTTAACATATAATTAAATCAGCGTAGGATGTAAAATGCAAATAGTTATGTTTAACTTGCACAATGAATGGGTAATCTAGTGCAATTGTTTGAGGTTGAGAAATATAAATGTACTAAAGAATTTATGGAGTGGACAGGGCGCTTATAATATGTCAAATTAATGCAGAACAAAATGCCTCTCCACAAGCATGATTTTGTGGGTTTTTGGCCCTTTATGATATTTGTTTTCTCAATCATCAAAATGGGCCTTAACTAATGTCCCATATAGCCTTTAATGCTGAAGGCTTTGTTATTCACAACACCGCAATAAGGAAAAAAAATCTAAATTAAACGTGAGTGGTAGTTATTAAATATGTTAGTGCCAAAGTTTCACATCCTTTAAGAAATGAGGGCCTTGTTATATAGCACAATGACATTTTTATTATCTAAAGACGCCTTTTAAGGATAAAATTATGCAGGCCTCAAGGTTCAAAACTGATAATACCTCTACGAACTCACTTACCATGTTTGTCCAGATTCGGTTTTTGAGAGGTACCTTTTCAGGACAAAATTGTGCGGGCTCTAGGGCATCTATCTGGACCGCGTACACCAACAAAAGGTAATAACTACTTGTCATGTATCTATTATCTTATGGTATCACATCGATAATATCACTGTGGTATCATAAACTTTTTCCACAATGAGATACATGGAGTAGGAAGTCATTTTATCCTTCACTTACAAATGGATTTTATAAGTCAATCTGGATAAAGTACGCTTACTCATGAGTTCTGTGATTCAATTTTTAATCATATATATATATATATATATATATATATATATATATATATATATTTTTTTTTTTTTCTGGCTAGTGTGAATGAAATTTCCCTTTTATGACAATAATCACTGAGAAAACTGTGTAACTATGAAAATAAAGAATGAGCAGAAAGAGTAATAAGAAGATGAGCTTCCATTTTTTTTAATCAACTTCATATATAGATATGCTCGAAATAATACAGTTTATTTGATTCTTACAAATACTTGACCCTCTAAAACATGCATATGTTCATAAAAGAGAGGAAACAAGTTACATTAACAAACGAAATAATAATTATCAAAAAATAATAATAATAATAATAATTAATCGTTACAGCCCTCTAGCCAGCATCTGCTCGTAGTTCTCAATGGATTCAAGCCTTTGAATCAACAGTTGTTTCCTGAACTTCTTGATGAATGCCTCTGCACTTTCGTTTATGTCCATGGATGGCTTACTCTCTAGCTTACTTGTTGTGGTCGTCATTGTTGCTGCAGGTTTCTTCTCCACAACTTGGGGCCTCACACCTCTATTATTTTTATTCACTCTCAAATCAGTTGTATCTACTTTCTCTTCCGCCACTGCGGAGCTGCAAAACGGATGAGGAGGAGGCGGCGGCATCGAGCTAATATTATTCTTCATTGCAGATGGCTTCTCCTCTGGCCTGGAAAAGTTGACTGTAGCTTGGTTTCTTTTAGATGGTTTTTGCATTCTAGCTAGGGTAACATGGTTGTGTATTTATATAGGAGAAGAAATAATTGAAGTCGTATTATTTTAATGCATTATGGGGTGTGAATATTCCACGAGTCTTGTTGATGAGATAGCTCTCCTCAAATCAAAGATAGCCACAAGATGAAATTAGATTCTTTCATTCTTAGCCAACAGATAAGCTTAATCTTTAGAGTCAAAACTCAAAAGCATTTATGCTTTCTGGGTAGAGCTTGTTTGATTAGATTTATCTTTATTTTGTAATTTTCAATGCACAAGTAAGAGTAAACAACATATTCCGACCCGAGGTTCAGCAAAATTTCAAGTTCATACCTATAGTTGTATTTATTTCAGATTCTCTCCTTAAACTAACACCGTTGATGACTGTTAAAGGTAGTTGAAAATGGTGAATGAAATCAGTAAGTGAAAGTATAGGTTTTATAGAGAAGGTTGTGGAGAGTCCAACGGTGGTCTCGAAAGTGATTTTGGACTTCGAAATGGGTCAAAAAAGCAAAAAATTGTTGGCTTATATGCTACTAACGTGAGCCTCTTTTTGCTAACTTGAGTCATTTATGGCCAAAGAAAGCATTGACGTACTTTAGTATGTTAACGTGCATCTCACTACAGTGAAAAATTAAAAATCTATTAAAATAAAAAAAACGACGTTATTTTAAAAATAAAAATCTGGAATAAATAAAATCAGAGGTATAAACCTAAGATTTCGCTAAACCTCGAGTAAGAATATATTCGTTTGCTTGCGCAAGTAATAACATAGCACCAAGTCAAAGGAAACAATCAAATAAAGGTAAAGTAAAACCAGGTTGGCCAAAAGGACACAAAAAGGAAAGGCCGATTTGCTTAATGTGACAGTTTTTGACTTTGAAGAATTCAAACCTAACTATAAAGTTACCCACACGCATGTGATTGGTAGAGAAATGAATTGAAACGTGCGGCTGAAGAGATGGGTAAGGACCGAAAGTTGGCAAATTAAGTCGGCATTGTTGGCGAGTCAAGCTGCAATGGCCAGCTTTCAATGCAAGGATAAAGTACACCACATGGCAAAATAGTATAATATTATATGTTTGTTGAAATGTCAGGTATGGATTAGAGTTGGCATCTTTTTATATACCAAACTAATACTCTGGGGTCATTTGCACTTTCAGCCTAATACTCTGGGGTATATCTATTTACCTTTAATATTATGAGATACGAACAATTTAGTCCAGTTAGGTGAGCCTTTTCAATAAAAAATCTATAATAGCCATGTAGTTTTATCTACATGTCATTAGAAATGAATAAATGTGAAAAAAGTAAATTATCGTATTTTATTCATTTATAATAAGTATTCATAAATCATAACCATTATGTCCAACTTTTTTTACTTTTTTTTTTTTTTTAATAATATGTGAATAAGACAACAAGGGTATTATAGACCTTTTCATGTTGGAAAGTCTTACTGGACTAAATTGTTCAATTTCATCCCTCATGTTTGGTTTAAGTAACGCTTTAATCTAGTAAAGTCTTTTTAATAATGTTTTGATCCCTATTAATAACATTTTGATCTTAGAGATTTGCTACTGACGTCTGACAGGGATCAAAACGTTACTAAAATATTCTATAAGACTAACGGTTACTTAAGTCAAACCTTAGGGACGAAATTGTTTTTTTCTCCAAAAGGCCAAAAATGGTATTAAATTAGTACTTGCCCATGTTACGTGAGTAGGCTAAACAAAAGAGTGGGCACAAAATTAGTTGAGCATCATGTTTGAGAATTATAAAATTGTTTTTGTTCACATTATGTTAAGAAAATGTAAAATAATTAATTGAATTGTGTTTAGTCAGCTTTTAAGGCAATAAACTGTGTCTAAACTTGATGTGGAAAGTGTAAATCGTTTTTCAAAATTGAAAATTCAAATTTATATTTAAGATTGAATGAATTGAACCAATTATAAATTTTCGTGATATATTTTTTATAATAATTCATGTGATTGTTCTTTATAATATATTGAAAGTTAGGCTCTTTTCCAATTATCATCAATCCAACTAATTATATTCGGTTTTACAAAATCCATAATATATTTTTAATTTTTTGGATTGGACTTGGGTTTGATGCACAATTAGCAATGCTACAGACACCGGGGTTTTTACACTGAAATTTTTTACCGGCCTACGTGTCCCTTGACTCAGACCATTCAACACATTTGACGTTATTAAATTTTTTCTAGTGAACGGCCGTTCATCAAATATGGACGGCCGTTCACTTACATGGACTCCTGTCCATATTATATGGACGGGGGTCCATTTACTACGGACGGTCGTCCCCATTTAAAGGACGCCCATCCATTAGTAAATGAAATAAAAAATATTAAAAAAAATTAGGGATGGTCATTCATAGGTTATGGACGACCGTCCATAAATATTGGACGGGCATTCATATGTTAATGGACGCCCGTCCATAAACAATCGTTTGTAAAAATTAAAAAATATTTAGGGACAGCAGTTCATCAGTTATGGACGATCGTCTCTTAATTTTGGACGGGCGCCCGCAAATAAGGGACGCCCGTCCTTTTTTTAAAATATAAAAATTGTAAAAAAACCTGGGACGCCCGTCCATAAATTGTGGATGGGCGTCCCTAATGTGTGGACGGGCGTCCGTATAGAATGAACGCCCGTCCATAAACAATCGTTTGTAAAAATAAAAAAATATTTAGGGACAGTCGTTCATCAGTTATGGACGGTCGTCTCTTAATTTTGGACGGGCGCCCGCAAATAAAGGACGCCCGTCCTTTTTTTAAAATATAAAAATTGTAAAAAAACCTGGGACGCCCGTCCATAAATTGTGGATGGGCATCCCTAATGTGTGGACGGGCGTCCGTATGGAATGGACGCCCGTCCATAATTTGGTTTTAAAATATTTAATAAAATCTTTGGACGCCCGTCCATAAATTATGGATGGGCGTCCCTTAAGTGTGGACGGGCGTCCATAAGGAATGGACGCCCGTCCATTGTGTAAGGACGGCCATTCATATGTAATGGACGCCCGTCCATAAGGAATGGATGACCGTCCTTTATTTTTGGACACGGGCGTCCCTACTCTAATTAAAAAACGTTTAGGTTAAAATTTTTTGGGGGAAGTGTTTCAAATAACAAATCAGCCGCGGTCTTCTTCTTCTTCTTCCATCTGCGCTCCGATTCATCATCTTCTTCATCTCATCTGCGTTGTTGTTCTTGGTCTTCCTCATCTCATCTGCGCTGTTGTTCTTGGTCTTCCTCATCTGCCATTGGTAATTAGACACTTTCGTTTTTCAATTTTTTTTTTTTTTTTTTTTTTTTTTTAATATTGGATGAATGTGTTGGATTATGCATTTGTGTTAAATGGAGTTGAGTTGATAAAGAGAAATCCAGTCAATTTGATAGGACTGGTTTGTGTGATTGACAAATAGAAGTGTTCTATTTTGAGTGTTTTTGGCTTGGAAAAAGCTAACATTTTTGTTGGTTGGGAGCAAGTCATTTTTATGATTCTTACAAGGAAGCTGTCCATTGACACTCTAGGAATGGTGCTTATGCAATGAATGTCATTTTCTCCTTTTGTTTTATATTTTTACAGGCCCAATGTTTTGTTCTAAGAACTTTTTTCTCCTATTGTTTATAGAACTTGTAAAACTTGTTTATAGGGATTATATGAGAATAAAGTTTGGAGGGTTTGTGGGGCACTCGTTAACTGTAGTACATTCTGTGTATTTACCCTCTGCTTATCAGTTTCCAGTAGTAAATATTAGCAATAGTATTAGGTGCAATTATATGTGTAGACGTTCAGGCTTTGGCATCTGTTAACAACATCGCTAGTATGTGTCAAAGAGAAGTAAAACTAAAATTCTAATTGTTCCATCAAAGCATCTAAAATGATTGCCTTCTGAAGAAATGAGAAATTATCTTAATGATAAATCACATTGAGACATGACTCCAAATATGAGGAAAGTCTATTGGGAGGCTTCATACAAAATCAATTTTATCAAGTGGCATGAGATAGGCTGTCCAAGGGTGTGAATTTCTAAGTAGTCAGTACAACTCCCAGTAGTCCAATAGTAATAAAAAAAGTTGCAACTCCCTCCAAACATTAGAATACGAACTAGAATATCACATCCTCCGACTGGTGCCATTCTTTATGATTCAGATTGTGCTTGTGGGTGCACATATGCACATGTATGTGTGTGTGCATGCGAGAGATAGAGACTACTGTGTCAGAAACTACACTTTATAATGTTTAGTGTATAAATTCATTACAGTTATAAACCATAACAGACATATTCATAAACCAATTGAGAAACGAAGTAATAGAAATCGATTGAAAAGACCCAACTTAAAACAATGATCTAAGAACAATGGAACAAACTTAAAAGACCCATCACAGTACATAAATTTTTATTATACCCATTCTTTTAGTGAGTTCCTCTTACTATAAATTATTTCCACGACCAGCAAACTATAAACTACAATAGAAAAAATTACATCCAAAATACGTAAGAGAGTTTAGTGATATTATCCAAAAATAGTGTATAATACTATAAACTCAAAGGTTTGGAAGGTTTGTTTTAAATCATGGTGGGTGGGTAGTTTTTCAGTACAACTTCTTGAATCTCAACTCTTTATTGAATGTTATGTATATATTTGACTGCAATATAATTATTCCTTTTTTAAGGAAATAAATGTACAGTTTTTTTGACAAATTTCCATATGCACCTATCTCATCAATATATGATATTTCCTGCAGTGATGTTGAAATAATAATCAATACACCAGCTTTGGTAATGCCTACTTTATTATCTTGTTTCCTTTTAAATTAATTTTATCTGCATTTCAAATTCCTCAATAGAAGTATCGTAATATCATTTGTATTTATAGGAAAAGACTTCTACATCATCTAGCTGGAGTCTTAAAAATAATTGTCTCCAAGTTTTCATTAATAGATAATAGAAGTAATAATTGTCTCTAATTGAGAAATGAAATTAATATGAGATGGACTTACGACTGTAAAACGGGAATTTATCACGCTCTTTCAACACATCAAATCAAATCTTTAAGTTTTGGGAAACCAAAGTGGACAGTTGACGTTAGTAAAGTATC
Source organism: Pistacia integerrima (assembly GCA_026225825.1). NCBI lineage: Eukaryota > Viridiplantae > Streptophyta > Magnoliopsida > Sapindales > Anacardiaceae > Pistacia > Pistacia integerrima. The sequence continues at coordinate 12,141,606 of CM047750.1, read as the reverse complement.
TGTAATAACTCTCTCTTAAGTCTTAACCAAATGTATCTTTGCTTGGCTGTGCAAGTGGGTATTGGTGTGGGTTTAGATGCTGCTGGTTTTGTAGGTCTTGGGTCTGCGTTTTCTGATGGAGTTGAAAGAAAGAAAAAGAGAAAATGAGAGAAACTACACTTTATAAACACTTTTTGAATGCTAATAAGAAGCAAGGTTAATGAGTTCTGCTGATTAACGCAGTGCAAGCACATAGAGTAGAAAGGGTAATTTTTCTGATTTCTAATGAAAAACAATTGTTATGCTGCTTATTTAAAGAAGCCTTCAAGACCATGTGATGGGCCATCCAGATGCAACAGAGTGCAGCTGCTTCAAGGCCAATTAGCTTAGTGTATGCGATCCAATGGCTTGTAAACAAGCAGGAAAATGATAGATTAGGGGTTTGAAAAAAAAGATAAAAGAAAGAAAAGGTCTTTAAACTAATAACATCTCTTTACCTTGTGATTATTACTTTGGAGTTTTCATGTTTCTCTCCTCTGTGATGGAACCTGCTTGTGTTTGTTATTTTGTCCTTTGTTGAAATGGAATATGCAAAGAATAAAGATTTTGCTTTAAAATCATTGGGTTTGCAATAAACAAAATATGTTGCCATTTTGATTAATTTCTCTTTCGATTGTCTGCAATGTGATTGATTTTGATAGTATGCTGTTAAAGTGGGATACAGGGTTATGCTATATGTGCTTTAAAGTTTATGGTTAAGATTATGGTTGTAATATTGGTTTAATGTCATATATGTTTTGTCATATAACATGAATTACTTATGGATATGTTTTTTCCAGGAAGTTGCTAGTTTTAGAAGAAAGCAGAAAATGATAAGAGCAAAAAACACAATCACTACGAGTGAAGGCACATCGACATCTAGAGTCCAATTTCGAGACGTGTAACATAAAAAGCAATATAAAGAGATGGCGAAAAAAGATATTTGTCTTGGAAGAAGTTTGGATTTAGGATTTATAACTAGTTTGGGTTTAAGTGATGAGATTAATGGTTGGATCCGTAATTTGAAATGGGAGCAGTTGGTGAGTATTAGATATGACGGATATAATCATTTGATTTACGAGTTTTTTAGTAGTTTGGAAGTTGTGGAGACAAGTACTGATGATTTACCGCCATATACAATGTTTTTTAGATTAAAGAACCAGAATTGTGTAGTGAGGCCACAAGACTTAGCAAACTAGATAGGGATTGATTTTGAAGGTTTGGATAACGTACCCATAACATGGGATTCCAAATAAGCTTGGACGGATGTTTCTGGAATAGGGGTTTATCATCCATATAGGTGTAAATCAACAAAGTTAAAGAATCATGCTATAAGAGTTTTTCACAGATTTCTGACATTCACATTTAATGGCAGGAAAGAGACAAATAGAAATGTGACAATGAAGGATTTATTGTTGATGGAAGCAGCAATAACAGGGAAGCAAGTAAATTAAGCAAAGTTATTGATTAAGAAGTTGGGAGAGATTACAGTAGAAAAAGGTGACATTTATATATTGGGGGACGGTTGTTACGCTAATATGTCAGAAGTTGGGTTTTGAGATCACCCCTTCAGATGAAGCCAATAAGATAACATTTTCTATAAATAATTTGTTTGGGGATGTCACATTGTCTAAAAAGAGTTTGAATAAAAAGAATGTGTCAGGAGAATGGTTGTTGATTAGGGATGAAATGGAGGAAGAAGCAACGGTTCAGGAAGGTGTCTTTGTTCCAGAAAGGGAAAATGAAGGACGAGTCTATGTGCGCAAAAGAAGAAGAACGGGTATTGAACCTGGATCTTCTCAGAATGTAGAAGAAATATCTTCTCATACCTTAGATGAAATAGTAAGCAGAATTGATCGGATCGAAAGGTTTCAAGAAGAAAGTTTTTCACGTATTGAGAGGAAAATGCAGGAACAACAAGATTAGTTGCAAAGTGATTTCAGCTCGTTCACATCAAGAATAGAAGAAACGGTTGACATCCTTGGGGAACGCATGACAAAAATATCCAACATGATGAAGAAATTGTCACCAGCCTCGTCCTCCTCCAGTCAGCCTCTACCCTCTACACTAGGATGAAGAACTACTGAACAACCTCCACCTTCTCAACATCTTTGGGGAACGGACTATGAATGTTAATTTTAATTATGTGTAGTTCAAATACTAAACTGTATGTATGGAAATATGTTAATTAATAAAGTTTGATTTCACAATATATTCTCAATTAGCTGAACTTCTCCAATATCATATGAATGTTAATTCTCAGTATAAATGTTATGTACGAAGATTATATTTGCCACAGTATCATATCATTAATTATTGTTCAATACATATATGAATGCTCGTATATATGTAATACTAAACATACCAAAAGGCATATCAAAATTAAAATCTGAAATGAAATGTAGAATAATATATACTGAAATGTGACGATAATATATACTAAAAACATTCAGAATAAGGATAATATATACATTTACGTTATTATTATGAATTCAACACCCTACAACAAACAGTCTACTCTACCCAACCAGCAACAAAAATAATAAAAACAAAACAACTAATTCAGCATATAGCTCAACTGTATTCATCAGAAATTAACCACAAAGCGAATAATTTCTACCGAATACAAATGTATATGCTCCAACCAGTTAACGATATCAAATCTCTCCCAATGAAACATGTTCATCATTTACATCCTCTTGTTCATTGCATAAATTATTATTTGCTGCGAGATTCTAAACCGGACCAGTAGACAACTGTCAATGTTTAATAACCACAATTTAGCACATTTTATAGAAAACTTAAGGTTTTTACAATTATACAACATACATAACACATACCTGAGTAGCAACAATATCATTTAACAACACTTGAGTTCCTGGTACACTTTTTAGCAATGTTGTCTCGCTCTGCTGATGATTCTTTCCCTATAAAGTAGCATAACACATTAATAATCAAGTAAATATTATTATAAACTTTAAATAAGTAAATAATGTTTAAAAAACAAATATCATGTCAAAATGGGTGTATAACTCATACCAAGTCTTTGTTTTCGCAATTTTTTATTTTTAGCCCTACATACAATTTCGTCAACCTTCGATTGCTTTCTTTTGCATTGAGGGCGACCTTTGCTGCGAGCTACCTATGGACTATTAATTAGACTATTCCCCTCTTTCGGAGGATTGTCCCCCTCTTTACTACCAAACCCTCCCTTGCTTTCTTTATGCTCCAACTTATTTTTCACTCCAGTCATCAATTCCATCAACACGTTATAGTCTTCCTCATTGTTTGATTCCATATCAGCTACTGTCAGCATTCGATTAGACAACTTCTCAAAACGCTGTCCTTCAACGTTTGTGGTGCACCTATTATAACTTACCTTGATTTTTGTATGACATCTTTCTATGTTTTTCTTCCAACGCCATAGAATGTACTTATTTGGAATGTGTAAAACCCTTTTATGAATCAACACAATAATGACATGTCTGCATAAAATCCATTTGAACTCAAACAAATGACAATTGCAAAGAATATCACATGAAATTTCTTCAAAGTATACCAGAAAGGGAACACGTCGATTACTATCTCCAAACCAAACATCTTCTAAAACTTGATACTCCTCATGCGAATCGGACTTTTTCAGAAGATATTATTCACAATAAATCTTCCCGGCAATCTCTTCTTGAAACTCTTTAAATTTTGCAGTTGTGTATGCATTTTGAAATTGTTTCTCAATAGGGTAATTAGTTATGCATGGTATCCAAGACTTGAAAGATCTAAAATCAGCCTCCCTTTCCTTTTCCACTTTATCTCGCAATGCATTATCATATTGTTTCACAAATTGTTTCAATGTTGTTTTGGAATTTACATATCCATCAAAAAAATGCATGCATATTTTCACTACGTTGGGTAGTAGACATACCTGGCCAGAAAGTATCTTTAAGAAATGCAGCCACTCAACGTACTCTTTCTTTATACAATCCAGATAACCATTCATTCTCATGAAGGTTATACACATCAATGAATTTGTTCCTCCGTTCTTCGAACTCTTCACGTGTCAACGAATTATACACAATATTTTGTAACGTAAACTTTATAGTTTCATATTCGTTATACCCTCTTAACTTCTTAGGCACTTTCTTCATTACATGCCACAAACACCACCTATGTCTTGTATCGGGGAAAACAATCTCAATTGCATTTTGCATGGCCTTATCTTGATCAGTGATAATTCCATTAGGAGCAACATCCATACATTCAAGCCAAGAATGAAATAGCAATACAAATGTCTCTGTGTCCTCATGTGAAATTAACCCACAACCTAACAGTGTCAAATGTCCATGATGATCAACCCCCACAAAAGTAGCAAATGGCATATCATACTTGTTTATCAGATACGTTGTGTCGAAGGTCACAACATCACCGAAATCTTTATATGCGGCCCTACATCTAGCATCAACCCATAGCACATTCTTCAATCGACTCTCTTCATCTACATCAATCATGTACCATAAATTTGAATTCTCCTTTTGCATTTTCATAAAATACTCTAGCACTACTGAAGCATCTCCAACTCCAAGTCGTAGCCTTCTAACTTTTTCAATGTAATTCCTACAATCTTTTTGTAGAAATGTCAAATTCTCTACATCTCCTGCCTTAACTGAACATGACTGAAAATTTTTACACGGTCTAATCCCAGCTTGATCATTAACTTCAAGCCTCCTTTTCACAAAATGTTGTATTGTTTGGTTTACCTTGAAATATCTTCTTTTCGTCCGACTTGTAAGATCATGGTTATGTTCAAGCACAACTGATTTAATTTCCCATTTGTATTCACCATTCAAAGTTGCACTAATTTGACTCTTACAATCTATTTTTGCAACAAGTTGTTTTTTCAAGATATTTCTGCATTTACTTCTCTCCTTCCCAGAACAAGAACACGCCACTGTCACGTATCTCATCTCCCCATCATCTCCTTTCGTTGACGTACGTATCATTGCTTCAAAACCCATTTTATTCCGATACCTTCTGTAATACTTCACCAAACTATCAACTGAATCAAACACCATTTCACTATGAGGCTCCACTTCTTCCTCTGCACATCCCGTATCTTCTAATTCATCACATTCATTTTCCTGATTCAATGGTTTTATAATAAAGAAAATTAGAATGTACTAATACAAATAAACAATACAATACACCATATTTAAAAAAGTTTCAAACACAATTTACCTCAACATCATTGAAACGAGGCAAACTGGATTCTTCCATATTCAATTATTTCATGCACAACTAATACCAGTTTTCGCGTTCACGAATCTAGTTCACAACTGTTGCCAACAAATATTATCTATCAAACATATATTCAATCCAAAATAGAATATGAAACTAAATGAATATATAAAATAAGTCAAAAATTCTTTACCTTAACAAAAAATCCAAGCTTTAACAGGTTTGATATTTATTTTTGTTTCTTGGTTATCTCTATAAAACGAGGTATTGTTGTTGGTGCTTGACTGTTGAGGAAGCAATCGGCATTGAAGCAAGGAATCACAACACGCAACGAAGGAGAAGAGAAGAAAAACAAATGGTGCAGACGAAGAACAGAAGAAAAACAAATGACGGAGACGAAGGAGAAGGAGAAGAGAAGAAAAAAAATTTGGCGCTTACAAATGAAGCGTATTAGACAAGCCATTCATTAATATTAATTAAACAAAAAAAAAATTTCGACAAATATGGACGCCAGTCCATGTAATGCAGATGGCCGTCCACACTAGATGGATTAGGCATCCATTTAGTATGGACGACCGTCCAAACTACTTGGACTGGTGTCCATCTAGTATGGACGGCCGTCCAAACTACATGGACTGGCGTCCATACACAAGAAACGGTCGTCCTAAGTACATGGACTGCCGTCTATATTTACATTATATTTTAAAATAATTAAAATTTCACAAACTAGAGACGACAGTCCATCTAGTATGGACGACCGTCCCTACAAGATGGACGATCGTCCACAACAGATGGACTGCCGTTCTGTTATATTTTAAAACAATTTTTATAAGAAAAATTCACAAACAATGGATGGCAGTCCATCGTTTCAGGACGGCCGTCCCTATAGGATGGACGACTGTCCACAGAAGATGGATTAGCGTCCATCTTTATGGACGACCATCCATATAATGTGGACGGCCGTCCATATTAACTGGACGGCCGTCCATAAAATTTGGACATGTGTCCATTATTATTTTTTTTTTTAAAACAAAACAACTTTTTATAGACGATCGTCCATTCCACTATGAACGACTGTCCAGGATGTATAGACAGTCGTCCAATCGTTGGACGGCCATCCATTTATGTCAATATTCAACCATCCAACGTGGCGGCCTCCACGTGTTTCGGTGTAATTTTTCGGTGTAATTGTTCGGTGGATATAGCATTTTTGGATGCACAATAACCCTTCCATTTCATCTTAACTAAAATTTGAATAACTTTACGACTAATAATGAAAAAATAACAAAATAAATAAATAAACAATGATAGATTATGAGTGGTAAGTTTTACTAAAAGTTTGACAACTAATACAAAGATTTTTTTTTTCTTTTTGATAATTGAGGTGTCCGGACCACCTTACGCACACCTCAACTAATCTTCGAAGTCTAGCCCAATGGGCTTGGTGGGGCTCGAATGCAAAATCTTTGGGTAACCCACCCAGATGGCTAGATTCTTGTCATCCAGCCGCAAGGCTAGTGGTTAAGGAATGTTTTTAGTTAAACATTTGGAAACATTAATAACTTTCTTATTCTATAAACTTTTCAAAAAAAAAGCATAATTGGGATGGCTCCAAACAAGCATGCCAAATATCTGAGGAAGCTCCCTTTATTTTGAGCAATGTTCTAAAAATCGGACAAGACCAGCTCGTCAGACCAGTTCGACTGTCGACCGAAGTCCTCTTCGGTCCGAATTTCCAATTTTATTGTTCACCAAAATCTCTAATCTTAACGCCGACGAACAAAAGGCTATCAAGTGTCGAGGTTAGAGGGGTTTTATATAGTGGAGGCTAGTGGTTCAAGGGGTGGTGTCAGATTGAATTTCGGATGCTGGAATCAATCGAAATTTGGCCAGAAAAATCAAGCCAATATGCGAGTCGTGGCCGGCGAACTAGGGGTTACCAAGTGCCAGGGTTAAATGGGTTTTGTATAATGGAGGCCAATGGTTCAAGTGGTGGTGTTGGATTCAATTTTTGACATTGGAATCAGCCAAAATTTGGCTGGAAAAATTAGCACAATCACGACAGTGTTCGCGAGTCACGACCGAAAAACTGTCACGACCGGGGGCTATCCCATATCTTGCCATCTTTAGGCTCAAGGGCTTTCCCCGCGCGCCGGACATGTCTAAGGTATTATTCGCTATGGGTCCTTCTGCCCATGCCTCTTTCGAACCCTCACGGCTTTGTTTCACTTCGTGGTCTCTCTACCTTGCGAACGCCTCCCTCATGACTTGGACCTTAGACTTATACCTTAGCCAAGTAACATGAGTACCATTGAGCTATATAGCCAATCATATATGCATCAACACTTAGCTTATTAGCATTAAGACAGTCCTCTTCTAGCTTTAGATGATGCGCGATATCTTCTAGAGTTTTGATGCCTTCATTGTATGTTAGGTGAATTTTCATATGTTCCCAACTATAGGGCAATGATCGGATAACAGCCTGAACCTGTTGTTCATCTGTCAAGAGATGACCTACATCTCTCAGTTCACTTATCATGTTTGACATATGCCTTAAGTGTTGTCTCATTGTACCATCATGTCTCTTCTTATAGGTGTCAAACTTGATTTTAAGTGACCGGAGCTTGGAAATAAACATACCTCCAAACTTTGTAGCAAGTGTAGACCACATGCCCTTTGTTGTCTCGTATTTTATATAATCCCTCATTAAGTCATTGTCCATGCTGCTCAACAACATGATGCGAGCAATGGAGTTCTTTTTCTTCCGAGTGTCATAGGTTGCATAGTCCCTTCTCTGTTGTACCGTGTTTCCGTCCTTAGGCTCTTTCATGGATGCATTAAGAGCCTCAAGATTCTCTTACTCCTCTAAGACATACTGTATTTTCATGCTCCATATCTCATAATTTTCACCATTAAGTTTTTCTCCTTTATTAAGTTTAGCAACAATGTTCTTAGCTATAGATGTCATTTCTAAAAACACATACACATAGATTTATGCACGTCATTCAGAGCTTAGAACATACATATATTTCCTTAACATCAATTAATTATATCAACAATAACCTCATATTAAATTTAGAATCAACAATTCGCTTTTTGTCAACAATCATCAACTAAAATACTAATATTTAATCATCATTAATATAATTAATTGTGTAAGGAATTCTTATAAAGTTACCAAAACTTAAATTCGTACTCAACGATAGGCATGGCAATGGGACGAGGTGGGGATCTCATTCACCGTACCCATCCCCACCCTCAAAATCACTCCCCACCCCTGCCTCATCCCCATTACGGGGATGACAAGAATTTCCCTTCCCTGCCCCATGGAGAATGTTGGAGGCCCATTCTCACCCTGTTAATTTTACATAAACATAAATTAATTTGAGCATTACCAAACACAATAGTTAATTCTCATCCACATGACAAACATTTAAATTAATCGCTTAAACATAGTTAATTCTCATCCACATGACAAACATTTAAATTAATCGCTTAAACATAGTTAATTCTCGTCCACATGACAAACACTTAAATTAATTGTTTAAACATAATTAATTTTACATAGACATAAATTTGAGCATTTCCCTGGATTCTCCTTATGAAAACATAATATAGGTTTATATAGGTAGGATAATTGTGTAATTAGGTGAAATATAGGGGTATTAGTGAAAAGTAAATATATAGTAAAACCTCTCTATAGTCATAATGATGGGATCAACTAATTTTATTACTATAAGGAGGTTATTACTTAATAGATGTGTAGTTATAAAAAAATTTTATTTTATAATTCATGTTTTAGTAGTACAGTATTAGGATTTAAATTCATGTTTTAATAGTATTAGAATTTCAAATTCAGCGCTTCAATTGCCTATTTTTGAAACAGATAGAAGATCATGTATTGGAATTAGCAAATATATGTGGCCTTGATGAAATTGTAAATGCAGTTGTTGCATGGTCATTTGATGTGAAGCTACAGACAATTGCCAATTGTTTTAAACATTGCAAGATTAGGACCCTCGATGTCGATGAATTGCAAGTTACAAATTAAGTGGAGGAGGAGAACTAAAGAGTCATAGTAGAATTGAGTGATTATATTCGACAACTTCACTATACTAATTGAATAGATATTAATATTTTCTTCAATCATCCAAATGAACAACAAGTCATATATGCTTTATTTGAAGAAGAAATCATTGCTACAATTAGACAAGAATAGAAAGGAAATAATCATGAGTATGATAGTATGGAGATACAAAAAAATTTGTGCCAAGAAGCTCTAAACATACTTGAGACGCTAGAAATATTTTGGCTCTAACAAGAAGATGTTCATGCTAGCGAGTAATGTACTCGTAAGTTAAAAGATATGGTATCAACTCTAAAGCATAAATCATTATCTCAAACAACTTTAGATAAATATTTTATTTCATCTTAAACATTTAATGTAATATAGCATATTTTTTTTTACAATATACATATAGTTATTACTATGTAGGGGTCCTTAAGACGGGAATTAGAAAAATTATAACTTATTACAATGCTGTAACACCCCACATGGAGGTATGTAATTTAATTTATGTTCGTATACCCTTAGTTGAATTTTGTTAAAGTTATTTTGAGAAAAATGTGAAGAAAATCCCTTAAACTTTCATTAGGGGTAAAATGGTATTTTCACTCAAAATTAGTTAAAAAAGTGGGAAGTGAAAAGGAGATAGAATTTCATGGAGAATGCAATAAAAATGATGGCATTATTGTAATTGACTAAGGGACATAGATGGAATTTCTAAGAAAGAACAAGGGCAAAATGAGAATGCTTGTGTACAGTATGAGCTAAAAAGGGATTAAGCTTGGTAAACCCTTCATTCATTCTTCTTCCACCGCCATACTCTTTCACCATTTCCTCTCAACTATTCCTTCAATCTTTCAAGGATCTTTGAGGGCTTTTAGTTGGATCTTGGTAGAGAATTAATCTAAAGCAGCCTAAGGTAATGATTCTTGGTTTAGGTGTGAAATTTATCTATATATGTGTTGAAGTCTTATAGTATGTTGTTTAAAGTTGTAGAGAAAAGACCATCTACCAAAGGAAAGAGAAGTGCTAGTGGAATCACTTCACCATAAGGTAAGTAAATCCAACCGAAGTTGAGATTTGAGAAATCCTTTGAGTAGAAATTGAGTAGAGATTTATGTATGTATAAGTATGTTATGTTATTGAGATGAGTTGAGATGAATATTTTCTTTGTGGCTGTTGAATACACTTCAATTATGAGAAATGTTGTTGAGTGATGAGAATGTAGTTTGAGATGAAATTAAAAGAATTGGAGAAGTATTGTGGGAGTGTTTGTGTCATGGGGTTATGGTGATGATACAAGAGAGTTTTTCTCTCATTTTGGATGGTTTAGGAAACAAATTGAATGATAATTAAATTAGGGTTTGTTTAGGCACAAATGTTGTTTGATGAAATGCCTATGAGAACATGTTGCCATGGTTGCCCTGTCACTGCCGTGACCTTCTGAGTAATTTTTGGGCATCTTACAGATTGAACTGGGTTGAGACCAAAACATAAAAGTTGTATCCTTATCTCTAAGCTTTAAAACGAGACCAAAACCATAGCAATTTGATATGTATAACTTAAGTTATGCCTTCTTGAGTATGACCTGTGCAAAATGATTAACTTGATGCAACATTGCATCCTAAGGCATAATTTTAAGCATGAACCATCCTTATACATTAATTGTGCATTGAGAAGTAGCTTGAGAAAGAGTAGAGAACTTTTTGAATGAACTACTCTAAGAGTAGAGAGAATGAGAAAAACACAAAGAGCGGGTTGGTACTTTGTGAATTCCACCCGGCAGTCACGAAGAGTGGGTTGGTGCTTTGTGAACTCCACCCGATCGTGCCTCCGGTAAGATGAGGTCGTGACATTCAAGTGAGAAAAAATAAAGAGAAAATGAGTAGAGTCACGAAGAGCGGGTTGGTGCTTTGAGAACTACACCCTCCGCATCCTGAAGATGAGGCCGTGACTTACAATAAAAAATTAATAAAAGAGAGCTATGTGAAAGAGAAAAAGAAAGAGAAAATAAATGAGACGAAAAGTGTGTAAGGAAAGAATTAAGAGAAAGAGTTATGGGGACAGACGAGTAGAGAATTTACTTACTGAGCATTACTTTTGTGCTCACCCCATTGTTTTTCTTTGTGTTTACAGGATCTAGGTGAGGACGCTGTCGGATTGGCGTCGGCAAGCGAGGAGCAATAGCTACATTGTCCACTGTTTTTGATAATTTTTTGTAAAATGATATCTTATTTGGTAATAAGAATGTTCATATGTAATAAAAGAAAATTTTGGGCCCATCTACTTTTGTTGATATAAATATATTTTACTTTATGTATTTCTATGAGTATCCTAGTATAAAGGAGTTATTACAAATGTGGAGTTTATTTTTATTTATAACTATCCCAAAATAGGAATATAATTTTTTATGAATATGTAGAGTTTATTCCTATATAGAGTATCACTATAGAGAGGTTCTATATATATATATATATATATATATATATATAGAACCTCTCTATAGTGATACTCTATATAGGAATAACCTTCATGTAGTCATAAAAAATTTTGGTCCCAATGTGGGCCAATTATAATTAAGAATAAATTTCACATTGTAATAAGTTATAATTTTTCTAGGTTTCATCTTAAGAAACTTGCCTCTACATAATAATAATAATTATATGTGTATTGCAAAAGATATATGTTATGTTACATTAAAAGTTTAAGATAAAATAAAATATTTATCTAAACTTGTTTAAGACAAAGTTGTTACCACATCTTTTATCTTGCGGGTATGTAATAAGCCGCCAGCATGACACCTTCTTGTTAAAGCAAAAATATTTCTAGCTCTCAAGCATGTTTAGAGCTTCTTGGAATGAAATTTTTGGTATTTCCGTACTATCATCATCAAGATTATCTCCTTCCTCTTCTTGTCTAATTCCAATAATTATTTCTTTTTCAATTAAAACATACACAATTTGTTGCTCATTTGGATGATTGAGGAAGACATTAATATCAATTTGATTAATGTAGTGAAGTTATTGAATCTGATCACTCAATTTTACAGTAACTTTTTGATATCAATTTCCGTACCATCTTAATGCTAGTAAAACAATGAATTGAAATCATAATACTACTAAAACATGAATTATAAAATCAAAAATCAAAACAATAATTTTTGTAACTACACCTCTATTAAATTATAACCTCTCTACAGTAATAAATTTAATTAGTCTCAATATTATGACTATAGAAAGGTTCTACTGTATATAACTTTATATATTATATATAGAGCAGGGCGGGGGAAAGGCATCACCCACCCCCGCCCTATCTCCGAGGACGGGGATTAAAAAGCCCCCCACCCCCGCCCTTATCCCTGAAAAAATTGGGGCTACCCCGCCCACTATGGGGTGCGACGAGATTGGTCCTTGGAATTCCAAGGAGCATTGCCATGCCTACACAATGAACATACAATTCTCATTCCAATGATGATTTAAGTATCATTCTATATATATATATAAATAAAACAAATTTTGTTGCATAAAACAAGAACTAATATTTACACAGAAATTCAAATGCTCCATAATTAATAATAATAATACATTAAATCCTATACTCCATTATATGGACCGAGAATGACTTATGTAGCCTATCTCTAAGGTCTTTATCTAGCTCATAATGGATCTTAGGCAATGGATTTTCTATCATCTTATGGTTTCCCTTAAAAGTGGAAACACCAATTGAAGCACCAGCTATCATCTTATGGTTTAAATATTGCTTGATGAAATTTTCAAATAAGAGTCGATAACCTTTACACTCCATCTTTTTCCATAGCAGATCAAGGAAACCAACAGGACTTAGGTAATTGAGAGTTGTTTGAGAGCATTAAACTTCATATCCTCCCAAAGTAAACCCTCTTCCCAAACAATTTCTTGTATCATTTCATTCACATGAATAAAATGATTCACTAGTCGAACTAACTCATTTTCTTTTCCATTTGGTTCAAACTTATAACCATCGTCCTCGTCATCCTATCCACCTTTTCTCTTTGGTGGATTGTCCTAATAGCCTTTGGGGTTCTTTTAATCAACACCATGAATTCACTTCCTATAACAAATACAAGAATAAAAAAAATTAATTAATATTCCTTTATTTATTTTCAAATTAATAAATATATATGTGACATACACATAATTAATTATTTGTTAAATAAATAAATAAAAATAGCCCCAATTCTAACTATTAGAATCCTAAGTCCGTGCTTTATCTTTTATAGAGAACAAGTACTTAAAAGAATAAATCAACCTTTCTTGCTCAATGGGCTAGGTGCAAGGTTGTCATTTAAGAGGTCTTGGGTTTGAGTTCCAAGCAAGCAAAAGACATAAATTTTTTTATTTTGTTTATATTGGCCCGGTTTGACTATCCCGCCGGTGGTGGGTTTGACTTGTTGACAGATTTTCCCCGTTTTCGTAACTCATTGTCTGTTGACCGGTTTGACTTGTAGACTTGACTCGTTTTGATAAACGGGTCACCTAATGGTGATGACTTAAAAAGGTTGGTTTGAGTTCCAAGCAAGCAAAAGACATAAATTTTTTTATTTTGTTTATATTGGCCCGGTTTGACTATCCCGTTGGTCGGGTTTGACTTGTTGACAGATTTTCCCCGTTTTGCGTAACTCATTGTCTGTTGACCGGTTTGACTTGTAGACTGACTTGACTCGTTTTGATAAACGGGTCACCTAATGGTGATGACTTAAAAAGGTTGGTTTAATTTTAATGGTTTGGGCCTTTAAAACTTATTGGCTCTATTTAAGCTAAAAAGGGACTCAAATAATGAAATCGAAGATTGGGCCTTTATTGCTTATTGGATCTTTAAACTAAAATGGGCCCAAATAATGAAATTGAAAATTGTGTCTTAACCCAAAATTCCCCCGCGCCACCCCACCTCATCCACCCCCCACCACAAAAACAAGGGATCCTATTTTTTGGATGGGCCCAAATAATGAAATTGAAAATTATGTCTTAACCCAAAACCCCAACACCAACACCAACCACTTCCACACAACCCCCCAAACAAAAAAAAAAAAGGGATCCTATTTTTTGGAAATAAAAAAATCTGGTGAATCGGAATTTCACAGGAATTTAACCAGAATATGTCTCCTTTTCTTTCCCAATTTCAGTTAAGCACAATCCACAAACTCCAGTTTCAATTTCCTTCCTGACCCTCCCAACCAATTTCAGTTTCATACAAGAACCTTAATAATAATATATAATCCTAAACATATTATTTATAAAGATTTCGCGCAAAAGTTAAGCCTAACTTGGCTCTTATACCAATGTTAAATAAACAACATGTGACCACAAATATTATAATAAACTAATTCTCAACACTTATGAATATGTAATAATTGTAATCACATTATATGTATATAAATATGACGAATTGTAATATAAATTACACAGTATAAATATCTTTTGTAAACCCAATTCAGAGTATAATTTCGCACAGACTAAAAATACCGAATCCAAATTCTTCAATTGCAAAACCAAAAGGGAAAAAACTAATCTTCTCCTTTCTTTTGTTTTTTTTATTCTCACGTATTTTTTATTTGCAAATGTCAAAATATATTATATATGTGCAATTATCTTGTAGTTGCCAAGGTAATTGCATAGGAGTGTATGATGACTACTTGGCAATTATCACTACCTATAGAGAGAACGATATTTTTTCACCCAAGGTTTGGTGAAACGACCCTTTTCCACCATTGAAGTTTCAAAACAACGCTTTCCCACCTATCGTTATGTTCTATTAGAAAAATCCGTTACTATTTGATTGTAAAGACAAAAATACTCTTTACTATTAAACTTAATAATTTTATTATTATTTTATGTCATATCAATAAGATCAATTACCAATATACCCACCAGTTTAAATATAAATTTATTGATATACCCTCAATTATATATAAAAATATAAATTACTAGTTTACCCTCAACTATATATGAGATTTTCAATTACCAATAATTACTGACATGCTCTCAGCTGATTTGCTTAAATAAGAATCCAAATTGCAAAATTACAATGCATATATATATATATATCCAATAAAAATAGGGAATTTAATACAAAGAAAGCACAAGCATTTCAAGCCTCCAAGAGTGATGATATTTCTAAGACAGTTTCTCATTCATTTGTTAAAATCCAAGCTTGTTTTGCTTTCAACCTCCCACTTCTAGCTCCTTGAAGCTTGATTTTCCTTTGCTTTCTGAATCTTTAAAACCTTCTTCACAATCTTTTGCTCTTCCACCAAGAAAAGCTCGAATTATCCTATCAAATGTTTTCAATAGGAAAGAAACATCAATTAAATTTGCTATTTATCACATTTAACCAGTGGATAGAAAACAATGAAAACTCAAACTTAAGTATTCACAGCAGTACCTCTCCCTAACAGATTGAATTGAGACTCCACGTTTCATGTAAATTATATTTTGCAGAAGCCAATAATCTTTGAAAGTTAAACATTCTTGAGTTTAACATATGAATCAATTTCGTTCATCACTTCATCTTAAAATGAATTGGCGCCTACAAGTCTCCTACGGCTTCCAAATCTTTGCCTACACCAATAAAGAATCTTATCATTGCCTCCAAAAACAGCGAGCTCATGAATATTTTTGGTAAAAAAATCTGCAGTAAGTACAACTTTGTCAGTGAATTCTGCAATTATTTTATACCATATCAGGGTTCCTGTTCGATCATGGAACCCAGGCTGTGATTAGTTGGGCATTACTTTATCTGGATGCTACATCACTAGGTAGATCAAGACCACTGGGAATCTTTACAGGGAAGTTTGTTGTCGCAGAATCTGAACCCAACATACTGCAGTACAAAAAGAGAAGTAATCAATTGAAAAAAAAAAGTCACTAGTTGTGGCTACCATAGGAAACAGAGTTCTCTCTGAGTTCTATTCTAATCTAATCGTGCTCACCTTCTGTCAACAATAACCATTGGGCAAAGCTCACAATTAGCAAAGCTGCAGCAACAAATTGCAAAGCATATTAGCATGTTATCCATGTTGAATCCAACGTATAGTTATTTACTACACCCACTTTCAATAATTTAAGGAAAATACATTATCTCAGAGGAGTACAATATAGATTGACAGAAATTGGAACTTTTGGGTAATTCAAAATTATCACTTTTTTGTATCTAGGACTGAAGGTTTACACAGAGTTAAATAACCATAAATGAGGCACTAGACAGAGTTGAATCCAGAACAGGTAAAGAAATAAAGCAAAGAAAACTAATTTCAGCTTCCAGTCTTAAGAAATGATACAACAGTTCAAAGAATATGCAAAATAGCATAAAGGAGTAGAATTTCAAGCAGAGAAGGATGTCAGAAAGGAACAAGTAGCTAAAATTGAACAGTGAACACAAATCTCTACCATCTCTAAATATCTTTAATTTAATTTCTAAATAAGGATCTGGTAAACACGTTAAAGCTATACACCAACAATTGACATTGAAATATGAGGCAACACTTACTGTTTACATATTTCATCCTTTAAAAGATGGATGACAATCATTTCCAAATGCACTTAGGGTATGATATAAGAATCCACTGTGAGTAACAACCGCTACCTCCTTCTCTTTTCGAGTCCACAGCCTGGATCAGTTGATTAGCCCAAAAAAAAAATAGTCAGGATTAAATTGACGCCACTTCTGCCATAGGAATCACATGTCCATATGCATCTTATTCAAAGGTGAAACAAATACTAGGGGAAAATCAGAGAAACATTTCAAGTCTGGATCAATTTAAAGGGGAGCATTTACTGTTCCAATAGTAGAATTAAGTCATCCCAATTCTTTTTTTCTTAATGAAATTTATAGCACAAGTGATTATTACATGATCAAGTTACTCCATCATTGTTACAGTTCGAATCAAAATGAAGATTAAGCATAAGTGCACACATCAAAGTGCCATGTATGGAATCTAAAATTCAATGGAAATCATCATTTACATGGGGCAACAACATAACCACTACTCTGAAAAAACATCTCAAAGCCTTCCGTCTTTGTAAAACCATAGACAAGAGCATGAAAAGTTTAAACCCTATGATAGACCTCACTAACCAGTCGCCAGTCTCCGCTTTCAACCCCTTTTTTTCTGCTCAGCCGTCGTCGTAGCGAGTTGGTCGCCGCTTGCAATCCTTTTTTTTGTTCAGTAGTCGTCGTCACCAGTCGCCAGTCGCCAACCCTAACTGCTTAAGCTTCAGTTACAGAGAACAAGGAGAAAAGGCAAATTATTTTTCGTTCCCCCTTTTACCTTCTCTAAGTCAACTTTAGTGGGACACGTGGCAACCATTCAGCGAAGAGATTTCAATTTTTGAATTTTTATTTTTGGGGTTTCATGGAAATTGACCATCTTGCCCTTCTTCGGAACGGATTTGCCTAACATAACATAACGGTGGGTGGGAAAGTGTTGTTTTAAAACTTCACGGGAGGGAAAGTGTCATTTTTCCAGACCTTGGGTGGGAATGTCGTTCTCCCTTACCTATATTATATAATGGGTGGGTTCCATCATGGGTGTCCGACCCGTATCCAATAATGATGGTGCCATACCCTCCACAACACCCTTTTGAACCTCTTGGAATATGATACGATGGCACATGGGTATACGTTGGTGAGAGAGAGAAGGTTTATTTGTTTGTTTGTTTCATTTCTCAATTAATAATTGTACAACCCAGTCTTGGTCTTCAAGTGGCTCCTTTTTATTTGCTTTCAGTTAGCATCATTGCTATTTTCATGCCACAAATCTGCAACGTGGGTGTTTAAACATTTGTAAATTCTTGCTTATTTAAAGGGCGAAGAGCAGTGAATAAGAGGAGAAAAAAATAACACAATTTTAAGTAATTGCTTAGGTGGTCGTGGTCTCCACTATTAGACCAAAGGAACTTAACTTCCCTTGTTCTTTAGCCATTTGATTACTCTGATTTTCCAACGACTAACCACAATAGGTAAAACCAAGGAGTACGTCCCAAAGTGGTATCAGAGCACAGACATGGACTAGAGAGTGAAACAGATAGAAAAGATGGTCTAGACCTTAACAGGAGGTCAGCAAGCTATTCTTAATCAGTTAAATGAGTTCTCTGTGCAGTTGAATACAAAGTTTGAACAAATGTCTTTGCACAAAGAGGGAGAGTCCTCATTTGTCCAAGAAATTTCAGCAGCGACTCATGGGAACAATAACAGCAGTTACTCCTTAGCAACATATGCACCAAAATTCGTTAAATTGGATTTTCCCAGTTTAATGGCCAAGATGATCCCACGAGCTGGTTATGTCGTGCAGAGCAATTCTTCACGTTCCATGACACCCCTATCAATGATCGAGTTTCACTAGCTTTTTTTCATTTGGAAGATGACGCACAACTATGGTACCAACTTCTTAAACAGGAGAAACAGGTTGTCACTTGGGAAGAGTTTAAAGAAGGACTCCACTCAAGATACGGTCCAAATCAGTTTTTTGATTTTTTCGGTGAGTTGATAGAGTTACAACAACAAGAGACGGTTCAAGCATATTAGACTCAATTTGAACGATTGTTAGCCAAGGTGGGTTCCCTTACGACTGAACGACAAGTTAGCTGCTTTGTAAGCGAACTCAAGGATTCTATCCGCACTAAGGTCCAAGCAAATCGGCCACAGACACTATCCTCTGCCATCAGTCTGGCGCGTTTGTATGAGGCTAAACTCTTGACCTAACGAAAAACTCTTCCGCCTAGCAAACTTGTTGGAACGGTATCACGTCCCCCAGCTATCACAACCCCAAATCCTCCAGTCAAGAAGTTCAATTCTGAGGAACTGAACAAGCAAAGAAGATTAGGCCTTTGTTTTTTATGCAATGAGCTGTTTGGGCCAGGACATCAATGTAAGCGACTATTTTCCATTCAGGCTATCCTTGATGATAGCGATGACAATGTGGAGATGGAGATCGATGAGCCTTCACCAATAGACACACCGGCCATGAGAGTAAAAAGACGAATCAACAATAGAGTTGCACTCATTTTGATTGACTCGGGAAGCTCCTATAATTTTGTGAACAAAGATTTTGCAGATAGTGTGGGGTTACAACTGAACCATAAAGGGAAGCTTAATGTGATAGTGGCTTCGAGAGAAAGCCTGACAAGTTCAGGGAGGTGTGATCAAGTGTAGGTAATTTAACAAAATATTTCTCTCACTATTGACTTGTATTTGCTTCCTTTAGAAGGCTATGATGTTGTTCTTAGCACCCAATGGTTACAAACCTTAGGGCCCAAAACATGGGATTTTTCAAAGATGCGAATGAGATTTCGATATGAGGGAAGAGAGGTAATATTGCAAGGAGAGTTACTTCCAGAAAACAAACTTTTCAACAATCACCAAATTGAACAAGCCACACGAAAATAGCGACATGTGGTAGAGGCTACGCCTCAAGAAATTAAGAGCACCGTCATTCTACCTGAGATTCGACAAGTGTTGCAAAGGCATCAAGCAGTTCTTAAAGAACCAACGGGACTTCCTCCCATTCATGCACATGACCATCAAATTCCTCTGAAGGAAGGTTCTAATCCTATATCAGCAAAGCCTTACCGATACCTGTCTTTCCAAAAGACAGAGATTGAAAAAATTGTGACTGACTTGCTGAACACTAGAGCGATTCAACCAAGCAACAACTCATATTCATCTCCAGTAATCCTAATAAAAAAACAAGATGGGTCATGGAGAATGTGCGTGGATTCCAGGGCTTTAAACAAAATCACAATCAAGGACAAATTCTCGATACCAGTAATAGAAAAGCTTCTTGATGAACTCCACGGGCCACAATTCTTCTCCAAACTGGATTTACGATCCGGTTATCATCAGATTTGGGTTCATCCATTAGATATTGAAAAGGCAGCTTTCAGAACACACGAGGGTCACTATGAATTTTTAGTGATGGCTTTCGGGTTGACCAATGCTCTATCAACATTCCAATCTCTCATGAATGCGGTATTTAAAGATTATCTTTGAATTTGTTCTTGTTTTTTTCGATGATATTCTAATTTATATCAAGAATTGGGCTGATCATATTAAACATTTAGAAATTATATTTTTCATTTTACAAAATCACCAATTGTTTGTAAAATTGGAAAAATGTCATTTTGGCCAACGAGAAGTTAAGTACCTTGGCCATATTTTTTCTAATTTGGGAGTTGGGGTAGATCTAGAAAAAATTGAGGCTATCTTAAATTGGCCCAAGTCGAAAACTGTGAAGACTTATGTGGGTTCTACCGCAAATTCATTAAAGATTTCGATAGAATTGCAAGCCCCCTTACCAAAATGCTAAAGAAGAATAATTTCACTTGGAATATGGTGGCCGAGGAAGCTTTTGACACTCTCAAGAGGGCTATGACACAAGCTCCAATTCTTGCACTTCCTAATTTCTCTAAGGAGTTCATCATAGAATGCGATGTATCAAGATCCAATGTTGGTGCAGTCTTGAGGCAAGAAAGGCCTATTGCTTTCTTCAGTCATGCCTTGCAAGGGAGGCATCTTCTCATCTCAACTTACGAGAAGGGGGTCTTAGCTTTAGTCATGGCAGTCTAATAATGGAAACCCTACCTCATTGGCAGACAATTTATTGTGCAAACTAACCATCAAAACTTGAAACACTTATGGTCTCAAAAGATCACTACTTTTGCTCAACAAAGATGGCTATTAAAACTCATGGGCTTAAACTTTACCGTGAAGTATAAAAAAGGAAAATAAAACATTGTGGCAGATACGCTTTCCCGAAAGGAGGAAGAAACTAATAACCAAGATAGGGAAATCATGCGACATTTCTAGCATTGTCTCAACCAATTCCTAATTGGCTTGAAACCATACAGGAGGAAAATACTTCCAACCCAAAAACTCAAAATCTCATACAGTTGGTGCAAGAAGATTAGGTTGTGGGACCTTGGCAAGTTCACAATGGCATCCTATTTTACAAGGAAAAGATTTACTTAGACGAAGGCTCTAGGTTAATTAATCAGATCATCCAACAGTTTCATAATAACACACATGAAGGTTTCTTAAAAACGGTTCATCGAGTAAGGGCCAACTTTTATTTCAAGGAGTTAAAAGGAAAAGTTAGAAGATTTATTTAAGAGTGTGATGTTTGTCAACAAAACAAGGTAGAACAAACTTCGGCAGTAAGGCTTCTTCAACCGCTCCCAAATCCCACCAAAATTTGAAAGGACATTTCAATGGAATTCATTGACGATTTGCCGAATTCAAATGGAAAACTACTATTTTGGTAGTCGTTGATAGACTATCGAAATACGCCCACTTGATGGCTCTTACCTATCCTTACACCGCCATTGGAGTTGCTCAAGTTTTCTTCGACAATGTTTTTCGTTTACATGGGTTGCCTAAGACTATCCTATGTGATCGTGATCCAACATTCACCAGCATGTTTTGGAAATAACTATTTAGGCTAAACAGAACTGCAATTAACTTCAGTTTGACGTATCATCCCCAGACAAATGGCTAAACCGAAGTAGTCAATTGAACCTTGGAGATGTATCTTCATTGTTTCACAAGTTCTTAGCTGCGAAAATGGTATAAGTGGTTGTCCTAGGCAGAGTTCTATTACAACACCAACTTTAATTCTACAATTGGAAGAACACCATTTGAAGTGGTTTATGGAAGAGAAGCACCAAACTTGTTGACATATGTTCCAGGCATTGCTAAGGTTGCTTTCGTGGAGCAACAACTCATTGAAAGAGATTCTATTGTGAGAGAAGCCAGGGACAAAATAGCTCAAGCTCAAAATAGGATGAAAAAAATTTATGACTCAAAGCATAAGGGAGAGAGAATTTCAAGTTGGCAATTATGTGTATTTAAAGTTGCAAGCGTATAGGCAGTCTTCGATCTCTTGATGACAATCACACAAGCTAGCAGCTAAGTTTTACGTCCCTTCCTAGTCGTTCAACGTATTAGAGTTGTCGCTTACAACTTGGAGTTACCACCTAGAATTCGTATCCATCTAGTTTTCCTCATATCTTTGTTGAAGAAACATTTGGGTACTCAGGTAACAGTCCAATAGTAGCTACCCAACGTTCGTGTCGAAGATCCTTTTCCTTATCCGCTTGCCATACTGATAAGAGCTTGAATGTTTATATTTTGTTAGTGATTTAATTGGTTTATTTATGGAAAAATGTGTTTAAAGTGTGGAATTTGGATTATTTCTTTCATAAATACCATTTATGGGATCACGGGTGCATATTGAGTGTTTTCAGGCTCAAACAGGTTGTTGAAGGGAAAAGAACGATGTCGATAGGATTCACGATGCGTAGGAACAAATGGCACAAGAATCAGGGTCGAAATGAAGGAGTTGTGGCATGTCGAAGATGTTACGGAAAATCTGGAAATTCTTTATCATGAGTATGTCTCGATTTTTCTGTCATAACTTCAGCTGTAGAAGTCGGAATTTGACGATTTTGGTGGCGTTGGAAAGCTTATTCAGAGAGCTACAATGTTTGTGTTGATGAGTTCATCTCATTCTGAATATTACAGATGTTTTGGACAGAAAGAACGATCACCGCGGCGACCATTATTACCGCCGCGGCGATGGGTCATCGGTTTGTGTTAATTTCATTACCCTAATCCAAATCTGAATGGGCTAAGTTTTCTAATCTTTTTCCTAAGCACAACCAAGAACCCCATGGATATAAAAGAGAGTTTTTAAGAAATTAAAGAGGACTTTTTAGAGGAGGAAGAAGACGGCTATCAAGTTGGAGATCGAGATCCTGAGAGCTCTTGTTCACCGATTAGAGAAGTTTTTATCTTTTTCTTTCTTGAACTGATGTCATTGAATAGAATGATGGATTTTGTTATTTTCATTATGAACTAATTTTCTTTTCTAGGGCTAAGATGTAGCCCAATTTATGAATATGTGTTGACTTGGATTGTTGTTAATTCTTATTGAGCTTTTAATTCGAAGTTTTATTATTATGCATAATGCTTTCAATTCTCAAGGGCCTGAGAGTTGAATGATATCATGGGTTAGGTTGAGATCGAGAGATGAAACCTGATTTGTCTTAGGTAATAAAACCATAGATTGAGCGAACGCTAGAGATAGGTTACCGCGATCTGTGAGGCTCCGGTAAATTCCATAGAGCTTAATGATCTCTTAGCTCCAAAATCCAACTTAGAGATATCTTGGGTTGTTGCTTAAGGGTTAATTTTCTAATTGCTCGAGAGAGAGTTAGTGGAATAATAGGGGATTTGGCTTTTAGAATACGCTTGATTAGGTTAACAAAAGATGTCAATGCATAGGATTAAATTGGTGTGAAATCTATGCCCTAGGTTTAGTCATATTGATTTTTACTTCAAAGTGTTTACAAATTCTGCCTTTATTTAGTGCTTAGTTTTTAGTTTATTATTTTATTTCATTAAAGCCATTCTTAAAGTTCTGTTTCATCAAATAGCAATAGAATAGACTAGTTCGGTACTTGGTAGGTAGTTCCCTTGGGATTCGACACTCGTTTACTCGAGTTTTACTACTTACACAATTTCGTACACTTGCGAATAGACTGTCAAGTTTTTGGCGCCGTTGCCAGAGATAGCAGCACCGGGGTGTGAATGGACTTATTTTGTGTACCCGGCAGATGAGGAGCACGGTGATGTTTCTGATGAGGATTCTGAGGAGAGTATGGAGGAGTAAGAATTTTTAGCAATAGTATTTTCTATTGATAAGTTTCGTTCTTATTTGCTAGGTACCAAGGTCATCGTGTACACAGACCATGCTGCATTAAAATACCTCCTAGCAAAACGGGACTCCAAGCCAACATTATTGCGATGGGTATTGCTCCTACAGGAATTCGACTTGGAGATCAAGGATAAGAAAGGAATAGAAAATCAAGTGGCTGACCATTTATCCCGATTAGAGTCCAATGAAGAAGTTCGAGAGGAAGAAAAGCCAATCAACGAATACTTCCCGGATGAGCAATTGTTTGCTATTCAAGAAGGACCATGGTTTGCGGACATTGCTAACTACTTGGCGCGAAAGGTTATGCCCCCTGGAATGAACTCCCTAGAGACGAAAGAAATTTTTTGCAGATTTAAAGCATTACTTCTGGGAGATCCATTTTTGTACAAGCATTGCGCTGATCAGATGATAAGACGATGTGTGCCAGAGAAAGAGATGACGAATATACTTCGTCACTGTCACTCAATAGAAGTTGGTGGTCATTTCGGTTCAACAAAGACCGCTGCAAAAGTTCTTCAATCAGGATTTTTTTGGCCTACTCTTTTTTAAGATGCTTTTCATTTTGTGATGAGTGTCAACGGGTTGGGAATATTTCTAGGAGAAATGCCATGCCTTTAAATAATATCCTAGAAGTAGAATTGTTTGATGTTTAGGGGATAGATTTTATGGGACCTTTTCCTTCTTCGTTTTCTAACCGTTTCATTTTGGTTGCTGTAGATTATGTGTCGAAGTGGGAGGAAGCTGCCACGTTGCCAACAAATGATGCTCGTGTCGTTATCAAGTTCGTAAAGAAGAATATCTTTTCAAGGTTTGGCACGCCAAAAGCCATTATCAGTGATGGTGGTTCTCACTTTTGCAATCGTCAATTCACAGCATTGTTAAGCAAGTATGGAGTTACACATCGAGTTGCAACCCCATATCACCCGTAACCAGTGGCCAAGTCGAAGTTTCAAATAGGGAGCTGAAACGAATCTTGGAGAAGACAATGAACACCTTTCGAAAGGATTGGGCAACTAAGCTTGATGATGCACTATGGGCGTATAGGATGGCATTCAAAACACCAATAGGAATGTCGTCCTATAGGATGGTTTACGAAAAGCTTGTCACTTGCCAGTGGAGTTAGAGCACAGGTCGTATTGGGCAGTAAAGTTTCTGAATTTTGATCTACAAGCCGTTGGAGCAAAACGTTTACTGCAACTCAATGAGATGGAAGAGTTTTGCAATAATGCATATGAGAATGCCCGGATTTACAAAGAAAAGACTAAGCAGTGGCATGACAAACACATTGTGAACAAGGAATTCAAGGAGGGCGACAAAGTGCTGTTGTTCAACTCGAGACTGCGACTTTTTCTAGGAAAATTGCACTCAAGATGGTCTGGCCCGTTCATCATTTATCGCGTGTTTTCGCATGAGGCGATAAAGCTTCACTACCCAACGAAGGGAACATTCAAAGTCAACGGGCAAAGATTGAAACCTTATATTGAGAATGGGAATGTCGACGAGAGAGTTTCAATTCTTCTTTAGCATCCTAATTGACGACAGAAAAGGAGTCGAGCTTAAGACTTTAAACAAGCGCTTTTTGGGAGGCAACCCAAATTTTCGATTCCGCTTGTGTTTTATTTTATTTTATTTAGTGCGTTTTTAGTTAGTAATTTTTATTTTTAATTTTATTATTGTGTTTTTTGGTTGTGTTATCATGTTGCAATTTTAGTTTGTTAATTCAGGATTTCGGACTGTTTTTCAGGTGCTTGATAAAACGCACTCAAGGATCAAACAGAAGACCCATCACGCTCGTCGCGACAGTACATTTAATCGCTGCAGCGAGTGTGACTTACGCGCATGACAGAACACATCTGAAATTAATCACGCTCGCCGTGGCAACGAGTTCATCACTGCAGCGAGTGTGAATCCAGTGACGCCGCAACGATAACAGAGATCGCCGCAGCGATGCATACGATCGCCGCAACGATCGCACCAGGCAACGCAATATTGCTTTTAAATCAGCCTTTTCTTCTTCTAGTTAAAACATTTTCCATTACCCGATCTTCTCTTCCACAGTTGCCTTTCACCAAATTTTTTTTATTTCCTCACAATTTCTTCAACCCATTTTAAATTTTCTACTCCATTGCTTACTAACACATTCAAATCCCCATCACATTATGCAGATTTAGAAGGCAAGAGGGATTTTCGCGAAAACAAATCAAGGTTAGGGTTTCAAAAGCAAAATTGGGGGTTTTCAAAAATTCATCTAATCCGTTTCAATTCAAGGCGTATTTGGACAGAACAAGATTCAAGGAAGTGTTTCTCAACCATTTTGCATTGAAATATTGAGTGTGGAAGGGTGGAATCCATTGATCTAAGTTTTGTGGAAGTGTGGATGATTTTGTGTTGGTTGTGAATATTGATAGAGATTTGTTGATTTTCGTGGGAATGTTTATTTCTGTGATTGTGTTTGATTGAAGAAGGGTAGTTGATTTTTGTGGGAGTGAGGTGATTTTCGTTGAGATTGAGGGTGATTTCACTGAGCGTTTGGATTGAGTTCGAAATAGTGATAATGGCACCCAAAAGAAAGCCCGGAATTGATAGGAGAGAAAAAGGTAAAAGGCAGGCCTCTAGTGATACCTGGTTTGTTAGCCAGGCTGCTTAGGAAAGGTATGAAATTTTGCAAAGCAACCGGGGCGATTTATTGAAGAACGAGGGCTGGTGTTTACAGAAGCGTTTGAGGGAATAACTTATGTGATTCAAGCTCTGGGTTGGGAGAAATTTTGCAAAGAGCCCCCGACGCCAACTGTTGCCTCTGTGGTAAAGGAGTTTTATGCCAACGCTCCTGATAGCGTTGACGGGAGAACCATAGTAAGAGGTAAAGAGATCGTGTTTAATGCAACTGCGATTAATGAATTTTATGGGCTGCCGCAAGTTGATTTAGATGACGATGCCTATGCCGCATTCAAGCAACAAGTGGATTTTGACGCAGTAATAAACTCTTTGACTGAAGGGAGAGCTACATTGTTTATTGCGGCTGGGGAACACATCCGTTTTGAAAGTAAGTTCTTGGACTCAATTTCGCGCATGTGGTTATATTTTGTATGCTCTCGATTGATGCCATCCAAGCACATGAGTACTGTTAGAAAAGCTAGGGCAATCTTAATGTATGCTATCCGCCAGAAGATGAGGATGAATGTGGGTGAAATTATCTTTCAAGAGATTACCCATTCGGCAAAGCGTACCAAGACGGGCTTTTATTTTCCCCACCTAATTACTACATTATGTACGCAAGCGGAAGTGCCATTGAATGCTGAAGAAGTTTTTATTCCGCAAGGAGTGTGTCTTACCGTGCAGTTTCTGCAAAATTTAACCAGTGGGGGTAGAGTAAAGGCACCCAGGACCAAAGCATCTTCATCATCGAAGCTTTCCCTAAAAGATCAATTGTTGAAGCTGAATGAAGACATCGAAAAGTTGAAACAGCAACAGAATAGTCAAAAGGCCTGGATGACATGGATGAATGGGCAAATGAGGGTGCAACATGAGATGCAAAGATTGCAACTTCACAGACATCGGGATAGAGACCGGGGTGAATGGACTGAGGGGACCCCGATGCACCCGTATCGGACTTGGATGAGGCCAGCACGGTGATGTTCCCCGCGATGACCTTCGAGGAGCAGTATGGAGGAGTAGATTTTAGTTAATGTTGTCAATGCAGTTGTTTTAGTCGCTTTTATTTTTCTGTTTTGATGTACTTTTATTTTGTCTATTATGCGTTATTTGAGTCTTTGTGAATTGTTCCTCTATTTTGTTTTATTGTTTTGTTGTTCTTTGTTCATGCTCTTTTTGTCCATTCTTCTATTGTGCATAAATCTGATGGCCGACAAGGTCTGTTTAGTGGTTTTTCTGTTTTGATAGAACGACTGATGTATATGACTGGAATGCTTTATTTTGTTGAGGAATGCGGTAACGTTCTCTTTCTTTTACTCTTACGCTTCACATTGTGTTGATTTTATTGGTTGGGGGTAGGAATTTAAGAAACTTAAATTGAGCAGAATTTGTTTTTGTATGGATTTAGAGAGCATTTTTATTTATTCTTTTATTTTAGGTTGTGAGTTTTATTTTTGTCTCTTGGATGAAGTCATATGTCTATGATAGGAATGTGATTGCAATAACATATAACTAATGGAGGACATTAATTTTTACCTTTGCTTACGGATGTGTGTGAATATTAATGACATGAAGTTGAGACCCTAGTGAACGGTGGATTGAAAGTGGTTCAGTCACCTACTTAGAGACGTGTTATGTATGAAGTTTACATGAACTTTATTGTGATTTCAACAAACTCTAGAACTCATTTGATAATCACTCAAGGCGAAATCCTAGAATTCACATCACTTAGGAAATGATTTAGGCTGTTTTTGGACCAATTGAGCCTTTCAAACCAACCCTTGTTTTTATCATTATCACTAGTTAACCCTTTGAGCCTTTGTAAACACAATTTAGCCTTATTTTTCGTTCTTTGAACTTAATGTTTACCCTATCCTGATTATGAGCCTAAAACACAATCCTACCCGCTTTATCATTAAGAGACTTTATTGTTCTTCAAGCTTATTATGAGTTTTGGAAAGAAAGTGTGGTTGTCACAACCCACGTGTGCGAAGAAATTGGTTGAGGGTTGTGGAGTGTTTGTAAAATCAGTGGGGAAATTGGTTGGGGGTTGTGGAGTGTTTGTGAAATCAGTGGGGATGTGCATGTTTCAGCCTTTTTAATTTTATTCAGTTAAAAAAAAAAAAAAATTTGGCATTTTGCCTAGTTTAAGGGTATTTCTTGGAATTGGAAATCGTAACCCATCCAAAATCAGCCTAGCAAGATTAGCGACCTCTGGTATAACAACGTCACATACACCTTAGACGCATCTCCCCCGCCACATTTTTGGTATCAAAAAAAAAAAAAAAAAAGATACAAGTTTGAGGATTGTAAATTAGTGGACATATTGGTTGGTGGTTTGTTAGAGTCATGAAAGTGACTCTATTTTGTTGATAAAAATACCCCATGTGTGATTAAATTGAAGTATATTGAGACAATTAAAGAATTTATGAATTTATTCACGAAAATCGCTTCCTAATATTTTTCTTATGAATTTAACGTGTTTGGAATGATTTTGGAAAGTATATGAGTTGATATTAGGTTGTGGTTTGTGGATTAAGGGTGATTTTGTCTCATTTATGCTGTTTAGGGGGTAAAATGTCATGTTTTAAGGGGCTGATTTTGTCACTTTTCAATTATGCAGGGACTAAACAAAATTTTACAAATTGTTCTACAAAAGAAAAATGCAGATCGCGTGAACAGGGAGGCTGCCATCCATAACGTTTTTTGGTGACCCTTCGTCTTCCACCTCCGGCGACTCTTCGGCTTCCTCGTGCACCAGTCACCATCATCCCATCGTCCCTCCACCACCACCGCGAATCACTAAGCAACCACGACGTTTCCATCTTCCACCACCGCGACTCTTCGTCCTTCCCGGCCGCTTTTGGCCATTTTCCAGCTGACGCCCACTCCCTGGGGAAGGGTCGATCTCCCTTCCCCACAAATCCGATCTACACTTCCTAGCTTCACTCCGCCAAAATCGCCTGAATCCGCGATTTAGCCGCGACTCTTCATCTTCCAGGCGAATCACGAGGCAGTAGCGGCGTTTCATCTTCCACCACCGCCACGACTCTTAGTCTTCCCGGCCAGATTTTAAAGGCCATTTTCGATGGCGTTCCAGCTCCCCAGGTCGATCTCCCTTCCCCACGGACCCGGATCACACTTCCTAACCCAGCCTTGTAGCGAAAATCGCCGGAATCCGCGATTTAGCGGCTGCGACTCTTCATCTTCCAGGCCGAGATCCTGCTCATTTCCGGCGACTTCTCACCTCCCCAAGACCTGATCTGAACTCCCCATCACCAGAGCTTTCCATCGGTACCTTCGGATCCCATTTTCGCCACCGTTTTCCGGAGACCCGTCGAAAAATTAACGTTTTCCCGCTAACCACGGCTGTTTGTATTCCGGGCTGTCCGTTGGTCGTTTTCGCCCCTTCTTCGCATCATATCGTTGTCGGTTACCTCCTCTTCGCCATGATCAGCTCCGTTTCCACTGTTTCAGCCTTCGTCATCACCACCATGAGCGGCTAAGCTCCCGGTTGACTGTTACGGCATAGGCGAGATCGGGATTGACTCCACGACTCTCCTCATCTCTCGACTAGTTGGATGAGCCCGATTATAGGACATTTGGTAGTATTGTGCTTCGGATTATATTTGTTTTCGTTTCATGATTGATTTCGATACTTTAATATGATTTGAGCATAACTTGTGATGAATATTGTTGTCCATTATGATTTAATGTTTTCATAGAACTTCTTTGAATGATAAACGTTGGTTTGGAATAATTAAATGATGAATATTGCTTTTCATTACTTCGCATCGATTGTAATTGAGTTGTGTTCGGATTTAATTTAATTTCTACTATTGTTGCGTTTATTGTGAAGTTAGTTGATTGGATATTACGTGTTGACAAATTGTATTTGTTAATCGCGTACCAACTAGTGGTATTGCCTTGTAGCGTTTATCGACGTTCAATGATAGTCTTTAACCAATCGAACTTGAGTGATCGGGTGAGACAGGATAGATTATACCTAGAGTGTCGGGAAGCCATTTCATTGATTTACCTTGCCTTGTAGGTTTAGGGGATCGTAGAGGTTGGAGGAGAATTGTGTGAGTCGGTCTCGTGTCAAACCAAAACCGTAACGGCAACATTTTTATTATAAAGTCTTTATTTGTTTTAATTTCACTATTTCATTATTTGCATTTAGTCTATTTAGTTTCATCAATCATTTTGCCAATTTCATTTCCGCTACTTAAAATACATTAGGTTGTTAGTCTTGCTCCCTGTGGATTCGATCCTGCTTACCGCTACTACAGTATTTAGGTTTAATTTTTAGACCGTGACGATCTGTCTAACATGGTTGAGAAGAAGTGGAGTTCGATTTGATTTTAGAGTTGCATGAGGAAAATCGAGTTCTCTTACTTTGTTATTCCTATCATTTTCTTGGAACCCATACCCTGGCCTAACGTTATAACCTTTACAAAGACCTATTGATCCAAGGTAATGTGAAATTCTACATTAGTGGAGAGTGATGTGAAAAGTGAGCCTATGGAGTTTGATTCCATGATTCACATATAAGTCATAACCCGAATATTGAGATCAAAATTTTGTTCATGAATGTTGTGCATAACACCATCCGAGTTTATAGACTAATGGTTTGTGGTTGTATGGATGTTCTAGGGTCGATAACAAAAATGAAATTGATGTTTGCATTGTCTGTGAGTTTTAGGTGATTGTTAATTAATCTATTTATTTTGTGTATATGCAATTTTTGAGACATCTTTATGAATTGATCCAAGACTTTTTGTTAGTGTGTTCTTTTTATGTTTATGTTTTTGTTACTTTTGGAGTTTAGGATAAGTTTAGTATGGATGTTTGTGGGTATCATCGCTGGAAACCCTCACGAGACTACAACTCGTCCAACTAGAGCCACATAGGGGTTTAAAGGCTTGTTGCATACGCTAAATGCAATCGTGTCAATCTACGAAAGTGATTTAGGATAGTTTAGATTTAGGTTTTTAATTAGTTGTTTTCTTTCAAGCTTAGAGACTTATTTTATCGCTTATTTTGCTAGGGACTAGCAAAAAGCTGGTTGGAGGATTGTGATAAGAGCTTGAATGTTTATATTTTGTTAGTGATTTAATTGGTTTATTTATGGAAAAATGTGTTTAAAGTGTGGAAATTTGGATTATTTCTTTCATAAATACCGTTTATGGGATCACGAGTGCATGTTGAGTGTTTTCAGGCTCAAACAGGTTGTTGAAGGGAAAAGAACGATGTCGATAGGATTCACGACGCATAGGAACAAACGGCACAAGAATCAGGGTCGAAATGAGGGAGTTGTGGCACATCGAAGATGTTACGGAAAATCTGGAAATTCTTCATCATGAGTATGCCTCGATGTTTTTGTCATAACTTGAGCTGTAGAAGTCGAAATTTGACGATTTTGGTGGCGTTGGAAAGCTTAGTCAGAGAGATACAATGTTTGTGTTGATGAGTTCATCTAATTCTGAATATTACGAATTTTTTGGACAGAAAGAACGATCACCGCGGCATCTATTATTACCGCCGCGACGATGGGTCACGGGTTTGTGTTAGTTCATTACCCTAATCTGAATCTGAATGGGCTAAGTTTTCTAATCTTTTTACTAAGCATAACCAAGAACCCCAGGGATATAAAAGAGAGTTTTTAAGAAAACAAAGAGGACTTTTTAGAGGAGGAAGAAGACGGCTATCAAGTTGGAGATCGGGATCCTAAGAGCTCTCGTTCACCGATTATAGAAGTTTTTATCTTTTTCTTTCTTGAACTGATGTCATTGAATAGAATGATGGATTTTGTTATTTTCATTATGAACTAATTTTCTTTTCTAGGGCTAAGATGTAGCCCAATTTATGAATATGTGTTGACTTGGATTGTTGTTAATTCTTATTGAGCTTTTAATTCTAAGTTTTATTATTGTACATAATGCTTTCAATTCTCAAGGGCCCGAGAGTTGAATGATATCATGGGTTAGGTTGAGATCGAGAGATGAAACCTGATTTGTCTTAGGTAATAAAACCATAGATTGAGCGAACGCTAGAGATAGGTTACCGCGATCTGTGAGGCTCCGGTAAATTCCATAGAGCTTAATGATCTCTTAGCTCCTAAATCCAACTTAGAGATATCTTGGGTTGTTGCTTAAGGGTTAATTTTCTAATTGCTCGAGAGAGAGCTAGTAGAATAATAGGGGATTTGG
Organism: Pistacia integerrima; assembly: GCA_026225825.1. Classification (NCBI taxonomy): domain Eukaryota; kingdom Viridiplantae; phylum Streptophyta; class Magnoliopsida; order Sapindales; family Anacardiaceae; genus Pistacia; species Pistacia integerrima. Next base: position 12,108,677 of record CM047750.1, on the reverse strand, counting down.
CTTTTAGAATACGCTTGATTAGGTTAACAAAAGATGTCAATGCATAGGATTAAATTGGTGTGAAATCTATGCCCTAGGTTTAGTCATATTGATTTTTACTTCAAAGTGTTTACAAATTCTGCCTTTATTTAGTGCTTAGTTTTTAGTTTATTATTTTATTTCATTAAAGTCATTCTTAAAGTTCTGTTTCATCAAATAACAATAGAATAGACTAGTTCGGTACTTGGTAGGTAGTTCCCTTGGGATTCGACACTCGTTTACTCGAGTTTTACTACTTGCATGATTTTGTACACTTGCGAATAGCCTGTCACATACTTGAGCGAAGAATGAAGGGAAAGACACAGGAAGTTCTAGTCCATTGGGCTAGGTGTTCACCTTCAGAGGCAACATGGGAAGTCCTTGAGATCTGTCAGCAGTAATATCTATGTCTCGCTCTTGAGGACAAAAGCGCTTTTTAAACGGGACGGAATGATACGATGGCACATGGGTATACGTTTGTGAGAGAGATAAGATTTATTTGTTTGTTTGTTTCATTTCTGTTAATAATTGTAGAGCTCAATCTTGGTCTTCAAGTGGCTCCTTTTTATTTGCTTTCAATTAGTATTGTTGCTATTTTCATGCCACGAATCTACAACGTCGGTGTTTAAACATTCGTAAATTCTTGCTTATTTAAAGGGCAAAGAGCAATGAATAAGTGGAGAAAAAAATAACACAATTTTAAGCAATTGCTTAGGTGGTCGTGGTCTCCTCTATCAGACCAAAGAAACTTAACTTCCCTTGTTCTTTAGCCATTTGATTACTCTGATTTTCCAGCCACTAACCATAATAGGTAAATCCAAGGAGTACGTACCAAAATACAACAGTGAAGTTCTATAGGGATTACATCTAGCGTTATTCTTTGCCAAATTATTGGCGTAATTCACAGAGGTTATGGCTGCTATGAAGTGACCATGGAACGAATCGTTTTGATTCGAGTGCTGGACCCTTGCTTTAGATGTAGTGTTGAAACTACATCCGATCGACATTAAGTCGTTGCAGTAAAAAACGACTATGTTGTAGTCGTTATAGGTTCTAAGTCTTGCTGCCGTTGGTTTGTCCACCATCATTAAACAACCACGATGTCTACAAACCTTGCACTAAAAGAATGAAAAAAATAAATAAGTCAGATTCTATATAAAAAATAAATAAAACGAAAAATTATAAATTTATTACTCTAGGTTAATAAGTCATAGGTCCATTTGGCATATATTGCACCCTCAAAGGAAGATGATTAGGCATTGCATGTTGGCAATTATTATTGGCACACCGCATCCGCACCGATCGAGTATGTAACCCCTATGAATGTGGGAGTGGGTTCAATGTCAACCAGGTTGAATTCTATACTAACAAGAAGGGTATAAGCTCTACGCACCATAGTTTAAATTTGAAGTATAATAAATTGAGACAAAATGAAATAAAAGTTTCTTGGACACACATATATATCTATATAATCTATTTATTTAATCATGATATATAAATAATTCACACAATTGTGATTTCACTCAACCATTCTTTTCTAACAAAATGTATCTCTCATGATTTCACTTCCATAATTTTAATGGATCATGACCCTTTGTCCCGACCATTGTAGCACGTGTGTAGCAGGTGGGTAGCACGTGTGTTGCCCAGGACATTTAGTTGGAAACAAAAATCTTTATCTTATCTAGTATTAATGATGGTGCCATATCCTCTACAACATCCTCTTGAACCTCTTGAAATACAACTGAAAGTTCTGGAGCGATATACGTCTAGGGTTATCCTCTGCCAAATTATTGGTGTAATTCACAATAGGAGTGTCCATTATGACGTGACGATGGAATGAATCGTTTGGATTCTGGCACTAAACCCCTTGCTTTCCTTGTAGTGTCGAACCTACATCTGATGGGCACTAGGTCGTCGCAATAAAAACTATTCTGTAGTGGTTACCGATCCTAAGCCTTGCTGCATTTGGTTGGCCCACCGTCATAAAACAACCATGATGTCCACAAGCATGGCACTAAAAGAATGAAAAAACTAAATAAAACAGATTTTATATAAAATAAATAAATAAATAAAACGATATATATATATTTGTTTTTTTTTTTTTAATTAAATTTTCAATGCTTGTAAATGTTATTTGATTCAATAATTCTTTTAAAAGGTGAATATTTCTAAATGCATATCATATGTACGTGCATGAATTTAAGGGAGGACACCAATTGAAAAATTATATATAACATTATTTTTTTCCTTCAATTCATGAACATATCCCCTTATTAATCTATTCAAAGTAAAAAATAAAATAAAATAACTCAAGCAAGATAATAATCTTAAAATATCTAAATCAAACATTTTACTTTGAATAGTTGACCAAGTTGCTTCAAGAGGACTAAGACTGAAAATCTTGCCTCCCTTTGTTGCCTAGGGTCTTGAGGTTGTTTTAATTGGTTTCAAATTTCAATGAAAGGTGGACGAGACCCAGTTTGCTTTTCTGATTGAATTTGTATAGAATTCTTATATATATATATATATATATATATATATATATATATATATATATATATATATATATATATACACACACACACTTGGGTAAAAATGTTTTGCTTTGCCTCTTATCACTATTGTACCTGCTCTAACACAATATGGGGCTGTTTGGATCGGGTTAATATTAGATAACTAGGATAATATTTTTTAAATTGAGTAGATGACAATGTTTGGTTGGTTTGTAAAAAATTATTTCCGAAATATTTTATGACAAACAGTAGCATTTGGGGGTAAATTTCTGGTAATCTTAATACCTAAGGGGGAGCGTGTTATTAAAACTTACCCTGGTATTATAATTTTTTTCCCATATTGCCCCTAAACAGTTGAGCATTTGGTCCAAATTAACCTTATATTTGCTAATATTTACAAAACACCCACTTACTCATACACACACTTTTGTCCTCGCTTTTTAAATTTTTCGGACAACATTGCCCTTGTTATTATCATTATTCACAGAAATGCCTTTATATCCAGAACTAGTCACCATCGGCAACCATCGTTGATTGCCACCGGAGGTTGCCAAAAGTCGCCATAATGGCATACGACCGGCCGTAAATGGCCGGTTGTGCATCGATGAAGCTTTTTCCGACCATGGATGTGATCCATGGTCGAAAAAGCCAGATCTGGCTGTTTGACAGCCAGATCTATGGCCATTTCATGGCCAAGCATGTGGCTGTGAAACAGCGACTGATCTGGCCATGAAACAGCCAGGTCTTTAGCCGTGAAACGATTGGCTTTTCACGGCCAAAGACTTGGCCATTTCACGGCCAGATCTATGGCACTGCCAACGGTGGTGGCAGGTTGCCGGTAGTGGCTTGGGGTGGGTAGGAATGTTTTTGTTAAGTTTAAAACGTTTTTGGTTGCTAGAGTGTTTCTGCTAAATCTGAAAAGTAGAAGGTTAAAAGAAATTATTCAAAAAATAATAATAAAAAATACTGTTAAATTAATATTTAAAAAGGAGGGCAATTTAGTAATTTACATAACATACTCACCTATTTATCCTTCCAACCAAACATATTATTCACCAATATATTCGAACCAACCAAACACATTTTCTAAACATTCCCAGTAATCTTCAAAGTGATCTTTCATTCCGTTAATATAATATCTCCCTACAATAAAACAATATGATCCAAACGCCCGTATATGTTATAAAATTATACGGTACATTTGTTAGGCATAAAATCTCGACATGTCTTATGACTAAGCAATAGGTGTCTAAACTCTTGCCACGTGTTCTGTGACCATGCAAGTGTTTGGGCCATGCGTTATATCAAGAAAGGGTGGCTTCCTCTGTAAGACTGCCATACTTTACTTCAACAATAAGATTCACAATTGAGCTGTCATTTAGATTGCGTGGCAATTTATGAGAGGACTGTTTCACTATTAAGTCTCCAACAGGGCGATTTGCTAGGCCACGTGTCATGCAATAAGAGAGTTGCTTCATGAGCAAGACCACCCATACAACACTATAAATAGGGGTCTCCCATCCCAAATGAAGGATCTAGAATTTCATTTTCTCATAGCTATAGAGCAGTTGTCTCTTGAGAGCAAATATCTTTTGTAAACACACCAATAAGATAACAATGGACGTAGGAATTTCGCCTTGCATCTGAACCATTTTAAAAACTCGTCTTGTATATTCTTTATTTACTTTCACGCATTATTTTTATCATCACCCATGGGTTCAACATCATATTTCATGGTCTCACGCAGTATATACCCTTTGCACGAACTCCCCAGGAAGGCTCTTGTATTTCTCGTTGTTGCAAGATATCACAACGACATTACACATCAAAAATACTTTAATGGTAATAGCGTATTTATCTATATCTTGAATTGACATGTCGGCAGGTAGATTATTCTAAAAATATTACTACAAATAAAACAAAGAAATTGAAAGAGAAAAAAATACGGCGGCTGATTATGCATGTAAAAAAAGTAGATGCAAAAAATTAAAGAACAAAAAGATGGGTATGTCAGAGTAGGTTAGTTTTCAAGACTTAGGGTGCGAATTTATTGTTATAAGATAGTTAGGGTAGGTATATGTAAATTGGTTGTCATAATATTGTACAGGTTTCACATGGATAAACATACATGTTAACCTTGAATGAAAATTACTAAAAAATATCTCAAATATATGTTATGAATTTCTAAATGCATAATTTATTTATATGTGAATAATGTAAAAGCAACTTTTATAATGTAAAATCCCCCACCTAATATCTAGGGGGTGTGTAGAAATTTAGGGTAGAACCGAAATCGGGCGGGTACCCAAGGTTCCGGTTTCGGTTTCAGTTCCTACCTGAAACCAACCCTCTCAGGGTCGGTTCCCATTCTCAAAAATTGGAACCAGAACCGAGATCCGGGTACGTGGGGAGGAACTCGGTGTATTTGTAGTTTCTGTAAACAGTTGGGGATGTATTTGTTATTTTCACAGGGTATGTTTTCATTTTTGTGAATAGTAGGGGGTACTTGTAATTTTCCCGAGTACCCAAAAATAAAACATGTGTTTCAAGTTTTGATTCCAGGCATTTAGGAACCAAAACCGATCGATTCCGGTTCCGGTTTCATGGGATTTGGACGGGTACCGCAACCAGTCCACCCTTACTAATATCATTCATTTGTCTTTCATTTATTTTATTATTACAAATTTTCAATTTTACCATTGCGTGAAATTTAAGAGATATAGAATGTTTAGGTTAGATCTCATTAAAGACTCTTTTGGTCTTTATTTTCTTAGCCCAAACACTAGGAGAAAGTGTTTTTAACTCTTTTAATATATTTATTCTCATCTTATTTCCATATTAAATTCCTATTATTGCCTTGAATTTGACGTATCAAAAACTAAGTGAATAAGATTCTTTTTGTATTGAAGGAAAACACAAGCAATTTTAAGGTTTAAATAATATTCGAATTTTAAGGAAATTTCAACTCTAATTTTAGACGTATGGGTGCAAAGAATAAAATAAAATATCAACTAAGCCCAATATATAAATTAGGGTAATTACATAATTTGGCCTTCTCCCCTTCAAATAAAATAACAACAAAGCTACGGACACCGAAAAACTTGCACCGAAATTGTGTATCAACCTACGTGTACCAGCCGCGTGAATTTTTTTTTCAATTTTTTTCTAGTGAACGGCCGTCCAAAAAATTTGGACGGCCGTTCAATGGACGGGGGTCCATATATTTTAAAGGACGCTCATCCTGAATAAAATACAATAAAATTTTTTTATAAACATTAGGGACGGCCGTTCATCCGTTATGGACGGCCATTCATCCTTTATGGACGGCCGTCCCTTCATTTTGGACGGGCGCCCACAAATAAGGGACGCCCGTCCTTAACCAAAATATGAAAATAAAAAAAAAATCTTTGGGGACAGCCATCCATAAATTTTGGACGGTTGTCCTTTACGTTTGGACGGGCGTCCATTCCTAATGGACACCCGTCCATACTTTAAAAAAAAAAATTCTAAAAAAAACTCTTCTTCTTCGTCTTCATTCCCCATCTCCTCTGAATTAGCTACCGAATTAGCTGCAATTCCCAAATAATTCCTTATTGAATTTGGGAAGTCATTGGTTGCAAAATCAGCTGCATTCTGAGGCTGATAACCGTAAGCTACATTCTGAGGCTGATAACCACGTGCTGCAAAGCCCAGAAAACTACAGAAGCAAAACAGGAAGAGCTTAAACATTGCACCTATTTACCCAAAAATACAGTTAAAAGATAACTCTTTTTCATAAAAGCTCAACATGTGTAAAGCGGTGCAATGTTTAAGCTCGTAGGAACGTGGAACTTTTCCAGATAAGTTATCTGCTTCTTCCAGAAACAGTACACTGAGACCAATTTCATCCAATGTGAGTATATACTTAATTGCTGTTTTGTAGCATGCATAGTCATGGCAGTGTTTTAACTGATGGAAAATGGCAGGATCTACAGGATCAGAAATATCAGAGTGCCGGCTTTAGTGGTTCAAGATATCCATATTCCTCAGCTTATGTTGGTATGTAATCTTTGAAGTACCAGGTGTTGGTTTCTTGTAGATGGGATATTTAAGTGATGAATATTTTAAAATTTTTGTTATCTTCTGCTTGTTGCTTCTAACCATTTATCTTTTCTACTTGAAGCTTCATATAATACTGAGAGATCTGAAGGGACTGAAGGTGAAACAGCTCAGAGGTGTAAAGCTAGACTAGAAAGGCATCGCCGTACAGCTGAACGTGCGGTATGACTTATAATTTTATCAAAATTTGTGAATGCCTTCTCCATTTCTTACAAACTTCTTTGCTTCTGGTGTTTTTGTAGGCAAAAGCTCTTGCAGAGAAGAATATGCGTGATCTTCTTGCTCAAAGAGAGCAAGCTGAAAGAAATGTAAAACCTTCACTCCACTAAAAAATATTCTCAAGCTCTGAACTAGTGCCATATTTTGCTTATTGTCTTTAATTTATTTTTGTTTGCAGAGACTAGCTGAAACACTGGATGCTGATGTCAAGAGGTGGTCAAGCGGAAAGGAAGGCAACCTACGAGCTTTGCTTCTATAGTTTTCTAGGCTTTGGAACCTTTGGATTTGACACGCCTATCTCATAAAACAAAGACGAAAAAGAAGAGAGGAGATAGGGAATGAAGACGAAGAAAAAGAGAGGAGATGGGGAATGAAGACGAAGAAGAAGAGTTTTTTTTAGAATTTTTTTTTTAAAAAAAGTATGGACGGGCGTCCATTCTTAATGGACGCCCGTCCAAACGTAAGGGACGGCCGTCCAAAATTTATGGACGATCGTCCCCAAAGTTTTTTTTTTTAATTTTCATATTTTGGTTAAGGACAGACGTCCCTTATTTGCGGGCGTTCGTCCAAAATGAAGGGACAGCCGTCCATAACAGATACACGATCATCCCTAATGTTTATAAAATTTTTTTATTATATTTTATTCAGGGACAGGCGTCCTTTAAATGAGGATGCTCATCCTTGGTATATGGATCCCCGTCTATATAATATGGATGGGGGTCCATGTGAGTGAATGACCATTCAAATTTTTTGGACGACCATTCACTAAAAAAAAATTGAAAAAAAAATTCACGCGGTTGGTACATGTAGGCCGGTACACAATTTCAGTGCAAGTTTTTCGGTGTCCGTAGCTTTGTTGATAAAATAAACTCTGGATAGAAAACCGAACCACAACCACCATGGAGACCATCCATCGTTTCTCAGGCCGTCTACTTCCGTTAACTGTGGCCCAGAAACATATAAAGTCCGCCCCCATTTTTATCCTGACCCGAATACCCATCTCACTACCCGAATTCCGAACCCCTGCCGCCCCATTCTCCACCACCCGAAAATCCCGGACGTCCTCTACGGTTAGAAGGGCGGGTTGGCTTCTGGGTCTGGGAGAAAAGAAGAAAGTTAGCTTACCTGAGATAGTAAAAGCGGGTGACCCTGTTTTGCATGAGCCAGCCCGCGAAGTTGACCCAGAAGAAATCGGGTCGGAGAGGATCCAGAAGATTATTGACGATATGGTTAAGGCTATGAGGTCGGCTCCTGGTGTTGGGCTTGCTGCTCCTCAGATTGGAATCCCATTAAGAGTAAGTTTTTTAATTATATCTTGCATTTTTAAGTTTTTGAGTAGGATTAAACTGTGTTAGAGAAAGCTTAAGCTGATAGTTAATGCATAATTTATTTGATAGTTTGTTTTAATGTTTCGGTTTTTTTCAGCTATGTCAAGTAAAGGATGATGTTCTTTTGAGACAAAAATAAAATAAAAATTTCAACTCTTTTATGTGTATTTTTTCCCTATATTGATGATAAATCCTGAAATGTTGAGTATAATTTTGGAGAAATCTGATGGCTATAATGTGACGTGTGGATGGTCATTGATGCGAATGTGCTCAAAGAAAATCTTTTGTACTGTAAAACTAGTGCTTTATGGGTAATGGTTTAGACCTTGAACGTCTAAGAGACAAATTTTGTTTTGAGTTCTTGCTTTGTATGAGTGTACTTGATGTATGGTGTTTGAAATTTTTGCCTAATTATCTGGTTCTCTAAGATAAGTGTATAAAGTGAAAAAAGAAATGTATACGATACAAGAACCTCTTTTAGTTAGTAAGTATTAACATATGTGCAAACTGGGACACTGGCCGCGAGTTTGGTACTTCCAAACCAATCTACATACTGATATTGCAAACCATATTTATGTAAAAACTGTGTCATGTTTCATCTGTGCAGATTATAGTTTTAGAAGATACAAGAGAATATCAGTTTATCAACCCAAGGAAGAAATTAAAGCACAAGATAGGCGCCCTTTCGATCTTCTGGTATGTTAATTTATCCAAGGGCAACTGTATCCTTATCATCCAAGAGTTTTCACTTTACAGTTACGCTCTATTAGTTCTTTTGAGGCAGGTGATTCTGAACCCGAAGCTTAAAAAGAAGAGCAACAAGACTGCACTATTTTTTGAGGGCTGTTTGAGGTAAGATTAAACAGTTAATTTCAACTATAAAATGGTTTTCTCCCGAGTAGATATTATTCTCTTTCAGATCTCTGTTGCCTTGTCCATTCTTATTTTATGTCAAATGTGATGAAACAAAAAAGTTTAGAGTCCAAGTTCTACCTTCTGTTGTGCAGTTCATTATCACAACTTTTAATTCTATAAACTCAGTATTACAGTGGATGAATTAGTTTTGCTCCTACCCGAGCATGCAATATCTCTCCTTTTTTTTTTCCTTTAAACTTCCTACAAGCTGTAGAAATTTATTAAAATTAAAAACACACTAGCCGCAAATATGGTTTAGATGTTTTAAGATAACTTAAGAGAAATTTAATCATTCCATTCTCTTTTCCAAAGTTTTAAATCCTTCGTTTAGGATGAATTCCTTAAAATAATGGAGTTATTTGATAGACAATAAGCATTATGAATGGTACTCGTGTCATTGATAGGAGGAATTAGTTGTTGATAATCAAATATTACGGTGTTCAGTCAGTTTCCATCCTCCAAATAATTGATCTGTGTGAAATTATTCTCTTTCATCTGGATATTGTAAATTTAGAATTGTATTATAGATTCTCTTGTTAGTTGATGAATACTGACAAATATATGCAAGTTGCGAGACATGAAAAGGAGGATTTCAACAGTACTGAAATTTCAGTTAGAACCTTGACTTTGATGCTACGAAAGATTTTATTTTATTTTTCGTAATCCTTTTTCTTTCTTTTTTTGCCGTGTCATTCAGTGTTGATGGATATCGAGCGGTCGTGGAGAGATATCTAGATGTTGAGGTTACAGGTTTGGATCGCAATGGCAAGCCCATCAAAGTAGATGCTACAGGTTGGCAGGCACGGATTTTACAGCATGAGTGTGATCATCTAGAGGGAACCCTCTATGTTGATAAGATGGTACCGAAAACATTTAGAATTACAGAAAATTTGGACTTGCCTCTTGCCGAGGGATGCCCCAAGCTTGGGGCTCGCTAGCTCATCCTATAGAGCTGAATTGTTAGTCTAAAGAACAAGGATGAAGGTTTGTATTTTAGTGTCTTGAGGCTCTATCGCAACTGTTGGTGATGCTCCAGGAGTAGTTGACCGTTCTTTTATCTTTGTTTTTTAGGGAATGCGGGGAAATATTTTTCTTCATTTCACTGTATTTCCTATCGTGTATCAAATTGTTTGTTTATTGCAGAAAGATTTGAAGCAGTTGTAACTGTTATTGTGATTCAATTGAAATCGGCATTGATTGAACATCTTTTTTAATATAAAGAATTTTATGTTTGTTTACTAGGAGCTGATATTTTAAATTGTATTGCTTCAGAGCTTAACTATTATTATTTCTCCAGCTACAACAACAACCCCAAATTTCACTGTGGTCTCCGACTGGTATTCTGGAGAGACTCAATTCTAAATGAGTTATAAAGTAACAGGAAGCAAAAGAATTAGATGTTATGAACAAGTTTTATGTTGATTTAAGATATTAGCTTCAGGATGCTCCCAGATTTTAGTTTATTGTTTGTAATCCAATGAACTCATATGATAGATTTATCGGATTAACTATGGTAGAATCGGAATCGGCCCCATTAGGGTCAGGTTCCGGTTCAGGAAAATTGGAACAGGGAATTTTTGGATCCAGTTCTGATTCTAGCACTGTAGGAACCGGGAATCGGAATCAAGGTCTAGGTATCTGGATAGGAATCAAGACTGGATTATAATTTTTTAAACTATTGGGGGTGTACCGTACTTTTTGGGGGTGTATTTGTCATTTTTTTTAAAACATGGGGGTAAAAATAACCCAGGTACGGAGAATCGGAAACAAAACCTATATTTTAGGTTCTGGTTCCAAGTTTCTAGGAAGTAGAACCAGCCGGTTCCGGTTCCGATTCTGATTCCAAATCTTAGGAACCGGCCGGTTTCGGTTCCGATTCCTTAAAAAAGTGCAAGGTATCCAAAACTATTACCAATTATTTTAATCATTACAAAATTATGCAACAAATTGATGTGAAGCCACATACTATTGCCAATTGTTTTAATCATTACCAAATTATGCAGCAAATTGATGTGAAGCCACATACTATTGCCAATTGTTTTAATCATTACCAAATTAGGATCTCCAATGTCGATGAATTGCAAGTTACAAATGAAGTGGATGAGGAGAATCAAAGAGTCATTGTAGAATTTAGTGATCAGATTCGAGAACTTTATTACACTAATCGAATGGATATTAATGTCTTTCTCAATCATCCAAATGAACAATAAGTCATGTATGCTTTAACTAGAGAAGAAATCATTACTATATTTAGACAAAAAGATAAAGGAAATAATCATGAGGATGATAGTACGAAAATACAAAAAGTTTTGTGCTAAGAAGCTCTAAACATACTTGAGAAACTAGAAATATTTGACTTCAACAAGAAAATGTTCATACTAGCGAGTAATCTACCCGCAAGTTAAATGATGTAGTAACAACTCTAAAGCATAAATTATTATCTCAAACAACTTTAGATAAATATTTTATTTCATCTTAAACCTTTAATGTAACATATCATATATTTTTTTGTAATATACAGATAATTATTACTATGTGGACGTAACTTTTCTTAAGACGGTAATTAGAAAAATTATAACTTATTACAATATAGAGTTTATTCTTATTTATAACTATCTCAAATTAGGAATTGAATTTTTTATAACCAGGAATTGAATTTTTTATAACCATGTAGAGTTTATTCTTATATAGAATATCATTGTAGAGAGATGCCCTCTAATTAGATTAGACATACTGTCGAATTAAGCCTTCGGTGAAGCAAGCAGGCGGGTATACTGAACCCATACTTGACCCATAAGCGTTCCAACAGAATGAACTTGTGATCCCCCCAGAGTACGACACAAGTTGAATGTCTTCCAGATATAAGCCTTCACATGGTGTATAATCGCTGCATGCAAATACTATTGCTTCCTCTGTGGCTGAAGTTCCTTTAATGTGCTCAAAGGATATGTTCTCTATTTTAACAGCCGAAGTCTGCATTTCATCAGGATAATAGATACACATAAAAACCAAACAGTTCCTTTCACAAACCGTAAATACGTCAAGCGAAATTCATAGACAAGAAATAGGTATACGAGACTGTTTAAATTCAAAACGAAAAACCATGAAGAGCAGTGTTTCGATTTTCTAAACAAGAAATATCTAATTATAGCGTTTTCAGTGACATGCAGCTATCATTATAACCATGTTTCTTTTGACATATGCTGAAAAGATTTGATATTCCCAAACCTTGAACTTGAACAAAAGTAAGAATTTTCTACCTGGTTTGCACATGGTGTCGAAGAATCACAATAGTATTGGTCTATTATAATTGGATTCGATACGTTTTCCATCAACAAATTCCGGAACAAAATGTTAGTGGCAAAACCACTACCTCCCTGGTGAAGATATAAGAAAGCACAGAATCAATTTACCATATATTCAATTGTTTGAGTTTCTATAACACATAAATTGACAGTTACATGTATATGTATATAGGTGGAGCAAGAGAGACTGCGATCTTGGGAAAACTACCTGCCATGTTTTAATTCGCACCCCATTCTCGGTGTTGGAAATAAACGCTCCATCAACCGTTACATCTTGAATTTGTGAACATGAGTTGAATTTTCCCAAGCTTCCAATGCTGATGGACAATGATCTAAATGAGTAAAGGTCAACAACTCTACCCATGGTCTAATTTGGATGAAAGTTGTTCTTACCTTATACCATGGCCTGGTCCACAGACAATATTTTCTATTTGGACTCGTGAAGAATTGCTGACTATAGAGATACAGTCATCTCCTGGATGAAGAATTTTAAGAATAAAACAGATAAGGATCTCAAAAGAAAACAACGGTTTTTTCATGAAATAGAACATACAACCTTTACCTTTGTTAGGTCACAAAGAAGGGAAAACTAGATGTGACCTCATACAACTTAACTGTATGGAGTTTGAAGATGCGATATAATTGTTTTCTCAAAATGTAAACAGACCAGATTGAGTATTATTACTTATTTCCGAAACCCATAAACTATCCACTCTAACATATGTCTTTAGTAAATCTGAACCAGGAGTAGGACTAGTTTCCATCAAAGTACTACTGGATCAAGTTTTTCTAAATAGAATGGAAACAAGTTAAAGAATATAACCAGGGTAGCCAAATCCATTGCACATTACAATTATAGGTGGGCATAAATTACAATGAGAATACTGATATTTCATTCTCAAAACAAACTTTCAACTTATTAACTCATGATGACAATCACTTTTCCGAAACAGACATGCAATCACAACCCAAAATCCTAATCCACAATCTTGTTGTCTTACAATGAAGCAGACTATCATCCACATTTTCTACAAAAAGGAAACTTACTGCATTTAAATGAGTATGAGAAGAATTTTAGCCGTGGTATGAAAATTGTACAACCACTCGGATATGCAGCAGTTTCTGAGAATAACCAACCTGTTCTTACAGTGCAATTTTTTACTTCAACACCATGTGATGCCGTAATGTGGATTCCATCTGTGTTGGGGCTCACGGCGGGTGCTATCACTTTGAGTTGGGAAGTCACAACCCGAAGACAGCTACTAAATGAAATGTGCATTTGTTGGCTGTTGACAATCATAAGGTTCTTGACTATCAAATTCTTGCACTTGTGGAAAGTAACAGCCTGCAAGCGTGGTTGTTATAAGATATTAAGCCTACAAAACCATATGGGAAAAGTAACATTTTGGAGCCATAATTAGGGGTGTTTAAGGTGCACAGAGGAGCAGAACTAAATGCATTGATCAAAGAATAAACCAGCACTAACCGTTGGAGCAGGTTGACATGGCTGCAATATATTAAATAAATCAGATTCAGAAAAATGCGGGTAAGTAACTGTAAAGTAGACAAAAATCTAAAAGTGCAATACAGCTATACATTTGCAGGGTTGATCTTGCATGATCTAGCCCACCATTCCCATCCCATCCCATTGATTGTCCCTCCTCCTTCTACAGTAAGGTGGTTCACCCCATGAAAGTAGAGCCATTTTCGATGATTTAAACCCTTCCACGCATCAGGATCTTCGGGGGCAACAATTGTACCAGATATCTATAGAAATACGATCCCATTGAAATAAATTGAACAAAATTGATCTCAGGCACTAACCTAGAATAGGAAGATATTATATATGAAAAATCAGTTATAAACTTTTTGCTCTTACCACCAAAGTGACTTTCGATTTGCATGGCCCAAAAAAGTCAATAGGACGGATCAGAGAAGTATACCCAGCTGGAATTTCAATTATAACTCCTATTCGCGACGAAAAAGAACAAGCTAGCTTCCAAGCATTTTCAAAAGCCTGAAAGCATAAAATGCACTGTAACATATGAAATGCTTTATCTTTCCATTTATTAGTAAACAAAGTGAAACAGCAAAAATTAGTACTGCATCAAATTTCCAACAGAAGAAGATAAAAGAATATTTGCATCCCACAGTAATACCCTAACGGTCATCATTCATGATTCTCCATATCAAGCTTTCCTCGGACTACAAAAGATTTGGCTAAACCAACTCGATTTACATTGTATTCCCAAAAATGAAACTCATAATCAGGCGATTACAAGCTCAAATTTCCCATAAAGAAATTCCTAATCAATAACTCTAGTCTTTATTGTGTGGAATATTAGTATGTAATATAATGCGGAATTTAATCACTTACCTCCAACCATATTGTTCAAGTGTTGTAGAAAGCTAAAACGTGAATGATTTGTGAGTGAGTGTTTTAGAGATGTCTTCTAGCCTATGCCTCCAGAACCTTTTGTAATTTTTTTTTATTTTTAATTTAAATATATATATATATATATATATATATATATATATATATATATATATATATATATATATATCTTTGATGGAGAAGATAATATCTTTATATATGGATAGGCTAGGGACCAAGTAACTCCCATCTACCTTTAACCTCCCATCAAGGATCAAAAGAGGCAGTTAATAACTACTTTAAAGTTTAAACCACCTTGAATTGCATAATTGTGGCATGTGGTCACATCAAGTCTTATATTCTCCCACTTGGCTTTATGCCGCAATTTGAAAAAAAATACTATATAGGTGATTAATCTGAGTATGACCATAATATGAGTTATAGCAAGCATTACTTACATAAAATCTCAATAAATAAATGATGGCGGTCATATCCTTTAAATCGAACACTGCCTTCCATCTATTACAATGCATGATATTTTATATAAGTACTTTATGAGTTTCTTAAATTTATGAATGAACTTCCTATAAGTCATTCATGGTCCACTTTATTTTTGACATTTAAAAAATGTAATAGGTAAACTGTATATGTCTAAATATCTGAATAAGGTCATAGATACAAATATAAAAGTTAACTTAGACATCAAATGAACTAACTAGCCCCATACGATCCACATGATCCTTAAATACTTCAACCGACAATCCTTTGGTCATGGGATTGGTGACCATTAATTATGTACCGATGTGTTGGATATCCACCTTTTGCTCTTTAACATGACCTCTAAAAGAAAGATATTTTATATCTATATGTTTGTTGCGACTACTACTTTTGTTATTCTTTGAGAAGAAAATGGCAGTTGAGATATCACAATAAATCTTTAATGGCCTTGCAATACAGTCAATAACTCTTAAACCAGATATAAAGTTTCTCAACCATAAAGCTTGTGATGTAGCCTCATAACACGCAATGAATTCTGCTTCCATTGTGGATGTTGCAATTATATTTTGCTTAGTTCTTTTCCAAGATATAGCACTGTTAGCAATCATAAATATATATCCAAAAGTAGATTTCTTAGAATCGTTACATCCACCAAAATCAGAGTCTGTATACCCAATCACCTCCGAATGATCAGAGTTCTGTATTTAAGCATATAATCCTTGGTTCCTTACAGATAATGCATAACTTTCTTGGCAGCTTTCCAGTGTTCAAGGCCTGGGTTACTTTGATATCTACCCAACATTTCTACTACATATCATATGTCAGGCTTGGTACAAACCTAAGCATACATGAGTTTCCCTACGTCTGAAGCATAAGGTATTTTATTCATCTCCTTGAACTCCAGTGAGTTATTTGGACATTGTTCCAATCTGAATTTATCTCCTTTAACAACAACAGATGGTGATGGTGAACAATTTTGCATTCAAAAACTTTTCAAAATCTTTTCGATGTTGGTCTTTTGAGATAAACCTAAAAACCTTTTAGATCTGTCTCTGTGAATCTTTATGCCAATGACATAAGAGGCTTCACCCATATCCTTTATCTCAAAATTTTGAGAAAGAAATCATTTGGTGTCATGAGTAGACCCAAATCACTGCTTGCAAGTAAAATATCATCCACATATAAAATTAAGAAGATAAACTTGCTCCCACTAGTTTTAAGATAAACATAATGGTCCATAATATTCTCAATGAAACCAAATGAGATAATAACATTATGAAACTTTGTGTACCACTGACGGGATGCTTGTTTAAGTCCATATATAGATCTATTCAACTTGCATACTAGCTTATCCTTATTACAGAAACCTTCTGGCTGTTTCATGTATACCTCCTTGTCAAGATCTCCATTTAAGAAAGTTATTTTCACATCCATTTGATGTAACTCCATATCAAAATGAGTTACTAATGCCATGACGATTCTTAATGAATCTTTCTTTGGAACTAGAGAGAAAGTTTCATTATAATCAATGTCTTCCTTTTGTGTGAAACCCTTGGCCACCAATCTTGCTTTATATCGTTCGATATTACCATAACCATCTCTTTTGGTCTTATAGACCCATTTACAACCAACGGTTGTTGCTCCTCGTGGTAATTTGACGAGTGCCTAAACTTGGTTTTTGGCCATTGATTCAATTTCTTCTTTCGTGGCATCATACCAAATGAGGGATTTTTCTCCATTCATGGCTTGTGAAAATGAAGTGGGATCTTCATTTAATTGACCATCAAAATCAATATCTTGAAGGTATACCATATAATCATTAGAAATCGCTGGTTTCCTTACTCTTGAAGATTTTCTTAATTCAAATGTTTCATCCATAGTATCTTGATTTTGGACAACAGTGTCATTATTAGTTGAATCTTTATGGTGCAACTGATTAGGAATTTGTTCATCTTGAGTCAATTGATCTTCTAAATTAATTGAATGATCATTTTGAACAATAATCAATTGATTATCTTGAAAAGATGAACTTGGTTCCTTAATTTCCTCAAACTATACTTTACGAGGAATGTCACTCCTACTTAATTCAAGATCTTCAAGGAATTTTGCGTTTCTAGCTTTGACAATCGTAGGTGTGTGAGAAGGACAAAAGAATCTGAACCCTTTAGAATTCATCGGATAACCAAGAAATATCCACTAACAGTTTTCGGGTCCAATTTCTTAACATTTGGATTATAAACATTTACTTCTGCGGGACAACCCCAAATGTGTAAATGTCTTAAACTAGGTTTCCAACCAACCCATAATTCAAAAGGAGTTTTTGGAACTACCTTTTATGGAACCCGATTTAAGACATATACTAATGTCTTTAACGCTTTACTCCAAAACTTTAATGGAAGATTGGAGGTACTAAGCATACTTCTTACCATGTCCATAAGAGTACGATTTCTTCTTTTCGCCACAACATTTTGTTGCGGTGTTCCTGGCATGGTGTATTGTGCAACAATACCCTCTTCTCGAAAAAAATTTGCAAATGGATTTGGTATTTGACCCTTTTCTATATATCGTCCATAATATTCTCCACCCATATTTGACCTTACAACCTTTATTTTCTTTTCACTTTGTTTCTCTACCTCAGCTTTGAATATCTTAATGGCATCTATAGCCTCTGATTTATCAAACAAAAAGTAAAGATACATGTATCTAGCATGGTCATCTATGAAAGAGATAAAATATCTATGTCCATTTAGACTAGGTATAGGAAAGGATCCCCATACATCTGTATATATGATCTCTAATTTATTAGTACTTCTTCTAGCTCCTTTTGTAGCTCTATTAGTTGTCTTTCTCTTTATACAATCAATACAAGTATCAAAATCAGTGAAGTCAAGAGTTTGTAAAACTCCATCATCCACCAACCTCTTAACTCTCTGTATAGAGATATGTCCCAATCTCTTATTCCACAACTTAGAGGAGACCTCTTTAATGATATAACGTTTGCTACCATTCTCGTCATGCACAATCATAAGACTATGCTCAAATGCAGGATCTAGATCAAACTTATACAAACCATCAAGTAATTTTCCATATCCAACAGTAACATGGTCTTTTAGAATTTCAAAGATTGAATTACTAAAAGTAAATACATAACCAAGTTTCACAAGTCTAGATACATAAACTAAATTTCTAGAAAACGATGGAATATAAAAGGTATTATCAAGATCCAATACATAATTAGAATTTAGGACAAGTCTAAAAGTCCCCACAGCTTCCACTTCAAAACGCATCTGATTGCTTGAATAGATGCTTTATTCATTCCCCACTGGTTTCCTCAGGTTTAGAAGCCCTGCATGGTGGTGGAAATGTGAATTGTACAACCCGAATCAATCCACCATGTATCATTAGGAGCATTAACGAAATAAGATTCATGACATACATATGAAATTCTTCTCAAGCTAGTTTTTGTATTTCAAGCATTCTTTCTTCATGTGTCCCTTTTTCTTGCAGAAAAAACACGAAACTTTGTAACCACTAGGATTACCATGTGCTTTACCCTTCTTGTTGAATTTTGAGACACCTTTGCCTTTCTTTCCCTTTCCTTTGAAATGTGCTACTAAATGAGCACTTTCCAAATTCTCATTCTTCAACCTTTCTTCCTCCTGTACACACATTACTAAGAGTTCATTAATAGACCAATCTTCTTTATGTGTGTTATATAAGATTTTGAAAGGTTCATACTCATTAGGAAGAGAGTTGAAAATGAAAGTGACAAGAAATGCCTTAGAAAAATTCAATCTTAAGGGACATAAGTTGAGAAGCTATATCCCGCATTTCCATAATATGTTCACGCACACCCTTAGAACTATCAAACTTCATGCTAGAAAGTTTCTTCATTAAGGTGCTAGCTAATGCCTTATCAGATTTCACAAATTGTGCTTCAAGTGCTTTCATGAAATCTGTCACCTTAGTGCACTCAGGAATGGAACCTCTAATAAGTTTACTTATGTGGGTCTTTATCTGCGTTAAGCTTAAGCGATTTGATTGCTCCCACTTTTCATAGAGGACCTTTTCAGAAGGTGTACTTTCATTCGTAGGGACTGGTGGTTCATCCATACTAAATGCCAAATCAATATCCATACACCCAAGTACTAACATTATCTTTTCTTTCCAATCAAAAAAGTTCTCACCATTTAACATTGGAACATGAGATGAATTATTAGCAAAAATAGTAGAAACAGCTGCAATAACCAAGAATTAAAATCATGTCATCCTATTGTAAACATACTTTATATTTGAATCAACCAATGTCAAATTCAAAATTATAAATTCAAACCTTCCTTTGGGCAAAGGTTGCTAACTTGTATTGAATTTACACTTATTAATAAGACTAATGAACATACATCACTCATAAAGTAATCCATACCTTTGGGTCTAGGATTAATCTAATCATAATGCTAATTCAATGTCATACTCTAATTATTGTACTAAGGTAATTACCTCTCTTTGGGGCCGAGCAATTATCTCTAAAATTTACATGCCATAAAACCTTACGAATTTTAAACAAAAAATAACTTTATGTGATTACTGACATGCCTTAGGATGCTTTGGCTAATCCTAAAACATTACGGGTGCGTTTGGGTTACTATTTCTATCAGTATTTGGGATACAATTTTTGAAATATGTGTTTGTTTTATTACTTAAAACGTTGTATTCACTAAATACTACTCCTGCCATATTTGACCGTTATGTTGGTGGGGTCTACATCTGCAATTTTTTTTTTTTTTTTTTTACTTCTTTCTTCCTTTATTCCCTTCTTCTTCTTCCTCTTTATTTCTTCAGTCTCCCTCCCTTAACCACTGTGACAAGTCTCTCTTCCACTTGCCATCTGCCCCTCTTTCTTCTTTATTTCTTTCATCTTCTTCTTTATTTCTTCAATCCCTCTTCTTCCAAACACCAACCACTGCTGCAATGAGCAAGTATATTTTGATGGCCAAAATGGGGCAGAAGATGGCGAAAATGGAGAGGGATTGAGTCAACCGCAGCAAGGTATTACAGACGGCATGACGACTACACGGGATAACATAACGACTGGACTGTGAGCAGCACATATGACCATGTCGTAATTGTTAATGGAGTATATGTGTACAAATAATTCTAAGGATTGATAATTAGTAGTTTTGTCATATATGTATTAATGCAGTGTTTTTAAACAGTTGGATTCGTATTTGAAATTAATATGGTTTTTTTTTTTTAATATTTAGTAGTTACAAAATTACTAATCAAATGTTTAATATTATTAAAATGTAAATTGATAAGTTGTTAGATTATAATAATAAATTATTTTAACAAAATGTACCAAAATATTATATTAATAAATCATTTATAAAACATATAGTAAACAAATATTTAACAATTTATTCAACACAAATAACAAGGTCAAAATACTCTACCAAACACATTTTATTCAAGTCCTATTCTCATAATAATAACTCAACTCAACTTCTCAATACTATTCAAAAAATCCTATCCAAAATAATCAAACAAATTCGCCCTACAATATTCACTTCTTCAATGTGGCAATAATAATAACATCAACTTAAACTCATGTTGATCATATCAAGTATGCACAAAAAACAAATTAATTCAGCATATATATAATAATATTAGAAACAGTTTTAATATAACTAACTTAAAATTTCAAAACAGACTACGAAAAACTTAAATTCCAGAACACGCCACAAGAAATAATATAGCCCATTGGTCAAGAGATTCAGCTCTCACCCAGGAGACTTGGGTCAATTCTCGTAAACTAGTTTTAGCTTTTAACAATTAGCATGGCTGAATTAAAAGGATTCTTTGGAGAATACAATAAATTTAATTTAATTAAACAAAATGTAAGGAATGTCAATCGGCCTGTCTGGTTCGGGGACTCACGTAAATTATTCTCAACCACTTGATTCCAAGTTCGAGTCCCAGGCCAATGAATTGCGTAAATTTTTTCTTATTTTTTTTAATTATTTAAATATAGTAAACCACATGTCGTTTTTAAAAATTAAAGAAAAACGACTTGTCATATATCACGGCCCAGTCGTCTTCAACCCTCAGCCGGGTCTGCAACCGGATACCCGACCCGAAAACAACCCACTTCGAACCCAAAACTCCAAAATACCATAACTCGGTCAATTTAACTCCGTTTTAGACGATTCAAAAGCCCTTTTTCTCAAAATTTCACAAGGAATTTAATTTTCTAACTAGTTTAACCAAACATGAATACGAGAGAATCAGAATTGAATAAAAACATAAATATAATTACAGCATACTTCATCATATCTTATCACTAAACAATAAGCAAGAAGCATATCTTATCACTAAACAATAAGCAAGAAGCATGGCTCTGATACCAAAATGTGAAATATTATGTATGTAATATAATGCGAAATTTAATCATTTACCTCTGGCCATATTGTTCAAGTGTTGTAGAAAACCAAAACGTGAATGATTTGTGAGTAAGTGTTTGAGAGATGTCTTCTAGCTTATGCCTCCAGAACCTTTTGTATTATTATTATTTTTTTTTATATATCTTTGATGGAAAAGATAATATCTTTATATATCACTAGGCTAGAGACCAAGTAACTCTCGTCAACTGCCTTAATCTCTCATCAAATATCAAAATAGACAATTAATAACTCTTTTAAACCACCTTCAATTGCATAATTGTGGCATGTGTCACATCAAATCTTACATATTGCACGTAACTTGACATCATAATCATGAAATTCCTCAACTAACTGTAGTTTTCTTATAAAACTAGACAAAATTCGACTCTCCAAGATAACTCACAGTTCACAGACATTACAAAATTACTCTCTCTAACCGAAGCGCCGACTCCTCAGCTTAAATTAAAAATACAATTAAAAGCTTTGATCACCATGTATTATAAGTTGTAGATAACTTACCTCACTATCATCATGGAGACCATCTCCTTTGGCGCCAAAATCACCAACAAAAAGGACCCTTTTGGATCTGGGTCGGGTTCTATTTAACCCAGAACGTGGGAGCTCCAACAGAGAGTCAAAACCTTCCGCACACACAACACTCAGAGACAAACAGACAAATGCAAGAATTAGAACTGTAACACATGAAGAAAACGTTGGACGTCGTAGCTCCATGTTCTGTTAAAAGAACATGAACTTAACTACTTGAAGAGTTGGTTAAAGATTTGGAGAGTATATAGATTTCTTGTTAGATTTAAGAGACAGACTTTGTTGGGAATGTAAAGATGCTCGTGAAGTCAAAAAGTAACCATGCCAAAGCATGACACGTTTGAAAAGCAACAAGGTGTCGGCACCTTTTGCAACATATTTTACTTTAAATGGAAATTGAAATGACATGTATATTGTTTGTGCATGAATTATTACCATGTAAGCACTATTTTAAATGCATTTTGAATTGGAAAAATATCACAAATTATATGAGGGGTAACTTCTACATTTTTGAATCAAACAACGCTCTTCAAGTTTTAGAGATTGATGAATGAGTTGACGTGCTCCCAACCAAAACATGGCCCACTCACAAATCCATACACACCCAATTTTTAAATACTCAGTACTTAAACCACAATTTTGTTAGTAATTTTCGTTGCAAAAAAGGTAAAATGGTGAAAAGTCTGTTATTAGTAAGGGCAGAATGGTTAACAAATATTTGGTTACCGAAAAAGAAGAAAAGAAAAAGGAATGGCGCATGTTAGCAAGAGATGATGCATGTTAGCAGTGTCACAACTGACAGTTTTCATCGTTTCTCGACCCATCCTGGCATTCAAAATCACTTTCGAGACCACACACAGAATCCTCATCACCTCCTCTACAAAGCCCAAGCCTCCATTTTCTGTCATCACTCACCATTTCCGACCACCACCTCCATTCTCACAGACGACTCTTCAAGTCGGATTTCCGATCGATTTCTTTGCCATAAATTCCCCCAAATAGCAAACACCACCATCACACTCCCCACAACCTACTCTACAAAACCCTTACCTCTATCACTGTCCCTTGCTCACTGATCGTCGGCTGTGCACCACGCGACCTTTCAACTTCCAAGCCGATTTTTGGTTGTTTCCAGTGTCATAAATCATCCTACCACCACCAATCGACTCCCTGGATTTTCCTCTCCAAAAGTCCCAACATTCCCAATCTCATTTGCTCACCAATTGTTGGCGATTGAAGCTTCCCCACCCTAGGGTTTTTCGATTTGATTGATTAATTGGGTTTGATTCGTTCGGTTTTTATGTTTGCTGGGTTGAAAGACAATTGAAGAATGTTTATTTGCAATATTTGTGATTTATTTGTTGATTTTTTGGTTGGCAACACTCCCCAACGTCAAGGGCAATTGCCGGCAATGGAAGAGGCTAAGAAGAGAAGAAAAAAGAGGGGGGGGTTTTTTCGTAAATCACTATATTTCCCATATAGATCAGAGGAAAACATAATATTTAAATAGTAAAATGATATTTTAAAAGCCTGAATGTGGAAAAGTGTCAATGGGCCATTTTTTTAGTGGGAAAAAGTCTTTACTCATTGATGAAACACCATCTTTATTCCTGAACTTGTTACATTAGCAACAGGATGAGTACATGAGGGTGAAATGACACTATTTCTTGAATGTCCTTTTTTTTTAATTAATTCGTTAACTATAGTCTACTCGTATCATCAATTCCCTGGTGGGTCATACTCCAACTTCAATACAGGCGTCAATCTAACCAATTCAAGTGACTCAACCCATAATTTAGCCTCAAGAAAAACCAATAAACTCATAAAATTGCAATTCTACACATGTCGTTCTTCAACGGAATTTCCTCGAACACTTTCTAGGCTTCACTAATGAATGTTAATTAACCATACAGACATATCAAAGCACTACCAATAAAAACCCTAGACTACCGATTTTAACAAAACAACTTCATACATTCAACAATGGAAATAATCCATAGATGAGTTGCATTGAAGATATCAATAGAAACTTTCTCCGATCGACACTAGGTCATTGCAGTAAAAAATGACTATGTTGTAGTCGTTATCTGTCCTAAGTCTTGCTGTCGTTGGTTTGCCCACCATCATTAAACAACCACGATGTCTACAAACCTTGCACTAAAAGAACGAAAAAAACAAATAAATCAGATTCTATATAAAAAATAAATAAAACAAAAAATTAAAAATGTATTACTGTAGGTTAATAAGTCATAGGTCCATTTGGCATATATTGCACCCTCAAAGGAAGATGATTAGGCATTGCATGTTGGCAATTATTATTGGCACACCGCACCCGCACCGAGTATATAACCCCTATGAATGTGGGAGCCGGTTCAATGTCAACCAGGTTGAATTCTATGCTAAATAGAAGGGTATAGACTTTACGCACCATAGTTTAAACTTGAAGTATAATAAATTGAGACAAAATGAAATGAAAGTTTCTTGAACACACATATATATCTATATAATCTATTTATTTAATCATGATATATAAATAATTCACACAATTGTGATTTCACTCAACCATTCTTTTCTAACAAAAATGTATCTCTCATGATTTCACTTCCTTAATTTTAATGGATCATGACCCTTTTCCCGACCATTGTAGCACGTGTGTTTTAGTTGGAAACAAAAAATTAATGATGGTGCCATACCCTCTACAACATCCTCTTGAACCTCTTGAAATACAACTGAAAGTTTTGAAGCAATATACATCTAGGGTTATCCTTTGCCAAATTATTGGTGTAAGTCACAATAGGTATGTCCTTTATGACGTGACGATGGAACAAATCATTTGGATTATGGCATTGGACCCTTGCTTTCCATGTAGTGTCGAACCTACATCTGATGGGCACTAGGTCGTCGCAGTAAAAAATGACTATTCTGTAGTGGTTACCGATCCTAAGCCTTGTTGCATTTGGTTGGCCCACCGTCATTAAACAACCACGATGTCCACAAGCATGGCACTAAAAGAATGAAAAAACTAAATAAATCAGATTTTATATAAAATAAATAAATAAATAAAACAATATATATATAGTAAAACTTCTCTATAGTGATACTCTACATAAGAATAAACTCTACATATTCATAAAAAATTCTAGTCCTAATTTGGGATAGTTATAAATAAGAATAAACTCCATATTGTAATAAATTATAATTTTTCTAATTCCCGTCTTAAAGAAAGTTACTTCCACATAGTAATAACTTATTTGTATATTTCAAAAAAAAAATATGCTACGTTACACTAAAGGTTTAAAATAAAATAAAATATTTATCTAAAGTTGTTTGGGACAATGATTTATATTTTGGAGTTGTTACGACACTTTTTAACTTGCGGGTATGTAATAATTCGCTAGGATGGACATCTTCTTGTTGAAACCAAAATATTTGTAGCTTTTCAAGCATGTTTAGAGTTTCATGGCACGAAACTTTTTGTATTTCTATATTATCATCCTTAGGATTATTTCCTTTCTTTTTTTGTCTAATTGCAGCAATGAATTTCTTCTTCAATTAAAGCATATATGACTTATTGCTCGTTTGGATGATCGAGAAAGACATTAATATGCATTCGATTAGTGTAGTAAAGTTGTCGAATCTGATCACTCAATTCTGCAATGAGTCTTTTATTCCCCACATCCACTTCATTTGTAACTTGTAATTCATCGACACCGGGGGTCCTAATTTTGCAGTGCTTAAAACAATTGTGAGTTGTCTGTGGCTTCACATCAGTTGACCATGCAGCAACTGCATTTACAATTTTATTAAGGATACTTTTCTTTTCTAGTTCCAATACATGATCTTCTATCCATTTCAAAAATAGGCAATTAAAACGTTGACTATAATAACCTTTGAAATTTCTAATGATGCCTGCGTCACACAACTGGATTTTGGAAGTGCTAGCTGGTGGTAGGAACAAAACAATTTTGTGATACTGATACTAATACTAATACCAATACTACTAAAACAATTAATTGAAATTCTAATATACACTATTAAAACATGAATTATAAAATAAGAAATCAAAATATTAATTTTTGTAACTATATTTTTATTAAGTTATAACCTCATTAGTTTGATCCTACCATTATGACTATAAAAAAGTTTTACTTGTATACATATATATATGAAATCAATGATCTTCTACAGAAAAAATTAATTAGGAAAAGCAACTCTCCTTAGAATTGCTCGGCCTTCTATGTTCACAAAAATGCTGAACTTGAAAGAGAAGTTCCAAGACTTGTCATAAATTATAAACCTCTAAATACAGCCTTAAGATGGATAAGATACTCAATCCCAAACAAAAAAGATTTATTACAAAAACTATCCAATTCAAGAATCTTTTCATATATATATATAAAGAAATCGATGATCTTCTATAGAAAAAATTAATTAGGAAAAGCAACTCTCCTTGGAGTTGCTCAGCCTTCTATGTTCACAAAAATGCTGAATTTTAAAGAGGAGTTCCAAGACTTATCATAAATTATAAACCTCTAAATACAACCTTAAGATGGATAAGATACCCAATCCCAAACAAAAAAGATTTATTACAAAAACTATCAAATTCAAGACTCTTTTCATATATATTTGTTTTGTTCACCATATTTTTATTTTGTTTTGGTTTTTTATTTTTTATTTTTTAAATGACTTTTCAATGCTTGTAAATGTTATTTGATTCAATAATCCTTTTAAAAGGTGAATGTTTCTAAATGCATATCATATTTACGTGCATGAATTTAAGAGAGGACACCAATTGAAAAATTATGTATAACGTTATTTTTTTCTTCAATTCATGAACATATCCCCTTATTAATCTATTCAAAGTAAAAAATAAAATAAAATAACTCAACCCAGAAAATAATCTTAAGATATCTAAATCAAACATTTTACTTTGAATAGTTGACCAAGTGCTTCAAGAGGACTAAGACTGAAAATCTTGCCCCCCTTTGTTGACTAGGGTCTTGAGGTTGTTTTAATTGGTTTCAAATTTCAATGAAAGGTGGACGAGACCCACTTTGCTTTTCTGATTGAATTTGTACAGAATTCTTATATATATATATATATATATATATATATATATATATATATATATATATATATATATATATATATATATATATACACACACTTGGGGTAAAAATGTTTTGCTTTGCCTCTGATCACTATTGTACCTGCTCTAACACATTATATGTTATACGGTATATTCGTTGGGCATAAAATCTCAACACGTCTTTATGACTAAGCAATGCCACGACCATGCAAGTGTTTGGGTCATGTGTTATGTCAAAAAAGAGTGGCTTCCTCTGTAAGACTGCCAAGATTTACTTCAACAATAAGATTCGCAATTGAGCTGCCATTCAGATCATTGTGGCAATTTATGAGAGGATTATTTTACTATTAAAGAGGTGTTTGTCTGAGCTTATAAAAATTAGTTTATAAGTAACAAGTGTTTATAAACTAATTTTAGCTTATAAGCATTTAAAATTTTAAGCAATTATGTGTTTAGTTAAAGTACTTATAAGTGACTAATAAGTAGTTGACGTGTTTGGTAAAATATGGACTTATAAGTATATTTTATTATAAAATAACTAAGGGGGCGTTTGTCTAAGCTCATAAGCTGGTCAAACTAGCTTATAAGTTCTAAAATTAAGTTGATCTGTTTGTTTATAACTTTTTTGAGATAAGTTGACATAACCAAAAAAAGTAGGGGGAGAGGTACTTTTTTTTTTTGGCTTATAAGCACTCTGCTTATAAGTTAGTTTGACCAAAGTATATTATCACATTATCCTTGTTTAATTTTAAAATTTCATAGTATACCCTTATTTAATATAGTACATTTTTTAGTCATTTTATAATAAAATGTACTTATAAGCCACATTTTACCAAACACGTAAACTACTTATTAGTCACTTATAAGTATTTTAACCAAACACGTAATTGCTTAAAATTTCAAATGCTTATAAGCTAATTTTCATAAGCTCAGACAAACACCCCCTAAAAATGGTACTATATTAAACAATGGTATACTATGAAATTTTAAAATTAAACAAGGATAATATAGTAATATATTTGGTCAAACTAGCTTATAAACTCTTAAATTAAGCTGACATGTTTGTTTATAACTTTTTTGAGCTTATAAGTTGAGCTTATAAGCAAAAAAAAAAAAAGTTGGGGGGGAGGCACTTTTTTTTGGCTTATAAGCACGTTAGACAAACACCCCCTAAGCCTCCAACGGACGGTTTGCTAGGCCACGTGTCATGCGATAAGATGATTGCTTCATAAGCAAGACCACCCATACAACACCATAAATAGGGGTCTCCCATCCCAAATGAAGGATCTCGAATTTTATTTTCTCATAACTATAGAACAGTTGTCACTTGAGAGCATATATCTTTTGTAAACACATCAATAAGATAATAATGGATGTAAAAATTTCATCTTGCATCTGAACCACTTTAAAAACTGTTCTTATCTATTAATTATTTAATTTCACGCATTATTTTCACATTCACTTATGAGTTCAATATCATATTTTATGGTTCAGGCGGTGCAAACTCTTTGTGCGAACTTCCCAAGGCTCTTGTATTTCTTGTTGTTGCAAGATATCGCAAAAACATTACACATTAGAAATACTTTAATGGTAATAGCGTATTTATCTATATCTTGAAATGACATGTCGGCGGGTAGATTATTCTAAAAATATTACTACAAATAAAACAAAGAAATTGAAAGAGAAAAAACTACGGTGGCTGATTATGCATGTAAAAAAAAGAAGAAAAAGATGGGTGTGCCAGAGTAGATTAGTTTTCAGGACTTAGGGTGGAAATTTGTTGTTATAAGATAGTTAGGGTAGGTACAGTAAATTGGTTGTCATATATTGTACAGGTTTCACATGGATAAACATACATATTAATTGAATAAAAATTACTAAAAATATCTCAAATATATATTATGAATTTCTAAATGCATGTTATATTTATATGTGAATAATGTAAAAGCAACTTTTATAATGTAAAATCCCCCACCTAATATCTACGGGTGTGCAGAAATTTAGGGTAGAATCGAAATCGGGCGAGTACCCAAAGTTTCGGTTTCGGTTTTAGTTCCTACCCGAAATTGACCCTCTCAGGGTCGGTTCCTATTCTCAAAAATTGGAACTGGCACCGAGATCCAGGTACATGGGTAGGAACCCAGTGTTTTTGTTGTTTCTGTAAACCATTGGGGGTGTAATTGTTATTTTCACAAGATATGTTTTCATTTTTGTGAATAGTAAGGGGTACTTGTAATTTTCTCAGGTGCCCGGAACCAAAACCGGAAAGAAAACATGTGTTTCAGGTTCTAGTTCCAAGCATTTGGGAACCGAAACCGATCGATTCCGGTTCCGGTTCCATGGGATTTGGACGGGTATCCGAAACAGTCCACCCCTACTAATATCATTCATTTATTTTACTATTACAAATTTTCAATTTTACCACTGCGTGAAATTTAAGAGATAGACTGTTTAGGTTATATCTCATTAAAGACTATTCTGGTTTTTATTTACTTAGCCCAAACACTAGGAGAAAGTGTTTTAATATATTTATTCTCATCTTATTTCCATATTAAATTCCTATTATTGCTTAGAATTTGACGTATCAAAAACTAAGTGAATAAGATTCTTTTTGTATTGAAGGAAAACATAAGCAATTTTAAGGTTTAAATAATATTCGAATTTTATGGAAATTTCAACTATAATTTTAGACGTATGGGTGCAAAGAATAAAATAAAATATCAACTAAGCCCAATATAGACATTAGGGTAATTACGTAATTTTGCCTTCTCCCCTTCAAATAAAATAAACCCTCGATAGGAAACAGAACCACGGCCACCATGGAGACCATCCATCGTTTCTCAGGCCGTCTACTTCCGTTAACTCTGGCCCAGAAACATATAAAGTCCGCCCCCATTTTTATCCCGACCCGAATACCCATATCACTACCCGAATTCCAAACCCCTGCCGCCCCATTCTCCACCACCCGAAAATCCCGGACGTCCTCTACGGTAAGAAGGGCGGGTTGGCTTCTGGGTCTGGGAGAAAAGAAGAAAGTTAGTTTACCTGAGATAGTAAAAGCGGGTGACCCTGTTTTGCATGAGCCAGCCCGCGAAGTTGACCTGGAAGAAATAGGGTCGGAGAGGATCCAGAAGATTATTGACAATATGGTTAAGGCTATGAGGTCGGCTCCTGGTGTTGGGCTTGCTGCTCCTCAGATTGGAATCCCATTAAGAGTAAGTTTTTTAATTATATCTTGCATTTTTAAGTTTTTGAGTAGTATTAAACTGTGTTAGAGAAAGCTTAAGCTGATGGTTAATGCATAATTTATTTGGTAGTTTGTTTTAATGTTTCGGTTTTTTTCAGCTATGTCAAGTAAAGGATGATGTTCCTTTTGAGACAAAAATAAAATAAAAATTTCAACTCTTTTATGTGTATTTTTTCCCTATATTGATGATAAATCCTGAAATGTTGAGTATAATTTTGGAGAAATCTGATGGCTATAATGTGACGTGTGGATGGTCATTGATGCGAATGTGCTCAAAGAAAATCTTTTGTACTGTAAAACTAGTGCTTTATGAGTAATGGTTTAGACCTTGAACGTCTAAGAGACAAATTTTGTTTTGAGTTTTTGCTTTGTATGAGTGTACTTGATGTATGGTGTTTGAAATTTTTGCCTAATTATCTGGTTCTCTAAGATAAGTGTATCAAGTGAAAAAAGAAATGTATACGATACTAGAACCTCTTTTAGTTAGTAAGTATTAACATATGTGCAAACTGGGACAGTGGCACCGAGTTTGGTACTTCCAAACCAATCTACATACTGATATTGCAAACCATATTTATGTAAAAACTGTGTCATGTTTCATCTGTGCAGATTATAGTTTTAGAAGATACAAGAGAATATATCAGTTATCAACCCAAGGAAGAAATTAAAGCACAAGATAGACGCCCTTTCGATCTTCTGGTATGTTAATTTATCCAAGGGCAACTGTATCCATTATCATCCAAGAATTTTCACTTTACAGTTACGCTCTATTAGTTCTTTTGAGGCAGGTGATTCTGAACCCGAAGCTTAAAAAGAAGAGCAACAAGACTGCACTATTTTTTGAGGGCTGTTTGAGGTAAGATTAAACAGTTAATTTCAACTATAAAATGGTTTTCTCCCGAGTAGATATTATTCTCTTTCAGATCTCTGTTGCCTTGTCCATTCTTATTTTATGTCAAATGTGATGACACAAAAAACTTTAGAGTCCAAGTTCTACCTTCTGTTGTGCAGTTCATTATCACAACTTTTAATTCTATAAACTCAGTATTACAGTGGATGAATTAGTTTTGCTCCTACCCGAGCATGCAATATCTCTCCTTTTTTTTTTTCCTTTAAACTTCCTGCAAGCTGTAGAAATGTATTAAAATTAAAAACACACTAGCCGGCTAATATGGTTTAGATGTTTTAAGATAACTTAAGAGAAATTTAATCATTCCATTCTCTTTTCCAAATTTTCCAAAGTTTTAGATCCTTCGTTTAGGATGAATTCCTTAAAATAATGGAGTTATTTGATAGATAATATGCATTATGAATGGTACTCGTGTCATTGATAGGAGGAGTTAGTTGTTGATAATCAAATATTACAGTGTTCAGTCAGTTTCCATCCTCCAAATAATTGATCTGTGTGAAATTATTCTCTTTCATCTGTATATTGTAAATTTAGAATTATATTATAGATTCTCTTGTTAGTCGATGAATACTGTCAAATATATGCAAGTTGCTAGACATGAAAAGGAGGATTTCAACACTACTGAAATTTCAGTTAGAACCTTGACTTTGATGCTATGAAAGATTTTAGTTTATTTTTCATAATCCTTTTTCTTTCTTTTATTGCCGTGGCATTCAGTGTTGATGGATATAGAGCGGCCGTGGAGAGATATCTAGATGTTGAGGTTACAGGTTTGGATCACGATGGCAAGCCCATCAAAGTAGATGCTACAGGTTGGCAGGCACGGATTTTACAGCATGAGTGTGATCATCTAGAGGGAACCCTCTATGTTGATAAGATGGTACCGAAAACATTTAGAGTTACAGAAAATTTGGACTTGCCTCTTGCCGAGGGATGCCCCAAGCTTGGGGCTCGCTAGCTCATCCTACAGAGCTGAACTGTTAGCCTGAAGAACAAGTATGAAGGTTTGTATTTTAGTGTCGAGGCTTTATCGCAACTTTTGGTGATGCTCCAGGATGTAGTTCACTGTTTTAGAGATCGTTCATGTTCTTTTATCTTTGCTTTTTAGGAAATGCAGGGAAAAAAATTTCTTCATTTCACTGTATTTCCTATCATGTATCAAATTGTTTGTTTATTGCAGAAAGATTTGAAGCAGTTGTAACTGTTATTATGATTCAATTGAAATGGGCATTGATTGAACATCATTTTGAATATAAAGAATTTTATGTTTGTTTACTAGGATGTGATATGTTAAATTGTATTGCTTCAGAGCTTAACTATTATTATTTCTCCAGCTACAACCCCCCCAAATTTCACTGTGGACTCCGACTGGTATTCTGGAGAGACTCAATTCTAAATGAGTTATAAAGTAACAGGAAGCAAAAGAATTAGATGTTATGAACAAGTTTTATGTTGATTTAAGATATTAGCTTCAGGATCCTCACAGATTTTAGTTTATTGTTTGTAATCCAATGAATTCATATGACAGATTTATCGGATTAACTGTTATATAAGACATTAATAGGGGTGAGCATGGGTAAAGGGTATAATCGGAACCGACCCCATTAGGGTCAGGTTCCGATTCTGGAAAATTGGAACCTGGAATTTCTGGGTCCGGTTCTGGTTCTAGCACTGCAGGAACCGGGAACTAGAATCGAGGTTCAGGTATCTGAGTGGGAATCAAGACTGAATTGTAACTTTATAAACTGTTGGGGGTGTAATTTTTTGGGCATGTATTTGTTATTTTTTAAAAAGTAGGGGGTAAAAAACAAATGCAGAACTGGAAACAGAAACTATGTTTCAGGTTCCGATTCCGTTTCCAAATCTTAGGAACTAGCCAGTTTCGATTCCTTAAAAAAGTGTAAGGTACCCGAAACCACTCACTCCTAGACATCTGAACTGAGAAATTTACAAATTCTATAATATGTAGAGAACTCTGTATTCTTTTTTTATTAGTAGAATTTTGAGAAAAACTTGAAATGTATTTGTATCTTCCGAGTATTATTATTGCTATGGCGATAATCAAATTGGCAGCCACATATTGATGTTCAAAGAAATTTGCAATTATTTGATGGGGTTGAACCGCCTTACATTACAATCCCCTCTCAAGTGATATGCTACTCAACAAACTCATCGATTGAACTGTAAAAGAAATGGAAGAACACTATATATTGCTCAAATGAAACTTGATTCGCGTAAATAGCATAATACTATGTATAACAATAATCATACAACCCTACTCAATATACTCATTGGTGAGCTGTAAAAAAAAAATGCAGAACTATATGTACCATAACTTACTTTGCACTAGAAAGGGCGTGGCCTTGCACATATTAGAAAAGACTGACCTCTCTAGTCTCTTTAGAAGGATTGAAAAGCGTACCTTTGGCACTTAAAGCGTAGTTAGATGTGACATACTGTCGAATTAACCCTTCGGTGCATGTGAAGCAAGCAGGCGGGTATACTAAACCCATACTTGACCCGTAAGCATTCCAACAGAATGAACTTGTGATCCCCCCAGAGTGTGACACAAGTTGAATGTCTTCCAGATGTAAGCCTTCACATGGTGTGTAATCGCTGCATGCAAATACTATTGCTTCCTCTGTGGCTGAAGTTCCTTTAATGTGCTCAAAGGATATGTTCTCTATTTTAACAGCCGAAGTCTGCATTTCATCAGGATAATAGATACACATAAAAACCAAACAGTTCCTTTCACAAACTGTAAATACTTCAAGCGAAATTCATAGACAAGAAATAGGTATGCGAGACTGTTTAAATTCAAAACGAAAAACCATGAAGAGCAGTGTTTCGATTTTCTAAACAAGAAATATCTAATTATAGCGTTTTCAGTGACATGCAGCTATCATTATAACCATGTTTCTTTTAACATATGCTGAAAAGATTTGATAATCCCAAACCTTGAACTTGAACAGAAGTAAGAATTTTCTACCTGGTTTGCACATGGTGTCAAAGAATCGCAATAGTATTGGTCTATTATAATTGGATTCGATACGTTTTCCATCAACAAATTCCGGAACTTAATGTTAGTGGCAAAACCACTACCTCCCTGGTGAAGATATAAGAAAGCACAGAATCAATTTACTATATTTTATTGTTTGAGTTTCTATAACACATAAATTGACAGTTACATGTATATGTATATAGGTGGAGCAAGAGAGACTACGATCTTGGGAAAACTACCTGCCATGTTTTAATTCGCACCCCATTCTCGGTGTTGGAAATAAACGCTCCATCAACCGTTACATCTTGAATTTGTGAACATGAGTTGAATTTTCCCAAGCTTCCAATGCTGATGGACAATGATCTAAATGAGTAAAGGTCAATAACTCTACCCATGGTCTAATTTGGATGAAAGTTGTTCTTACCTTATACCATGGCCTGGTCCACAGACAATATTTTTTATTCGGACTCGTGAAGAATTGCTGACTATAGAGATACAGTCATCTCCTGGATGAAGAATTTTAAGAATAAAACAGATAAGGATCTCAAAAGAAAACAACGGTTTTTTCATGAAATAGGACATACAACCTTTACCTTTGTTAGGTCACAAAGAAGGGAAAACTAGATTTGACCTCATGCAACTTAACTGTATGGAGTTTGAAGATGCGATATAATTGTTTTCTCAAATGTAAACACACCAGATTGAGTATTATTACTTATTTAAGAAATCCATAAACTATCCACTCTAACACGTCTTTAGTAAATCTGAACCAGGAGTAGGACTAGTTTCCATCAAAGTACTACTGATCAAGTTTTTCTAAATAGAATGGAAACAAGTTAAATACTTTAAAGAATATAACCAGGGTAGCCAAATCCATTGCACATTACAATTATAGGTGGGCATAAATTACAATTAGAATACTGATATTTCATTCTCAAAACAAACTTTCAACTTATTAACTCATGATGACAATCACTTTTCCGAAACAGACATGCAATCACAACCAAAAATCCTAATCCACAATCTTGTTGTCTTAAAATGAAGCAGACTATCATCCACATTTTCTACAAAAAGGAAACTTACTGCATTTAAATGAGTATGAGAAGAATTTTAGCCGTGGTAAAAAAATTGTGCAACCACTCGGATATGCAGCAGTTTCTGAGAATAACCAACCTGTTCTTACAATGCAATTTTTGACTTCAACACCATGTGATGCCGTAATGTGGATTCCATCTGTGTTAGGGCTAGCGGCGGGTGCTATCACTTTGAGTTGGGAAGTCACAACCCGAAGACAGCTACTAAATGAAATGTGCATTTGTTGGCTGTTGACAATCATAAGCTTCCTGACTTTCAAATTCTTGCACTTGTGGAAAGTAACAGCCTGCAAGCGTGGTTGTTATAAGATATTAAGCCTACAAAACCATATGGGAAAAGTAACATTTTGGAGCCATAATTAGGGGTGTTTAAGGTGCACAGAGGAGCAGAACTAAATGCATTGATCAAAGAATAAACCAGCACTAACCGTTGGAGCATGTCGACATGGCTGCAATATATTCAATAAATCAGATTCAGAAAAATGCAGGTAAGTAACTGTAAAGTAGACAAAAATCTAAAAGTGCAATACAGCTATACATTTGCAGGGTTGATCTTGCATGATCTAGCCCACCATTCCCTTCCCATCCCATTGATTGTCCCTCCTCCTTTGACAGTAAGGTGGTTCACCCCATGAAAGTAGAGCCATTTTCGATGATTTAAACCCTTCCATGCATCAGGATCTTGGGGGGCAACAATTGTACCAGATATCTATAGAAATACAATCCCATTGAAAAAATAAATTGAACAAAATTGATCTCAGGCACTAACATAGAATAGGAAGATATTATTTATGAAAAATCAGTTCTTATAAACTTTTTGCTCTTACCTCCAAAGTGACTTTCGATTTGCATGGCCCAAAAAAGTCAATAGGACGGATCAGAGAAGTATACTCAGCTGGAATTACAATTACAATTCTTATTCGTGAAGAGCATGCTAGCTTCCAAGCATTTTCAAAAGCCTGAAAGCATAAAATGCACCGTAACATATGAAATGCTTTATCTTTCCATTTATTAGTAAACAAAGTGAAACCGCAAAAATTAGTACTGCATCAAATTTCCAACAGAAGAAGATAAAAGAATATTTGCATCCCACAGTAACACCCTAACGGTGATCATTCATGATTCTCCATATCAAGCTTTCCTCGGACTACAAAAGATTTGATTAAACCAACTCGATTTACATTGTATTCCCACAAATGAAACTCATAATTAGGCCATTACAAGTTCAAATTTCCCAGAAAGAAATTCCTAATCAGTAACTCTAGTCTTTATTGTACATAACTTGACATCATAATCATGAAATTCTTCAACCAACTGCAGTTTTTTTTAAAACTATACAAAATTCGACTCTCCAAGACAACTCACAATTCAGAGGCATTACAAAATTACTCTCTCTAAGTTCATATACCAAGATATTAAAACAAACTAACCGAAGCACCGACTCCTCAGCTTAAATTAAAAACACAATTAAAAGCTTTGATCACCATGTATTATAAGTTGTAGATAACTTACCTCAGTATCATCATGGAGACCGTCTCCTTTGGCACCAAAATCAGCAACAAAAAGGACCCTTTTGGATCTGAGTCGGGTTCTATTTAAGCCAGAACGTGGGAGCTCCAACAGAGAGTCAAAACCTTCGGCACACACAAAACTCAGAGACAAACAGACAAATGCAAGAATTAGAACTGTAACAC
Organism: Pistacia integerrima; assembly: GCA_026225825.1. Lineage (NCBI taxonomy): Eukaryota > Viridiplantae > Streptophyta > Magnoliopsida > Sapindales > Anacardiaceae > Pistacia > Pistacia integerrima. The sequence continues at coordinate 12,071,388 of CM047750.1, read as the reverse complement.
ATGAAGAAAACGTTGGAAGTCGAAGCTCCATGCTCTGTTAAAAGAACATGAACTTAGTTGGTTAAAGATTTGGAGAGTATATAAAGATTTGTTGTTAGATTTAAGAGAGAGACTTTGTTGGAGAATGTAAAGAAGCTCGTGAAGTCAAAAAGTAACTATAAAAATATGAAATATGCCAAAGCATGACACGTTTCAAAAGCAACAAGGTGCCGGCATCTTTTGCAACATCTTTCACTTGAAATTGAAATGACATGTATATTGTTTGTATATGAATTATTACCATGTAAGCACTATTTTAAGTGCATTTTGAATTGGAAAAATATCACAAATTATATGTGGGGTGACTTATGTGTTCCCAACCAAAAAATGGCCCACTCACAAATCCGTACTCAGCACACTTTTTAAATACCCTTTCACTTCTCAAAACATAATTTTATTATTAATTTTTGTTACGGGAAAGGTAAAATGGTCAAAAATCTATTCTTAGTAAGGACAGAATGGTCAACAAACATTTGGTCACCGAAAAAGAAGAAAAGAAAAGGGGATGGCGCATGTTAGCAAGAGGGGATGACGCATGTTAGCAGTGTCACTACTGACGGTTTTTGCGTTTTTCGGTCGATCTTGGCATTCAAAATTACTTTCGAGACCACACACAAAATCCCTATCACCTCCTCTACAAAGCCTAAGCCTCCATTTTCTGTCATTACTCACCATTTCCCACCACCACCTCCATTCGCATAGCCGACTCTTCAAGCCGGATTTCTGGTCGATTTCTTTGCCATAAATTCCCCCAGACAGGAGACACCACCATCACACTTCCCACAACCTACTCTATAAAACTCTTACCTCCATCATTGTCCCTTGCTCACCGATCGTCGACCGTGCACCACGCGACCTTTCAACTTCCAAGCCGATTTTTTGTCGCTTTCGGTGTAAGAAATCATCCTACCACCACCAATCAACTCCCTGGATCTTCCTCTCCAAAAGTCCCAACATTTCCAATCTCGTTTGGTCACCAATTGTTGGCGATTGAAGCTTCCCCACCTAGGGTTTTTTGAGTTTTGATTGATTAATTGGATTTGATTTGTTCAGTTTTTTGTGTTTATTGGGTTGAAAGACGATTGAAGAATGTTTATTTGCAATATTTGTGATTTTTTTGTTGGCGGCACTCCCTAATGTCGAGGGCAATTACCGGCAATAGAAGAGGCTAAGAAGAGAAGAAAAAAGAGGAGGCTTTTCGTAAATCACTATATTTCCCACCTAGACGAGAGAAAAACATAATATTTGAGTAGTAAAATGATATTTTAAAAGTAAAGGTGAAAATTGGCCCTTTTTTGGGTGGGAAAAAGTCCTTAACTCATTGATAAAACACCATCTTTATTCCTGAACTTTTCACATTAGCAACAGGATGAGTACATGAGGGTGAAATGACACTGTTTCTTGAATGTCCTTTTTTTGTAATTAATTCGTTAACTATGGTCTACTCATATCATCAATTCCCTGGTGGGTCATACTCCAACTTCAATACAGGCGTCAATCTAACCAATTCAAGTCACTCAACCCATAATCTAGCCTCAAGAAAAACCAATAAACTCATAAAACAGCAATTCTGCACATGTCGTTCTTCAACGGAATTTCCTCGAACACTTTCTAGGCGTCACTAATGAATGTTAATTAACCATACAGATATATCAAAGCACTACCAATAAAAACCCTAGACTACCGATTTTTAACAAAACAACTTCATACTATGACAGATTCGTTAACAATGGAAATAATCCATAGATGAGTTGCATAGAAGATATCAATAGAAACTTTCTCACTTTTGTTGCTCTCTGATAATCACAACCATAATTGTGCACTAAATTGTTGTTGAAGGGTTGATTATTATTACTATGAGGCAGCCAAACTATGCAATAACCGAAAATTGAGATCAAAAGCTTCGACCTTAAATTTCCGCCACTCAGGTGCCAACATGCAGTAAGAAAAATCACTTCTATGCTTTCCTCGAAATATTTTTACTGCTATCGGCATAAATGGTTTAACCGCTAAGAATCAGAAATATGGTAAATATCATTTATGAAATTAAGGTTTTTGTGATATTTACTGAACCACAGTGGGTGTAATTGATATTATCCTTCCATTGTGGCCCACGAGAAGTTATAAACTTATTAAGACCGAACCACTTCACAATTGTTGTTATTCAAGCCCAAAAATTTCACTGATGTGTGTTTAGATATAATTACTGTCAACTTATAAGCTCACCAGAACATCAAGTGAATAATGACAACATAGAATTTCCATAATTTCATGGAACTTGTTAGGCAATTAGGGGTGAGCAGTTCCGGGTACCCTGCACTTTTTGGAGAAATTGAAACCGTAACTAGAACCAGAATCGGAATCGGAACCGGAACCGTTCCTAAGATTTGGAATCAGAATCGGAACCAATCAGTTCTGATTCTTAGGTTCCCTTACTCGGGTACCCTATAAAATTTAATTACCCCTTATTAATTTAAAAAATGTCAAATAAACCTTAAAAATTTACAACCAATGTTTTAAAAAACCGACCCGGGACGGCTGTTGAATCGATTGAACCAGATGGTTCAACCGGTGACATCATCATGTTGATGTCAGTATGATGATGTCAGCAATGTTACTGTTCACATAATGCAAAATTGTAGAATTTGAATCCAAATCATAAACTCTTGAATAAAAAGACCTTAGCAAAGTATCATCAAACATCATTACATCAATAATACAACAAATTACAAATCAAAATAACAAAATAAAGGAAGAAATCAAATAAACAAAATTAACAACTCAAATCAAGTGTTCATTCATCATTCACCAAAACAAAAGTAAAGGTTTGCTGTTGGAATAGTGGAATGTACATCAGTAAGGTGACATCGTGACTGTTACCTTGTGCTGGTGAAGATGAGTTGTCGTTGACAGTTGATTTGAACCGTCGGAGAGGTGGAGCTCAGTTGTGAATAGTGCAACTATGAATAACTGAGATTCAAGCAATGTGAGGGGAAGAGGCGACAGTTCTTGGGCAAGAAGAAGACGAGATCGACTGTGTAGCTCTGAGAAGATTGACGATGACGGATGAACATCGTAGATCGACGGTGAAGAAGAGTGTGAGAGGATAGAGAAGATCGCGAAATGGGAGGAGATTCGCGGTACCCCAGCTGACGACGAAGTAAGCAGTTGACGGTGAAGGCTGAAGCAACGAGATTCGACTATGAAGGGGAGACTCCAATGGAAGATTTCAGTTTCAGACTTTCAGAACAAAAGTGTGGGAAATGCCATGAAAATGGGGGAGAAATATTGATATTTGCTTTGGGATAGGGGGGTTTTACTGTTCAATTTATATAATTATAATTTATGGGTTTTACTGTTTTAGAGTTTAATTTAAATTTTTAATTTTATAAATTAGTTGACCCGGTTTTTTTTTTAAATAACGGTTGGACCGGCGGGTACTACAGTGCACCGGTCCAACCGCGGGTGTAAGTGGGCAGACTGATGCGATTTTGAGCCTGAGCCGGCCCCGGTTCAACTGGCCCACTAGGCCAAGTTTTAAAACAATGTTCAAAACTACACCCCTGAAGTTAAGAAAACGAGCATTTAGTAATTTTCGATTTTCATTACTCATTCATTTGTATCCAATCACAGTCATATATATTAAATTTTACATCAAAGTATAGTTGTGGAATTAATTTTGGGAATTAAATTTCAGTGAACTTTATTTTCCAAAAATATAATTATTATATAACATTATAATTAGTAGAGTGAAAATGAAGTTTTTGAATTTGCCCATAAGTTAATTAAATATTTAATCATTTAATTAAGTAATGTACTAATGTTCATCAATTTATCATATACAATTACTAATTTACTATAGATATGCTTAGATTTTGATAATTGAAGTAAATATTATTCAATCAAATATACTATTTTTTCAAAAATAATTTTTTTAATAACATTAAAACACTTTTAATTAGATCATAATTCCAATTATATACTTAATTAATCAAATAATTAATGAATCTAATATATTTTGATTCTCTTAAATCTAAATCACAAGCCCTCAAAACTTTAACGTTATAATATTTTTTTTTAAATAGAGAAATAAAATATAATTACTAATAACTAACTTATTTAGGAAAATATTTCATACACAATTAGTAGGTAGTTCTGATTTTTGTATTTAAATAAATTAACAACTAATCACTTATCTTTAATACTCGTTGAACTTGGATTGCATTCAATCATACTTATGACTTAACTAAAATAATTTATATAATATTATAATTGCTAGAGTGAAAATGAAGTTTTTGAATTTACCCATAAATTAAATTAACATAAATTGTGACAAAAGAATCAAATTAAATATTAATATTAATATGATTTATGAACCTTTAATTAAATAATTAGTATGATTCTAAATTTGTTTTATTTCATTAATTTAAGTTTGATTACAAAACACTTACCTTTCTTAATATACCGTGAGTTGTCATACTATAATATTATAATTAATTAAATATCTAATCATTTAATTAAGTAATGTACTAATTTTCATCAATTTATCATATATAATTACTTTTCTTAATATATAATTAATTTATCATGTACTAATGTCATTTATTTAAGTTTGATTACAAAACACTTACCTTTCTTAATATACCATGAGTTGTCATACTATAATGTTATAATTAATTAAATATTTAATCATTTAATTAAATAATGTATTAATGTTCATCCATTTATCTTATATAATTACTAATTTTCTATAGATATATTTAGAACTTGATAATTGAAGTAAATATTATTCAATCAAATCTATTATTTTATTCAAAAATAATTATTTTAATAAAATTAAAACACTTTTACTTAGATCCTAATTCTAATTATGCACTTAATTAATCAAAACTTTAAATTTGACATTATATATATATATATATATATTCTCATTAATACTAACCCTTCACCTCCCAAAATTTAATCATAAATAATTTTATTCTAAATTTTATTAATGACATATTAATAAATTAGTGATTTTATTTCATTATGCATTTCCAAAGGTTTAATCCCTCCACATTCAGCTCTTAGATACAAACGCTTCATGAATATGTGAAATATACACGTAGGATTTCAATTGCAGTTCTAGAATTGCTATTTATTAGTATTAATAACATATATTAGGCATCCAAATGTCTAATTAAATAATATATAGATTCATATTAGTCCATTCACATTAACTTAAATATTAATAACAATTAAATAATGGTATCTCAAAGGTCTCAACAAAACTTTGTTTATATATATATATATATAAACAAAGTATTGATATTGTCATTAAACCCTATATGTTTGTCCCCTCGCATTCACTTAAATTCAAACTATTGATATTGTCATTATATGTTGTTATTCAAGATTTAATATATTGTTGGAATTGGTTTGTCTTTTTATTTGTTGATATGTTCCTTTCTAGTGCTTTCTCTCTCTTAATTTATAGACTATGCACAGCTTTATATAGCAAAGCAAATATCTTGGTTTCAGGTAACATAGCCTCATCTAAAAGGGTTTTCTTTCTCTAATATTAAAAGGGTTTTATATGTTATATTGGCTGAATCAATATGCAGTTTTATGAGTCTCAAAGTTCACTATGATACCTCATAAATTCAAGAAGTTAAGTTTTTTACTGAAAGTAATTTTTTTTTTTCAGAGGAAGTAGCTTTATGGTAATTGTTTTCTCCAGTCGGGTTGATTTCGAAATGCTACAACAAGGTGAGCGGGAGAAAGCGAAGCAATCAATTGAAAACGCTTCCAGCACTGAAGACATAAGGCAAAGGTATAATAATAATTAGCCAAGAATGCATATACAAATACAATAGACGAACTTAGAATCTGGGCATGTTTTGTTCTAGGTATCTATTGATGATGTTTTTATTACACAAAACTGAAAGAAAGGCGGAGTTCATAAAGCTACAAGACAAAGAAATGGAAGTGTTCGAGAATATTTAAGAGAGAGGGGGTATTCAAAATCCGCAATGAAAAGTTGGCAGCATCGAAGTGCAGGATTTTATGAAGAATAGAGTGAGATCAGTGCGATGCTGCCAACTTATCAATGGTGTGAGTGCGTCTATATTTGTTGAACTCTTTTCTTCAACAATTCCGTACATACAAAATTGTGTATTAATTTCATGTATTTATACATTAAAATGAGGCTACTCAAGGTTTGACGTTTTGTTAATTAACATTGTGATGTGTTCATTACGGAGACTAACTAAATGTTATCAAGTAGATTAATTAGGACGACATTTAGTGTATACTTTTCTTCGCTTTATTTTCTTTTTGTTACAAATAATTCAAATTTCCAAGATATTTATGGTATAAAAATGCATTTATGGTAACATTTTGGCATTAAATTATGTTTGCATAATATAATTTATTTAGTATATTATGTTAGATCATTTTTAGATTTTTTTTAATTTATTTAAGATAAAATAATGTCATTATTTAATATACAAATAACGCGCGGGCTCCGAAGCACACCTTTGCTATTGCTTGCCATGTAGGATTGCTGAAAATCTCAATATGATTGCCATGTAGGATTACTGAAAATTCTATAATTGTAGTCACTTGTCGAACCATTTTGTTTAATTGTAAGAGTCGAGATGCAAAACTATTTAGATTGTACAGTACAATTACAATAGACCATTTGTCGAACATTATCCATTAACAATTGTAATATTGTATTGTCCTTTTTAGTTAATACTATATGAAAAGTTTATTTCATGTCATTCATCATAATTGCTGCAAGCAAGTTGCCAAACAAAATAGGATCAATAAACATATCAAAGGAAGATTGTACTATAGAATTACAAAAGACCAGATGTCGAACCATGATTCATTGTCCTATAGAATTGTAACAATCAGTAGTAAATTGGTCATAACTTGCTCAATAAAAATCCAATTAACGAGCGGTTTGAATCTTTGGAAACTAGACAGACAGAGCTTTAATTTAATATATTATATGTTGAATTTGGATAACTGTACACCCACTGATGAATAATTCATTTTATCATCACACATATTTTGGTTTCCCCTATTTCTTAGTTTCCATTGAACAGTTATTCGTATATTGCCATAACTTGCTCAATAAAACTCCAATTGACGAGTGGTTTGAATCTTTGGAAACTAGACAGACAGTGCTTTAATTTGATATATTATAACCTAAATTTGGATAACTGTTGACCCATTTCTGAACAATTCATTTCATCACCACACATATTTAGGTTTTTCCTGTTTCTCAGTTTCGATTGAACAGTCAATAGTAAATTAGTCATATCTTGCTCAATAAAAATCCAATTGACAAACGGTTTGAATATTGGAAACTAGACAGATAAAGCTTTAATTTGATATATTATATGCTAAATTTGGATAACAATAGACCCACTATCGAACTATTCATTTCATCATCACACACATCTTGCTTTCCCCCATTTCTCGATTTCTACTAAACAGTCAGTAATAAATTATTCATAACTTGCTGAATAAAAATCCAATTGACAAACGGTTTGAATATTTGGAAACTATACAGATGAAACCTTAATTTGATATAATATACACTGAATTTAGATAACTATAGAACCATTTCCGAACCATTCATTTTATCATCACACAAATTTCAGTTTCCCTTGTTTCTTGGTTTTCACTGAACAGTCAGTAGTAAATTGACAATAGATTACTTAATAAAAATCCAATTGATGAATGGTTAGAATATTTGGAAACTAGACAAACAAACCTTTAATTGGATATGTTATACACTAAATTTGGATAACTATAGACCCATTTCTAAACAATTCATTTTATCATCACACACATTTCGGTTTCCCTCATTTCTTAATTTCCATTGCATAGTCAGTAGTAAATTGGCTATAACATACTCAATAAAAATCTAATTGACAAACGGTTTGAATATTTAAAAACTAGACAGACAAAGATTTAATATGATATATTATACACTGAATTTGGATAACTGTAGACCCACTATTGAACCATTCATTTTAATGTACTAAATCAATATATCAATTAACATCAACATGCCCATTGACAAAAAAGTTAAACAAGTACTGCATTTTTATATCATCATTTTGCTAAAATCTATTTTTTTCGTTCTCCCTCTTTTTGATGGTCTACCTCTACCTCTATTTTCTTTCTCCAAATTTTTTTGCTGTAGATGATACTTGTACTGCATTTTTATCAGGCATTCTTTGATATGAACAGAAAGACATAGCCTTCATTTGCTGCAACACCTTTGAATAACACTTTTCAGCCTACAATAAAAAGAATAATTTTAAAATTATATATCAACAAATTAAAAGTTAAATAGGAATACATTACATATAGAAACACATAATGATTCAAGTCTACCCTACAAATTTTCTCCATTCAAAGCTAGCTGATGTTTTTCATTTGTTAAGCTTTCTATCTATGCTCCAATAAAAAATAAAAAAAACACAAAAACGATAAATAATACTTGATAAAATATGACATTTAAAATAATTAAAAAAACAAACATATTCTAAAACAATTCTGATGCCTTCTTTCTTAAGTCAAAATACAAGCTTTTGTATTTTGCCTGACAAAGATACACATTCTCATGAGGATAATATTTTGTTTCTTGACTTTGTAAAAGTTTTGTTAAGTAATCAAGTTTGTCTTCCAACTTCTTCTTTTCAGAAACTGGTACATTGTCTACTACTTCCTCAAATACAACAGCTTCATCATCTCTCTCACTTTCAGTAAACACAACTGAATCAATCAAACGATCAATTTCCTATTGCCGACTATCTAAAACCAAACCCTCAAGCCTTGTACAACGTCTAACATTAGCATTAATTAATGCCTCTCTTCCATTTCCTTTTTGAAGAAACATCTATGTCATTCACATACTATTTTCCTTTTTCAATTCTATCAAGATTAAGACTTTATTGGAAACACAAAATAATAAATAAATAAAAACAAATAACTAAAATATATTAACAACTAATTATAACAAAATAAAGATTTACAACCAAAAAACAAGAAAAAATAAACCTCTTACAACAATCAAACTTCCCCTCATTTGGTTAGAATAGAACTTTTATTGTTATATCATTATTCAATTAACTAAAAGCTTTTAAATAGGAAACACATCAACGAAAAATAAACTAAAAAACAGCAACAACTTTTAATCACTAACTCATACTCTGCAACACTATCAAAATGCCTAAATACTAGATCTAAACAGTCGACTTCCAAGGACCCATATCAAAGACAACTTTGAAAAATTGGTAACAAAATCTCCTTTAAACTGATGTTTTTGCTTAATTTACTCCTATAACAATCAAACTTCACTTAATTTCCTTACAATATAAAACCCTAACTCACTATTCTATTAATAACAGCAACAAATTCGACATGAAAAAACAAAATAATGGTTCCATTATCTAGCATTCTATCGAAATAGCCTGTTTAACAAATTAAAAAATTATAATTCACAATAAACCTACTCTCTATAATCTTAACAGTCAACAATAGTAACAAAAAAATAAACGAAACATAACATAACAAAGAAATAGGACAAACACTGTAATCATCTTTGAAGTAAATTGCAATAGCAGCACTAGACGCCACTAACACAATCTTCAATCTTCAAAGAGAGAAAGAAACTAACAATGCTCGTGAACAAACGCAAAACAAAAAAGGGAAACACAATAAAAATCTAAACAAACTAATAAACCGGTTTAACATTTATAAATAAACCGGTTCAAAAATGTTGGCTCACACTTACAAATAATTTACTAAATTACTAAAACATGTTGCTATTATTACTAACAATTGGCCACATCATTTCCCTATAATTGTAGTTGGAAGTTTTAAAGGGGTTACCAAGTGATTAAAACTTATGTAGAATGGGTTGCTTGTTCATATTGTGCATAAGAGTTGTTCAAGGCATAAATGAAACATCCATCAAAGCAAGAATAGAACACACTCATTTTTACATGGTTCAGCAACATGCCTTACATCCATGGGACCAGGTCCAGAAGAAGCAAATCCACTATGTAAACTTATGAGTTCAAATACAAAGCAAGAAAAGCATAATTGCAAAACACTCTGTTTTCAACACATCAATCTTCTCTTCTTCGGATGAACTTCAAGCCACCATAGCAAGGTTCACACATGAGACCACCAAGTCGCACTTGAGCTCCTCTCAAGTTTCAACAATGAAGAATCATCTTCAAAATAGTAGCTTGCACAAGTCCAAGCATCAACATGGAACCATGTTCCAAAATCGTCACAACAAAGACAATGTAAGATAAGATAATTTTAAGCCTACCAAAGCATATGAGAAACCTGAGACCAATACAAAAATCTCAGAGGATATTCAGTGATGAATTAGAGGCAAATAGGTTTCTTAATGAAGACACCATAAAAATATGAATATATAGAGAACAAGGCATCAAAGGTTAAGGGACAAAAAAGTTAAAGTAAAACTTTTTGTGTTTTGCTTTTTAGAAAAGAATCTTTGGGACCACAAAGAAAGCAAAACAGCTTTTCTTACACACCGAGTAAAAAGTGGACAAGTGGAAAAGCACATAATAGAATATCAATAAGGAATAATATTGTCCAAAAAGCAAAACGGGTGCGTAATGTGTGATTGAGAAAAATATTTGTTAGATGCATTGTGACCACACGGACTCTAAAGTGTTCACACATTATGAAGGTGTTCACCTTTAGAGAGAGTGGTCACATTGGCAGATAAGGAAAGTATTGTGCAAGACACAAAGCAGGATCATAAGATGACAAAAACACTAACAGTAGCCATTGTTGAACAGTCCTGTTTAATCTTATAATTTTAACCATTGCTTAACAATCCTGTTTAATGTTAACAATCAAGATGCAAAGTCATTAGTTTGTACAGGACAATTAGCATAGATTATCTATTGTACTTTTCCCCTTACTAAATGTAATATTGTAATGCCCTTTTCAATTAATACTATATTAAAAGTTCTTTTTTTGTTTGTTTTGTTCATGATAATTGATGCAATGAAACTGCCAATCAATATTTTTTTCGCAAATCTTGAGTACCTTCTTATTGCAAGAATCTCCAGATCAAACCATCAGCTTCAAACCTGTCTAGTATAGTAATAGCATATTACAAGTAAACTAAACTTTCCATTCCGTGACTTACTTTTTTCACCAACAACAAAGTCATTAATCTTAATAAATAAATAAATTATCATAAATGTTGAAAACATAACTTTTATTTATACAATATGATAAAATTAATATTAATTCTTTTGTACATAATATTTTTTTATATCAACAATTGTTGATATAGAAATCTACACCAACTAGAGTGATCTGATCGACCTTGGTGGGATCAGACTTGGTGTGTGCGTGATTACGGATAATCAACATGAACAAATAATGAATGTAAAGAAGAAGATGACATGGAGATTTTTAAAGTGGTTCGGCGAGATAAACTCTTAAGCCTACGTCCATTGTTCTTTGTATTTGCTGTGAGAGCTTATAGTCTAAGTTCCATTAGAATTTCCTAACCCTTTTTTCATCATTTGAGAGGGTTTATATACAAAGTTTGTACAAGAAGCAAGAGCGAAGTTAAAGGGATTACAATTAGATTGAAATGTAACTTTGATATTCTCTCTACTGCGCACTATGATTGCGTAAGGATTGCTATCAATTTGATCATTCTCGTAATATCTAGGATCTGAAGTTATCTGGGAATTGATTGAATGATTATTTGGATTGTTCACGACCAGCTTGTGCTGGGTCGAGCTATATCTCAACAAGCTTATGCTAGGTCGAACAACCGGTAGAGTTAGACTGATTCTGGGTCGAGCTACTACCTCGTAACTCCCCAAGCTTGGTAGAAAAATCACACACAACAATAAATATATAATATTTATTTCATATATAATATTTTATTTATTGATTTCTTTAATTATCAATTCAATATAAAATGAACTTAAATATAGAAAATATATATTTAAAAAACAAAAAAAGTAATGTAAACAAAATATAATAAACATACCCGAGCAACGCGCGAGCTTTCCATCTAGTTTAATATAATCCACCCAACCACCTCACCCACATGTCTTCATCATTGCATTTTAAATTTTTGCAAAATTACATTAAGCCCCGCACATTTTACTGATATTTTTTTCAGTCCCAGTTCCAAGACAAGTTCCACCCCTGGGTATCCAACTTTGGTTCCAATCCTAGGTTCTAGGTCGGTTTCGATTCTTGCCCATGCAAGAACCAGACCCACACAATACTGGTTCCAAAAAATTGGAACCAGAATCTACCCTGTGAAGACCGGTTCCTATTTCGGTTCTAGTTCTACCTGCCGGTTTTGGGTAGAATTGTTACTTTTGCTCACCGCTATAGGCAACTCCACTCATATCTCACTTTTGTTGCTCTCATACATTAAAATGACTGTTTGAAGTACCTGATCATGGCTTTAATCAACTCATGAACAAAAGCAATTTTATGCTTTCCTCCAAAATATTTTACACCTATTAATTCTCAAGGTATAGATGGTTTATCAGCAAAGAAAAAAAGCCTAGAATCCCAAAATATGGTAAATATCTATTGGGCCCATGAAGATACATGAAATTAGGGTTTTCTAAAATTAACTGAACTATAGAGGAGCTAATTAATATTATCTTTTTTCTCTATCAATGTGTTGTTATAATACTAGTAAGCGGATGACAAATCATACTCTATGTCATGCATATGATACAATGTTTCCTATATTTCTTGCGGATTGAGATGTCATACGCTCTATCTTATTTATGATAACTTCAATAGAAATTAAATTGCTTTCAAGCTACTGCTTCATTCAGAAAACCTACAGCTTATTTATAGGTTTATGTCCAACAGAAAATAGCAAAACCAACTGCTAAAAACTAGCCTACTTGGCCATGTTCTGTAGAATAATAATAATATATTCCCTAAAGACTAGGACAAACTTGACTCAATAAAATAAAAACATGCAGAGAAGAAAATTATTCAATTATCCCTCCCTAAAACTGAAAAACTTTTGAGCTTCATTTTATGTGTGCAACTCCTTCTTCAATTAGAACTTTCCAAGGTGCAAATGCCCAACAACCTTCTCAAATTTTGGAAAGGAAGAGGTCTGTAAATATGTCAACCAGCTAATCTTCACTTCGACAATACTTCAGATCAATTGTTCCATCATTGTTGAGATCTCTTAAAAAATAATATGTTTGCCTCTTCCATGTAGCACAGGATTCTTGGAAAGTTTGATGGCTGAGTTGTTGTCACAAAATACTATAATAGCTCCTACTTGCTTGAAATGTAGATCTTCAAGAATTCTCCTTAGCCAGATAGTTTGACAAACACAAGTTGTTGCAACGAAAAATTCAGCTTCAATAGTTGACCATGTGACAACTAGTTGCTTCTTGGAAGACGACGAAACAGCCCATGTGCCCAACATAAAAACATAACCTGAAGTGCTCATTCTATCATCTTGATCTCCTGCATAATCACTGCTAGTAAACCTAAACAAATCTAATATTTTACCCTTCTTGTAGAACAACCCAAAATCTCTAGTTCCTTGCAAGTAACGAAAGATTCTTTTGGCAGATAACAAATGCATTTCTTTTGGATTCTCCATATATCTACTTATTAGACTCATAGAATATATTATGTCTAGTCTTGTTGCAGTTAAATACATTAGACTACCTACAATTTTCTTTTAAAGTGTGGTATTCACTTTCTTTCCTTCATGATCTTTCTTTAGCTTCAAGCCAAACTCAGTTGCAATGCTTATAGGATTTCAATCCTTCATCTAAAAACTATCCAAAATTCCTCGTACATACTTCTTTCGAGAAATAAAGATCCCATTAACAAACTGAACTACTTCTATGCCAAGAAAGTAATGCATCATACCAAGATCAGTCATTTCAAATTCAACCATCATAGACTTCTTGAACTCTTCAAGCATGACACTATTATTTCCAATAAATATAAGATCGTTTACATATAGGTAGATGACGAGCATTTTCCCTTCATCACCAATTTTAACAAAAAGTGTGTGCTCAAATGAACATTTCTAAAAACCTTCTTTCAAAAAATAAGCCTCAATGCAACTATACCAAGCCCGTGGGGCTTGTTTTAATCCATAAAGAGCATTTTTTTAATATACGCACTTTATGCTCATTTCCGATTTTAATTTAACCAGGAGGTTATTCTACAAATACATGTTCCTCCAAGTATCCATTCAAGAAGGTAGATTTAACATCCAATTGAAAGATAAGCCAAGAATTTTGTGCCACCAATGTGATCACCAATTTGATTGTATCATGTCTTGCAACTAGAGCAAAAACTTATGTATAGTCAACCCCATAATCGCGCCTTATACTTATCGACTTCACCATCTTCCCTTAGTTTTGTTTTGAAGACCCATTTTACACCAATGGTTTTGTGCCCTTTTGGAAGATCACATAGCTCCCAAGTATCGTTCTTTCAATAACTTCAATTTCATCATCCATCGCCTTCCTCCATTTTGATTCTTTGATAGCACTTTTGAAACTTGTAGGGTCATAATCTGAAAAAAAGCTAAATAGGTGATTGGATCTTCAATTTGATCAATTCCAGCTACCTCATAGTCTTTCATCCATGTGGGCCCTTTTCGAACACAGTGAAGAGATTGGGTTGTTGCATCAATAGCTTCTGCTGCTGTTGGTAAAGTTTCAGCAGCTGTTAAAGTTGAATTTTTGGGCGTAAAGGTTGCTAGAGTTGACTTTTTTTCTCTTCATCATCATTGTCCAAAATGATTGGAGTAGACTGCTACCTATTCCAATCCCAAGTGCTTTCTTTGTCGAAAACAACATCTCTACTGGTCACAATCTTTTTTGTCAATGGATTGAACAATTTATATGCTTTGGATGCTTCATTGACACCAAGAAAGATACTTTTCACCTTTATCATCAAGTTTCTTCCTTTTCTCATTTCAAACATATGCATAAGTGATGCAACCAAAAATTCTGAAGTGATCTATGGTTGGTCTCCACCCACTCCAAGCCTCTTTTAATGTCATGTTCTGAACAGCAAAAGTAGGACTTTTGTTCAAGATGTGAATGCTTCAATTTACTCCTTCTGGCAAAAAATTCTTTGGAATTCTCCCTCTTGCCAACAAGCTTCTCATCATATTGAGGATGGTTCTATTATTCCTCTCCGATACACAATTTTGTGTGGTTTATAAACGACTGTGAGCTTTCTTCGAATGTCATGATCTTCACAAAAAACTTTAAATTCTTTTGAGGAATATTCCCCGCTACGACCAGTACCGACAGTTTTAATGGTCTTTCCTATTTCATTCTCAACACGTGCCTTGAAGCTTTTAAATGAGCTTCTAATTTTCTCCTGTAAAAAATAAACCCAAGTTGTTCGTGCATAATCATCAATGAAAGTAATTAAGTATTTTTTACCTCATTAGATAATGGTTTTATCGGTCCATAAATATCAAAATGAACCAACTCCAGGATAGTTTTTGCTCTCCATGACTTGCCTTGAGGGAATTGAGAACGATGTTGTTTGCCAACAACACATTCTTCACAAACTTTGGAAGGAATAGCAATTTGAGGAAGACTTGTGACCATATTTTTCTGTTGAAGGGTCTTTAGTCCACCAAAACTCAAATGGCCATAGCAAAAATGCCGCAACCATGAAGAGTCTTTCACTTTAGCCATCAAGCAAGTTAGAACACTTTCAATCTTCAATGGAAACAACTTGTTTGAATTCATTTGGACAACAATTATAGCTAGTAGGATCATATATCTTACAAGCAACCTTCTGAATAGTGATTGAATAACCCTTTTCTTGCAATTGACCAGTACTTAACAAATTGCATTTTAAGTCATGAAGATAGAGTACATTGGAAATTGTTTCTACAAAACCATTCTTAGTTGTTATCTTAATATCACCCTTTCCCATCACATTCACAGTAGAACAATCACCAAAAGGTAAAATGAAAAGCATTCATTTAAAAAAGAAAAAGAATCTTGCTTCCACACATGTGGTTACTGTAGCCCATATCCACATACTAAACATCTAAGTCGAGTTCCTTATTAGCCTGAACCACCATCAACAAAGTTTCTACTTCCTCATTTTCTGCAAAATTTGATCTCTTTCCATTTTCTTTGTCATTAGGCAGCTTAGTATAACAATCGAAACGATAATGCCAAGTTTATGACATCTAAAGCACTCTACTTTAGATTTGTCAAATTTGTCTTTGCCTTTAAATTGATCATCATCGTCTTTGAAGTGTCTACTGCCATCTCTATTGCCTCGATTTCTCCTACCTCTACCTCTACCTCTACCCCTTCCTCTAGAATTTGAGGAATGAATAAAGGTAGAAGCTTTTAAAGCTTGTTCCTCTGTAGTTGAACTTCGATTCATCTTTTGTTCTTAGATTAACAAGGAGCTCTAAAGTTCATCAAGAGATAGTTCATCTATGTCTTTGGATTCTTCAATTGAACAAGTGACATAATCGAACTTTGGTGTCAAGGAACCTAATATCTTCTCCATAATGGTGACATCTTCCATCTTCACACCATGGAATCGCATTTTGTTTCTTATTTGCCTGGTTTTGGCACAATAGCTAATGATAGATTCACCATCCTTCATTTGTAGAGTCTCAAAATCCCTTCTCAAGGTTTGAAGCTATGCACGTTTCACTCTAGAAAAACCTTGATATTTTCTCTTCATAGAATCCCATATATCCTTGGAAGTTTCTTTGCTAAGAATTGTTTCCAAGATGGGATGATCAAATTGCCTAGAAAAGGTAATTTTTTGCTTTCAAATTGTTAGGATCCTAGGGTTCACTAATTAACACTTTCAGCCCAAATAACACAATCAATAGACTAATTGATTAACCAAAAGGAAAGAAATAAGCAACCAAAGAAGAACATAAAACACGGCAGATTATAGTGGTTTGGCTTCGTAGCCTATATCCACTCTCCAAGGCTCATAGTAAGGTATTTTCATTACCCAATCACCAAGAATGTGCAATAGATGGATAAAGAACAAAGAAGAATACAAAGGAAGGAACACACCCAAATTGAAAACCCTAAGTTTTGCAATTGAGATCTGCCTCCTTGTTCTGCAGTAGTCACACTTAAATACACAATCATCCTTCTCTAAAACAACCTACACCTGTCTTTGATTTGTCCATAGCCGTGAAATGGCCAACATTCTATAAGATTTTTCAGCCATGCGTTGTGTGAGGAAAAGAGAGAGATGAGAAGCTTTTGCAAGACTCAAGGATCAAATGACACGATATACATCTTGGTCCAAGACTGAAACGACGTCGCATGCTCCTTTGACTCTTTAACAAAGTGTTGACTTCCACTGTGGCAAATCATAAGCCACATCAACACAATTCTCCAACTTGGCTTTTGATTTGTCACCCTATGTGGCCTTGGAAATTTGTTGTTTACTCCTGAACTTGCAGAAGGCTTATATAGAACCTTTGTTTGTCAACTAGTATTGGCTTAGTGAACATTTCTACAGGGTTGTGAGAACCCTTTTCCTTTTCAATCTTGATTTCTCCTTTTTAAATCATTTCCCTAATGAAATGAAGACCAACATGATGTGCTCAGTTCTCTCGTGAAAAACTTGATTTTTACATAAATGGATTGCACTCTGGCTATCACTATTAATCACCACGGTTTGTTGTTGAAAACGTAGCTCATTTATAAGACCCTTTAACCATGAAACTTCTTTTGCAGCCTCTGTCAACGCCACATATTCTAATTCTATTGAGGATAGAGTTACCATATGCTGTAACTTGGATTTCCAGCTAACAACATTTCCCCACAGTGTAAAAACAAAGCCAGAAGTTGATTTCCTCTTATCCACATCACCTACATAATCTACATCTGCATATCCTTCAACACAACAGTTACTATTTTGATTCTTTTTTAACACAATACCTATTAATCTAATTCCTTTCAAGTATCTCAAAATCCCTTTTACTGTTGACTAATGAGGCTTTCCCAGGTTACTCATGAATCTGCTTACAAGGCTTACTGAAAATGTCAAGTCTGGTCTGGAGCAAACCATCAAATATATCAGACTTCCAAGTGCACTCGCATAAGAGACAACTGCCATTTCTAGTTTCTCTTCTTCATTTTGTGGACTTTGATCATGGGAGAGTTTAAGATGAGAACCAAGTGGAGTTTGGATCGTTTTTGCATCTCTCATATTAAACTTTTGCAGAATCTTGTTAGCATAGTCTTGTTGAACCAGTTTCAAACTTCCATGAATTCTATCTTTGATGATAGATATACCAAGTATCTTTTGAGCTTGACCTAGTTCTTTCATATCAAACTTGGTATTTAGCAGATTTTTCAACCGAAATAGCTCAAATTTATCATGACAAGCCACCAGCATATCATCCACATACAATAACAAGAAAACATGTGTCAGGTCATAGATTCTTTTAAAATAGAAGCAACTATCAAAATTGCATCTATCAAAACCAATTTCAATCATAAAATAATCAAACTTTTTATACCAATGTCGTGGTGACTATTTTAAACCATATAATGACTTCTTTAATAAACAAACTTTACCTACAGCATTGTTGAAACCTTCAGGTTGTTCATTAAGATGTTCTCCTCTAAATCCCCATGCAAGAAGGTTATCTTCACATCCAATTGCTCTAATTCCATATTGAATTGAACCACAAGTGATAGTAGAACTCTGATGGATGTGTGTTTGACCATTGGTGAGAAAATCTCATCGTAATCAACTCCCTCTACTTGTGTAAATCCCTTCACAACTAGCCTAGCTTTGTACCTAGGTGTTTCCTTAGAGGTTAATCCTAGTTGTCTTTTGAAAATCCACTTGCATTTAACCACTCTACAACCTGTTGATTTATTAATTAAAATCCATGTGTTATTCTTCATCAATGAATTGAATTCTTCCTGAATTGCCCTCTTTCATTCTAATTTTTCAGGTCCTGAAACAGCTTCCTGAAATGTCTTAGGCTCATCATTCATTTCTTCCTCCACTTGAAGAGCATAAGCTACTAGGTCTGCATAACCTAATCTATTGGGAGGTCTAATCACTCTTCCGGTTCTATCTTTTGACAACTAATAATTTGTCAGGTTTTCATCACCAAAAATCCCTTATTCTTCTACATAATCATTATCTTGCTCATCCTCATGAGTGTCATTAGCTCTAGGTACATTATCAACTCCATCTTGATTCAAACTTAGACTAGAATTTGAGTTGTGAACCTCTAATTCTAATCCTAGATAACTATCATTCGAGTTCCCAGATTCTTCTTCAAGACCAGGTAAGATATCCTCTCTAAAAACATATCTACTTACAATGCACTTCTTAGACTCTAGGTTCTAGAATTTATAACCTTTCACCCCATCCCGCTTATCCTAAGAAAATGCATTTGATAGCTCTAGGCTTTAACTTGTCTTCTTTAACATGAACATAAGCTAGGCACCCAAAAACCCTAAGGTTTCCCAAAAACCCTAAGGTTTCCCAAGTTTACAAAATGGCTAGTCCATTTTTCAAGAGGAACCTTAAAGCCTATAGCTGATGATGGTGTTCTATTTATCAAATAGACTACAATGTGAGCTGCTTCCGCCCATAACTTAGTTGACAACTTAGAACATGATAGAATACTTCTAACCTTCTCTAGAATAGTTCTGTTCATTCTTTCACAAAGACCATTTTGTTGTGGGGTATGTTTAAATTTTTTATGTCTAACTATCCCATGAGTTCTGCAGTAATTGTTAAACTCTTCATTGACAAACTCTAGACCATTATCAGTCCTCGGTTTCTTCAATTTCTTTCCAGTTTGAGTTTCAACCATGACTTTCCATTCCTTAAACTTAGAAAATGCTTCATCTTTAGTTTTAAGGAAATAAGTCCAGACATGCCTAGAGAAATCATCTACAAAACTAATAAAATATCTACATCCCCCAAGAGAATAATGCCTAGATGGTCGCCAGGCATCCGAATGAACATACTCAAGTGGTGAACTTAAGTAATGTTGACCAGGCGCAAACTTGACTCTACTCATTTCCCCAAAAACACAGTGCTCATAGAATGTCAAATTCCTAGTTTTATCCCCACATATTATGTTTACTAAGCTCTCCTAGGCCTTTCTCACTAACATGAGCAGGTCTTTGATGCCACAAAGTGGTTTTATCTTATCCCTTAGTTGAACCTACAGTAGCTACTCCAATATCAGTTCTACCCTTCAACACATACAACCCATTTTTCTTTTCAACCTTCATGATTACCAAAGACCCTTTCAACACATTAAGACTCCCATTTGCAGCCTTATGGAGATTTCTTTTGAGTCTAATATACCAAGGGAACTGAAGTTTCTTTTGAGATCAAGAATGTATCTAACATCAGTGAGGGTTGTGGTTAATTCATTATGGAGATTCAGCCTAGCCGAGCCTATTCCCTTAATGTGATAAACTGCATTGTTCTCCATCATCACTTTCCCACCATCTAAGGGTTGAAAGGAGCTAAACCACTCCTTGTTTGGTGTCATATGATATGTGCAGGCCGTGTCTAGAATCCACTCATCACCAACTCTACCTTCAGAGATAACTAAGACCTCTGAACTTTCATAACCCTTTGATACTACCCCTGCACTACCACTATCACCTTCTTTTTCATATTTTTTCTTATTCTTTCTCTCAGGATAGTCTCTCTTAAGGTGACACTCCTTATGATAGAAGAAACACTTCAATTTTCCTGATTTAGAATTCGACCTATGTCTATTCTGCCCTCCTTTTTTCCAGTTTTTCTTCTTAGACCTTCCTCTAACAACAAGACCCTCACTATCACTTACATGTTTTTTCCTTATCCTATTTTCACTATCCTTAGTAGTGATAGCCTCTCCAACCTCTCCTAACCTAAGTGTCTGTTTACCATATTTTAGTGTTTCCACAAAGTTTGAGTAGGTTTTAGGTAAGGAGTTTAATAGGATCATAGTCTGATCCTTGTCAACAATGTCTACAGAGATGTTTTCTAGGTCTTGTATAATCTTTAGAAAGTCATCTTTATTATCCTTCAATGATTTTTGCTCATCCATTTTAAACCCAAACAGACTCTACTTTAAAAACAATCTATTAGGAACAGTTTCGATTAGTAAAAAGAATCTAACCTGCTCCATATCTCAGCAGCAATCTTTTCTTTCTTCACCTCTCAAAGAACTTTATCACCCAGGCTGAGGATCACTGAGCTCTTGGCTTTGTTCAACATGTCCTATTTTTTTGATAACAGTCAATGTTTCAGGTAACGCTTCTTCTCTTTTTAGAGCTAAGGCCAAGCCTTCTTTGATCAGCATTGCTTCCATTTTCATTTTCCATAAGCCAAACTATGTTTCACTTGTAAACTTTTCAAGTTCAAATTTAGTTGACATATTTTTTCTCACGAAGTTGACAAACAAAAAGTATACAAACGCAATGAAGAGAACTGAGCAATAGACTTCTAAGCTAGACTGAAACAAAAGTAAATCAATAAAACCCTAACGAAGCCCTAAACCAGGCTCTTATACCAATTTGTTAGGATCCTAGGGTTTACTAATTAACACTTTTAGCCCAAATAACATAATCCATAGACTAATTGATTAACCAAAAGGAAAGAAATAAGCAAGCAAAGGAGAACATAGAACATGACAGATCATAGTGGTTCGGCTTTGTAGCCTACATCCACTCTCCAAGGCTCACAGTAGGGTATTTTCATTACTCAATCACCAAGAATGTGCAATAGATGAACAGAGAACAAAGAAGAATACAAAGGAAGGAACACACCCAAATTGAAAACCCTAAGTTTTGCAATTGAGATATGTCTCCTTATTCTGCAGCAAGCACACTTAAATACACAATCATCCTTCTCTAAAATAGCCTCCGACTGTCTTTGATTTGTCCATAGCCATGAGATGGCCAACAATCCAGAAGATTCTTCAGCCATGCGTTCTATGAGGAAAAGAGAGAGATGAGAAGCTTTTGCAAGACTTAAGGATCAAAGGACACGATATACATCTTGGTCTAGGACTAAAACGACACTGCATGCTCCTTTGACTCTTTAACAAAGTGTTGACTTCCACCATGGCAAATCATAAGCCACATCAGCCCAAAAATCCTTTAACTTTCTTCCTTCCTTCCAACTGTCTTTTGGGCATGCGTCAAGACTATGCCTGTTGCAGAATCTCCAATTCCAAATTCAATGACTAACCAATACTCTTTAGACAGTAGAAAATTCTCCATTAGCATGCTCCAATAGTCATAGTGACCATCAAAACGTGGGATTGCTACCTGCACAAAATTGAAATCTGAAGCCATGGTTGTTACTTACTTTGTGTTTATTTGAGGACTCTCACTGTTTGCTTTGCTCTCTGGCCTTCACATGACTTTGTTCTTTGACCTTCGCGTGACTTTGCTCTTTTCAACCTCTCTTTTTTTACTCTCCAAAAGTGACTTCGATACCACTGATAACTTTAATAGAAATGAAATTGCTTTCAAGCTACTGCTTATTCAGAAAACTTATAGCCTATTTACAGGTTTATATCCAATAGAAAATAGCAAAACCAACTGCTAAAAACTAGCCTACTTGATTATGTTCTGCAAATAATAATAATCTATTCCCTAAAGACTAGGACAAACTTGACTCAGTAAAATAAAAACGTGCAGGGAAGAAAATTATTCAACAATTTATGACATGCCGGTTTATGGATTTCTATAGGATGACACGTCATACTCTATTTCATGTGTATGACATTCAGTCTTTTTGAATGCAAACAAAAGAAATGTCACGCGCTTCATCTTACGTATACGGAATTGTTTTATATATTCCTTGCAAATACATGGCATATGCTCTATCTTGCGTATGACATGTTGTTTCCTCCATTTCTCGCAAATGACATGTCATCCACTGTAGCCCACATATGACTTGTCATTTCTCTAAATCATTGCAAATGACATGTCGTATGTTACGACAAATGTATGACATGTAGGTTTTTCGATTTCTCATGGACATGTCATAAGCAAGATATAACATATGACATGTTGTTGTCTTCCTTTGTTGTAGATGACATGTTGTACTCTCTATCATGCAATATGACAGGTCATACGCTTTATTCGACGTATGACATGTCGTATGTTTTCTAAATATCAATCTAACCCCTAGTTTTTTTAATTTTAAAAATGTGCCAATCTTATGGACTTAAGTGATATTTATCATAAAGAAAATTTTTTTATATTCGTTTATGGAACGACGTCATTTATGTTAAAACAACATGTCGACCAAGGCATGAGTGACATGTTGTACTTTTCATGAAAAATATCACTTCAACTCCTTGTTGATGTGTAAAAACCAATAAGCCCCAATATTAGAAAATCTGCGTGGACTAGAGTGATATTTGGCTCTCTATCATGCAATATGATAGGTCATATGCTTTATTCGACGTATGACATGTCGTATGTTTTTTTTTTTTTTTTAATTTTAAAAATGTGCCAATCTTAATGGACTTAAGTGATATTTATCATAAAGAAATTTTTTTACATTCGTTTCGGAATGACGTCATTTATGTTAAAACAACATGTCGACCAAGGCATGAGTGACATGTCGTACTTTTCATGGAAAATATCACTTCAACTCCCTGTTGATGTGTAAAAACCAATAAGTCCCAATATTAGAAAATCTGCGTGGACTAGAGTGATATTTGGCCAAAACTTCTTAATCTTGTTAATATTCTCTCTCTTTCTACAATAATCTTCAGTTCTGGAAAATTCTTACCATTTTTTTTCTTTAGAAAAAACATTTGTTTTTAGAAATTACGCCATAAACATAAAAATAAAAAATAAAAAAAAAAGGAAAAAGGATGAGGAAGCAAGAGATAAATATATATATATGATTTGATTACAAATATCAACCAAATAGCTGGTCATTTATAATTAACTCAGATGATTAATTTAAAATGTTATTTATGAAATTTAATTAATATAATCAAATTATTAAATTGGTTTTAATATCTTCATTGCACAAAAGTAATTGTACAAGAGTGTTTTTTTTATGAAAATGGAAATCAATGTCAGTAATGTTTAGAGGTTCGAGTTCAAGTCTTTACGGTTGTTAATAGGGTTGATCACTAGAACTTATTTCTGATTGATAGTTTTATAGTTCTAGATAATTAATTGATATATGTGTAAACTGATCTAAACATCATTAATATTAAATTAGACTAAAATAATGATAGATGGGATGAGCTTGAGCTTGCATGTGAAGGCAATCAAATTCCATAATACATCAAAAGTAGCACACAATATTTGATTGATTGATTTATTTATTTTGATTTGATTTGGCTTGCTGAGAAGTGAGACTTACCAAACACGTGTATTCTTATCCACCCTTCAAAATTTCAAATTTCAACGCTTTCATACTGAAACTTACATATTATAGGGCGAACGACTTGTACATACCCAAAGTTTATTGTAATGACAAGTTAGTACCCAAAAGGTTTTAAAACGACAAATAGGTACCTTCCGTCATATTCTGTTAGTGATTTTTGTTTATTAATAGTGAAAAGACTAAAATGCCCTTCAAAGTTTCAATTTTTGTTCTTTACAAATTTAAAAATTTCTAAAAAACCCCCTAGGTTTGCTAATTTAATTAAACACCCCCATATATAAAAAGTTTGTTAAATGACAAAAACACCCCCACCACCGCAATGATACGATTAGGCCACCACCAGCAGGAATCGAATGGAACGCACATTACGACCACAGATCCCCATCGGATGCGTATGCGTATGCTCTTGATGTGGCCTTTTACAGCCGAGATCCACCTCCACGGATCTGGCCGGAAAAGGCCGTCTGGCCGTCGCCGCGGCAGATCGCCTTTTCGCCGGCCGAGATCGTGGCTGATCCGGCCGGAAAAGGCCGAGTCTGCGATCTGGCCGACGCCGCGAGATGGAGTTTTGCGGCGTCGGCCGCGTCTGCCGTAGATGCAGCCGGCCTTTTCCGCGATCGTACGATCCCGCCGGAAAAGGCCAGGGATCGCGCAGTCTGACTGCAGTCAGCCGAGTGCATGTCGTGCTCTTTCGCCTGAGTTCCGTGGATGGGGGCCGGAATCGCACTTCTTAGGTGGGGGTGTTTTTGTTATTTTATAAAACTTTTATATATTGGGGTATTTAGTGAAATTTGTAAACTTAGGGGGTTTTTTTGAAATTTTTAAATTTATAAAAAACTAAAATTCAAACTTTGAAGGGTATTTTAGTCTTTTCACTATTAATAAACAAGAATAAATAGAAATCACTAACGAACATGACTAAAGTGACCTATTTGTCATTTCAAAACCTTTTGGGTACCAACTTGTCGTTTCGATAAATCTTGGGTATGTATAAGTCGTTCTCCCCATATTATATTCATTATCATATCGTAAAAATACATCATTGTCCTTTGAGAGTGTATGAATGGTCGGTATTGGCATGGGTTGAATTGTCTTTTTGTCTGTGCTCTGTTATGGGGTTGGTGAAGCAATGGCCGATATCAATTTGGAACGCCCCCACTTCATTTAAATTAAATCAATTATTCCAATTCAAATTTCTTCATTTACTATATATTTAATTTAATTTATCCTAACGAAAATAATTAACTTACACATAAGAAATTTAAACTAAAAAGAGTTTTGCATGGAGGAAAAAATATCATATTTATATGATAAAATAGCTATGTATATAAGGATACTAATTTTTTTTCAAAAACACGACATAATATATCATAATTGGTTAGGAATTTATAAACATAATATTATCTAAAAATTATAAATATATTTTTATTATTATTATATTAAGCAATTATTAATTTTAATGTTATAAAGATGTTTAGAAATTAGAAGGGAATGAACTTAAGAATAAAGTGGGCCTTTCTTCTGATCCCAATTCTCGGTCCCATAACTTTTAACCTAAACCACTTTCGTTTGTCAACAGTTTTATCATTAGTTGACATAGTGCAACAACCTCAGCAACCGGTTGCTCTGCTCCCCTTCGCCAATCCCAGCAACACCGACCTCATTTTCTGCCAAATCAAACAAACTTAACCCCCCACATTCCCCCCCTCCTGCTACCATCAACACAAAACTTCTCCATTCATTAAAATACTTCTGTTTCATTATTTTTATTATGGGCTGTTCTCTCAATTTACGTGTAAATCAATTAATTATTTGAGATCCTCAAATTATTGATCAAATAAAAATTATAATAACTATCCTGTTAGCACTGGACAAAAGACTGGCCCCTGGGTCTTTTAGTAATATACCAATTTCTTATAAGAGATAAAAGGTGGAGAATTCTTTGTCACGTATCAGACTTTATCCTCAGTCTAGATAAGAGAGAGTATCTAAGGTCCTATGTTAAGAGAAAGCTGCAAAAAGATCACATCAAATCATTATGTCCCTAATCAAAAAGAGAGATTCCAATCACTAAATTTTTACAATAAGAAAATTTTCTTGGTAACCAAACAGTATACACATAATTACATCCACCCAAACCAGGAAAAAAAAAATTCTAACAAGAACATGAATCAAGAAGCAAAACCAAAAACAGAACCTTAATTGTTTCAAAACTCCTACGTCTCACTTTTTAGTCATGAGATAATGAACCTAAATATATTTATATATCATAAATACATCGACAGACCAATAATTAAATATCGCAATCTCACCGGAATATTCCATCTCCGTTCACCTGAAAACATTTTCTGTTTATTATCAAAAGCTATCGTGATCTACGCTTACCGGACTTTTTCAACTGATTCTTCTTGGATGCTTTACCAAAAGCGCCGCAGAACCCACATGCGGACACCCTCGGAGAAGGTGGTTCTATCGCCGGAGACACCCTGCCGGTTCGGTAACCCCGTCCTCCGCCATTGGATCGGCTTCTCTCCATCGTGTTAATTGATCTTCCCGGCTTAACATCTTTAATATTACTGTTATGGTCGTGTGATATTTCTTGGGCTTGTGTTTCTCCATCTTGATGACCGCCGCCGCCGCCGCCGTGTAGCTGTGGCTCTGAAGCTTGTTCATCTTTTTGATTCACTTTGTTTAACTCTTCCGATATAAATCTATCGTCCCATACGAGCCCTGAAGATCCTTGTCGCCGAAACGAAACTTGAGATCTCTGTAACCCCGCCATGTTCGAAACGGCTTCTTCTTCTCTTCTCTGATCTCTTCTAGATCAAACACAAATAAACTATATATGAAAATATAATACTTTTTATGAGTAGTTGATCTCTCTTCTCTGGTCTGGTTATGACTTTGTGTGATTTATATATAGAAAGAGGACAGAGGCTGAAGAAGAAAGATATAAAATAATAAGAGTTGATGACAATTTCCTCCCCATAGTTTAATAAAATTGAAATGTAATCAAAGGTTTATAAAGTAACAAATATACCCTGAAATTGATTACTTTATCATATAAAGACTATTAACACTATTTTTCTAATTATATTATATTATTTTCAGTTTTTATTTCTTCAATTTTTTTAACTATATAAAAATCGAAGATATAAAAAATGGAAAGAATTTAAAACTTTGTTTCTACAAGATTTTATTGTCATCTATCTTATTTTACTCCCTCTCTCATTTTATTTTATTCATTTTTTTAAGTTTTTATTTTAGTTTATTAAATAATAATTTAAGTATTCATATATCTATTTCAATTATATTTTTTAATGTAAAATTGATTAAAATAATATTTATATTTATATTGTTGTGCATGATTTTCCCACGGTCCGATTCACGCCAAGATTGGATGGATAGGGTCACCCCATGTGTGACGTGTCGCTCCAATGGATAACTTGGTCGATAAGTCCATCAATCCTAAGCATTATTGCCCTGACTTAAGTATGGGCAAAACTAACTTAGATTCGGATTACGAGGAGGATTATGCATGTAATCCACCTCGTAATTTACAACTCTCAACTACTTTCAGAACGCATGTATAAAAGGAGGGCGTCGCCTCCAATTTGGATAGAGATATATAAATAGACACCCTTGTAAAAAAAAAACCCTAGAAAAACACACTTAAGCAAAGAGCCCACTTAGCAAACCCTTGTAAGCTCACTGTGACAGTTTCCTTCTTGTAATCAAATTGTGTGTAGGCCAGGTCCTAATAATAAAATGGTAGTGAAAGTATGCTTGGTTTTAACCCGTCGAATTATTTTAGAAATCTCTTTTGTCTTTCATTATTTAGCACAAAATTCATTATCTAATTAATTATCCGTAATCATGCGCACATCCTACTCAGTCCCGTCTTAGTCGTCTGGTATCTCTGATTGTTACGGATTTTTTAACAACATATATAATTAAAATAAAGTTTGAAGAAATAAAAGCTTGAGGGTATAATAGCTCTTATATTGTTATATGATAAACGTAATTAATTTTTTAGGGTGCAATTGTTACTTTTTGAAACTCTTGAGAGCATTATAACTGCGTCAAACCTTGAGGAGGACAAGGGAAAGTCTTAAAAGGAAAAGGTCTTGATGAGATAAGATGACGAGGCAACTCAGTCAAAAATTTCAAAGTTTGTTAATCAAAAATCAATCTTTTTGTTAATATATTATCATTGTTAATTATGGAAGTATAATAAGGCAGCGAAATTTGTTTGTTTATGGATTAAATTATTGGGGTAAGTTTACCTTATTCTAAAAGTCATTATAAAGTTTTTTTTTCTTTTTATTTTTTTAATATTGTTGTATTATGTTAATGCTTTTATTCAAAATATTGTACCCTAATTATAACGTGATTAAGCTCTTTTTTCCCAACATAACCTACCTGGCCTTAGTCATGTCCACACAAAAGTAGCCTCCTTTTAATCATATGAGTTAACGACTTTTTTTCCCAGCTAAATAATGGTTTAATAACACTTTTTTATATATAAATTTTTAAAATATCAGTTTAATATCAAGATTTATAGAGAGTAAATTCGGTCCAAACTGTTGAAATTTTTAAAGAGATGAGGTCGATGAATCTTTTGGTAGTGAAAATATAGACTTTGGTGGTTAGGATTGATCGGAACTTGACTTAAGAAAGGCAGCTGCGTAAACCTTAATCGCTCGATTGTCGATAATTGATGGGGTCGACGGAAGTAAAGTTTGAGGGGTTTTGGTGAGTGATGATTGAGAAAGAAAATGATAGTGGTATCGGATCACAACAATACCATAATCATAAACGAAATATAAATTTAAGAATAATTTGTAAATTTTTAATTAATTTTTATCAGATTAATATGAAATTTGAACCTTGGTTGAATTCAAAAAAAAAAATATGGATAAAAAGAAAGATATTATTGGAGATTAATTTATGATAATCCGATTGTTTAAAGTAATGCAATATTCATGGATGATATAAGACTTTTAGTAGTTACAATAAATAATAATTAAAACAATGAAATTTAATTTAAAATAAGAAGGTCAGAGTCAAAAATGTCTGTGCCATGTGTTAGCTGGACGCCACCTTATATTTTATTTAAATAAATTTTTGAGACTATATGCTGATGGGTTCACATGCTAAAATTTGACTTATTATAACGTATTAAGTATTTTTAACATTTAATTATCTTATTATTAAATTTTGTTTAAGGATTAAGTATGAATCAATATAATCAACCGCTCCAAAACTATAGTTAAGTAGTTGAAACATAATAATATTTCTTTAAACTATCAATCCTACAATTTGATTTGAACCCAATGTTATTGTCAGTTATTTGATTACAAAATATATATTTTTTTTATTTTTATATATAATCGGGGGTGTTTAAGTGTGTTTGTGTATACCTCAATTAATCTCTAAAACTTTGAAATTATCGATCAGATACGAGCTCTAATAATTACCCATATTAGAGGTTACAATGTCAAATACGAGCTCTAATAGTCACCTCTATTAACAGTTGTGAAACTCAAATTTAGAAGATCACATAAACTTAGATTCTCTTTTACTCTTTTACCAACAGACTATTGCGAGTGATTATAGAAAATTTTATTGGCTGCTACATAATGTATTTCTATTATATATGTATAATAATAATATTAATAATTTTATCCTTGTTTAGATATTTATTTTAAAACTGAAATAATAGGAGTTATCACCAAAATCCCACTACGTGTCACAAAGTTAGGGGATTAGATGCACAAGTGGTGATTGGTGATTGGTACAACAAGTCAAACAACGAGCACCGTCCATTGGTCTCTTTCAATTTTTAAAGACCTGAAATATTTATTAACTTATAATACAATAATTTGTAACAGTTGAATCACGGTTCACTAATAATACAATTATTATTTTGTTATTTTACAAACTTTAGAAATATTTTTGTTATTTAATCAAACCTCAAGGGGTCTATGCTTTAATTATATTTTATATTATTTCTTTTATATGTAAATCTCATAGCTTAATAATGAATATAGTAACTTAGTTATATGTAAATATTCATCTTTATAGGAGAATCACAAAATCTACATAATAAAATTTCTTCTTCATGGGAAAAGAATTCAAGTAAATAAAATTTGATTAATGTTTATATCTTAAAACTAGATCTATTTCAAAATTGGCAACTCTTCACAAACAAGCTTAGTAAATTAAATAAGAGTACATGACACTTTTCTATCTAAAAAGTTTCAAAATATCACTTTCTCACTTAAAGTTTATATTTCGTTAATACCTAAAATACACTTCACTTTCTCAACCAGCATTCAACGATTACCAAGAGCCAAGGAAAGAGAGTTTTTATAAAGTACAGGCTGGTGGATCATATGGTGGTGACCGATTGAATATTCGTTGTTCGAATCAGCTGGAAATCAGCTAAGAATAGGAAACGCTAGTTTTACGGTGGCTGACAATCGACAAGAAATCAAATATTAAATGAAAGGGGTTTTGTAGAGAGGAGACCAGAGGTTTAAATGATAGTGACAGAGATAATTTTTGTTATAAAAATCGATTTTCAATAATAACAAAATCTTTTGGTGGGAAAAGTAATATTTTGAAACTTTTTAGAAGAGAAAGTATAGTTAAGGCAAACTTTGGGTGGGAAAAAGTAGTTTACTCATTAAATAAAGGGATTGAAAATGATTAGGTTAGAATAAAATTAATTTGGTCAGTATACCAATAGGAAAAATATTTGGTCAAGAATCAAAAAAAATAGAATATTCATGATTGGGGATTTTGAAATTTGGTAAGAAACCAAATCATAACAAAGAATTTTGGTTTGTCCTGTAAATCTAAACCACAATCAAAATTCAAAAGAACACATTTATTCCTGTCCTTTCTCACTTATCATCATTCAACAAATAATATTGAAAAAAAGTCATGTGCCATATATCCACCGCCTGGCATCCCTTGATCCCCTAGGCAATTAAAAAAAAGGGCAAACAACATACTCCTGCCCATAGTTTGTTATAAAGACAAATTGATACTAAAAAGGTTTAAAAATAATAAACAATCACTTTTCATTAGGTTCTGTTAGAGATTTCTGTCAACAATACTGAAAAAAACTAAAATACCCTTAAAAGTTTGATATTATAATTTTTTTATTAATATATGACAAGTGAACTCAGTTCATTACGTAAATACCCCTATCATTTACATTAAATTACTGGTATGCATTTTATTAACGCATAACAACTTGATGGCATGCTAGTAATTTAATGTAAATGATGTGGGTATTTACGTAATTGATTGATTTGACTTGCTATAGATTAATAAAAAAACTATAATATCAAACTTTCAACGTATTTCAGCATTGTTGACAGAAATCGCTAACAGAACCTGACAGAAAGTGGTTGTTTGTTATTTCCAAACCTTTTGAGTACCAATTTGTCTTTATGGCAAACTATGGGTGGGTGCATGTTGTTCGCCCTTTTTTCAATAAAAATCTTAATGACATTAATACCCCTCACATATTTAAAATAAACAAAAATGGCCTTAAGGTTTCTGGTTTTAATAGATATTTTTCTGATTTTAAGTTTTAGATGTTAACTACCTCTGGGTAATTGAGTGATTCGATAAGGACTCTTAGCCTTGGGTGCATGTATTACTCTATAAGTCCTGAGTTTGAGTCCTTACTCGGTTGCTAATAGAGGTAGTCATTAAAGCTATTACCCGATCAATAGTTTCAAGGTCTTATGGGATTAGTTAAGGTGCACGTAAGCTGGTTGAGACACTTGGTCATTAAAAAAAAAAGTTTTAAATGTTAAAATAAACAATAAGAGGGCAATTTAGTAATATTCACGAACTCTTAACTATATATTTTAATAACTCATTAACAGTTTATTAATAACAATTTTTTGTTATTTCATAAATTTTAGAAAGATATTTTGCTGTGTTTGGTAGAGTATTTAGAATAGTATTTTTGAAAATTGAAAAAGTTGAGTTGGATTGTTATTACCAGAATATGAGTTAAATATGAAAATGTGTTTGGTAAATTTTTTGAATATTAAGTTAGAGTTGAATAATTGTCTGGTATATTTTTTTTATAAAGGATTTATCGATTGAATATTTTGGTACACTTTATTAAAATAATTTATTATTTTAGCCTAAAACTTTTCAATTTATTATTTTAATAATATTAAATATTTGTTTGGTAATTTTTTAATCAATAAATTAAAAACAAATTCTCCATATTAATTTCAAGTACTAATATATAGTTTAAAAACACCACATTAATACACATCTGAATTAATAATGCGAAACTACTAATTATCCACCCTCACAATTGTTCGTACACCTATAGTCCATTAACAACTACGACATAATTAAATGTTGTGCTCACATTTCAGTAGTTATGCTATCCCGTAGAGTAGTCATGTCATCTATAATACGTTGATGCAATTGACTCAATTCCTCCCCATTCCCTTCATCTTCTACCTCCTTTTTGACATCAACATATTCTTGCTCATAAACTCTATCTTCATTAGACCGTTCCAAGATAGGGTCCTGCATACTATATCTTATGATAAAATTATGAACTACACAACATACCATAATAATTTTAGCTTGTTTCTCTAATGATAACTATTCATTCCATCTAGAATACGGAACCTTTTTTTTTAAAACACCAAAGTTATCATATCTAGTTTGTGTCGCTTGGTGAATGAGTGAAAAAAAAGAAGAAGAACGGGTTGGTCAAACTATCTATGGAGAGAGAGAGATAAAGGGACGAAGAGAGTTTGCGTCACCTGGTGGAGTGATGAAGAAGAAGAAGAGGAATGAAGACCTTTGCCTAGGTGATGAATGCTTGTAGAAAAAAGAAGAAGAAGAATGAAGATAGTTGTCAGAGAGAACTGATAAAATATGAGAGACACAACGGTTAAAAAGTAATAAAATACTCCGTTTGGTACACTCTTTAAAGTACTATTCTAGTTTTCCCAATAAAGTTAAACAGAAAATCAACTCAAAAATGCATTTGTTTCAATATTCTCAAAATCCTATTCTACTTTATTCATCTCACAAAACATTAATAATTATCTTTCTCGTAAAGATAATCCAAATTTTTTTTAAAATACTATTTTAAAAATCATCCAATAATGAACCAAATGAAGCCTAAGGATGCGTTTGGTTCATTATTTTGGACAGAATTTTGAGAATAATTTTGAGTAGTTGGATAGGGGAGTATTACGAGATAAAATTTAAAAATTTATAAAAAAACCCCAAGGTTTACTAAATTAATTAAATACCCCCAATATGTAAAATGACAAAAATACCCCACCACCCTCAGTGCCAAATTCTCGCCACCACTATCGAAATCTAGCTGAAAAATTTTGTTACGACACAGATCAGTCAGATCTGTGTCATAACGTGTCGCTATAGCCTTTTTCGGCCAGATGTACGCCTAAATGTGGCAGTTGACGGTCGCAAAGATCCATCTTGGGCCGAAAAATGCCAGATCGGTGAATAACTGATCAGTTTCGGGCAAGTATGGGTGGATGGGGGTGTTTTTACTAATTTTTAAACTTTTTTTAGAGTGTATTTAGTGAAATTAATAAACTTAAAGGGTCTAAAAATAGTTAAAAAAATTCACTAATATTTCTGGAATAATGTGCCAAACAATATTTGGGGAATAAGATTCGATATATGGATAGAAATACATAACTAAATGTACCCTAAGATTTTGAAAATTATTTTATTTGAATATTAAAACAAATGTTTACTTTTACTGTTTAAACAAATAAAATAGCATAATACTATTCTAAATAGTAAATCAAACACAACCAAACCATTTTATCATATCTCGAGGACATGTATTTAAACCCAAAATAAAATAAAAAGTTTTATGATAATGATGGGCCTTAATGATAATGACTACCAGTCAACTTGCACTTCATTCATGTTACAACCTACTTGACATAATTATGAGATCAAGAATTTAATTAACTCATCATTTTAACTTTAGTTATTATACAGTATAAGAAATATCCCACGTGATTATTAAAATGAAAAAAATAATAATTTTTTTATATGTGAAAGTTTAATTAGATAATTTTGGGTTTGTTTATTTTATTATTTTGGATATGATTTTAGAAATAATATTGGGTAGTTGAATAGGGAAGTATTACGAGGTAAAATTTAAAAATTTATAAAAAAAACCCCTAGGTTTACTAGTTTAACTAAATACTTCAACATATAAAATTTTTGTAAAATGACAAAAATATCTCCACCACCTGCAGTGCCAGATTCCAGCCACCACCGTCGTAATCTGGCCGAAAAATTGAATAACGACACATACCGATTAGATCTGGCGGGTATGATGTTGATATGACATTTTTCGACCAGATCTACTATGGATCTAGCCGAAAAAGGCCAGATCTATGGCCAGATGTGGCCGTCGACGACCGCAAAAGTCCATCTTTGGCCATCAACAATGGCCAAAGATATGGCCATCGTTGTCAGTCAACAACGGCCAGATCTAGCCGGAAAAGGCTAGTTCCCGTTATGGTGTAGGCCGTTGTGACAGATTCTGGCTATCACCGATGGTGGTTGCTGGAATCTGGCAAGTATGGGTCAGTGGGGGTATTTTTGTATATTTTTAAACTTTTTTCTGGGGGTATTTAATGAAATTAATAAACTTAAGGGGTCTAAAAGTAATTAAAAATATAATAATATTTCTCAAATAATGTGCCAAACAATATTTGGGGAATAGGATTGAGAATATGGGTAGAAATATGGAGCCAAACGCACCATTTATTTTCTTTTATAGTCTAAAAATCTTGGGATTCTTTATGTGAACCCAAATTTTAAGAGTAAATGATTTTTTTTCACTCAAATAATGATTCAATAACATTTTTCCACCACAAACTTTTAAAATACCACTTTATTATTCAAATTTATATTATATTTCCACTTTTGGTATCGTTGTGACCCTACACCACCATCATTCTCTTCTTCGATCATCATTCACCAAAACCCTCAAACCCTACTCCCGTTGACCTCGCCAATACTAACCACCAAAATCTAATCTTCCACCACTAAAAGCCTCATAGACTTTCCCTTTTCAAAAGCCTCAACAACTTGGACTGAGTTTACTCTCTATTTGCCATCGAAATATAAATTTGGGTAATAAAGTAGTATTTTAAAAATTTGTAGGTAAAAAAATGTCATTAAACTATTATTTGGGTGGAAAAAAATAGTTAGCTCCAAATTTTAACTATGAGCACCATAAAATATAAACATTCACAAGAGAGATACCCAACTCTACAATCATTAGAGTATTTTAATCAAAAAGTTAAATGAAATTAATTCTCTATACTTTTCATTAAATAATAAAACTCTTAATTATTTATGAAATAACAAAAATATTTCTATTTCTCTATTGTTAAGTTTTAAGTATTATATTAAATAGTAAAAGAATAATTTCATAAATATTTATTAACTTATTTTAGTATAAGCTTTAACTAAATAGATTTTTATTATTTCATAAAATATCCGAGGAATTTTTATTTTAAATTAACTTTTTTAACTTTAAATTAATTTATATATAGATTTTAATATGACATAGGCAACTTACACGTGTTTACCTCTTATAAACGCAGCGTTTCATAGAGCCTAAAAAGATAAACGCAGCGTTTTATGGAACTAAAAAAGGTGAACGCAATCTAAACGCCCGAAATTTTGAGCGCTAAATTCAAAAACCGTTGAAAACTTTCCCGCTAAAACCCATTACTACCGGATCACATAACTTTGCTTTCCAAGCATTTTCCTTCCCTTTCTCAGATTTTCTATTTGACCAAACAATCGAAAACAGGTAATTCACCAAAACTGTCATGGGAAGATACGATTTTTACATGTAATTAATATATATGTAACGTGTTTGATGAAATGTTTTAACGAGTGTAGGTTGTGAATAGATAAGTATGCACGGAAGACTGGCATGCCGCCTTGTGAAAGAAATAACGACCGGCGAAAAAGGGCAGCTTCAGCCTTTCAATGTAAGCCGTTTATATGTCTTGATAGCTCATTGTATGAATTGCACTTGTCGGTTGAATTGATTCTTTTGTTCTACAATCATAGATCAAGCTGATAATTCATAACCCATTTATATCTAAAAATTAAATTGATTTTAATTTTTAAGATCTGAGTGGCCTTGTAGATTGGTATATATGAGAGTTAAATCACTTCGGATCCTTATGACTGAATTTGATTTACATGTAATAAATTATGGTGTCTTTCAGGGATTTTTTTTTTTTTTTTTTTTTTTGGGGGAGAGGAGATAATTTAATTTGTGATAGCTTTGACTTGGTTTTTGTTGTGTGATGTTACAGGACGAGCTGTTAAATGAAGTAACTAAAGAATGTAGTGAAAATTTCCTTGTGCTTCAGTCTTTGATAAGGTAATTGTCACACTGTTTCTTTCTGATCATGCATTTTGAGGACTCTTTCCATGTGTTAAATAATTGTGTATATTTTATTTACTATGTTAATTTATCTCAATTTTTGGTTGTATGATTCATGTGATGGTTCTGTTTTAGGAAAATGCAGGACGAAGGATTAGATTTCCAAACAACAAGAAATGCGGACCATTATGGAGCACTCATCAACCACCTTTCTTTAATTCGGAACAAGCGCTGCTTAATGGCTTATGTGTGAGTTTTTGAGCAAGATTCTTTAAGCCAATGTGAGGTTTATCATTATGATCAGCCGCTCAGGTTCCTTGTTTATGACTATGCAGGTATAACCGGGCAGAAATAATACAGAATTTGGTGTGGAAAGTAGGGCTTAGGCTCTTTGAACTTCCAGAAGAAATTCAAGAGAAGCTCAGTCATTCAGAGAAAGAGTATTTTAATAGACATTCTGCTGCTCTGGAATCATACATGTCGAAAATGGATCTTGATTTGAATGTGGTGAGTCATCTCTTTATGTCTGTCATGTGAATTAAAATTTATTTTACTAAAGGTTCGCAAGTTGTGGATCTTGATTGTGATGGCTGTTGATTGTTTATGCAACAGAAAATGTAAATGGTCTAAAGAGCTGAAGGTTGGTTACTATGATAAAAATTGTTCTATGTATCTCTAAAATACAGAAAGTAGGGTTTATGGAATAATATTTTTTGCTTTGGGAAAGAATTGAGACATAATCACTAGTAAGTTGGAAATGTTTTGGAGCAAAATGCACTGAAGGGACAAAAAGGCCTTTGAAGGATCATTATTTTATTAACATTTTTTTGAGATGATTTTGAATTACACAAACATTTGATCAAAATTGTACTGTTGCTTGCTCCAAAATTGGATGAAATGTTCGAATTATCCAAATTGTAACTAATTTTCTTTATGGCATACCTAGCATCTTGAACCAACTACCTAGCTTATTATTGCTTTTGCCAGGATATGGTGCCACCAAAAGATCCTTATATCAAGGTGAGGGTTCTTGATGATGTTGGTGAAGGAATAGTAGTGAGTGATAAGGCAGCCAATTTTGCTCGCCATTCGATGCACTTTCTCAAACGAACTGATGCAGAGCCATACATCTCACGGGTGGGTTTTCTCTTTTACTAGGTTCCCTAGTTGTGTTATCAAAGTGGGACCGTTGAAACTCTTGAATTCCTTTCAACTATTTATTGTTTTCTTTGATCAACAGGGTCTGATGGAAGAGCTCACAGGATAACCCAGAAGTCAAGTACAACATTTTCCCAATATTTTATAGAAATCTAATGGACTTGACTTTGTTGCTTGTTCGGCATGTAAATTCTTATTTTTGCTTAATCATACATGTAACCTGAGTGAGGAAGTTGAGCTGCTTTCTCATTCTGAGAGAAAGGATAGAAAATATATTGAAGATGCAAGCTTTTGGATGTTTTATATCGATATATTATGTTGAGATTGACTTGTAAATTATGGATGTTTCTGTTCTGTCTTGCATAGATTAGGTTCTATTTCATTAACCTTGTGGATAGACTCAAAATGCTTTGATGAAGGACAAATTCCGCAATGAAATATTTGAGTATGGTCTTGTAGAGGTAAAGACCATGAAAAACTAACAAAGAATTTTATTAAATTCTTGGCTTGATAAAATGCCAATAAATTTTACAAGTGACCTCAAGCTTTGAAAAGCAAAGCCTGGATGACAGTTATCTTTTCAAATACTCTATTACTTTCAGTGTTTACTGTTACTACTACCACCACTACTAGAACCTCTCGAACCCTCGGATAGAAAAGTATCTAATGCAACAACAATCCGAGTTTCGAACTTATGTCCTTTCAGTACAGTTCTTACCTTTCGAACCACTTGTTGCTTCATCAGCTTACGTTCAGCTACAGAAAGATGCTTGCACTTATCCATCCCTTTGAGAAATTCAATCAGGGTTTCACCAGAGCCACCTCTGGATTTGTCTAATTTCACAAGCTTCTCCACCACTTGCAGTGAAAGCATCTGTTCTAAGCAGGCTTTTTTTCCCAATTCAACGATATCCATAACACAGTGCATGAACACTTCCCGTGTCTTCATCGATTTGCTTTCAAGTGACTGAACCATCCGTTCTATTAGACCCATCTGAATTATCTTATTCAAAACCAGGAACCCACCATTACTGAAAAGCATCTGGTGTAATGCTGTGTAGCCTGAATCCTGGACCTCTACGACATTGCATTGCATTAACTTAACTAGCAGTGAAATAATATCATACTCAATAAATTTCTTTATGCAAGGTTCCCCACCTCCGCAAGCTAGCTTTGTCAGTAAGAAGGCAGATCCAGATCTCATTGAATTTTGTTCTGGGTGCACATATTGCAGAAGCTCTGATAGTCTTTCTATAAGGGGACTTCGTAAAATCATTTCTCTCATTCTTGGATCACCTGCTTTCTCGACGAATGGTATGAGATCCTCCATTGCGTCTAATACCTGCTTGTTATCATTGTCTAGTACTCTATGAATGACATCTTCAAAGGTTTGAGGCTTTGGCGAAGGGGCAACACTTCTGTCTGACAAAACAAATCTTTCCAAACGAAGCCTCGCTTGCCATGGCAAAAGGCTTAGATTAGCAGGTCGAAGGGAACCGTTTGCATGAGGGCCAGCCAGCTCATAAAGTGCCTTCAACGTGACAACCGCATGGTGTTGTACTACTTCTGATCCATTCTCAAGAAGTTTGATAAGGTTCTTCTCAATCTCAAAGGCAAACATTTTCTCAACAGCTTTTGATTTTCCAGCTTTGATCAATGACATCAAAATCGCAAACATGCTCTCATGCCATTCTTCAGCATTGTGAGAGAGCAAATTGGCAAGCTTATCAAAGGGAACGCTC
Organism: Pistacia integerrima; assembly: GCA_026225825.1. Taxonomy (NCBI): domain Eukaryota; kingdom Viridiplantae; phylum Streptophyta; class Magnoliopsida; order Sapindales; family Anacardiaceae; genus Pistacia; species Pistacia integerrima. The sequence goes on along the minus strand of CM047750.1, from coordinate 12,031,527 downwards.
TCAAGCACCTTGTCAACTGTCTCTGGACTACTGAACTCTGCAAGCTTTGTGAGGACAGTTAAAATGTTAGTTTGGATCATCGGATCCTCACATTTTTCTAACTGACCTGCCAACTTATCAACTGCTCCGGACATCTCAAGGGATGGAAAATAACTACAATAATCACCCTTACTAAATATATTTGTAATAGCCTCTGCAGACACAGCAATTAGACTCTGCAAGTCTGTTGAGATGAGTTTTGGAATCCAGGGTCCCAATATGCCACCGAAGCTGGCTCTGCTAGCTTCAAGTTCAGAAATGGATTTGCTAGCCATTAGAGCCTGCAGGATAGCTTCTAAGGTGATAATTGTCTGCTTTTCTTCTAAGACACTGAGGACGCTCTCTATCTTTTGCTCCGCAATTTTTTTGATGTCCTCTTTCCCAAAAGTAAGAAGCCAAGGCCAAATGAATGCAATTTCTTCAGTTTCTGATTCACTTAATAGTATCTGAACTGAATCATTTTTCTTGCTATCAAGGAACAGAGAAACCATATCATGTACATGGTATAAGGGATCTGTATCATCTTTCATAAGCAATGAACCTTCAACAAGCTTGCACACTATTAGAGGGAATAGGCTTTTCTGCCCAAGAATTGAACACATAGCCTCTAGACAAGTTTCTGGTACAGGTTCTGCCCATGAAAGAGCAGCAAGAGCTATGAAAAGCCTTCTGGGATCTCTAGGCATTGCTTCAAGACTGAACCCAAATGACCCAAAAATTGTTAGAGTGTTCTCAGCTTCTTTCTCATTCACATATGAGACTGGACCTGGTGCACAAGTGGCAAAGGTGGATAGATTTGTGATCGCTTTCTCCCATTTTTCAGCTCTTAACTCTTTCCTGAGAGCTTTACCCATAACAGCAACTGTTAGAGGATGGTGGCCACAACGCTCGAGCAAGTTTTCAGCTATGTCCTGTAATGAAAGAACATATCTCAACACATCAGAAAGTAATTAGTGAAATGTAACAAAAAGTTGGGCAGTGATGATAATGAGTTAAGCACATAAGTTTAGCTCACATGTCAACTTTAAAAGAAGCTTTCATCTATTTTTAAACAAGATTGCAATTCCCCTATGTGCTTTTTAAGGCTTTCCATAACAACTGGATGGTTCTATTTTGGTTTACATAATTTTTCTATATTAGAAGAAAAGACGACAAGTAAATATTTGTAGCAGATTCACACACAGAGAACCTAGTCTCATTACAAGGACAAATAATGGCTCCTCTTTTCTAGTAGCATCACTAGGGATGATTGCTCCCATCTTTAGAAGCTGTGAATGATATAATTAGCTATTTGAAACTTACTGGATATCTAGACACAATCTGAGCAAGGCTTGATGCAAAGGGCATATAACATCCTGTATTTCTGACTTAATAAAGATAAAATCCAGTATTGACAATTGTTGGGTAGTTCAAATTTTCAAATAGCAGAAATGTTGCATAATCTACTTATTCACAGGCTGCACCTTCGATGTTTTTATTCACAGGCTTGTAATGCATTGACCATGTCGTAGAATCCGAAAGATAAAAGAAAATTCAACGTATTCATAACTATGCAAAGACTAATCAAATTTGCATGTGTTTTGATGTATCAAAAGATTGAAAATGCCGACATAATTACTTGGAAACTATGTAACAAATTTGGACAACGAAATTTTAGATTGAGCTAGTTCATACCGGTAACTCTTCTTCACTAAGGAGGGTATGGTAGAGGAGGATTGCTTTGCTTATCTCCCTTATATCATCTTTGCTCAACTCTACTTTCTCAGCTTCTGTTATTTCATAGACAGCTTCATTTCTGGTTGTTACTAAATACTTGCAATCATTATCGTACAGCTTTGCAAACCGCTCAACTATGTCTTGCTCCCACACATCATCAAGAAGGATCAATAAGCTCTTTCCATACAAGGCTTCTTGAAGCAAGCAACAAAGATAGTCAAGATCTCCGATACTCTCATCCTTAATCTTTTTCCAAAACCCTATCTGCACCAAGAATTTACTAATTTTTCTTGCTAACCGCTTCTGGTAATCAGACTTACGTCCGTTGCAAGCAGCTCTACTACACCATTGTCCAAATCCAAGTTCAACCGCCCCTCCCATAAATCTTGCAGGAGGATCTGAAGCTACTTGACGAGCCAAACATGACTTTCCAATACCAGATAACCCAACAATTAGAATGACTTGATGAGGCTCATCCCGCTCTAGCAAATTTCTCACATACATAGATTTACTAGAAATTGGGTAGCCTTGTTCAGCCTTTACTTTCAATCGAATTGGGAAATCTTGTGCAGTTGATTCTATTACTCTCTCAACATTTTGAGCCAATAATTGAGACTCAAGCCACCAATTCAAGTCATTCTTGATTGAGTTTACCAGTTTCCCAATAGGGTCTCCAGTCATAGAAGTCCATACTACATGAGCCAAGTTCTTGATTTTACTTCTTGACACAATCCTTCTTGCCCTGCCAATCTTGGGATGCAGCCTTTCTATCAGGGCATTCAAACTCTGAAGTTGGTGATCTAATTGGGGGTTATGAAGCTTGTATACATGTTTTTGTTTAACTCGGCGTGTCAAATTCTCAAGATCTGATACAAAATCCTCAAGGCTTCGAATTCTCTTTGGAGCTTCTTCAAGATTCCTAGAGGCTACTTCTAATGCACCAACAGCCCCTACCATACTTGAAACTATTTCTGTTGCTGCGGCAACGGCTTGCAAAGGATCCATTACCACTTTAAAAGGGAAGTTCGTTTTATTTCCGAATTTTGACCAGTAAAATAATTGTGCTCAAACCAATGATTGAACTCACCCAAGAGTTCAGATATAAACTCCCATTGGATCCACCGTGAAATTCACATAATGGAGATTTCATTAACATAATTCCTGAAGCTATGATAGCTCCACTGTCTATTTCATGAATACTTTAAAACAATACACTCAACTTCAACTTAGAGTTGAACAAGCACCAGCAGTAACCCAATTTTGCCAAAGACAATAAGGGAAATCAAGCTTGAAGAAACGCCCCACAGCAATTACAATCTCATTTTCAGGAAACTTTGATAACTCCATATTTGTCCCTCAAAAGAGTCCTGAGACAAATAAACCTACCCTCGTCAAAGTTATGATGCTGCAGAAGATTAAAATCAGACTATCAGAAAAGGCCACAAAATAGATGCCCGCTTTGGTATTTCCAATAATTTAATGAAAACATAAAATGATTTCAATCAAATTGAAATAAGAATCTCCTTTATGCTAATATAAAATAGAATAATTCAGAATTTCCAATGCACTATGAACTAAAAGGTCAAAAATTTCAACAACAATCCAACTCTAAAACATATTCCATGGCAATCACACACTCAAAGAATGATCAAAATCCTTGAAAACAATATATCCTAGTTTGCATATTAAACGAATTACATGATCCTTAACATAAAAATGAATCCAAAAATCTTAACAAAACCTCAGTAAGCTTACAGATGAACATCATTCAAAAGCAAATCCAATACAGGTTTTATATGGTCTTGAAAAGGAAAAACAATCCATTAAACAATACAAATCCAAAGCAAACCAAAACCAAAACCAAAACCAAAACCAAAACCAATTCAAAAACAGATTCATACCCAGTTTGTACATCGAGAAACTGAGACCAATCATGCCGAAAAATGTCAGAAATAATTTAAAATCAAAGGTTGGTCATACCTGGTTGGCTCTGAACTTTTATGACTTAAAAGAGAGAGTTGATGTTGTTGAAACGTAGTAAAGAGTTTAGCTTTAGCAGCTTATTTTGTTGTTGAACATTAGTGTTTTTTCCACTTTAGTAAAAGATTGAAAATTTGAAACTCAAAAATATTGTCTGATGAAAGAAAAGACTATGGGCTGCATTTGTATCACAATTCTCCCCCTATCCTATAAAAAAAATGTGAACTCATTCAACTCAACTGTTGCACATTCACAAGTCAAAGGCACAGACCAATGAAACTGCGACTTGGCACGTGTAAGGAGGATGATTATTGATGACGATAGGCTGAGGGTAATGATAATCCAATCAAATTGGAGGGTCGACTATAGTTGGGTTGCCTCACTGTTTAAGCTATCATCAATCATTCTATCATTTTCGTTCAACCTTCAAGTCCTTCAACTATGTCAAATTTCAATTCGTCCACAGTGTTTTTTCTTCTTCTTGTTGATATAATACTATTTTTTTTTTCTTTTTAATGTTTATTATATATGTTTGATATGCATTAAATTAGACGTTTGAATTTTTATTTTGTTTATTATTAATTGTAATTGAATCAGGTTAAGTATATCTTTCTATTAAGAACATTAATAATAATGTTAAATAATTATCATTAAATGACTGAGTAATTAACTAAGATTTTTAGGTGTATTATTCAAGCGTTATAAATTAGATTTCAAAATTATGTAAATGACAACATCTCTCCTCTGCTTCATTAATTAGGAGAACGTATCAATTACATATCTTGACAATTAATCTTACTACATTATTAAAAACTTCAAATTTACACTATTTTCTAGTCATTCCCATATAATAAATTAATATGATCACTTACAGTATAATGTAAAAGATCCCAGCGCATACATAAATTAAAAAAATAAAATATGTAAGCCGGTTGGCGATTGGCAATTGCTGGGGTAGCTCAGTTGGTTAGAGCGTGTGGCTGTTAACCACAAGGTCGAAGGTTCAAGCCCTTCCTCTAGCGGTTATTCTTTTGCCACATACTTTTGTTTTTTTAAAAATGTTTTTCAATTAATTCCACACAAGCATGACGCACTGTCACTGTGGGATGGCGACTCGCTTTGATTTCAAGCACACAATTTTACGACAACATTTCAACTAGTTATTGTTTCACTATTTATTAATAACACTACGGACACAATTATTGTTTCATAAAACAATTGGGGATTGGGTCTAAAGAGAGACCTCTTATGTATATAAGTTTAATAATCGACATGTCCAGGGTAAAATATCTATTTCAATTTATATATATTTTAACTAATTATCAAAATCTATTAAACACTTTACAAACATTATATTCTAAAATGGTTTTAACGGACAAAATTAATAAATAAAGCAAATCTTCTTAATCATTTAACACGTAGACAAGTTGCTGCATCAATCAATGTTTTTTTGTTCAGAATGCAAGAGGGCTTGGATGAAGCAACACTCCTTTTATTGCCAAATTTTGGATTCTTTTCCCTCTAACCAAACAACACCCATCACCCCAACTCCATTCCCATCTCCTTCTCTTTTCTTCTTCCTCGACCTCTCTCCAAATTATCATCCCTGACCCAAGTTCTCTATACAGGCAAATTGCACCATTGCCACCCACACATTTTGTGCTTCCCCAACTTGGCTTTCCCCCCAATAGTTTCATCCCCAATTCCATTGGCACCTTCTCTATTAAGCACCAAATCTCACCCTCACTAAGCTCCCACACGCAAGCGTCGCCACCGCCACCGCCACCGCAGGTGCCACCGACTAGTGTTAACCTCTCGTTTCGTTGTACCAATGCTGCAAATTCTAACCTGTCTGACATTGGGACGCTTAATTCGCGCCATGTGTTTGATATGATCTCGAACCCCATTACACTATAGGCCCGGGCGGAAGTCATCCAATATAGCACTCCGTTGGTGTATACACTCTCGTTTGGGGTCCAAACCGTTAGTCTCACCGCCAATTCCACCGGCATTGACCCCACTATTTTCCATGTGTCGTACCTCGAGTCGTACATTTCTAATGTGGGCTCATACATGGCGCCGCCGCTTGCTACCTCCGACATCCCACCTGCCACGTAGACTCTAAAATACGGAAACGGGCCTTGTTTGGTCTGGCTTTCCACCACAACACCCACAGTTGGGTTAGTTCTAGCCATATTCAACACTGGGAGGTACCTAAACTGCCTGGTAAACGGATTACAAAAAACCAACTGTAGAATTGTAGAATTCGTAGGTCTTACAAGAAGAAGGCTACCAATTGAGGTAACCGGCCGAACAGGGTCGGGCAAGAAGTCGAGCGATAACACATGCCACTTATCAATAACCGGATTGTGAACATAGCAACACGGGCTTCGGTTACGTGTCGGGAAAACCACGAGCCAAGCGAGGCGGTCTTTGACAGTATATTGGAGGTTGTAGGCCCTGGAACAAGAGTGCCAATGGTGGCAAACTGAGCTAGCCATAGCCAAGGAGTCTGAAGAAAGGAAGGATAAGATATTGGCTAGGAGATCAAAGGGAAGATTACTCCACATGTTTACGAGAACAGAACAAAATAATGGTGCAGGGATTTGAAGATTGGGGTGTGAAATTGTATATAGAATACAAGTAGAAATTTGTTGGCAGAAAAAATCAATTATTGATGGTGAATTATTGGAAGCATATGCTATTGGGATGCGTGACCCACATGTGAGTCTGTTAATTTTTTTAATGTTTTCTTGTACTTTGGGTGAGCCGCCCAAAGGCCAAAAAGATTGAATTGAGATGTAACCTAAAGTTTAATTATCTTTTTATGAGGACCACTCTCAACCATTAATTTAAATATTTAATGATGTAATTAATACTTAATTAATTCCCTGTGGGTTTTTAATTCCGACTTTTGCAACTGGGTTATTGCTTTATTTCTTAGTCTAAGATGCTCATGATGGATGTATTAATTTGTTTTTAATTTAATAAATGAATGAAGGAAGAATTTGTTAATTTGGTGAAGATAGAGATGAAATTAGGAGGGTGGTTGATTAAGTTTGACAACCTTCCAATTTTGATTCTGATGTTGATAGAATCCTTATCATCATTTTACACAATTTCAGACGGCACTCTTATTCTCGATCGAAGCATCAAATTCAGTTGTCTTGACCTTCCTCCCCTTTTTTTTTAACTTAACTAATCCTTCAAGCTTTGAGACCCTGAAACTGTCAATCAGATAAGAGTTATAGTTACCACTTTTATTAGTGCTTATCACTCCTATTAGTGCTTGAGGGAACCCGAAATTAGGTGCTCATAAAATATTTTTTTTTCTTTTTGTGATCAGAGACATTCGGACCAGTTTGTATGTACCTCAACTAATTTTCTAGGTCCCTGAAGTGAACGATCAGGTAAATCCCTTAAGTAACCATTCCTATTAGTGTTTGGGTGACTCGAACTCAAGAACTCATGTTAGACCCCTTTGCTCTTTTACGATCAGACCATCCAGTGGTGGTTAGCTCATAGAACCCAATGGTGGTTAATTGTCTTAATTTAATATTGTTTATTTTCATAGTCAGTTGGATAAGAGTCCTAATGGCTATCCCTATTAGTGTTTGGGGAAGACTCAAACTCAGAAGTTTGTGAAACATCTTTTTACTCTTTTACCATGAGAATATCCAGTGTGGTTAGTTGTCTTGCTTTAATATTGTTTATTTTCATAGTATTTGGTGTTAGAAGAAGTGAAATTCTCCTGGAGATCTGTGTAGGATTAAATAATTTAATTGTTTATTATGGATTTCTTTCATTGTCACATGCTTAGTTTAGTAGACTCTCATTTTATTTATTTATTTATTTATTGAATAGAAGAGATTCGGCGACAAGTTGAAAAAAATTGATTATTAAAATCTCTTCTTTTGTTTTCATCCGTTGGAGAATTTGATGGAGACAAAACGAGTACTATAAGGACAAATAGATTTTTCTTGGTGACAAAGTGCATAATCCCGTTGAGAAAAATCTCCGATAAAACTATCGAAAACCCAAACTAGATGAAATCTTGGGAAGAGGCCCTTTCAAGATTGTCCAAAAGGCCCATTCAAGGCCCATTTAGACCATCTATAGATCCACAAAGGCCCATTTAGACCAATCCAAGCCCACCAAAATATACTCCTCATTCTCTATGTATTTTTGAAATTGTACTTTAGGTTTTAACAATTAAATACATGTATGCAATAGGATACTTTAAATATTCCCAAGTGATTATTTTCTTTATGTAAATAATAAAAAATGATGTGACAATTGATAAGATTTGTGGATTACTTCCTTTTAATATTATGCAACATAAACTATGAAATTGATTAAATAAAAATATAAAGAGAGTTAATGACTTTTTCACACCCAAAAAATAAAGCTTAATGACACTTTTCCTGGATTTTTAAAATACCACTTTAGTATTCAAATATTATGTTTCTCTCTAGTTTGGGTGGGAAATACAACAATTTTCATTGTGAAGACGAAAATACCCTTCTCTTGTCGTCGATGTTGGAGAGAACGGTGAACATTGAAACCCTAAGTGGTGGAGAACGACGAACAACATGCAATTGGCAAATCAACCTTCAATTTTGCTTAATTTCTCAATCAAACACACCCTAAGTTTATCATGCAATTGAAACCCTAGGAAAAGGACAATAGTAATCGGCGAGCAAATGAGGTTAGGGTTGTTAGAGGTTTTAGAGAGGGGAGGATGGGGATTCTGTTGGTGGTTTCAAGGTGGATTTTCGACACCGAAAACGACTGGAAATTGGCTTAGAAGTTGAAAGGTCACGCGGTGAGCGACTAGCGATAGACCAGCAAGGGACGGTGATGGAGGTAAGGGTTTTGTAGAGTGGGTTTGTGGAGAGTGTGATGGTGGTGTTTGGGTGAATTTTTGGCAAAGAAATCAATCGAAAATCCGGCTTGAAGAGTCGGCGGTGCGAATAGAGGTGCTGGTGGGAAATGGTGAGTGATGACGGCAAATGGAGGCTTGGGCTTTGTAGAGGAGGTGATTAAGATTCTTTGAGTGGTCTCAGAAGCCATTTTGAATATCAGGATCGACCGGAAAACAACAAAAATCATCGGTTGCAATGCGCCATCTATTGCTAATGTGCGCTGTCATTTTTTTTTTCTTCTTCTACAACTGCAAAAATGTTTTTGACCATTTTACCCTCACTTATAACGGTTTGTTGACCAATTATGTTTCGAGTATTAAAGTAATATCTTAAAAGTATAGAAATGGGAAAGTGCCCTTTTGCTCTTTCTGGGTGGCCGAAATAAACTAATGGTAAAAATTTATTGAGTTACAGGTGTCGGGTCCATGGTGTTCCATATGCCACCATCATCTAACGTGGGCAGTTGCAACTTCCATTGTCTCTGTGAATGGGCCCCTGCTGATTTCCAATTAATGAAAAGCATTAATGGCTTCTTCTAAAAAATGGGCAGCCTTAATTTCTTCCATTGCTTCTTCTTTCTATTTCTTTCTCATTTTCTTCCAAGTCCCTCTTTTCAGGTACAATATTGATTAATTTCCTTGATTCTAAACAACTTAAAGCAAATGAATATATATTTTTTTCCTGCAAATTTACGAACACATTTGCACCTCCATGCCTTTCTTTTGATCACATTCTATTATACTTTTAAAAATCTTTTAAGAGAATTTATTGTACTACTTTTTTCTCAATTTGGGATTTTTTTATTCTTGCTTCAATTTTTACATATAAATTCACAGATAAATCTGACACATATTGTTGAACAAACAAAATGCAACATACATGATTACTCCATTCATGTTAAGTTATTGGTATATTTGTTTCTTCTTTGTTTATTTAGGCTGCATTTTCTAGAGAAGAAACCACTTGGTTTTCAAAATAATAAGAGTTGTTGATGACATGGAGAGGAAAAATCTTACTTGTCAATCTCATGTTTGATAAAAGTTTCATAATGTTATATTGTTTCATACCATACTGTTCTCAGTAAAGGCATGAATGAGTTTTTCATTGAGCTTCAATAGCACTAAATTGAATTGGTTGTTCTGGTTGGTTTCACAGGGTACAATGTAGAAGTGGAGTTTGTACGACACCTATAGAGGTGACATCTTCTCAGTTGATTGCTAATGAAGTCTTTCCTGAATCTGTTATTAAGGCTCTTCTCTATCCAGGGGCGTTTGCGAAAGCTATCCTGAAGAGTTCAACCATTCCTAGCTACAACAAATTGCTCAACTTGTATCAGCTCACCAATCTCAACAATGCCTCTGTTGCAACCGATCTCCAGCGCCTCGAGGTTCATGTATATGCAATGTTTTGGTCATCTTTCTTGCTTGTATTTAGCCGCGCATATGATCATTTCTTGCTTGTTTTTGTTTGCATGATCAGATTCTTGCAGGAAGCTATTTGTCTGTGGCAGGAGCCCTTTTAGGTCCTGTGAGGGCAGGAAGAATTGGCCTGTTTGGCACACTTATTACATTATGGGGCCTTGTAAAAGAAGTTATCAGTCTCAAAAAACATGATGACATAATTCCCACAAAAGTTGTTTATATCTACCCAACTATGTTAATGGCTGTGCTTTGTGCTTTCTTGTCTATAAGAAGAGATTTAAGAAAAATAATTCGGTGTTGTAGAGCTAGCAGGGCTGTTGCAAAATCTGAGAAATCAAAAGCAAAAGATACATAGGTTGAGGCTGCCAAAAAACATGATTGCTGTAAGTAGCCAAGTGTTACACCAACAATTGGATACATGGAAGGAAACACTTAAAACAGAAAAATGTTTTGAGATAGTTTAATGTTGTATGTAAGCATTAATTTTAGATTCAAAGTTAATTGGAGCCATATTACCTTTGTAGAACATTTGTATTTCTAGGCTTGTGTCGGTTCTCTTGATTCTTTATGAAAATTTTTGTGTAGTTGATTCCATATAGCATTTCCTTTGTATATGAGTTGGTTTAGCGAGTGGAGAAAATGCATGTATTACTTTGATTCTTCATAAGAGCAAATTCGGATGACACTTTATAATCTTCTTTGATTGCATTGATCTTTAAATCGAGAAACTCTGTTTAAATATCTTTGTAGTTGTTTGACACTTTTGATTATAACCTCGAAAAAATTTCATTCTCTCATGAGGTTTGACCAAACACAATTAATCCCTCATGATCTGAAAATAAGACAAAAGCTTTTGCAAACTTTCGGATGGTTAACATAGACTTAAAATTCTTTACAGGCATCCTTATAGCAATTCTTTGTTAACGACACTTACCATACCATAAAAAATATCATGTCTATCAATATCTTCTAAAGTTGTAATGTCATTTTCGGTCCCATGAATGTTTATGTAAATTAACTTTGGAACACCCCATGTTGCTTGTATGTTCATTAATGCCATGGAATTTAAAGGATTGTGTTAATCATGTTGTCCCTCAATTTCCTGTGACTCAAAACTGAGAAAATGGGGCCTAGTTTGTTAGGTGTGTCCTGTGTATGAGTTTCCTTGAAATGAAGAAATGCTACTCATAATGGCTAAAGCAAGATGAGAATCATGAGCTAGTATAAACTCCAAGAATATGTGGCTCAGAATCACATGGTGGTGAAGACATATAATCAAACACATTTTTTGCATTCACACTTGGAATTGAGATAAGATGACAAAGCATTCAGCATCAAATGGGCATTACAAAATGAGCTAATGGCTACTGTATATGGATCAGGATTAAAATTGTTAACCATCTTTCATAGTTAAAAACTGCTTGGAGTTGGAGATTATCTTTTTATATTGAATATCCTAATTGAATATTCCATAAAATCTTTTAGATGATTGAAAAACATTCTCTTCTCTTTTTAATTAAATTTTTAGGTAACTGAATGTGACATTATCAATTTAACATGTGTTGTTTCTTCTTCAGTGATTTTTTTTTATTTTAGCTGAAGTTAGTTTAGTGGAAAATGATATAAAGTGAAATGTGAACATGATTTTGTACAGAGCACAAATATTCTTTCCCACTTTCTGAATCTGCTGCTCCAGTAATTAATGATTGGTCCACATTAAAAAATAATCCAGAATATTTGGAAGTTGTGTGCCTCACTTTCTCCTTTATCATTCCCACCTGCTATTAATGATTTTGATAGTAATGTTGGGTTTTTGGGGTTTTGGAATTGGATTTTGCTTCTGGGTCTGAAAGTGCAGAGCGAGAACTTCATTAATTTATCTTGCTTTGTTGGGGTAAGTAGTCACTTTTTGGAGATAACCTAGACAGCCCAGTTGAATTTTGCATTTTTGAAGTGGGTTTCAGTCTTTAGGGTTTTTGGGTTGAAACCCAGAACGAATTTGAGGTTTGGAGTGCTGAAGAGTGATAGAGTTTAAATTTTTGGTGACTGAAAGAAGTTAGAAGGTCAAGTAACTTCTTTTCAGATTTCTTATATGCATTATGAATTTATAGTGTAAATTTAGTTGTTCTTAGAAGCAGGTTGTGGTTGAAAGACGCTCATAGGTGAATTTGATGGCAGACTCTGGTTCATGGATAGTATAATCTAGATATTCATTCAGTTCTGTTAGCTTGAATTGATTGGTTTTGGTATAGGAGATGTTTGATAGAAGTTTGGCAGTATCTGTTCATACATTAAAATACCCATCATGTATTTGGGGTTTTGGAAACAGTCATACAAGTGTGTATAAGACAAGGTTAAATCCAGTTCTAGCTATGGCCCCTTCATCAGTTCTCTTACACACAGATGAAAACGGAAAATTTCAAGAACTTAAGAAGAGTTCTGGTTCAAATGAAGCTTCACTAGGCTGTGATTCTTTGCATAATCAAGCTAAAACAGTTGGTATAATTGGAGGAGTATCAGTAAATTCTACTTCGAATTTTTTGACAAAATTGGTTCAACTGAGTGGTCAAGAAAATAGCATTCCCTTTGTGCTTTGCTCTGATCCTGTGTTAAATAAGGAATTATTGTTATATGAGAGGAACTCTTTGCCTTTTGTGAATGGTAAAAGTGGATGTGCTCAAGCTGACCCTACCTCAATTGTCGAGAATTTGAGGAGTAAAAGGGTTTTTCTTGAGAAATCAGGAGCTCGATGCATCGTAATGCCTTGTCATCTCTCTCATACTTGGCATGATGAGGTTTCTAGTGGATGTTCTGTTCCTTTCCTGCATGTAAGTGAGTGTGTTGCCAAGGAGCTGAAGGAAGCAAAGCTCAAGCCTCTTGAAGCTGGGAGTCCTTTGAGGATTGGGGTGCTTGCAACAAATGCAGGGTTTTATCAGGAGAAACTTCAGAGTGAGGTAATTTCCTTCTTTGACTCATTTTATAGTTGTTTGTTTGTTTGTTTTTTTTTTTTTTTTTTTTTTTTTAATTTAACTATATAACCAAGAAAAAAAAAAAATTGAAATTAGCTAGCAAAGACATACGTTATCTTATTGGTGCTCTATGGATGCTTCCAAAAGGCATTGAAATAGGAATTGTGAATTTATCCGCATGAAGAGTAGCAGAATTGAGAGTGTAACACCTATTTTAGCATTAATAAGACCTTGAATGAAAATATTATGCAGTATAAAAGTGGAATAGATTCTAATTCCCATTTTGTAGGAACTGCAATAAAAGTTCCTGTCAATGGTTTTTATGGGATGTTTTGCGAGACTGTCTTAGAACGATTTGGTTATAGAAAGGATTATGTTGGCAAAGGGTAAAATAAATAAAAAGAGAGATGAAGAGGAAATAATAAGGAAAATGAATTTGTACCCTATTAACCTTTCCTTTTCTTTTTCTTCTGCGTTAGCATAGAAGAATAGAATATTTGAAACTTGGGACTTCTCGTCATGCCTTTAAAGCTTGCACTTTGTTGTATTAGGTGTTAAAAGAATCTCATCTTTAGCTTACATCTTAAGCTCTTTCCTTCTATTTTCTTTAGTGGTCTATTTGATTAGAGTGAGTGCATGGGAATCGAGTGGATGTCCCAAAAGCCTCTAGCAAACAGAGTGATCTGCATTGACTCTGTGGTCAGCCAAAGAGATTGAAGACATTTTCTCCAGGGCTTCTACTTTTAGAGTCCGTGAACCTTCTAAAAAAGAAGCCTAGTAGCCTACCTATAATGTTATTTTGCATGCTTGAAATTGCGGTTTATATAGTTCTTCATTGAGATGAACTTAAAATCAAACTTGTTGAAGTTTGGGGGGGTTAAGGGTTGTTCTAAAAGTCTTAAATGCTCTACAAAAATGGGCATAAGTACAAAACTCGTAAGAACTAAAGTGGTGGTTTTGAAATCACAAACTAATGTTTTTTTCAGTTTCCTTGACAACCAAATATCTTATAAGGTTAAACGGGTACGACAAATTTTAGCAGAAGACAGAAACTGAATGTCCCATGTAAATTGCATTTTACAACTAGCTCAGATGAGCGCATCATATAAAAATAACGTCTTCCATTCTTTCTGATTTACATTTTTCCAGCTCCCATCAGGAAACATATTTAAAGTGATATATAAGTAGGAGTTCACTATACATTATTGTACACATTGAACTGAAGGCTCAAGCTGTATTCATGTTAGCCTAAATGTACTTTGTTTAAAAAAGGTAAATTTACCTGGTCATTACAGCTGACATTTCCCCCAACAATTTTGGAATTGTTGAGCTTTATTTGAAAGGATCCATTTCTTTTTATCTTGTTTCCGTTTATTTCTGTGTTGGGTGCTTTACTGGAGTGCAATCCTTAATTGGGTGTGATGTTTCATACTGTTAACTTCTATTATTTCTTTTTCTATTTAGGGATTTGAGGTTGTGCTACCAGATAAAGCAACCATGGAACATACGGTGATCCCTGCAATAGATGCTTTAAACGGAAAGGACATGGAAGGGGCCCGGAATTTGATGAGAATTGCACTTCAGGTACTGTTGGTGCGGGCAGTGAACACTGTAATCCTGGCCTCTGATGATATGCGGGGTATATTGCCTCATAATGATCCTCTTCTTAAGAAATGCACCGACCCACTGGATATACTTGCCAGGTCAACCATTGAGTGGGCGAAATCTGCTGAAAGAGGTACATAGAGAATGCCAACAACTTGATTAATCGAGTTCACCATCCATCTCCATTTTGCAAAAAAATTATCTGTGTAAATGTGTTATACAAGTATTGTCATCATGTGAGGAATTCGTGTGTTTATTTGAAGATTAAAAGGTGAAAGGGTGCCTTTTTAAATGAGTTAAATTCTTCAATCTGAAAATCCCTTTTGTATCTTGACTTCTTAAATATGCAAAATTGTTCTTCAATGTTTTGGTTCTCTTTCATGATTGCTACTCTCATTCATCTTAAGAGCGATCTTCATGTATCAAGCTTGAAGATTCCAGAGATTTTAATATCCAATAATCATTTTATGCTTTGGTGGTACAACCCTCTATTATTATCACTTGAACACATTATTGGTTCTTCCCATTATTTTGTTTGTCGACTTGAGAAAACCTTTATACTTTTACATTTAAGAGAGCAAACTTCTATACTTTTACATCTAAGAGAGAATGTTGATCCCACTCACCGTTTCCAACCACCTCTAACAATCTTTAACAGTGTTAGTTAAAAGTGGGAATCTGGAATATATGTTACCAAGGGTATCATCTTGGGATTTCGCTAAACCTCGGGTGAGAATATGTCGTTTACTCTTTTGATGACCTTAAGGCTGAGAATTTAGATTTGTTATTAGCTTTCAGAGGAAGGGAATCAGGGAAAGTGTTGAGATTGATTCTTCTATAAATCCGTCTTCTTCTTTTCTTTCCTTCTCGGCCAGTGATAGACTGGTGTGCTCCTCTATATATTATGTGGCAAAACTACACACAATTGCTTCTTGAGTTTCATTTCTCACAACACTTCTCTATTGTGGCAAAATTAGCAATTTTAACAATTCTGTGTTAATTTGAGAGTTTCAACCATAATGTCAGTGATTATTGCTCCTAC
Source organism: Pistacia integerrima (assembly GCA_026225825.1). Classification (NCBI taxonomy): domain Eukaryota; kingdom Viridiplantae; phylum Streptophyta; class Magnoliopsida; order Sapindales; family Anacardiaceae; genus Pistacia; species Pistacia integerrima. The sequence continues at coordinate 12,015,830 of CM047750.1, read as the reverse complement.
CTAAAATTCGCTACCAGATCAATTACTGAAATGAAATCTTGATATAAGGCACAAGCCTAGGAACTAAAGTTGAAGAGATAGCTTCATTCTTTATCCCAAATCATTCTACCTGCGGCATCTGCCCTTTGCTGACTGAATTTCATGTTCCGTGCACAGAACAGTTTGATACATGATCTCATTTAAAGAGGTGATATTCAGTTAACTTTAGATGATAGAAAGACAAGAATCCTGCACTCATACCTTTATTTATTAAATGAAAACAACTACTGAACAACAGTACAAACGAATCATACTACATGTGACACCAGTTAATTGAGAGCTTTTACATCAAACTTCACTTCTGAATGAAAAGAAAGAACAGAAAAAAAGAGTAGCAAATCCAGTGTTCCATAATTTGCTGATATGAAAATGTTAAACATTTACATATCGCTCTGCTTTATTATCTGTGACAATATCATTGCACAAATTCCGCTTCAAGATCTCCAGTTATTCATCTTCAGATATCATCTGAAATGAGTTCGTCTTCAGAATCATTTGCTATGCGTTTGAAACAGGGAACAAAAGCATTTTGAGTGGCTTGATTCTCCCACTGTATTTCTTTCCACCAACCTTCCTTTCCCTTGATAACAATTTTACCTTCCTTTACGCGGTTGGAACCGAGTGGTAGCTTCTTAAGGTTTGGACATCTCTCTACAGACATTTCCTCCAGATGTGGAAAAGGCAAGACATCTAAACAGATGCTGTTCAAATTTGGCAAAAAACTAATCGAAGAAATTTGAGTTTTGCAAATGGTTTCAGATTTTCCATCATTCCTCGAACTTCCCCTAATTTTTCAACACTGATTATTTCTTCCATATCAGAGCAACCTATCACCACAAGTTTTTTCGTGTTTGGAGCAAGAATAAGCCATGTCAGGTCCTTCAAGTTTCGGCAAACCTGTACTTCAACCGTGTGCAGGCTGTGGAAACCTTGAGATTCTCTTATTTTCAGAACTTCCCTCACACAGTCAACCTTCAGTTCTTCCCAATATTGACAAAAACCAAAAGAGAGTGTCCGTAGATGCTTCATGTATGCTAAAGATAAAACATTAAGTGACTCCGAATTGTCCAAGTATCCGAGGCTTAAAGATTCAATACAGCTTTGTAATTTTTGAAAGCTCAAAACTGCTTGAAGAGCATTGAAACTTTTTAAGGTGATACCCAAGAAGCTTAAATGCTTTAAACAAAGCAATTCACCTACCAAAATTTCACCACCTCCATATAAACACTAAAAATGCTATATCCACCGAAAAATTGCACTGAAACATGTGGAAGCGACCACGTTGAACGATTAAATATTAACATAAATGGACGATTGTCCAATATTTTTGAAAGACCGTCCATACATCCCGGACGGTCGTCTATAGTATTATGAACGACCGTCCATAAAAAATTGTGTTGTTTAAAAAAAAAAAAAAAAACCGTGGATTCCCGTCCAACATATAGCAATGAATATATTTTCAAACTATCATCAATTAATATGCTCAATGATGACTGTCATCTAGACCTGGCAAAACGGGTATGGACCCGCGGGTCGGTCCGTAGCCGGGTAAAAAATATAGGGTATGGGTTCAATAAACTAAACCCATTTTTATTTGACCCGTACCCGTACCCGGTCCAATAAATTACGGGTCATACGGGTGAACCCGTGGGCACCCGCGGGCACCCGTATAACCCTTCTATTCTGTTTTGATTTTTTTGAAGAATCCCTAAAACTAAAAGTCCTTTATTCGAATCCATCTCTGCCTCTCACGCGGTCACGCCTCCCTCTCACGCGGTCACGCCTCCCTCTCACGCCTCCCTCTCACGCCTGACGCGGTGGACGCCTCCCTCTCACGAGTCACGGTCATCACGAATCCATCTCATCTCGATCTCTCGACTTTCGGTCCTCGATCGCGGCCGCATCGGCACTTCGTCATCACTCATCAGAGAGAGATCATCGCGGTAACGAAATAGAGGCTCAGTCGCTCAGAGAGAGATCAGAAGCGAAGTTCGGCAAAAACAGGTTTCTTCAAAAACAAATCATTTTCGATTATTTTTTTTTAATTTTTTTGGGAAGCGAATGAATTTTTATTCGAATGAAGAGTTTTTAGGAAGAATTGTTTGAGTTTCTTTCATAGTTGCTTATGTTTGGTTTGGTACAGTTTGATGGACCCTTATGGTTTGGTATAGTTTTATGTTTCAGTTTGTGCTTGGTTTTAAATTTTGTTGTTTGGTTACTTAGAAAGTGGAGGAAAGTTATGAAAATGAATTGGAAAGAGTAGAATAGCAATGGATCTTGTTTATGTGTTCTCTTTATGGGTTTAAACCTTTAGGATTTAAAGGTGCATTTTCTACTGTGTTTAAAACGTGGTAAGTTGGAACCCAGAACAATAATTCATCATTCAATCAACTTACTGTTAATTAATAGTTGGGAAAAGCTACGAGTTAACATAACTATAAACATGTAATTAATCATTTTGTAGTCTAAAAGAGGAATACGGGAACATGATTGATAGAGGGAATTCAATAGATATTATTCAGCTATATTATTTATAAATACAAGTCAGATATATATCTTTACTGAGGAATATCTTTACTTGATCTGATCATAGAGGATACTTTAGAGATATGATATCTATGGTTTTTATTTAATGATTTATGGTTCCTCTTCAAGTTGATTGGCATTATATGCTCCAGGTGGGGGTTTAAATAAATCCAAACAACTAATCATCTTCATTTCACAGTAGACAATTTTATGACAATTTTATAGTTGTTGACAATTTTATAGTTGGTAAACTATATATTTAAATTTTAACGGTGGTCGAGGACTTTGAGCATGGCTAGGGTACTTTGTGAGCTTCAGTTTGAGTTGCAGCATTGTTCATTCAGTAGCTCGGTTGCTGAAGTTAAGCAGGAGGATTACATTCCGAAGACACCAGCAGGAAAAGATTTGAAGAGGAGGAGGAAATTGTCGAAAGTTTCCACCTCATTAACTAACAAATTTGCAGAGGTTAAAGCAAACTTGGAATAAGATTTGGATTCGAAACTGAATTGTGTTAGAAAAACAGAAGAGAATTTGAACCCAAGCTTTCCTCAGGATGACATTGAAGATGATTCATGTGCAGCGCATGAGCTGTCTACAAGTGATTTGTGTTTAGTGTCTGATCTTTAGTCTAAAGGGAAAGAAACATATGTTTGTTTATGTGTTATTTGTTTTTTTTTTTGTTCATATTTGTTTATATTCTTAATTGAATTGAATTTAGAGTAGTTGATTTAGGGGGTGTAAATGTAAAAAATTAAAACTGCAGGAATTTTGGGGGTGTAATTGTCACAATTGAAAACTGTTAGGGATGAAACTGTCAAAACCGAAAGCTGGAGAGAGAAAAAACGGTCCACCCGTACCCGTATAGGGTAGGGCACGGGTCCAAAATATTGGACCCGTATATATCCACCCGTATAAGACCCGTACCTGCTTTACCTCCTACCTGCACTACCCACCCACCCGTTTTGCCAGGTCTACTATCATCGTAGCATGATAGCAAAATATTTTTACTTTAGAAATGCTATCACGGTAACAAATGCAGTTATTTCAACAAAATGAATAACAATACGAATAATATTAGATATATAAAATTTTTGTACATATTTCTTATACAGTTTCTACAAATTGATGTATCAAAAGTGAATATATGAATTTTTATATAAAATTAATTCAATAAATACTAATTTAAAAAAAAAATGTGATAATAAAATAGTTTTACCACATCAATTTATATACAAAAATTTGTATAATTTGTACATAAATAGCATCACATATAATTTAGCAAATTCCCATGATTTTATATCACTTGTTAATAATTAATATCTTTTTTTTTTTTTTGGTAAGTTAATTAATATTAGAAATGTCAGATTCTTTACTAGCTTTTAGAAAAAAAAAAAAAAGAGGGACGGCCGTCCATGAGGAATGGACGGGCGTCCATTATTTGTGGACGGACGTCCATACTTAATGGACGGGCGTCCCAAATTTTTTTAAATTTTTATATTTTAAAAAAAGGACGGGCGTCCCTTATTTGCTGACGTCCATCCAAAATTAAGGGACGGGCGTCCATTAGCATATGAACGCCCATCTAATATGTATAGACGGCCGTTCATGACCGTCCCTAATTTTTTTTAATATTTTTTATTTCATTTACCAATGGACGGACGTCCTTTAAATAAGGACGCTAGTCCGTGGTAAATGGACTCCCGTCCATATAATATAGACGGGAGTCCATGTTAATGAACGGCTGTTCATATGATATGGACGGCCGTTCATTAGAAAAAATTTATTAACGTAAAACACGTTGAATGGTCTGAGTCAACAAACACGTAAACCGGTACAAAATTTCGGTATAAAAACACAGGTGTCTGTAGCATTGTTGTATAAAACACTATCTACATTTGCTTTATTATCAGAACCGCACTCAAGCATTCTCAATGCATGCAGTTTTGAGAACTTTGATATCAACTGCCGCGGTATTGAATGGAGAAAATCCGTGAACTCCAAGTTCAAAGATTTAAGATCTACCAAGGCCATTAACTCTATTGGCAACTTTTCTATGATAGTCCATGATAGGTCAAGATGTTGTAGTGAAACCAATTCTGAAACTCCTGTTGGTAGTTTTGCTAGACTATAGTTCCATGATAGTTTTAATACTCTTAGGGAAGCATATATCAGTTCACAAATGGGATGATGAATACACAAAAGCAGAGAGTGTAAGATTTGCCATGGTTTTAAAACAGAAAACATAAGTTGAACTTTCATTTGATTTAGTAACCCATTCACAAACTCAATGCCTCATTTAATGTTTAACAATATCACTGGAACAACTCTAGAGTTAAGAGGAGAAAATCTTGAGCACAAATCTGTTTACAATTCCCACTAAAATCCAATGGTAAAGGCATGTATATTTTTTTCTACGAAAGACAGTACACTCATCAAGGTATTATTGAGGAAGAATCAACCAAAATTTCTACTGAAGCTTCTTTATCCCAGGAAAAGAAGGGAGAATTGCAATGAGAGCATCACCATATCCAACAGGCTCTGTTCAATTTAAACAAAATAACCCAACCAAATTAGAATATAAACCGCATGATACAAAAAAGAAATCCAAGATTGTGAAACTATTGAAAGATGCACAACATACCGCCATCCTCTCTAAGGATTTTGATCACTTCCCCAGATACATCAGACTGGAAAATAATTAGAGGAAATGGTGAATCAGTCCTTGCTCGGCTCAGAACAAGCACAAAGTGTAACTATCAACACAATTGAGCACAATAAATCATGTGAAAGTTAAGAACCAAACCTCAATTGGAATTTCACCACCAAGTTGTTCAATATAGCAAAGCACTTGACCCTCCTTTACTATTTGCTTCTGTTGAGCAATAAAGCAAATGTTATCAGAGAGGTTGACAGATTAGTCATGAGTGTAAATCTTCTCTTGAGAGAAAAAAGAAAATATGTTGGGGTGGCAAATAAGACAAATTGAAATGACTTCATTCAGAGTGCAATGGACCATCACAATGGGTTAGTTCTAGAAATGACTTCGAAATTTACCCAACCTGAATCCAACACTAAACCAAAGGTAATCGTAAAAGTGCAATCCATCAAAAATGTTTGATTTTCTAAAAGGTAAAAAAGGTCACCATTATGCCATGAACATTACCTCTTTACATGATGGTGGTGCACGCTTCCCCTTTATGGTTCGAGATCTCCTGAAAAATCCCACCTGCACCATATCATAATTTAATGACCTTAGTCCTGGAGCTTGAAGAAAGTAGAAGGGCCAACATTTTGGTTTCTCACCTTCGGAGACTGAAGTATCATCAAGCCTTCATCAGCAGCTTTATCAAGAAATCTCTGAACCCTCCCTAAAGACAGCACGGGTTTTGTAATAGCTAGAGATGGAGAAGTAACAGACCCATTTGAATCAGGTTCCTCAACAGTTGTATTTATGCTGACAGGAGCAGGACTTGAAGGAGGTGGAGGTACACTGTTCCTATTTAAGTCCCTTGTCATATAGAGCCTAAAGCCATCGAGCTAACAAAATATGGGAAAGACTTAGAATTCAAGGGACATATGTCTCAGCTTATACTTTATTATAGACATAGCTGGAAGTAGCATTCTAGTTATAAAATAATTACGACTAAAACAAAACAATTTTGTAAGAGCTTACTTTCAGTTCAAATTCAGCAACTGAAGTTGAATCGCATATATCTGCGACAAGAGACTCCACCTGCAGAAAAATTTAAAAAGAATTTTAAAATCTAAGAAACATCTAAGGAATAAAACAGCATAATGTACAAACTGATTTACCAGTTGTAAGTACTTAGAAAAGGTTGGTCTTTCCATTATGTTTTCAATTTTCTTTATGGCTGTTTACAAAGATGAAAAAAACCATGCAAGCATTACTAGCAGATTTATCCTACATCTGTTTATACAATATAAAATAAAGAGTCTCAAAATAAAAAATAAAAAAACTTCACAGATTGCAATCTATCTGTGGCAACAAATATTTAGAAGAAAAGAGAAGTAGCAGTACAAATTGTCGCAAACATGCATTTATTATATAGCAAGATGGAGAGTGAATAAAAATTGTAGTTACCTCTGATGAATTTGGAATGAGTTGGCTTCTCAAACTAGATGACTTTGTCTCTTCATAATCATCGTCAACACTTCTCGCAGCTATAGTGTCAACAACAAAAGGATTACTCATCTTAGTCATCAATGAACAGCAGAGCTTCTTCAATCACAGTAATATAATAGACACATATACAATACATAGATATATGTTGAGGACTTGCAAAAGAAGTAAAAATGAAGTATGTTTCAATAAAGAACACTTACGCTCAGTTTCCAAACCACAATATACCCTGAATGTCTTTTCCACTGGCTGTGATATCACCAAGCCTGTATATAGTACTTGTTTCCGTCCCATCCATTTCCTTACATCACATCGTGGTTGTAAATCACTAGCTCTGACTCTACCAAGGTTCACTCTGAGAAATTTAACATTTGAAGCTCCCAAGCTACCTGGAAAAGAAAAAGGCAACAATTATTCAGTACTTAACTAAGAGATTCTTTGCGTGTCACAGACTGCGATTCACTAGTTTATCTTTATTATACTTCAATAAACAGTGACCGCAGAAATCACACTGAACTGATGAAGAGGAAAAATTAGAAGTTTTGAAACATAAGTTATGAACTCTTTAATAACCTGGAAAAACAAGGAACTGCAAATGACGGCAATACAAAAATTATATATTTGATTTCTCCAATATAGATGTAGTTGCAATCTTGAACTCATTAACAATAATACTTGGATTAGCTTTTGTTCCCAGTGTGTATCCGAATATTTAATTTAAATTTCATATACCATGTCCCCATCATCTAATTTAACCTTCCTGAAGTGATAGCGGACTACAATGATGATGTATAGATCCTGGTATCATTTATCAGGCACAAGTGACACAACCTAAAAAATGCCTCAAAAAGATAGAACAGATGACAGTCCTATACAAGATTCCCCCTGCCATTACATGCATCCAAAGAAATTATTTAACAGCATTCCAGATGCCAAATCTTTAACTTACAAGGAAAAGAAATTAACACAATGTCTTATAAACGATGTATATTTTTTCATCTCACAACACTACTAGGTGGAGGTAGCAAAATATATCTACAAATACAGGACAGGATAAAAACCGATTTCACCTTCTTCAAGTTAACGTGTATTAGCACAACAAGAATTATACAACAATTTGGGAATTTTAGGGAGTCTATGCCAGACACAATCAAGGAAATAATTATGTCAGTCCTTGCTACAAAGCCTATAGTACAAGAATTATATAAGATTTTCATATTAACCACTCATATAGCCATAATGATAGAAGATGCCCTGGTTTTTGTCGATTACCAAAGCTGTAGTCTTAACTCTAGAAATCTGTAACCTACACTTCTGTTTCTCAAACCAAATCATTGATTAGATACACTTACTAAGGATCAAGTAGAATTATTTATTAACTAAAGAACATTTGAACATCTAAAGAAAATTATATTATCCATAAATTGATTCAAAGCATTGTAAGACACTAGCACCATAATATGGATTCAAAACCATAAAAGTTCATCCAATTATCGCTGTTTCAAACAATTGCAAGGCACAACGAACTCAAATAACAAAATTAAAAAAATTCAATAAAACCATTGTTTTACCTCACATTGAAGTGCATTTAGCTAGACAGGACCATTTTCCATTTCATTGGATCATCACAAAGAAGTCAGATTCTAAAAGCAGCCCATAACTTCTTTATTGAAATTAGTAAGGCTTAATCGTCCTTCTCAAATTCTGACATTCTAATTGATCATTTCGATAAAATTGATGATAAGGCTTCAATGTACATTCTCAATATCTTATCATACATCGACAAAAGAAAAATATCACAAAAATTCCCCAATTTTAGACATTACAAACTTCAAGGCTAGTTCAAAACAACAAACCTAAAAGCACAATTAAGGAGGTAAACAAGTCGAGCAAATGCAAGAAGGAACATATTAAAAAAAAAACACATAAAAACAAACATGAAATTCAACAACCTGGGCTCTCACAAAAAAAGCACAACACACATAATGAACGAACAAAACCCAGAAAACCAATCACTCAACAGAACAAAAACAAAATCAAACACATACCCATTTCTCCATACGGACAGATAATCATTAACAAGCCATTAAATTCTCCAAATAAAAGACATTCTAATAGACTTACATGAAGCCATTGAAACCCTCTTGAATATCAATGAAAAGACGGCAGAAAAAGTGCTGTATACTTAGAAAAAAACCAAACTTCACGCAAAAGAAAGATTGAAGTCAGACGTTAAACCCCATGTAAAAAGGTTGCAGAGGAAGCAGAGACACCTGTTTCAAACTTTATGAAACCCACATGAGGTTGAATAGATGGAGCCAAACCAACTGTGAAAAGCGTATGCCTCTCGATTTTGGATTAGCTGGCCTCGCCCAGGCCCAGGCCCACGTTTTTTTATTTTATTTTATTGTTTTCGTGTATTAATTGATTGATTTTATTAACATACAACATGGTATTAATTATATTTAAGTAGAGATGTCAAATTCATAACTTAGGACGAACTTAAAAGAAAAAGCAATTGATTTAATCATTCTATTGAATTAGGGTTTCTTGTTTAATGACATTGAGTGAATAGCAAATAAGGCTATTGTTTAATTAGTCATCCTATTGGATTATAGGGCTTCTATTTAATAGCATTCAATAAATGAAGGCATCTTTTAGGGAAAAGTAATAAAATTCTTTGTCTAAGCTTATGAAAATTAGCAAGTGCTCTTATAAGCATTTAAAATTTTAAGCAATTACGTATTTGGTTAAAGTACTTATAAGTGATTGATAAGTAGTTAACGTGTTTGGTAAAATATGATTTATAAGTACATTTTATTATAAAATGACTAAAAAAGATATTACATTAAACAAGGGTATACTATAGAATTTTAAAATAAAACAAGACAATGTGGTAATATACTTGGTCAAACTAACTTAGAGGGTATTTGTCTAAGCTTATAAGCTCTAAAATTAAGCTGATATGTTTGTTTATAATTTTTTTGAGCTTATAAGCTAAAAAAAAAAAAGTTGGGGGGGGAGGTACTTTTTTTTTTTTTTTTTTTTTTGCTTATAAGCATAGACCAAATATATTACCATATTATCCTTGTTTAATTTTAAAATTTCATAGCATACCTTTGTTTAATGTAGTACTTTTTTTAGTCGTTTTATAATAAAATGTACTAATAAGCCACATTTTACCAAACACGTCAACTAATTATCAATTACTATAATTACTTTAACTAAACACGTAATTGCTTAAAATTTCAAATGCTTATAAGTTAATTTTCATAAGCTTAGACAAACACCCCCCTTATAAGCAGAGTGCTTATAAGTAAAAAAAAAAGTACCCCCAACTTTTTTTTCTTATAAGCTCAAAAAAGTTATAAACAAACAAGTCAGCTTAATTTTAGCTTATAAGCTAGTTTGACCAGCTTATAAGCTTAGACAAACACCATCGGATGTTTGTCGGTGTTTGTCTGAGCTTATGAAAATTAGCTTATAAGCAACATGTGCTTATAAGCTAAAATTAGCTTATAAGCATTTAAAATTTTAAGCAATTACGTGTTTGGTTAAAGTACTTATAAGTGATTGATAAGTAGTTGACGTGTTTGGTAAAATGTGGCTTATAAATACATTTTATTATAGAATGACTAAATAAGGTACTACATTAAATAAGGGTATACTATGGAAATTTTAAAATTAAACAAGGAATAATGTGGTAATATACTTAGTTAAACTAACTTATAAGCAGAGTGCTTATAAGCAAAAAAAAAATACCTCCCCCTCCCCCTCAACTTATTTTTTTGGCTTATAAGCTCAAAAAAGTTATAAACAAACAGGTCAGCTTAATTTTAAAGCTTATAAGTTAGTTTGACCAATTTATAAGCTTAGACAAACACTCCAATCTTATTAATTATTTCTTCTTTTCTCTTTTGCCCTTTTAATGAAGAGTTTGTAATATTTAGTGCTCATACACGTATATTTTTAGTTACCATACAATATTGGGAATCTATAATCTCAGTATTTTAAACCCGGTCTGACCCGGCCGGTTGAACTGAGACCCGAGGCCTTCACCGAGTTGGGTTATGAATTTTCCTATTAATTCAAAACCCTATAAATTAAGACATCAATCCGTGAACAACTAAAGGCTGAGATGTTAGGCTTTTTGAAGAGGAATGGCCAATGAGTTAAATGGTAGCAACATAGGTGATTTCCGGTGAGTGAATCGACTAGAAATCACAAAACTATGTTGTTGGAAAAAGCTCTCTATTGTCAATAATTGGGGAGGTGAACGGGAGAGAGGTGAGATGAGTTTTGGTCAAGAGGTTAAGGGGAGTGTTTTCATGATGATGGAGAGTTTTGTTGTCGTCGAAAACTGACCCTATTTACTGATCAATCGCAAGCTGCTATCTCAGGGTTGTATAAAAAAGTTGTATGAAAAAGTTGTAAGTGTAGTTTTATTGTTAAGAAAATGAACAGGATTGGGAGTACATTGTACATAAAAGAGAAAATTTAGAAGAGTAATACTACACTTACAAATTTTTTCATACAAATTGATGTGGTAAAAGATGATTCAATGACTTTAATTAAAGATAAACTTTTATCCAATTATCTTTTATTATATTAATTGTATAAGAAAGTTTGCAAGTGTAGTAGTATTATTTAATTTAGAATACTATGGAGGTGCCAACTACCAACTCAAGTTGCTGAGTTGTACCGCAAGCCATTTAGAGACTAACACATGTCGACCTCAATATAAACTTAAATTTAATTTTTATATTAATATTTTTAATTTCAAAAGTTAAAACTAAATCCTAATTTCTTTGCGTTGCGTATCTTCATCATCTTTCTAACGTTGTCGCCTCTATGCTATGAGTGGAAATTTTCGACTTCATTTGCTAATAATGGGATCTTAGCTAACAATGACTGGAAGCATGATCTTTTTCGAAAGAGAGAAACGCAGCAAAATTGAAAATTTGAAATTGCTCAAATAATGAAATATCAATTACAAAATTGAAATATAAGATAAAGCTAAATGATATCGAGGGTGCGTTAGGTTCGGTGAATGTTTTATTATTGAAAAATATAGGATTATCATCGAAATAAATTACCTTAAAGATTACGGTAAAATGATATATCAATATGTTTGGTTAGATTAGTGGGTATAAATAATTAAGATGTTTGGTTAGGAAGAATAAAATATTATCGACAAAGGTTTTACTGAATTGTCTTTTCTTTTTAATATCATTATAATAATTATTATTATTATTATTTAAATAGATTTTTTTAACCTCCTGTATTTGAGAATTTAGCTAAAACACCCCAACAACAAAGTTTAAATTTTAACAAAATACCGCCAGCCACTTAAGACCACCGCTGGTCACTGGCATCGGTCACCAAAATAGTGCATGACTAACGAGATTAGATTGGTCGTGCGCCATTTTGACTGTTTTCGGCCAAATCAAAGGCCGAAAACAGCTAGATCAATATGGATCTAGCCAAAAAAGTCAAATCCACGGCGATCTGTGTTTCCAACCAGATCCACCTGATTTGGCTGTTTCTGGAAAGATCGAAGGCTGAAAACAACCAGAAAGCCATGGATCTGATAAGAAACAACCACAAACGGTTGATCTATTATGGCCGTTTTTTGCCAGATCCATGACGATCTGACCGTTTTCATCCTTCAATCTGATCGAAAATAGCCAAATTGGTGCACGGCCAGCTAGATCCTGCCGGTCGTGCATCAATCTAATGACTATTGCTAGTGGCTGACGATGGTAGCTGGTGACCGGTGGTGGTCTTTGGTGGCCGACGATGGTGGCTGGCGGTCGGCGATGATCTTTGGTAGCTAGGGGTATTTTGTTAACTTTTAAACTTTTTGTGATTGAGGTGTTTTAGCTGAATTCTAAAATGTAGGGGGTTTGGCTTGATTGTTATTTGGTAGACATTTGAGTGTAATTGTGTCCAGAATGGATATTTAATTAAGGGCAAAATGGGTATAAAATTAAGATTACCCCGATAATCTTTAAATATCATCATTTGAGGAGGTAATATGATTACCCCCTATTTAACCCACATTATTCACTATTGGTATTAAAAGATTACCGAAATATTTTATTACTTGATAACAAAACAAGAGAATGTTCGTAATTAAAGATATATTACGGGAGTTATCTTTCCAAAGCCCTAACCAAACACACCCTAAGAGATAAGGCTCGTTATTGGACCTATTGGTTACAAACGATATCTTTGTCATTTGCATTCTCATTTCAATTTAGAAATATTATACTTTCCCCTAATCTAACATTAGGTTATAGCACAATACACAAATTGAATGCATAACCGATCACAGAGGCGTAGCAACGCCTAAATATTATAAAAGTTTTATTTTTTAGTTGATAAATATTATAGTTATAAATATGTAATCCTAATTCCAGATTCCAAATTTTTTTGTTGTTGCATTTTTTTTTTTTTTTCAGTTGGGTTTTTATGCTCTTTGGATTGCCATCTTAATTTCATATCTGTACCCTTATTTAGCCTAATTAAACTAGCTGAGAAACACCTACACGATATTTTGATTTTCTTTTTTTAGGTATATGAAGTATTTAGGCCAACATTGGAGCTTGCCTAATCTTCAGGGTCATGGAATACCCTTTAAGTCCAATGGACCAACCTAATCCTCAGGGCCACGGAACACCCTACAAGTCTAATGGACCAAGGTAATTGCACAAATCTTGTAGGTACCTCTCCTGCAACTCGAATACAAGAACTCATAAGTATAGCTAACCCATGTGGTTAAAGGGTTTGATATCAACCACAAGCAGGGCGGATCCAGCCCACTTTTGGGTGGGCCATGGCCCACTCTCAATTTTTTTAAAAAAATATTAATATATATAATTTTTGGATTTTGGCTCACCCTAACAAAAATATTAATGGACAAAAATATTAATATGTAATTAGTTTTTATTTTGACCCACCCTAAAAAAAATTTCTGGATCCGCCACTGGTCCACAAGGGAAGAGGTTATTAGTTTGAAATTTGAGAGTGTAACACTAAAGAAATAAATATTTTCATTAAACCTATACATAATAATCACACCATATTCATAAAGTAAGGTTTTTCAAAGGATAACATACTTTAATCAAAAGTAGCCTGCACTATGAATATATATCCATATATGAATCATACCTAACTGCAGCATGCAAGTATTGAACATCTTGGCCCCAATTGACATATATTTAGAATGTGGGACTTGATTAAAATTAAGGTCAGCAGAAGTAAAGCTATTTTAAAAGTTAGACAAGAATCTTGCTTAAAGCCATAGCTATATATGTAGTGTTGGAGGAGACATACTAAAATGGAGATCAGCTGCTTTTAAATCCAATTTATAACACAAGAGGTCAATGAATGGAATCCAATGTGATTTTATTTGTATCCTTATCTCTATGCTTTTCTTTAGGGTCTGTTTGACTTGTAATTCGAAAATAACTAAAAAAAATTAAAATATAATTTAAATTCTAAATTGTATCTTTAATACAGTAAAACCTTTCTATAGTCATAATGGTGGAAACAAACTAATTTTATTAATTAATTAATAGAATATGTCAAATCGTGTATATATATTAACCGAGATATCTGGGTCCATTTGCAAGCCGTACAACCCCCTTGCAAGTCACATAACCCCCAGACGGGTTATTGAACCCAATATTTGGGGATAACCGTAGGACCCTACCACCACAACCCCCTAGGTAAGATGGGGTGCCCATACGTGGAATTGAACCCAAGATGTCTAGCATAGACTGAAAATCTCCAATGTGCCTCTTTCCATCCAAACAGACAACCCATCGGTGGCTGATATATTTTTTACAATATACATATAATTATTATTATGTGGAGACAAGTTACTTAAGACGAGGCCTAGAAAAATTATAACTTATTACAATGTGGAGTTCATTCTTATTTATAACTGATCCAAGTTGGGACCATAATTTTTATGACTATATGAAGATTATTCCTATATAGAGTATCACTATATAAAAGGTTTTACTGTATTTTTAACATTGATATAATATTCAAATGCGGATTAAAAATTATAAATAAAAAAAACTAAGAAAATGATTTCTGATTTTACATTAATTTTTAAGATTTTATCCAAAAACTATTTTAAAAAACATTTGGACTTATTCTTATCAAGCGTATTTTCATAAACAAATTTGCATCCATTGTTTAAAAAAAAAAATTGTATTTGAATTTTATATCAAACATGCCTTTATATTTGTTACAATACTTTTGCATTCTGAAAAATCAATTATAATTTGTTAACTTTAAGTATAGGTTTTGAAAACTAGCTCTCTAACTGATTTTTTTTTTTTTTTTTTTTTGATATATGTGGTATCTAAGTTTACACTAGAGCGTGCATAATTCTCAGGACCACGGAATACCTTATAAGTCTAATAGACCAATTTCTTTTATGACTCAAACACAATATCCCTTAGATATATCTGGCCATAAGGGGAGAAGTGGCTCCAGGTGGTTTGCTTTATAAATTTGAAGATATTTTTTCTTACAAAAATTATGTTATATATATATATATATATATTTTTTTTTTTTTCTTGAAAGAAATACATTAATGGGCCGTCTGCATGCAAAAGTGAAAAACTGAAGCATTATTATTATCTCACTGCAGGCTTTAATTTTCTTGAAAGTATATACAATATAATACTCAGTTAATTATTCTTTGAATCTTGACCTAATTATTCTTTTTGCATTGGAAGAACATAAAGCTCAACTGTATGTGGACCCTTTGAATATCAACTTTTAAATTGTTTAATAAACTTCAAAATATTATTTCAATTCCAGATTTAGACTGATCCAAAGAGAGATAGAGAGAGAGTATTTATTTTCTTGATGAAGTTCATGCAAAATCATTAGTTTCTTCTACTAATGAAGACGATGATGAGAATTCAGAGAATCATATCTTCTTTTAAGAAAGCCATGCAACATACAATAATCTCTTGAAAAACAAAAAGACAAATGGATGAAAAAATTGAAACTAAAGCACCACAAATGGCTACATTCATTGCTATAATAATAATTTTTATGGGAATTCAAAAACCTAACAAAATATCCTAAATTGGGTATTCCCCAAAGTGATGAACATTGGTTAATTTTAAACCATATTTCTCACCTTGAGTAAACCCTACCTAGCACCCAAAATAAATATTTAATATCAAGAAAATGCATATATTTTACGACTTGATCTTCTTTCTCTCTTCCTTGCCTGCAATACCTGCAAATATATATTAAATGAACCCAGTTTAGTATTTACCAATAATAAAAGGTATATTTGAAAAAAAATCTAAATAGATAATTAAGTTTTTTTTTTTTTTATAACCAAACTTACACGTAATTCAACTAATCCCACATAACCTTGAAAACGGACAAATAAATCCCGTCAATGGCCACCTTTACCTTAGTGCTTGGGAGTACTTGAATTCCGGAACATATGTTGAACCCCTTTACTCTTTTACCATTGAATCACCCATGGTGGTTATGTATAATTAAGTTAATGAAATTGAAAACAAATTAAATTACGTACCCAGAAATGAAGTATTAAGTCTAGTATGAGATTCTGCTTCCAAGGTCCCTCGGAGCATTGCATCTAAAACACTCCATTCTGCTCGCAAAGTTGTGTTCGTTGCATCCAGACCTGCAAAATGCATTCAAAATTCGCTTCATGCACCGTACAATAATTTTTTTTTTTTTTTTCCCGACGTTGTATTAAAATCGCAGTAAGCCTGGATATCCTTTGAGATTGGGAGATTCTTGAATTTAAGAATGTAGCTCACTTGCAAAAGCAGTCAAAGGAGGATTAATAAGATTATAGACCAAAATTATTATTAATATGGTTGATTACAGCCTTTTTAAAGTATCGTATCTAGCCAAAACCCAAGAAAAAAAGTTATTTTGGTTCTCAGGAATATCTAGGTTTTATAACATATATATATTTTTTTAATGCAACATAAATTTCACCTGGTGCAAATCCAATCTCCGGATTTCCATCCAGATCGATTGCCACCAAATCCTGAACCTCTGGAGCGTGGAATGTCACTATCAAAGCCGCCGCCACCACCAATGTCATCCTTGAAAGCGCCACATTTGAAGCAGCTAGAGCGGCTGGCAAAGTTATGCGCCCCACAGTTCCCGGCAGAGCAGTACCAGTCGCCTGGCCGGACGTCGGACCCGGTACTGAACCCGAATGACGATCCAACTCTCCCGCCGAAACCGCCAAAGTCACCGGACCTAGAGTCCCCGCAACGTTGGCACGAGTCACGCCTCTGAAAGTTCAAGTGCTGGCATGACCTGCAGTTCCAATCTCCCGGTCTGCTCATCGTTTTTTTTTCTGCAAACAAAATGCACAAACAATTAAGCAATAAAACATTGGAACTAAAATGCATGAAGATTAGAGAAGTGAAAGATGTAATTGAAAAAACAAACCTGAAAAAAATGGAGGCGATCTCTGAGTTGAAAGATGAATGGGGGGGGTGAAGAAGAAGAAGAAGGGATCGAGACTGATTGGTTTGGATGAAGCTGAAGAAAATGGAGGAAGAGAGGAGGGGTTAAATACATGGAGAGGGGAAAGAAAAAGGGAATAAATGGAGGGCCGTGTAAAAACTTTTTCGTGTTCTTCACCTGGCAACCTTGATAAATGGAATCGAAAAAATCTAAAGGAGAATGAAAAAGAGATAAAGGAAAATTCCACTACGATTCCAGAGACAGAGAGAGAGACCGAAATTTTTGAAATTACGAACCTATACCACCTTCCTTTACTGTTTTTAATTATAACTCACAAATTAATGCATGCTTATACAAACTTTCTCGTGGATAAATAAATTTTGATTTAATAATCATGTAAATCACAAGAAGTAACACTTTCTGCATACACACCCACTTACTTGATTTGCAATCAAAATAAAATTCTTTCTTCTTAGAATAAATTAAGAGTACATGTTTGAATACTGAAATGTCTCAAAACATAGATCTCTAATATAATTCTAATACCAAGTTGCTTATAATTTTTTATATGATATAATATTAAGAATCCTCTTAATTAAAGTGGCTGTTATAGCTTATATTAAGGGAAACCATCCGCTTTTCATGCAACTGTTATATTTTTGTTCATCGGGAGTGTCTGGACCAGTTTATGTATACCTTAACTAATTTTTTGAGACTCTGAAAGAGTCAACTAGATAAGAGTTCTAGTGATCACCCTTATTCGTATCAGGGAGAACTTGAACTTAAGAACTCATAGAACATTTTTTGCTCTTTTACTATTAGATCACCCAGTGGTAGTTTAATTATATTATATGTGCTCAAAATTTCTTCTTATAAAGGTCTTCATTAATGCCCTCTTGATCTAGGAACACTTCTTAACATAATTTAACATTAATTAGATCGCAAAATCCTGAATTACATCCTAAGATTCTAAAGTTTATTCCAGCTGTGAATCAAATGCACACCGAAAATCTTGTAATTAAGATGTTCCTTTTAATTTCTCCAAGCAATTCTCTATGGCTTCCATTTTCTATTTCTTTAATTTTTTTTTCTTATTTTATTATTATTATTATTATTATTTTTTGTTAATGTCTTCCCTCTGTGGAATATATATTTAGCAAAGAATCTAACCCATGAAAATCTAAGCAGCAGCCCAACAATTGAGGATCCCACATAAAGCAAACAGGAGATATTGCTAACCTATAAGCACAACAGCCATAATCCATAAATCAATCTGTCAATTATCAATTGAAGCATGAACTTATAAAGGCCCTTTGACCATGGAAAATTATGACCCCACCTTGATCAACAATATGGTCGATTCCAACCCCACTAACAAAATTAATTAAAAAAAAAAAGCAACAGCAGAATTGTTTCAATGAAGAATTAATGAACAAGGAAGAAGAAACCTAGGTGTCTTCATTTTAATGGAGCATGAGGAATAACCCATGTAATGAATATTCTAAATATGAAAGTCTAAGCAGGGCCACATCTAAACTCAATTATTTTGGTCAAGTCTCTTTCAATTACTTTGAGAATCAACATAATATTTCAGTCAATATATTGGTTAAATTGTTGCTGCTTTACAAGTTTGAATATTCCTGGCTTTATTCCATCGTACTTCATGATCTTCAATGGAATAATAAGATTGAATGCTACATATATTTTTGCTTTGCAATAACACAGAAATGACCAAATGCCTTTTTCTCAATATAGAAACCACATAAATTTTAAAAAAGAAAATGTAATGGGCAGAGGCAGCTTCGAGATGAAATAAATTATGGGATTTTGTTGAACTTCAAAATTATGAAGAAAAAAAAAATGGAGAAGAAGAAGGAAAGGAAAGACAAATGGTGAGTTTCAATAAAGAGAGTTGAAGGGTGATGATGGAATAACAAGTCTTCGAGGTTTCATTTTGACCAATCTTTTCTTTTTTTTCCTTTTCTGCGGCTGCCATTTCAATTCTCTCTCTTTAATTCTCTGTCCCTCCCTTTTTCTCTGTCTATCTCTTTATTAATTACATATAAAAAATAAATAAGGCATAAATGAAAGAAGATAAATATTAAGATCTGGCCTCCATTCTCTTGGAGAATGGTAAAGGGAGAGAGGCAAACTGTAAAGAGAGAAGAGCAAATTAAAGGAAAGTGGGCTGATTCGATTCTCCTCGGAAATCACTCCCATCCCATGCATGACCACGACCAACTCCATATTATTCTACCCTTTATTTTTCCATACCAATCTCTTACTTCTCCTTTGTATCATTTCGTCTCTGCTTCTGCATGTGTATTTTGGTCACAAAAGAAACTTTCACTTTATTTCTTTGCTTCAATTAATTTCTTCTTCGTTTTCTTAACCTCCAAGTTTACGATAATTGTTATGGTTGAATGCCCTAATTTGCATATTGCAAAACATTTAATAATAATATTTACTAACTACTTGAATTCATTATTAATGTTAGAGTAAACGACATGTTCCCACCTAAAGATTAGCGAATTGACAAGTTTTCATCCCTGGTTTTATTTTTTTGGGGATTCTCACCCTTAAATTAACAAGAAATTGTTTAATGTAACGGTTAAAGGATAAAATAGTCATTCCAAAACCCCTTAATTGCCAACCCATTACACTACCGGCATCGCCATTGGTTGTTCAGTAGGCTCCTTGTTGATTCAGACCAGCAAAATTGACAAGACTCAACTCATTCGAAGGTTGTTTGTGCTTTTTCTAGCCGGATTTGCACCGTGTTCCTGTGATCCATCTTCACCAATTCGATTGTTGTTTCTAGCCTGATTTGGCCAGATTCCGACACCACCAAAGCCCTTAAACACTTCCATCTGAATCCTCACATCAGCCTCACCAAAACCCCTCTCTTTTCCACCCCTGTGCACCCTCAAATCACTGGCTGACAGCCTATGCACTCTCACGCAAACTGACTGTTTCTTGGCCAATTTTTTGATCGTTTCGAACACCTGAAATTCCCCTTATCGCCACCATTTGAACCTCCAACCTCACCCCTTCTAAACCTCAATCTCCTTTGAACCCCTTACTCGCCATTTGTTGCTCATGACCTCCTTTTGTCGTCGCAAGTTAGTCACGTTTTCCAACCCCAACCTACTCACCCACCGGCGCTTACCATCTATTTGTAAAAAAGCCACAACCAATGGTGGCTGGGTGGCGCCATGGCGGCAACGATTGGGTGCTTGGAGATGAGAAGGGAGAGATGAAGAAGAAGAAGATGGGAGGGCAGTTTAGTAGTAGCACCCTCTGCATCTATGTCAAAACTCCACAATCACTAACGGTATTACTTTAAGGGAGGGAATCTAGAATAAATAAAACTAGGGGTAGAAATTAATTCCTAGGACTTTAAACTATTAATTCCTAGGACTTTAAATTAGCGACATGTCATTTCGCTAATCTTTGGGCGGAAACATGTCGTTTGCTCTTAATATTAAATTAATTCCTAGGACTTTAAACTATTTAGATATGGGTACTATTATATTTCAAGTCTTCTATTTCATAACAGACGTTAATTAAGTAATTAAAATACATCCTTTTAGTTTTAGATTTATTTCAAGAAATTCCAAATTCTTTCTATATATATAATGGAAATTTCAATCAAATCAATGGTATTTTTCAATAATATTTAAGATGAGGGTAAATTTTTTAAATAAGTATCAAAGTTCTTGAGAAAATATTAGAGGGGCAATTAATACATATAATTTATATATACTCGAGCCTAAGCAAGCTTGCGAGCCTGAGAGCTCGAAAGCTTGTTAGAGCTCGCAAATTTCTTGTGGTTCGTGAGCTTTCGAGCCGAGTACTAACAGGTTCTGCACTCGGCTCGAACATTACTCGAACTGTTCGAGCTTGAGTTCAGCTCGAGACATGTCGAGCCAAACATGAACTTTAGCCAAGTTGAGCCGGAATTGTTCGCGAACAACTCGGTTCGGTTGCAGCCCTAGGCTTGACCATTGAAACATAAAGCAATGGATAGAGTGTATTAACTCAAAATAAAAACTTTGAAAGCACATTCTCTCTTTGATCCTCACTCTAGCTCGTTTGAAGTCATCGCACTCACCCCATTGTCATTACGATACTAGTTTTTAGTCTTCTTATTGTTTATTTGCTGTTTGATATTAATTATTTTCGCTTTTTTTTTTTTTCAACTTAGAATTTTTGGAAAAAAAAAAAACAAATGGGATGTAGATTAAAATTTGGTATTTTAGGTAGTTTTATTTTTAAATAAGTTTGCATTTAAAAAAAAAAAAAATGTTAAAAGATGGGCTTCTTTACTTCATTTACTGGAACACGAGCATCTCCAATGGTGCTCTTTATTTTGAAAAACATATTTCATATAAATAAAGAACATCTTCATTAATTTTTAAATATAAAGAACATAATTTTTATTCAAATCCAATAGACTCTTTAAATTTAATGAGGATGCTCTTTATTTTTAAGAAAAAGACTTAATGGGAGAGAGAATTAATAAATAAAATGCATAGGAACTTGTAGTTTATTAATTAAAATTAGGATAGAGAGTGAAATTTGACTCTCTAAATGTGGAGAGCCAACTCACTTTCTAATTTATATTTTAAAGATAAAGAGTCTGTTGAACTTTTGTTTTTATAGATAGACTCTTTATAATAAAAGACTTTGAGTTATATAAAGAGCCATTTGGAGATTTTCTAAGAAAACTTCAATAGAGCTACTACCCAAACTTTAATGAGCCTATTAATTGTTCAAACGGTTGGCTCATTCATTCTTATCCATATTATGTCAAGCTAAAGTTGCATTTTTTTTTTTTAATCTATATTTTGAACTAATCGAAAGTGTACAAAATTAATAACTTCATCTATATACATAATCATAATCATATGATCCTCCTTTATATATGATTCAATTGTTAGAATATATTTATATATTCTTATATGTTATATAATAGGGGTATTGGTTTAATAATAATAAAGTGTCAAGGGTAATATGATCTTTTGAGGGAGACACCTTGATGGAAGGTGTATTGCAATTAAATTTTGTGATTAGAAACTAGTCCACTCTCTATTCTATTCTATATACACCATAGTTTACAATTTTCTATTCCATCGAGAATCACTATCCTCATTGAAGGAATTAAGGAAGAGAAACATCGTTTCAAGGAGATTCAAGTGAAAGTCAAGACAAGTTTAAGAATATTCATGGATAAAGGTATGTATTAATTATCCTTACATTATTATTGTGAAAATCATTAAGTTTAAGTTCCTGTATTTATGTTTATGGACAATTAAGGTATAGAATGAATTGATTTGTTGATGTGAATGTAAGAGTATGCAATTGATTGATATGAATATGTAATTTACTGTTTATATATTGCATAATTAAAGTTACAATATCAAATTAGGGTTCATAATCAAAATTTAGGGTTTCTACACTTTTGATTTGATTCTATGCAATTAAGATGTGCTTTATGGTTCAATTAAGTTTATACCAATTACATTTTTCGTCAACTATTATCATAATTAATGCATTATTTTTCCTTCTTATATTAGCGTTTATAGAAAAATTTAGAACAATGTATTATATCAAATTATACTATTGATCCATATGCTTACGTGATCTATGAATTTTTTTTCTTCTTATTTATCTTTATAATAAATATGATTGATAATTATTAAATTAATTGATATAGGTGATTATTATTTATATGTAATGCATATCTTGGTTTGTAGAATGATTGGTGCAAAATCTTTGTGATAACCAAGGGTAACACTAGAAAATAATTTTTGTGAAGGCTATATATACGTTCATATTAATATAAAAAAAAAATTGAAAATATTCACATCCTAACATTATTAAGAGACGAAAAAAAATTGATTTTTATTTAAGAATTGAGAAAAATAAAATAAAAGAGAGATAGAAACAAGAAAAGAGATGATCAGAACATATCTGAGAAGTTAAAAATAAAAATATTTAATAAGATTACGAACATGTTTTTAAAAAAAAATTAAATATGATAAATTGTAAATCTAAATATAATTTAAATCATTAATTTCTTTTTCAAAATTTTGACTAGGGCCCTATCCCTACCAATGGCGATATAATATACACTATGTCTCGTATATTTTCTCAAAGAATTTGGATTCTCCCAAGTTTTTAAATGTTTATATTAATAAGAGTTATTTTAAGTAGGCATCAAGTTAATTGTACAAAATATAATCACTCCACTAAATCCGACCATTAATTGATGTTAACACATCAGTTAACATTTAATTAAAGTTGAGATTTTTTTTTTTTTTTTTTTTTAATGACCAACGTATTAGAGACCATTCTGCAGATCATGCTATAGCTCACGGACCAAATCTAATCACAGAAGAACAGCCAAGAATCAAGGACAACAGTTGGACTAATAGCCAAGAATCAAGGACAACAGTTGGACTAATAGCCAAGAGTCAGCCAAGAATCAAGGCTCACAACAGTTACAATCTTCACAGCCACAATTATAGCTAGCTTTCCCATAATAATTCTTAAATTATCTGTATATATTTAGCACAATATTCGTTTGTAAAGTGTGAGAAATATTATAATCAGTTTTATCAATATACTGTCAATATTCAAACTTCATCATGGTATCAGTAGAGCCAATCTCTAACGAGAACCCGATCCCCATAGTTGTCGGCCCAATCAGCGTCGGTATAAGTAATTAGAGTTGGTCCAGGAGCTGTAGCTTTGCGAATGTGAATGCCATGATAAATGGTATGCTTCAAATATCGTAGAAGTCTCTTTGCTGCTGTCCAGAGCGTAGCAGTAGGTTTATGCATGAATTGTGAAAGTTTGTTGACAGCAAATGATATGTCTGGACGGGTAAGAGAGAGGTACTGAAGTCCACCTATAACACGCCGAAATTCTGTGCCGTCCACAGAGGAAGTGCCATCAAGAAGTGTGAGAGCAATTGTGGTGGACAATGGAGTGGACACCTCTTTGGCACCGAGCATGTTTGTTTTGGAGAGAATGTCATGTATATATTTATGCTGAGACAAGAAAAGTCCAGCTGTGGTGGGAATGACCTCCATGCCAAGGAAAAAGTGAAGAGACCCCATGTCCTTTAGGGAGAAAGAGACTCCAAGTTGTTCAATGATTGAGCTCACAAACTCATTGTCGCTGCCAGTGATGACTAAATCATCTACATATACCAACAAGAAGTATAAAACAGATGCAGATTTATAGATGAATAGAGATATCGCCTTGGAATTTTCAAACCCAAACGCCATAATTTTTGTCTTTAAAGCCAAGTACCATTCCCTTGGAGCTTGTTTAAGACCATAAATGGTCTTCTGTAACCTGCAAACATGATTAGGTTTTGACAAATCTTTGAAACCAGGGGGTTGAATCATATACACGATTTCATTCAATTTTCCATGCAAAAATGCATTGTTAACATCCAGTTGTCGCAAGGACCACCCATGCATCACAGAAATAGTCAGAACAGTCCGTATTGTTGCGGGTTTTACAACCGGACTAAATGTCTCATTGTAATCCAACCCGTGTCGTTGATTGAAACCTTTGGCGACAAGTCTCGCTTTAAACCGATCAATGACTCCCATCGATTTTCTTTTTGACTCTAAACACCCATTTGCAGCCCACTGGTTGACAATGAGGGGGTGGGGAAACCAAGTCCCACGTGTGATGTCTCATTAGTGTCGTTAACTCATCAGACATGGCATTCCTCCATTTTGGATCACGGATGGCTTGACTCACACAAGTTGGTTCAAGGATGGGTGGAATAGGGTGTTTTGAGACCGAATGGAATTGCTTTGGTTTGTAGATTTTGTTCATCGACCGTGTGGTCATAGAATGGGTACGAGATGTGTCATGGGTTGATTGATTATCAACGGGCTGGAGAGAATCGGATTGACTGGGTTGCATTTGAGACTGGAAGTCGATGAGAGGAGGCGATGTTGAAGGTGTTGTGGAAGCAGGTGCATCGTCCATTCGCACTGGTGGTGGTTGCGGCATTTGAAGTGGCGCGATGGGCAACGGCGACAGGGCAGAGAAGTTTTCGAGGAGAGCTGCAAGTGAAGAAGAAAAAGGCTTTTGTTTTTCATGAAAAAGCACATGCCGTGAGAGATAAATTTTCTTTGTTTGCAAGTCCATGCACCGATACGCACTCTGAGTTTGAGAGTAGCCCAAAAAAATACAGGGGCTTGCTTTGGGCTGAAGTTTGTGAGTATTGTAAGGCTGGGTTAGGGGAAAACACAAACCACCAAATTGCCTTAATTTATCTCTCACGGCATGTGCTTTTTCATGAAAAACAAAAGCCTTTTTCTTCTTCACTTGCAGCTCTCCTCGAAAACTTCTCTGCCCTGTCGCCGTTGCCCATCGCGCCACTTCAAATGCCGCAACCACCACCAGTGCGAATGGACGATGCACCTGCTTCCACAGCACCTTCAACATCGCCTCCTCTCATCGACTTCCAGTCTCAAATGCAACCCTACCAATCCGATTCTCTCCACCTTGCTTGATAATCAATCAACCCATGACACATCTCGTACCCATTCTATGACCACACGGTCGATGAACAAAATCTACAAACCAAAGCAATTCCATTCGGTCTCAAAACACCCTATTCCACCCATCCTTGAACCAACTTGTGTGAGTCAAGCCATCCGTGATCCAAAATGGAGGAATGCCATGTCTGATGAGTTAACGACACTAATGAGACATCACACGTGGGACTTGGTTTCCCCACCCCCTCATTGTCAACCAGTGGGCTGCAAATGGGTGTTTAGAGTCAAAAGAAAATCAGATGGGTCTGTTGATCGGTTTAAAGCGAGACTTGTCGCCAAAGGTTTCAATCAACGACCTGGGTTGGATTACAATGAGACATTTAGTCCGATTGTAAAACCCGCAACAATACGGACTGTTCTGACTATTTCTGTGATGCATGGGTGGTCCTTGCGACAACTGGATGTTAACAATGCATTTTTGCATGGAAAATTGAATGAAATCGTATATGATTCAACCCCCTGGTTTCAAAGATTTGTCAAAACCTAATCATGTTTGCAGGTTACAGAAGACCATTTATGGTCTTAAACAAGCTCCAAGGGAATGGTACTTGGCTTTAAAGACAAAAATTATGGCGTTTGGGTTTGAAAATTCCAAGGCTGACAGCTCTCTATTCATCTATAAATCTGCATCTGTTTTATGCTTCTTGTTGGTATATGTAGATGATTTAGTCATCACTGGCGGCGACAATGAGTTTGTGAGCTCAATCATTAAACAACTTGGAGTCTCTTTCTCCCTAAAGGACATGGGGTCTCTTCACTTTTTCCTTGGCATGGAGGTCATTCCCACCACAGCTGGACTTTTCTTGTCTCAGCATAAATATATACATGACATTCTCTCCAAAACAAACATGCTCGGTGCCAAAGAGGTGTCCACTCCATTGTCCACCACAACTGCTCTCACACTTCTTGATGGCACTTCCTCTGTGGACAGCACAGAATTTGGCGTGTTATAGGTGGACTTCAGTACCTCTTTCTTACCCGTCCAGACATATCATTTGCTGTCAACAAACTTTCACAATTCATGCATAAACCTATCAAGCTACGACTGGACAAAGAAAGAAAGAGACTTCTACGATATTTGAAGCATACCATTTATCATGGCATTCACATTCGCAAAGCTACAGCTCCTGGACCAACTCTAATTACTTATACCGACGCTGATTGGGCCGGCAACTATGATGATAGAAGCTCAACATCTGCCTATATTTGCTTCCTTGGTTCCAATCCAATTTCTTGGAGTTCCAAAAAACAAAGGGCTGTTGCAAGATCATCCACCAAGCGGAATATAGAGCCCTTGCAAATGCCGCCTCGAAACCATCCGTTATCGTCCCTATTTAAGGAACTCACCGACTCTCTTCCCCACCAACATTGCTTTGTGACAACTTGGGTGCCACCCAACTTAGTTTTAATCCTGTCCAACACTCTCGGATGAAGCACATTCAAATAGATCTTCACTTTGTTCGGGATATGGTTCAGAAAGGCATGCTGACAGTTCGTCATGTAAATACTCAAGATCAACTTGCCGATCTCCTCACCAAGCCCTTGTCCAAACAACGCACTGAACAACTAAGAATCAAGATTGGACTTGCCGGTGGCAGCCCTATCTTGCGGGGGCGTATTAGAGACCATTCTGCAGATCATGCTACAGCCCACGGACCAAATCTAATCACAGAAGAACAGCCAAGAATCAAGGACAACAGTTGGACTAATAGCCAAGAGTTAGCCAAGAATCAAGGCTCACAACGGTTACAATCTTCACAGCCACAATTATAGCTAGCTTTCCCATAATAATTCTTAAATTATCTGTATATATTTAGCACAGTATTCGTTTGTAAAGTGTGAGAAATATTATAATCAGTTTTATCAATATACTGTCAATATTCAAACTTCATCACAACAGTGTTCGGGTTCGCTTGTGCACATTTCAACTAATCCCACTGGACCTTGGAACTATCGACCAGATAAGAGTTTTAGTGACTATCCCTATTAGTAGTCGTGAAGACTAGAACTTGGGAGACCATCATCTCTATGTACACACGATATAAATATAATAAGGACTTTTTTCCTTTCTACACCAATGCAAACTCTCTATTATTAACCACATAGGGTGTGGTTGGTTGGAGGTAATGTTGGATTACTAAAGTAATGTCATCTTATATTACTTGATTACCACGTTTGGTTATCAAGTAATATAAGATTTCAGTAATCTTCTAAACCCAATAATAGTGTTGGTACGTAATATAGGAGGTAATCTGATTGCTTTTATTTTCTTAGGTATTTTAAAATTACTTAGTAATCTTATTTTTATTACAATTTTATCCCTTTACTAATAAAATTTTTAGACAATAATGCCATTGTTTTAAAAGCAATTTACATTAATCTGCCATTACAATTTTACCCTTATTTAATTAAATTTTTTTTTTTTTTAACAATAATGCCCTTATATTTAAAAAAAAATTCTAGACCACCATCGCCCCTAGCCACCACCACCGTGGCAGCTGGCCAACCACTGTCAGCCGCTGTCGAAAGTTGTTGGGAGTTGTTGGGACTTGGGAGTCGTCGATATGGTCGTTTTCAGCCATATTGATGATAAAAAAACGACCATATCAGCGACTCCCAGTGATTTCCAATGACTTTCGACAGTCGACAATGGCTTGGGGTGGGTAGAGGTGATTTTGTTATAAATTAAAATTTTATATAAGCTGAGGTGTTTTAGTTAAATCTGAAATGTTGGGGGTTAAAAAAAATTATTCAAAATTTAATAATAAAAATAATATTATATTAATATTTAAAAATGAGGGCAATTTAGTAATTTATATAATATACTAACCAATTTATTTCTCCCAACCAAATATATTAATATAACATACCCACCAATTTATTCCCACTAACCAAACATATTTTTTTAAAGATTCTCAATAATATTCAAGCTAATCTAACTTTTATTTATTATAACATTCTCTGAACTAAATGCTTATTTATTGCGATACTCAACATCAAAAAGGTATTAGTCCATTCTTGGTCACTGTGAAGTGTGACTAGCTTGGTACGGTTTATATGAATTTGTTGTTGCGAAATTTAAAGTGTTGACAAGGAATGTTTGCCGCCACCTGACCTATACATCCATCACTAATAATTTATCATATAATTCGATGTGGCAAAACATCGAACACTTAGCCTTCACTACATGTGTTAGCATTCTCATGCTGCCACGAACGCACCTTTTTTTACCATTTGCTAGTTTGCCATCGCTCTCTTGCGCATCTTTTTTTACATATTATCTGTCTCTAACCCATTTGCAGAGGCCGAGGGAGCTCGTTTTCAATGTGATATCGAAATGAGTTTTGTTTCTTTTAATTAAATTTTCTTTTCCCTTTTACTTTGTTTTGTATGCCTAGCCATCGACATCTTAAATGTAACCACCAACCTCTTGCTATAATAGTTACTCACAAAATTATGTTGAGAGAAAGTTTACAGTATAACTGTGTTAGGTAGTCACATTTTCCCGATATTTTCATTAATTCTGCTGATATTTTCATTAATTCTACTTTTATTTCATACATATGCTACACAAATACGCCTTCTATTGTTTGACAACAATCCCTTTATCGTGCTGTTATGTGGTAAATCCATACAATACAGATTCACGTCATGTGGCCCAAGGCCGTACTGTAATCCAGGTCGCGTGTCACTCTATGAGAGGGTTGCTTTATTTGTAATTTTATTAAGGATTATTTTATTTGTAAGTCTTAAGGTTGTGTTATCAGTTAGGTTGTGTGTCACTTTAAGTAAAGATTACTTCATGTATAAGTTTACTAATGTAACAGTATATAAACTGGTCTCTCACTTTAATGGGGGGATCTTTGGACCATTTTTTCCTACTATTTAAAACCGTCTCATCTATGCTAAAAGCTAAGTTTCTTTGTACGTGAAAAACACACAAGAAAAGTATTAAAATAATAGTGGACTTAGAATTTATGCCTTGAATCTAAACCACTTTAAAAACTTTTTATTCTTTGTGTTTGCTTATTATCTTCGCATTAATCCAGCATTAAAATACTGGTTTAATACAAACCCTTGCATAGATTTCATCAAGAAATTTATGTACTTCTAGTTGGTGTAAAACACTTGGTACACTTTTATTGTAGAATCTTTAAGTAATTATACATAGTACTAAAGCAACATTGAAATTAACACATATATATAAGAACATTGATTTGATTCAATTCTGTAGCTAGAAACTTCAAATCTAATTGACTTCTAATCCAAGCTTACATGAAAGCTGAAACCAAATTCTTCATAATTTGTGACCTTTACATTCTCTTATTGAAGACGAAATTTCTTGAGGATTGATTATCCCAATATGAGCAAACTAAGCTCATCTTTGAACTTAATTTATGGTGAAGTTAAAAGCAATCAACATGAAGATCAGGGACCTTTGTAGTATCTTTCTTGATTAGCTTTTGTGTAAATTCAGGGATCTCTCGAGGCTTAACTGATCGAATCAAAGCCCAATTCACACCTCGAAAGAACTCATGATTCTTGATTTCAAGAGCACCCCACAAACTGCCCATTCTCGTCTTGGGATTCTTCATCAAAAGCTTTCTTATAAGGTCATGTGCCTTCTCCATTTCTTGACGATCACATTGCTTAAGATTACTTGAACTAGTCCTGCAGGGAAACCTCAGTGGCTTCTCCAGGATGTTCCTGAGTGTTTTCTCATTGTTTTCACCTTGGAAAGGAGTCTTTCCATGCAGGAGTTCGTAGAAAAACACCCCGAATGTCCACCAATCTACTGCACTTCCATGGCCAAGTCCCAAGATCACCTCCGGCGCCAAGTATTCGTGAGTTCCAACGAACGAACTCGAACAAGCATTAACTGGTTCAGCCCAGAATTGTGTATCATTCTGAAAAGGAATATGAGCTTGTCGTGTTGCTTTGCAACTACTTGAATTTTTCTTCTTCTTTTTGTTGTGCTTGTTGGAGACTGAGAAACAAGAGCAGTAGCACTTCATGGTTTTGTCCATGGTTTGGATTTTAGAATTAAGCTGCAAAGTCTTTGGGGAAACTTCACATTTGAGAGAGAGGTCAAAATCGGAAAGCATGATATGCCCATCTTCTTGAATAAGCACATTTTCTGGTTTAAGATCACGATAAATTATCCCCATTGCATGAAGATATTCAAGTGCTAAGAGGACCTCGGCTGCATAAAATCTGTTGCATTAAATATTAGCTTTGAAACTTAACCTTAAAACATGCACTTTGCTTATTGAATTAAGTGGTTCAGATTTCACATAAAATTTCCATGAAACCGCACTTCAAGGTTCATGAGATACAAACTTGTAAAGCGAGATATAATCAGTGAGAACTGATTTTCAACAAAGTACTGAAAGATATTCCACTTTAGAAGCAAAAAGAATTTGTCAAAATATATATATAGAGAAACAAGGACTTACTTTGCAGATGCTACACTTAATCTTTGTCGTCGCTGTTTCTGCAAAACGGAGAGCAAGTCACCTTCAGGGCAATATTCCATGACTAAACAAGAGTAACGAGAAGCGTCAAACTCCGCATAGAGTGTGGGAAGAAAAGGATGATCAAGCATTCTTAGTATCTTCTTCTCCATCTCTACTCTATGTTTCTTGTTCATGACACTTGAAGCCTCTCTATCCACCACCTTCATGGCGTACAATCGATGAGGAAGCTGAAGCTCCACGGCAGGCTGCTGCTTAACCTTGCAAACATAGACATTAGCGATATTTCCACTGCCTACAAGGTGCAGAAGCTGAAAATGGTGAAGACTAACTTGACCATGCTGCTGTTGGAGGCGCTTCATGGCCAGCCAAGCCGGCTGGTTTGCTTTGTGAGGCTTGTGATTGTGACTATGGGAATTGGTGTGCGGGAGTGAAGTGAACATTTTTGAAAGAGTTTGGAGATCTTGTAGTAGCTACACTTTATGTTGATCCTACTTATAATCAATGAGAGTTCGATAACATTTAAGAAGCAATAAAATTTCATTATGTATTGTCGGTCTAGAACCACAGATATCTTTGTAAAAGACTTATACTAAGGACATATTAAAGTCTTATAATGTCTAATGACATATGAACATACGTCATTAGGGGTCATGGTAGGGTCTTTGGTTGGAGGTAATCTCCCATTATTAAGGTAATGATACTTTATATTACTTGATTATCACGTTTGATTATCAAGTAATATAAGATTTCGGTAATCTTTCAAAACCAATAATAATTGGTTGTATAGGAGGTAATCTAATTACCTCAATTTTCTAAAGTATTTTAATATTATTTGGTAATCTTAATTTTGTTACAATTTTACCCCTTATTAATACAAATTTAGGAGGGTAATACCCTTGTTATCTAAACAATTTACAATAAATTTATGGAAAATTTTAGCCTTATACTCAAAATTTTTAAGACAAAATTACTCTTGTACTTCAATCAAATTACCCAAATTACAACCACCCCCAGCCACCACCCCAACCACTCAAGAGGATTTCCGACTACTGGCCACCATCAGAACGACACATAGCCGACCGACCATGCGCCAATAAGGTCGGATCCATGGTAAAAAATGGCTAGATTTGGTCGTTTCACGACCATAGATGTGGCATTTTCATAGTCAAATCTGGCCGTTTTCGGCCATGGATCACACATCCATGGCCAGAAACAGCCTTAACGATGCACGACCAGCCAAATATGACCGATCATGCACCGTTCAAGTGATTATCGACGACAGTCAGTGATGATGGCCAACAACCAACAGTTTTGGGAAGGTGGCTGGAGTGTTTTAGCTAAATCTAAGATGTAGAGGGTTAAAAAAATTATTCAAATAATAATAAGAAAAATAATATTATATTAATATTTAAAAAGAAGGGTAATTTAGTAATTTGTATAACATACTTAGCAGTTTATTCCTTCCAACCAAATATATTAATATAACATACTCACCAATTTATTCCAACCAACGAAACACATTTCCCTAAACATTCCTAGTAATCTTTAAGGTAATTTATTTTTTCATTAATATAACATTCCTTAGTAATACAACATTCTCTAAACCAAATGCATCCTTAAAACATTTCTTTTTTAAATTAGGATTATAAAATTAGTAGTTCATTTCATTAGCACAAACTGTTTTCAGAAGTAGTTAATTATAAATAAATAAAACTCTTTTGTTTATAATAAACTCATTTTTAAAATCATTACATGCATGAACAAACTCAAGATTTAATGTTAGAGGGTAAGAAATATTCAATTTGTCTTTTTAAAATTTTTATTCTTTTCTTAACTTCTAATTGATAATATAATATAACATAAATTTAATTAATTAAAGTCTTATATTTTTAAATATATATAAAAAAAAAAAAACCTTATTTATTTAATAAACAACAGGAAAAAAATATGTGCCAATTTGTAAAGTAAATTGTATTAAATTAGAAAAAAGTATATATATATATTCACCCCACTCATCTAGTCATCCCTACTTGTGTTCATCCTTAATTACACCTAAAAAAATATGAATTATCTTATTACGTGCTAATGAACAGTGTTCTAAAACCCGACTTGGGGTATCACCCGATCAAGGGCCAGGTCCCGGGTCGATTGGTTAAACCAATGGTTTGACTAGTGATCCAGTAAGTTTAAAATCTAGCAAACACACTCTTAATAAATACACATCAGCCCCTGCAATTTTGAAATCTAGCAAATACACCCCTACAACAGTTAGGGTTTTGCTGTTCCTAGGCAAATTTGGGCTTATTCCGATGGCCAAAATTCAATTTGAAACCACCACCTGAACCATCGACCTCCATTCTACAAAATCCCTCTAACCTTAGCACTTGGTAGCCGCCCACTCATCGGTCGTCATTCGTGTATACTATTGTGATTTGGTTGATTTCTTTGGCCAAATTTCGACTGATTCCAACATCTAAAATTCAATATGAAACAACCACCTAAACCACCGACCTCCACTCTATAAAACCCCTCTAATACTGCCACTTGGTAGCCCCTCGTTTGTCGATCGTGATTCTTGTATACTGTCGCGATTGGGTTGATTTTTTTAGCCAAATTTTGACTTATTTCGACGTCCAAAATTCAATCCAACACCACCACCTGAACCACCAACCTCCACTCTATAAAACTCTCTAACCCTAACACTTGATAATCCCTCGTTCGTCGGCTGTGACTCGCATA
The DNA here is from genome assembly GCA_026225825.1 of Pistacia integerrima. Lineage (NCBI taxonomy): Eukaryota > Viridiplantae > Streptophyta > Magnoliopsida > Sapindales > Anacardiaceae > Pistacia > Pistacia integerrima. Next base: position 11,981,814 of record CM047750.1, on the reverse strand, counting down.
TACTGATGTGATTGGATTGATTTTTTCGGCCAAATTCTGGCTGATTTCGGCATCCAAAAATCAATCCAACACCATCCCTTAAACTATCAGCCTCCACTTCAATACCTCTTTAACCCTGACACTTGCTAGTCACTCGTTCGCTAGCAATTAGGTTAGGGATTTTGGGAATAGTTGAAAGTAATAACCTAGCTTGGAGAAGGCCCCAAGTCTTGGTCTAACTGATTAAACTAATCGGGCCGAACCAGATTTCAAAACAATGCTAATGAATACAAAATTGACCATATCATATCAATTTATTGAAAAGTATATATATATTTTTTTAAATAAAATATATCAAAATAAACAAAAAATTTGTTGGTTAAACTATAGATATATTAATGCAACTAAGTGTTTCATAATTTATTTTAACCTCGATACCTTATTTTATTTATAGACTTTTACGTCGAGGGTGGGGCTAGTTACACCTAATGATTTGCACTACACACTCCAAAATGTGTTCATAATCATCTAAACAAGGTTTAAAAACTTGGCCTTGCACGGCTGGTTAAACCAGTCTAACCAAGACCCAAGGCCTCGATCGGGCCGGGTTCCCAATTTCAACCGTTCACAACTTATCAAAGCAAACCTTAGATTTATATATGTCCAATCAGCAAGCAATTAGTGGTTAGGATATTGGAGGTTTTGAAGAGAAAGGGTCAGTGAAGTCAAAAGATCGCGACATAAGGTGATTTTCGACAAGCAATTATTAGCTCGCTATTGTCGACAATTGACGAGGCGAACATGGGTGGGATGAGATTGGTTTTGGTTAGGAGGATGAGGAGAGTATTTTCATGGTTGATGAGGAGTGTTGTCGACATTGGTAACAGACCTTATTTGGCCTGGGTTGTCAACACCAACGATTGCATTTGGAGTGTGTTTGTTGGATTTAAACCTATAAGGATTGGTATATAATTTTTAGGGATGTGTTTGCTAAATTTCAAATCTTTAAACATATATATGACACCAGTTTGACCCACCGGTCAAACCGATTCAACCCAAAACCCAACCATTTTGTCAGGTTTCACCCCGAGCCGGGTTTTAAAACCCTACATCTATGTACAACTATTATTAAAATTTTTAAATTCTAATTTAGTCCATAAATTTGATAACTCCAATACAAAATCATTTTAGTAATACTTGATTAGTTGATTGAATGGAAAACATAACGAAAACAGAAAGAAAAAGGAAAAAAGGTTAATAGTCGATGACAAAATTTAAAATTATATTAGTGGGTATATAATTTGGCTGTGATTCTTCTGCGGCGAACACAATTAAAGTCTGCAAATTTTCTCTTCGTCTTATCCGTTATCAGAATTATGTAATCTATGCATGTGCATTTCTTTGTAAACCAAAGATTCCCAAGAACAAACTAAGAACAGAAATTGCAGCAATCAATAAGTCGAGCTAAAAACCCAATCTTCATTTCTTTTTTGCCCTTTCCTTTTCGGGCTAAAGGATACACACTACTTCACCAAAATACAAGATACAAAAGGGCAAGTAATTACCTCCAGGGATGAAAAGAAATGGAAAATATGTGCATACCAAGGAAAACTATCGACTAATATCAAAAGATCATAAACTCCAACGAAACTGCCAAGTCCAGAAGAAACATGGTACGGTACAAAACCAAGGAGGCAATATATACAATCACATTCATTTTCAGGGAACAAGTCCCACTTACCAATTACTCTTGGAGAATTATTCAGATTGATCATCACGGTGATCAAGAAATATATCACTTGCTACACTGCCTTCAGAACTTGTATCACCATAGATATCACGAAAGTCACAAAAGCTCTTCCAATAGACCAACAAAAGCCAAAACTGAGAAAAAAGGATGGAGCTTAAGAGCAGAGCAAGCCTCAATTATTTATCAAAATCATCCAAATCATTATTCTGGGTGGAAAAGCATCTCCAAGACTAACATTGGTAAAACTATATGCTCAAATTTCATATACATGTAGGTTTTTTCTCCCAGAAACATGGAAAGATAAAACGAAAAAAAGTCTTTTAATCATTTGAATTAATAATCATTTTGTTTGAGCATTTATCTACGATAAATAGAAAACAACATGAAACTTACATATCATACTATCTCAAGAAGCGATTATATATATATATATATATATATATGAAAAAAACTAAAAACAAAAATGATGGCCATAGTTAACACTTACTGATGCAGTGTCAAGAAACTTGGTTTTTGTTTCTACTAGGAACCCCCTTTTCTGCTGCGGCTACCAGGACTAGATACGGTCCTCAAATTAGCTGAGCTATGCAAGTCCCTGTGACCAACCAAAGCACTTCCCCTGAGACCATGAGATGGAGGATGACGGGGAGATGAACTAGACTCACCCCCCTTAGAGGCATCAGTCTCTAACATCTTTGCTTCATCCGTCAGCATTGCCAACTGTTTTATAAAAACCAGATCAGTTCCTGAACATAATATAGGCAAGAAGAAATTAATTATCCAGTAGAAAAGAGGTAAAATATATGACATTAATTTCTATAGCTACAAGGGACGCATCAAATGGAACCCCCAAAATGTTAGGTCCTTGATAATATCATGGAAACCAAATGGAGCATATGCCAATATGACAGTGCATTGATGAAGTTGGTTCCATAGAAAAGGTCAATCTAAAAATTTAATATCATTTCGATCCAAGTTCTCTGAAAAAGTTTGTAAACAATAAACCATTGCTGCTGTCTACCAAATACATATAACAAACTTCATTCTATACCCGAATTTCATTCTCGCTCAATTGATCTTGTAGTGCATTTATGGCAGGACTTAAACTGTAAAAAATGATTTAAAATAATGGGTGAGAACAAACAAAAAGTGGAGCATATATAATCAAACAAGATATAGGTGTTTGTTTCGAACCAATATTCAATTAATTTGCACATTGAAGCCTGATATGTAGATGTGTGATGAATGTAAGTAAGGGGATGCACTTTTCCATCCCTGAGTAAAATTGAAAAAAATAAAAATAGACGTTAAACAGTGAACAGAGATATAACACAAGCAAATGATAAAAAATTGACACATGTATTCGACAAACACCTCATATTTTGCAATATAGCTTGGTTATATGCTGCCCGTTCCTCTTGATATAGTACATGTTGCAAATCCGTAAAAGATGTTAGAGGCGAATCAAGTTTCAGAAGAGATGAGGTCGGCAAAACATGAAGAGGGATTTCTTTCCTGACATACTCCGCACCACTGTCAGCAAACAGAAGCTAATATGAGGATCTCAAGTAGATAGACGCATTTTGCCAACCTATCATCTTGTTTGCAATGATAACATATAGGGGGGAGCATGATTTTAGAGTAGAACCAGAAGCAGCAGGTACCCGGGGTTCCGGTTCCAGTTCCTATCCGGAACTGGCCCTCACAAGGTCGGTTCCGATTCTCAAAAACCAGGACCGGTATTGTGCAGTTCCGGTTCCATCGCTGCAAGAACGGGAACTGGAACTGAGATCCGGGTACCTTGCTAGGAATCGTGACTGAACTGTAATTTTTTTGTAAACTATTGGGGGTGTATATGTTTTAGGTTCCAGTTCCTGGCTTCTAGGAATTGAAACCAGCCAATTCCGGTTCCGGTTCCAAATCCAAGGAACCGGCTGGTTCCGGTTCCTTGGACTTTGGCGGGTACCCGAACCCGCTCAACATATATATACAGTTGAACTTCAAAACAAGAATAAGATGTCATGTGATTAAGTACATACTCAGGTATACCTCATGTCCAAATTTGAACGGTGCATGGCCTCTTGCATACTTTCTGACATATCCATGGGATCTAAATCTGCAATGGTGTTACTTAAATCACCAGTTTGGTAGTTTCCTCCAACTCTCTCTCTCTCAAGATGGTTGGCATCAGCATTTGCAAAGAAACCACCCAAGTCTGAAGATCTTCCCACACCCTAGCCAATTACACATGCATGCATTGAATGAGAAGATAATAGAGTGAAAAGAGCCCATGATGTAAATACATAAACCTATGAGAAATGGTATTAAAAGACATTCAAGTAGATTGGTAGTTCTCTCTTTTGTAAAGATATATCCTGCAAAACCAATACTTGACATTTCAATTTTCAAATGTAATAGTAATCCTGCTGAAGCTATTTTATAAAAATGATTATACCAAAGTGAGCAATTCATCATACACATAAATATTTAAAAATGGTGAAGCAGAAGGATTTATATCAATACTCTGATACTGACTGAAGATCTTAAAGATGAGTATACAATCAGACACTTTTATGACCACAAGTAAAGCATAATGATAAGCACGAAAAATGTGTAATCCTATATCTCATGAACTATCATACTGTTTCTTTAACTTCCTACATGGCTTAGAACTCTACTGGTGGTATGATAATCAAGGAATAATGTGAAAATTATACCTTCCAAGATCCTGTTGCTGTGCTGGAATCACCGGTGTCTTGTTCAGGGCTCTCTGCCCTTGCACTTCCAGATCTCAGTAATAGATTTTCTGAGGAACTTAAAGATGAATCCAAATCAATAACTACATTTTTATTAACGGGTGATAAAGAAATTGGTCTTGATATGAGATTCTGCTTCCCATCCGAGGACTGAAATGCAATAACTTGGATTCTTCCAATCTGCAATTAGCCCATGTTTTGAGCTCAGCTGGGCCAACCAAAAAACAATATGCAAGACTACTTACCATTTAGAAAACATGAAACGCATACCTTGTTTATATCTTCACTAAAACAAGAAAATATCATCCCAATAAATCCAGAATCTAGAAGTTGATACATTGCTTGAGTCCGCACATCTGCAGAAGGAAGCGAATAGAACTTTTAATGTCACATCCAACTATCATAGCAGCCATGGCCATGAAAATAGCAATTCCACCCTAGTCTCCAAGCATTTGGAAATACTTAACAATTGAAAGTATTCTAACAAATTTCCAATTTTATTCAGTTTTGAGCACAGGTTGATAGCATATAAGCAGGTATAACTGGAGAACCCTAAATCTTATACTCACTGACCACAGCAATCACTCTTTTATGATGGTATTGCAAGTATAAGCCAACCAAATTACATTAAGCTCGTTGGTGTTTTTTTTTCTATTTCCATACTTTTTCTCTATCTGAAAGTAACAGGACATTTTAAGTATTGGTTGTTAGACCTCAAATATTATTGCTGGATGCTTATCTATAAGCTTAAACATTTGGGTTTAGTGATGGCTCAACACAGTATCAAAATCAAGTGGACTGGGAGGTATTGTGTTTGAATCTCCCTACTGCATTCATTAATCATATCAAGTTATGTTTGCTTTCATTGTCGTTGTTATGTTGCTTTTGATAGGGGGCATGTTAGAGCTTAAAAACTATTGTTAGGTCATTTACCTATAAGCACTGAAAGAAAGAAATCAACATAAGATGTAGCTTACTTAATACTATCAAAACCTAGTTTGCATTTAGAACATAAAGTGGAAAGATGGTTTTTCTTATTAGTGGAATATTTTTTTTTCTTATAAAGAGAATCAACAGCATCTAACAAAGAGAGAGAGGAAAAAAGGAGCAATTCATCAATACTCACCAACATGAGAAGGAAGAACTGTAATATGCGGATGTGAATGGTACCACCCAATGACTCTTGTTGTTCTTCCAGTCAACATGGTCATTCTGTGCTATGGAGTCAATTAAAACAATAACAGAACATAAACTTTAACACTTAGCAGCTATATAACCATAAAAAGAAGAGGGGAGGGAGGGGAGAGTGGTAAGTCACAGCTTCTTTCTGACCTCTATGGCCAAACCAAAGAATAGTTTTCAGTTCACAACTTAACTATCCATGTGGTGAAAGCCTAGTGAGAATAGAAGCTAATTCTTCTTCATGAACTCTTAATAGAAAAGGTTAGCTTGTTATCTAAAGTATATTAACTATCCTTTAAAAGTTATTAATTATAAAAATTATGATGTCATTAGGGAGAAGAGTCAAATCTAGTTTCTATTGTCAACAACAAATTGCAGCAGAAAAAATTAGGGGTAAAGAATTTTCCGTAACAGGTAAAAAATCACATAAATATTAAGGATATATCGGCCTGAGCTGAGGCAGCAGCCAACTGTTCAGGATTTGTCTCTACTCGATCCTTTCGCCGATCAGATCGTGACTGAGGTGACGCTCCCCAAATTAGTGCAGTGACGTTACCATTTTTTGAGTACTGGAAATTGCAAATTTGAACCAAACCATCACTTACAAGAACATAAAGCCGAAAAGAAAATGCAAAAGAAGCCACCTCATAGTACAAGAAATGCAAAATCATAAGAATGCAACATTCTCTTTTCCTGTAAAGTTAAAAGATTTAAAAAAAAATAAAAATAAAAATAAAAGCTGATTTAAAAGAGAATCAGCAAACCAGAAGTAGAACAAAAATATAGAGTTGATTTTTTTAATTGGCTACATTGAACACTCATAATCACCAATTTTGAGTCGGCATGGTATGACGAGAAGCATAAAATGCAAAAACAAAAGAACAAAATAGCTATATAATAAGTTCCTTAGCAAAGAGCAGAACTTCATCAAAATTGCACATTCTTCAAATAAAATTAATGTACTTCGCTTAGAAAAAAAAAAAGGCCTACTCATATACGTGCTCAACAAATTTATTATTCCGAGGATATGGATATGGGCCAACTTCGATCCACAAACTTTGTTTAATACAAAAACATTATGACGTACACTGGATTCAGCTAACCTTAAGATACAGTAGCACTCTTACTTATCCTTAAATTTAGGCCTTTCATGCGAAAAATAAATAAATAAAATGAGAATACATATCACTATGTGCATACAGAAAAAAAGGGACTAGTTGAAATACCACTACTTACACAGAACCAGAAGCAAGTGACAAATTCTGCAGATAAGAATTCGTTTGGTTTCTCTCGAAAATAATTATCCACCTATATCTAAATCAATTCAAGTCTATATCAAAAGTGAAGCCAAATCAGATTTATACTTAACATACAGAATCCAAAATGCACAAATTGTGGAAAAAAGGACCCAAATATTGACTAGAAATCCAAAACACACAAAGTTCAAACCATTTCAACACTACTTTAAATGAACGCTAACCAAAAATAAAAAATAAAAACTGCATATGAACAAACATACAAAGTTTCGACTAGATTTCCAGAAACCCCAATACAAGGAACGGATAAAAACCCACAGAGTCCTGATAACTTCAACTGAATTTGCACTACAAAACTCAAAACATTAATATAATACATAAAGAAATAAACATATCAAAAGGGTATCAAACGTTAGCTAAAATTCGGAAATCCCAATTGAGATAACCACCCAAAACTAACCAAAAAAAATGTCGATTTTAACATAACACAAACACCTAAACGTCGTAAAATTTACAAAATGAGAATCGATTTTTACCCCAAAAAAAATCAAAAATCCAATTCAAGAATCCATCCAAAACACAATTTCAAGAATTTCAACTATATATCCACCAGAAATACAAAATGAAATACGATAAAAAAAAACCCTAATAAATAGTAACAACTGAGAGGAAAAAGAACCTCGATGTCACCAAGAAGAAGACCCATGATCTCTTCAGTTTCAGTGGACAATGCGTGAGTAAGACAAGTTAACCAAACATCCTCGGACATTTTAACTGCTGTTAGAGACATTCTCGAAGAGATTTCAAAATTGAGGTTGCGATAAGAGTTAGAGTGTGAGAGTTTCTATGGTTCTTGATTTGGTCGGTTTGGTGCTGGAAAAGCTTTGGTTTTGGTTGGGTTTGGGCAGCGGATCTCAAGAGACATAATTTTGCACGCAAGAGAATGATACACTACGGTCGGCTTCACGTTAAGGGAAGATTAATTATACGGTAAATCACATAATATTTATTAATTAAATTCCTTCTATTTTGCAATACACCATAATAATGACTTAATCCCACGTAGGCATAATAAAATCATAAAAGTTCTCTTGATATTTCAGAAATATTAAAATTAAAAAAAAAAAAAGATAGTAAGAAAGTTTGATAATATTAACTAATTCATAATAATATAAACTTTAACATGATTTATTAATGATAAAGTTTTGTTATTATAATACTTTCTGGGTCTATATTAACCTACACAAAATGATTTAATGTAAACAATTATTTATATTTGTTGTCATCCACTAAATCTAAGGAACCTCTAATGTTATCTAGGTGATATGACTGAAGTGGTGTCAAAACCACACTAGTTATAAAAAAAAATAAAAAAAAATAAAAAAAAAATTTACTTTTCTATAGTTAATACTATATTGATATCACATCACTTGTGATAAAAATCTGAGATTTGAACTTTATATTGGTCACAAAGATGTTGTCCTAAATTTGGAAGAGCAAGAAAATGACTTTAAGGGTGCATTTGGTTTGGAAATTTTGTATTACCGTCAATGTTACATTAATAAAAAGATAGATTATCTTGAAGATTATTATCAATGTTTAGAGAAATATTTTTAATTATGTTGAAATAAATTGGTAGGTATGTTATATTGGTAACTGAAATGTTTGGTTTAGAGGAATAAATTGGTGAGTATATTATATAGATGACTAAAATTGCTCTCCTTTTTTAATATTAATATAGTATTATTTTTTGAATCATTTTTTTTTTATCCCATACATTTGAGATTTAGCTAAAACACCCCAGCCATATAAAAGTTTAATTTCTAACAAAATCACCCCCATCCACCTCAAGCCACTGCCAGCCGCCACCACCTCCATCGATCACTATCAACAATCGTCGGAAAGGTGCACGATCGACTGGATCTAGCCAATCGTGTGCTGATCTAGCCGGATCAATACCATTAACGGTCATATTTGTGGCCGTTAGCAGCATTGGATCTGGCGGTTAACAACTAGATCTATTTTAGCGTCGTGCGGCATGGATCTGGCTGGCCAGATCTGGCCTGTCATACACCATTTCGATGACGTTTCCCTATGGTGGCCAACGATCGATGGTGGTGGTTGGCAGGTGGTGGTGGTCTTAGGTGACCTACAATTTGTTTTAAATATAAGGGGTAAAATTGTAATTGCAGATTTATGTAAATTAATTTCAAAATTAAGGCATTATTATCCAAAAAAAATTTAATAGTTAAGGGTAAAATTGTAACAAAATTAAGATTATTAAGTAATCTTAAAATATCTAAGAAAATAGAGGTATTCAGATTATCACCTATATAAGCAATAATAATTACTATTGATTTTAAAGATTACCGAAATTTTATATTATTTAACAACTAAACATAATAATCTAAGTACTTTAATATAAAATGACATTATCTCGATAATAAAGATAACCATCAACCAAACACCCCGTAATTGCATAGGATTTGTCTGATATAAATAAAAAGAAAGCAAAACATCAAAAAGTGCCCTAATTTTGGCAAGTTTGCAAGAATATTAATTTGAAACGTTTCTTTTCTCGTATTAGCAATTAGCATTTACTAATTGAGCTGATTTGAGCATCGGAAGGAACACACTTGTAAACCATCTGACTGAGACTATACTATACATAAAATATTTTCTTTACATATATATTACATACTAAAATAAATCAAATTACAAGAATAAATCTGATTTTTTTTGTGTAAATATTAAATTTATTACATAAAATAAAAACCACAGAAAATTGTAGTGATGAATTAAAAAATAGTATTTAATATCACACTTTTTCCTTCTTTTTTTTTTGGTTCAACCCACATTCCATGTCACATCAATAACTCCTGGCTTCCACTTGATTCCAACACTGCAAAAGGAGCATAAATTTGTCATCAAGGGAAAGGAAGAGTTGTGGAAAGAGCTTAATGGGAGAATCAAGCCACTAAATTTGCATTTCATTTCATTTCATTTTGAACACATTTAACTATTGGAACTTTTGGAGTTGTATTTGTAATATGATTTAAAAGATCCTGTTATATTTAATGTCTCTTGTCTCCCGGCCATTAATAAATATTTTCCAGACTCTGAGAAAGTGATTGAATTTTTACATGTTTTAAATTCCTTAATATATAGATATCATTTTGTCTAGGGATGGGCTCGGGCTGAGGACCCCTACCTCTGGACCCGACGAAGGGCCCAAGGGGATTCCCTGAGCCCAACCTGTCCTTGAAACAGGGATGTGGGGGCGGGGCGAGGTCAGAACCAGCTTCGTCCTTGGCACGTTCCCGAGGCCCGAGAATGTTATTGGGATTTGTCCCGACTCCCAACTGTTTTGGAGAATCAACACCCCATTTGGGCCAGGGCGGGGCGGGCCAAATGTGCGTCCCTAATTTTGTCTATGTTACTGTAATTTAACCTAGGAAAGCAAAATCCAGGTCAAAACGGAATTGGCCTAACAATGCTTAATTTATGCTTAACAAAATCTAACCAAAACATTTAAAATTGAACCATCTTATCATTAAATGAAATCGTCAAGAACGACAATTTGAAGATGAATCACATCACAAAAATGAACTAAAAAAAATTAATAATAATAATAATCAAACACCATCGTCACAATACAGATGGCAAATAATCAATGACACTACAGGTCACAAAAACTTATGCAAAAACCAACACCAAATCAAAGCAAATGTTTTTGAGCTAGCTTGGAATCATCACTTCAAATCCTGGTAGATGGGTTGCTTGGATTGGTTAGGTCATTTGAGCCACCTGAACCACTTGGGTTGGTTGGGTTACTTGGGTCACTTGGGTTGCCTGGGTTAATTCCAAGAGTGTTCTTCACTGCATCAGCTGCTCCTTGAGCCATGTTCTTCACTTGCTCTCCGGCTCCTTGAGCCATGGTTTTCACTTGCTCTCCGGCTCCTTGAGCCATGTTCTTCACTTGTTCTGTTTTCTGCAATCAAACACAAATTATTAGTCACCATTTATTTAGACCTTTGAGTAAATTCTAGAAATGAACAAGAACCCAAAACTAGATTATAATTAATTATTCAAACTAATTAAATTAATCAATGAACTTATATATGCACAGTTGGATTCATCTCATTGGACTAACATCATATTATATATATACATATAGGAGGTAAAAAAGAAAAAGGTGATGCCTGTTGGAGGAAGTTGGAGGTTTCGGAGGCGTAAGCACCGGCATTTTCTTTAGTTTCTTGGGATGCTTCAGACGCCTGGTTCAGGATTTCGTCTCTCTTAACCTGAGCTTCGCCGGTGAGTTGGCCTGCAGTTTGAGCAACGTTTTCACGAGATTGCTGGCTTGCCATTTTCTTTAATGAATTGGAATTACTCAAGTGAATGATAATCAAAGAGAAACCAAGTTAATTTATAGCTAAAAAATGTCCAAAATACATGCATTTACTAACACGTAGCACATTCCGTAAGAGTAAATAGTGTGGTCAGGAATGCTTCAAATTAAGTTTGATATAATAACTCAGTCTAAAGAAGAGAAACCCTCGGCTTAGAGTTAGGGAAGACCTTGACTTCATTCATTAACCCTAACTAATTTACTCTAACATTGATTAATTATTCTCTAATGTACAATGTAGCATTTGATTAAATGATTTTGATTATATAATTTGTTGAATTATAATGTGTACCAAAAAGAGTTCCATGAACTCCTGAGTTCGAGTCTCCAAAGCATTAATAAGGGTAGTCATTAGGACTCTTATTCGATCAGTAGTTTCAGGGTCCTAAAAGATTAGTTGAGATATTCGTAAGCTGGCCCGAACACACACCCCTGGTAATTAAAAAAAAAAAAAAGTGTGGATATATAGTTACATGTGTTGTGTGATGGTAAAAGTTTGTGTCGTCTACAATCATTTCTGAAAACAAGAGCATCCTTGACAGCTTTCTTGTACTGATGGTTTAAAATTCTGATCGGCCAACCAACACATTCGATGCAGGTTTAGAGGAAGTCAAATTTATATTTAAGTATAATAAATGACTATTCTCTGAAACAATAAATACATCGGAGAAAGTAATGTCTCATACCTTTATAATCGCTAGTATAATTTGAATAAGGATATTTGATATTATATTACTCACATTTTTTTTTTAATAACTAGGATGTTCGGGTCAGCTTACACATATTTTAACTAATCTCTCAGGACCTTAGAACTATCGATCAAGTAAAAACTCTAGTAACTACCCCTATTAGCAGCTAACTATATTACCCACCAAGTTGCATCGTTGGTAATGTTGTCATAAATTGTTATAGTTTTTTAATAGTGAATTACAATGTTTTAAAACCCAACAAAGTGATAGGTTTGAAATCTTGCAAAAACATCCTAAACACCACCGTTGGTGTCGACAAATAGGGTCTGTTTCAGACAATGACAACACTTCCCATTTACCACGAAAACACTACCCTCAGCCTCTTAACCAAAACCCATCTCACCTCTCACGCGTTCGTCACCCCAATCGCTGGCAACATCAGACTTTTTCCAATGACATTATTTTACGATTTTCAAACGATTCACTCACCGGAAATCACTGCTGTTGCCACAGTTGCACTCACCGGTCATTGATCTTTAAAAGCCTTAACATTCCAGTCTTCAATTGTTCACGGATTGATGTCATAATTTCTAGGTTTTTCAATGAATAATAAAATTTATAACCTGACCTGGTGAAGGCTTTGAGTCCCACTTCAACCGATTGGGCCAGGCCGGGTTTTAAAACAATCAACACTTAATTATTAAGAAAAATGTTGTATTTTTCTTATTGCTAAAATGAATTTTTTTTCATAAAATATTACATATAATTAAAAATAAATTCCCATAAGATGTTTGATTATAATTATTTTATTATTTTCTGTCATTTATCTTCTTAAATTCAATTAAAAAAAAAAAAAAAAGAGTAAACATATTCTATAAAAGAGATGTGAGAATGGAAAGATAGAAATCAGCTGGATATGCATGCGTTACTGCAAGGAATAAGCGTGTATGCTCCACACTGCTGCCACGTCGCCATCTACAGAACATAGTACACGTGGCATGAGAACACAGGTTCTGTTTATCCTCATGGGAAATTACAAACCCACGAAGCAACAAGGATCAAAATACCAATACCAATGCATGGCACGTCCCATCCACGTGTCCGAAAGCAGGACACGTGTTTGCCACCCACAACTTCTCAAACTGTATATATGACCATGCACTATCCTCTCTGGTTTCACACAGCAAGAAAAAATCTCGGAGAAGCAGAGTACACATCTTCAAGAAATTTCAGTTATCAGTTGATCAAAACAGTTTCAGAAAGAAAAACTATGGCATCTCACAATCAGAGCTACAGAGCCGGTGAAGCCAGAGGCCAATCTGAGGTATATTAAATATATAATAAATAACTTTACACGATATCAGCATCTACATATATGCAATGGTGATTCATTGCTTCTGTTTTTCTTTTTTACAGTGATTTGAAGTGATAATCTCATTAGGACTAAGATTTTTAATTATCTAAGTTTTCTCTTGAGAATGCGCAAGTTTTAAACTTCTTCACCCTTTTTTTTTTTAAACGTGAAGGAAATTCTTGATCTTGGATACAAGAACAATTTCAGCTATTGCTGTTCTTCACGGTTTAAAATTAAGGAATCCTTTTTTTTTTTTTTTTGTACTGATTATTTACAGCATAAACTAGCACTAGTTTTGAAGTTTGGCTAGAACTAGCTAGCTTAATTAAGTAGGGTTTGAGGATTGAGCTGAGTATGAATTAATTAATTGTGGTGCTAACTTCATTTCTGTAAATGGTTTTGGTATAATAACAGGAGAAGACTGACCAGATGATGGAGATCATGAAGGAGAAAGCAAGAGAAGCCAAGGAGAAAACAGCTGAGACAGCCCAGGCTGCCAAAGAAAAGACCTCCCAGACTACACAAGCTGCGAAAGACAAGACCTCCCAGACAGCTCAAGCAGCCAAAGAGAAGACAGCCCAGACAGCCCAGTCGGCGAAAGAGAAGGCCTCAGGGACTACACAAGATGCGAAAGACAAGACCTCCCAGACAGCTCAAGCAGCCAAAGAGAAGACAGGCCAGACAGCCCAGTCGGCGAAAGAGAAGGCCTCAGGGACCACAGAGGCAGCGAAGCAGAAGAGACAGGAGACTGCCCAGGAAGCTCGAGAGAAGGCTGAGGTTGGGAAAGAGGAGACGGGTGGCATAGTCCAGAAGACTGGGGAGCAAGTGAAGAGCATGGCGCAAGGTGCAGCAGAGGCAGTGAAGCATACTTTTGGATTTGACAGCACTGGTGATGATGATGAGTATGAAAATAATAAGACCACAAAAACACCAAGCACTACATACAGGAGGGACTATTAATTAATTAGTGTTGAAATATGCAACAAGTTTGTGTTGTGTTGTGTCTGTTTTATTTTACAGTCTGTAGGGCATGCTTTTGAGTCCCTTCATTTTCTGTAAATGAAGGAATATTAGGAGTCCCTTCATTAGTTGTGAATGAAGGTTGGTTGATTTCTGTTTTTCCATCAAGTTTCATGGGAGAAATAAAAAGATTGTAGCTATATTGCAGATTATCATACATAAAGCAATCAAGTTTCCCTTTAATATTATGAACACTGTGATTTGGGATTTGGCTTCTCTCAGAAAGTACAAAGGGTAAGTACTTTCAGCTTGACTGGACTTGAAAGGAAATCAAAGACAAACTTCCGGTTGTTTCTTTAGTTCTTTACAACATTGCACGGTTCTTGTCTCTTCAGTTCCAGGAAGAAACAAGTTTACCCAGGAAGAAATTTATCTCCTATCTTTTCTGTCATAAAATATAAACATAATAATAATTTGTTTATATTAAGGTCACTGTAAATTATGCATACATACGTACAAATTATATATCATCCATGCTTGGCCTATCATATGGTATAGAATTGGCACAATACTCCAACACGGGTTTCTGATTTCTAGATTCAAGACAAACCTACCTAAAATAGATAAAATCTAAAATAAATAAAATAATAAATACAATGAGCCTATTGCACTTTTTTTTTTTTTTTTTTTTAAATGTTATTTCGAAGAAGTGTTTTAAGTGAAGTTAGGTTGAATCAAATCGAATTGGATTTGAATATGAAAATGTGTTTGGTAAAATATATGAAAATTATAAAGTTGTCTGATACATTTTTTTTAAAAAGGTTTTTAAGACAAAATAATTGTTTAATATATTTTCTGAAAATATTTAGATTTTTTTTAACCTCATACATTGTTAAATTAGCTAAACACCCACAATAAAAGTTTAAAAATTAATTAAAGCACCCAAGTCACCTAAGAGGATAATGACCGCCGGCCACCACCACCATACGGTATTCGACAGTCATCAAAACGAAGCATGATCGACTAGATCTGACAGGTCATGCGTTGATATGACTGTTTTTGGCTAGATCTACAACCAAATAGATTTAGCTATTAATAGCCAGATTAGAGCACAACCGGCCATGTCAGTCTGCAGTGATGGTTGCTAGCAGGCAGTGGTGGTCTTAAGTGGATTAATTTTCAGATTGGAAGGAGAAGAAAAATGCTTTTAGTTGAATAGAATTGGATAATATGAAAACAAGTCTTATATCTATTTGGTTGTCGTCAACAACTTAATATATGGCCGTAGATCTAGCTGTTTCCAACCAAATCGGAGCACGACTAGCCATATCTGGCTAGTTGTGCGCCGGTCCGACCATGTCAGCCGTTGGCGGAAGTGGCGGTGGTGATTTTGGGTGGATTAATTTTCAGATTAGAAGAAGAGAAAAATAAGAAGTAGAGAAAGAAAAATGTTTTCAGTTGAATAATCTGAAAACAAGTCCCAAATCTATCTGACGTCGCACAATGCGGCGGATCGGCGTATGATCGGCCGTATTCGGCTCAGCTGTGCCGTTCTAGCCACTTCGGCCGATGGTGGTCACTTGCGGAAGCGACGGTGGCCAGCAGTGGTGATCGTGGGTGGATTAATTTACAGATTGTAAGGAGAGAAAGAAAAATGTTTTTTATTGAATAAAGTTGGATAATATGAAAACGAGTCTCACCATCTTTTCATTTTTAGACAAAAAAATCTTATTTGAATTGGATTAATTTTAAGATTAGATTAGCCCAATAAGTAAACATACATATCCTATTTTTTAATCCAAAAAAAATAACATAAAATCATGATCTAAAATAGTATAACAAATAAGGGCAATATATCTTCAGTGAAAATGACAATATATCCATTATTGGTCCTGATTGGATCAACCTTTTTCAGTACATAGCTTGCTTAATATGAGCATAGGTCAAGACAATTGAATTTACAAAGATCCTCGAAATATCAGTCAAGCAAATTTTTGGACAGACATCCATTGGTATAGTTCGTATTTGTATATTTCCCCATTGATGAACTCCAATGCAATGGTGTCGCTTGAATCTGTTTTAAACATAGTATCATTGCCCTTCTGAGTGCTTTGATTGAATGCGAAATGCATAGAGTCAAAAATTTCCATTACTCAAAACAGAATTAACCAAATGTGAGGTTTATGGGTTTTTCCTACATCTTGCTATTAAGTTAATTTGGTCTACCAAGAATACAACAGGAAAAAAGCTTTAAGCCATTAACATACAACATAGGCCTCAAGAAATTTGGCAGCTCAAGTAAATAATCAAGGTGCCTGGTCTCACGCCGATGTATCTCAATCTGCCAACATGTTTTTGTGCTCATTTGCAATGACACTGCACTCTCTGAAAGTTTTAGAGGGTTTGTAGTCGGTTTGATCGACTGTTTTACTATGATCCGAGATGCTTTTCTGCATATAAATATCTTCATATATCTCAGGCCAATTTTTTTTTTTTTTTTTTTTTTTGATAGGGGTAACCTTCAATCACTCATGCCATCACTCCCTTCAAAATCGCTAATTCCGCCGGCTTCTTCATTGTCTTCTTTTTCTTCGTCTTCATTATCTTGATCAGTATCCATGGCATCTTCAGATTCTTCTTCATCAGTATCCTTGTCCTCGTATATTACAGGTATCACGGCGTCATTCTCTTCCAACCCTTCATCAACAATCTACCAAAACACAAAAAGAACCTTTATAACATGACTCCTTGAAAACTCCATTTACAACAAATTATAACATTGTGAGCAAACATACCTCTGAATAAAGGAAGTCTAAGCAACTTGATATTTGAAGAGCCGATTGGAATGTTGAGACTCTAGATTCTATGAGCTGCACAAAGAATTAGAAACACTATTACAGCAGTTCAATAATATAGATGTTTTTCAGTTAATGGCATGCATATAAGAAAGGATTAAATTAACGGCACTGCAATCGATGTTCAGGATTGTAGATAGGAAGGGAAAAAGATTGGAAGTAGTTATAGACTACTTGCAGCATCAGAATGTGAGAAGCATGTAAAACATCAATCTTCGCCCCGGGGGGGGGGGGGGTTTGCGCCGGCGGGGGAAGGGGCATCATTCCAATAGCAATTTAAAACAATTTTAACTCCTCTTGAGGTCCTCAAAGTGGTGCCAATAGAAGACATCAGATAAATATATGATTGAACCAATCCAATGGTAATCTAAAATAACATGGCAATTTTACTGGCATCCAAGAACTTGAATACTTGTTTGCAAAAAATGTTAATAGTGTCACTCATACAAAATATGCACAGAAACTATCATACATATTTGTGCAAGGTAAAATTTAGGCAAGAGTACAATTATGTGTTACATGAATAAGTCACCATTTCTTACCTGGTATAAAGTGTTCAGGGCAAGTAATGAAGATTCCTGGGACATAATTCCGCTAGCATGTTGAATAAGCAAACTTTTTAGCCACGGAAGGGCACATGCCAGTACTGCACCCCTGCAGCAAAAATGTAACAGAGAAACACACTGAGCTTGATAATTTTAGGAATCTAAGTTTATGGTTGACATCAAACACAAACTCAACATGGAAGACAGCAAAAACCCAAGCTTTCTCATCCACTACCAGATAAACAATTAAGAGGTAATCAATCTTTACCTTGACTGAATTATAGATACAAGAGAATGTAAAAGCTTGAGAACGTCAGCTGGTTTTAACTGTGATATTGAATTTGCGATAACCTGCAAAAATAACTTATATTATGTTACCAAATTCTTACACAAAAACAGCTACTATGTCATACTTCATCCAATGGCATAATCTATGAATTGAAAACAACCTTATTATCTTGGTTATATAAGCACTCTAAGAGAAGAGCTCGATCATCTGCATGTAGTGCTTGCTTAAGCAGAACATTAACTGAATCTGCACTTGGAGGCTTTGCAGGAACGGATTCTTGTATTTCATGGCCCTTGGATTTATCATTATCTAGTAAATTCAAATTTGCAAGTTTCTCACCCATTGTAGGCTCATTCAGATCATCATCAATGACTCCATCCATATCCTCCCCATGACCTGTAACCAAAACAGCCATTGAATGAAGAAATGTATACCATAGAATCAGCTGCATGTTTTAAACAGAAATATTGAAAATAACCTCTAAGAATACTATCACCAGGATATAAACGTCACAATATCCACAAGTATAAATGCTGTTAAAAGTGAAAATTCAATTTGGAATCACCATTTTATTCTTCCTTTCACAACAGTACTTGATCCTTTTAGTCTAATACTATCTCAATTTTAAAATAAGACTAATACAACCATGAAACTAGAACCTCTCTGAAAAATACAATCCTTACCACTATCTACAACACTTCTAGTGGTTGCAAGATCAGGATCAGATGCAGCTCGTTTCTTACTTCCTTTTTTAGTTTGGGCTGAAGCGGTGGCTGCTTCAGACTCTGCATCATAAAGACCAGGAACAATTTTCTCTCATTATATTACAAAAACAATAGAATAAATTTCCAATAGGTTGACAGGACGTATATAGATAATATCACAAGGATGGACTCAACTGTGGTTTTCATCACATAAATAAAAGGAAAAAGGGAAGTGATCATCTTACACCCTAAGGTTCAAGGTACAGAATGCTTAGCCTAAGTATATTAATAAAAACGAAGAAAAAATGTTTTAAGAAGTTTAAGCAGGTATACAGGAAATAACTAAATGGTAGAGAAGAAAATTTAAGCTTGACTGGATATACTAAAATTTTTACTTGGGATAATCCCCTTCGATTAAAAACAGTTCAAAACAAAGGGTTATTTATGATGATTCCTTAGTACTACGCAAAACAAATTCCATAGATAGAGAGAAACCCTCAAAGACCCATACAGGGGAAAAAATAAAAAATAAAAAAATAAAACCCTTAAAAGGTTAATGAACCTAATTGTTAGAGAACTACAATTTTTTTTTTTTTTTTTAATTTATTTAAATTATTCATGTGAACAAGCAACCATTTGAATAACCACTGCAAATGAAATAAAAATGGCCACACCTTTCCCTGTAGGAATCCCATTTTCTCGAATGGTTTCAGTTGCATCTCCATCAGTAATAACAATATTCTCCCCTGGGTTACTAATTTTCACAAGACTAAACTGTGGAGAATCTATTGAACCATAACTGATAAGGGCTGTCACCTGTCCGTCTGCTTCTACAGCAGTCAATCTGGCAGCAATAATAGAAGTGCGACTCTTCTTCACATTCACACTGTTTTGCAGATCTGCGTCACCTTTGGTAGCTTTTACAGTGATCTTTGTTGGGTTTATTTCTTCATCTTTCGAAATAATCTTCAAATTCCAAACATAAGCTGCACCAGATTCTGAAACTGCTAATATGACCTTACTACCTTCGTCATTTGTACTATTCTTGCATTGAATAGCTAATGGAGGATGTCGCATCAAAAGACCAGGACCGCTACTTGCAGATTTGGAACTGAAATCACAATTCCACACTTGAAGATGTTTTTCCCCAGAACCTGATGTAACAATGGTCTTTGCATCATCAGATATAGATAGGTACTGCACTTGACCCTGCAATAACAAAGAAACCAAATTGGCCAAAGCTTTGAGAATATAAATGAAACATCAAAATTTGTTGGCTAATCAAATAACATACCACATCATACACAAACTTCAGAACCTCTTTCCCATTTTCCATGCTTAGAACCCGTAACTTATCACTGGCTAAAGCAAATATTTTCTCATCTGGCACATAAATGAAAAGAGATAACATATAAGAACAAGAATGACTGGGTTAACCAATGCCACAGACTCAAGATAGCTTACCACATGAAAAAGCTAAAGAAGAGATAGGCTTTTTTGAAGCTCCAAACTCTTCTATTACTTCTCCACTTTCTGATTTCATCTTGGAAGCCATTCCACTTCTTCCAACAACATGTAAACTACGGCCATTATTTGCAAAAGCAAGACCAGCAAGTCCACTGCACAAATGAGGGGAGAAGATTAGAATTGGTGCATTAATATGTATCAGAGCAACTCAGAAACTCCTTGCAAAAGATAGAAGAAGTTTACTTACATTAAGAAGATTAAATAACTGTCAGGGTCAGTAGGTGACCCCATGCTAAATCAACAAATAGTAGAAAACTAAAGGTTCTTGTTCATCCTACTGCAACTATCATTAATTAATACAGATTCATACATACAACATGTCTATAAGAGTATGCTATATCAGGGAATTCATTAATTTCATGCACTTCCAGCAACAAGATTTATTAGCAAAACTAAGAACCATACCCAGAGTGATGTCCAGTAGATTTCCACTTCGTCTCTCCGGTAAAAACATCAATCACCAATATTTCACCTTCACTTGTGCCAAGAGCTAATAAGCAAGTACCACGTTCCTTTCTACGCTATAAATTCAAGGACAAGAAAAGAATCATACAATCAATCAAGTAAGAGGTTTACTTCAAGCAGGAAATACAAAAAAGTATCAATGAAAAACTAATAGGGGTTTCCCATTGAGTTGGCGGCTACCTTCTTTCCAACAAAACTGCATGCTATACATGAATAACCAACTACAGTATCTCCATCTGGCTGCTTCCACTCTGCCAACAGAGTTCCATTGCTTGTGCTCCATATCTACAAAATATGCACTTAATGCTCTTCAGTGTAGGAAAACTTAAAATACCAAGCCCTTGACATTTAACTAGTGGAGACTACTACAGTCTAACCCAGTAATGCTAACTCTCCCAGTACATCACAAGAACTGATAACATTCAGACATCGATTGTTATTAAAACCATGTTGTACAATTAATATTACATTGCAACTCTGATTTTGATGTTACTAGTATCACACTTGATATCGCTAAAATGATGTTGTGAGTCACCAAAATCATAAATTTGATTAACAATACTGGGAGTAGCATCCAAATTCCATCGAATTTCCTTTAATTTTATTGTCAAATAAAAACATTTTCGACTGAGGGGCATATATTCAGAAGTCAGCACAACTTGAATCCTCCCACTCAAATCTAACACATCATTTTAATTGCTGAAACACATTGCTTCACGAATACCAAACATCAACCAGGAAATACAAATATGAACTCAATTGAAATTGTTCGAATATACAATCACCTCACCTCAAATGCGTCATACTAAATTAATTAATTTCAATTCATCACATGAAACTCCCCTTATTCTCAAAGAATGCTTTCAACAATATTTTAGTTTCAAAATATATCTAATTGAATGCTTCAATAGCATATTATTTATTATTATTATAAACACAAACCAAAAAAGAAAAAATAAACCCAGATAAAACTTGGTTTAGAAAAAAAAATAAAAACAATCCCAGCATTAAAAAAGACAGAAAGCTTTTCAACTCCTTTGAAAACGTTGATATATTGACAGAAAAAAAAAAATATAAAACAAAAAACTTATATTTCACGATTAATATAGAGAGGGGGAGAGAGAGTGTGTACTTTAACGACACCGTTCGGGTACAAGACTGCGAGGAAGTCCCCGTCAGGAGTGAAAGAAGTTATAAGAGACTTGAGCTTCCGCTTAGCCATCGTCTTCGTCAGATGTTGAGAGGGAGAAAGCGTTTGTGTTGTGTACTCGTGTTTTAAGAAGAAAGGGTTTTGGGTTTAATAGTGAGGAAAATATCAATGAAGTACTCCATACAAAGATTTGTTTTTAAGTAACCCTAGTTGTACACCAAATCAATATGTTCATTTCTGTAAGTTAACAAATCAACTTTTTGACAAATTTTAGTTTTTACAAAGATAAAAGAAAATTGATTTTATGTTCTTATTCAAAACCTTCAGGAGATCTACTTTTTTTTTTTTTTGGGAAATTTATTATAATTCAATGAATAATTCCAAAGTCTCAGCAAAAATTTAATCTAATATTAAACAATGGATACTTTAATCCCAAAAATTATATAAAATTGAAAACAATTATGAATAGTTACCGTGTAGATGCATATTATGAATAGCAATTGTGCAGGGCCATAACAAATAAGCGAGATCCATTTACGAACTGACTAATTACGAGCTGTCACGTAGGAATTATAAAAGAAAGTTTGTAAGATTAAATTGTAAATGTAGTATTACGTTTTCAGATTTTAAGCCGACATTTGAAACCCCATGACCCCAAAAATCTTATAAATGTTACATACTAATTATACATAATCACTGCAAATCACACATACCAGAAATCTTATATGCTACAAAACTATTTGTATTCACATGACTTTTAGTCTTTAAATAACTGAAGTGTGTTTCCATATAGCAGTTTGGGACTAGCCAATTTGCATGATTAGTACACATAAAATGGAGCATAATAATTTAGAATGAACTCATTATGCAACATGTCTTTCCTCATCAGTTTCAGGGACTACAATGTCAAGCCTCATCATCGGCTTGTATGTTTCAGGAACTTGTGCACCCGCCTGCATGCAAACTTCAACCACCGCAGGTGCCTTACCATAAAACCTCTTCAGTGCACTCCTCAAGGGAGGCCCCGTAGGGTCTTGAACATGCCATACATAATTTGGTGGGAAAACTTCGTCCACGACTGCAGGCTGCCAACCATGCTTCCCATCCCTCCACTGGTGCTTATAGGCTCCACATAGCTTAGCATTGTGACCCCAAGGTCCAACGTGAACCTCTGAGCAGTAACCACATGCTTTCACAGAGTATTTCCTCATCAACTTTGTCACACCTGACTTGACAACCTCATATGCGTCCATTGTCTCTTGTGCAATCCTGGGTACATCCTCCAACGGAGGAGGTGGAAACCGCCCATAAACCCCAGCTGTATCAAGATCAACTAGTGGTGATTTATCTCTAGAACGCCATGGCTTTGGCTCCTCAAGAATTCCACCACGATCAACAACTCTCTTTCCAAGCATTCGGATAGGTCTGGTTCTTCGGCGAGATGGGTATTCTGGTATGTCCACACCGGCTTGGATGCATAGCTCCACGACGGCTGGAATCCTGTCATAGTCAAACCTAGTTTCATGTTTAATGCGATGACCGAAAGGGTCAAACAAGTGATACGACTCTATTGGGACAAGTACATCATCAACGGAACCCCTGACCCATGTGTGAAAACTTCGACGTGTTCGGCTGGTTGCACCATGGCAGTTCTGAATGAGGTGACCACTCTGGGCAACATGAATTTCCGAGCACTCACTGTCGAAGTGCAAAGATATCAAATTTCTAAGATACAGGTCAAAACTGTGAACTGCAAAATGAATTAAGAGCCTCTGTGTATATTTAAATCCAACTTACCTGCAACCATAAACAGGAATAACATGCAACAGCTGTGCAAGGCCTTTGATCAAACTTTTCCAGGCATCTAATACTTCATAAGCAACAGGGACCAATTGGGGAACAAGTATTCCATTCTCTGGAGGCTTCAGGGGCTTCTCTATACCTCTTTCTGCAAGTTTTTTGTCCTTCCTTGCAGCCTGCTTCATCTTCTCTATTGGAATGGGAAAAGGCTTCTTCTTTCTCTTAGGTAGTATAGGTGGAAGATCCACATTTTGGGGATATCCTTTTTGTTTCTTTACAATTTGATAATGTCCAGATCTCTGGCTAGCACATAGGAATGTCCTACAACTTGTTGACTCAACTTTCTGAAGCTGCCCAAGCCCAAACTGCATGTAGAATGAAATTGAAGTATGAGCTTCCAAAACAATTATCCGTAAAGAATGTCAGCAAGGACAAAACACAAACTTATAGATTCATGGTCGGTGTATAAAATTTTCTTATGCAAATATTCATAAATTTAACTAGCATTGTTTTCAACACATAAAAACAGAGATAGGCAAATCATTTTATACATCGCATATTCACAGATTTACTTCCAACATAATGTATGATTAAAATAAAAAACCCAATAGAACATAATCAAGAAAACATAACCTGCAACCATAGAGTGTATGAGCTAGTAGCTGAGAGTTGAGGCCTCAACTCCATGGCACTGTGCTGAACACCTGCGAAGTGAAGCAATGTCAAAAATTATTTTACATAATAATGACACTTGTTTTTAGCTCATTTTGGTAATCTTGCTTACACCAACACTTTTAAAGCAGAAATACCATTTGCAAAGTAGCACCTGATGATTGTTTTATTTTTCACAAGGGTGCTAAAATTTCATTTACACTAAGTACAATATGTGTGATACCTATCTTTGCGCCAAATGAAAATACCCTTCCATTGTCCGTGTCCCATTAACAGTTTAATCCTCGATATCAAAATAAAAAGAAAGAAACTAGCTTACCCTTCTGAGATGGATTCCATACAGAAGGCAGAGCTGGTGGTGTCCGGAGCATTTGTTTCCAAGAGTATCTAATTGCCTCACGCTTCCTTGAATAAAAACTAAATGGTGCAAATTTAATGTCAGAATCAAAAAATTGAAGCGGGGCTTTGTAATTAATGATGTGGGTTTTTCATGAGGCAGAGGTGATGAAGCATAACACTTAATTTTGAACCCCAACAATTAAAATTCAGCATTAAAATTTGATTAGAACATCAAACTAACCCGAGCACGGCCACTTAAATAAATACTCATGTTTCCACTTTTCAACTCATTCTTTGACTCATTTCCTCAAGCACATGGTGAGTACAATGCAAAAGGAAAAAATACTGCCGCCTAATCTGCATTCTATCAGGACATTATGAAATGGAAAATCTACCGTAGCCATGAAAGAACAAAAACATGAAGCACATAACTTGATTTAATAAAACTTCTGTTATCTGATTACTGTAATTAACAGCATACCCATCTCACGCAATTCATGAAACTCACATGAAAGCATTGATTAAGGACCAAATATGTGTTCTTTAACTTAAACAAAACCAAAAAAAAAAAAAAACCGAAGCAAAAGATTGATAAATGAAAAAAATTTGATGAACTGACCGTGAAAGAACTCTCCGATATTTTTTTACTCGAGCTCGCTCTCTCTGTGTTTTTTACTGTTGTTAGTTGTAGAATGTCTCAACAGAACTCCATGGCTACTAACCGGCAAACAATCTATTAGCGCTAACAGAAATTTATAATTAATTTTTGTAAATAAAATTACAAACGACAAGTCGTCTGTTAACTGCATTGCAGGACGAAGAGTCATCTATACATTAATTGGATAGACGACGGGTCTTGTACATTCAACTCGACGATAATATCTTTTCATCATTTAAGAATCACTTGTTTTTAGAACAAGATAATAATCATTTTTATTTTAATGCTTTTTTTTTGCTTCACATGGAATTTTTATTAATATTACACTATACATTAAAAAAAAAAAAAAACATATTCTGAATTACCCAAAAAAAAAAATTTGATAATATTATTGGAATATTGTTAGTATTTAAAAAATTATTTGAGATATGCATTAAAATATTAATTATTTTAGTGGGTAACATATTAAATTACCTTATTCTCACCTTTCAGTTTTAAGTAATGCTCGATTCTGCATGGTGCATGTACAGATTTTGTGCAGTGAATAACATAGCACAATTAATAGTTTATTTATTATCGATTAATATTCAATCAATGCTAAGATTTTCTCGTTATTCGATATCAAAATCGATACACACCAGTCGATAAGTCTATCATTTTCCTTCGGTTTTTCATTTTAGTTCTTTAAATTTCTTTTGAATAATAAGATATTGAGATTTCAAATCCAATGATTCTCATCTTCACCCGTGTATGGGTAAAAAATCGTAATGAGCCTTATCAGGCCCAAACACGAAACAAATATTACATGACCCAGTGTCATGGTCTAACTCCGGTTGGGACCACGCTTAGATCCATTGTACAAACCGGCCCATTTTGTAACATGGGTTGTTTATCAAATTAAATTTTTGTAAATTGAAATTTGTGAATTGTTTCATTGGAAGTATTTTGGGTTCCGGGATCAAGAATTCTCTTATCTCATAATAATACCATTATTTTGTATGACAAATTGAACGAAGTTTCTGTTTTAAAATAATGAAAGGATATTTAAATTCTATGAGTGAGGTGATTTTTTTGTTGGTTTAATTGGTTATTTTGTTTATTCATTAGTTTTGTGATTTTGGACTACAAATGGGAAATAAACAAAATCAAAATCAAAACAGATTTATTAATATATATGAATGGCAAATAAAGAAAATTAAAATCAAAACCAAAATAAAAACACAAGCTATCGAATGAATCCCACACAATTAAAAATTAAAAACAATTGAAAAAGAAACTAATATTCTATATAAAAACCATGAAAAAAAAATTAACTAATCCAACTGAAGAGAAGAAGTGATGAAATTAAATATTAATTCACTCCAATATCTCATAATAATCTATAAAATTATAATATTTGCTTTAATATTGTATATCCATTTATCCTTCTTCCTTATTGGCTTGTACTCTCCCATCCAAAATATAAATAAAATAATTTCATCGTAATACCAACAAGGAGGTTTGAGCTCTGCAATATTAATCTCTTAACACAATCTTCATAACTAAAGGCTACAAAACAAAAGTCACATTATTATTTATTACTTTAAAGTCTTCGAAGTATAATAGAAATATATTGATTTATTATGATTTTTTTTTTAATAGAAATATATGAATTTGAATATTTTTGCAGATTTGAAGACTATAGATAAGAGAATTGATCCCATGATTGAATCTCGGAGTTGCCTCCTTTTCTCATTCATCACCTCATGTCTTACCTCTCTGTTAAACAAGTAGCTCAAATTAGAATCTTATCAAAGACATGGAATTTTTACATCATTCCCATCTTGGATTTTGATATTAGTTATTAGTTTGTATAGTAAATTTCCATCTTAACTGTCTTTGAATGGTCAAGTGATTCGATAGAGACTCTTGGGTGTATTATTCAAGAGATCCTAAGTTCGAGTCCCTTTTCAATTGCTAATAGGGATAACCACTAGAGTTTTTACTCGGCTGGTAGTTCCAAGGTACTGGGGGACTAATTGAGGTGCGCAAAACCTCGTTCGAACATCTGTCATAAAAAAAAAAAAAAATCCATCAACGTCCTATAAAAGAGTCTACAAATGCCTGAACGTTTGTGATCGAAATACAGATGAAGAATGGAATGAAGTTATCCAAGCCTTAAGGATTTCAGCCTCTAAATTTTCAGGTGTGGGAAAAGAGGCTTTTAAAGTTCAATTATTATCATTTGTCTGACGATAATAATATTTGATTTTGTTTTTGGTGATGAAGTTTATTTCCCGGAGATTATAAAAATTCACAAAAGAGACTTGATAGATTGTTGGATTGATGAGGGATTAATATATAGCTGAGGATACTCCATTATTGGGGATCTTTTTCAAACATGTTTATTGGTAGAAGAAGAAGATGATAATCATGTAAAAAATGCATGATGTGATTCGGGATATGGCTCTGTGGATAACAAGTGAAATTGACAAGAAAGAGAAGTTTTATGTTCATGCATGTGCAGGATTAACTAAAGCTCCAAAGATTGATATGTCGAGGATGGTAACAAGCAAGGATATCTTTGACGAATAACAAAATCGATGATCTATCCATTTCCTACATATTGTCCTTGTCTTCTAGCTTTGTTTCTTAATCATAATAAGTTAAGAAGAATCTCCCATAACTTCTTGTGATCTATTATGTCTTCTCCCAAAGTTCTAAATCTTTCTCATAATGAATCCCTGCAAGTTTTCCCAATACCAGCGATCTCACTACAATGGCTTGATCCTATCATGGACTGGCATACAAGAACAACCGCAAACGTTAAGCAATTAGACAAATCTTAAGTATTTAAACTTAAAGAGATGTACTCGATCTCTAGAGCTCGAACACTTAACTGTATATAATAGCGTTCTAGATTTAGGAGAAATGGTGAATCTCCATACACTATCTTCAACAAATTGTATGGCTTACTCTTGTTCCAAACCTCAAGATAGTTGAGATTGCAAGTTGCCTTAAGGTGGAAGAAATAATCAGCGAAAGAAATGCATTATGGATGTCCATCTGATGTAATGACCAGTCACGAGTAGATGCGACTAAAAGGAAGCCCGGACATTGACATGTTTTGCAATAGAAGAGAAAGTCTCTTGGTAATCAAAATCTTCATGTTGAGTAAAGCCCTTAGCAACTAACTGAGCTTTATACTATTCAATGGACCTATCAGAACAGTGTTTGATCTTGTATACCCACTTGTACCCAATGGGCTTTCTGTGTGAAGGACGGGGCATTAAGTCCCAAGTATTATTATGGGCGAGGACATTAAGTTCATTAGCCATGGCTTGTCGCTAGTGAGAGTGTGAAACAGCCTCAAAGTAAAAGGACGGTTCCAAGTCGACAGATATGTGATTGTCTAACTGACACAAATCCTATGTGTAGGAGAAAGTCTATCATAAGTGACATAATTTGATGTAGGATAAGGGGTACCTAATGCTTGTATGGTGGGACATTCATAATCAGTTGTCTAAATAGGTGGCCATGTGAGATGGGAAGACCGTCGTGCAGGAGGATCCGTATAACAGTCCTAGAATCAACACAAGAAAGTCGTAAAACTTTCTAGGAAACCAAACAGAAAACATAGCAGAAAAACAGAACTCCTCTGCTTGTATATTATCAAAACTGTTAAAAATTATAGCTTAAAGAATGAGAGAATGCTTTTATAGTTCAAAAAGAGTCCACGTTGTCAATCCTTGTATCAAGAAAAACAAAAACTTAAATCTCAGCCATTGACTTAAAAAGCTTTATTCTTAGTCTTTGATGAAAATATCTTTTACTTTACTTCAACTTTTAACACATATACTTCAACTCAGTTACTCATCTTTGTGTAGACCTGTAGACTTGTATTCCTATTGACTACCACAACATCCTCCCTCAAGTTGAGCAGTAAATTCTTGCTGCAAAAGCTTGCATGAAAGGAAGTAGAACAACAACACTGTTATCAAGCCATCAACAACAACACCAGTATCAAACTAGAGCTACATATCAGCCAGTATCTCAAGCATCGGTCAACAACACTAATAGCAAAACAAAATCATAGATCAAATCGACCATCATCACAACATCCTCCCTCAAGCTGAGTAGGAAGATTTTGCTATGAAAGCTTGCAAAAACACATTAGTAGTACGTGTTAATAATAAGGATTACATCCTCCCTCAAAATCTATCAGCAAAAACAATCACTTTGATTTGCATTGTGCATCATGTTCTGTATTCTTAACTTCATTGAGATCAGATTGATTACTCTGTGACTGAGTATTAGACTTCACATCCTCCCTCAAACTAGTAAGAGAAGTCAGATTGAGTTTTTTGCACAATGATTGAAACCTTGTGATGGGCAAAGGTTTGGTAAGTAGATTAGCTACTTGATATTCAAAAGCAATATACTGAACAACCAGTTGTTTACAAAGAACCAAGTCTCGAACATAATGTACATCAATTTCGATGTGTTTAGTTCGAGCATGAAACACCGGATTAGCAGCTAATGCTCCTGCACTTTGGTTATCACACCATAAGATAGGTTGAGTAGAAACATAAACCTGTAATTCTTGAAGTAGTTGTTGTATCCAGATAAGATCTGTGGAAGCTTTAGCAAGAGACCTATACTTAGCCTCGGTTGAGCTTAAGGCCACAACCTTTTGTTTTTTAGAAGTCCAATTTACAAGATTACCAGCCAGGTAAATGCAAAAACCATTGGTAGATTTTCTGTCATTAAGATCATTAGCCCAATCGGCATCGACAAAACCCTCAAGCACTAAATGTGGAGAAGATTGAAACTTGATGCCTACATCAAGAATGCCTTTGACATACCTTAGTACCCTTTTGCAAGCAACCCAATGAGCAACTGATGGGCTCTGAAGGAACTGACTCGTCTATTAACCACAAAAGACAAGTCTAGTCAAGTTATAGTCAAATATTGAAGACTGCCAATTAAACTTCTATATAAGGTTGGGTTGTCAAACAAGACACTGTCATCCTTGACTAATTTGGTATTGGCAGATATAGGGGTTGAGCTAGCATTAGCATCAATTATCTTTGCTCTTTTGAGCAAGTCAGTAGCATATTTAGATTGAGTCAGCAGAATACCAGCTGAAGTTCTTACTACTTCAAACCCAAGGAAATAGCTCAATTCACCTAAATCCTTTAAGGCAAAAGTTTGATTCAAATCTTGAACTAGTTGTTGAATATAAGAAAAGTCATTACCTGTAATTAAGATGTCACCAACATACACCAACAGATAAACTACTTTTTCTCCAAAATAATGGATGAAGAGGCTGTTATCAGATGAGGAATTCTGAAAGTTCTTTGCTAGGAGAGCTCATTTGAGTTTGTCAAACCAGGCTCGAAGAGCCTGTTTAAGCCCATATAATGCCTTATTCAAGTTGCAAACATGAGCAGGCTTGGTAGAATCAATGAATCCAGCA
Source organism: Pistacia integerrima (assembly GCA_026225825.1). Lineage (NCBI taxonomy): Eukaryota > Viridiplantae > Streptophyta > Magnoliopsida > Sapindales > Anacardiaceae > Pistacia > Pistacia integerrima. Next base: position 11,951,015 of record CM047750.1, on the reverse strand, counting down.
GCTTGTGTCATGTAAACTGTTTCTACAAGCTCTCCATTCAAGAAGGCATTATTAATATCCACCTATTGAATCTTCCAATTATACTGAACAGCCAAGGCTAGAATGATTCAAACAGAGCAAGATTTTACCACAGGAGCAAATGTCTCAATATAATTGACTCTAGGAGTCTGTTGAAACCCTTTAGCTACCAGCCTAGCCTTATATCTTTGAACACTTCCATCCATGTTATATTTAATTCTGAATACCCACTTATTATCAACCAAAGTCATCTGTGGATTATATGGAACTAATTCCCATGTTTTGGTTCATCATAAAGGCATCAGACTCTGTCTGCATTGCTGAAAACCATTCTGAGTTTCTTAAGGCCTCATGGATATTTAAAGGCTCACAAATAGAAGCTGTAGTGGAAACAAAAATATTGGTCTTGTGTAATGATGCAGCCTTTGATCTCGTAAGCACAGGGTGAAGATTGTGTAAAGTCGTGGACTATGGCTGCAATACTTGTGGATTATGAGCAAAAGGAAGTTGAACTTCTAGATTGATACCAGGAATAGATGTACTATTTGGTACCATCTTATAAACTCCTTGAGAGTGATCAACAGAGGACATAATGTTATTAGCAGATGCAATTTCATTGACTCCTTGAGAACAATCATTTGAAGTAATATCTTTTTTTGAGTTGAATTTGACAGAACCTTTTGCAGGAGAAGAATCATTGTGAGTAGGCAAAATAGGAGACCGAACATCGAAATTTGGAGTATTTTGAAAACCTAAGTTATTGGGCAAGTTGCATGGAATCTGCCACTTGGAAGATGAAGTATGTGAGTCAGTGTTAATCTATTGACAACTGGATGTACTAAACTGAATGTCCCTTGAAGGGAAATTATGTTCATTAAAGTCAACATGCCTTGTCATGTATACTTTTTCTGTCTCACTCAAGTAGAGATAACCTTTGTGAGAAACACTATAACCTATAAAAATACAAGGCTTAGTGTGATAATCCATCCTGTGAGAATTATAAGGCCTTAAGTATGGAAAACACCTGCAACCAAAGACTTTCAAGAAATTATAATCAGGAGCTTTATGAAATAGCTTTTCAAAAGGAGACAAAGATTGTAAAGTTGGAGTTGGCTATCTGTTGATTACGTACACAGCAGTATGAAAGGCATGCCACCAAAATTGAAATGGCATGGAAGATTGAGCTAGTAGAGTTAAACCAATTTCTGTTATATGTCTATGCTTTCTCTCAACCTTCCCATTTTGCTGGTGAACATGAGGACATGGATGTCTGATCTGTATGCCATGATTTGTTAGATAAGGTAGAAAACATCTGAATTCTCCTCCTCAATCTGTTTGAAGACATTTCATCTTAGTCTCCATTTGTCTTTCAACAAGTACATGAAACTGGGTAAATATGGTAAAGGCTTCTGATTTCTGCTTCAGTGGGTAGATCCAAGAATATCTACTAAAATCATCTAAGAACACAACATAATATTTGTATCCTTCCTTTGAAACAACTGGTGAAGGACCTCATAAGTCAGCAAAAACCAATTCCAATGGTTTTGTACTAACAGTTTCAGAATGAGAAAAAGGTTGTTGATGTAATTTTCCAAATTTACAAGCAGAACAATGTTGAAAGGTAGAATCAGAAGCAGAAATCTTTTTGTTTGAGACTTTATTTACACAGTCTGTAAAATCTTAAAATGAGGATGACCAAGCCTCATATGCCATACAACCGTGTCTAAATTTTATCTAGTTTCAGTAGCAACATTTGTCAAACACAAGTCTTTTTCTTTTGAGCTAGCTACTGTCAAAGGGAAAGACTTATAACATTCTATTGAAACAGGAGCATTTATTCTTGGAACTGAGCTAGCTAAACTAGTAGTTTGCAATCTTGTATCTTTATTCTTGAAGTCAAAAGATCCCAAGGTCAATTGGTACAGTCCTTCTCTAAGCATGCCTTGTGACAGAGTTGCTTGTGTCCTCTTGTCCTTAATAACACACATATCAGCAAAGAATTCAACAATAACTGCATTGTCTTGAGTAAGTTTTGAAATACCAATTAATTTTTTTGTGATATGAGGAACTACTAATACTCTCGTTATGAGCAAATTCTGTAAAGGCAATAAAGTAGGAAAAGAAATATCACCAGTATAAGTAATAGTTAGGCACTGACCACTACCAACTTGCAATTTTTCTGTTCCACAATAAGGATTGCTAACATTGAGTGATTGAGCAAATGAACTGGTGTGACTAGTTGCACCAGAGTCAAGATACCATTGAGGATCTGCCACTGAAATTGGTTGTGCAAAATAGGACATTGGAGCTGTAGATTGATGATTTTGCTGTGATGAGTGAAGCTGAGGTGATATATGTGAGAAACTGTTTTCTTTTATATTCTTTGTAGGATTGGAGTTCTTTTGCAAGTAATAAGCTTGATTTACTTGGTCTTGCTATGAAGAATCAGCTTGATTGGTTCTCTGCACTGGTTGATGATACTGAGTCTGTTGAGATTGATTTTGTGGACCATTGTAGGACAAATCAAGTCTGTGATAACACTGCACAACTGTGTGACCAGGTTTTCCACATACTTGACAGAAAATCCTTGGTTTAAAGAAGTTTTTGCCTTTTCCCTTTCCTGAATTTGGATTGAACCTTCTAACATCTTGTGCCATCAAGGCATTCTGAGAGTAAAATGGAATTGATGGTGCCGATGAATGATTCAGGTTTGAGTGTAGTGTTGGGCTGGAAAGTGACTTTCATTGAATATGTTAAATGCAGGATTGACGATTGGTGTTGGTGGAGTATTAAAGGCATGATTGAATATTGGTGTTGGTGGAGTATTAAAGGCATGATTGAATATTGGTGTTGGAGTGGGATATGATACTGGATTATTGTATGATAACTGTCCAGGATTAAGATTTTGCTTTTGTGCTAATAAGGTTGAATTTTCATGATAAATGTTGTGCACACTATTATACCTTTCCAACCTAATTTCATGCTTATGAAGCAAGAATTGTGCTTCTTGCAATGTAAGATCAGCTCCTCTTGCTGACAAATGAACTGACACTACATCATACTCGGGACCTAGTCCATCTAATATGTAAGCCACTAACTTCTCAGTACTCAAAATCACTCCACTAGTTGAAAGAGAGTCTGCATAACCCTTCATCTTAAGCACAAATTCATTTATACTTAAAGATTCTTTCTTTGTGTTTTGCAATAAATTCCTCAAATGCATAGTCCTAGCTTTTGATTCAGTAATAAAATGATTTTCTAGAATTTTCCAAATTTCAAAAGCACTCGAGCACTTAGCAACATATCCAAACATTGACTCAGAAATTGATGAATACAGCCAACTCATAAGAAATTGATCAATTCTTTTCCATAAGAAATAGTCAGAGTTCGATTTTCTCACCAAATAACTAGATTCATCATTTTTGCTTATGACAAATGGTTCAGGACAAGATCGTTCTCCATTGACAAAACCTTCAAGTTGAAATGATGTGAGAGCTGGTAGAACTTGTGACCTCTAGTAATTATGATTCTTCTCTCCCAATTTTATCGCAATAGTAGGCAAGGAGTTTGGAAAACTAAAATTCTTCAGCAAATCATCGATTTGAATCATCTGTTCAAGGTCTTTGGTTATAGTTTTGCTCTTAGAGTTTGAGGAGCTATCAAAATAATTCATGACGCTAGTCATCTATAGCTCTGATACCATATAACAGTCCTAGAATCAACACAAGAAAGTCGTGAAACTTTCTAGGAAACCAAACAGAAAATATAGCAGAAAAACAGAACTCCTCTGCTTGTATATTATCAAAACTGTTAAAAATTACAGCTTAAAGAATGAGAGAATGCTTTTGTAGTTCAAAAAGAGTCCACGTTGGCAATCCTTGTATCAAGAAAAACAAAAACTTAAATCTCAGCCATTGACTTAAAAAGCTTTATTCTCAGCCGTTGATGAAAAGATCTTTTACTTTACTTCAACTTTTAGCACATATACTTCAGCTCAATTACGCATCTTTGTGTAGACTTAGAGGCTTGTATTCCTGCTGACTGCTACAACAGGGACTAGGCTAGGGGAGTTTTGAGGAGCTTCTGTGGAAGTATTGTCAAAAGGAGACTCTGATGGAGTTACACCAAACTGTGGAGATTTTGTGGGTATAGGAGAATCTATAGTTGTTGGTACTTCAATAGGTGCAGGAATTATTACAAAATCTGGATCTGTGTTAGGAGGATTGTCTTCAAGGAATCTAGGCAATTGTGTTTGTTCAGAGCTGGGAACGCACCTTTATACAGAAAAATGTCTTCATGGAAAATAACATCCCGAGATACTAGGAATTTATGAGTGTCAGGATCATATGGACGATAACCCTTTTGCAACATAGGATATCCCATGAAGATGTAAGGAGTAGCTCATGGCCCAAATTTGCCATTGGTCCTAACACCTTTGGAGTAACATAGGCAGCCAAACACATAGAGGTGGCTGGCTTCAAGTTTAAGGGCACGAGCTACTTCCAATAAGTGCCAATGTTTTCGTTCAACTACTCCGTTTTGTTGAGGAGTATAAGTACAAGAACTCTCTTGCATTATCAGAACGAACCCTTTGGACATATGTGTTAAATTGGGTAATAACCATGGCTGGGAAATTCCTAATGTGAGTAATGATTTGGGCTTTCGTTTGCACGAGAAAAACCCAAGTGCCATAAGAAGAATCATTGACAATAGTAAGGAAATACCTAGCCCCATCATGATTTGATGTGTGATATAGACCCCAAATGTATAGGTGTATGTGTAAAGAGACAATTGGTTGTAGAAGTGCTAATGGGAAATGTATTTTGGGATTGTTTGGCAAGTGGGCAAATTGGACATTTTGGCTAGGAATGGAAGCACTGTGACCCAATCTTTGATGTAAAATAAAAGGAGTTTTATTAATATTTGTATTGCAATAAGACATTTTATTGTGTAATAAAATTGGATAATTTGAGAAAAATAGTAGAAGAGACATCAAGTGTCCAATAGTAAAGATTGTTATTGACTTTACCCACACCCATCAGTTTCACAATCGAAGGGTCCTGAAATTCACATTTTGTAGGGAGAAAATGTAAATGATAGTTATTATCCTGACAAAGTTCAGATAGAGAAATGAGATTGAAATGAAATGCTGGAACACATAGTACATTTTTAAGCACTAAAAGTTTGGTTAAATGAACAGTGCCTATGTGGATTGCAGGAGCAATATTGTCGTTGGGCATACAGATTGAAGTGCTGGTGGTATTGATGGTATGGGTATGGAAAAATTTCGATTTGTAAATTATGTGGTCACTAGCTCCTGAATCAATTATCCATATATTATCTTTAATAAAATTAAGATAGAAAGATGTACCTACATATGATGTGGTTGATGCCTATAGGGTGTTGTTAAGCATTTGGAGGAGTTGAGTGTATTGTTTTGAGCTAATCAAGGGTGCTGGAACAGGATCTCTTGAAGAACTGCTAGATACTTGATGGACTCAAGTATTATCATTTTTGTCCTTGGTAGGACGCCTATGAAGCTTCCAACAGTGATCACGATTGTCATTTCGACATTTGCAATAATTACAATAGAATTTAGGCTTGTCTTGTTTTGAAGATCCAGGCCCATGAAAACCATTTGACCCATTTGCTGAATGTGGGCCATTATATGTGTAAAGAGAAGAAATAAGACTAGGCCCATTAACACAATTGGACCCATGAGAAGATTTTGGGCCGTTAGATGATTTAAATGAATCTTGGCCATTCAATTTGTCATATAAAAAATCACCTTTACTCATTTGCAACCCTAGCTGCTTGAGAAGTTCTTCATTTGAGAGAGAATTTGGTGATGGTGAGGGCAGTGACAGAGAGCCGACAAGAGCCAAGGCTTCCCTTTGCCGAGAACTTGCCGTTGGCTTTCCTCTTGGATAGCCAATTGGAAAGTCTCGCGAAGAGATGGTGGTGGATTGGAGGTAAGCGTTTGGGTGCAAAAAGGTAAGTAGGCTTCATTGAGGCTGAGCAAGAATTTGGTAAGGCGTTCTTGATCTCGGATTCCGTTGGTATTAATAGAGTGTTTCTGGCGACCCGTTGAGTGTTTCTTCAACAATGTCTAAGGCATTCCAAATGACACTTAATTTGTTGAAATATGTCGTTACAGACATATTGTGTTGTTTGATTTCCGAGAGACTTTGCCAAGGGGTGAAGGTCTGGGCTAGATCCAATTTTCCATACATCTCTTTGATGTATACTCAGATTTCCTTTGCAAGATCAATAGGTGGCAAGTCGACTACCACTTTTGATGAGACACAATTGTCGATCCATGAACGAACGAGCATATTGCATCAGTCCCAATGGTGATGAAGGTGGTCATCGGTGGGTGGTGGAGTGGTTGTGTCGTCGATGAAGCTCTCTTTATCCTTTGTGATAAGAGCACAACATAAATCTTTGGCCAAGTGCCATAATTTTCAAATCTTGTCAAAACTTGCTTGATGAGAATGATTTTAGGGCCATCGGAGGCCAGCGTGTACAGGATGCCGCCTGGTTTAAGGCGGTGGCTGGAATCATTTGGATCTTGAAGGGGAAATGGGTCAGGTAGGGATTTGAACCTAGTTGGGAATCCTGAACCAGTGTGGGACCCAAAAATCCAAGCAGGTATGAAAATGGGTTGGGTTGAGGTATCAGGTTTGGGTCAGTTTGAGTTGCCGGGATTGGGCCGGTTTGATTTGGTGGGGTTTGATGCATACCATTGGTTGGGGGGGTGGTAGGGATTGGTTGAGGTTGGGTGTTGTTTGAAAGTGTGATGTTTGTAGTTTGATCATCTGCCATTTTGTTGAACCAAAGAGCTAAAAAGTAACCAAGTTTTCTTGTTTGAATATAAGGGACAAAATAGAGAGGTTGATAGGGCAGAAGCTTAAAAGGACAACTCTGATACCATGTTAGAGATTTAAGAAGAAGAAGAAGAATAAAAAAAGAAGAAGGCAAGAATAGCAGAGTGTCTGGCAGAGAATGCCTAAACAAAGAAGAAAAGAGTTGTAGAAATATTTTCTGTATATTGTATTTGTATATCATATATTATTATGCTTTGTACAATGGCTATTTATACATGAAAGATAATCTGTAAAAGGCAATGCTTATATTCTACCTTAATATCATAATCCCATACAATCACGGATGTAATAGAAACGTAATAATTTGACTTTAACAGTAATTCATATCTCCACAAAATAAGCGTTATATGTTGGTTAATTTACACTTGTACAAATTCCAGAGCATTTTGAATTCAGACCGTTCTCATAATATTTAAGACTCCAATTTTTGCAAAACAATGGATGACTTTCGACCGAAACGGGAATCATAGCAAATCCTGGTGGAAACATGACGGCTGTGATGGTCGAACATATTTGAACGAAAGAAAATGCAAGCCCCAATGCTCAAAATTGACTCTCAGCTCGTGTCATGGTTGCCGAATTGGTTCAAACACATTATAACAATACCAAATGCTGAGAAGAAAAGTCCAACTCCAGCTAAATCCCTGTTGAATCCTCCAAATTGATTCACCGGAACTAATATTCCTTGAAACACAAAGGAAAACACCAGGACTCCACGATTCTTGTATTCTCGTAGTACCTCAAAAACCAATAATTTACATATATATTTAAGTTATATCACAAGAATTAGACATCAAAACCTTAATTATACAATTAATCATGTTACCCTGCTGATAAAATTAAGCGAACTCTGAGGTGCACCAGTGTTTAATCGCTTAAGAAAAAGAACATAATAGAAACCACAGCTAAGACTAGTGGAAAGAAAAATGATACATGCAAATTTTACTCTTTATCCTCAAGTGTGCGAATCTTTATCCCCAAGTGTACGAATAAAGTGAATGAGTGTAGAACCCATCTAGATCATCGGAAATAGCTGGGCCCCTTTGGCACACAATTTTTCCCTCAATTCCCTATTTTATCTAAAATACACATTTATTTCCTTATTCTCACAATATTATTCTATTTTATTCAATTCTTTTTAAACCCCTAGATTTGTTAATTTAACTAAACACCTCTAAAAAAAAAATTTAGAAATTGACAAAAACACCCCAATAACCCACATTTGTAAGATTCTGGCCACCACTACCGAAAGCTAGCTGGAATCTAGTATAATGGTGCACTATAGGCTGGATCTGGCCAATAGTGCACCGATCTAGCCTTTTTCGACGGCCAGATCCACGGTCAAAGATCTAGCCATTGACGGCCAAATCTTTGGTAGCCGGTCGTCAACGATGACCATATTTTTTGCCGTTGTTGACCAAATGTAGCCAGATCTAGTTGTCAATGGCTAGATCTAGCCGTAGATCTGGTCGAAAAATGCCATATCGGCTCACGACCAGCTAGATCTAGTCGATCGTGCACAGTTATGACGACTCCGACCACCGTCCAGTGGTGGTTGGTCGACTGTCGGTATTTAATGGGTGGGTGGAGGTGTTTTTGTTAATTTTCAAAATTTTATTATAGGGGTGTTTAGTAAATAAACAAATCTATGGGATATTTTTGTTAATTTCTAAATCCTACAACGTAATAACCACCTAATTTTACTTTTTTCAAAATATTATTCTAAAAGCATCAGAATAATAAACCAAGTGCATCCAGAATCTCGGTCACCCCAAATTGTTGTTCAGCCCATAATGTGGTGGTTGCAATGGTTCCCCAAGTATTTCCACTACAGCCGATGATACCTCGAACATGAGGAATAAAATCGAAATTGCAAACCTTCTATATGTAGCAAGCATTTCATAGCCCTATAAATTAGAAATTGAAGTACATAAGAGAAATGAAAAAGTGGTAATAATATTTCAAATTGAAGAAAGGAAGGATAAGCCAATTAAGACGAAAATGGTATAATCTCAAACTAATCATCCAATAAAGAGCCTGTTACTATAGATGATATAATAGTAATTCGGAAACCCAATAAGCTGATGACTTCTACGAACAAGTTGAAGTTGATCTTTGATTTTTAAAAAGTGAAAGTCATACAAACCTTAGAAATTAAACAATAATAAGGTTGGAAATTTAATTAGGAGTTTAAAATCAAGAGTCCTCCTGTATGATGCCGCGCACGTGCAAGTCATCACAAATAAAGTTAACGATTTTTTTCCCACCCAAATAATGGTTTAATGACACTTTTCCACTAATAGACTTTTAAAATATCACTTTATTAACTACATTTCTATTCTAGTGGCGAATAGAGAGCAAACTCGGTCCAAACTGTTGAGGTTTTTGAAGAAGGGGGGCCAATGAGTCTTTTGATGGTAGAAAATTAGATTTTGGTGGTTGAAATTGATCAGAATTTGACTTGAGAGAGCGGCTGCACACACCTTAATCGCTCAATCGCCGACAATTGACGAGGTCAGTGGAAGTAGGGTTTGAGAGGTCTTGATCAGTAATGATTGGGGAAGATAATGGTGGTGGTGTGAGGTCGCAATGATGCCAGAATAAAAAACAGAATATAAATTTGAATAGTAAAATAGTATTTTAAAAAGTCAGTGAGTGTAAAAGTGTTATTAAACCATTATTTGGGTGGGAAAAGGTCATTTGCTTTCACACATATGGATTGAGTTAATTAATTATTATTGTTCTCACATCTTATTAGACTTGAATATTAATGTTTAGCTTTTACCTATTAACTTAAAACAAATATTAGTTTAAACTATTTGGTAAACTGGTAGTAACATAACAAATGAAACCGTTGTGTTTACCTTCTTTGTGGATATTATGGAAGCATTTGTTGCTATAGCCTCTGCATCTCCTGTTGGATTGAACTGTGCATCGAAGCCTTTTGCTGTGAAGAGTAAAGAGTCCACGAGGATCAACAATCTCTCGAGCCATTAGCTCCACATGATGAGAAGCAAGACCTCCACAAGAAGTGCCATATATAATACTATCCAAAGACGACTCCACAAGTAGAAGATCATTGGTGTTGACTATGATATGCATGAGATAACTGGAGAGCTAGCATGCCAAAACATTTCAGAGAATTTTGAAGCACGATGAAGGGTCGAACTAATCACTGTGGCGAGAACACGCAGCGAAAGCTGCTTGTGTTTGCTGCAAATATACTAAAAAATAAGCGAAGGGATTTAAAAATATATTTTGCTTTGGGAAACAGAGAGATGCATACAAGATTACATTAAGTTTAGAAAATGTTGGAGCCTATTGACTCCACAATTACACAACTGAATATCTCAATCAGAATATAACTATAAAAAGCATGATATATGAGAGAAGTTTGATCTTACCCTTCTTCGTTTACTCTATTCTGTGAATCAAAATCCTCTTCACATTCTCTACCTTCTTCATTTAGAATACTCTGTGAATTGAAATCTTCTTTAGATTCTCCAGACTCTTGAGAGAGATCTTCATTTCTCACAATCTCCTTTTGTTTTTGGCAGATGATGATTTTACTTGCAACCGAGCAGAGCTCACTGCAATCAAATAAATTAAAATTTCAGACCATCAAGAACGTAATATCCAAAACCTTACCACCATGTCAAGAACATCAATAATTGTACTTACTCCCATGGCTTCTTTTCAAGCGCTTCGATGTAGAAACTTCCCGATGCAAGGAGCTCTTCCTCTGTGTTAAAAATTTCTGCCAGTTTCTTATAAAGATCTCCATAGCCGGTAAAATTTGACAAATCAATAGACTCACGAGCTCCACTGTCCAGCATATGAACCTGGAAAAAAGATAATATGTACTCTTATCAAAGTGTTGCAACCTGCACAAGCTGGCATCAAGTGTTAGAACAGAGAGAAATTAATAGGATTACTTTACAGAAGCAACTGCGTATCATAATCTTGGAAAAAAAAAAAAAAAAAAGCAGCCATATCTTAATTTTTAACCCTTCTTCACGTATGTAATATAATGTGGAATTTAATCACTTACCTCCGGCGATATTGTTCAAGTGTTATAGAAAGTTAAAACGTAAATGATTTGTGAGTGAGTGTTTGAGAGATGTCTTCTAGCCTATGCCTCCAGAGCCTTTTTTGTATTTTTTTTTGGTGATGTCTCTTTGATAGAGAAGATGATATCTTTATATATGGCTAGATTAGGGATCAAGTAACTCCCATTAACTGTCTTTAACCTTCAATCAAGGATCAAAAGAGGCAGTTAATAACCCCTTTAAACTACCTTGAACTGCATAATTGTGGCATGTGGCCACATCAAGTCTTACATTGGGTAGATCCAAGTCCTCATCATAATATACCTTCTTGGTTCTTGCTACATTCTTCATGCAGAAATCTTCTCTGATCTATCACAGAACTGCAGATCTTCCCCCAGCTAACAAAATCTTCATTTGATCTCTTTTTAATTGTTGGATATTGAAGATCAATTCCCAGCTCTAGGTTCTAGGTATAAAGACAAAAAAATTAAAGCATAACATATATCTAAACTAAAAAATAACAAAGCCAACATTAAAAAAAAAAAAAAATCACATCCATACCTCGACGATGTTCTTTGATTGATTACGCTGCATAGACCTGGATCTGAAGTTTACTTCTTGATTCTCATGATTAGGATCACTGCTCGGTGCAAAATCAGTTGATGAAGAAATATTTATAGAATGTGAACCTTCGGGTGATGAAATATTTTGTGTTTGGTCATGAGAGGAATCGGCAACCCTTTCATCCTTTAGGAACAGGAAGACAACGGCAATTGTAGCAAAGGCTAATGGAAAAATCAATGAGTTGTAATTGTACTTGACACCCAAAAGTGTCATGATATAGTGAGAGAAAGAAGCGATCAATTGGACCACAGAGAAGACAATTTCTACAACAAGAAGCTGCCTCTCAGCCTTTGATTTTCTTGCACCGGTTCCTCCCTTTACAATATGAGGAAAAACAGTAATGAGAAAAGTAAAGGCCGACAAGAGAAGTGCAGCGAGAAGGCAATTGGACTTACTTTTTCCAAGCTGATCGAGCGCAACGGATATTGCTTCAGTCATAAACAAAACCAACACCACCGCAGGTTTCTGGTGTTTAACCAGAAACTCAAAACCCTGTTATCATTGAAATAAAATATGTAAGATGAAGAACAACAAATAGAAGATAATGAAGCTAAAACTCAAAATTCTGACTTTTACCTTGCAGATGAATGAGTAAATTGAACCAGTTATCAAGCTGCATATGTTCCACAGAAGATCAATCCTTCTTTGGTTGTCCATGCTCGTAACCTGCCAAACACATTGTTAATTAACTTGAAACTAATTACATTCCAATACAAATACTTTTATTTCCTCCAAAACATCTTAATATATAACTAACAGCATAATGCTTTTGGAGAAGTTGAGAAAACACAAACCTACAATTCTTCTATTTTGATAGAGAAAGGTCTGGCAAATGAAAAATATTACAGACACTTGGAGGGTTCAGCAAATGAAAACTTGAGAGGAAAAGTGGGTTTCAACTTTCAAGTATTGACAAGTGAAAGAGAAAGAGAGACTAGAAGGAAAGCAAAAGGTAATGTTTTGTGAGTACAACAAAGAAAGTGGACAAGTTGAAAGGTGAAAAGTGTAACGGGAAAAATAATCTAAAAAGTGAAACAGGAGAAATAATTTAAGTAAAATGGTGTAATGATATTATGAAAGATTATGGATCCAAAAGAAAATTTAAAATATTGGAGAGTATTACTTAATACTTATATCTAGGGGTGTTCATAACTGGTTAACCTTTTTTTTGAATCGAATCGGTTTTTCAATTCCCACAATGAACCAGATTTTTTAGGTTGAAAAAATTTAAAAACTTAACCGCCCAAGAACCGATTAAAAAAGAAAACCAATTTTTCGGTTAACCAAAAAACCGGTTAACTTGTTTTGAACCAATTTTTCCTTTAACTTAGTTTTTATTTTTGTTTAATTTTTTTTTTTTCAACTTCCATATGAATATGTTCCCCACCTTACTTGGTTTGAATCACACACTAAATTCTAAAATTTGTGTTTGTGTGTAAAAAAAAAAGAAGGGAGAAATGCGTAAAGGGTGAAGAGTAAAGAGAAATATATTTGAGGATTAAGAGTTTTTTAATTTTAAAGTGAAAACCGGTTCTGGTTAATCGGTTTTATAAATTCTTTAAACTGGTAATTGAACCAGAAATTCAGGTTTGCGTATTTCTTTAAACTTAAACCAAACTAGTTTTTCAAATAACCAAAAAATCAATTCGATTCGATTTTTGTATTTTTTTTAGCACCCTTATTTATATCACCTATAAATCATTGTCACAACCGAGATCAATTGTAGAGATAAGCTAATAAACAAATTTACATATATAATATAACAATCTAAAATGCGAAGGAATTATAAGTCGTAAAATATAAAGTAATTAGAATGGAATTATTATGGGATGTATATAAAGCATAATGATTAATTAGCTCGTGTTTTTAATGTATATTAACAAAAAGTATCAAAATACAAGGTAATCTCTCACAGCTTTCCCTGAATAGTTATTAAATGCAAAGAGTCGGTTAATGGATCCCACACAAACGCACTCCAGTATGGCAATAATGGAGATAAATAGTTACCGTTCGGTCGTTCTCATACTGTCCCACACGGCCACAATACACTATCCACCGACAATTATTATTTTTTTTAATATAATAATATAGAAAAAATATCGACCATTTACTGGAATTATCTCAAGTGTATTGTTACTTTTTCATGTTCTATATATCAACCACCGATACCACTTTGTTTGTAGTTGGATAACATGACCTAATATTACTAAAAGGTTTTGTGTTTAAGTTTTAATCATCTATTATATTTATAATTTATCTGATTTATTGATTTTGTAGGATGATAAATGAAATTCAAGAATTAATTAAGGTATGCATAAACTGCTTTGGATATCACAAACTTCAATTGTTTCTGGCCAAGAAAATAATTCAGAATAGAATTTTTAGACTCAATTAACTCGAAAATCTTCTTCAAACCGAACCAAAACGCACAGGTCGGCTTGGTCTGCTTCAGCTTTTTGAGTATTTTTTTTACACCCCTACTTGTAGCTCAAACTGTTTCAGTCGTCGTCTATAATAGCCGTAATTTTATTGATGAAGAATGAAGTGAATTTCATCAAACCTGAAATCATGAACAAACCTGATTGATGGAATCCGTGTATATAACAGCAGCTAGCATCGGAGAGGTTGCATAGAACCGCAATATTTGATTCCTCTGCTTGACACTTGACAAAGGTTTCTGCCTTATTTCTCTGACACAAGTAAAAGGTTTCATTTGGTTCTAAAGATGATCAGCAGTCTAAATTGTTTTGGTGGATAAATAAAACTTAGAGAGATACGTATATTACAGCAAATTCAGAAACTAATAACAGGAAAATACATGTATATTGTTGTTATTTTCAAATAAATGATCATGGCTACCTAATTTTGGGCACAAAATAGAAAGGAATGAAGACTAATTAGGTCAATGGGGGTAGGTGATCATGTGATGGAGTTTTGGAGGTAGAAAAAGGGAGAAGCAAGTGGAGCCACTAACACTAAAGATTTAAGTGTACTAGGACCACAATAAAGCAAAAAGAATATTCTGATCCACCTAATGAGCTCATTGCAAGTGTATTAGGACCACTTGCACATGTCTCATATAAAAATAAAACCCTAACATCAAATGGAGACGCAACATGTATATATAAATATCTGGCTAGACATGTGTCATCACACAGACAATGAGTGTGGTGACACTAGAAAAACATAAAACGACTGTGCATTAACAAAGTGATGTCATGATATCAAAAATCAGTGTTACCACACTGAATTCATCATTTGACAAAAATACTTACATAAAACATTGCAAAACAAGTGGGTTTATTGGGTGAAAGATGAACATGATGCATGGTAGCAAGGACATGATACAAAGCAAGATAGTTGTGAAAGGATTTTAGCAGAAAGAAAGCATTGACTACATTTGAAATTTTCTCTCCAGTTGTCAAGTTAACTACAATAAAAATAGTACTTGGGTTAGTGGAATAAGAAGACATTTATCTTGAGCAGTTATATGTAAAGACGACATTCCTTCATGGAGAACTGGATGAAGACATTTGTATATAACAACCATGAGGTTCTAAAATATAAGGAAATAAGAGATTGGTGTGCAAACTTCAAAAGAGCCTATATGGGCTAAAACAAGCACCTAGATAGTGGTACAAGAAGTTTGATGGGTTTATGTGTAGTAATGATTTCCTAAGATGCCAAGTAGACCAGTGCTATTACTTCAAAAAACTTGGTAATTCTTATATCATCTTATTACTATATGTAGATGATATGTTGATTACAAGGGCTTGTAAACAAGAAATAGACAAGTTAAAAAGGCAATTGTCAAAAGAGTTTGCTATGAAGGATTTGGGAGTTGCAAAACAAATCCTTGGTATGAGGATTAACAGAGTTAGAGCGAAAGGTTTCTTGAAGCTATCATAAGAAGAGTATGTGAAGAAAGTACTCAATAGGTTCAACATGGATGGAGCAAAGCTAGTAAGCACCCATTTGGCTAGCCATTTTAAACTATCCAAAGATCAGTTACCTATAACAGAGCATGAGCGAGACTACATTGCTAAGGTACCCTATGCATCAACAATCAATAGTCTTATGTATGCCATGGTGCATATAAGGCTAGACATAGCACATACAGTAAGAGTTGTGAATAGGTACATGAGCAAACTAGGAAAGCAACATTGGGAAGTAGTAAAATGGATTGTTAGATATTTGAAAGGTACTACAGATTTAACATTATGCTTTAGGAAGTCAAACTTCGAGCTATAAGGTTATGTGGGTGCTGATATGGTTGGTGACATTGATAATTGCAAGAGTACCACAGGTTATGTCTTTACATTAGATGGGACAACAATCAATTGGGTTTCAAAGTTATAGAAAATTGTTGCTCTCTCTATTACAGAGGCAGAGTATGTTGCTATGATAGAGGCTAGTAAGGAGCTAATATGGTTATAGCGGGTCCTAGAAGAATTGAGTCAGAATTATGAGAAGAGCGTTTTGTATTGTGATAGCCAAAGCACAATTCACCTAGCAAAGAACTCAATCTGCCACGCTAGGACAAAACACATAGAAGTTCTGTAATACTCCGTATTCTCTTTGTGGGTTTTATTTAATTTTATTTATGTGAATCTAGGGAGTAGTATGTAAGAATTGAAACTTTTTATAGACGTTTTAGTAAGAAATAAGGCATGGTGGGTTTATTAAATAGTTTTGCAAGAGCAGTACTTGTGTGAAATTGGAAGTGTGAAAATCTTTCAACAATATTATGAAATTGATTAAAGATGAGAGGTTTTATTAATATTGTGTCATGCAAGGGCACATGCATAATTTTCCAAGGGTGAGATCGTGATAAAACATAACTTTATTTAAAGGATTTTGGGGTGCGAGATGTAAGAATCAAAGACTAAGGGATGCATGATAATTGGCCGTTGCAAGATGGATTAAAGTTAATTTCTTTTGGAGAATTAGCCCACGGTTTTGGCACATTGTTTTGCCAATGATGGTTGTGAATTTGTATTAAATTGAGATGAGGAATGGGGGAGTAGAGAAAGAGATAGCTGAGAGAATAAAAGGGAAAAAAAAAAGTGAGAGAGGAGAAGTTGTTTTTATTCTTTTTCTCTTTCTCATTTCACATTCATTCTCCTATGTAAATTGAAAGAGAGAAAAATAATATTTGAGTTAAAATAGAGGAGGGCAGAGAGGTGCTCGGTAGGAGAAGAATTTTCAGAGAAATTTTGGGGTAAAGGAATAAGTGTTACACATGCATTTTCAATCTTTTATCGTATTTAATCGATCTTTCATTTTCTCTTTGATTAGATCTTAATTCCTACAACAATTTTGAATCAAATAGGTGAAGAAGACAGGAGAACTGAGCACTTGAGTTGAAAGCAAAGGAGAAATTAGTGAGTGGACTAGTAATTGCATTAAAAATTCCATGCATCTTGAATTCACATTTGATTGGGTTAATTTTTTTATTTGTGCTGGCTGCCTTATTGTTTGTATAATATGTTTGAGTTATAAGAATATAAAGTATATTTTGAAGTAAGTTGCCGACATGTGTTTGGTCACTTATTGATATTTTTTTGGTTAAGTTCGGCTAAGTGTTGAATTATGAGAGGTATTCATATATGTTATGAATTTTTGGCTGGAATTTGAAGTCTAATTCAGATGCTGCAGGCTGGGTATTTTGGGTTATGTGTGTGTGATATGCGTGAGATGTTTTGCTAAAATATGGGATTTGGTAATGGGTGGTGTGGAGCCTTATTGCATGCTTGTAATTGTTATGTGAATTTGAATTTTGCTGGAACTATGTTACATGTATTGGGCTGCCTTTTTGGCCTGGTTTGGTTTGGTTTATATATACATGTGTGGTTGTGGACAATTCGGGTGTTATGCATGCTGTCATTCTTCAATATTTTTGTTGATTCGGTTTTAGTTCCATAAAAGAATGAATGGACTTGGGTTTTGAAGTCTTATTGGGTTGTAAAAGGATAATGAGGCCCAGTTATTGTTTAGGGTTTTGGAAGAATTTGTTTGTATTGGCGGGTTGACTTATAGTTAGTGATAAGGCCCAATATATTAATTTGTTGGGAATTGAATTTGTCTATGTTAGTGGGCTGGTTTATTAATAATGTGAGGCCGATTATATTATTTTTGTTGGGTTTAGGCTTTGATGATAATTAGTGGGGAGGATATTATGGGAAAAGAAAATTTTGTGAGGCATTGTGTTCTCGGTTATGGGCGTGTAACTATCAAGGTCGAAAGTCAGTTTGGGGATTGATTACAAAGATTAAAAGTTTTGGGATTTTACTGAAATTGATGATAAATATAAGGTGTAAATAGAATTTTACATACTTTTGTATTTTGACGTGGTGAGCATTGCATTCATGATTACATGCCTTTTTATTAAAATTTTATATCATATTGTACTTTATATATGCATAAGGCATGCATGATGCATATTTGGAATGAAATTGTGGATACATGATTATTATTATGTTTGACTCCCGGATTAGAAACCGTACCCATCTCCCTCCAGACATCAGCTAGTATTTGATATTTATTCTCATGTGCGCATTGAGATGGTCCGTCCTACCGAACGATTGAGATATCCTACTAGGACAAGACGGACGTCTGACGAGCTCCGGGCGAGATTACACCAGGAGGTTATTGGCCGGTGTGGGATTTTGGATGCCCCGAGGGTAGACCATGGGCGAGATTATATTTGATACCATATCATGACGCCCCGAGGGTAGACTGTGGGTCAAGCTTGGTTATCCAGTGATGTTCGTACCATCTCGAGGGTAGACTGCGGATGGTACCACCCCGAGGGTAGATTGCGGGTGGTGTAGCTTCATTTCTGAGTTAGGGACTGGTTCAGATAGTTATGATCCAGGCCCCTAAGTGCTAGTAGGGTGGTGATAATTGATTTATTTTATATGATAGTAGTGTGTGATTTCATGGCATCCGAGAATAATATATATACTGTTTGTTGCCTTATCATGTAAGTGCATTAGTGTTGTGGGGCATACAACTGGATTATTCATGCATGTTTTCAAAGTTAAAGTTATTTTCGTATAAAATATATTATCCGCTCACTGGGCTTCCCAGCCCACTGTTTTATGTTTCCTCCCCCATGACCATAGATCGGGTTCGTGTGGAGCATACCCTACGCTCTAGGTTGGCCTTGACGCATGATGATCTGCATCTTTTACAAACTTTAGTGGACTCTGATACTACGTTTCTTTTGTAACTGGATTTCAGTTCCCGCTTTTAGAATAATTATTTGTGTATTTCCACCTTCTAAACCTTAAACATGCAAATGCACTACTTTTCACTTTCGTCTATAAAAGGAATTATTTTTATGATTTTTTTTTTTTTTTTTTATATATAGAGTATTCACCTTCCTTTCGGGATCCTGAGTCTCCTGGAGCGCCCGGATCCAATGGGATAGGGATACTCAAGAGGGGGCATGACAAGTTCGATACCATTTCACATGCTCAGTTTTGGAAGAAGAAGTTATAGCTCTCGAGAAGATTCAAGGGAGTAAAAGTCTAGCTAATATGTTTACAACAATTGTTACCATTGAAAAACTGAAGTTGTGTACAACTTGAGTTGGGCTTCTCGCTTAAAGAAGGAAAAGTTGATGCTGCTGCTGATGGAAGTGAAAAATCGAAGACATCTGTTGAATTAGTCTTCGAGTGGGAGATTGTTGAGATTTTGGAGTTAAATTCAATCCAAATTAGTATTGGGTTAGGACATGGGTTTTCCTAATATGTTTTTATGTATAATTGTTTTTCCTTTAGATATACAATTAGGAATAGGAATATAATTGTATTAAGAATTAAAATAAAATTCCTATTAGGATATAAGATTTGGGTCCTATTAGGAATAGTATCTCATGTATTACCTATAAAAAGGGGTTAAGTCTTGGAGTTAAACATCACAAAGTGAGAGCCACCAAAGAGGGTTTAGTGAGTGAACCAGTTTATGAGGCTTGTGAGAGACACTTGTAATTTTCTTCTTCATCTTCATAGTGAAATTCTATAACGATAAAGCGAACGTAGCTCTCATATGGAGAGCGAACCACTATAAATCTTGTGTTTGTGTGTGCGGCTATTTGTTTGTCCTTTATTCGCATTCTTTAATTTTTGCTTCCATAGAGATTTAGGATTTGCTAGCATCTAATTAAATCCCCACAACAGTTTACATATTTACCGTTGAATTTTTTTAAGATTGTAAAGATAACTTGTGATTAGAAAAAAATGTGAGAACATTCATTTTTGACAATGAATTTGTAAGAATAAACGATGAAGTTGTAGCAGTTAATAATAATGGTCAACGACTGAGTATGATTGTTTTAATATTGATAAGCATTGATTTTACCAAAAGATAACAATAAATTTATCTACAAATAATTTTTGTATCCTAACTATGTGATATTTGATTATTTGGCAACATCTTTTTAATTAAAAGACGAGGCAATGAACTAATTTAATTATAGGATAAGCTAAATGACTTATCTCATCATTCTATAATTAAAGAGAGATTAATAAATCAATGACAAATATTCCAGTCATATTGTAGTGAAATCCTATATTTGCACTATCAAAAATACTCTAAAAGTATCTCTCATTAAAAAAAAAAAAATTAATCAAATCCTCAAATTAAATCACTCCTTAGTAAGATCCATCACCATTACATGTAAAAAATCATAAACATGTATTAAGAAAATCAAAATACAAACACAATGATTGTATCTATAATTTTTAACAATTTTAGAGTATCTTATCATGTAAAAATTACTAAATTAAGACAAATTAAGCCATATGGCTGTGTTTGTTTTGTTATTCATACAATATTCTATTCCTATCCTACCCAACATACATATTGGTTTCAATATTCTCAAAATCCAATCATATTCTATTCAATTTTAAACCCTCTAGGTTTGTTAATTTAGTTAAACACCCCATATAATAAAATATTAAAAATTAACAAAAACACCTCCACCCACCCATCAAATGCCAGCCACCATCACTGGACGGTGGCCGGAAGTCACCAAAATGATGCACAACCAGTTGGATCTAACCGGTCGGGTAGCGATCTGACCTTTTTCGAAGGCCAGATCTTTGGCCACATCTGGCCATAGATCCAGCCTTTTTTCGGCTAGATCCAGCCTTTTTTCGGCTAGATCCATGGTGGATTTGGCCAGAAAAGGCCAGATTGGCCCACGACCGCCTAGATACAGCCAGTCATGTGCCATTACGGCGACTTCCAACCACCCTTTGACGGTGGTGGTCGAATGCCAGCATTTAATGGGTGGGTGATGATGTTTTTGTTAATTTTTAATGTTTTATTTTAGGGAGTGTTTAGCTAAATAACAAACCTAGAGGGTGTTTTTGTTAATTTTTCAGATCCTATCCTCGTAATAACAACTCAACTCAACTTTTTCAAAAATACTACTCAAAATATTCTACCAAACACACTAATATCTCTCATAAGAAAAAAAAAAATTAATCTAATCCTCAAATAAAATCACTCCTTAGTAAGATCCTACACCATTACATGTAAAAAATCATAAACATGTATTAAGAAAATCAAAATACAAACACAATGATTGAATCTATAATTTTTAAAAATTTTAGAGTATCATATCATGTAAAAATTACTAAATTAATACAAATTAAGCATATATATATTTTTTTTAATCCAAATAGACATGAAAATTAATAAATACCGAAAAAAATCAATACATTCCTAGAAACTCTAAAATCAATATTCAGATCTACATTGATTTTTCAAGTTAGTTTGATGCAGACACAATCACATCCGGCTATTGGCTCTTAACATAAATGAGGATTGACCACCAATTTTCCTGCAAAAGATTTCGGTTGTCATATCAGAATCAATAACAACGTAAAAAATTTCATGGGCTCCATGGTTTAGATAAGTACCTGTGGTGTGACATCTATGTCAAGATCAGTGGGATCAGAGATAAAAGATTCATCAATTGAATAAACTAGAACCCCTTCTGCTTGTTGCTGCTGCAATGCTCCGATTAGTGGGTCCAAGTCTCAAGCATTTAGTTCGAATAATGGGCCTTCCACGATTAGGCATGGCTCCTGGTAGATCGTAATATAACTTTCCTCGTGTTTTTTTATCAACCCCTTCTTCTGTGTCACTGTTATCATCATCATCAAATCCCCGTGTGCGTCGCCCCATATAAGTGAACCCCTCGTTGTTGTAGTGGTCTCCAATTCTAACAACGAAGTCTGCCAAAATCGAAAAGTATCCACCGGAATGCCTTGTCCTTCCCACTTCTGACGCACATCGTATGAGCAAAAAATGGTCTTGGAACTTATCAGGCACAAGCGTGTAACATCTACAACACGACTCAAGACCATAGCCCAACCTGGATAGGCCCGTTACCCCATATTATCTATTAAGGGTCCAATGTTTTATTCAAACCCTAAAGACATCCACTTCCTATTTTATCACTATTCTAATTCTCCCAAGAGATCCATATGTATTCTAATTTATCTAAGATCTTGAATCTTATATGAATTAGGACTCTTACTATTCCAAAGGCAAATAAATCAAAGACTTTTCTATTCACTAAACTTCTATAATTATGGACTCAGGGTCCTACTAGGATTCAAAGATCCTATGACTACTATATAAACAGAGGCATGCCCTCTCACAAAGGATCCATGATCCAATACTCAATCTCCACTATTCAAAATCACCTCCTTACTCCTAAGTTCTTGCTCTTGAGAATTCTACACCTTCGTCGTGGTCTTGGCCTTCGACAAGACTCCGGATAATCCTTCTTTTCCTTAACTCTTGTTAAATATCCTCTTTCAGTCTTGTTGACTTGAGTGTGGGAGTGCATACAGCAAACACCACCCCGGTGTTTTCTGTAAGCTTCATGCTTGTCTCTTCTTGTGTGCAAACCTAGCGGATTATCAATGACCCCAACCTCACGAGATCAGACCCTATTTTCGTAACCGTAGATTTTTTGTATCTATAGTTTGGCACCCACCATGGAGCTCTGACAATCATCTACCAACGACGACTTGCAACAAGAAAGGAGGCACAGAACCGCCTTCGACTGACATCGTTAATAAAAAAGTTTCACCATGATAAGAAAGTTTTTCTTCACCTTTCTTCATTTTAAATCCATTGAAAGTATCTAGGAATCATTCACCTATCATATTATATTTGTTCAACATGAAACATAATACTTTGAAGCATTAAAACACATCTCCCATGTTTATTATTTATTCATGCACCGCTTTAAACATTGATCACATTTTGGGACTCTATATGCATCAGTGCATGTCTAATTGCTTCTTTGGAAGGTATTTCATGTTTTAAATATCCTTGTGTGTCTTGGGCGTGTTTTAGAATGTCTAAAACATCTTTCCAGAACTGACATTGGAGCCAAAATCCCAAAACCCTTACGTAGATTCATTTGACTCTGCAATATATTCAAAACCCATCAAGCCGAATGAAGGTATCACATCTTGAAGCCCCCTTGCAGAAACGATTTTTGCTTCTTTCCAAGCACCAGAAAAACAACAAAAAAAAGAAATTCAAAGCCTGTCCGTTTTCTTCAGAAGTGCACAAATACTAACTCAAGAGGAAAGAGCCAAGCACTTTCATGAATGATGATTGATGATGACAAGTTCCTTTCCATCAACTTCAAGACCCGCCAGGATCCTTCAATACATGCACTTAAGTTTCCCTTTTTGGGTCACTTGTTTAATTAATTTTACCACTTTTCCTGCTATATAAACGCTTTGCATTATTCATCAGTTCCAACAAAATATCAAGGCTTTAGCTCAATCCATGGCTTCTTATTCTAGCAAAATGCTAATGACTTTTATGATTTTTAGCTATTTCATGCTTGCTTCTGCTAATTTCTATCGAATTTTGATATAACTTGGGGAGATGATCATGGGTAAATTCTCAACAATGGCACTGTTGCTGCCTACTACTTAAAATTAGAAGGCTTAGCTTGGGATGAGATAGACTTTGAATTCCTAGGAAATTTAAGCGATGATCCTTACACTCTTCACACTAATGTATTTAGCCAAGGCTAAGGTGACACAGTGAGGAACAACAACATCAGCAGCAGCAGATGTTGGCTCAGCAAAACCTCTCAAGTATGCATCATCAACAATTGGGCCCACAAAATGATATTTCAGGATTACAATCGCGGCAGCAGCAACAGTTACTTGGAAATAAGTCTGGAGACTCAAGCATGCAAACTAATCAACACTCTGTGCATATGCTACAACAATCCAAGGTTCCATTGTAGCAACGAAGCTAGCAGAGTGCACCTTTATTACCAAATCAAGGCCAGCAGTCATAGTCGCAATAGCCACAACTCAAACAACAAATGCGGCAACACTAGAGGTAGCGTCAAATGATATAGAAGCCAATGCAATAGTAGCAACAATTGCATCCGCGAGCAAAACAAGCCGGGCCGAACAACCTCGATTATTAAAAAAAAAAAAAAACATGGCATTTGTATTTTGATTCACAACCTTTGTAATTTGTTTGTATTGTTGCATTCGCACACGCCTGATCCTAATATAGCTTCCGCATTCACCACAATGGCTTCCAACTCAAATACCAATACCCCACTCCCTCAACCCATTATCCAAGCCAATGCTCAACCCGTGTCCCAAAAATTGGTCGGCTCCAACTATTTGCCATGGAGTGTCCAATT
This sequence comes from Pistacia integerrima, assembly GCA_026225825.1. Lineage (NCBI taxonomy): Eukaryota > Viridiplantae > Streptophyta > Magnoliopsida > Sapindales > Anacardiaceae > Pistacia > Pistacia integerrima. Next base: position 11,926,719 of record CM047750.1, on the reverse strand, counting down.
CATGGTCTTTCTCAAGAGTCATGATCTTGCTGATCTTGTGGATGGGGCTGTTCCTCCTCCCTCCAAAACTCTTTCCGATGGCACCACTAACCCAGCTTACACAGTGTGGTTAAAGAAAGACACCTGTGTTCTAAGTTGGCTATCAGCTTCTATTACTAAGAAGCTAATCTCTACTGTTTATGGAATGCAGACTTCCAAACAAGTATGGGATGCCCTTCACACTAGATTCTCATCTCCTTCTCGGTCAAGGATTGCTCTTTTAAGAAGACAACTTCAGACCATTACGCAAGGCAATCGGTCTTGTAGTGAATTTATGGAAGAAGCCAAGAATCTCGTTGATCAACTTGCAGCTGCAGGGAAGACTACCGATGATCAAGATCTGATTAGCTTTCTCTTAGGAGGACTTCGGCCAGCATTTACTTCGTTCATCACCACGTTCAACTTTGCATGCCAAGACAAAACTCTTTCCTTCGATGACTTCCAAGCTGAACTCCTTAGCTTTGAAACTCTCATTGAAGCACAACACAACTCGGCACTGATCAACACTATGCTTTTGCAGCAAACCAAAAAGGGAAAGCACCCTTCTTCCCAAGGAAGCTGAAACAGCAAAGCACAACTCCAAAGCCACTACTTCCACACAAAGGTCATCAGGATTCTCCTACAACTCGTCCCAATCAGCAAGCTTATGACAGGCCAACTTGTCAAATTTGTGGTAAGAGAGGACATGTTGCCCTTGATTGCTATCATCGCTTTGACTTCTCTTTTCAAGGACGCTTGCCACCTGCTGATCTTGCTGCAATGGCTGTCGAAGCCAATAATTCCTATGACCAAAATGTCTGGTATGTGGATAGTGGCGCCAATGCTCATATCACTGCCAATGGAGCAAATTTAACGAACCAAACTTCCTACGAGGGTGCTGATAATGTCCAAGTTGGCAATGGCTCAGGTTTGGTTATTAAAAATATTGGAAATACAACTCTAAAATTTACTCATAGTTCTTTCAAACTCAACAATATTCTTCATTGCCCCAATGCCTCAACCAATCTTTTATCCATTAATCAGTTATGCTTAGACAATGATTGTTATTTTGTGCTAACTGGAACTGATTTTTGTGTGAAGGACAACAAGACGAATCGCATCCTGCTTCAAGGACTGGTTGAAAACGGCCTTTATCCTTTTGCTGGTCACAAGAGCTCCTTAAATAAAATGCGTTGTTTCACCGCAAAATTAGGAATAACAACATCCTTGGAACATTGGCATAATCGCCTAGGGCACCCTGCCAAGTCCACCTTAGATTGTTTGCGCAAGTATTTGCCTCTATCTGAGTCCTTAAATATGTTAGATTTTTGCAATTCTTGTCAACTAGGAAAAGCCACTAAGTTGCCTTTTGTTGATTCTACCCAGGTCTCTACCAAGCCTTTACAACTCATTCATACCAATGTATGGGTATCTCCAATAACGTCAACTAGTGGTTATCGCTATTATGTTATTTTTGTCGATGATTTTAGTCGGTTTACATGGATGTATCCCATGTGTTTTAAATCTGAAGTCTTTATTATTTTTCAGCAATATAAAGCTCTTGTGGAAAATTTGTTCTCTTCTAAAATTCAACAATTACAATCCGACAATGGAGGAGAATATATTTCCAATGATTTCAAATCTTTTTTAACAAAACATGGGATATACCATAGATGAACCTGCCCCTACACTTCCCAGCAAAATGGAATTGCCGAAAGAAAACATCGACACATTCAAGAAACTGGTTTAACATTATTAGCTAAAGCACAACTACCAAATAAATATTGGACTGATGCCTTTCTTATAGAAGTTTTTCTCATAAATTGGCTTCCCACAAAAGTTCTCAAAAATCTATCTCCTTACTTCCTGCTCCATAAAACCATGCCCTCCTATACTTCACTAAGAACATTCGGATGTGCATGCTACCCATATCTAAGACCATATGAGAACAACAACCTTTCATTTAGAAGTAAAAAATGTCTCTTTCTCGGGTATGCCGCTCAACACAAGGGGTATAGATGCTTAGATCTGGACTCAGGAAAAATATATATTTCCAGGCATGTTGTGTTTGATGAGAACTCATTTCCAGCAAGGGATAAAAGCTGCACTTCACCAGACCACAAAAGCAAGATGTCATCAGGTTTGTTTCCTATCTCATGTTCAATTCCACTTCATGATATCCCAAGATTGAACACCTCCAACACTGCTTGTGAAAACAATGCAACACCCGAAATTCAATCTGAACCCATATTACCTGATAATGACTCCCAACTAGTTCTAATGTTTGAGAACCCAACCGACCTACATGCAGAACCACTCTCTTCACATGAGCAGACCATTCCCGACCCTCAACCAGCTCAAACAACACCTCAAGACCCACCAGAAAATATTATCATCACTCGGTCCAAAACAGGAAATTCAAAACCAAAAGAATTTCCTGGGTTCAAAATGTTTTATTCCACTCGTCATCCTTTTCGTTGTTTAACTAGTATTTTAATTGAATCTGAGCCAACTTGCTATACACAAGCAGTAGCAAAACCAGAGTGGAGATAAGCTATGGGACGTGAATTTGATGCTTTGATGGAAAATGGGACATGGTCTCTTTGTCCAAGGCCACACAACAAACATATAGTCAGAAATAAATGGGTACTCAAAATTAAAAGACACCCGGATGGTAGCATTGAATGCTACAAAGCAAGGCTTGTGACAAAGGGATTTGATCAAAAATATGGAGTTGATTATTTTGATACCTTCTCTCCAGTAGTTAAACCGACTACGGTTAGATTGGTTTTATCTATTGTTGTTCAATTTAATTGGCCTATCAAACAATTGGATGTGTTCAATGCATTCTTACATGGCATTCTTGATGAAGAAGTGTATATGGAACAACCTCAAGGCTTTATTGATAAGAGCCAACCAGATTTCGTGTGTCGACTACATAAATCTCTTTATGGCCTTAAACAAGCCCCAAGAGCTTGGTTTCGAAGGCTCTTTGAACAATTGCTAGAACTTGGATTTGAGGAATCAAAAGTTGATTATTCATTGTTTACTCTTTGTACTAATACATTCAAACTTTTTGTTTTGGTCTACGTAGATGACATTATCATAACTGGATCTAGCAGTTTGGCTATTACATCTTTCATTGACAGCTTGAAGGAAAATTTCCATATTAGAGATCTTGGACAACTAAGTTATTTCCTTGGTGTTGAAGCAAAACGTAGCAATGAAGGTCTTCATCTTCGGCAAGCTAAATATATATCTGACCTTCTTGAAAGCACCAAAATGCAAGGAGCAAAGCCACTAGCTTGTCCGACTACTTCAGGTATGAAATTATCTTCTAATGCTGGCACACTCCTATCAGATCCAGCAGAATATAGGCGTGTAGTGGGAGCTCTCCAATATTGCACCATTACACGTCCTGATATTTCATATGCAGTAAATCAGTTATGCCAATTTATGCATAACCCGAGAGACTCACATTGGATAGCGGCAAAAAGGGTGCTTCGATATTTAAAAGGAACGGTGGACTATGGACTTTTTTATTCACCTTCAACAATTGACATTAATGTTTATTATGACTCGGATTGGGCTGGTAACCCAGATGACAGGAGAAGCACAAGTGGATTTAGTATTTTTCTCGGGAAAAATTTAATATCCTGGTGTGCCAAGAAACAAGGAGTTGTCTCGCGTTCAAGCACAGAAGCGGAATACCGAAGCATGGCTTTGGCTACAGCTGAAGCTTATTGGATCTGAATGTTGATAAAAGAGTTCCAGTTATATCTTTCCTCACCTCCAATTATCTGGTGTGACAACATAGGAGCATTGGCCTTAGCTTCAAATCCAGTCTTTCATGCTCGAACAAAACACGTGGAAATTGACTATCATTTCATTAGAGAAAAAGTGGTTAACAAAGATATTTTGGTGAAGCATATCTCCACCAAAAATCAAATAGCCGACGTGTTTACAAAGGGCCAAACAGCAACTCGATTCCAGTTTTTAAGTACCAAACTCATGATTCACCAACTTCCCATGAGTTTGTCGGGGGGTGTTAGAGCATTTGATGATCAGTTGAGAGAATCAAGGAACTCAGATCAATCAAGCAATTGTCTTTGCAGAAGAAGCGATTAAGAGAATCAAGGGAGAAAACATCAGATCAGATCAGAAGTGGTGCAGCAAACGATACATCTCCAGACTTTCCTCATTCTGTTTTGATTCAAACAATAGGATAAGCTGTAAAATGTATTTTGAACTCCTTACTTTTCTGTAGTTTGTTATATGTAATCTGCTATAAATACAATGAAATGAAATACAAACAGTAAGTAAGCCAATCAGTTCAAACTTTCTCGTCACTATTTTACTTCCTTTGTTTATAACTCTTACATTGCCAATCATAGTTTTATCCAAGTTTTGCTTGTTTGTCCTGGTGCAGTTATGCTTTCTCATTCATCAAATCGTGTCTTACCACTCTTTGAAAGAGGTAGCTCAAACCAGTATGCTGTCAAAGAGATGAAAAGATTTATGTACCCCGTCTTCGAATTTGATATTCATTATTCCGAAGGTTCTGCGAGCATAATTTATCTATGCAGAAATTTAGGCTAACCCTAGATCTTACTCCTGCTAAAAAATCTTCATATTGTCTTGTTGATAAATGGATAAGCTTGGCAGTAGAAAATGGAGTAAAAGAATTTGATTTGAAAGTTCACCTGCATAGCCATGTCAATGTTTTCTGCTGAATTCATAACTAGTTTAAACTTTAAAGCTGTCCTGGAAAAATCTAAAATCTAATGTAGCATCAGAAAATAAAAATTGTTTCATTTATTTTATTTTTGACATCTTTTTTGCTCTTAATGTTTGTTTTCGGATGTTTAACTTTTGAAGTGGAAATAAGATTTTTGAATATAATTAAATTTAAGAAATAGTTTTAACACGAATAAAATGATGACCTTTTTTGTCTACTAAAAGTAAAATTAATTTGTGTTTTTATTTTTTTTTTTCATTTTTTTTATGCAAATTAATGTTTACTAATTCGATAAATTAAAATAAATTTTTGGTTGTTTTACATGTAGCACCACCTTTCAATTTAGAAGGTGTAAAATCACATGCATCCAAATCATTAAATTGAATCAAACCCAAATCGATATGTGACATTCAATTCATTTTACTAGCTAAGTAGCTATACTTATAAAATATATCATTTTAATTTTAATTAATAAAATACACATTTTAAAAGAAATATAAATAAAACTTATCAATTATATTTATAACCATGTCCAAATTCCAATATAATACATAATTAATAATATCCTATATAATTTTCCAGGCCAATAGGAATGGTCTTGGGCCTAAGCTGGCCTTAGGGACCACTCCGGGCCCTGATATTTTTTATAGGTCTGAAACCGGTTCAAGCCCATGAGAAATGATCTTTGAAAGACTGGTCCCAAAATATGGGCCCAGTTCCGGGCCCGGCTGGGACGGGGCCTTGCCCAGCTCTGATTTAAAAGCTCACAGTTAAGATAAGTACAAATGAATCCATTTGACAAGTAAATAACAGAGCACCCCCTAATATTTCCCCAATCACTGAAACCCCTCAAAGTTCTGAATATTTTTCAGCCATCTCTAGATAAAAAATCTACCAGGTTAAACCCTTCTTTTACCTTCCGGCTTCTCTCATTGAATTTATGAGTCGGGTGTTTGCGACTCTTTGTCCATTGCAATAAAAAATTCCAAGAATTATTGACAACTTAACAAACTTTTATATATTTCATCGAACTTAAAAAAAATTTAAGTTTCTTAGAAAAAAAAAAAAGCAATTTCTGAAGAATTTTGGAAATATATATCAAAAGAAGTGATTGGTTAGAAAAATTTATAATTATCATAAATTTGTCGATTTTATAAAGAAAACATTACATGTATAAAAAAATAAAAAAATGGTGGTATTACGTTCATATAATAAAAAATATTAGTTTTCTTAAATTTCTTTACAAATAAATTTTCTCTTCTCTACATTGCTGTGTAGGAATCCATCAACTGAAACACCTTTTTTCCCTTATTTTTTGGACATCTCGACCAGTTTGCTTTAATATTTTAAAATAAAGGTAAATAATAATAATTAAAATAGAATTGATATATAAGTACCAAGTAATACTATTCTTCTCAAAACTTATTCCAAATTTCATATCTTAAATTATGTGTCATCATATACGACATTGGTCTATAAAAGAAGTGATGATGTATTAAATGTTATGATAATCTCATATATTTACTGCATTAAAAAACAATAAAAAGGTCCAACTTGTACTATGAAGTGGCCTATGGGGTGTAAACAAGCTGGGTCGAGTCGAGCTTAGCTTTGGACTAATCGAGCTTGATTCGTTTGCTATAATGTCGAGCTCGAGTTTAACAAAAAAAAAAACTCTCAACTTTTCCACTTTCCCAACAAGCTCGAGCTTTTCAAGCCAAGTTCTAGTGAGCTTGACACTATAGTTGAGTTGAGCCGAGCTCAAGCTTCCACTGGGCCAAGCGCGAGTGGCTCGACTCGGCTCGACCAACACCCTTACTATGAACAAGTTACACGAGCTGACATGACGTTAAACTAAACAAAAGGTGGGGATATATAAGTGATTTTGACTTAAAAATACCGAATAGATGGTTGATACTCTTAGCGCAAAGGGATACAAATAATACAATTTTCAAACTTTAAGGGTCCACTTGATTAAAAGTGAAAAAGTTGATTTAACTAGATCTAAGATTTTTCATAGTGGTATTGTTGTACTTGAGATTGGGGGTGTCCAATTGAGGTTGGCCTTTGTCCGCATCCTGGACAAGGGGGCATAAAGTTCCAAAACTGTTTTGTTTTGTTAAACGTTGGTTTTTGTTGATACAAAAATTCGTATCAACCAAAGAGATCCGATTGACCTTAGTGGAAATCGAAATGGATGTGGGCGTGATTACGGATAATCAGCAATGGGTGAATGATAAATGCAATAAAATAAAAGATAATAAGATTTTTAAAGTGGTTCGTGCGAGGTAACCTCTTATGTTTACGTCCATTCTTTTATTTGCTGTGAGAGCTTACAATAAGAGTTTTATGAAAAATTTCTAACCCATTTTTCATCATTTAAGGGGGTTTATATACAAGGTTTGTACAAATGAAAGAGCAAAAATAAAATGAATACAATTGATTTGAACTGAACTCCGATATTCTTGCAATTGGGCTTTGTGATTGCGCAGAGATTGTTATTAATCTGGTCATTTTCATAATATCTCGGATATGAAGTTATCTGGGAATTGATTGAACGATCATTCGGGTTGTTCGTGACTAGCTTGTGCCGAGTCGAGCTATATGTTGACGAGTTCATGCTGGGTCGAACAACCGGTAGAGTTAGACTGATTTTGGGTCGATCTAATACCTCGCAACTCATTGAGTTTGATGGAAAAATCACACACAACAGTTTTGTTTAAACATGTTTCATGGATGGAATCAGTTGACATGATATGAAATTATATAGATAATTTTTCATATCAGCACAAAATTAGTACACCATATATACAAAATGTATATATACGACACAATTTAATGCTTCCATTAATCGTAATATAAATGTTTTCGATGTTTGCCTTTTATTGACACTTCATAAGAGCTTAAATGATATATTATATGAGTGTTTTGTATTAAAACGATATGTCTTGTAGTGTCTCATACTGGATTAAGTTCTTGATTGCTTGAAAATGTTTAGCTCCGGTTGCGGGCCGGATTGTGTATCTTTTCCAATGCAAAAGGTTTCGTTGGGAGCCACTGATTAAAAGCACCTCCGAATTCCTATTCATTTAAAGAAAATGATTGTTTTTATAACACATATAATAGCTTCTTTTCTTATACTATTTACAAACTGTTGAATATTTTGAGATTCTTTTTCTGAAATTCTCAGTGAGATACATCCGTTATGATAATCAAACATATGAACCATGAATTCCAGCTCAATGTGTCCTCATTGTCCATGATGATCGAATGCTCACCTCTAAAATTGATTGAGGGCAAGAAAGCATTTTCATTTTAAACATGAAGTTAAAGTGAAAAATGTAATCTTGAAAATTTGATTTTGTGTTAAAATATATTAAATATGTGAATCACTTGGTAGGGCAAGAAAGTATTTGAAGCACTGGTTGAGGTGACACATTTTCAGCCTTTTTCCATTTCCAAATTGCCTTCTTCAAGGTCTGTTCCAGTCTTGTAAATCCTTGCTCTTGTGTCGCATTTTCCTCCTAACAGTTTTAACTTGTCTAATAATTGTAATAGAGACAAATTTGAGACTGTTTTTACCAAGGCTTTGAAAACCAGACCCACCCTTGACCCGGTCAAGGGGTGGGTTCCTTTTTTTTGGCCGAACCGGTCTAACCGGCGGTCTTCCGATGGTCCAACAAGTTTGAAACTTAACAGAAATACCTTTGTGAAACTCCCATAAGTACCTAAAAGTTTGAAATATAGCAAATGCACCCCTATGATATGGGTAGGAAAAGAGAATTAGACAGCAATGACGATGATGATCGACGGCCAATCAGAGTTTGGGATGATGGGGTTTTTGATGTGAAGATGAAGTTGATGCCGATGTTGGTGTCAGGTGGGGTGTTTGGCGTTGAAATTGGTCAGAATCAAGGAGGAAGTTACCGATTTTCACAAAGGAGACAATGGCGGCAATGACGATCGATGGCCAATCATGCCTCGGGATGAGGGGGTTTTGATGTGGAAATGAAGTTGATGTTGATGGTGGTGTCAGGTGGGGTGTTTGGCGTGGGAATTGGCAAGAATCAAGGTGATTTAAAATCCAACAAAAAATCCCTAATTAGTCCCTACATGTTTAAATTCTAGCAAAAACACCTTTAAAACTTATGAATCAGTCCTTACAAGTTTAAATTCTAGCAAAAACACCTTTAAAACTTATGAATCAGTCCTTACAAGTTTAAAATTAAGCAAAAACATCCCTACAATCTAAACTTATGTTCCCTTTTATTAATTCTTGGATTGTGAATGAATTGAGTTTGTTGCATAGAAAACTTTGTCATCCAAATAAGGTTGTTTTGAAATCTATTCTTATTCATTGTAAAGATTAGTCTTTACAATGAGTTTCTTGGTTGCTTAGATATACCCTCTCACTATAACAAAAAGGGCTTTTAGCTATGAATTTTTTTGTTGCTAAAAACCTAGAAATTGTTGCGGTATACATTTAGCGATGAAAGAAAATCGTCGCCATGATCGTCGCGGTAGGCATGTCGCGCTTGATTTTAGGTGACAATTTGTTAAAATTCGTCGCTAAATCTGGCGACAAACCAAAAAAATTGTCGCATATACCGTTTTAGCCGCTAAATCTAATTACCGGTGAAATATTAAATGTCGTCGCCTAAAGTTAATAGCGGCGTACTCTTTATTGTGTCGCTTACTCTATACCGCGACGAGATGTGTGGTTTTGTCGCTTAACGTATACCACGACAAAATGTGAATTTCGCTCGCCTATAATATACCGCGACGAAATGTGCATTTTTGTTGCATAAAGTTAATAACGACATTATAATAATATGCGTCGCTTAAAATATACAGCGACAAAATGTGACGTTTTGTTGCCTAACATGTAGTGCGAGAAAATATGAGTTGTTGTCACCTAAAGTTAATAGCGACGTAATCTCTATATGTGTCGTTTAAAGTATAACATGACGGTACTTTATATTTTGTCACTTGAAACTATTAGCGATGAAACGTAAAAGTCATCAACAAAACTTTTCAACTTTGAATGTATTTCATAGCTAAAAGTCTACAACGTCGAAATATAATTGTGGTCGCCCATTTATATATATAATTTATCTTAGACATTTTAAAATTTAATTGTAAAATGTAAACATCAATTTGTAAATGTAATTAATTCAAATCAAACAAATATATCGAACCAAATATATTATAGAACTATAATATGATTGTTTTTAAATAAAAACTTAAAAATATATAAAGTTGACTAAATTTCTAATGTTCAACAAAAAGTGACAAATAAAAACTCAAATTGTTGCAGGTGGTGGAGGATCCGGTGGAAATTGGCCTGAAAATATTTGTGAGCCATTAGATCGAGAACCCATATTCATTGAGATGAACTGCTGCATCTTCTCCATCGTTTGCCTATATTGGTGAAATTCTTCCTTTATGCCTCATAGTTCTTGCACCTCCTCATGCAAGTGTGTGAGTTCCTCTAAAACATCTTGATCGGCTCGCCTTTTAGTCTTCGAAGATGCAGGTGGTTTTGGACCATAACCTAATTCATGATAATAACCAGTTTTTTTTTCCTAAAACCTGTTGAGTGATCTCTAATTGAGTAGGTGGCTGAGAACCTTCTTTAGGCTCCTGATTGAGAATGTTCTCCCTTTGTTCCTACAAAAATAATATATATGTGCATAAGCACGAATATATAAATAAAAACAATTTAATTTTATAAATTAAAAATTAAAAGGTATTAGGTTATAATATAAAAATATAATAAACTTTTATACAAAAAAAATAAAAAATAAATACACTACATAATACTTACATATTGAACCTTAGCTTCATCATTTATCCAAGTATTTCTTTTACTACTAAAATGAGTGTCATGGAATAAATGCACCTCCCCTTGGAGCTGGCCTTCAGGAAGATCCTAATATTCAAAAAATAAACAAATAAAAGACAATTAATATTCAAAAAATAAACAAATAAATAACAATTACAATATACATTTTAAATATAAAATTACTCAAAAATAAATATTTCAAACCTCTGAATTTTTTGTTCATGTGAGAAGTATTCATCCTCGGTGTCGATTTTTTTTTACCCTTGTTCCTATTCTTATTGAACATCTAACATGGATAAATAAATTAATATCAAAGTTTTGGCTAGCTAATCATGCGTGGATAGTTTTATAAAGCTAAACTAGTTAGTCTAATACTTGAAAAATTGTGTTCATGAAATATTTAACATAAATTGTGAGAGGCAAGTGTAGCTAGAAAAAATGCCCTGTTTCGGGGACTAGCTTACTAATAGGTTCAGATTTCCCAACCATGAAAGGGAGCCAATCTCTATCTCTATACAGGGTTCCGGCCTAGAAACAATACTAAAAAAAATGCTCAATCAAGTGGAAAGTGGAATTAACCTAGGTTTGCAAAACTTATGCTGCAAGTGAGTCACCAATAATAAAAAAACAAAAATAAACCTAATGAATACGTTTCTGACTTCTAATTTCTCCAATCAAGAATCAAGTTTATACTCTATCAAATTCTAGCTACTATAGTGAAATCAAATTACAAAACTACAATGTTAAAACAATGAATTTAATCCATAAAATGGAAATTAAAATGCACAATTTTCTTAAAATAAATTACAAATCCCTAATTCAATTACAAAATAAAACAAATCATCAAAAAAAGATTTTTAGCTACTAAAAAGAAATCAAATTACCAAACAACCATGTTGAAACTATGGATTGAATCCAGCAGGCAAAAAAAATTGAAGAATTAAAATTCCAAATTTTTTTGAAACGAAAATAAAATGTATGTTTAACCTTAATTTGCTGTGTTTCCCTACCAACCTTGACAATGCAGATTGGTGCCTTAATGAATTGAAGTGCCACCGAGAGAGAGAGAGAGGGAGAGTCTGACATAAAATATGTGAATTGAAGCGCCACGAGAGAGAGAGAGAGAGAGAGAGAGAGAGAGAGAGAGAGAGAGAGAGAGAGAGTTTGAGATAAAATATGTTGGAGGGAAAAAATTGGAGGAAGAATAATATTATAATGGCGCTAGTACTTGTAACTTCCCTTTTAAATTTTAATAAAGAGATCATGATCTATATAGGCGGCAGGTTTATGGGCATTGTGATTTGGTTGGTCCTTGTATAAAATATCATGTTAACCTAAACTGAATAATAATAATAATACTAAGATATCAATTGAAGATGGTGGCGGGTTTATTGTTTTATCTTGTTTTGTGGTAGGTTTATTATATTAACCTAAACCTAAATAATATTAATAATATTATTAAGATATCAATTGAGCGGCGGGTTTATAGCTTTTATCCTTTTTTATTAATCACTAGTGTATATCTTCATATTAGTAGATCTAATTTACATTATGGAGTAATAGAAATAGAGTGTATAAATGGAATGTTGATATTACCCATGCTAGAATCCAGCCGTGACTATTGATAATTGTCAAGGTTTTAAAACCCGACCCAAGGAGTGACTCTGGTTCGGTCATCGGGTTGGTCACGAACCGGTTTATGCGGATGTCAGCGTGATGATGTCATTCTAACGTCAACATGACATATAAAATGACGCATCGAGTTAGCATGAATAGACAAGGGTAGCACTCGACCACACCTTTAGAACTAATAAACAAGTCTCAATCCAGAAACTTAAACTATGAAATCTAAAGAAAAATCTAAATAATGCATTAAATGGTCTCCAAAATGAAAAATAAGTTTATATAGGGTGACAATCAACCCTAATAAGACTCCTAATAACAAAAGGAAACAAAAACTAAATCAATTAAAACAAGAAAATCCGAAATAAAATCGGAAAAAACATGCAAATAACTAAAAACCCATCCAAACACACACCAAAACGGTGGATTTTGACCTCAAAAATGACCTCCAACAAGCTAAAGCTGGTTTCCACGTTGATGGGCTCGAAATAAGTTTTCCAACGGTATCTTACAAGCCCCGTAACTCTTCCCGGATCAAAAGTTATGGCCATTTGAATGAGGCATGCTCATTTAAGCCATTTGAGCTTTACGCATGGACTCTGACGTTCACCATTCTCCATGAATTCATCCGCTAGACATTCTATGTCATAAAAAAATAAAAAATAATAAAATTCAAGATGTTCAATTGCCGGGTTGAACTGGTGGTTCGTAACAAAAAATTCGGTCCAACTGCGATTCAAACTGGGTCATTTAATATTTCCAGTTATTTAGTCGAACCGACTCCGCTTGATCACCGATTCTCGATTCAACTGGTTGAACCGACCGACCGGTCTGGGCCGTGTTTTTAAAACCTTGACAATTGCAGTTGGATTTCGATGGATGTGTCCAATTGAAAGGACTTTAAGAACTTATAAATTTTATGTAAAGAATTAAGACTTGAAGGCTCTATTGCCAAGGCATACATTGTTAATGAGTTGATATTATGTTCAATGTATCTTTATGATATTGGGACCGAATTCAACCGACCAGAGTGTAATTCAGATGAATTTAGTTTTGATATTGATGCGGAAGTTAATGAACAAGATCAAAGAACTTCGTAGAGTGGATATGGAACTAGATGTTGTTCAATTTGTTGAACCAAGCAGTAGAGTTAGTGATGATGATATGCATTTCATAAATGATGATAGTACATGAATGATGAAATTGTACCACTGAAAGTGAAGATGTATAAGTTGAAGATGATATTGATAATTAATAATATTTATTATTGTCATCCAAATTTAATTTGTATAATTGTGATAATCACTACAAGAAATATATTATATTGTGATAAAATTAATTTTATCAAATGTTATTTTGTTACGAGTAATATAGGCATTATGATAAATTGCAATAGCTTTAAAATAGTGTTACAATATATTTGAAATACAATAAATTATTTAAAAAAATAGTTCTTATATAATTTTAAAAAATGGTATAAATATAATTAGTTTTTAAATTATTATATTATCTTGTATTTTGGTTGGATCCAATAATAATCATTTTCCTAATCTAAATAGAATAACGGTTTTCTTAATGAATCCACTTGGCATTTACAAAACATGCTGCTACACCGTTTTGGTGCAAAAATCAATCAAGCTTTCCTTTGCTAATAACCCTTCTTCCGCTAAAAACCCTTTTGCTAAACCCTTTTGCTTATATGCCTCTCTCCTAGTGTATGAAATTGCTTTGTCATTAACGCAGAAAACTTCATTCAATCTCTTCTCTACAGTAGTGCTACTACACTGTTTTGGGGCAAAATAAAAAAATAATACTAACAATAAGCTAATAATAATATTAATAATAAATAATAATGATTCTAAACAGCAACAAACAAGTACCAAGCTTAAGCTGCCAATAGTGGAAACCTGAAAAACAATTTACCCCATGGTGCTTTTCGTATTTACAAAATAAATGATAATAATAATAATTTTGATTTCATTTTTAATTACTTATTAGTTTTATGTTTTCAATTATTGTCATATAAATATAAAATTATATCAAAAATTAAATTCTAACAAACTAATGGCAATGATTTTAAGAAAATTGACACCAAATTTTTTTCACGACAATACGTTTTTGGCATTGTTTTTTATATTTACGTTGCCATAAATGTTTCTCGATGAACAATTTATTTCGTAGCTAGGTGAATTTTGCGTCGTGTTTTATATTTTCGTCACCAAAAACGCTTCCTAACGAACAATTTTGTTGCGTAGCCAGATGGATTTTGCGTCATTTTTTATATTTTCGCGCCAAAAACCATTCCTGACGCACAATTTGTTGCGTAGCTAGATGGATTTTACATCATTGTTTATATTTTTGTCGCCTAACACGTTTCCTAACAAACAATTTGTTGCGTAGCCAGATGGATTTTGCGTCATTTTTATATTTTCGTTGCCAAAAACCATTCCTTACGCACAATTTGTTGCGTAGCTAGATGGATTTTACATCGTTGTTTATATTTTTGTCGCCAAACACATTTCCCAACACACAATTTGTTGCGTAGCCAAATGGATTTTGCGTCATTTTTTATATTTTTGACGCCAAAAACGTTTCCCGATGCACAATTTGTTGCGTAGCCAAATAGATTCTGCTTTGTTTTTTATATTTTCATCGCCGAAAAGGTATTACGACGGCCTTTCGTTGCGTAGCTAAACTTCGTTGGTGTCGCTTTATATATGTTCGTCGCCAAAAACATTTTATGGCGCCATGCATTTGCGTTGCTAAATACTTTTGGCTATGTTTTGTATTATTTTCGTCTCTTAAAAGTATCAACGGCGACATATAGTTACGTTGCGAAAAAACTTGAGTGTCGCTTTTTTTATTTTCATCGGCAAAAACATTGTATGACGAATTATGTCGTCGCTAAGTCCGTCGCCAATTTGCTTCCCGCCATCTCATGCGAGGATTAGAAATTCCGCGAAACTATTGGCAACCAATTTCATATTTCATCGCTAATAGTTACCTTTGGCGACGAATTTTGAAATCGTCGCTAACAAAATTGTAGTTAAAAGCGCTTTTTGTTGTAGTGTCTAGTCACTTAAGTTCTTGTTGCTTGAAAACGTTTAGCTTTGGCTGCTTATGAATTGAATAAGAGTTGTGTTATGTTGTTCGCAATTACTTATTAATCTGTTCATCTCTTAATAATATACTTTTATTTCATACTAATTAATCCTAATAATATTATTCTGACACTTTAATTCTCACTAAACAAGCATGGAAATAAACTGATCATATACTATGTAAAGGCATAGCAAGAAAATTGGTTATGCACTTGGCAAAACTATCATCGCACCATGAGAGGAATGATTTAATCGAGCAATAAATGCACAAAGTTGTTCTGAAAATTTTAATTTAATGTACTATGATTGCCTATGATGATGAAGACGGTGATTAATTTTTTACGTCCCAAGGGTTATTTTTTTAATTTGGGGTGTGTTGACGCCCAACTCTCATATCGGTTAGGAAATGAGAGCCTTCGTCCCTTATATCCTAGTACAATAACACTCTTAAAAACCTAGACCTTTTTTCAGGATAAAACCATGCTCGCCTGTCAACAACGCAGCTTATGGGTCCAAAGTGGATAATACCTTGAAAACCCACCTTTCATGTGATTGGAGACGGCGTAACAACAGTCATCAGGGTGTAAAGTAGGATTTTTAAGGGTAAAAAGGGTATTCTGATGGACAAAGAACTATAGGTGGAACGTTTATGATATTTTAAATCATGGGCATCAAATTGTGTATTTGCCAAATATAGGGTGAACAACGTAATTCGGCTTTTAATTTTTATAAAAGTTTAATATTTGATTAAAAAAACAAAAAACAAAAAATAAAAAAGTCTAGCCTAACTACGAACAAGCCACACGAGCCGACGGCCACAATTAATTAAAGTATTAAACAAAAGGTAGGAATATATTCGTAATTTCAACTTGTAATACCAGATAGACGGTGGATACTCTTTTGGCTGCTATAAATGTATCGCTAATCTCAATGTTTTTCCTTCTCTCGCAAGAATTTCTCTCTTCAAACTCCAAAAATATCTGGTTAGTTCTCTTTCCCTTTCCACCTGAAATCTTGATCTTCCCTGCTCTGCAATTCAAATTTCGTTCTGGGTTTTTCGTTTTTTTCCTGTTTCGTTTCGTTTTGTCTGGCATGATTATGATTGTACTGCCATCTGGGGTGAGTGTTTTGTGGTAATTGTGTGTGAAAAATTCCATCTTTTTGTTGTAATGAACATGATTTCATCTGGGTTGCCATTGATTTTTTGTTTTTGTTTTCTTGTTTTCTTTTCCTGTTCTGTGGTTGATTGTTGACCTTTCTTTTATGTGAGAAAAATGGAATTTATGTGGCTTATGGTTAATCATGTGGTATATGTTTTTCAGTTGACTTTACCGAAAAAAACATTTTGTTTGATCAATTGATTATTTTCTGCTTTTGATGTCTGCAAATCAGAGAGAGAGAGAGAGAGAGAGAGAGAGAGCTGTTGTTGTAGTTTGAAGCTTCTGAGTTACACTAATTTTTGTTCTGGTTCCTGCAATGAGAAAGAAAATTATACCCAAAGTTTTCCTTACTTTAAAAGTTGAAGGTTCCGGTAGCAGTCCACAGTTTAGAACTTGGTGAACTTAATACTTATAAGATATGTTTTTGGGGTTTATATATAAGTAATCTGATTCATGAACATGATGATGTTTAATCTGTGTATGTAATAATTTTTATTTAATAGAACTGCTACCGGTTTGGATTTGTAGGGAAGTGAAAGAGTATGAGCTCATTTACTGTCTTTTAAATGTGGCTTACTAGTTTATTTCTGTATTTATCATTGATGCTAAGCCTATATACATTCAATTTGTAAAGGTTTTCTCTTCCCCTATTTGAATGTTTTCTTTATAAGAATAACATGATTTCTTATGTGTTCTTTTCATCTGATTATAATTGTACATGATTACTTATTTGCTAAGTTTGATATGATTATATAGGGCTCTGGAATTTAATTTTGTGAAGTGAAAAATAAAGGGGAATTTAGTTTTCTGTGGTGACATTTTTACATCCGAAAAATGCCAAAGGATAGAAGAGTTCAATCTTTGTCTTTTGATCGGTCTAGGGCATCTCCTTACCCTTGCAATTCTAGTTCCAGGGATCCCAAACCGAACAAACTTGAAATACTTGAGGATACAAGAGAGTGGGAGGAAGTTAGGTGCCCAATCTGCCTGGAACACCCCCACAATGCTGTTCTCTTGCACTGTTCTTCTTCCAAGAAGGGATGCCAACCTTACATGTGCAATACAAGCTATCGTCACTCGAATTGCCTTGACCAGTTCCTTAAGACATCCGCATCTACTCCTTCAACAGAAATAAGACAAGACATTCCCTCTGCTGGCTTGAACTCATCTGGAACAGCAGAGGAAGCCTCTCTGTCTGTGCAATCCAGGCATGATGTGAGACTGTTGCAGCCAAAGCTTGGTTGCCCTCTCTGTCGGGGAGAAATTTATGGGTATAGTGTGGTAGAAGCTGCACGTCAGTTTATGAATTCTAAAGTGCGTAGTTGTTCTTGTGAGAATTGTGATTTTAGTGGTTCTTATTCAGAACTGAGGAAGCATGCTCGGTCGGATCACCCATCTACACGGCCAACAGAGGTGGATCCAGAACGGCAGCACGATTGGAGAAGGTTGGAGGATATAAGAGGGTTTAGGGACTTCCTTACTATTATGCAACCTGTAACAGGGGAAGAAGACAGCGAGGAAAATGCTTCTTCCGATTTTATGCTCTACTTACTTTTGGGATCATATCTCATTTATGAAGTAGAAGAATTCCTTGTTAGTAGAGATAGACAGCTAGTGCATGACGATAGGGTCTCAAGGAGACCGTTGAGATTTAGGTATGACAGAGAGACTAATTATGCCCCCAGGCATAGATCAATGAATGATACTCGACCAGGGAGGACAAATGCTGGCAGGCACAACAATATGGAGGTTAACCGTTCCTCTCGATGGATTGATAGTTCACGAGCAGGAAGAGTAAACCATGGCAGGTATAGTAACGAGACTAATCATTTTCCCAGATGGAATGACTATTCACGTCCTCGTACAACAAATCCTGGCCAAGGATTGCGGTGGCGAGGACAACAAAGGTCTAGATTCAATAACCAACGGTAATAGCAGCATCTTAGTGATCATATTGCTTGTCGAACAACCCTTAGTGTTTAGTTTTGAATGTAAGTGCTCTTTCTCTTGCACTTTTCCCCTTTCCCTTCTTGTTCACTCTTTTGTTAAGGTTTGTAGCAATACTGATTTGGATTGATTTAAGCTTTTTCGATTTGCAGATAGGACCAACAGCATGTTTGAAGACATATTCATCTTCTTTGGTCAGCATTCAGGCTCATGAAGCTGAGACTAGGTCCCTAGGATAGTAAAACAAAGAATGAGCTAATGTATTTTGTTACTGAATTTTGAAGGTTCTATCCTAGACTGAATGGAAAGGGGGTCTGAATCACCTCATTTTACTGTGAATCTCATGTATTTTTAATTAAGAAATGCAAAGTTAATTTTATTTTCTTTCACAGTTCTTATTGTCATAGCTTATTTATTCACTTTGAAATTGTTCAAATCAATTGTACTAGGCTGCAGTATCCAATCCAGTATACAAGGCCTCTGGATTCAAGTTAAAGTTGGTCTTGTCTCTAGCCAAGGAGTAAATACTGAAACTCGAAAATGTTGCTTAAAGTGTAACAATAATGTTGCGGACACTGAAGGTTTGTAACAAATTTTTGCACCGATCGATGTGTCATCTGAGTTAGACGCAGTTACGTAGCGCATTAACAACTATTTCGCGAATGACGGCCGTTCATCAAATATGGACGAACGTTCTTGATTATTGGACGGTCGTTCATTTTAAATGGACTCTTGTCCATACAAAAATAACAATTGACTTTCGTCTATATTATATAGGTGGGAATCCATTTACTATGGATGAGCGTCCACTTAGAATGAATGTCTGTCCATAGTTTAAATTATAAAATTTATAAAACAATAAGCATGGACGCCCTTCTATATTATATGGACGGGCGTCCATATTTAATGGGTGGGCGTCCCTATTAGATGGATGATCGTCTATTGACATACAATACGAGGATTTTAAAAAAAATTTAGGTCTAAAAATTTTGGGTCCCGAAAAAGTTTTAAAAAACAAAAAGCAGCAAAGATCCATTGCCTCATCAGCTGCTCTTCTTCTTGGTCTTCGTTCCTCATCTGCCGCTCTTCTTTTTCATCTTCGTTCCTCATCTACCACTCTTCTTCTCCGTCGAAGCCATCTGCCATTTTTATTGTAAGTGTTTGAGTTTATTTGGTTTCTGTTCAACATGTTTTATGGTTTTGATTGATGATTGAGCTTGATTTACAACGTTCACTTCTTCGTCTTCGTTCCTCATTTGCCACTCTTCTTCTTCGTCTTTGTTCCTCATCTACCGCTCTTCTTCTTTGTCAAAGCCATCTGCCATTGTTATCGTAAGTTATTGAGTTTATTTGGTTTCTGTTGATCATGTTTTATTAGTTTTGATTTATGATCAGGTTGATTCAGATGTAAAGAACTCAACAAGATGCTAGGAAAAAGCGAAATTTAAACTGGTGCTTTGATGTAAAGAACTGAATGAGAATATGTTTTCGGGAGAAAATTTAGCTGCCCGGTCATCCCAAGTTTGGATTTAAGAAAATGGCCTTGAAACTGTTCATCATTTTTTTTTAATTTAGAGAAGATGACGTGGCATAGTTAGGATTAATTAAACACGTAAAATGGGTTAAAATGAAAAGATTAAAACATATGAGGGCCGAATCAGAAATAATGAAAGTTTTTAAAATTTGAAATTTTGCAAAACAAGCCCCACTAACTATTCACCTCGCTTAATCGAAATTCATCAGTTCAAAAAGCGATTTCTTGAACGAAAGGGAGACGCAATTTTTTCCGATCGAACACCTACAAATTTGCACCCTAAATCAATTTCTTGAACCCTAAACCGAATACAGGCGCGATTTTTGGCGATATAGTCGCGATTTTCGATCGATTTGTTGAACCCTAAAATCGATTTCCTTAACCGTAAACGAAATCTGTGCCATTTTCGGTGATACAGTCCACATTTTCGATCGAAACCGCAAACTTTGACAGCAAATTCAATCCAAAACCATGAGTGACACGACAATGAGGAGGAAGCCCAACGCCACTTGAATCCTAGATTCCAGGTGGCTAAGCAAGCTTCAATGGCTCTCCGGTGGATCATCGACCCGGTGAAGGTGGTCCACACGCAGGAGGACGTCGGCGGCACAAGAACAGAGGGAAGAACCAAGCAAAGAGTCAAGACGAGGAGTCGGGCGAGAACGGGCCTGGAAGGAGGATTCCGGAGAGAATTCAGGCTAGGAGGAGGATTCCGGCGAGAATTCAGGCCAGGAGGAGTCGTCGGAGGATCTAGGCGACGAGGAGGAGACCGGCGAAGATGGGATACGTAGTTTGGGAATATTGCTTGTACTTTCGCTTAAGCGATCATTTGTATCGCTTAAGCGATTATTCTGTTTTACTCGTGATCGCAGTCATGATCGCTTAAGCGATTTGAGATCTGGACAGATGATTCTGCCCAGACCTAAGATCGCTTAAGCGATCATGAGTGTTTACTCTTGGTCGCTTAAGCGATCTTAGGTCCGCAATGCTGCATATAATAAGCGATCTGGTTGTATCGCTTAAGAGATTCTCGGTTAACTCTTGGTCGCTTAAGCGATTTAAAATCGCTTAAGCGATCTTGCATGAGGCAGAGTAAAGATCTCTTAAGCGATCCGAGATCGCTTAAGCGACTACAGTGGTTTTGGTTTATTTTTGTTCTTGACATTTTATTTATATCGATTGTGCAGATTGCGAGCACCTGTGGGAAACTCGAGAGAGTACGAGTTGGAGCCTATAAGTGAGAAGGTACCCTACTTCCCTGCAAGGGTGACGGTGAGGTCGAGTTGGGAGGTTTTTGACAGAATAAGGGCCATTTTAGCTAGAATTAGGCATGGTGAAATAGATTTTGGTGACACTTGTTTCTCGCTTTTTAAGAATCGGAACAAAGTGGAAAAAAGTCATTTTAAAGGGCGGGAGTGCATTACATGTTGATGCACTCAGTAAAATGCAAGAAAAAAAAATGAAATGTGGTTCGTGGTGGAGGGAAAGCCACTATGGTTTGGTATATGGAGTATGCGTTGGTGATGGGCTTAGGATGCGGGAAAGTGCCAACTAAGGCGGAGGCAGACGCAATAAGGACGAGTGCGGGAGCCATAAACTTTTGTAAAAAGGTTTTGAAAGGGGCAAAGTCTATTACAGGAAAAGTTTTAGAGAAGAGGCTATATACAGTTCGGTTTAGTGATGCAGAGAAGATAAAAGTGTGCTTGATATTGTTTTTACATTCTATCTTATTGGCTGGTGACTCAACAAAAGCTATTGAGAAAGATTGGTTGTTGTTTGTAAGCGACTTGGAGTTCTTTAATTCTTATCCGTGGGGACGGATATCATTTGAGCGAACCATCAAGAGCCTGAAAAAACCAGACATGGCGTTAAAGGATGCCGAATGGGGCGGGAAGGCTAAACCAAGCACGTATAATTTGTTTGGCTTCCCATGGGCAATGCGGGTAAATATTAATAGCTCTCTGTTATATTTTTTATAATATGTGTGTTTGAATAATGACATTGACTATTTTTTTACAATGTAGGCTTGGATGTACGAGGCCATCCCTGTCTTCGCTAAGGTAGGGGGAGGAGCAACAATTTGAATGTGCAACAGCAATTTCCTAGGATGTTGCGGTGGCATGTCGAGAGCTATAACCATTGAGATTATGGCCAATTAGAGATTGAGATTCAAGCAGGTGGGGTAAGATTGAAGGATTAAGCTTTTGAATATGCAGTTGCTTTTTTATTTTGCTTCAATCTGATTGATTTTTATTTCTTATTGCAGGGAGTCGTCCGTCCTTTTCTGACCGCTATTGGGGATGAAGCGGAAGAGGACTATGTCACATCTTTCAAAGCAATGGAGGATGAAAGGAATGAATAGATAGAACGCCTGATGCGGGACCTAAAAGTGGTCACGCATGTGATGGCAGTTGCAGGGTCATTGCTTGACAATGTCGTTAATGCTGAGGATAATGAAGCTCGGGGGGCCGAGGATGAGGAGGAGAAGAGGGAGGAAGAGGTTCGTATGCCTCAGCAAACCGGTACAACAAGTACCGCTTTGCCGAGACATCGGCGTGGGGAGAATGAGGTTGTTGACCTCATAAACGGCCTGTTTAAGAGTTTTACAACAGTCGTTTATGCAAGGTTTGACAAGATGGAAGAAACAATGAAAAGGATGGAGGAGAAAGTGGATAAGCTGGGAGAGAAAGTAGGTACAATGGAGGGCCGAGTTGGTACAATGGAGGAGGAACTTGGTGGAGAATTAAAGGCGGTTGAAATGCAAACTGGCTTGAAAAGAGAGAGCCGAAAGAGCAAGTTTGTGAAATCGCCTTACATGGTAGTGACACAGGTAAAGAAGAAGAAAATGAAGAAACAAATGGAGGAACAACCAGAAATGGAGGAGGTTGAGGAGGTTGGTGGTGGAAGTGGGGCGGTGATAATGGAGGAGGGGGAGGTGGGAGGCGAAGGAAGCGGGGATGTAAAAATGGAGGAAGGGGGAGGAAGTGGGGAAAGGAAATTGGACTCAAATGTCGATTTGTATAGGCCAATAGAGGAAAAGAAAAAACTCTTTTATGCCTATTATAATGGATCAGGAAGTGATGGCCATATAAAGTGTAAGACAGAGGATTATCCCTAGGAATGGTTTCAGAAGTTGTTGACGATGGGGACGTGGCTTGAGGACTCGGTGAGTTATTTTCACTTAATTTTCCTTATTTTTTGCCTGTGTTTTCCATACTTATCTTGTTGTTTTTATTTGATGCGGGCACATCGATGAGATATTGGCAGTGAGGCTACGGCAGGACTAGTGATGGTGATCTGTTGTATCCCGACCGTGCTATCACCGATGTGGCGTTTGGGCAAACGCTTGTTTCGGCATATCGCACTTTAATTAAAAATGCCGTTGCTAGTGGTATAGTAAAAGG
Organism: Pistacia integerrima; assembly: GCA_026225825.1. Classification (NCBI taxonomy): domain Eukaryota; kingdom Viridiplantae; phylum Streptophyta; class Magnoliopsida; order Sapindales; family Anacardiaceae; genus Pistacia; species Pistacia integerrima. Next base: position 11,903,349 of record CM047750.1, on the reverse strand, counting down.
ACCGAAGCGAAAACGATTGGCCGCACAATAGTCGGACTGCATCCCTGATAATTTCGGTTTGATGACAGGATTATGCAGTACATAAGGGGATCGGCCCAAATATGGCCACGGTTGGGCCTTTGTTAAAAGAGTGTACTGTATCATCCTCGTCAAACAGATGCATTGGATAGCAGTCGTTACGCATCTAGAGGAGGGGTTTCTGAAGATCCTTGACTACAACTCAACCATTTATCGAGACAAGCAGTTGGAGGTCGAGTTGGACCCATTGTCCAGGTTGTTCCCAGCATTGCGTGGACAATGGAATGTTTGGGCACTTCGGTGATCGGTACTAACCGGAAAGTGGCCAATTCAGCGCCCTACCTGCCCAATAAATGAGTCAAGGTAAATTTTGTTTAAAACTAACTTACATAATACAATTGTTCTATAAGTTTATTATAATGCTAATGTCTTCTTCCTATTGTAAGTTGAATGTGGGGCATATGCCCTGAAATTTATTAGTTCGACATGACCAACAAACCCGATGGGACGCTTGAATGACGAAACAATGAGAGACTCGGGAGCGCTATGTCAGCTTCCATAAGCAGATGGATCCGTTTTGAGTGACCAGAACCCAATCAAAGGGTATGAATGTTGGACGCTGAATTTTGTAGTTTATGTGATGTTGATGTTCATACTTGGGTTTTTTGAGTTGATTGTATTTATTCTAAACCATATAACTTCAGCTGCTGACACTGAGTTTTTTGACTTGTAGTTTATGAAAGATGGAATGGTCAATCTCCACAGAAAGTCAACCGAGGCACCATATTAGCCGCCCTTGTAGATATCATCTTGAATTTGTTGGATGCTAGTGCAGAGCCAGAAAGCATCGGGAAGAATGATGTTGTGGGCCTCTTTTCAAGCATGGACTGCCCTGATACCATTCACTGTGGACTCTAAACTCTTTGGCATCAAAAACTAAATTAAAGGCAGTGTACAGGAAATTGTAAATAATTTACTATGTATGGTATGATCATTGTAAAGAATTGGATCTGATATTTGGGATATATTTTTGTTTGTCCATATAAGATAATTCATCAGTAGTTTCAATTTACTATGTATGGTGTGTCCATATAAGATATTTTTGTTTGTCCACATATCTCTCTTAAACGACCAAGACTTTTCCAGAAACGATCGCTTAAGCGATCTTAAATCGCTTAAGCGACCAAGGTGTGGGCAGATGTCATTTTAGGAAGAATCGCTTAAGCGATATAAATGGGTCGCTTAAGCGATCATAGTCTGGGTAGATGTCATTCTGCCTCGGAAAAGATCGCTTAAGCGATCATAAATCGCTTAAGCGACCATGTGTCTTTTTAGGAAGAATCGCTTAAGCGATACGTGGTGGGTCGGTTGTATCATATTCTCGGCGTATGTCATTACGCCTGGAAAAGATCGCTTAAGCGATCATAAATCGCTTAAGCGACTATGTGTCTTTTAGGAAGAATCGCTTAAGGGATACAAGTGGGTCGCTTAAGCGATCATGTTCTGGGCAGATGTCATTGCCTCAGAAAAGATCGCTTAAGCGATCATAAATCGCTTAAGCGACTATGTGTCTTTTAGGAAGAATTGCTTAAGCGATACAAGTGGGTCTCTTAAGCGATCATGTTCTGGGCAGATGTCATTCTACCTTGGAAAAGATCGCTTAAGCAATCATAAATCGCTTAAGCGACCATGTGTCTTTTAGGAAGAATCGCTTAAGCGATACAAGTGGGTCGCTTAAGCGATCATGTTCTGGGCAGATGTCATTCTGGCTCGGAAAAGATCGCTTAAGCGACCATGTGTCTTTTAGGAAGAATCACTTAAGCGATACAAGTGGGTCACTTAAGCGATCATGTTCTGGGCAGATGTCATTTTGCCTCGGAAAAGATCACTTAAGCGACCATGTGTCTTTTAGGAGGAATCGCTTAAGCGATATAAGTGGGTCGCTTAAGCGACCATGTGTCTTTTTGGAAGAATCGCTTAAGCGACCATGTGTCTTTTAGGAAGAATCGCTTGCGATCATAAATCGCTTAAGCGACTATGTGTCTTTTTAGGAAGAATCGCTTAAGCGATCAATTCTATCGACATGTAAAAGAACTATATTAAACATACAGGTTCTTTTACACGCGATGTAAGCCCTATAGGGTTTACGATTCGTTCAGAGCACCTGTTTCGTTATTACATTTATATTAAACATACAGTTCTTTTACACGTCAGTATGAAGCCTATAGGGTTTACGATTCTGCCTGTAGTACGCTTCCGTTATTATATTTATATTAAACATACGGCTTTTACACGTCATGCCTATGGGTTTACAGTTCAGCTTGCCTTATTACATTTATATTAAATCGGTTATTTTACGCTGAAGCCATGGGTTTACATTGCTGAGCACTGTTCGTTATTACATTTATATTAAACATACGCTTCTTTTACACGTCGATGAAGCCTATAGGGTTTACGATTCTGCTGAGCACTGTTCGTTATTACATTTATATTAAACATACGGTTCTTTTACACGCTGTGAAGCCTATAGAGTTTACGGATTCTGCTCGAGCACCTGTTCCGTTATTACATTTATATTAAACATACAGTTCTTTTACACGTCAGTATGAAGCCTATAAGGTTTACGATTCGTTCAGAGCACATGTTTACGGCTATACTAAACATATGGGGTTTACGATTCGTTCAGTATATTTTTATATTTGTTTGCTTAATTATTTACGAAATATTAGTATATTTTTAATTAATTTTGGACCCATTAAGTGAATTAATTTCATTAATACCGAAAAGTTTAAAAATTAACAAAAACACCCCCACCCACCCAACTTCCCTGTTCTCAAGCACACGACAAGAACAAACGATCGAAAATGGCCTCGGTGAATGGCCGGGCCTGACCTTTTCCAGCCAGATCCACCGTGGATGTGGCCGGAAAAAGCCACATCTTGCCGTCATGGACTTTCAATAAAATGTTCGACTTTGACAGTTAACGACGGCCAAATGTTGGCCATCGTTGACCGACAACGACGGCCATATATTTGGCTGTCGAAGACGGCAAGATCTGGACTTCTCCATTCGTCTACGGCCAGTTCTGGAGAATCGTCTGGCCTTTTTCGGCCACATCCGTGGTCGATCTGGCCGAAAAATGCCATATAGAGGCCCTATCGGCCAGATCCGACCACTGTGCATCGTAACGCCCTTTCCTGGTAAGATTCCGGCTCTGGTGGCCAGAATCTGGCACCGTGGGTAGGTGGGGGTGTATCTGTTAAATTTTAAAATCATTTGCACAAGAATCGCTTAAGCGATCATGTGATTGGCAGAAGCAAATCTGCCCAGGTGCATGATCGCTTAAGCGATCCGTGATATCACTTAAGCGAATCTTGTCTTTTTCCCATGGTCGATTAAGCGATAACACGGATCGCTTGAGCATCATGCACGGCGTAATCAATCACCCAGTGCGCGATCGCTTAAGTGATCTGTGTATCGCTTAAGCGATCCTATTACGAAAACACTTTGTCGCTTAAGCGATACACTTTGTCGCTTAAGCGATCGTGGGCAATGTATACTTTTGCACATTTTCTCCTGAATTTTGACAAACTAAAATTACCAACACGTATTAATTCCATACTTTTTCCTTAATTTGACAACCTAATTCCAAACTAAAATCACCAACAAATATTTAGACCATGTAATAAGAATACACAATATAAAGGATAATTTATTAAAAGTAGCAAAAAAATTTAAAACATCAATAATTGAAAACAATAACTCATCAACGGTTGCCCTTCGCAACTCCCTCAATTTCATCCTTCTTCGAACCTAATTACTTATGGCAATTGCTTCTCTTGTGGCCAGGTTGCTTGCAAATTGAGCACTTATTCATCTTCCGAGGAAACTCAAAGGCTGATGGAATACGCTTAACCCTTTTTCTCCCCTTTGGTGTCTTCTTGAATGGCGGCTAGAGGATAATGTCAGCCACCTCTGGTGGCACTACCCATTACTCTTCTAGAGGCACTGGATATATCATTTCTGAATATGCTAGCATGTAGTGATCTGTCATATAGAGAGGGGAGCAAAGTTCCATGTAAATTCTTGAACCAAAATCCGGCTTCCGTTGGTGTTTTAGTGCTGCTAGTGCATGAGGACAAGGTAAACATTGAATGTCAAACACTTTACAGCTACAAGTTTTTCTAACAAGGTTAACTAGAGCATCCGGACCATAGCCGCGCACAGTGAACTCTTAAGCATTAAGAGGATAGGCAAACAGCATTTGGACAGCCCTTCCATACGTTCTCGTAATAATTTTTCAGCTGACGGAATAAGGGTTGTAGTAAAATTATCTGACTTTGTACGACGCTCATGGAACCACCGCGACAGTGTCCTTTGGATTGCATCAAAAAGTGCAACTATTGGAAACTCTCTTTCTATTAACAACTTCGAATTTATGGACTCAGCTATGTTCGTGGTCATGACATCAAACCTTCTTCCAGGAAAGTAAGCTCTACTCCATCTTTCGAAACCAACATAATTCTCAAGATACTTAGCAACTCTAACATCCTTGATTCGGATTTGCTGGAAGTGCTCCTCGAACTCATCAACCCGATAAGCTTTTGCTGCCATGTAGTATGTCTGAAGGAGGCCAGCACACTTAAACTTTTATTTTATGTTCTCACCAAGGTGCCTCATACAGAATCCGTGATGTGCTTGACGGTAAATAGTGGTAATCCCCTTCTTTATAGAGTTGTGCCTATCGGATATTATGCACAACTCGTCACTGTCAGGCACTATCGTACATAACTGCTGAAAAAACCAAGTCCACGACTCGTAATTCTCGAGTCAACCACACATCATGCAACAGGATATGTGTGATTCTTGCTGTCCTGTGCAGTGGCCACAATAATGTACCTCCATACTTTCCCGTCAGAAAGCAACCATCAACAGCCAACACCTTTCTCATGTTTACAAAACCTCTTATAGCAGAACCATAAGCAACAAAAAAATATTTAAACATCATATTCCTGTCCCACTTCAAAGCTGTCTTGCTACCTTGGTTTGTCAACTCAAGCATATAACGGTACACTTCTAATACTGCGTACCCCTCACAAAATCTTGTGCATGTTGTCTCCCTTTCCAACATTTCCAGTAACTAACAGCACATCCCAACTCTGTGTGCACAAGTCTCTGAATGTCCTTAGGAGATGGACCTCTCCCTTCGACGAACCGACTTTTGACAAATTGTCCAATAACATCAGCGGACGCTTGTCGATGCTCACTTGAAATATGTCCCAAACCACATGTGTGCTCACGGGTATATGTGCTAAGAATAAATTTTCCGACTCCGCCAACCTTCTACAATAAACCCGCCACTTGCACTTTCGGTCACGACATGCAACCGTCCACAGCCAATGAATTTGACTTTTTGGTGATGAACTCAAAATTACCTTTCACAGCAACAAGTTTTAGCTTCCTCACCACTTCTTCTTTGTTGTCAAATAAATACCCTATGTGCAACTCCGATCCATCCGTAAAGACATGAGCTGATTCACTACTAGCTCCAATTGCCCCCTCTGAACCTACATAAATGACCATAGTGTTCTCTTCCTCACAATGTACGCCTTCTGCATAATCGTATTTAAAGGAATCTCTACATCGTGGGAACATCTACGGGTCCTCCTCCTCAACATTTTCATTCTGCCCCCCATCACCAACCTCTTCTATAGTGTCCTCCTCACCACCCAATTCACCGTCTACTCTTGATTTTTCAGCTAACAAATCAATGGCCTCGTAGTTCAAATTAAAACCAGGCAAATCTCTGCCTACATCCTCGTTATCCCCTTCCTTGGAACCAACTTCCAACGGTTTTTCTACATAAGAAACCCTTAAAATTGACCTCGAACCACTATCGGCCATATCAATCATATATAACTTCACACTTTCATCCGACTTTAATATAACAGGAGGTATCTTATAATTTTCAGGAGCTCGCTTAAAATATACTTCACAACTATATCACTACGCGAGCAACTCAAATTACCTCTTCTAATTATTTCATCAATCAACTCATCAAAACTAACCTCTGTGCTCACAACAATTGGTATAACTTCTTTGCTCTTCCCAATCCACTTCCACCTACTTTCTTCCTCCACCCACTCACCAAAATATTCAACACCCAAAACAACTTGTCCCATGTATAATAATAGCCAACTACCTGTAATGCAAGAAAAACAATATTCTTAAATGTTGTACTAAGGGTTCAAATATTTTAAAAAGAATCTGCACATTCGCATATTTGATCTGATGTATCGCTTAAGCGATCATGGTTATTTATACTGGATCGCTTAAGCGATACACTTGATCACTTAAGCGATCCAGTATAAATAACCATGATCGCTTAAGCGATCTTATGTCATTTACTGATCGCTTAAGCGATCTGCTCCCATACAACAGACTTTAACCAGATCGCAAGCGATCATATGCCACATACCTGATCGCTTAAGCGATCTATCTGCTGCATTACCAGACCTACCAGATCGCTTAAGCGATCCATCATACCCAGAACACATTTTCAGTCATCTCCACCTACAATCGATCCATCATACACAAAATAAATACCCAGAACAAATTTTCAACAAATTTCACTCCTTTCAACTTGCATTACATCAAACACAACCCAACAACCTAAACAACTAAATCAAAATCATAACCCAAACCCCATCCATTATTAAATCTTTGTAAATCTAAATATAAAATGTAAAAAGGAGATACACGTACTTACACGAAATGTCAGGAGGAGGAGGAGGGGGATCTTTGGCGGAGAAGATGTTAATGGTGGAGGAAGAAGAAAGTGTTAATGGCGTAGGAACAAGAAGATATAGAGGAATGAGGAAGATGAAGAAGAAAATGCAGACGAAGAAGAAGAAGAAGATGTAGACGAAGCTGAGAAGAAACAGCAACCAAGGTGAAGATGCGTTAATGGCGGGAGGAAGAAGAAGGTGTTTGGGTTTGTTTGCAAGAATTTTGGGTTTTTGGGAATATAGTATAATTTTTAAAAGATTATATAATACTTCATTAATCCTAATTACCCTTAATTAATAATATGACTATTTAGTAAAACTTTAAAACTTGATAGCCTTTTAATTAAATTCAAACTTGAAAAGTTGTTTTAATAAACTACCCCTCTTTTCGGTGTGCTTGTGCAGTCAATATAAGCTTTCATGTGAAGATCATTAGGTGTTGATTGATTAGTTCTATCTCCATTATATTCTTAGTTTTGCTTGATGCAATGTGTGATGTGGGATTTAGCTTGGTTGTGATCTATTTAAAGATCGAAGTGGGAATACTCAAATGCTCTGTCCAAATGAGAATATGTTTTACTAGTTTAGTGTCGCAGAACTTTTTAATCAAAGGTCTGACACCTAGCCTGTTGTAGATTGCTGGAACTTTAACTAGTAAATGTGTGAAGCAAATTAAAACTTCGCCACCATTTAATTTCGTACCAAAGCTGTAACTAGTTTCCTCGAGGAGAAGTGCATATTATCAATCTCACTTTGATAGTCACTCGATTTTCTTTGTAGCAAGCAAATGATAAACATATTGGATAACACACCATCCCATTTGGAAGTTGCATACTAATCAACTAAAAGCAAAATGATTTCTTTTGAAAACTGAGCTTTACTCGAACCTAGGTAAGTCAACGTTTACTTTCGAGAAGGGTTGGGCATTTCCAAGAAGGATATATTTCAATGGAGATACTTGTGTCATGCCACCTCCTGATTCCTATCCATGGTTGCCAAATGCGAGTTCTTTCCGGTTTGTCTCCCCACTTAATTTATTCATTACTTTATTGCCAACCCTGGCATTCCTATACGGGTACGCATAAACGCCCGTCCCTGCTCTCAAAAAAACGTGGGATTCTAAAACTTTTAAGCTAAATTGTTTGACCTTGGTGCTCAATGCAAGCCAAATAAGACATTCATCCGCTAGTGCAGTGGCTCCAGCAATTCAAGGGCATTGGAATGAGCTCATATTTGTCCCAAAAACTGCATGTTTGTGCATTAGTGGATGAATTCACAGCCATTCAGCTCCATTCTGTTGTTGTGCTAGATGTTTGTTTTGTGCTTAATTGTCTACTTCGTAGAATTTCCATTGTAGATGTATATTCCATTTGTAACATAAGTGAGAACTAATCAAAGAAACTAGAGCTAATTAATGCATATATGTGATCTTCTTGTTTATATTCTCCCCTTTTTCTCTTCGTTTATGCATTATCTTGATTCAAATTCAACATAATGAAATCTTATGTTAAATAAAAGTAAAGGAGGTCAGTTCTGTATTTTAATTGAGAAAAATAATTGCTAAATTGATTTAGCTCTGAGGAAGAAATGAGAAGCCTTTTTTGTTATGGCACATGATGTTCTAGATGCCTATTGTTCTGGCAATACAAGGAAGAAGTATCCAACAGCAACAATGCCCAAACACCAACAAAAATACTATGAGATTCATTATAGAGTACATATATAATCTGTCTACTCACAAATTCAATAATTCTTTGCACAATGCTACTGTTATGATTCCTCCAAAGAATTTTCAGTTGTTAAACCTCTGCTCCCACTTTTTTGTTCCAAGTTAACCTTCGTTTCAAAACTTGAATGCTAACTCTTTCACAGTTTCAAGCTTGAGAACCAAAATTACCAAATAACATCAGCTTGAACATCATTATTTAATGTAGCTATCTGAGCTTAATTTTTCTTCTTCTTGTGATTGTTTGTGTCATTTCTCATTGGTATTGACTTCATATGATTGTTGATTGTTTTGCATCCTTCAAACATTTTTAGTTATCACTGATTATGATAATGAATTTTTATATACAGGTTTTCTTCTCTATGCACTAATTATGATGATGAATTTTTTATATATACAGGTTTTAGAAGAAAGCAGAAAATGGCAAGAACAAAAAATACAACCATTCCTCATGAAGGCTGATGGACCTCCGATAACCAAATGGTTTGTTAGAACCAAGCACAAGGGAAAAGGCAAGACTGGATAGGTGGCAAAGTGGCACAACCAACTAGTGACAGATGGCAGCAAGGAAGGATTGAGGGCTGGCACAATGAAAGGGTGACAGTTGTGAGGAATTTGTTATGAATCAGTTGGTTGGCACAATGAGAGAATGACGGGTGTCTGGATTTGTTACAAAAGGAATGGAGCAAAGATAAAAGGGGAACAGTAGGCTTGGTTGAGCATGGAGAATTAGTGGAGAGAATTAGGAGGAGCTGACCCTCGAAGTTCAGCATTGTGTGGAGTCCATTTCAATTTCTGTTTTATTCGCAATCAGGTGTTGTGAACACATCTCAATTCTGCTTTATTGTCTCAATCCAGTGTTACAAACTTGTTTCAATTAATATCAGTGTTATTTCTGTTTCTTGCTGAGTGGTTCCATTAAGTGTATCTTTTTTCTTTCTGTCAACACGTGAATCTGGTGGTTGAGCTCGTCAATTGGTATCAGAGCTCGGCAAGTGTAGGGCATGGTTGGTACAAGGATGGAAATAAAGATGGACAATGTTGAGAAAGATGTGGCCAGAGTGACGGAAACGATGAACTTGATGAGTGAGATTCTGATGGGCATCCAGAATTGGATGCGAAAAAAGACGAGGAAGAAGAGGAATGAAGGAGGAACTTATCTGGGACTTCGAACAGAGGCAAGGAAGGCCAAAACGAACAAGATCGACAGGAAGACACTGAAGAAGATCACGGTGGTGGTCGAACTGAACACGAGTCCCACTAGCACACCAGACAGCACAACAGAGAAGCATGGGGTCGCCACGAGTGGGGGGGCCGGAAACTAGAGTTACCAATTTTCTCTGGTGAAGATCTGCATGATTGGATCTTTCGCGTGGAACGGTACTTTTGATCAATCAAATCTCTGATGAACAGAGGGTGACGGCGGTGGCAGTATGTATGGAGGGGGAGGCCCTCCACTGGTATTAGTGGATGGAAATGCAGGGAGCCTTGACGACGTGGGCCGAGTTGAAGATCTCTCTTTGTCAGCGCTTTAGTAGAGGTCAAGAGATTAGCCCACTTGAATTACTGATGGCGATGCAACAAACAGGGACGGTGTTGGAATACCGCCGCCAGTTTGAGGAAGTGGCAGCCTTAGCAAGCAGTGAAAGCGAGGAAGTTCTCACCGCTGCATTTTTGAATTGTCTAAAACCCGAGATCAAGGTGGAGATTTGTCTACAACAACCCGACATTCTGACCCAACCCAACTCTCTGATCCAAGTGACCCATTTAGCCCAAAGAGTTGAAGAGAGAAATGTTGCAGTGGAACTGGCCATAACTGGGCCACGTCGCCAAGGAAAATGGGTTTCACCAAACATTGGGCCTAAATCCTACCCACAACTAACCCGACCCAAAGACATTAAACCAAACCCACTTGAATCGACCCGGACACCAACTCCAAACCCATCCCATTTCTGACAAAATTCCAACGATGTTCAGTCAAGCCCCAACTCATTGTCCTCTGTCAATTTTCGGCCGAGTTTTTTCCGAGGAGAATATCCTTACAAAAGGATGACTAAAATCAAGATCCAACGGAAGAAGGAAAAAAGGTTGTGTTTCCAGTGTGACGCCAAGTATTCGCTTGGTCACCTGTGCGGGGATAAGACGTTCCAAGTGCTGTTAGTCGACGAAGAGGACCCCGAGGTGAACGAAATAATTGCAGCAGAGGAGTCAAACGAAGAAGAGGCCCCAAGCACAGTCGAACTCTCAATCAGTTCTATAATTGGGATACAGGGACCCAAAACGTTGAAATTAAAAGGAAAAATCGAGAATAGAGAGGTCATTGTGCTCATTAACAGCGGAGCCTCACATAATTTCATCAACAGAGAGGTTGTTAAAAGGTTAAAAATTCCAATAGTTCAGACAAAAGCCTTCGGAGTCCAAGTGGGAGATGGGTTTAATGTATGATGTCAGGGAGAGTGTTAAGATGTGAGTCTAAGGCTACAGGATATCACACTGGTTCAAAATTTTTTTCCCTTCGACATGAGCAACGCTGACATGATTTTGGGAATTGTATGGCTAGAGACATTGGGAGAGACCATGACAAACTGGAAAAAATCCATCATGAAGTTCAATATGGATGGCAGAATTGTGACTTTTTCCGGGGATCCCTCGTTGAGTAAGATGATGGTGTCATTCAAAGGCAAGATCAAGACACTGCAAAATAAAGGAGAAGGATATTTAGTGGAGTTTGGGAACCTGCAAGTACAGGAAGAAGACAAGTCAGAAGCAGACAGTCCCGTCAACAAACTGTTACAGGATCATTTGGCATTATTTGAACCTTTGAAAGGACTTCCCTCAACCAGCACAAAAGACCACGCCATCAAGATCAAACAAGGCACGCCAGTACCCAACGTTCGGCCCTACCGATACCCGTATTATCAAAAAAATGAAATAGAAAAAATAGTCCAAGAAATGATGGCTTCTGGAATTATCAAACCAAGTGTGGCCCGTTCTCCAGCCCAATCTTATTAGTATGAAAGAAAGATGGAGGATGGCGTTTTGCATTGACTATCGGGCACTCAACAAGATCACCATTCTTGACAAGTTTCCCATTCCAACCGTAGACAAATTGTTCGATAAGCTGGGAGGAGCCACCATATTTTCAAAACTTGATCTCAAATCGGGATACCATCAAATCAGAGTTAGGGATGAGGACATCCACAAAACAGCATTCCAAACTCACGAAGGACATTATGAGTTCCTTGTCATGCTCTTCGGGTTGTCAAACGCTCCTTCCACCTTCCACCTTCCAAGCACTCATGAATGACATCTTCAAACCCTACTTGCGAAAATTCATATTGGTGTTTTTTGATGATATTTTAATCTATAGTGTTGATATGGAAACACATTTACATCATCTTTGAATTACCTTTAAGGTACTTTTGAAACATCAATTGGTGGTAAATAAGAAGAAATGCAAATTCGCCTATGTACAGTTGAACTATTTGGGCCATCTTATTTCTACCTAAGGTGTTGCAGTTGACCCCTCTAAAGTGGAATGTATACTGAAGTGGCATGTTCCGAAAGACGTCAAAGCACTCCGGGGTTTTCTTGGTCTGACCGGTTATTACAGAAAGTTCATTTGTGGATATGGTAAAATCCACTGCCCGTGACCAATCTTCTCCGCAAGGACGCTTTCATATGGACATAATCATCTCAAACAGCCTTTAAAGCACTCAAACGAGCCATGACCACCGTACTTGTCTTAGCCATGCCTAACTTCGATAAGACATTTGTTATTAAGACAGATGCCTCGGGACAGGGAGTCGGAGCTGTTCTTATGCAGGAGGGTCGACCTATAGCATTCCTCAGTTAGGGACTCTCTACACGATCGAGGTTAAAATCAGTTTACGAAAAGGAGTTAATGGCCATTGTATTAGCCGTACAAAAATGGCGACACTATTTACTGGGAAGACATTTCATCATTCGGACTGATCAGTGCAGTTTACACTATTTGAATAAGCAGCATTACACAGGGAGGAACAACAAAAATGGATTATCAAGTTGTTGGGGCTCAATTATGAAATACAATATAAGCCGGGATCAGAAAACAAGACAGCAGATGCCTTATCCAGATGAGAGGAGTCGGTAGAGTACCATGCCTTATCTGTTTGTTTCTTTTCCAAAAGGGAAGAATGGGAGGAGGTCATTCGACAAGACACTAAGTTGAGGAAAATTTGCCAAGATTTGATTCTGGATCCCGACAGTCATCTGCATTTTAAGCTCATTGGCCATCAACTGTACTACGACGATTGTTGGTGCTCCTGCAGTCTAGCCCTTAGACCCAACAACTTCTACAGGAATTCCATTCATCTCCTCTAGGGGGTCACTACGGGTTCTTCCGCACCTACAAACAGCTAGCAAACGTCGTATATTGGGAAGGAATGAAATGCGACATCCAAGCTTTTGTAAAAGCTTGCCTACCTGCCAACAAAATAAGTATGAAGCCCTCCAACCAACCGGATTGTTACAACCACTTCCTATCCCATCCCAAGTTTGGGAAGACATTTCCATGGACTTTATAGTCGATCTCCCAAGAGCTCATCAAGTAGATACTATTTTAGTAGTCGTGGACCACCTCACCAAGTATTGTCACTTCCTTCCCTTGCGGCATCCCTAAACTGCTAAGGACGTAGCCAGCATATTCCTCCGAGAGATAATCTGATTACATGGTTTCCCTTGCACTATAGTTTCGGATCAGGATCGCGTATTCATGAGCATCTTTTGGGGAGACATGTTCAAGCAATCAAGCACACAGCTACACATGAGCATGGCTTACCACCCACAGACCGATGAACAATCAGAGGTCGTGAACTGTTGCATAGAAACCTACCTGCGCTATTTTGCAAGACACCAACCACAACATTGGCCCAAGTGGTTGGCATGGGCGGAATACTGGTTTAACACCACATACAATCGCTCCTCTAGCATGACCTCCTTCCAAGCCCTATATGGTCAAGACCCTCTCGTCATCCTCAAATATACTAAAAATACTTTTGCCGTCAATGAGGTCGACCAACAGTTAACGTAACGAAATATCATTTTGGAAGAATTAAAGGACAACTTGTTTAAAGTCCAAGAAAGTATGAAGCGTTATGCTAATGGCCACAGGCGAGAAATTCATTATGAGGTCAGGGACACTGTTTATCTAAAAATTTAGCCCTATCGCCTCAAATCCTTGGCACGTAGAGTCAATGAAAAGCTCAGCCCTAGATTTTATGGTCCTTAAATGATCATCGAAAAAGTGGGTCAAGTGGCTTACCGGATTAATCTTCCCCCTATAGCCCGCATACATGACGTCTTCCATGTCTCCCAACTGAAGAAAGCCACCTCCCACCCTATTACATCGCAACCTCTTCCCGACATCCTCGACCGTAATTTGATGTTACAAGTTGAACCCGAGGAGGTCCTAAAACAACGACGTCTGTTAAACGGTAGTTATGAAGTGTTAATCAAGTGGAAGATGTTACCGGCATGTAACAACACTTGGGAGGCCTACGACGATATTCACCACCAATTTCCCTCTTTTCACCTTAAGGACAAGGTGGCACTCCTTGGGGAGGGTATTGATGGACCTCCGGTAACCAAATGGTTTGTCAGAATCAAGCATAAGGGAAAAGGCAAGACTAGACAGTTGGCAAAGTGGCACAACCAACTAGTGACAGATGGCAGCAAGGAAGGATTGAGGGCTGGCACAATGAAAGGGTGACAGCTGTGAGGAATTTGTTATGAATCAGCTAGTTGGCACAATGAGAGAATGACAGGTGTCTGGATTTGTTACAAAAGGAATCTGGAGCAAAGATAAAAGGGGAACAGTAGGCCTGGTTGAGCATGGAGAATTAGTGGAGAGAATTAGGAGGAGCTGACCCTCGAAGTTCAGCATTGTGTGGAGTCCATTTCAATTTCTGTTTTATTCGCAATCAAGTGTTGTAAACACATCTCAATTCTGCTTTATTGTCTCAATCCAGTGTTACAAACTCGTTTCAATTAATATCAGTGTTATTTCTGTTTCTTGTAGAGTGGTTTCATTAAGTGTATCTTTTTTCTTTCTGTCAACACGTGAATCTAGTGGTTGAGCTCATAAGAGGCACATCATCATCTAAATTCCAATTTCGAGACTTGCGACAAAGAAAGCAATACGAGAAGGTGTCGAAAAGAGATATTTGCCTTGAAGAAGTTTGGATTTAGGACTTATAACAAGTTTGAGTTTATTTGATGAAATTAATGGTTGAATCCGTAATTTGAAATAGGTCTAGTTGGTGAGTATTAGATATGGTAGATATAAGCATTTGATCTATGAGTTTTTTAATAGTTTGGAAGTCGTAGAGATAGATATTGATGAGTTTCTGGTGTATACAATGTTTTTTAGATTAAAGAATAAGAATTTTGTAGTGAGACCACAAGATTTAGCAACCTAGATAGGATTTGATTTTTGAAAGTTTAAATAACGTATCTAGAACGTGGGATTCCAAACAAGCTTGGATGGATGTTTCTGGAATAGGGATTTACCATCCACATAGGTGTAAATTTACAAAGTTAAAGAATCCTACTATGAGAGTATTTCACATATTTCTGACTTACACATTTAATGGCAGGAAATAGACAAATGGAAATGTGACGATTAAGGATTTATTGTTCATGGAAGCAACAATAGTAGGGAGGCAAGCAAATTCAACAAAGTTATTGATTAAGAAGCTGGGAGAGGTTCAAACAGAAAAAGGAGTAATATACTGGGGGATGCTTGTTACATTAATATGTGAGAAGTTGTGTATTCAGATCACCCCTAATAATGAAGCAAATAAGATTAAGTTTTCTGAAAATAATTTGTTGGGGGATGTGACATTGTGTGCAATGTGTTTGATTAAAAAGAATATGGCAAGAGAATGTTTGTGATTAGGGATGAAATTGAGGAAGAAGCAACGGTTCAAGAAGGTATCACTATTCCAGAAAGGGTAAATCAAGGACAACTCTATGTACACAAAAGAAGAAGAACGAGTATTGAACCTGGATCATCTCAGAATGTACAAGATATGTCTTCTCATACTTTAGACGAAATAGTAAGCAGATTTGAGCGGATTGAAAAGTTTCAAGAGGAGCATTTTTCACTTATTAAGAGGAAAATGCAGGAACAACATGATTAGTTGCAAAGTGATTTCAACTCGTTCACATCAAGAATAGAAGAAACGGTCGACATCCTTAGGGAATGCATGACAGCAATTTTTAGCATGATGAAGAACTTCTCAACAACCTTTTCCTCATCCAGTCAACCTCCACCCCCTGCACTATGATGACGAATTTCTCAACAACCTCCTCCTTCTCAACATCCTTGGGGAACGCACTATGAATGTTAATAGTCATTATGTGTGGTTCAAATACTAAGCTTTATGTATGAAGATTATATTTGCCTTTTGTTTATAAATATGTTAATTTTTAAATGTTGATTTCATAAGATGTTCTTGATAAAGATTGTCTTTTGTTTATAAATATATTTTTTTGTTTATACATATCTCAACTACTCTTTTGAATGCATATGTATATATAATACTAGACATGCCAAAAGACATATCAAAATTCAAATCTCAAATGAAATGCATATCCAAAATTCCATCTACAACCGGTTAACAAATAATTTGCAATGTGACGGTAATATATACTGAAATCCTTCAAAATAAGTTACATTAACGTTATTATTATGAATTCATAACCCTACGGCAGACAGCCTACTCATACCCAACCAACAACCAAAGTAATAAAAGTAAAACAACTGAATCAACATACAACTCAACTACATTAGTCAGAAATTAACCAAACCGCGAATAATTTCTACCAAATACAATTCTATATGCTTCAACATGTCAACAACATCAAGTCTCTCCCAACAAAACATGTTCATCATTGACATACTCCTGCCCAATGCATAAATTACTTTTTCCTGCGAGAGTCTGAATCGGACCAATGGACATGTCAATGTTTAACAACCACAATTTAGCACATGTTATAGAAAACTTAAGCCAGTTACAATTATGCAACATACATAACACATACTTGGGTAGCAACAACATCATTCGACAACACTTGAGTCTCCGGTATACTTTCAACAATGTTGAGGTAATCATATGTAAAGGCATCGGCCACGAAAGTAGATGAAAAAAACTGTTCATTTTCTCGCTCTATTGATGATTTTTTCCTAAAAAGTAGCATAATACAATAATAATCAAGTTGATATTATTATAAACTTCAAATAAATAAATAATGTTTTAGAAACAAATATCATGTAAGAATAGATGTATAACTCATACCAATTCTTTGTTTTCGTAATTTTTTATTTTTAACCCTACGTACAATTTCTTCAACCTTTGATTGGTTTCTTCTGCATGGAGGATGACCTTTATTACGAACTGCCTGTGGACTAATAATTAGACTATTCCCATCTTTGGGAGGATTGTCTCCATCTTTACTACTCAAACTGATTGTGGAAGAGACGTTTACTTTTCTACCAAGCCCTCCCTCACTTTCCTTCTGCTCCAACTTTTTTCTCATGTCAATCATAAATTCCATTAACAGATTACAATCTTCTTCATTGTTTGATGCCATATCAGCTACTATTAGCATTATATTAGACAACTTATCAAAACATTGTCCTTCAACGTTGGTGCTCCACCTATTATAACTTACCTTAATTTTCGTATGGCATCTGTTTATATTTTTCCTCCAACGCCGTAAAATGTACTTATCTAGAACGTGTAAAACCCTTTTATGAATCAACACAATAATAGAATAGCTGTATAAATTCCCTCTACACTCAAACAAATGACAAGTACAATGACTATCACACGAACTTTCTTCAAAGTATACCACAAAGGGAACACGCTGATTACTATCTTCAAACCAAACATCTTCTAAAACTTGATACTCCTCATATGAATCACAATTTTTCAGAAAAGATAATTCACAATAAATCTTCCCCACAATCTTCTTGAAATTCTTTAAACTTTGTAGTTGTGTATGCACTTTGAAATTGTTTCTCAACAGGGTAATTAGTTATGCATGGTATCAAAGATTTGAAAGATCTAAAATCAGTCTCCCTTTCTTTTTCCACTTTATCCCGCAATGAATTATTATATTGTTCCACAAATTGTTTCAACGTTGTTTTAGAATTTACATAATCATAAAAAAAAAAATGTATGCATACTTTCACTATGTTGGGTAATAGACATACCTGTTTAAAAAGTATCTTTAAGAAATGCAGGCACCCAACGTACTCTTTCTTTGTACAATCCACATAACCATTCATTCTCGTAAAGGTTGTGCACATCAATGAATTTGTTCCATCGTTCTTCAAACTCTTCACGTGTAAAAGAATCATACACAATATTTTGTAACTGAAACTTTATAGTTTCATATTCCTTATACCCTCTTAACTTTTCAGGCAATTTTTTTATTATATGTCACAAACACCACCTATGTCTTGCACTGCGGAAAACAATCTCAATTTTATTTTGCATGGCCTTATCTTGATCAGTGATAATTTTATTAAGAGCAAAATCCATGCATTCAAGCCAAGAATGAAATAGTCATACAAATGTCCTAGTGTCCTTATGGGAAATTAACACACAACCTAACAATATTGAATGTCTATGATAATCAACCCCCACAAAAGCAGCAAATGGCATATCATACATGTTGGTTAGATACGTTGTGTCAAAAGTCACAACATCACCAAATTCTTTACATATAGCATCAACCCATAACACATTATGTAATCAACTCTCTTCATCTATATCAATCATGTACTAGAAATTTAAATTCTCCTTTTGCATTTTTATAAAATACCCGAGTATTGCCGAAGCATCTCCAACTCCAAATCGTAGCCTTCTAACTTTTTCAATTTAGTTCCTACAATCTTTTTATTGAAATGTCAAATTCTCTACATCTCCTGCCTCAACTAAATATGACTGAAAATTTTTACACGGTCTAATCTCAGCCACATCATTAACTTCAAGCCTCCTTTTCACATAAGGTTGTATTGTTCTGTTTACCTTGAAATATCTTATTTTTGTTGGACTTGTAAGATCATGGTTATGTTCAAGTACAACTAATTTAATTTTTAATTTGCATTCACTATTCAAAGCTACACTAATCCTGCTCTTACAATTTGTTTTAGCAATAGGTTGCTTTTTCAAGGTATTTCTAGATTTACATCTCTCCTTCCTAGAACAAGAACATGCCACTATCACATATCTCATCTCCCCATCATCTCCTTTCTTTGACGTACATATCATTGCTTCAAAACCCATTTTTTTACTCTATCTTTTGTAATACTTCACCAGACTATCAATTGAATCAAACACCAGTCCAATATGAGGCT
Organism: Pistacia integerrima; assembly: GCA_026225825.1. NCBI lineage: Eukaryota > Viridiplantae > Streptophyta > Magnoliopsida > Sapindales > Anacardiaceae > Pistacia > Pistacia integerrima. The sequence goes on along the minus strand of CM047750.1, from coordinate 11,884,409 downwards.
TTACTTCTTCCTCCGCACATCCCATATCTTCTAATTTATCACATTTATTTTCTTGATCATTTAATAATTTTATAATTGACAAAATTAGAATATACTAATACAACACATCATAAGAAACAGTAAGATATAATAAATTTAAAATCATGTTAACAAAAAAGTTAAGGTTTCGAACACAATTTACCTCAACATCATTGAAATGAGGCAAACTGGACTCTTCCATATTTCGTAGTTTCATGCAAAACCAATACTAGTTTTCGCGCTCACGAATCTGGTTCACAACAGTTGCCAACAAATATTATTCATCAGTTATTTTCTATTGTAACATATATTCAATCCAAAATAGAATACAAAACTAAATAAATGCATAAATTAAATAAAAAACTCTTAAGTACCTCAACAAATCTTTCTAATCTCAAAAAAGTTTGATCTCCCTAGCTCCCTTTCCACCCTAAACGATTCTTTCATAAAAAATTGATGACTTTCTTTCTTGTCACGGTAGCTACTTATTGTGGCTGTTGAGGAAGAAACCGGCAATACCGTGTAGAAGACTAACCAAAACACGCAGGCAAGAAGAAAAGATGGGAACGATGAAGCGAAATGTATTAGCTTTAACAATGAAGCTTTTTTTTTTTTTTTTCATCTAAAAATTTTGGCACTTATTTTGGAGAAGCGTATTAGACAAGCTAATCTTTTTTATAAATTGAAAAAAAATATGTAAATTAAAAAAAAATTATTTGCGTATCATTTAATGTGGACACCCGTCCGTATAATATGGACGGGCGTCCATTATTATAATGTGATTTAAAGAACAACTTCAAACTCAAATTTAAGATGACCAAAAGAACAAAACATGTATAAAATTAGCTTAAAAACCAGAGTTAAAGACCAACAGAAATCACAATCCCTCCATGTGGACAATGTGATTTAAAGACCAACAGTTATATAAGGTAAACATGAAATACTCCCAATGGAACTAAGCTAATGAATAAAAAGGACAGCCATTAGAAAACACAGAAAAAAACCATAAAATGCAATTGGACAGAGAAGCTCTCACCTGGTTTGCTTCTGCATACAGATAAAGTAAGACAAAGGAAAAATAATGCGTGTGATTGTCTGGACCAACACAACCCAACGTCCATCAAGCTCTCACCTGGTTTGCTTCTGCATATGTCAATTAAATAGCTCTTCTTCCTTTCGCGTTTGAGCATCTTTATCTTTCTTCCATGACTTTCTTGGTTGGACCAACCTAACCCGCTTCAAAGGCTTCATCCGAGTCGCTCATCCCTTCTTTTTTTTCTTTTTTTTTTTTTTTTGTTGTTTGGATTACTAAAGGACCAAACGGATCAAGCATGGATGGCATTGAAGAGCTAGATGAGGAAGAAGAGTTTGAAGAGAAGATTTTAATGTTTTATAAAACACTAATCATGGACGCCATCCATGATTATTGTTTTATAAATTTCATATTTTAAACTATGGATGGAGATCCATTTTAGGTGGACACCCGTTCATAGTAAATGGACTATTGTCCATATAATATGGACGATAGTCCATTGTTATTTTTGCATGGACGGGAGTTCATTTAAAATGAACGATCGTCTAATAATCATGGACGCTTATCCATATTTGATAAACAACCGTTCATTCACGAAATAGTTGTTAATGTGTTACGCAATTACATTTGACTTAGGTGACACGTCGATCGGTGTAAAAATTTGGTGTAAATCTTCAGTGTCCGTAGCATTATTGGAAGTGTGATATCTTAGCTTGATCGGAGCTCAAGTTAATTACCATATTGTTGCCTGAGAAATATGGTATCAAGAAAACTTTAATGCTGATGTTCTTTTTGTGCTACTTTTTTATTCACTTATTTCTTTAAATAATCACAAAAGAATCCTTATATAATTAACTTGAAAAATATGAGGTGTTTTATTTATTTATTTTTTTGGCTCAAACATCGGCCGAAAAAATATTTCCTTAATTTGTGTTGCATTTAAAAAAAATATCAAAAACTTATTTAATATAATATTTAAATATTATTTTAGGACTAAACAACTAAAATTGGTTGTATAGTTAAAATCGCATAAAATAAGAACAGAAAAATCGTTTTTTTTTTTCTAAATTTACAAAAATACTAAAAGTTAAACTATTTTCATTAGAAAACAAGTAATTTTATATAAATTCAAAACTAAATTGACTAACAAAGATTTGCAGCAAATCGATATTTTAATTAATAAAAAGACAAATGATTCTAATATGCTCTCACGAGTTCGATTCTTCACGATTTTTAATAAAGGGTGACCATTGAAACTCATACTTAATCAATAGTTTCAAGGTCTCAAGAAATTAGTTGAGGTACATGTAGACTAACCCAGACACCTAATCATCCAAAAAAAAGTGCAAAGGATAAGCTAATTTTATTCTTCCTTGCTTTTATTTCTTTTTTTCTTTTTTTTTTTTTTGCCCATTTTTTTCCCTTTAAAGCTCAAAGTTACCGATGATAAATAATAAATATTTTTCTTTTTTTTGGTAGCATTTTAAGTTTGCTAATTCTTATTTACCAAAGAAAAAAAAATTGAAGGCAAGATAAAAATAAGAAATAATAATAAAATTAAAGACACGTAATAAACATAGAGTGAAATAACTGGAGAGAACTGAAGCCAAAGCCCTAAAACAGTAACAGAGAACCCACTTCAACTCTTGGTGTCAATTTCAGGTATTAAAATCTTCAATGGTTCAAAACCCATGTGTATGAAGAGTCCCTTCAGACTATTCTTACTTTATATCAACTTGTTTCGTTTATTTGGAATTGAAGAAATCTTGTACCGTTGTAATTAATAGACGGTGGTTTTTTATTTGCTCAGTTCATAACAACATGGCAAGATCGTTGTCCAACTTTATCTTGAAGGGAATCGCAGGTTACCCAGTTGGGCCTTCTTCTAGACTTGTAAGAATAAAGATTCTGTCGTTCGTTTAAGATTTGAGTTGGGTAGAAAATGAATGAAGTATTATGAGTTCACTTGTTATGAGATTGAATTTTTTGGTAATTGATTATCAGAATTTGATTACTAGGGATTTTGGTCCGTTTATGTTTCCAAAATACATGGGAGTTTGTTTGTATTGGCTGAAATCAGAATTTATAGTTTTGGTGTGGTTGAAGGGTATGTTTGGGAGTACTTTTAACGCCACCAAAAGCACTTCTAAATATGCCAAAGTTTTGTGTGTGTGTGTGTGTTCTTGTTTAGTTTGGATCATCTGGCTGAAATCAGAGGTGCTTTTCACAAAGCATTTTCTACAAAAGCGCTCTCTAATATGCACGATGTTAGAAATTTTTAATTTCATTATTTCTCTTGTTCTAGGTCAGAAATAATTGCTGAAATCATGGGTCCTTTCCCACAAAGCGTTTTCTACAAAAGCACTATCTAATATGCATTATGTTAGAAATTTTTATTTCATTATTTTTCTTGTTGTAGCTCTGAATTAATTGCTTCTCTGGGTGTTAGGTTGGGTAAATTCTGCGTTTACTTTAGTTGAATTATGAATCTGAATGGTGCCAACTTAGCTAAGTGATAAATATGTTTTTGAAGTCATGGAGTGTTATCATGTATATCACTGTCAGACATGAAGTGTTTTGCCCAGTGTATTATTGCTGTCGAAACAATAACATATTTTCATGGTTTTGCATTTAATTGTTAGTAGGTATCTGGATCCTTTTACCACAATGGAATGAAGTACTCTACTTCTGTGCCCAATGATCCTGACACACATGAAGATTTTAGACCTACTAATAAGGTTGAGAGCTCTGGCCTTTCTTTAAAGGATGCTGTTGAAAAGGTTAATTTTTCCTCTGAATCTTCTTTGTGTTTTGCTTTGTTGGCTAAAATTATTATTATTATTATTTTCTATATTAAATTTCTTTGAAAATTGTGCATTCAGTAATTGGGATTAGATTCTTGCTGTAGGATGTCAAAGAAAACCCTGTGATGATTTATATGAAAGGGATTCCTGAGATTCCTCAATGTGGATTCAGCTCACTGGCTGTGAGAGTTCTGCATCTATACAGTAGGTGCTCTAGCCTAATGACTTGAGTTTTATAATTGTTTATCCATTTCCTGTTTAAGTTTCTTCAGTTGCCAGTGTTGGAAATATTTTCTATAAAACAACATATTGACTTGCTATGAAAGAGGGCAGAAGACATCACATTGGTTTTTTTTTGGGAATGCACTTACACTCTTATTCTAACTGTGCTTAAGGATTCAAGATAATTTCTTCAGTCATATGTGAAATTCAAATACATTAAATGTTTGTTTTTTATGTGGCTGTGAATGTTACACATATCACCAGCTTTTTGAAAAGGGCAGTCATCTTATTAGCTCAATGTACAGTACTCGAAAGAAATGCATATTTTAAATTGCCTCAGAGCTAGGATTACAACCAAGTTAAATTATTAGTCAAGATGGCCAATCATATTTTATATAAAAATTTTGTCTTCATAGTATTTGTCTTTCCTTCTAGATAGAAAGATCAGTTGCATCTCAGTACAAGAGAATGGTTATGTAAGATCAATTTACAGACAGTTTTAACTAAGTTGATAAAGGGTTATTGAGCTTCTGAAGTGATATTGCTTGCACAAGTCTTTCCAAAACTAAGAACGAGTGATCACTGGAGCTTTATATACATGACTTTTTGCAGATAGTTTAGTTTCTTTCTTAACTTTGTTTATGAAAAGATTTCTTTATATTTAGGCCTTCAATTGCTATACTTGACGTTTTTGGTACCTCTATATCAGATATAATTTTTTCTATTTTGGATGCAATAATCAAATAGTTTGTAATAGAATTGCTGTGCAGGACCAAACTGGTCTTCAGGAATTGTCAATTATACAAGATGTTAGGTTATTAATTAAGTTCAACATTACCCTAGTGGCCTCTGCATATTGTTTTTATCTCAATGGGATTTGTTGATTTCTCTAGTATATATATTGCTGCTTACAGTATTTTTACTCATGGTTGGGGCCTGTACAGATGTTCCTTTAAGTGCTAGAAATATTTTGGAGGATGCTGAGCTTAAAGACGCTGTAAAAGCCTTCAGGTGAGTTATTAGTGGACAGGATTTAACTCTAATGTTAAATATGGTCTTGAAAAAGCTCTAAAAAGGCATAAATTTTTTGTTGGTGCAAAAATGCTTGTATTTTTTAGTGTGATGAGATGTTATCAAACTGCAGTGGTAACGTGCAACATAGGGTGCCTTTTTAGTTCAATTTCAAGACTATATTAATGTTCTTTTACCAATTTTACTATAGGGAAAAAATTTACTTGTTGCTAGCACAAACTTGATGCCTCTGCTTAAGATTTTAATCATGCTTTTTATAGTTGATTTGTCATGGATTGTTTCTGATAGTTCTAGATACTTACTGCCTTGGGTTTTTTCCTTCAAATTTTAATTTTATTGACAATAGAGTCCGTTAATTTTTTTTCCAGAGATACATATGTTTCCCATGATAAATATGTAGAATTTCTTCTTACATGTGGTTTAATTTTTTTTTGTTAGCTGTGTCCATATGTAAATTTGTACAGGCTGTTTTTTGTTTTGATGCAAGGCCTGCCTTTTTTGTGCTGCTGGTCTGCTGTTTTAGTCCTCTGTGAGTTTAGCTCGCTGGTTGTCAGGATTTTAAATGCTGTTTTTTTTTGTTTCTGTTGTGTTTTGTTTGGTTCCTGGAAATGTCCAGGACGCATAAACTCTTGTAGAGACTCTCTTTTTGGGGTCTCATTCTTTCATTCTTTATACTATTTCCATTTACCCAAAAAAAGATTTTTGAGAAGGACAACAATCAACATGTATGACATTCTCGTTATTCCAATCCCAGATTGTACTTGTTTTATAAAAATCTCTTATTTCTTTCTATGCAGCAACTGGCCTACATTTCCCCAGATTTTTATTAAGGGAGAGTTTATTGGAGGTTCAGATATAATTCTCAATATGCACCAGGTATAGGATTATTATTTTATATTTATTGAACATAATTTGTACCTTTCCATGAAAGTGCAACTTTGTTGCTCTAATACCATGGTCTATCCCATGTAGACTGGCGAGCTGAAAGAGAAGCTCAAAGATGTTTCGGCGGACAAGAAATCAGAATGAATTGCTAATGTTGAATGCAAAGAGTTGGGATAGACTTATTAGGTGTTTACTATTCTCCGGTGTTACTGCGAAAAAATGATGAGATATTAGTGTTCTTTTTTGCTAAGTTTCTTGTCCCATGAGACAAGCTTGGGATTGTTTGCTTACTCCTTGTAGTTGATTTTAATCTATTTGTACTGTTGGCCTCAAAATAAATTAGTTACCAAAACAGTCTTGAGGACTGGTTTCCAGTTAAGAAATCCATATTCTTGTTTCATGACGAGAGAAAAATTTCAACATGGACATTGATTATTTAGCAATACCTATCCATAAGACTAATGTTTCCATAACAAAATAGTTTCAAAGGCGTTTAAAGAGTCTTGAATTAATAACCAACTTGGCGTGAAACTCGACAAAGTTGATGGGTCTCGGATTGACTGGTTTAATCTGGTCAAATTGAGTGACAAATTTTAAAATTCAGCAAATACACTCCTCAAAATCACAGTTAAGTTTTTACATATTTGAAATTTAGCAAACAAACTCTAAATACAAATCGACAGTCGACTGGTTGGTGGCAACGACAAATCAAATACAATCTCAATCATCCATGGAGCCAATTCCCTTGAAAATCTATCCAAGATTTGGTCAAAATCATTTCAATTATGGCTAGATTTTACGACGCCAACGTCAACATTCCAAGCCAAATCTCACTAACACTAGCGTTGACAACCCTATCTATCACCATGAAAACACTCCCCTCTCCCTTAGCCTTGTGACCAAAACTCCTCTCAACCTACCCCCGTTCGCCTCGCCAATTGCTGACAAAAGCCAATTGTTGTCGCCATTGTTTTAAAAATCGGACCGAATCGACCGGTCCAACCAGTTGGACCGTGAACCGGTCACTTGTCCAGTTCGGTTCACTCTCAAAACCATTATATGCATTGAACCGTTTTAAACCGGTTAAAAATCGGATGAAATCAGTAAACCGCCGGTCCAAGAAAAACAGTCCACATATTAACAATCCCTAAATCCTAAATGCGACGCATTCTCACGCCCCTTTCTCGTCTTCTTCAATCTTCAGTTCTTCTCTTTCAATCTTCAGTTCTTCTCTTTCAATCTTTCTCCGTTTTTCTCAAGAAAATTTCTAAGCAAACACTCTGTTCTCTGCAAAAATTGTCACGGTTTTGGCTCTGTCTTCTGTTCTCTCTGAAATCCCACCCAAATCGCATTTGAACTCTCTGAAATCGACAATGTCTTCCTCCCTCGCCGGAAATCGACGACGACAGCTCCGTTCCTCGCTGGAAATCGATAGCGATAGCTTCATTCATTGATGATAGCTCCATTCCTCGATCTAGGTACGCCATTCCTCACTCCCTTTACATTTAAGTTAACACCCTTTACATTTTTCAATCTAAAGGCAAACCATAGCTAGAAGGTGTACAACTATCGGGTTTTTTAGTCTGAAATTGTTAGGGTTCTTGTGTGTTGAATGAGCAATTGATTTGGGGCTTTTGGCTGGGGTCTTTCTCATTGTAATCTGGGCAGATTTGTGAGAGGGTTGCATTTCCTTCTTGAGGCTAGGATAGGTCTCTGATTTCTTGCAGGTTATAGAGAGTTATTGAGTGATTAGGCTTGGGTTAAAGCATTGCTCTGTTTCGGCAGATTGAGTGTGTAATTCTTGGTGTTTGATTTCTTTGAATCTTGTTTGTGTTGGATTAATTTATGTGTTGGATTGACAGGTTAATTAAAAATAAAAGTTAAATAAATTTATTTTAAAAAGTGGCACAGGTTCAATCCAAGCGATTTTGGTTTTATTTGTGATCATGCACAAACGTTGTATTCGTGCATCATTTGCTTTTTAAGTAGCAAACTCTCTCCCCTGAACCTGACAAAATGGTGATGGTTTTTCTTCTTCTTTGTGATTGCATTTCTTTATTTCAATCAAAAAGGTAATATTAATCATTTTACATGTTAATTTCTTTTCTTATTTGCTGTTGCTAAAACATTGCAGCCTGTTGGGATGATATAAACCCATTGCCAAGTTACAAGATTTAGTTTTTTTATTTGATCTGAAAAACTTATCAGATCAAATAAAAAATATAAATCTTGACATCCTTGCAAGGTGCTTTTTCGATCAATGGTATCATCTAATCTTTTATAACCCTTCTATTTTCATTGCTTTTAAATCTTTCCAACCGTCAACTGTAGTCAGTTGTATTCTATTATTTAATGCTTGATAAAATCTCTTTTACTATATTTCTTTATTTTGCTTCAGTCCTTTGACTGTTCTGCTTCATCTTTATCAATATATTTCAACTATTACATATTCACTTAGTTCTATTGGTTACAATCTTGGAACTGTGAGTGTTTAATTTACTGGATGCGTGATTAAAACCCAGGTCTGTATCATTGTCCAAGTATTAATGAAGGTTATACTCGGAATGACTTTGGACAATGCAGTTAATATCATGTAAAGAACACACTACAATGGATTGTCTGTTGTGATTATTTGTTCTCAAACGGATGCAGAGGATCATTGCATGCAACTAAGAGGCAATGGGCTACTGAGTTCTATTGAACCTGCAAGTGGTGGTGGTTGTTGAAGATGTAGCCCTAGTGAAAAATCCCCTGGATTTATTCTTCCCACAAAGTCATATAAATCTGTATCAACAGTTCATTCTAATATTTTATTTTTTATTTTATTTGTAATAGGTTTTTGGTGTAATTTGTTTTGGAGTTTATTGTGTGTAAGCACAATGTTGATTTTGTTATAAGGTTTGGAGTAGCTAGTCAATATTATAACATTATAGCAAAATGTAATTCGACTAGTGAATTTACAATTATCATTTGTTGGATAAGCATTGGTCTTCCTATGAATTATCATTTTATTTATTTCATGGTTTTTTACTATATTTCTTCTTCTTAGGTTTCATAATTAAAATTGTTTTTTTTTTAAAATGTGTTGATGTCATCATGATATGTGATGATGTCACCGGTCCAATCGGTTGGACCAGTTGAACCGTGACCCGACCATCAAAGCGGTTTGCCCTCCGGTCCAGTTTTTAAAACAATGGTTGTCACCTCTGGTTTTTCTCAATTTTCGATCGATTCACTCATCAGAAATCAATTCCATCGTTACCATTGCACTCACCGACCCTTGCTCTTCAAAGGCCCCAATAACCAATCTTCAATTGTTTGCCAATTATTATCCTAATTTTGAGGGTTTTTAATAAATAGTGAAATGGGTAATCCGGCCCGATAAAAACCCTAGGTCGGGCCGGGTTTTAAAATACTGTTAATAACACATCCATGATGAACTGCCAATGTGAAGCACCAAAGAAATAACAATAGCTAGTCCGATGCTAGATATATTTTGATATGAACAGCAGCATCGCTTCAAGGATACCACGTTAACACATTACAGAACTCGTAAATCTATACAAAATATGAAAAAATTTAGCTATAATATTAAAAAATGCCCTTACACTGTATTTTCACAACAGAACAAAAACTACAAAAAAAAAAAAGGCATATTGAGCAATACCCATCTATAAGACTGATGTTTTCACAACAAAATTGTTTCACTGGCGATTCATGAGCAAAACTGTATAACAACACATCCATGATGAATTGCCAACAATAAAAGAAAATAAAAAAGTAGCTGGTCTGATGCTGCATATATTTTGTTATAAACAGCAGCATTTGATCCAAGGGATACTGCATTATTTGTCGATGGTGTTGAGGAATTCTTTACAGCTTGCCTGTTGCCACATGAGAATTATACCTCGCGTGATTTTAGTTGGCTCAAATGCTAACCATGGCCTGCATTACAACAAAACGGCCGAATTCGCTAGCCAATTTCTCATAAGTGCCAAGTCACAACCGGAAAAAGTACAGCAATCATCACTTCTTAGCACCCACAGAGCATAAATATCGAAGCATATATTCATTGGAAGAACAAGTATCTGCTAAATCCTGATGTATTCTGGTAATTGCCTTCTGCAAGGATTTTAAGGAAGGAAGCAAGTTCCTGGAATTCTGTTGAATGGAGTTACCATGAGTTTTGCAAAGCTCCTGACACAAACCGGCAGAATCCATGTAAGATTTCGTATTCGCAATTTAAAGTGGTTTGCATTTAAAATGAACAGAGGAAATCAAAAAAGATTTATGGAAAAGTACCTGAGACCAGCGGAGTATAAACTCCAAATGTGGGCAACTTTCAAGAAGATCTGAAAGTGCCTCAATTAACCTTTGCATGTATTTGTGAGGAATTGACGAGGCAACAGCAGGTATATCAACTGGACTGACAGCAAAAATGCATTTTTTTATTAGACTATCCTCGTTTAAACGAAGGCTGAGAATTAAAGCTCTGTTTGGTTGATCTTCATTTAATGCTGCATCAACTGCCTGTGCAATAAGGTAAAAAATCATGTAAAACAAAATTAAGTAGAGAACCAACACTGCAAATAAGTTAAGGTGATCCTGTTAATTACAATTAAACTTAAATGCATGTTGATTTTCTATTGCTTCACCATGATTTTCATTCGTAACCAGTGAGCAACATATGAATGATAATAATAAAAAAAATAACAATTTCCTTCAAGAGATTTTGGTTGCCGTATCAGAATCAATAACAACATAAAATTTCATATGTTCCACAGTTTAGATAAGTACCTGTGGTGTGACATCTATGTCAAGATCAGTGGGATCAAAGATAAAAGATTCATCAATTGAATAAACTAGAACCCCTTCTGTTGTTGCTGCTGCAAAGCTCCGACCAGTGGGTGCAAGTCTCAAGCATTTAGTTCGAATGATGGGCCTTCCACGATTAGGCATGGCTCCTGGTAAATCGTAATCTAACTTCCCTCGAGTTTGTTTATCAACCCCTTCTTCTGTGTCACTGTTATCATCATCAATCAAATCCACTGGACCTGATTCTGTCATATTCTTAGAGTTTAAGAAGTCAAGAACCCCATCTAGAGAGAGATTATGCGTTATTTGAAATCGACGCAGCAGAACCTGTGCAGTAGTGATGAATCCGTATCTTCATTAACACAAGGTTCAGCAAGAATGTATTCACATGCTTTTATATATACATGTAAACTAACCTGATCAGCTACATCATACATACAAATGTATTTGCTACTTCCCCCAGCTAATATATAGCTTCCATCAGCAGAATAACATAATGTTGTGAAGTACTTTCCTGAACTTGAATTAGCTGCTGATCTACGATCAGTCATGAGACGCCCTCCAGCAATATCCCTACGCCCCTCAACGGTGTACATTAACTCACCATTAATTGGATCCCAGAAATGAATCAGCCCATCCAATGTGCTGCAAGCTAATTGCCTTCCATCTGGGCGATAAACCACTGTAAGAACATCATGTGTGTGAGGGAAGGATTCCACAGAACCTTTTCCGTTCAAAAACATCCCACAAGCGAACAGTTTTGTCCCATGATGATGAAGCTAAAACAGCCTACATGTGAAAACAGAACAAATTTGTTAAGCTATTCATGAGTCAAAAGATAAGATAAAATATCTGAATAATCTATAAGGTATGGAGAATCACTTGAAACCAGTTAGATAAACTAAAAGAATCGAGAAGAAAACCATAAGGAAATGAGTGTAAAGCTTTTTAAATAAAACACTTCAGGTTCAGAGAAAAAGGTCAAATGAAACATTGCCACGTCTAACCAATGTAAGCACTTGATCAAAGGATAAGTCAAACTCACATTTGTAGGAGAAAATGCCAAGCCATGGACAGGACCTTCATGACCACTTAGAATATCCAACAAACGGCCTGTTTTCATTGACCAAACAAATATCTACAATATACACATTACAAAGAAATGTCAGGGAAGATAAATTATGATAGCAGAGCACTATCAAAATCTCTTAGTGATAAGAAAATGTACCTCAAATGAATCTAGAGTTCCAGCACAAATAACTTCGCCGCTTTGATCTGCTGCCAAAGAAACAAACTGCCTGGAAGAAGGGGTAGTAAAAGTCCTAAAATTTCTATAGCGAAACAAATCCCATGCACGAACCGTACCATCCAGAGATGCACTTAGAAGGCAGTGGTTATTAGCCATAAAATGGAGAGCAGTGACAGCATTAGTGTGCTCAGTGAATGTCACAAAGCAAAAGCCTGATGAAACGGTCCAAACCTGCACATGAGTTAAAGAATTTTACGTACAAATTTTAAAATAGGAAGGTAATCATTGACAGATTAGCATGAAGTGACATTGAAAAAAAAAGATTCACCTATAGGATCATAACAATCCTATTTTTTTATTAGAAAAAAGAAAAAGAAAAAAAATTTCATTGACATAATCTTCCAGAGAAATACATAATTATACTCAAATGTTAAATCGAAGCTAATGACACAATGTTTGTGCAAAATGCTAACTAGTTTGCAGTGAACTGAATAAAATAAAGATTTTTATAGTTAAACATGAGCTAATAACATCAGCTATTAGACCTTTCATCCAACAGACCAATAAGCACAAATGGAGAAACCAAAATAATTGCACATCATGAATGATACTACCAAATCAATCAACTGGGGGGAAGTGAGTATGGTACATTGTTATCTACAACATAATATAGGAAAATATTATATATTTATGAGGATGCATGTTGGTTGGCTAAGTAGAAGCAGCATACGATCCTGCAATGGACAATTAAATAGCATGTATACACATATAATTCCAAATCACACAATATTTTGCATAGAATAAATAAAATACCTTGACTTTGTTATCATCTGCACCAGTGGCCAATAGTTGTGAGTCTGGTGAGTATGCAAGACAGTTAACATCAAAATAATGCCCCTGCTGCTTCAATATATAACTCTCTGATCGCCACTCCCAGACAAGCAATTGCCCTAGCTTTGCACACCCAAACGTCAACCAGTTCCCCAGCTCATTAAAAACAGCTGTAGTGATCTTCTCTCTTGAAATCGATAACAAATGAATACACACAAAATCAGGCATCTGATATAAACCAAACACACCATTTGAGAACCCCACAACCAGCATATCAAGCCCCTTATGATAATCACATGCTGTTAGCTTAGCAGGTGCCTGAGGAAAATCATCCTTTCTCAATAACTCCCATTTCTGCTTATGCAAATACTCCTCTTCACATAGATCACCATCTTTTCCATCAAAATCCTTCCTCTTCTTTCCATCACTCTCTTTCCCTGGAGTACCTGGTGATGGAGGTTCCGAACCTTCCTCCCTAATTTCATCAATTTTACCATCATTACCACTATAACCCCAACTAAATATATAACAATCACGAGCAATTGTAAAAATTCTGTTTACCCTACCGCTCTTTTTATCAACACTGAAAAAACAACCCACAACTGAGTCTCTGTGACCTAAAAGTAAAAAAGGCTTATTGCTATGAAAACCTTTTAATTTTTCTTTTACATAGAACAATCTTGCAGCCAAATCTTTCGACCCAACAAGCAAATACTTAGAATCAGGACTCCAATTCAATGCAGTAACTTTATCATTGCAATCAGCTAAAGTCCTTATTAACTCAAAGGCAAAGACTTCCTTTTTAAACCCTGGTGATCTCCATATCTGAACTAATTTACCTGTAGATACATTTAAAAAGTTATAACTAAGCCTAAAATAGAACTAATGATACAATCACCCTATATACGAAAAAAATAAAAAAAAACCTCATCTAAAACACAATTACAAATCTACTAAATAAACAAATTCAAATGCTAAAGAAATCTCAACAAACATGCTGGAAATAAAAATTTAGGGAATTAAGGTTGTGATTGGAAGCTTTTACCCCCAAAAAAACCTACTTCAGGAGTGATAGGGCTTTCAGGAAAATCACACGTTAAGTAGTTTTTCAGAAATCACTTCAAATTCTGACTCAAAAATGTTTCTTCTCAGCAAAGCATTCATCAAAGTTCTTCTCCAAGAGCAACTCGTTAACCTCCATTAAATAGAAACAAAAACATTTTTTCTTTTTAAAACTCTTAACCTTCAAAGTTTCAACAATTTACCTGTGCCAACGGCGATATATTTTCCATTAGGACTAAACTGAATTGCATTGACAGGATACTTAAATTTGACACGGTGGAGGACCACGTGGCGGTGGAGGTTAATAAAGAGACACCGCTGGTTCTCATCAACTGTCAAGAGAAACGTGCCGTCCGGTGACACGGCAAGGCGACAGACGTTGGACGATGATTGGACGGGGAGAGTCAGGGTTTGGGACTTTATAAGGTCTGTGACTGACACTCGGTTACCGACCGGTGAAATTAGCTGTGTGTTCTGGCTTATGACAGCATTGCCGCCTCTGTAGGGGGCGCCCAGGAGATTCTGAAAGCGGTAGTTCATGAGTGTGGGGGAGGCGGACTGTTTGGATGGCAATAAAGTGAGGGAAAGTGAGGGAAAATTGAAGAATTAAATGGAGAGTGTAACGTTGAGTTCTCGCTTTTGTTGTTAAGCGTTAAGGTTTTTGTTTAGGGTTTATTGACTGAGAAGACGACGCTGTGGGCCGAGTGACCCGACTACGAAAATGAAACCCGCCCGCATTTTGGTTAAGCCCGTGGCCCGACGGCCTAGTTTTATGCGTGATTGCAACTAAATTCTAATATTTATTTTATTTATTTTTATATAAAAAATCTTGATATTTTGTTGGAAATTCTTAAAATTAGCTTTAGATATTATCTTAAAGTTCAATTTAAAATTTAAAATGATATAAATCCATTTTATGATTATTTTGTTACATTTTTTCAAGTATATTCATATATATAGTTTTTAAAAAGTTTTTTTTTATTTTTTTAAAATAAACTCCTCGTGTTTAGCATTTTTTGTGAACACTTGTTGGTTCCGGATGAGCCTTAACTTTTTTTTTTTTTTTATAGTAATTAGTAAGCACTCACTCGTTTGGAAATGTGACCCTAACTCTTTGTGTTTGCCTTTTTTGTAATGAGTATTTGTTGGTTTTATAATTATCCTGGAATTCAATTTTCAAATTTATTGACAATTTTATCAATTTAACCCTAAAAAATGTATTAACCTCTCAACATTTTTCAAATCAAAATTTTTAAATCAGCGAGTGCTCATAACAAAATGTCTAACATATAAGGTTTACAAAAAATAAAAAATAAAAAAAACCCTCTTGAAAATGATTATAAATCCCAAATTTAAACCTCAAAAATAGAAAGCTCAATGGGCCAAGGTTTCACGGGCCTAATGGTCCAGGCCCACAACTCAGCCCACTGTAAATAATAAACATTTTAAATATAAAAATAAACACATTTCCCGCTCCGTGTTCAGGTTCAAAAAATAATCCGATAGAAAGCAATTTCACTTTTTCCGCAAAATTTCTCGCACGGAAAGAAAAATTACAATGCGGCGTGAATATATTAGGGTTTCAATCTGTTCAAATCATTATGGAATCGCCTGAAGGCGATCGTATCAAAGCCAGTTCATCATCAACATCAGCTTCATCTCCGGCGGTTCAAGTTTGTCTCCGTTTCCAAAGTTTTTGTTTTTGGCTTTTACGGCATCGTTTATTTCTTTTTCGTTTTCGGTGCTTAGATCGAATCGTTTGTTGTTTAATTAGTCATCCGTTTTAGTTTTAGTGGTTGTAATAGTTAAATGTTGTATTTGTAGGAAAATGTTTCATTAAGCGATTTGGGTTTTCAGTGAATAGGCTTTAAAGTTTATTTATTTATTTATTCTTTTGTAATTATTTGGTTTTATTTATTTTATGGTCGATCTCTATAATGTTGCTCAGCAACCAAATAAAGCAGCAACTTTTAATTTTTAATGTTAATATCAGTGGTGTTTGTAAAGTTGACCATGGATTTAATAGTTAAGAACGATTGAATTTCATTTAATTATTATTTGATCTGTTTTGGGGATTGGCTTTAGGGTTTTGTTGATTTTGTAGTTAAGTCAAAACTTGGTAAAAGGATTAAGTTTAATGTGCTCTGTGGTTACTGAAAAGGGTAGAAACAAAAACCAACTTGATGAACATTAAGTTTTCTGAGTCAGTATAACATCAGAGCACTTGAAAAAGTCAAGTTCGAAATTTCATTCAGTGGCTAACGGAATGATACAAGATATAAAGTTTAGAGCTTTTTTTTTGCAATCATATATGGAACCTGTCTCTGAATAATCATTATTGGTGTTGACTGCTCGTCATCTCAGTGAAGTTTAGAATTGAATTATGGAATTTTGAGTTGAATGGTTAATCATTCTTTTTTCCTCCTGTAATTCCAGGATTCTCCTTTTTTCAATTATCTTAGCAATCTCTCTCCTATACAGTCAGTTAAAGCAGCACGTTATGCGCAGAGGTTTTTTGAATCTCGTTTTCCAACTCCACCACCAGTTTTTAGATCACCCCATGTAGATCTGCAGCGAGAAACCAGCTTTTTGAAAAGGTATTGTTTAACTAATTCTTTTAGGGCTTCGGAATAATCAAAATATTAATAATGATACAGCACTGAATCATATGTTCTTTTACGGTGTAATTCTCTTTTTAGTCTAAAATTTTTAAAGTCTAAAATGTCCAAGACTTCATTCAGTCAATTGAAGGTTTTTATCTACATGATGTCAGCAATGATGTAGATGCAGGAGGTTCAGATGTTTATGGATATCACAGTAATCAAGTGAATAACAAACTTATTGCTTGCTTGCAAAAGGAAGTCCAGCCTTCGAGTCCGTCTGCGTGTGTTGATGAATATCTGACTGATCCTGTAGAGGTTGAAGACTCTAAGATCTCTGCTGATTTACGTGTGCAACCTACTAATAATGTGGGCCAATTGTTACGATGTGGCTTTACTGGCCCCAGAGAAAACATTCAAAAAGTTAATGATGCTAATAATGGAAACCCAGAGGATTGCGTGCTTATGTTGCCCGAACAATCTAGAGTCAATATGCCTAGTTCACTGAATTTGGTTGAAACTGCAGATTATCAGGCTGAGTCTAGTACGTTACCTGTTTCTGGTGCAGAAAATCCTGAGCAGCATGTGACGCAGGTAATTATATATGAAAACGTATCTATTTTCCAATGTATCTGAACGAAAAACAACCATGAAATAGTGAATTTTGATTCGAAAAGGCCTTAGCCACTGAGTTATTTTGCAATGATGTTTCTTAGATTGTTAAGTTGCAGAATGCAGGTATTCAACATAATGAACAGGATGGAAGTTGCCAGTTGTTGCCTGAATCTTTGCAGAGCGTTGAAGCCTATCAAGATTGTTCAGACAGCTCAAGACCAGTGTCAAAAGGATCCTTTAAGGTATATATGTGTCATTATATACTGCTAGTGATGCATTAATTGTAATCTGTTCTAAATTTTATTTCGATTGGTGGATAATTCTTCTATGTTGTCATGTTAAAATTCATGTTTCATTTATATAGTGACAAGAGACTGATACCTTTGCCTTCTTCGTTATTGCTTTATTAGTGTACTCTTTCGTGAATTTTGAAATAGATTGAATACCATGATTACTTATTTATGACTTCATGATTTAGTGTAAAACAATATTTATTGAAAGTAAGTTATATCTTATGCTGCCTGTCATGTTTGATGGTGTTACGCACAATATTTTCTGTTGAGTGCTGTTTATATCATTTCTTGAGCTTGAAAGAGTGGAATTTGCAGCTGTCAATGCTTAATTCTGTATTATAAAGCTAGACGTTAGTAAATTGACTGATTCCATTTTTAACTTATAATTCAAGAACTGAACGTTACATCACTATTTCCCACTCCAAACCCTCAAATTTTGGTTCAAAGTCTACAGAATCTTGATTTGCCTAGTGAAATATTTGAATTGCATCTTGAATAGGTATTATTACTTGACGTCTACTGCTTGATTCAAAGACCTTTTAATCTTAGACAAGGCACCAGTAACTGAAGGAAAGCCAGAGAGTAACTGGGGCCATTGTTTCTATCTAAGTCAATGGAAGTCTTGTCAAGCTATTTGCTTAATCACCTTTGAGTTATATTTCTTTCTTTATTTCACGTAGCATTACCATTTCTTCTCTGTTGATGTTGTTAACTATTGGACACTTATGCTTGTTGGAGAGCTTAGCATTTAAATGACATGGTTTCATTTTTTTGGGACTAAATGGCATCAAAAAAAGATTCTAGCTGATTCCTACTCACCATTTATCCACAAGGACTCTTATCTATGTAGAAAACAATCTTACAAGTGGTGTTTTTAAGGTTTCATGTGCAAATATTTTCTAAGAAAATATAAAAGTTTTCCATGTCCAGTTCTCCCTTGGGCATTATAAAATTGAGTTAAAAATCTTCCTTGATAAATTTTACAGATACTAGCCTTGTTTATATTACATCATGCTATATACAGGGTATCTTTTTCTTTGTTTTTCATGAGATGTTGAAACCAATTATTGAGAGGATATAAATAGTTTTTGTGCATTCTATTTTTAGAGTGATAGTATTGAATATATGTTTATCGCTTTAGGAAGCAGCCTTAGTTTCAAGTTTAAAACAATATTTATTTGGCTGTTAAGAATTTATTATGCGGTGTGGGCAAATGTAAGTGCTTTTTAAGAGCATGGTTTACAATACTTTTAGTTCCTGTCTTGTATCATTCCTAGGAAGAGTATGTATGATGACAAGTTGGAAGAAGTTGAATTTATTTAGTGTACTGGTTACAAGGATCATTCCTTCACATATTTTTTTTCAAACAAGGCAAGTACTGCCAGATTGCAATTTGTTTTTCTTATCCACTTTGCAGTCGTTAACTTTTCTAATCAAATGTAGGAGGCTACTTTGTACCAACGTGGTATACGTAGACATCTTCAGTTTGAGGCTCCAGTGGTCTGCAAGAGTATTACTACTCATAAGAGCCATAGTTCTCACAATGTAATTCAAGAAGTTGATAATTCAAAGGTACCTGCTAGCCATACAGGCTTGGAGAGTTTGATATTTTCTGATGTTGATCCAGGAGAGGTGTCCAACGGTAGGGAGTCAATCAGCTACTCCCCAACTATAGCTTCTTGGACTTCTTTCAGCTCATCTGAATTTGTTGGTTCCAATCAACATAGTAGAAGCCTTGCCATCTCAGGTCCCATTCCATCTGATAGTGGTTTGCATTTAAAAAGCATTGGCAGATCAGGGCCCATGGACTCAGATCTTATTCCACGTTTGAAATTGTCTGGTTATATGAGTTCCAAAGATCATGGGCGGAGGGATTGTTTAGCAAAGGACTCAAATAGATCATTATTCTCACCTGAAGCTGGGGAAACTCATGCTCATGTGGACAATTATCAGCAAGATAATCAAACTATTGTTGAAACCGGTTCTGCTGCTTCTCAGTGTAATGAAAGTATGAAATCACTGTGTGATTCTCTGCATATGACTCCTTCTAAGCAGGGAGTTTCCTCTGAGTGCAGGATACTCATTTCACGAAATACTGAGAGGGTTGAGGAGTTAAACCAAGTGAGCCCCAAGACAAAAAGGCAAGTACACATTTATCCTTTCATTTAATCATTTTGATATTTAACCTTTTATTTATATTGGCTGTTTAACTTGAGAATGTGTGATGCAGGAAAAAGGCCATAAACGCTGGTGAAGGTGATGGCTGCAAACGTTGCAACTGTAGGAGGTCCAAATGCTTGAAACTGTAAGTCTGCAGGTAGCATGTATAGAGTCTACATTTAAGTGGATGTTAGAAGTTTATATGCATTTAGACTTCTTTCATTTTCCAGCCTCAGATCTTCGTTTAGAAAATAATGGCACAATAAAAACCACCCTGTACATTTGCCATTTGTTTCAACTGGTATTTTTGGTCATTGGCAGTTACTGCGAGTGCTTTGCAGCTGGGGTCTTTTGTGTTGATTCTTGTGCATGTAAAGACTGTTTTAACAAGCCTGAATATGAAGACACAGTTCTCGATTTGCGACAACAAATTGAATCGCGTGATCCACTTGCATTTGCTCCAAAGATTGTTAAGCATGCCACCAACTCACCAGCAAATATTGTGGTAATTCCTTTGTATCCGTCTTGTTCTATTTCTGTGAAACTTTAAGTACTTTGATTTGAGAAACCTTTGCAGGAAGATGGAAACTGGACAACTCCGGCCTCAGCCAGGCACAAAAGAGGATGCAATTGCAAGAAGTCTAAGTGTCTTAAAAAATATTGTGAATGCTATCAGGTATATAATACCTTGGTGGTTGCTATTATTTCAAAATTAAATCTTCAATTCTTAGCTTAGCAGTAAGGTTTATATCTCTAAACATGTTGCCCAACTGGGTCTCCCAGTTTCCAAAATTACTGTGATTATGGTTGTCAAAATTTTCTACTAATTTGAAAAGGAAAGGCCTGATACTTGAGTTGTGATCAGGAAATTGGATGGGAAGTTAGCACAAATTGGCCCATTGATCATTCTGATTGGATACAATTTCTTTTATTTTATTTTTTGCCTATATTCTAGGCTAACGTTGGATGCTCTGATGGATGCCGATGCGAGGATTGTAGTAATTCATTCGGCAAGAAGGCAGGTCAGAATTATATTTTTCAATCTTTAGCTCCTTCCAGTCTATTCAGTAAAATATTATAGTTTATTTTTCTTCATCAGATGAACTTATTAAACTTTTTCAGTACATGAAATTAAATCAGATACCAGCTTTCGCCTTCAGAATTTTCTAGCAAAAGTTCATGTAGAGAACAATTATATTTTATCTGAACTATCAGCAGCAATATTTGCCCTTCTGAAATCCTTGCGAATCTGTGCATTACACATATTTTCAGTTGTCTAGGCATTTCAATTGATGATTGGTCGAGTCTGTTGAGTGTCAGCTTATTCTACATCAGTCAGTACTACGTTT
Source organism: Pistacia integerrima (assembly GCA_026225825.1). NCBI lineage: Eukaryota > Viridiplantae > Streptophyta > Magnoliopsida > Sapindales > Anacardiaceae > Pistacia > Pistacia integerrima. Next base: position 11,863,441 of record CM047750.1, on the reverse strand, counting down.
GATTTGAACATGTTACGTGATATATAATGAACTGCATTATGAACAAACTGATTAACCATTTGTTTCAAAATAGATATGTTTTTTATTTTTTTCTTATAGTTGTCGAAACACTTCTCCACAATGTGTAATTGCAGATTCAGTGTACCGAAGAGTTCAAAGATGGGAAAATCCATCTGCTGATGGCACCAAGTCTGGGACATTAAAACAGTTTTCGCCAAGATGGGAAGATCTTCCAGATATAAGCCATTTCACCCCACTGTCTCTTCCATATCCAAAGGTTTTGGCTTCTTCAGCTTCACCTATAAGCGACTATCAAGAAGTTCCACATGCTCAATTGCATCAGGGAAGTACTCTCAAGTCATCATCTGGGCACCGCCATTGGCACAGTTCAATGAGTTTTATGCCACATTTATGCGAGAGCAGTGCTGGTCATGGCTGCAGTTCTGACAGTGCCTTCCATGACTTACTGAAAGATGATGATATGCCTGAGACACTCAAGGAAACTTCTACACCGACCAAGACAATCAAGGTTAGCTCACCAAATCAGAAACGTGTATCTCCTCCACAATCTCGATCACAGGAGTTGAGGTCAAGCTCTTCTCCAGGCCTGCGAAGTGGGCGCAAATTCATTTTGCAGGCTATGCCATCGTTCCCTCCTCTTACTCCATACATGAAGTCGAAAAATGATACTGGCCGCAGTGATTTGAAAGGTGAAGCCAGTGATCATTGATTTACAGAGCTAGAGAATGGTTTAGTTACAACAGTTTTATTTATTACATTATAATAAAATATTATATAGCTGGGTTTTATTCTCAAAAGCACACTATGTAATCTGTAAGTCGATAACTGCTTTTTTCTCGGACAAGCTACGAAAACTTGTATTGCCCAGATACTGCTATAGGAGTATTGGTAGAGTTCTATAGTGTTGCAGCGCCAGTAGCCTCTGGTGAAAGTACATCCTGTAATTATCATCTGTATAGACATCTATAATATCAAACAGTTCTGCCGTTTTCTGCTGGCTAACTTTGCGATTCTGTCATTGTGTTTTTATTGGAACTTTGAACATCGAAAAGCAATTTTTTTCATCAAACATGTGGTAGATTTTAGTGATGTTCTTCACTATTAAAGTATGTTGAATGCAGATTACAGGATTATGTATAGCTATGCCCCATGGATTCTGCTAATCATGTTCATAAATAAGGTTGTTTAATTGATTTTAGAATCCATAAACAATCACGCCTGCATAATGAAAAGAAGATAATAGCCAAAGTCTACTAGATTGATTATTGCATTAATGAATGCACAAAAATGCTCCAAAAGTAGAATTGACTAGATTAATTATCATCTATGCTCTACAAGTGAAATATAAGAAAAATGCATACAAAATTTTTATTGTTAGGACCAACAAGAAAACGGGAAAATTAGGAAGCTTAATTTATCTATACCATATACCCGAGAACCATTTCTATTTACTAACTACTTGTACATAAGCTTTATCATTTTTCTCCCATGTTATTGCTTCCGACTGCTTCCTCGTGTTACGTTTAACTAGAAACTGATGTTGTGCTACAACTATGCACGAGAACCCTCGAGTCCCAGCCTTGCAGCAAGCCAATTGCAGACCTCATCCATCTCTTTAGGAACTGTGTAATGACCAAGCCTGCACAATAAAAACCCAACTACTCAGTAAGTTCTTTTCTATTTTCTAAAAACTTAATCAGGGGTTTATTCTTGCATAGAAAAGACATCAATACTTACCCTTCAAAAGATTTGAACGTAAGGTGTCGAAATCCTGCTACACTTAAGGAGTTGGCTGATTTCTCTCCATATTGAAAGGGGACTACTTCATCACCTGCAACAAAATAACATTTGTTATTAATTCATTATAGCAAAAAGGTTTTGATTGCACTCATGTATAAACCACAACAAAAAAATTTTGCAGAAAAGTTCTATAAGGGTGTTTAAAGTAAAGGGGGAGGCTTTCCTATATATTCATTTTTGAATTATTTTTACATGAACACTTCTTAACAGTCATTCGTGCATAACTTTTGGTATTCGCAGATAAGAGATGGATATACGTACAAGTTCCATGACTTAGCATAATGGGCAAGCACGCCGCACGTCTTGCAGCCTCATTTGAACCTTCTATTTTGTTCCTCAAATTCCTGTATCAAAATAATGTTTAGCAAACAAATATCAGAAAAATTTTCAGATATGTGTTGAGTGTTATCAATATCCTTTTCATATCTGCTCTGGCTCAACGGATTCATGTAATGCATAAATGTTATGAGCCATGTTGATATCTAAGTTTGACAAAGGTAATTTATGAACTGTTATTATATGTTTTACCAGTAACTTTCATCTTATACAGAAACTTGTGCATAAAAAAGGATATAGATGAACATTTATCTGAGAAGGATATATCTGAATGTTGTCACACCTTGAACCTGGAAGCCAGCCACTGAGCCCGACGACTGCCCTTAAGTTGACACTGTATGGGATTCCATTTCCATACCTACCTAGAGCACAACAAGTTGCAGAGTAAAGGGCCATTGCAGCACCCATACTGAAGCCTCCAATACCGACTTTAACTGTCAAAAAGGAAAACAAAATTGTAAGATAATGTGAAGGCCATTAATTGAATAAGCTGACCTCACATCAGTTTATAAATTAACTTAAACTAGATACGACTAACAACAATTCAGTTAATATAATTTAAAGAACAACAAATGGCATAAAAAAGTTACAGTGGAAACTAATATTAGCAGATGATATTTAGAACTTTCGGTTCAGGTCACATGGTACATGTGATGATTAAAAAACATGGCTTCTTACAGATATGCTGGGAACTGAAGTTCATCTTTGAAATGGTATATTTGTTGCGTAAGTTGATTAAAGAAATACATGGGAATTTACAGAAGCTCATAATCAATTATTCATAAAGAGAAATGACTGTAATCATGTAAGGTAGTTAATTTCAAAAAATGGCCTTGGAAAGTACCATCAGCTGGCTCTGTTGACAACAAGTTTGCAACATGTGCTGCTGAAGCATCTAAACCCTCCCAATCATCAGGACTGTTGTCTGAAAGCTCTCCTACGTCAAACCCTGATGTACATCAAAGAAGCAATTTACATGATTCGGTTAGTATCAAAGCATGATAATTTTTTTTTTTTCTAATATTTAAAATAAAATATAAGATATGTAATTCTCATTTAATCAACCAGAAGAGAGTCCTGAGAGTCAATCAATATTACATGCAGTGCAAGCAAATCCACCGAGTATAGCCACAGGACGAGTAGGAGCAGTTGGGCAAATCCATTTAATCTGCATCATAGAATGACAGCAGATTACTATATATAAATTTGGATGGCATCATATCGGTCCAATAATTAAATCCATGAACTTTAATCACCAGAGGACAAAAGGAAGTAGTAAGATATACATAAATTAAAATGTTAACTTATGGATAACAAAAATTATATGTATACTTACATTTGGCAGAGGAAGGCCTTCCAATAGCTGGGACCAGCTGCAACCAAACAGAACACTGAATGAGAAACCTATCTTTAACTTTTGTAATTTTTAATATTATCATGAATGAAACAAATGTCCAACTCCACCACCTCCATAATAGAGATTGAGAAAAATAGAAGAAAGCAACAAGCAATTATTTTAATATGCTACATGATAATCCTGCTACGGGACACCCTTAGAAGTTGACAACCAAAATCTAAGAGGGATGTAATTTGCATGATCATCTAGAGTATTGGGACCGCAATAGTTGGCTAAAGTAGCTACTCAAGGCAGAAAACCAGAATTATGTGAATATGACCATCTGCTTACTGTTTACCAATAAAAAATATAAACCCAGTTTCACCTTGAATTGAGGATTATGAGTTCATCATTTCCAATTTACAGAAAATTTCAGGAAAAAACATGAATTTAACTGTATTAGTATGAATATCCTTTGTTAAAAGGTCATGAATGGCTACTCATTTGGCAGAAGAACCAAGAACATTTTGTGGTCCCCCATAAATGAATATGACATATGCACTTTCTCTATTTATGGCTTCTTGAGTTAAGCTTGGCATCAATCTGAACAAGAAAAGGGAAGGAAGAATAATCAAATCTATATAATTTCGCGGCGCCGCTGCTCTATCCTATCAAATTTATTCGAATGAGAAAACAACCAAAAGAATCTCAACAAAGAAAAACTATAACATCATATGGGCCCTCAATTTGGAACATGCCAAGATGCTGACTTTCTCAAACTGCCTTTCTTTTTCTTCCTTTTGCAACCAAAAAGTCGAGCCTTAAAATATAGGTTTTGGACACTAATACGGAAAGAAAAACAAATTAAGCATCAAATACAGACAACAAATATCTTGAGTCTGCTTCCAGGCAAATCACAATGTGAACAAATGAAGCTCACACAAACAGTGACCACCAACTTAATTGCTCTATAAACACTCAAGCAATACTGTCAATAGCAGGTACATATGTACCCAGATACAAAGTTCCTCTTTATACATGGAAAGGAACAGAAATTCGGATTCAAAAAGAAAGAGTCCTACATGTAAACAGGATATTAACAACTAAATCACAACAATCCGTGAAACAAGAAATTACAACATTGTAAGAATAGGAATGCAACAATATAAAAAATATGAAAAAAAAAAAAATACCTGGAACCGTTATCCCCAAGGCCATGTAACCAAACTATAGTGGCCTGGTGTTTCCCTTTCGGCCTCACCACATAAGTCCTCCCAAACTCAAATGTCCTTCTAGCAGTTCTACTACCTAAAATTTGCAGCGACAATATCACTTCTCGGAAATCATTCAAATCCAAAGAATAGAACACGACAGGGAAAACCTCAGAAATGGAACAACAATCGCCATTGAGTAAAAAATTGAACTAATCTACCACACAAAAGAAAGTAAGAAACCCCATTTAACTGAGCTGTGAAATTCAGAAGAAAATATAGGACACAACAAAAAGAACTTAAAAAAAATCAGTTCTTGCAACTATTAGCAATCTACACTCCATGCAAGTTAAGGAAGAAATAAAAAATATAAAACTAATCATTGAAAGAAAGAAAAGAAACACACCAGAACCCATAGTATGATGTGAATAGCTCATATTCGCTCCTTTGGAAAAAGTGGGAAAAGAGGGAGCAAAGGCGAAGAGTAAGAAGAGAGTGGAAATGTAATGGGGATGATAAAAGAAGGAGAAAGAGAAGGGTGTATTTATAGTGAAAAAATGGAATAAAAGAGATGAATATGCATGAGTAGGTAAGAGTGATAAGAGTGTACACCAGCTAGCTGCACAATGTGCTAAAACCACCTAGAAACTCAAAAGAGGTGAAAGGGCATCCATGAAAAGTAAGCGGCTAAAAAGACAATGACAAAAGCAAGATATCTTTTTATTAGCAGAGAATCAAAGCAGAGCAGCAGAGGCAGGCAGAGCACATTCATCCATTTCTTGATTTGTAACATGGAGAGAATCTATGCTGGTGCACAACAAAAAAAAACTATAAGAATATTACTGAAAACAAGAGAATAACCTAAATTTGTAAAAGAAAAAAATATTTCTTTCAATCATTTGTTTATGAATTTTTCATCATTGATTGACACCCATTAACATAAAGTTATCAACTTTCAAGTTTCCAATTTGTCTTTTTAACAAACTTAAACTTGTTTTAATCAAATTTCATTATCAACTCTCAGAGAATAACAGCTGGGGTTTTGGGTATAAATGTGTTTAGGGTTCTGGTATGTTTCATGTTCACATACCTGTAATTACTGTTAAATTAGAATCTAAAATAGTATAAAGCAATTCAAGATTCCAAATATTCGACGTTTAATTATTGATTGGACAACATTATCAAACTAAAATAACTATGATAATTTTCAAATTTTTAATATGATATCAAATTACATTTAAAATCTTAATAATCATAAGATCATTAATTTAAATAAGAAAATCAACTTACATATTTATTTAATGTGATGTAATTGTCCCACCATTTTAAGATTTGCTGAGGAGAAACATAACAGGAGAAAGGATACCAACTTTTCCCCCACTTTCCATCCTCTTTCTTGCTTGATATTATATTTTCTCAACTTGCTCAAACCTCCAAAGACCCATCTACAAAACTTTTCTCCTTTATGCTCTTTGTGTTGAGGGAAACCATAATAGCACATAGTAATTCCAAAATCTACTTATTTTGGAATAATTCTTATATTATCAAGTATTTCTTTGGAATAATTCTTCATATTGTGAACATGCATGCTTCTTATTTGATTATATTATCAAGAGTAAAATTTCATAAAATATCTCATATTAATAAAACAAATTGCAATGCTCTTATTGGTCCAATAATGTAGTATATCCTCTAGTTTTACTTGTCAAAAATTTGTCTCCCCCATGTTTGATATAAACTGTACATGGGGAATAATCAGTAATCCCAGTAACATAATTCTTTAAAATTTTCTCATACCTAGTTGCAGAAACCAGATTGAAGTTGAAGTTTCATAATGGGATATAAACATAATTAATGTACTAAAAATTAGTCACTATACTTGTAGTCCAATGTGCAGTGAAAAGTGGAAGTGGGCATAAATCCTTAGCTGCAACAAGATAAAGTTAGAAATGCAGACCCACCAGTCAGAGGCATTCACTGAGTTATAGGTCAATGGTTGTGAAACTGTTAGTCCATTCTTTATGCACCACTATGTCTGGGTCACCTATGAAATGCAGCTTTAATGCCTTAAAGCTTCTGCCTTTTCTACCTTCAAAAATTCTCCCTCTAATGCTTTCACATCCACAGACAGTTGTATCCAACCCCAGTATCTCATACATAATTTAATTCTCTTCTTACAGTATTTTACTACCAGAAAAAACAGTCTTCTTTGACAGCCAATAACCATTTTTAATGGCAAAAAAACAGATTATCAAAGAAGCCACGAAAACTTAATATAACTTATCAGTCTAAAACGTAATCAATCCACCTAAACTTAAGATATAAAGTATTTTGGCAACTGATAACATTATGAATTATATTTTTTCATTCTTCAGCTTATCTGGTCAATGGAAGTAATACTTGCACTAAAGCTTTTATATATTTTTTGAGTTAATGATTGAAAACGATTAGAGAGGATAATAATGAGTAGATTTATCTGGTTGACCATGAATTTTTTTGGCTGAAATGGCAGATAAAGATTGGTAACAGCAGCAAATGGAGGCATCTGATTTCGTTTCAAGGTCAAAATTTAGGCCATTATCTTTGTTTCCCTCATCTGTGGAGGGTTTTAATTAAATGATGCCTTTTTGATAGTCAACTCCACTCATTACCCGCCCCAGAAGAATAAATCTTGAATTAAATTAACATCACAAATTGGGTTTCTGAGTTTAATAACACGAGACAACAATATGCTGTCTTGCACTGATCTTATATTTTAGATTATAATACTTCTTTGTTAATTGTTCCATTAACTTTTTTATATATAAATCGTACTCAATTTCATTTTTCCCTGCGAAAAATCATTACACTTTCTAATAGTTTTCTTTGTTTTAGTTGAATATATATATAAAAGACCATCTTGATATAATTATATCAAGACCATACATATTCACCATCCTTATATGTAAAATTCAACAATATTCAAGCACGGACTTGACTAAAACAGAATATATATATATATATATAAAAGACCATCTTGATATAATTATATCAAAAACATATATATTCACCATTCTTATATGTAAAATCTAACAATATTCAAGCACGGACTTGACTAAAGAAGAATATATATAAAAGACCATCTTGATATAATTATATCAAGACCATACATATTCATCCATTCTTATATGTAAAATCTAACAATATTCAAGCATGGACTTGACTAAAGAAGAAGAATATATATGATCAAGTATATATATATATATATATATATATATATATGAAATTTCTCAAGTATGAATATTTTCAAACTTTTAACGTGCAAACAATAGGTGAGCATTCAATAGCTCGCTTTTGACTTTAGGGTTTGTGAATTTAAGCACCAAGCCGTTAACTTTTATCTACACGTGTGTGTGTGTGTGTGTGTGTGTGTGTGTGTGTGTGTGTGTGTGTGTGTGTGTGTGTGTGTGTAATCTTGGTACTTGCTTTGCAATGATAGTTTAAAACTGAAGCTCTGCCAATCTACATAATGTTTGGGAAGTAGGTGTCAAAATTGAGAGAGCAGGAGAGACAATTGAAGAGAGTCGTAGTATGCCCGAGAGATCTTTTTATGAGAGAAAATTTGTATTCAATTGAATTGAATTGTTTGTATTGGTTGTTGTGAATTGTTATGTGAATACACAACCTATATATACAAAAATACAATAACTATGTAAGGAAATATAATATTGACATAATATATGTAATCTCTCTTGGTAAGAAAACAATAGCACCACTGTAAGTAAGGAAATAAAACATCTTACAATAATTGTTTGTGATCTTTCTGGGTAAGGAAATAGAATATCAACATTCCATATTCGTATGCCAACACTCCCCCAAGCTTGTGGTTTTGTATAAGTCATAAACTCCAAGCTTGCATTGTAGATGTGAATTTTGTCTGACATTAGATGTGGGATAAGTAGGCAAGAGAGGCAAAGAGAAGAAACAAAGGTTGCCTGAGTATGCTTGAGATGAGAAAGTATGAACATAAATGTTTTATGTACGAAATTGTGTTTGACCTTCTTTGGTTATCTAACCTGAGTGCCTATGTGTCTTGTAGGCTGAAGCAAAACTTAAGGCTAAAGTGGGTTGATTAGTAGAAGCTTGACTAATACGACGGGAGCTTTGAAACCACTTGTTAAAACTCAATAACCTAGAATACATATAAATGTTGAAAATGAGCTTTGAAACCACTTGTTAAAACTCAATAACCTAGAATACATATGAATGTTGAAAATGATTCAATACGTACTAAGAAAATTCCAAGGAAATACTGGAGGGGTCACAAACAGTCCCATTAAAACCTAGCCTCTTATTGACATTTATCATCTTATTGACGATTTTTTCCTAGACATGCACATAACCATATAAATAACTACTCACTGTTCTAAACGTAAGCTTTGATATCATGTCAGAATTGAGAAAGCAATTGAAGAGAGTCAGAGTATGCCCTAGAGATATCTTTGAGTGAGCAAAAAAGATAATTGAAGAGAGTCGAAGTATGCTTGAGAGATATCTTTGAAAGAGAATAATTGTATTCAATTAAATTGAATTGTTTGTATTGAGTTATTGTTAATTGTTATGTGAATACACAACCTATTTATACAAAAATATAGTAACTATGGAAGGAAACATAATATATGTAATCTCTCTAGATAAAGAAACACAATATCACCACTCTAAGGAAATGAAATATCTCATATAATGTTTGTCAATAGTAGGAAATAGTGTCACCCTAAACTATATGACATCAATTTTCAAGAGGTTGGAAACAATGACCAATTTATAGTATGTGAGAGTATATCGTAAACATCGAGTTAACCCATGATAAGCATTTTAACCCTACTTTTAATATCATATGAAAAAGAATTTCCAATAGAAAAAAGTTAAAAAGTATGCATTTCGGATTCAGTAGGTAACCATGTTTCACGTGAAACTATATAATAATAATAATAAAATGGTATCTTAAATAGATTATTTAACTCTTTTTTACTTAATGTATTATAAGATTATCATAATATATTATGGTATCTATGCTAAACAAAAGTGCCCCAACTGTGGATTTCGTGTTGCATTTTAAACATCAAATTTACATCCATCCATATTTGAATTAATATTATAAGATATTGAAACTATATCCTAAGGAATTTTCTTATACGATTACTTAATGCGAACAACTTGGTAACTTTTGAGATTATTAAAATAGTAGAAATTAAAGTAGTGCTACTCAGCCATGCATGCATGTATTTGCAATGCTGGCTCCCGCAATTGTAAATTAAATTCTATGAAATTAGGGTTAAGGAAGGGACATCGAGAACAATAACCTATATATATGTATATATATTTATACATTGTGAATAAAGTGTAGGTATGGTATATTTTGTCTGGCCAGAAAAGATCGATTGTGTTCTTGGTTTTGAGAAGACGTGTGTGAACCATATCAAACTAGCTTTAACAAAGATCAAAATAGCTAGGGTTCCCCATATCTTACTTTCATCTTTAAATTTATCTAGTCAATATAGTGTTTTGATTAAACAAGTACATGGATTGACAGTTAAACAAGTGATTTGCTAGGTTTGTGGGAATTATGGGATATGGTAGATTGGTTAGAATATATATTGATTATTCAGTTTTATATTTCGATTGATATGACATTATATAGTAAGTTGTGTTTGATACGAACGACGTTACATCAATTGATATTACAAACACTAACACATATGTTCTCATGAGAATATTTAATAATATTATAGCTACTATCTATAATACATCGATATGGCATTATATAGTACGTCACGTTTTGGTACAAGTGATGTTACATCAATTGATATTACAACACTAATAAATGTATTTACGGGAATATTTGGTAATATTACAACGGGTTGAAAGGAAGATGTTAAATATTGAGATGGAGTATCTAAATATTGTTTAATGAGCTATATATAATCTTTTGAGTTAAACTATTTAATTAAAAACACAAATTCATGGTCATTGATTTAAATTTATCTAGTCAATATAGTGTTTTGATTAAACAAGTACATGGATTGACAGTTAAACAAGTGATTAGCTTGGTTTGTGGGAATTATGGGATATGGTAGATTGGATAGAATATATTGATTATTCAGTTTTTTATTTCGATTGATATGACATCATATAGTAAATTGTGTTTGATACGAACGACGTTACATCAATTGATATTACAAACACTAGCACATATGTTCTCATGAAAATATTTAATAATATTATAGCTAGTATCTATAATACATCGATATGACATTATATAGTACATCGCTTTTTGGTACAAGCGATGTTACATCAATTGATATTACAACACTAGTAAATGTATTCACGAGAATATTTGATAATATCACAACTAGTTGGGTTATAATCTTTTGAATTAAACTGCTTAATTAAGAACACAAATTCATGGTCATTGATTTATTGCAATCTAATCTTATAGGAGATGAAAGTTGAAGGTAGTTTACTAATAGGGTAGTCACTGGAGCTTTTACCCAACCAGTAGTTTTAGGGTTCCAGATGATTAGTTAAGGTGCACGTAAGTTGACCTGAACACCTCCAGTCATATTAAAAAAAAAAATGTTGAAGTTATTTTCATTTCTTCCTCATCAACTCTTAAACCGTTGGATTGTAATGGATCAACGATTAAAAATTTAATAAACAGATTAAGGAAAATTTTGGTCCATTCAAGAGTTTGGTTCTTGCTTCCGTGGATTGCTAATTTACTGGTGATAAATGTGACAAGTAAAAGGTTGGATTCTGTCAAAAAATGAGACGAAAAAGTAAAAAAAGAAGAGATGGGAAAGAAAAGAAAGATTTTAAATTCCGACTGTTTCTTGCAATCTGTCTTATTCCATATCAATTGATCCCCCATGGAATCACAATCAATTTTATTCTTCTTTCTTTTCTAGGCAACTATGTATATATTACATTACATTATACCCAAAGAATTTTGTCACGATTTGACGGCTGATAAGCATGTACAGAATCAATGGCACCATGCAAATCTAAACTGTTAGTATAATATTCAAAGTGTTCATGTTATAATTTGTGAAAATTTTGAGAATTTTTTTTATCTTTCTCTAATGAACTTACTAGAAAAAGTGGTTTGGTATAGAAGGAATAATTTGTTGGCAATTGATGAGATATTTGCCCACGTAATTTTGTCTCTATTATCTCAATGGGAAAAGAAATTGAGCTGAGTTGTTCCTTTGTGATTCATTATCGGTAAGATGGTGAGGGGGGGAATTTTTGAATCAATTCTCTTTTGATTCCGATCACGTTTTCAATCAATAAAAATTGATAGTTTTGTTTGAGGTGTTTGGTTTATAATCTTTTTGGAAGTAAAAACAAATCACTCTTTCTTTTGAACGGAGGGTGTTCGAATAGTTTGCATATACCTTAACTAATTTTCAGGATCCTAAAGTTGACGACCAAGTAAGCTCCTCAGTGACAACCCCTATTAATACCTATGAGAACTCGAATTCATGAAACCTCTTTTTACTCTTTTACCATCAAATCATGGTGATTCATACTTGGTTTTTTGCTCTAAATGCTGCTAGTCCCATTTTAACCTCTTTCTGATTTCCCAAACTGGGTCTATTTCATGTCTTTAAATCAAATTTTGAATATAACTCTCAATATTAATCCTTAAATGTGTAAATTATTAGTTCCGCCTTTGGGAAAATGAGTTGCGCAAAGGTAGATGTAGCGTGTTGAGAAAGATGCCGATGTCTCCTGGAAAACGTTCAGCAGCCTCTCAAGTGGTTTCCAAATATTCTGATGGCCAAATAAAGCTCTTGAAAAGTTCTCTTTACAAATGTGCGAACCACATTTACATTACACATCCGGGCAAACACTTGGCAACACAAAACATAAGGTCAAACTCTCCATCTTATGAAACTCGCTTCGCATGTCAGATTAGGAATCTGCTCTGATACCAATTGTCAAATCCCACTTTACAAAATGGATTAATTCCGTAAAGTTCTACAACCTTATTATTCATACATACTTAACAAATCAAAGCAAATAAAAAGCTATGATATATCAAAAAAAAAAAAAAAAAAATCCTCATCCATAGTTCAATATGGCAGAATGTCCCATCCAAACTGACATGAATCTCTTCAACACAAAAAAAAAAAAAAAAAAAAATTGTGTCATGTAGCAAATCGAACTGTCTGGGAATCACCAGGGAGAAGGGCTTATGCCTAGTTAATTAGTTATTGTCGTTCGCGATAGGCAAAACTCAAACAACGTCAGGGTGAAGAAAGAAATACAGTGAATTTGAAGCCTGAAGGGAAGATCAAATAATACAATGCCAAAATCATCCAAAAGTAACAGAAATATAATTCGTCCTCTTAATCGAAGGAAGGGTCATCATAAGCATCGTGAATTCTCATGGACATTGTTCACTGGCAATTCATGACCATGACATCTTTATGCTGAATCAAAATGAAACACTTGGTGCAACTCTGGAGGATTAGAATACAGGAATCCAACATTATAAAACCACAAAAAAATGATTCCTTTAAAAACTAGCATCAAGATGTTTCAGGAAAGAATTGAAATGTAGCCATCTAATTATTTGGCAATGCATTAAAGGAAACCTAATAAGATCCATAGTTCCAACAGATGACTGACCCGTGTCTTGAATAACCACAAAAAGATACCATCCCAAACTTTGGGAAAGCAACAGCCACAAGAACTAAGGACCATCCAAAACAAACAATACAAGAGCTTTTCAACTTTTGAAGCTGCAGTGTATACTGGAAACTGCCTCATCGACTCCTCAATATTTTATTCCAATAGGAAAATTAACAGATGCAATCAGTGATGGTGATCATCATCGCCATGTCCATCTGGTGGTCCACCAGGGCCTACCACTTCCAGCTGTCAATAAAAAAAATTAATTAGTAGGAAAATATAAGGGATCATGAGAAAAAATGGATAATTTCAAGAAGACAAAAGTTTTGAAAGCCACTTAATTCATTCATCCAATTCCATTTTAACAAAACCAATGAAAAATGGATTTCCTTCCATGAAATTACAACTCATGGAAATCAAGTACCTAACTCAGTCCCATCCAGGCCCAACAGACCAAATCTTAACTAATAAAAAAGGTCTCACTGGAGTATATAATATAATTAAAGGGCTTCTTATGTCATGATTCTTGTCTTTACAATTTCATTTGCTAAGACATCCACTAATAATTAAGATGTCATGTTTGTTGCCTGGTTTCAGCTTAGTCCAATCCAATTAAACCTAAGAATCCTCTTGATGATTGGATCAAAGGTGTATTACATACAAGGAAACCTGAGTAATACAAGCAAATTCGAATTGATTGATTATGCCATTTTATAATGAGCACAGACAAGATAAAAATATGATGCAGAATTCTAGGTCAATCACATAATTTTCAGCCCATGGTTTGGCAGGGAACATAATCCACCAAAGGACTTCAATCCCAAACTTTAGATATAGTCTCAGGCCTTTCTAGTTTAAGAGTCTGAGATTAAAGTTTGATCCTGCACTTACCACAAAGTACTGTGAGCACACTGGGCATTCATGTGGCTTGTCTTTCTCCAGCCAAAACCAGACAACATCATGCTCCTCCTCTGCAAATAGAAAAGAAAAAAGGTAAATCATTCTAGATGAACGTTATTAAATAATGCCCTTTTGGTAATTTTTTGCCCAAATCATTAGAAGGCATTCATATAAAGCTGTGAGAAAAGAAAAGACAAGATTTTGTATATTTAAAAAAAAACCCACCGCCTTCGCCTCCAGGGCATCCAACTATTCTCTTGTCATAGTAAGACTTGACAACAGCAGGTGCTTCCTACAAGCAAGTCAAATGAGACAATTATACATATGTCAAACTGTTGACGTCTAAGTGTAAACCGAAGCCAGCCACTTTGCGTCAATTTACAAATGAAAATATATCACACTAAGCTTAATATGGATATATTAAAAACATCATAAAAAAAATAACTGGTTCAGACCCAACATAAGTCTTAACTGTATTAAACTATAAAGGCTTGTTAGGTAATCCATTCAATTCAAAAGAAATTCCACGTAAGTATCTGTCATCCAAAATGGTGCTCCTGATGACAACAATGATCCCCACCCGTAGGACAGTTCCTCTGTCTAAAGCAGACCTATCATATAGCACTCTAACAAAAGAAAAGAAATAGAAGACCTATCACCATCCCGGTCTTGCATACTTATATGAATTATTTCTTACTTTTTGTCCATTGTTCCAAAAAAAAGATAAAACAATAGAAATGATTATTTATATCTGACTACTCAAGTTTCTATCTCAAACTTAAAAATTTTAACAACCAATGCAGTGGATATCTAATTCAATGATGTTAGAGTATCGCAATTCATTTGTTCAAGATCTAAAGTTTTCAAACCATTCAAACGGAAATGAGTAGTGGAATCTAGTATCCCCTCTCATAAAAGGGAGAGACAGTAGATTGGAAGTACAAAGACTACACCAAAAGTAAGAGAAACAAAAATGAAAGAACAAAACCCCTCCACAACAAAATATATCTTTAAATTCAATCAAAAGGGCCTTCTTGTGAATGTGGAAGACATACAGAATCTAAAAGATTTTCTCTTTCAAAGAAACATATTAATCATTTTAGTGCAATAGAACTGCAACTCTTCAACAATAAAGAGTTAGCATAAAAGTTGCATTTTAGACATTTTTTACCCTTATCCCCTCAAAAATTACAAAATAATAAATGCTGAGGCAACACAAGGAAAAAATCTGCCACTGAACACTAGAAAATCAAACATGCAATTCAACAGTATCTCAACATTTCCAACAAGAACATCCTCAATAGTCAATAATATCAAGCATTACTACATAGATGAGACATAAACAGATATCTTGACTGAGAATCTCCAGTAAGAAATCTGAATGACCACACAGTTGATCACTACTGGTAAAACTATTTTGCAACACATTTATGAACAATGTAATAAAACTGCAAAGGAAATTTACCTTAGTGCCAAATGGTCCAGCAGGGTTGTCTATCTCAAGAATATCCCTTCCCTGCAGAAAATAGAGAACCCAAAATCAGACCATCAGTCAGCTGCCAAAAGCATCTAATACAAAAATCAAGATGCTTACAAGACATGAAAAGGAAAGAGGACCACAATTAGAATTATAAACAACAGACAGATTTATTATAAAATTAATTTCAACAGAAAAAGTGCGTTATAATATTTGCAGGACAAGTGATTCATTTGTTTGAACCAAAACAGAGAAGCCTCAACTCGAATAAGCATATCAACACCAATCAGCTACACATATATAACATTTCTTTTAGGGAAACCAAAAAAGATAAAAACATTAATATATAACATTTTCCACCAAACCAAACAGCATTCAAAATGAACATCTTCTGACCCAAAACACAATTTAAAACAAAAATTACCTCAAGTGCAGCTTCGAGCTCCTCCCGCTCATGTCCAGTAGCAATAGGCATGACATCCTCAACCCTCTTCTTCACAGAAGTCTCTATCACAAACCAAACAAAGGCATTTACATCAATCAAACATAACACGCACATAGCCACTCATTTAAACATCATATATACAAACACAAGCACACATATTCAACATTTCAACCTTTTTCCTCTCCAATCAACAGAGCACGGTATTCCCAGACACACACATTAACTTAATCCTATTCTTCCGCATTAACCAAAAAAAAAAAAAAATCCACCAATAAACCATCCAGTTGATAAAATTTACATAAATAAATGAATCCACAGGTTTACTCAACCATCTTCGTCAATTTCACACAACATTATCCACCACAAAACTCCAAACCAATCTAAGACACACGAAGAGATAAAATTCAAACACAATACACATTTATTCAAATACGTATACATATAAATGCCGCAACAAATACAGAAACGAATACATAAAAGTGAAGATCTTAGGGTTTTGAGTACCTGGTTCAGAGGAGAAGAGGCGAGCTGCGAAGACTGAGGGAGAAACGAGGGATCGATTAGCGGACAGAGCGATTGTAGGAGCGATAGATGCAGATCGACATGAAGATTGAGCTTGAGCAAGTGCTAGGGTTCTGAGGCGTGAATAGCAGATTCTTCTCCACATCGTCGTCGTTTGGAATTAGGGTTTGTGTTAATTGTTTTCTTTCGTTAGTGTTGATCTCAGGTCACCTCTGTGTGTTCGGAGAGATGAAAACGACGCCGTCACTCTCTCTACACTTTTCTTTTTAAATTCCGAAATACGAGTTGGAAATGAAATAATGTGAAACGAAAGGAGAAAATTTTTAGGGGTGGCTGCGATGAAGACGCTTCTCAATAACGGTGTTGTCAGTGGGGATTGACTTGGCACGTGCGACCTGAGTGTCTGTGGTTTGACTCTCTACACTCAACTTTATTACTTTGTGTGTATTCTCCAATTAGAATTCGCCACATAAGCAAAAAAAACACTTGGGTGGGCCACTAATTTCTATTTTCTGTTAACAAGAAAATCGTGTTTTTAACTTTTCCTTGCATAAATTATAACAGTAATACTATACCATCAACCATTTTTCACAAACTTTCTCTCATAATCCTAATATGACAATTCATAATTAGTTAATTCATAATTAATTAGTTAAATCCATGTAAAACCTATTGTAAATTGATCAATTACGAGTTATCATATCAGAATTATGAAAGAAAATTTGTGAGAGAGAGTTGCTAAAGTAATATTATTCAAATTATAAACTCATAACTAATCTCTAAGTGTGAAAATATTTGGAGGATATAAGCCTGGTCCATAATAAACTTGACCATATATTATGTATTTATAACAAATTAAACCAGTAAGACTTGAACAACACCTGTTATTAGGAATGAGTTTATATAGGGCATATGTAATTAAGTTAATAAAAGTATTGTTTTAAGACCTGGGGACCGGATAGGCTAGTCTGGCCAGTAGGACCAATACTCGACAGCCTCTTCGATTCGGTTCAGGTTTCACTCCAAGGGGTTTTTACCATATTTCAAACTTATAGGGATTAATTGTAATTTACAAGGGTGTTTTACAATACTTCAAAAACCTAGGGACGATTAATTATTTGTGAATTTTGAAATAAATTAAAATCTTAGAGACTAATTTGTGATTTTTAAGGGTATTTCGTAATATACTAAAATTTAAGGAACTATTTGGTAATTTAAAAAAAAAAATATCCACTAACATCATCAATCCAACCAGTTGGATCGGACGACTCGTAACCCAATCACCTTGTCAGAGTCTCACAACAAGTCTGGTTTTAAAATAATGTATAAAAGAAAGTCTGAAACTTGTTACTCTCTTAATTTTCTTTAAACCTTTAATACCTTTTTTTTCCTTCAGAGGGGAAAATTAGTCTTTTATTGTCATTATCTCTTGAATTTTATAGTTTCCAAATTCTAGATCAAAATCTTCTCCTCATTTTAGCTTTTACCTAAACAAATAAAACTTGTAATTTGAATTTGAATTTTTTCTAATAACTGGAGATGTATAGATCAGCCTACGAACGCTTTAACTAATCCCTCAAAATCTTAAAACTACCGACCAAGTAAGAGTTCAAATTGTCACATTTATTAACAACTGAAGAGTGACTCGAACTCAAAACCTCTTGAATAATACACCCAAGAGTCTCTATCGAACCACTCGACCATCCAATGGTTAGTTTGTAATTTGAAAGTTACAAAATAAGAATATACAAATAAATCTCAATCACAAATAAGTGAAAATGCACGTGTCATGAGATCCTTCTAAGTTTAGAAATGCTCAAATCAGAAAAGGATTCAAGTCGTAAAAGATACACCAAAGTTGCCAAACCTCTGGTCCCCTTTTATTCAATTCTTAGAAATGGCCAAAAAGAGTAAAAAAAAACAAATCCTATGCCAATGGGATAAAACATTCAAAACCAGGAGAGGATAACAACAAAAGTGTACAAACAAACCTTACGATAACAGTTTAATTGGATAAATTGATGAGGTGAGACAAACTTGGATGGATTGTGGTTAAGGGATTACTCCTAATTTGGTCTATTGGGAATCAAAAGGGTTTAAGC
This sequence comes from Pistacia integerrima, assembly GCA_026225825.1. Lineage (NCBI taxonomy): Eukaryota > Viridiplantae > Streptophyta > Magnoliopsida > Sapindales > Anacardiaceae > Pistacia > Pistacia integerrima. The sequence goes on along the minus strand of CM047750.1, from coordinate 11,844,612 downwards.
TATGATTATTGACTTGAAATTGCGAGAGTAGAAAACTATCCTCTTGTAATGCCAGGCCTAATTTGTTAATGTTGTTTTAAGTTATAACCAGTCAGAGCTTTTGCTTTTGCCTTCTACTTCCGGATTCCTGCTCTTTATCTTCCTCTAATTTTCTTCTTAAATCTTTTAAATCATCTTCGCTCACCTGGCCGTTCAGTTTTTGGTTCAAAGCGTATGCTTCGCCCAACTTTCTCTTGCATTCTTTGCTTGCAGAATCATGAGAAACCACTGAGACAAAACACAGAGGAATAGAGCAAACGGACAGTTAAAATACACAATCTATGCATAGTCCAACCACAATCAATCAGAAGAACATTCCAAATAATATTATTTAACAGACCCCATTGACAAGTTTTAACAGAGTTGATTCAATTTTTGAACCTTGTTTACACCAGGTATATCAAAGATATGAGAAAACACTTGATGGAGACCACAATGAGATAACTAACCTGGTTTTGGGTAATCTCTTCCAATTATGCACTTTGCTTGAGTTTGAACGCTCAGTGGAGCTGTCCATGGTTCATAAATATATTGCTTTGGCATATCTGATCATTAAATATATGTGAGCAGCAGTATAAACCGAGCCAAAGAATATGATAAAGGGGATGAACTTCAACATACCTTTCAAAACAGGCAGAAAATGCCTGATGTAATTGCCATTGGGGTCGTATTTCTTTCCAAACGACACAGGCGAATAGATGCGGTTATACTGGTCAGCACAAAAATAATTAAAACATGAACAATTGCACTAGAAAAAAAGTAACTTGCGAAGGGAAAATCTAAGTACACAAGTCTCTCCACTAGCGGCCACTGTGGCTAAGAGAAATGTGCAGATTATTTGTACCTGGTAAAAGAATGATGAACATGATAGCCACATCCAATTTCCATTATTAAGTGCCCAATCTGAATCAATAAGAAGTCTTTCGAAGACATCACGCCCTTTTTCCCAATGAACAAACTAGCAGCAGGGAAAATTCATGTCAAAACCAAAAGAAGATATAAGGAGATAAAAAGAATCCAAAACATTGAAGTCATACCAGATCGCCACGAGTTAGGAAACATGCTACACAATGCCGAGCAAGATGGTGCATCCAACCCCACTTGCGAAGCTACAACAGTGCAGATATAACTACTTCAAATACTCTGCCTAGATAAGGAAGAGCACACCTAGGTAGCAGCAGCAGTTAATAAAAAACTACAAAGCATAACACAAATTTCACCTGGACCATAATAGCGTCAATCCAAGGGTACCCTGTCCTAGCTTCCCTCCAAGCAGCCAGCAGTTCATCATCATTATTCCAAGGTATCTACATCACCAGATAGTATTCCATCAAAACTCAATAAAAAATATGAAATCAATAAATATTGAATTCGGAAGATCATGCAGAATCACATTGATTTTCCTCAAACTATTGATAACCATGTCAGAGGGACTTATTATTCATATAGGAAAAAAAATCAGAAGTTGCAATTTGAAAAACAAATTAGTTATAATTTCTGAAACTGCTTGCCGTAGATTTTGACTTGTGAAAAAGAACTACACAATATAATTTGAGATGATATAGCTCTGACGACAGTAATCAATTACACCTAATGCTGTCAATGATCTATAGTGACCATTGATTCTGACAAAGGATGTTTTCCCAGAGAAAAATAATATTCACAGTTTCTTCACATAAATATGCAGAAAACCTTTCAATTCTTTTGAAATCCCAAAAAGATTTGACTTTCTGTAGCAGAATAAATACAAACTAGTCTACTTGGAATTGCATTATAACTCTTAGTAACAAAATTCTAGTTACAAGATAAACCAGGCTCAAACAATATCTATTTTTACAAAAAGAAAAATAAACCTAAAGGCATCTCTAACCCAACGTCATTTTAGTGTAAAACACCAAAATGGTGTAGAAAATGTGCTCCAACCCAACACAAAAAACTACATCAAATTGGTATAAGTGAACAGTCTTATGTCAAATTTGGTATAACACTATTCATTCACACCAATTTGGTATGATACTATTCATCTACTATAAAATATATTTTATTTTTTTATTTTTGTTATTTGTATTTATGTTAACTTGATTATTGTTTATATTAATATTTATAATAATAAATTCATAATAATTATATAATTCAAAAAATGATAAAAAATTAAAAACAAAACTTTTGTGTTGCTGTTGTCTTTTTTTGTGGAAAAAATATATTAATTCGAAAAATTAAATTACTATCAATATAGAATTTTACTTTTGTGTTGCTGTTGTCTTTTTTTTTTTTTTTTTTTTATGGCATTTTATATTAGATGTAATGTTTTTTTATATTAAATGTAATGTTTATTTGATTAAATAAATACTTAATTTTATTAAATTAGTATAATTTTCAAAGTAATTATTATTTAATAAAAATATCATTCTCAATATTTAATTAATATATACAAAAATAATTAGTGAAATAGATGAATTATTGATTATTAATAGGTAAAAAAAAAAGAATATTCTAAAGAATATTTTTTTTGATGTAATACTTGGTGCAATAGGTTGGAGATACAATAGTGAAATATACTAAAAATCACACCAATTTGGTGTGAAACTTGCACCGATTTGATGTTTGTGGTTGGAGATGGTCTAAAGGAAACAAATATGGCACTAAATACAAATAATCATCAGTCACATTATCATCATCACTGACTTTTATGTATATCTTATATCTTTTTCTTTTCCTTCAAATTTGAGAGTAGACTTCAGTTGCAATTTTCAGATAGCAAAATGAACAACCACAAATCTCCAACAAAGAAAATAAACTGATAAAAGCCATTAGTTGCACTTACCTGCTTGCAAATTCTATTACCTTTCATCCGGTCAAAATTCGGAGTGGCAAAAGCTACAGTGTAGAAGAAATCTCGCCATAGCAACTGCAGTGTTGAACCGGATTTTAGTTTACTGCATCTAGAAGACTAGAACCAGCATTACTAAATACAAGACAGTAGACTGACCTGTCCAACAAGGGAAACTGGTGGTGATGTGTGCTTTTTGACATTCTTATAAACATTTATAAGGCATTGATAGAAATATCTGGAAGACAGACATCCAAACTGCAAAGAGATAAGAAATGGAGAAAATGGAAGAGTTACAAAGCACAAAATGCAAATGCAGTGGTGAGATAAGTCTACATTTGTGTAGGTCTGCAGTAACAAAATCCTCAAAATGTCCAAAACAGAACATTCCAAGTAAACTCACTTTCAAGTAAGGTGACAGAACAGTTGTTGCTGGCTTTGCATATGCAGATGGGTCACCTTTAGGTTTCTCAAAGTTTGCCACCCACTCCTAAAGTTTAAACAAAGAAAAGAGTCACATCAATGCCAGGCACACTAGCAACTCAGTATAAAGTGAGAATTTAACAATAAAAACTTAAAATGCTAATATAAAAAGTTTAATGGAATTTCCATGTACCATATTTACATCATAACAAAAGATAGAAAAAAAATGGGAACTTGTAGTGCCTTTGTGGCATCCAGTGAAAGCCATATTGCTTATCTATTGTCAAAAAACATTGCAATTTTTCATTCTGAAGCAATTCTCCTGACTTAAATTGTTTTTCAGCTTTGAATCATTACTTGCATCAGAAAATCAAATATATGGGGGATATTTGGAAATAGTATTACTAGTACGGTGAGGCTGAATTGAACTATTTAGTCTCTTCAAATTGTTTATATCTTCAAAGAGCATAATCTTATTTCATTCTGCAACTGGTTTACTTAGCAACCAAAACTTTGCAGGCGCAGAACCTTAGCATCATACCTTGTTACTGATAGATTCTCTCAATCTCTTCAAGGCTTCTGATTCACCGCCTCTAAAAGGCGTCAACTCATCCTGCACACACACTATTATTCAATGACAAATTAATAATCTTAGAAAGTATTTGTAAATCGTAACTTCATACCTGTTCATAGTCTCTGTAGCCAAGTTCTTCAACTGTTGGAACTTCTGTAATCTCACAACTTCCAACATCTGCAATAGGAGGAAGTGACGAAATTGAGATTGACAGTGGGGACGATGCCCATGAAGGTTGCCCGGCAAGCTTCAAAAATGATTGATAACTCAGTGCTGGCCTTCCCCCATTCTTCATGAACAACACAGCCATGAATTAGTGGAAGAAATACGAAACCAATACAAGAGTAAAAAAGCCTCCTTCAGAATCAAGTAAACAACACTCTTTCCATTTCATAATCTAGTTATAATCTTAATTAGATACTTGACAGGTCTAACGCATTTGACAGGGAATTGTCACATACCTTCTGTATAATATCTACAGGATTAAAGAGAGTATGACTCACTGGAGAGAAAACCTCAATTCCAGCTGTAGAAGCATAATCCTGTTAAACAGACGTAAAATTCCTATTAACTATTCTCCAAAACATAATCACATCATACTACCTGATTTCCTAGATATTTATAAAGCAATACAAAGCTACTTCAATGTTTCTTGAGTTAGGAAACAAAAAAACTGACCTTAACTTTCTTATCCAGAGCCTGATAATACGGTTCCGTGTCATACTCAAAGCAAAGCTTCTTGATATCCCACTGCAAGAACAAAATAAGAAGAGACTAATTGTAAAGAATAATTAGTATAAGTCTAGCGGTAACCAATAAACTTAAAGAAGTGTTTGAGAGTTGAACCACCCAAAAGCGAACTGTTTTAGAGCGTTCAGCTAAAATAGATTAAAAAAAATTACTTATTTAAGTATTCTTCCATGGTTAAACAAGCTATTAAACTGCTTCTCATCAAATGCTTGATAAACACTGCTCAAACCTTCTTTTTCATCTTTTTCTAAGAGAAGCAATTGAATTATATGTAATTAAAAAAAAAAAAAATTAACTAGAATTCAAACGTCCTTCCCAACACGGTAAATATAACTATCATATTTAAAGTACAGTTATAACTGTAAAAAGAGATAAGACTTTTAAAGAGAGAAATTGAACCTCCTTTAAGCACCGAATCACAACTTCACTTGGCTCGCCCTTCAAAATCAGCAATCTGGACCCAAGCTTCTTGAGAGACAAGTCAAGATCCACCAGACTCTCAAGCAAGAACCGGATTCGGTTCAGACCGGCCAGGGCCGACCCTGGAGAGAACGCGTTAGGGTCCGGTTCCATGTAATGCGGATCAATAACAAACACAGGATAAACAGACTTTGATCCCTTCGAAGCGTACTCTAACGCCGGATTGTCATGGATCCGGAGACCCTTCCTAAACCACACCAGCGAAGCCGAACCAGAAACCGATCCGGACGCCATAATCGGAGCCAAAAACGGAGTTTTAGAGAGAGTGTGTGAAAATCTCATGAGAGAGACAAAGAGAAACTCTGTGTTTAAAATTATCAGAGTTTGGCGCGTTAAATTGTGGAAATGAGAAGAAGGAGGCTAAAGTGTACTTGTAGTGTAGGATAAGGAAGCTTGTGAGGCGACGTGGCGTGGCGGATTGAAAAGGGAAGAGAGGGTTAGTGTGCACTGTGCGCATAAGTTATACGTTAGTGGAACATTCGGTTGCGGTTAAAATTGCGCCACGTTGTGCCTTTAAAATTGCTGCGCGTCGAGGGTTCTGGAGGTTTAGGCGTTTAGCTTAACGACTCTCAACTGTAATCACTAATCAGTTAAATAGGCATCTCAAAGGTTTTTATAAATTTTCTTTTTCGAAGAAGAAAAATAAATATGTATTCTATAGTTATAAGTCTTAATGATTTATAAAATTTATTTAAAATATTAAGATATATGATTTTATTAAAGGGAAGTGATTTTTAGTCCCATTAAATTGATCAGAATATCTGCTTTTAAATGTTTTTATTTTGATAATTTAACAGTAATAATTTTAAATACACCTTTATTCTATTTCACAGTTTGTTTTAATTTTCAACCTTTAATTCTTACATAAACTTTAACCCTGAGTTTTTATAATTATTGAAATATTTTCTTTTCTTTTAATTATTTTTTATTTGATGAAAATATATTACTTAAAACTATGAAAAAGTTAATCACGCAATCTAATGTATCTAAATATGAAGAAGAAAATTAGAGAAAACAATAATTTGAAATTGAGAAAAAAAAAAAAACTAGCTAAGTTTGAAATTGGGGAAAATTTTTGGAAGAAAAATAATAAATTTCGAAATTGGGGTTAACAAAAAACCCAATTGAACTTAGAAGGCTAATTTTGGTATTAAATGAGGTTTAAAGAGAGTTATTTTAAATATAATAAAGGTATGCTTAGCAAATGAACGATATTAATCAATTATATGGGGACTAAAAACACTTTCCTTTATTAGAACCTTCAAGCATAGAAGTATTAATTATCTTTACTACACTCACCACTAACTTTCTTTTACTAACGGCACATATCAGCTTACAATTCATTAGTTTATATGGGTCTCGCCTATATAATAATAGGTCTCGTCTGACCAAGTCAATCACAAACTCTCATATGAGTTTAGTGAAAGGGGTTAGTGAGAATGGTTAGTAAGATTAGTATTATTGTTCTTAAAAAGAAAGTGATTTTTAGTAAGAGTAAACAGCTTTTTCCTACCCAAGGTTTGCCTTAATGATATTTTTCCAATTAATAGTTTCAAAATACCACTTTTTCACCCAAAGTTAATATTTCGTAAGTAATCAAAGCCGATTTTGATTACAAAAAGTTTCTTTGTCATCACCATTTGAACCTTTGGTTTTCTCTCTAAAAAATCTCTTTTACTTCGGCACTTGATTTCTCGCCGATTACTGACCACTGCAAAGTTAGGGTCTTATGCTCTTAGCTGATTTTCGGTTGATTTTAGTAGTAAATATTTAATCAGTCATCATTATTTGATCCACCAGTTCCCCCACTCTACAAAACCCCTTCTACTCTAGCTCCTAATAACTTGTCAAACACCAGCTGAGAAAATAAAGTGTAATTTAGGTATTAACCAAATATAAATGTTGGGTGGAAAAGTGATATTTTAAAACTTTTTAGGTGGAAAAGTCATGAAGGCAAACCTTGGGTTGGGAAAAATTGTTTATTCTTTTTTAGTCCCTATCTAATTAATCTTCACCCTCAATAGCTAAGTACACCTTTTCTATAATTAAAAAAAATCTCTTTAAACCTGATTTAATACCGGATATAACCTTCTAAGCTTAATGTCAAACTTAATTAGATTTTTGTTTTACACATTGTTTCCCAAATCAAACTTAATTAAGTTTTTCTTTACATAATTTTTCCCCAGTTTCTTAATTTTAACTTATTTTCTCTTTCTTATATTCTGATATATTCTTTTATAATTTCCATACTCCTAGTATAACATTTTTATCAAATAAAAAAATAATTAAAATAAAACAAAATATTTCAATGATTATGAAAATTTAATATTAGGAACTACCTACGAGTAACCGAGTGGTTCGATAGGGACTCGTAAATATATTACTCAGGAGGTCATAAGTTCGAGTCCCTTCTCAGTTGTTAATAGGGTAGCCATTAAGACTTTTACTCGACCGGTAATTTCAACATCCTGAAAAATTAATTAAGATGCGCATAAGCTGGTCCAGACACCTTTGATTATAAAAAAAAAAAAAAAAAAGAAATTTAATGTTAGGTTATGAAAATTTAGGGTTAGAATTTATGAAAGATTAAATGTTAAAAATAAAATGGAATGTAAGTATATTTAAAAATTATAATATTATTTCTAATAATTAAATTAAAGTTAAATTTATCCAAACAAAAACATAGATTTAAAATGAGGGGTAAAGATAATCAGGCATCTTCTTAAACTTCTCGGTTACGACTTACGACTTACGAGTAGCAACTGGGGAAAGAATAACACGGGCCCACTTTGCCACTCCACCAATTCTAAACCGCTCATTTTGAACGGTGATATACCCATACACGCGTCGCCACGTGTCTTTCTCCCCCTCCTCTTCAGTTTCTCTCTGTTTTGTCACTCTTCATCACACAGTTCACGCCTGCGATACTGCTCTATCTCACCGCCAGTTCTTCACAAAACCATGAGTACTCTCACTTCCCTCTCTTATTGCTCAAATTACTCTTTCTTTTTTTTTTTTTTTTTTTTTTTTTTCCTTAATCGGAATTTTGACCATTAACTTCATTACTAATCACAGGTATTGCCAGGAAGATAAATATTGGAACCAAAGGTCAGTTGAGGTTTATTTTTTATTTTTTTCATTTTAATGATATTTTGTCAGCTAATTCTGTTTCTTTGCATAAATTAAACATTATTAATAATGATCATTAGGATTTGGAAGGTTCAATCGGTTCATTTCGAATCTCTCTCGTCAGAATGGTGACGATGTTAAGGTACTAATTTTTTTTTTTATATTAGTTTTTTTTTATCTTTTAGAATTTTACTGTTTGGTTTTTGTAGTGTTCTAGTTATTTCTGCTGTCCAATAAATTTAAGAGTGTTTGTGCTTTAGTAAATTCTATGAAACAATTGAGAGGAGTAAAAAAATGAATATTTTTTTTTTGCTAATACTATAATTTCTAACTTGTTTGCTAACTGACATGGGAATTGGGAAGTGACTTGTTACAGTTATGCTGACGATGGATGATGTGGTAACTGACATAACAGGCACAAAACAGTTTTCTAAAATCAGCGTATTATGAGAATATGTTACTTAAATTTTTTAACCAAATTTTGAAAACGTGAGATTTGAATATGCATAATGCAATAGCAGCAAATGTGAAATGTAATAATTTTGTTGTGTAAGTTTTTAAGTATATAGCAATTTAGAAGGACTTTTATTGCTTTCTTGTTTTTAAGTATACAGCAATTTAGAAGGGCTTTTATTGCTTTCTTGTTTTTTCACCCAGAAAGGTAACTAGAGCTAGAAGAACACTGTTCTTTTATGCCATAAATGCTAATCAGATGTGTCAAATGTTAAGTGCAATTACAAACTGATTTTTTTTGTTTTTTTGTATTATTTATTTGTATTGGTGGGGTTATCCTTAGGTTCATGCTAACTTATTATCGTGTTGGAAAACTTGACACCTCAATGATTTGAAGTAGTTTCCACTGTATTATCTTTTTTCTTGTTCAAAGGAAAAATTTTACTTCATGGAACTTTTTTTTATTTTCTGTAACTCAGTTTGTTTCGTTGATTCATATCCTATTGCGTTGTGATTCTATGTGTTATTTATCTGGAATTCTGAAGAGAATCATTTTTTGTTTCTAAAAATCTTTCTATAATACAATTAGCAGAACCTTCCAGCACTGTCCAACATGTTTGCAAAGCAGGATCAAGATAGATTTGAATCTGGTGGGATGTACTCTTTAAGGATGCTTGCATTCCTTGGGGCTAGTGTTTCAGGACTTTTGAGTTGTGCAACTGTAGCATATTCTGATGAGGCTGAACATGGCTTGGCATGCCCTAACTATCCATGGCCCCACAAAGGCATTCTCAGCTCATATGACCATGCTTCGTAAGTTGATTGTTTTGTTTTTGCTGATCTAAAACTTTATTTTTGAAAAGGCTTATTCCGTGGGACTGGTAAAACTGATATAAGTTCAGAGGCCTCTCCAACTCTATTGACCTGTCAAAACCGCAATGAAATGCTCTACGCTTCTGCCAGCATTCTCAGCAGGGAAAACTTATTGTGGTTTCTGCCTTTACGTAGATGTTTGTTGGATTTCAGTTTTCTTGTAGCTTTCCTGTAAATGTTTTCTTTTTTCTTTTTTGGTATTACTCTTACTACCTGATTGTTGTGTTGTGAATACTGATGTACTGGTGAAGTAGCACAATAAATTTGTGATTTTTCATGCAAATTTTACTTCATAGGTAATGTCGACTATATATGAGCAGGATTCGTAGGGGTCACCAAGTCTATCAGCAAGTTTGTGCATCTTGCCACTCTATGTCCTTGATATCGTTTCGTGATCTTGTGGGTGTGGCATACACTGAAGAAGAGACGAAGGCTATGGCAGCTGAAATTGAAGTGGTAGATGGGCCGAATGATGAAGGTGAGATGTTTACAAGACCTGGCAAGCTAAGTGATCGTTTTCCTCAACCATATGCAAATGAACAAGCAGCCAGATTTGCTAATGGGGGGGCATATCCTCCCGATTTAAGTCTTATCACAAAGGTATTAGCAATTTACTGAATTGATGACTAGAAATGAAGCAATCATTTATCCTATTGTGTCTAACACCATATCTTTTCAGGCCCGTCATAACGGTCAGAACTATGTGTTTGCTCTTCTAAATGGTTATTGTGATCCTCCAGCTGGTGTCTCGGTATTATCTACTTCTCAGCTTACCTACAATTTTTTCAGCAAATAGAAAATATAATGTTCAATCACTACTATAGTTAGTAAGAGGATTTACTGGTTTATGAAATTTCTGAATTTTCAATTTCAGTCCTTTGTTTCTGTTCAAAGTGATGATATTGTTTAGATTTTCAAATGATTATGTTGCTGAAAATACATTTATTGAGATTTCTGGCCACGCTAAATTCCTTGAGAAAGTAAAAGATGCTATGTCACACCTTGAATGGATTGGAATTTTGGAATTTTGGTTTCTGCCACAGGGGATATAAAAGGAGAAAAGATACTCCTTGTAACTCTGAATTAACGGAAAAATGATCAGAGCTTTGTTAAAAGTTAACAATCAATTTATAATTAATATCAGCCAAACCTTGTCTGTGGGAATGCAGAGAAAACAGATAAAGCAATTCTGCTTGCTAAAAGTATGTAAAACATTGTTCTTAAAGTTCTTCAATACATTGTCTACTGAATTGTCAAACTTAAAGTTCTTCAATAAATCATTTTAAGCATTTACATAACTGGCTTGCTCTTTGGTTCTAAACGTGTAAATGTAAATCTCTTGTTTTGTCTGTTGTAGATTCGAGAAGGGCTGCACTATAATCCTTACTTTCCTGGTGGGGCAATAGCTATGCCCAAAATGCTGAATGATGGTGCTGTTGAATATGAAGATGGTACCCCAGCAACAGAGTCACAGGTAATCGCCTAACCTTTCCATCATATCTTGCAGATTTATCTAGAAAGAGTGAATCATCATTTTCTTTCACAATGTTGGCACAGATGGGGAAAGATGTTGTGACATTTTTGACATGGGCGGCTGAGCCAGAAATGGAAGAGAGAAAACTGGTAAATTCTTAACCTGTGCACTTGAAATTATCTTAGAATAAAGAGAGAAAGCTTTCAAAGATGTCTTGGAATCAATGCGGCTATTTTCAAATATCAATTAGAGGCATTTTACAAAAAAATGTTTTGAGTTGCTTGCAAATGTTTATCCATAAGACGCCTATTTACGTAATTGTGATGAGTCAACACTCTAAAATTTTACTTTTTAGTTTTTTTGTTGTTTATGAAATGGTGATGAATTGCGCAATAGCTAGTCAACATATATAAACATGATGATTTTTTAGTGAAATTGGCTAATTGCGTCAAGATATTTACTATAATGGTAATTTTGGTACTATATAACGTTTCCTAGTGTGCTCATAAACTATTCATTTGGGTCTAACACTTGAAAGTGAGATATTCTTAATGAAAATAGTGATTCAATTCTCTTCAAATCCTCCATCTTGGGTGGTGCACAACCACATCCTTTGAGTCGATAATACAGTAATTACAACATTATCTTAGATGGGAGTTGAGATGAGGAATTTATGATTGTATTTCAAGTGCCTGTAAACAGTTGTAACTTCATTTGGGTTTAAAAACCTGCAGATGGGATTTAAGTGGATATTTGTGCTGTCACTCGCTCTTCTTCAAGCAGCTTACTATCGGCGCTTGAGATGGTCAGTTCTCAAGTCACGAAAGCTGGTCCTTGATGTTGTCAATTAATCTCTTCGCCATTTCTTTAATTTAGGATATTGATTGGCAATAATGCTTCAATTTTCATAATTGAGGAGATGAGCTTGATATTATACGGTATGTAGAAAAATACCCATTTCAATCTTGATTCTTTTAAGGAAGGAGACTAAATAAGTTGCTCTTAGACAGATATGTTACACCTTATTTATTTTCTAAAATGGAATGAAAGTTACTATTACTAGTCTTGTCATTATCACTGGTATTATTATTACTACTTTTATTTTATTTCCAGGAAACAAATTAAACGGAAGTTTGTTGACCTAGTTTTGCAAAAGGAAATCCAACCAAATCATAAACAGAGTGAAAAGGGTCTGAAATATGATTATAGACCAATCTGACAATCTTGTCTTTGGTTTAGGGATGGGCACAGGGTGGGGGTGGGGCTAGAGAATGGGGTCCCTCTCCCCTAGGTCGCATAATTGCCTATGCTCTGACCCTATTCTTGACTATTTCGAGGAATCCTTAACCCCGTTTAGGATGAAGCGGTGCAAGTCCTTGACAGGGTAGGTCAAATGCTCATCCTCCTTGACAGGGTAGGTCAAATGCTCATCCTCTCTGTTTTAAAACCCGAACTGGACCGGTCGGTCAGACTGATTCGACCGGGACCCAGTAGCTTCTCAGGCTCGATTCAGGGTTTAGGGGGTATTTGTAATGTTTCAAATTTATTTAGGAGTGTTTTGGAGATATGTCAAAAGTTTAGGGATTAATTGGTATTTTTTGGGGAATTTTGAAATAAATTACAATTAGGGACTAATTTAAAATTTATTAGGGATTTTTTTATGTAATATACTAAAATTTAAGGGATTAATAGCAATTTAAAAAAAATTAAATTATTGCTGGCATCACCGATCCAACCGGTCGGATTGATTGACTCGTGACCCGGGTGACAAAATGGGTTGCCCTCTGATTCGTGTTTTAAAACAATGCTCATCCCTACTATGGTTTATCAAGATAGTGCAGTTAATATGACATCAAAATATGATATTGCTATGATAATTAACTCATGAATCAGGAAATATAATATTTCAAGTAACTAATAAGCGTATGGACAAAGAAAAAATCTGAACTATGCAAGAAAGAACAAAGCATCAACAAAACAAACATATTGAAAGTTGTAAATTTAAAATGAGTAATACTACACATCCCAATATATATCCTAAAATTTACTTTTGGAATGATGTGTCATCTTATTTGGCATTGTCATGTTATTTACCAAATCATTACTTCATTTACATCTCAACACCTTGTATGACTACTTTTGGGTCGAGAAATTTGGGATACCTTCTGGGGTGTGGAGTATTATTGAATTAGAATACATATATGCTCCCATTCCAGCTCTTCCCACCAATGTTCCTCTCCTGCAATAACAAATTTATGTTCGTTTGTGCAACCAGAATAGAGAGGAAACTTCTTAAGCTGTGGACATCCGTATATAATCGTGGCTGTCAAAAGTGGTAAGGACAAGGCATTCCGGTGGATGCTTTTCATTTTTGGCAGTATTTGTAGTACAAGATTTCTGACTTCTGCAAATGGGTTCAAGTTTCCCATTATCTCTTCAACTTCACCAAACTTTGCAGCATTGATTATTTCTTCCGTATCAGAGCAATTATATACAGCAATAGACGTGAGGTTGGGAGCAATAAAAAGCCATGTGCTGTCCCTCAATTTAGAGCAAGACGATATGAGTACTGACCGGAGTTTTGAACTTCACCTGTAAATTCAATCTTCACCTCTTCAAATCTTCACTATTTGAAATAACTAGCATATTAAGATGCTACATATTTGCCAAAGATCACTTTATGCGGAATTGTATGGTTCAAGTTCAAACATTTAAGATTAACCAAAGCCTGTAACTCTTTTGACAACTCTTCTAATTCGGTTTCTGAGAGATCAAGATGTTGTAGTGAGACCAACTTCGAAAATTCCAGATGGTTGACGAGGTGAGGGCATGTAGGAACCTCTGATGGATTCTCAATTTGATTTAGTATTAATGATATCCTTCCCACCCCTTTCCATTTGTCAGCATTTGGTGCTTCTGTTAGTCTAGCACCTGCATGAACCAAAAAGTTTTATAAAATGATTATATTGCTGACGGTACGTATATTTAGATTTCTGGCTATGCTAAAGTCCCTGAATGGGTTGAAATTTTGGAATCTTGGCTTCTGCCATAAGGGAAATAAAAGGAGAAGAAAATTTTCCTTGTAACTCTGAATTAACAGAAAAGTGTTTAGAGCTTGATTAAAACTTAACAATCAAATTATAATTAACTGATAAATCAGTTCTGCCTGCTAATCATTTGTATTGTTCTTAAAGTTTTTCAATATATTTTCCACTGAATTTGTCGATCTTGACAAGTTAATTCTTTCCGAGATTCATGCTCAACATTTTAAGCATTTACATAATCGGCTTGCTCTATGATTCTAAACGTATAGATATATATCTCTTGTTCTGTCTTGGAATTATTGTTGTAGATTCGAGAAGGGTGCCCAAAATGCTTAATGACAGTGTTGTTGAATTGGGTATCCCAGCAACAGAGTCACCGGCAATCGCCTAACCTTTCCATTATACATTTTATGTTTCTCCATAAAGAGTGAATCATCATATTCTTTTGACAATGTTGGCTCAGATGGGGAAATATGTTTTGACAACTATATATCTTTTGATTTGATAATACTGTAATTACATCATTATTTGAGCTGGAAGATGGGGAGTTCATGATTGTATTTCAAATACCCTTGTACAATGCTAACTTCATTTCGGTTTAGTAACTTGCAGATGGGACTCAAGTGGATATTTTTGTTGTCTTGTCACTCGCTCTTCTTCAAGCAGCTTAATACCGGGCGTTTGAGATTATCACTCTTCTAGTCACGAAACCTGGTCCAATTAATCTTTTTCCCTGTTCCTTTAACATATGTTTGCAAATGGGAAGTTAATTTTCATCTCCGAGGAGATGACATTGTTATCATAAGCGAGACATTAAAACATTTTCAGCCATGAGGCGGTTTGAGTCAAGTAACAAATACACCTAGAAGATTTTGAAAATTACAAATTCACTCAATTTTTTTTACTTGAAAAGTTAAAACTAAAACACCTTAAATTATTACTTTTAAGTTTCTTATTTGAATTGAAATATAATTTTTAACTTTCGTATTAACCCATGATGTATAATACGACTATAATGGTAATTGGGCTCCAAATAGAACGAACTTTACCTACAATGTCAACGGTTCTAACCACACTGAAAACACCTTGTGGCCAGGGGTACTTATCCAAGCCTTGATCGGGATTAGCCTCATACCCAAAGGTATGAGAAGACCCGAGGCTTTCACCAAAAAAATAAAAAATACACAAATCATTTTAGATTAGATATTATAAACACATGAATTACTTTACAAAAGGAAATCACGCCTCTAATCATAAAACTAAGTGAAAAGAGTTCTGACATCTTATCATAGACCAATCGCTTGTTCTATAGAGGCAGCACATGTAACTCATCTCGATATTGCAACGTTTACTAATACATGAATTATGAATGTGAATGTTAGATAACATTTGGGAAAAGCAACAAACTCATCCTAAAAAATGTTACAAGATATTCTTAGGAAGAGTAGTAAATTCATTCTAAAAATCTGCAATTTTCATATGACAAAAAGAAATAGTTATTGACATGACTTGCCCCAACCCTTTCTATCCTATAGGCTTCGGACACACCTATAAAACTCGAGTGACCGAGATGAAACCCTAAAATTTTATTTTCTAAATATGCTTCGCATAAAAACATTCTCCTGATTTGTCATGAAAAACATAACATATAATATATATGTATTTGAAAATAAAAAAAAGCATAGCACATTCATTTTATTAAACTTGAAAAGTGAGGTATAGATTTTTCATATTTGTTACAATCAAATCCTACTAAGCAGAATCATACACCGCTCGGGTTTTCGACTCACTCGGACAAACAATTAACCAATCATACGCATGTGTAGAGTTATCACATAATATGAAGAGGAAGATGGGTAATACGTACGGTTGTTTGAAAATCACTTTTATCTTTACTTCACCAATCCTCACTTTTCTCATAAAACTTATGCTTTTCTTCTTTATAAAAGGCATGCTTAAAAATCATAATGCTTGATGCAATGTAAATGGATAAGCATGTAACTTCATAAAACTTAAGCTTTTCTTTATAAAAGGCACACTTAATAATCATAATACTTTATACAATGAAAATGGGTAAACATGTAATTTCATAATGTTTCTCAAAAACCAACAATTTCAACACAATTTTCATTTCTCATTTCAACTACTTGTCATTCACATCAGAATTCATCTCCACCCAATTAGTAACAATAAAACATCTTTTAATGTGAATTCATCAACATTTTTAAGGCAACATAGTCTCAGAACATTTCTCAATGCATTTCCTCTCCTTATTCAAACCAACTGCCCAATAAGGAGTAAAACTCATTTAAAATATTTATCAAAAGCACTACTCTCTCATTTAATCATGTATTTCCACTCTTCTCATATTTCCGGCAAAACAATGAGCAATAGCATGTTTTTTATATAAAAAAATAATAATCATTTAATTAACATAGTTTTGGAAAGAAAATTAAGAAATTTAATGCGCTTGACAATTAAAATTGAAAAATCAAGGATCTCATGACAATCTCAAGTAGCATATAAGTCAAGAACATATCACATATGTGCTTATAAATCATGCATATATGACATAATATTCAAAAATCACATCCAAGGGTGAAACTGCAAATTCCCAAATATGTTTCAAAACTGACCGTTTAACCCAGATTCGGAATTTCCTCACTACACATGACCGACTCCACTCATTAATTCAACATCACAAGTTCAGTAATTTGTCAACAATTTCCAGCAGCCAACACACTAATTCTCATAAGGTAACTTTACAACATAAAGTTATAAGTTTATATATATATACCCCCCATGCTAAAAGAACAAAGTTGTGACCAATCCAATGCATCAACCCAACTACCACTTCCCATTACCAAAGCCTGCACCCATTTTTAATCATTCTCCCTCCTTTACTCTTCCATTAGCCGAGCTCAAACAACACTCCATAATGAAATTGCTCCCAAATCTAGCAACCCACATTCAATAAAAAATATAACGCCATTTTCTTTTACAAATACTTACACCATGCAAAGGAGACAAACATAATATCTAATACTAAGCAGATGCATTTTTCCTCACCAAGACTCCAGCCCAGTTGAGACATGCAAAACAGTCCCTCTTCAATTAGCCAATTTTACCTGCCCTTTACAAAACACATTTTAGCTTCAATGCCTCCTCTCATACACCATTTAACTTCATGCAAGAAACTCTACTTAAACATATACATAACCTTAGTTAATAAATACGGGTACGGCAAAAAAATTGTACGGGAATTTTACTGGTATGATACGACAAATGATGAAAAATACGTTTGTAAAAATTCGGCCATAAAATTCGGATACGAAAAAAATACGATACAAGTGTATGCAAGTTTAATATGTCACATTGTCAATAATACGTTTTGAAAAATACGGTAATATCAATCTTAATTTTAACACTTTTCATGGGCCACTTGGTTAAAATCTATATAGCATTTCAAATATACGGGTACGGCAAAAAAAAGGTACGGGAATTTTACGGGTATGATACGGAAAATGGTGAAAAATACGTTTATAAAATTTCCCTATCACCCAAAAATGCAAGCTTATAATTCATTCCGAAACACACATAATATCTTCATAACCCAGAGAACTCATATATCCAACAAGCAGCTAGCATACAGAACAAGCGAAAACCCAAATAAATCATGAATAAGAATCACATGCAACAAAATAAATCACCTCCATCTCATGTTCATTTCGCCCACTTCTCATCGTGCATTCGCCCATAGCAAAGCAACCCCCTAACCATAAATTTTCACATAAACAACCGGGTTTCAAAACGTAGCACAATCACAAAATCAAATATCGCCAGCCGAACACAGAATAGCAAATTTTAAACTCAATTTCAACAAGCAGCCACACAAACTCCAATACATTAACAAAAATAACTTAAATCCACTCAAATGAAGACTTGAGATGCATGGGTTGTGAACGAGTTTACAATTCCACTCACAATTCAGCTCAGCTGAACTAAAATCGAAGCTTCAAGCACTCCTCTCTTCCGTTCCCGAGCTTGGATTTGAAGGATCTGCTCAGTTTTTTTTCTCTTCCCCCATTTGGTTCACTTCACACTCACTCCTCCTCTCACACTCAACCTCTCGGCCAAACCCACTCTCTCTTCTTTCTTCTCTTTTTATTTTCTTTTTCCCGTTCTCCCCTTCTCCTTCTCCATCCTTCCTCTTTTAATTTATCATTATTCACAACAAATATCTTGACAAATTTACTTTATCTCCTCTTGTTTCGGATAATACTCTACTTCCCCAATACTTTCAAATTCTTACATTTTAACACCCAAAAATTACAAAATAAAGTTTAATAAAACAACTTACAAAATACGGGGTATTACAGTTATTGAATGAATCTGGAAAAATTTAACATCATGCAAGAAACAAAGCGTCAACAATACGAACAAATTAAAAGGTTTTAAATCAAAATACATAATTACGTACACATCCAAGTTCTGCTTCACCCTCTCCACATTCATGTTGATGCCTGTTAATCGTCAATGATCTGAAAAAGGGTAGAAAAACGTTTCGAGTAGCTTCATCCTCCCATTCCAACTCATCCCACCAATGTTTTTCTCCTCTGATAACAAATTCATGTTTGTTTGTGATTGCGGGACTGGAATCAAGTGGAAGCTTCTTAAGTAGTGGACATTCAGATATATTCATTTGCTGCAGAAGTGGGAAAGACGAGGCATTCCGGTGGATGCTCTTCAATTTTGGCAGGGTGTATAGTGTAAACACTTTGACTTTTGCAAATGGGGTTCAAGTTTCCCATTATCTGTTGAACTTCTCCAAACTTTGAGATATCGATTATTTCTTCCATATCAGAGCAATCCCTAACAAACAAAGACCTGAGATTGGGAGCAAGAATAAGCCCCGTCAAGTCCCTCAATTCACTATAAGAAAAACTACATTCTGCAACCAATTTTTTAACAACTAACCAGAATTAGTTGCAAAAATGTTATATTTATCAACTAAATTGCCATTAGTCGGGCAAAGAACAACTCAATTTTAAGGTCCACATGTTCCAACTTTTGGTGTCTAAAGTTAATGTTCTGTGACTATTTTGTTAGTTGCAGAACAAGCTGCTTTAGTGACTAATAAATTTAGTTGCAATTTTTGGTGGGCCATTTTTCCTTCCATAATTTGACAATTTGCATCTAAAATATTTTATTTTGCATCTACATTATTAGTTACAAAAAAATATTTTTTTGCAACTACCCGTTAGTAGCTAAATTGGTTGCAATTAATTAAGAATGTATTAGTAACTATTATGATTAGTTACAGAAAAATTAAATTACCAAAATATCCCATATTTGGACAATAATTACAAGGGCCCCAAGGCATTTTTAGCAACAAATGTTTGTGTTCATATTAACAATGGTTGCAAAAAATTATATACAGCAACTAAATTCGGTTTAGTTGCCAATTTAAGTTGAAAAATTCATCTTCCCCCCAAATTATTTGTTCCCGACAGACTTGCAACTATAACTAATTCTTTCCTAACTAAAAATTTAGTTGCGAATTGATTTGTTTGCAAAATATAATTATATTTAAAAATTAAACAACTAATTAAAAGCCTTATTTTTTAAAGTTATTTACATAAAACCCTAACCTATATAAAGCAAGCCTTTCCCCAAATTCCCAATCTTCTCCACGCAAATCCCTACCTATTTCCCCAAATTCCCAATCTTCTCCACGCAAATCCCTACCTATTTTCCCCAAATTCCCAATCTCATAACCTTACCTACCTCTTCTCTTCTTCACGCAAATCCCTCCCTGTTTCCCCAAATTCCCAATTTCTTCTTCATGCAAATCCCTGACGATTACCCTAATAGAAGAAGTTTGAGTTGGTGCTCATTTGATGGATTGATGGACCACGCGACTTGGTATGTATTGTGTTAGGAAGCGGTAATGTACAATTATAGGTGATTTTGAGAAAGATGATGTTTCTCCTTATACCGTTTTCTTGTTTACAGTAATTTGTGTTGTTGATTAGTAAATTACATTTTCATATTTGATGGAATATATTTGATTTCTGATGGAAAACCCACCCTGTTTTGACAGAATATTTGGAGTTTCTCAATCTATATTGAAGCAGTTGCCATCTTGCCCCATCTGGTATCGCTGCAAAGGTCAAGCAATATTGACAACCTAAGACTTTGTTTTCCTTCTTGGGTAAGCCATTACATGTTCCCAAAGCTGCGTACTTTCTTTCATCCTATTGATCATAATGTTCCATTTGTTCCAATTATTGTTCATCCTCAAAATTGTATGTAGATGAATGTTTCGTGAGAAGCTCTGGTTGTAAGGTTGATAAGCTCAAAGAATTAAAACAAGGTTTATCCATTCGGAAAATCATTTCTTTGTGGTTTGTTGCGCTTTGTAATTGAAAGTTGTCATATCTCATCACAGGGTTTTACTTACAAGCATCTTAAATTTCTGTTTGTTTCCACAAATTGCGTAGTTGGGATGATATAGTTTAGATAGGTTGCCAAATCAAGAATGGTATTGGTTTCATTATTTTTTAGTTGTTCCTCTTTAGGTTTGAAGGGTTCTGCATACATGCAAATAGTTTCAGTTAACATTAACAAAATTTTTGAGTGTATATGGGAAAGGGAAAAATTATTTTATTCTATACCGGAAGATGGAAAAAAATGATCAGATTAAGGTGATTTATTCATTACATTTTCTTGCAGTATGGTTCTATTGGCATTTGTTTTTGTTTGTAACAGTAGTGAGAAATTCTGTCCATTGGAGCACTGTACTTGCAAATAGTTTAATGAATACGGTGACTTAAACTGGAGTTTTTGTGGTTCTCATTTTAATTATAGTTTGACAATTTTGCACCCATTTGGTTTTTAAACTACTTAAGGGAAAACGTTGGCATGCTCCCCTGGGGTTCAACAACAAAAGCTAATTGAAGGTATTTCTATTTAGTTAGAAACACATGAAATATTTTATTAGAAGATTTAATTTTGAGCCCGCAACTTACATCTGTGAATTGTTTTGAACTTAATGCCTTCCCATCCATCAATATTGATACATAGAAAATATCTTATGAGCTAAAAAGTATTTTGGATGCTTGACTGTTTGTGTGAGGAGGAGACAAAGAAATATTGGTTTGGTTGATTCTTACGTGGGAAATTTTTCAAAAATTTAGTTGGGAGTGGAATTTTAAGACTGCAGAGACTTTGATACTACAAAACAGAGTTCAAAAGACTTGACTATCAGTAGCTGTATTACTTTTCTTGTACTTAATTGTTGTGGACTATTGACCAGCCAGACTTTTGAACTAACAACCTCACACTCTAACTTTTATCAAGTAAAGAACAAGGGTCTTGTTCTTTACTTGATAAAAGTTACCTCACCTTTTTTGTGAAATTTCTTTGATTTATCATTTTAAAAATGATTCTTTATGTATTAGGTACTACCGCTCCAATTAGATGCTATGGTGTCGAATTTATGTTTTCTACTTTTAAGCTGGAAAAACGTTCTTGGTGGAGGAGAATGGAAAAAAATGAATGTCACTCATTATATAGATGTCTTCTTATAACTGTTTGATTGTATGATGTACATAGAGGATCTTTAGATTTTTGAAATTCTATAAAGTAGACTTCTAAGTTAGTGTCCACAGCCAAAGAACTCATAAATGTGATTTCCATATTTCTTTTGTTTCTTTATTATTTTTAAATTTCATGTATGCTTTAGCAATAGTGCTTCTTGAGGTAGTATTTGGAAAGGTGTGAGTTAAAGTATTGTTAGTTTGAATGCTACATTTATGCTAATTGGGCAAAGGTGCTTGCTGCAAACAACTTCAGTTAGTTTGTCAATTATTTGGATATGGGTGATAAATTCAGGAACTAAGCACTTTAAAGGACTCTAAAACTAGGTAGCAAGAACATGGGGATCAATCAAAAGCAGTTTTCATTCATTTATTGCCCTGTTTATTGCCTTCTTATTCATAGCTGTGGTTTTTCTAAGCCAAAACAACATGCAGTTCATGATCACATCTCATGCCAATTTAAGTCTTATCAATGACAGATACATCACTTTGATACAACTATCATTGGGCATTTCATTACTTTGTTGATAGAATTACTATTATATGCTTTATAGTGAAGAACAAGGCCAAATTTTGTTTCTATATAAAAGTTTGTGCAATTAAAGCAGTTTAAGGGGAATTGCATTTCTACTTGTACACATCTTACTGCATTTTATTGTATGGTATCATTTTGAAATGCAGAATCATTTAAAAAAATAAAAAGCAAAAAGAAAAGGTTAACCATCTGTCATTAATACATCTTAAAATAACCAACTGATTCACCACTTGTAGACCTCTTAAAAGGGTTCTTTTTTAATTTATTATCAACGTTTTAAGAGTAATGATTTTGATTTGTTGCATTGTATTGTATTCCATGTTAATTTAAGCCAATTTTTCCTCACCTATTCTGCATTTACTGTTTTTGTGCACTTCTGTATGTATTAAACTATCTAATGCACTTCAGCGTAGCTTGTTCATATATTTGATGGAATATATTTCTCGAGATATTTAAGGAATCTGGAATTTTATGAATTAGATTATGAAATGAAATTCAAGTTACAAGTTTTACCTTGAATTGTATAAACAAAAGAGCAGTGATATTACAATTATCAATATGGATCAGTGCAAAGTACATATCCTCTTAATTATAAACTGATCTTCCTTATCTTATACTCTTGTTGCTTGTTTTGAGGCTACCTTTGAATTTAATTTTAGCCATTGCTTGCTGATTCATTTAATTTTGAGTGTGGTATTTCTTTTCATATAAGGAAAATGACATATTCTTGATAAATTATAAAATTATAACCTAATTATTTTGTTGTAAAAGGTATTTGAGGATCTTAAAGTTGACTTGAAGACCGAGGCTAAGAAGACTACGGGCACCACTACTACTACAACCATAACAAAAAGGTATAAGTTACGTAAATTGATATTTAATTAATTTATTGATTGTTTATACCCATTTACATTATCACTAGTACTATATTCTTTGTATGGATGAATGTGATTTAATTGGGTTGAGTATTGTCTTTGTGATAGAACATATTTATGATACTGAATTTATGTTTTGTTTGCGAACCTAAAAGGTCACAATGGATAGAAGATGGATTTGGTTGTCTAATAGGTTGTGCGATGAATATATTCAAGGAATTGACTCTTTCATAGACATTGCAAAACAACATTTGGATAGTGAAGGTAAGACCCGCTGCCCATGTAGATCTTGTTTGAATACAAGATCACATGATATATACACCATTCAGCTACATTTGTATAGACATGGGTTTTCAAGAAGTTATGATGTATGGACTTTTCACGGGGAACACTTGAATGTTGGAACCATATTTGATGTCGTGTCTGGCGACGAAGTTGACAATGAATATGAAGATGATGATGACATCATGGAAATGCTTAATGATGCTCGTGGTCCAGTAAACATGCATATGGATGGGGATTCATCAAATGTAGGTGGTAGTAAAACCCATAATCTTAGGACTGTAGACTATGAGAAATTTGATGACATGTTTGCATATGCTCAACAAGAATTGTATCTAGGGTGCACCAACATGTCAATCCTAGAGTTCATAGTTAAATTGTTGCATATAAAAGCCATTACTCACATGACTGATAAATCATGTGACTTGATAATCTGATTGATAAAAAGTGTGTTGCCTAAAGGATCCAATCTCCTCGAATCCTACTACGAAGCTAGAAAAATCATGCAACAATTAGGCTTAGGCTATGAATCAATACATGCATGTAGGTTTGATTGTGCATTATTTTGGAAGGAGCATGCGAATGCTGATAAATGTCCTGTATGTGATGAACCTAGATATAAGATTAATGATGGAAAAGGCAAAAAAATTGCACATAAGGTTTTGCATTACTTCCTACTGAAACCTAGACTCCAACGACTCTTCATGTCAAGGCACACAGCTGAAGATATGGTGTGGCATAAGGAAAAATGATTAAATACAGAAGATATGTTGAGGCATCCTGCTGATTCTGAATCTTGGAAAGAATTTGACAAGATATACCCTTCATTTGCACAAGATGCCCGAAATGTCTGGATGGGTATTGCAACTGATGGTTTTAATCCTTTTGGGAACATGAGTCTATCTTATAGCATGTGGCCAGTGGTACTTGTCCTTTACAATTTGCCTCCATGGAAGTGTATGAAAGACCTTACTGTATGATGTCATTGCTCATTCCAGGGCCTAAAACACCTGGAAGAGATATTGATGTGTATTTGCGTCCATTGATTGAAGAATTAAAAAGAGTTATGGGTTGATGGTGTTGAGACTTATGATACAGCTCGGGGAGAACATTTTCGTTTACATGCCGCTGTCATGTGGTCAATTAATGATTTTCCCGCCTTAGGCAATTTGTCTGGATGGAGAACCAAAGGCTATAAGGCTTGTCCTGTATGTAATGAGAATACTTCATCCCAATTGTTGCGAAGTAAAATATGCTACATGGGACATCGGCGATTCTTGTCTCCAGATCATCGGTGGAGGCGAAGCAAGTAATTCGATGGGAAAAGAGAAATTAGATCTCCGTCGAAACTATATTCAGGGGATGAAATTCATGAATAACAATCTCATGTGAACGATGTGCTTTTCGGGAAAAATATATTATCATTTGATAGAGGTAGAAAAAGGAAACAGAGTCCTGGTGCATCAAATTAGACAAAGAAAAGTGTATTCTTTGAGTTGGAATACTGGTGTAAACTTATAATCAGACATAACCTTGATGTGATTCACATTGAAAAAAACATATGTGACAACATCATTGGTACATTATTGAACATGGAAGGGAAATCAAAAGATACTGATAAAGCTAGACTGGATTTAGCTGATATGAACATACGCGCAGAATTACATTTGCAACCTCATGGTGATAGATATTTGAAACCAAAAGCATGTTATACTCTTACATTAGATGAGAGAAGACAATTTTGCCAGTTCCTGAAATCAGTGAAGTTTCCAGACGGTTATGCAAGTAATATCTCCCGATGTGTCAATGTGAAAGACGACAAGGTTCATGGGTTAAAGAGTCATGATTGTCATGTCCTGCTACAACAACTGCTGCCCGTTGGAATACGTCCATTTTTGCGTCAAGATGTTTGTACTGCACTTGTTGAGTTGTCCTACTTCTTCCAACAAATATGCGCTAGGACATTTTCTGTAAATGATCTAAATAGATTGGAACAAGATATAGTCCTAATTCTTTGTAAGCTTGAAATGGTTTTCCCTCCTGCATTTTTTGATATTATGGTTCATTTGGCTATACACCTTCCATTGGAAGCTAAATTGGGTGGTCCAGTTGGATATCGGTGGATGTATCTAATTGAAAGGTTTTTGGAAAAATTGAAAAAATATGTTAGAAACAAAGCTAGACCGGAGGGCTCTATTGCGGAGGGTTATTTGGTGAATGAAGCACTAACATTTTGTTCAATGTATCTGTGGGGAATTGAAACTAGATTTAATCGAGTAGAGAGAAATGATGACAGTTTGCATGGATAGCCAGAAGGAGTATTAACAGTTTTCTGTCAAAAGGCTCGTCCATGGGGTTCAAGGAAGTTAATCAAACTTCCACCAGATGAATTGCAAAAGGCTCATTGGTACGTCTTGAACAATTGTGAAGAACTGCAACCTTTTCTAGAGTGAGTCCCTTTTTAAGTTTAGTTGAAACCTGTTGACAAACAAATGTTTTAAACTGTATATAAGTTGAGCATTATAACCATAATTGTCTCTTTTCTTCATGTAACAAACAGAGAACACTTAAAAGAGTTGGAGGCCCTAAATTGTGATAACATATTCAAAACACAAGAACAGTTATTTCCTAAATGGTTTGCAGATCGTGTAAGTATGCCTTAATCGTTTATAAAACATACAAAACAAGGTTTAATATGTTTTAGGTTATGCTTAATGATTTGGAATTGATGTTTTTGTGTAGATGAACACCTTGCATGTTGACAGGTGCAATGATACAACTAAGGAAATGTACTTCTTATCTTGTGGTCCTGATTTTCATGTTAAATGTTATAACAATTGTATTGTCAATGGAGTGCGTTTCCATAACAATGATCAATCACATTGTCGAGTTACACAAAATTGTGGAGTGATGGTGCCAGGGGAGCATGATGGTGATCCAATTGATTTTTATGGTGAGTTAAGTGGTGTGTTAGAGCTAAATTATGTTAATGGGTTTCGGGTTATGTTATTCAAGTGTAACTGGTTTGACACTGATGCAAAAAAAAGAGGATACAAAAAGATTATCATCTCACTTGTATTAATGTTGGGAAATTGTGGTATGAAAATGATCCTTTTATACTTGCCATTCAAGCTCAACAATATTCTATGTTGATGATTACAAACTCGGGACTAATTGGAAAGTGGTTCGAAAAGCTCAACATAGAAACCTATGGGATGTACCAGAGATGGATAACACAAATGAAGAAGAGGAGGATATTGTTCCTGTTCAGGAAGATGAGTTTGACAGGGGACATTTCATTAGACATGATATTGATCCTGACTTGGTTGATACAACAATTACACATGTTGGAGCTGAAGTAGTGGGAGATGATGCCAATGCCGATGTTGAAGAAGAAGATGATACATTGATTGATTATTGTACTGATAATGAATATGATTTAATGAGTGATTCTGATAACAACTTCTGATGGTATGCTTGTATGATTATATGTACTCTTTACTATTTTCTGAATGTGTAAATATAGTTAATGATCTAATGTCGTGAGATTAATTGTATAAATTGACTTATATCTTACCTGGTACATTTTCTCTTATGTTGATGTTTGCAGATTCCGAAGATGGCTCCTGGTAGAAGAAGGACCCTAGCTAGACATGCAAATGTTATTCAAGAGAATCATAGTCTTGTACCGACACCTGAAATTGCTACAATCACTGGTAAAGTTATGATATTGGTCCATATAAGCATACTGAAATATATACTTGGATTTTAGATATCGAGTACAATGTTTGTTTAAAATTTAAGAATACATTTTACTTTACCAACATGTAAACCGTCCTTGTGATAACATAGTATTAATTGTTGATGCATTATTTTGATTTTGTAGAGAATATAGTGGCGAAGAACGTGAGAGGGAAGAGTAGAGGAGTTGGATGTGAAAGACTCCTACAAACAGCGCAGTCAAAGTTGCATGTAGACTTTCAGAAAGAAGATGGAGTACCTACTGGAGTAAATGCATCAAAGTTGAGTACTGAGGTAGGAATAGTTGCGAGGAACTATGCCCCCGTAAGAGTGCTTACTTGGAAGAAAGTTCCGTACGATGTCGAAAAACAAATGATTGCTCGGATCACGGTAATGTAGTTTAATATCATTATCCATATTGTCATACTTCCTTACGAAAATAATATATAATACCCATATAAGTTTAATGCATGTACATTATTGATGAATTTAGACCAAGTTTGACATTGATGTCACGGAGCCCCATGTCTTGAAATGGTGAAGCACAAATTGTGTAAGAGATTCAACGCTTCCGAGTGCCCTACACAAGAAATTCAAAGCATATGCTACTAAGGAGGAAGCATTACGAATAGAAGAAATTAAAGATCCTGATGATTGGATATATCTTTGTGACCTTTTTTCAAGTGAAAAGTTTCAGGTAAGGTCAACATGGCTTTTAATGTTGTTATATATGTATTGTATTTTAGTTTCCTGATTTTGTGGTGTTAGGCACAGTCAAAAACTTACACTGAGAACCGGTCAAAGATGAGGTGTAACCATCGCGGTGGTTCCAAGAACTTTATCCAGCACAAAAAGGAAAATGTATTTAATATGATTCACCTATACAAATATACAACATTGTTGTCCTGTTGACTAAATTTATTTCTATTTATGGTCAATGACGATATGAACTGTTAAGGCGCAACAAGTTGGGGAATCTGTCGGTTCTATACAATTATTTCATGACACTCGTTGGAGCGCGGAGAAAAGGGTGGATTAATGAACAAGCAAGAGAGCTATATGTAAGTTGATCATTTTTAGTAACTGTTCCATATTGCCATGCTGGATTTGTTTTTATTTGAGTCTCATTGCATTTCTCTGTCATCTTTTGATCACCTATAATTATGTTGTTGCTTATTCATTTGTTTGATATTGGCATTTAGTTTTCCTGAGTGTTGCCAAACTTTTATAACTTTGCTGTGGTTGGCTAGTAGGAAAAACCTGTTTCATGGTTTATAATCTGTTTGGATTGAACTTAACAGTCTGGATTTAATGATGTAGATAAATTAGAGCAAAAAATAAATTAAATAAGGTTCGAGTAGTGGTTTTATCTAATAAATCATTTGGGTGGAATTTTGAATTTTCTAGACTTGAAAGATGATGAAGATAGTTAACATCCCTTCTGCCTCAAATAGAGAACATCATCTAGATGATATGAAAGAGGAACATAAAGCATGAAATCTAGAACCATCAAGGTATTTTACTTTGAACATACTTTATTTGGTCAATCAATGATGCTTCTTGCTATAATTTCCACTTTTAGAGCTTAGAAGGAAGGCAAAAGTTTCATCTAAAGTTCAACTTCTGTCTTGGCTATTAACTCATGAGGAAGCTCAATACAATAGATGTGATTCAATCAAGATGGCTTCTGATTTATATATCTTTCTCCAAACTAAAGTGTTTAAGTGTAGGAAGGAAGTAGGAAACTATAATCTTTTGTTTCTTCAATATTCTATACAAATTGAAACTCCTATCCTATGTGGTTATAAAAATCATTTCTTGGCATCTTTATGTGCATATGTATAGATTTATAATTATGTACAAATTTATACAATTGATGAGTAGTACAGATTTAAAACACTTTGAAAATGGGAAATGCATATGTACAAATTTATACATATGGCTTTGTTTTGCCTCTTGCAGAATTAAAACACGTTTATAAATATGCCTCTTGCAGAATTATGTGTTAGAGAAAATGCAACAGCCCTTATCTTTCCAATTACTTAGCATGTTTATGCATGGATATGTGAATGTAAATATGTTGCTTATATGTGTATAAGAAAAACTTTATGTCAGAAATTTCCTTTTAGTATTAGATTGATAATGTTTGAGATACTTGCTTCTTTACTCCATCAGACTTATTTTTGTTTGCTGCTGTAGTATTCTTTTATGTTGCTATTTAGTTTGTTGGTTGACTTATTGATTATGCATTCAATTGATGGTAGGAAAAAATAATAGAGCTGCAAGAGGAAACACAAGCAGGGGAAAGTGAAAAAACAGAAGCTGAGATATGTGAGGAAGTTCTAGGTAAAGCTTACGGATTTAACAAGAATTTTGCATTTTCACAGATTGAGCATCAATCCACTGCAGCAGAAGCTGAGTTAAGGTGCATTGTGCAACAACAAGAAAATAAGATTAAACAGTTGGAGGACCAGCTAATCTTATTTGATCAACAAAAAAGAGAAAATAAAAAGCCTTGAACACCAACAATTGGTCTTGTTAGAGATGATGAAGCAATAACTATAGCCCTTGAACTAGAGAAATCGATAAAGCTCCAACTCGACAAAGACTTGCCTTCTCGAACGATGAAGACTCGTCCTCATCAGCTACGCTATTTCAAATACCGGAACTGGTGACACTTGACATGCTAACGGTATTGATGGTTATTTTTGTGTTGTATGGACAAAAGATATTTTGACATGGGGGTAGAACCATCTTTTTAGGATTGTTTGCATATATGTGTTAGATGGTGTACATGGGTGGGCATTTAGTTATGCATAGATAGATAGGTAGAGAAAGGAAAATGTGGGTGCATGCTGTTCTTTTGGGTTATGCACATGTGATAGTGCATTTTGGATTTTTATTGCTCATCATGCATAAAAATCCATGTATGGACTATATATATATGTATGAAAATATGATTTTTGATTTAGTGATCAGATTTTTATATTGTGTCCATTATTTTGTTCATGTTGAATGTATAATGTAGGTCAATACGAAATGCTCTAAAAAAAACACATTCTTGCAACTAATTTTTCAGTAGCAAAAAGTCATTTAGCATAATTGCATTCCGTTGGAGGTCAATATGAAATGCTCTAAAAAAACACATTCTGCAACTAATGTTTTAGTAGCAAAAAGTAATTTAGTATAATTGATTCCATATTCAGCGTCTAAAAAATAGTTGCGATAACATTTTGGATTTCACATTCAGCGTCTAAAATGATAACAATTAACCACAAAATTTTTGTCACTAAAAGATACATTCAGCCACTAATAAAATAGTCACAAAAACTTATTGGATTCCACATTCAGCGTCTAAAATGACTATAATTAACTACTAAATTTTAGTCACCAAAAGATACATTCGGCCACCAATAAAATAGTCGCGAAAACCTATTGGATTCCACATTCAGCGTCTAAAATGACTATAATTAACTACTAAATTTTAGTCACCAAAAGATACATTCGGCCACTAATAAAATAGTCGCGAAAACCGTTTGGATTCTACATTCAGCATCTAAAAGAGTTACAATTAGCCACTAAAGTTTGGTCACAAAAAGATATAGTCGTTGACTAATAAAATAGTTGCGAAAGCCTTTGACGAAATTACCCTTACACCTTTGGTGACTAATTTGTGTGGGATTCGCGACAAATTATTAGACACTAAAACTGACATTTTGCAACTAATTGATTAGTCGCAATACAATTTTACCAAATCACCCTTCAACTTTTAGCGTCTAAGTTGAGGGACTATTTTGAACAACATTTGCCGACTATTTTGATAGTCGCAAAAAAAAAAACTTTTCGCGTCTAAACCACAATATAGACGCGCTATGAATCTGCGACCAGCCTACTGTAGCTAAGGGGGCGACAACCGAATTTAGACTCTAAAAATGGCTTACCGTCTAAATGTGACTTTCTGCGTCTAATTTTGCTAGACGCAGAATGCCAGTTTTCTTGTAGTGATTTAAAGCAAGACCATAGTTGTACTGACCAGAGGTTTTGAAAACCATGAGGTTCTTGTATCTCTTGGACTTCACATATAAAGTCAATCTTCACCTCTTCCCAATCTTCACAATTTGAAATGTCTAGAGTATAGAGATGCTTCATAGTTGCTAAAGAAAGTGACTTAATATTCTCTAAACGTCGAAGCCACTGAGAGTCGATCAAGTTATGTAACTTACGGGTGCTAAAATTTTTTTTTGAGTACATAGTTACTCCCTAAGTCAATGCTTAGCACATTCAAAAATTCCAAACAAAGCAATTCCTCCACCAAAAATTCATTCCCACCAAGCAAAATGCTATCTTCACTAACTTGACTAAAAAAACCACAGTCCAGCATTCTCAACACGCGTAAATTTGAAAACTCAGATATCAATTTACGCGGAATTGTACGAAGATGAATTATGCCGTTCAAGTTCAAACATTTAAGATTAACCAAAGCCTTTAACTCTTTTGGCAACTCTTCTAATTGAGTCCCTGAGAGATTAAGATGTTGTAGTGAAACCAACTTCGAGATTCCTGATGGTAACTTGGTGAGAGGATTAACTGAAAGATCTAAAAGTTTTAGAGAAGACATAGATTGAAAGAAGTCATTATTTATTGTCTTCAACCTATTGGAATTCAGAAACAATGTGAGGAGTCGAGGGCATGTAGGAACCTCTGATAGGTTCTCTATTTGATTTTTCATTAATGATATCCTTCTCACCCCTATCCATTTGTCAGCCTTTGGTGCTTTTGTTAGTCTCGCACCTGCATGGACCAAAAACTTTTTCCTTCTCCTTCTCAACTTTAGATGCTATCCACAAAGCCATATCGCGTATCACATCATGCATTTTCACGCTATCATCATCACCGGATACTTCTTCCAATAAACATGCATTAAGAAGGAATACCAATAAAGTGGTATCCTTGATTTCGAGCTCCAATTCCCTCATATTCATCTAAAAATCCCTCACATATCCAACAATCTATTAAGTCCCTTTTATCAATCGTAGAGTCTTCAGAAAATAAACTACAGTATAAGAAACAAGATCTAACTTTGTCGTTCGGCAAACTGTCATAAGTAAACTTTAAACAAGGATACACTTCATTCATACCTGGAAATTAAAAGGCTGATCTCTGTAGGACTTGAATGGCATAGCTCCATTCTCCAGGTGTCTTCTTGAAAGCCATTGCTTTACCAATAGTAATGAGTGCAAGCGGTAAACCACCACACTCTTTGGCTACAATTCTGGCCAATTCAAGAATATCTGGATGATTATTAAGAGTGTCTTCTCCAACCTTTGATCGAAACAATTCCCATGCTTGTTCATTTCCCAAAAACTCCACTCTAAAATGTTTATGAGCTTCCATATGGCCACAAACCTCAACAAAACGAGTGGAAAAAACTATTTTTGATCCATTGTTTGGATCTGGATGAGGGATTCCCATGTCTTTTAAATCAACTCTCTCCCAAATGTCATCCAATAATAAAACAAATTTCTTCTTTCTCAAAATCTTGAACAAGTCATTAGCTTTGTAAAGGAAACTTTTTTTCTTCCACGACTCGCTTGACAAACCTATCTTTTCCCCAATCTCTTCTTGAATCTTCTCAACTTGGTGGTCTTTAGACGCCACTTACCCAGATCACAACATCAAAATCATTTCGTTCGTTGCAGAAGTTGTTGTTGATTTGAGTCAATAGTGTAGTTTTACCAACTCCTCCTGTGCCATGTAGTCCTATAATTCCCACTTGCTTTTCTCCAAGGCATCTCCAAACTTTGTCAAATATGGATTGCATACCAACTATCGTTGGATCAATTGGTTTTTCGTTAACCGAATCTTTTAGTACCCTCTCAGCCACATCTTTGAAATCTCCTTCACTCTTTAAAGTGGCCACACTTGCAGCTTTTCGGCCACTCTTTTTCCAAACTTGTAGATGGATTTGCAGTGCCTGGAACAATAGCCACCTGAAAATAATGTGAAGCCAAAACGCGGTCGTTTCACTTAAGTCCATTGGAAGCCAAAACGAGGTCGTTTCATTTAAGGCCATTACTGAAACTTAGCCGACAAATCAAGACAGATCCAAGGGCTGAGGATTACGAATGCAAACATATATAAAGAAAGCAACAGTGATGAAAACGTAGAACGCGTTTTTGTTAATTGGGTATTAGGGTTTGCAAAAGAGAAAAAAACTAGAGTTGTTTTTGCTGGGTCTTTTTGGGTGTAATATGGGTTGATTGTGAGATAGGGTTGCATTTCCTTCTAGAGGCTGGTATTTGTCCTCTGTTTTCTTGCAGATTATTGAGAGATTCTTGAGTGAATGGGCCTTGGTTGGGTGTTAATCTGTTTTGGCAGATTTGTATGATTGTCTTCTTGTAATCGTTGAATATCTTCTTAGTGCTGTGAGTGTCCGTATTTCAGAGCTCAACGTGGACGTAGTCTATCCAAGATTGGATAGACGAACCACGGTAAAATCGTGCCTTGTGTTGTGTGTGTGATTCTTTGATCTTTAATCTTGTGTGTGGTTATTTGTATTGCGAATTTGCTTATCAGGCTTAGGTTATAACAGTGGTATAAGAGCTAAAGTTCTAACTAACAGCCGCGGTTCGCCGGAAAACGTTAATTTCAGAAGCCCTCACTATCTCAAACCATGCTAGCAGTAAGGAATGGGTTCTAGATTCGAGGTGCACCTTTCATATGAGTCCAAACATCCAATGGTTCCAGAACTTTAGGAAAGGAGAGTTAGAAACTGTCTTCATGGGTAATAATCACTCTTGTAAGGTTCAAGGCATAGGAAACATAACCATTAGGTTAAATAATGGCAAAATCATAATGTTAACCAGAGTGAGGTATATACCTGGCCTCAAAAGAAACCTGGTCTCCTTGGGAACTTTGGATGAAGCTGGATGTAGTTATAAGGCAGAAAAAGGATCCATAGTTGTGTATAAGAATAATGAAATATTACTTGAAGGGGTCAAACAAAATGGGTTGTACATTCTGTGTGGTCAACATTGTGCACTCACTGTAAAGTCTGCTTTATCATCTACTAATCTGACTGCTGCAGAGAAATGGCATTTGAGACTTAGCCACATAGGCCAAAAAGGTATGACAGTGTTAAGCCAACATGGCTATTTTGGTAAGGAATCCATATCTGATTTAACTTTCTGTGAAGTTTGTGTGTTGGGAAAACAGGACAGAATGAGTTTCCAAAAGGGAACTCATCCGGTTGAAAAAGGGTTGGATTATGTTCATGCAGATCTTTGGGGTCCTGAAAAGGTTAGAACACATGGAGGGAATTTTTATTTCCTCTCCATTGTGGATGACTATAGCAGAAAGGTATGGGTGTAACTACTTAGGTCTAAAGATGAAGCCTTAACCAAGTTTAAAGGCTGGAAAAAACTTGGTTGAAAACCAAGTTAACAGGAAGGTGAAAACCTTTAGGACAGATAATGGCCTAAAATTCTGTAATCAGGAGTTTGACTCTTATTGTGTAGAAGAGGGAATCTTGAGGCATAGGGACTGTTAGGGGAACCCCTCAGCAAAATGGGGTTGCTGAGAGAATGAACAGAACCCTTCTTGAAAGGGTCAGATGTCTCTTATTCACAGTTGGGATACCAAAAACCTTTTGGGGGGAAGCATTAGGTACAGCAGCTTACCTTATAAATAGGAGCCCTTCTAGCTCAATAGACTTTAAGTGCCCTAAAGAAAAGTGGTCTGAAAGGGGACCATCTCTTGAACACCTAAGAGTCTTTGGATGTGCTGCATATGCACATACTAGAGATGGAAAGTTAGAACCAAGATCCCTCAAGTGTGTTTTTTTGGGATATCAAGAGGGAACAAAGGGTTATAAGCTGTGGGAAAGGGCTGCCCCAAGGGTTAGGGTAATTGTTAGTAGGGATGTGATTTTCAATGAAATAGTTTTTCCTTGCAAATCTGGTACTAACAGTGCAGGTAGCTCATAAGAAGAGTCTGAAACTTCAGGACAAACTGGGACAACTCAGTTTGAGGTGGAGGCTGAAACTAACCCTGATCAATACACCAAAACAGATGAGACTGATCCATTTGAAGATCAACCACAACACAAGAACAATGCAGACCCAATATCAAGACGAGTGAAGGGAAATCGACACTGCAAGGTACAGCTATGTTGACCTGATTTATGAAAGACTCCTATTGGTTCGAGAGATACATCGATAAGAACCAAATACTTATGATGAGGCAATGAGTTTAAGGGATAGAAAAGAATGGTTGGCTGCTATGGAGGAAGAGATGGAGTCATTACACTCAAACAAAACCTGGACACTAGTTCCAAAGCCAAAGAATCAGAAATTGGTGGAGTGCAAATGGTTGTACAAACTGAAAGAAGGGATAAATGAATCTGACCCACCAAGATTCAAAGCAAGGTTAGTGGCTAAGGGCTACACTCAAAGAGCAGGTATTGATTTCACTGAAATATTTTCTCCAGTAGTTAAATTTAAAACTATTAGACTCATGCTAGCAATTGTAGTTCAACATGATTTAGAGATAGAACAACTGGATGTTAAAACTGCTTTCTTACATGGTGAGTTGGATGAGAAAATATTCATGAGTCAACCTGTAGGTTTTAAGGATAAAAAACTGCTTGATTATGTATGCTTACTGAATAAATCTCTATATGGACTTAAACAGTCCCCTAGACAGTGGTACAAGAGATTTGATGCATTCATAATAGGAAATGGATTCACTAGAAGCATGTATGATAACTGTTTCTATTTTGCCTGTATGAATAACATGCCAATCTACCTTTTGCTATATGTAGATGACATGTTAATAATTAGCAAGTCCATGTCTCAAATTAATGCATTAAAGGCCAAATTGAATACTGAATTTGATATGAAGGACTTAAGGAAAGGCAAAGAAAATACTAGGAATGATGATTGATAGAGATAGAAGTGTACATACTCTTAAACTGCATCAATCCTCATACTTACAAAAACTAGTCTTAAAATTTGGTCTGAATGAATCCAAAGCATTGACAATGCCCTTAGCAAACCACTTCATACTTAGTAAGTCACAGTCCCCAAAAACAGAGTCGATAGACTGAAAATGGAGAATGTCCCTTATTCTAATGCCATAGGTTTTATAATGTATTCCATGATATCCACCAAACCTGATTTAGCATATGCAATATCACTATTAAGCAGGTTCATGTCAAATCCTGGAAATGAACACTGGAATGCATTAAAATGGTTGATGAGATATATTAATGGTACTGTTCAAATTGGTTTAATGTTCTGTAAAAGATATGCATCACTTGATTTGGTGGGGTATGTAGATGCAGACTTTGCAGGTGATAGAGACTCTAGGAAGTCCACAACTGCCTATTACTTCAGCAGGGAGGCAACTGTGTTAGTTGGAAAGCTCAGTTGCAACCTCTGGTTGCATTATCCACTACTGAAGTGGAGTACGTAGCAGTTTCAGATGCATTCAAGGAAGCAACATGGTTGCAAGGGATCCTAAAAGAAGCTGATTTGTTGAATGGCACAAAAACAATCTACTCTGATAGTCAAAGTGCCATCCATTTGAGCAAGAACCCAGTGTATCACGAACGAACAAAACATGTGGATGTAAGGCATCACTTCGTTAGAGACCTGATTATAAAGGGAGAGATAAATCTGTTGAAGGTACCTACTGAAGATAATCCAGTGGACATGGGAACAAAAGTGGTGACCACAGCCAAGTTCAAGCACTGCTTGAACTTGCTTCACATCAAATAAACACTTTCCTTCAGAGCTGAGAAGAAATATGGGATAGCTTACTGCACTAAAAAGAAGTCCAATAAATGAAAGGAATAAAGTTGGCTTCAAGGTGGAGACCGAGAATAATGTGAAGCCAAAATTGGAAGCCAAAACGGGGTCGTTTCATTTAAGGCCATTACTGAAACTTAGCCGTCAGATCAAGACAGATCCAAGGGCTGAGGATTACGAATGCAGACATATATAAAGAAAGCAACAGAGATGAAAACATAGAATGCGTTTTTGTTAATCGGGTATTAGGGTTTGCAAAAGAGAAAAAAACTAGGGTTGTTTTTGCTGGGTCTTTTTGGGTGTAATCTGGGTTGATTGTGAGAGAGGGTTGCGTTTCCTTCTAGAGGTTGGTATTTGTCCTCTGTTTTCTTGCAGATTATTGAGAGATTCTTGAGTGAATAGGCCTTGGTTGGGTGTTAATCTGTTTTGCAGATTTGTATGATTGTCTTCTTGTAATCGTTGAATATCTTCTTAGTGCTGTGAGTGTCCGTATTTCGGAGCTCAACGTGGATGTAGTCTATCCAAGATTGGATAGACGAACCACGGTAAAATCGTGCCTTGTGTTGTGTGTGTGATTCTTTGATCTTTAATCTTGTGTGTGGTTATTTGTATTGCGAATTTGCTTATTAGGCTTAGGTTATAACACCACCAAGACATAATCTCTCAATTTCTTGAGAGCTATCTTTCATTATCTCCTCAACTTCAGTTCCCACCATTTCCACCCTTGAAAGCTAGCCTTGCACTTGGTCTAGCCGTTTCATTTCATGTTGCTCTTCAGCAATCATAACTCTCTTCGTTACATCGTTCCTTGCTTCAATCAATTTTTGGTACTCGGTTTGCAAATCACCAAGTTTGTCTTCAAGGTGTCTTATGTAAGCAGTTTTCGCAACCGTGCAATCCAGGCAACGAGATAAAATGTCATCACCTGAGATTGAGAAAGAGAAGACGTTACCCATGGTTTTTGTTAGGTTTTCAAGGAAGAGAATGAAGTGAGACCAGCAAGTAAAATAGAGAAGATAATTATGTCTAGGAGGATAGCATTTCCTCGATATTTCTTCGTTCTTATAATGAGAGTGTAACAAGCAGAAAAGGAAGTAACAAACAGACAAAGAAGAAACAAGTCTCTTGTCCACTTTACAATATTGATTTTCTTATATCTAAAGTTCTAAACTGACCGTCAACTAGAGTTTAACTAATAGAATATTTAACTATAGTATTATATTTAACTAGAGTTAATATAGCTGTATCCCAACTACTTCGCAATAACCTAAGCTGTACAAATACAATTGTTCAAACTATTTAAACTGATTTAATAAAACTGAAGTAATTAAAACAATTTGAACAATAAGAACTTATTGTACTCATTATTCCAATGCCCCCCTCAAGTTGGCGGGTGATAAATGTCTACCACTCCCAACTTTTACAGTAGATGATAATAAACTTTGCTGCCCAAAGATTTAGTAAAGAGATAAGTTGATTGCTCATTAGTAGATAAAAAATTTATTTTACCCTTCTTAATTTTTTATATACTTGTGGTTAAATTGAAAATGATGTAAGGTGATTTATGTAATTTTACAATGGCGATTTGTAAATCTTTTAATTAATTAGTAAATAAATATAAAATGAATGATTATAATGGTTTTAATATAAAGAGATAATTTAATTTTTGCTTTGAAAATTTCATTTGAACTTAAACAATTAACTAAATATAAATGGATAATTAATTGGTTATAAATTTATATGGTTTTAATTTAAAAAAGATAATTTAATTTTAACATAAATATAATATTCGCACTTCACGATGTGCAAATTTAATTTAAACTTAAACAAATAAATAATTAAATAAATTTGTTTTTACTAAATTATCAATTTACATTGTCCAAATTCGGGTTTTTGAAGAGGTTAAGTAGTTTGTAATCTTCAGGATGTTGCTGTAGTCTTCTGTCTGCAGTCCACTCCCATAAACATGCTTCTATTAGTCTAGCACTTGCTTGAACCAAAAAGTTTTATAAAATGATTATGTTGTTGAAAACACGTATATTCAGATTTCTGGCCATGCTAAATTCCTTGAATGGATTGAAATTTTGGCTTCCGCCATAAGGGAAATAAAAGGAGAAAAAAAAATTTCCTCCTAACTTTGAATTAACAGAAAATGTTCTGAGTTTGATAAAAATTTAACAATCAAATTATAATTAATTGATAAAGCAGTTCTGCCTACTAATCATTTGTATTGTTTTTAAAGTTCTTCAATATATTTTCTGCTAAATTTGTCAATCTTGACGAGTTAATTCTTTCTGAGATTCACACTCAACATTTTAAGCATTTACATAATCGACCTGCTCTTTGGTTCTAAATGTATAGATGTATATCTCTTGTTCTGTCTTGGAATTATTGTTGTAGATTCAAGAGGGGCTGCACTATAATCCTTACTTTCCTGGTAGGGTAATAGCTATGCTCAAAAGGTCTAATGACAGTGCTGTTAAATATGAAGATGGGTATCCCAACAACATTCACAGGAATCGCCTAACCTTTCCATTATATCTTTTAGCTTTCTCTAGAAAGAGTGAATCATCAAATTCTTTTGACATTGTTGGCTCGGATGGCGAAAGGTGTTTTGACAATTATGGCTCCGATTGGGTTCCCTTTTTTGCATTTTTTAGAAAAGTTTTTTGAAAAAAGTTAAAAAAAGTTGAATTGGGCGGGTATTATGATGTAGGATTTGGAAATTAATAAAAATACCCCCTATGTTTGTTTAGGAACTAAACACCCCTATAATAAAACTTTGAAAGTTAACAAAAACACCCCCAACTCACCCATTGAATAATCACAGCTGGCCACCACCGCCGGAGGGTGGCCGAAGTCGCCTGTCGATGCATGGTAGCGGTGAATCTTGCCGGTGATGTCGTCGCCGATATAACCGGCCTTTGCGGCTAGATCCATGGTGGATCTGGCCGCATTTGCTCATATCAACGACGATCATATGTTGGCCGTCGTTGACGTCTGGTTACGGCTAAAGATCTAGCTGTTAACGGCCAGATCTTTGGCCTTAGATCTGGTCTTTTCCGGTCAAATCCACCATGGATCTGGCCGAAAAAGGCCAGATCGACGCACTACCGGCCAGATTCAGCCGGTAGTGCGCCATTATATCAGATTCTGGCCAACTTTCGGCAGTGATGGTCAGAATCTTGTATAATGTGGGTTTAGGGCTGTTTTTACAATTTAAAAAAAAATATTTAGGGGTATTTAATTAAATTAACAAATTTAGGGGGTTTAAAAAAGTTGAATAATATTGTGAGTTTTTGGACATTTTACTGTTTAACTTTTTTGGGAATATTAATAATAGTATTCCCAAAAGCCAACCAAACGAGCCTATATATCTTTTGATTTGATAATACTATAGTTACATCATTATTATTTGAGTTGAGAGTTGAGGAGTTCATGATTGTATATGTCAAATACCTCTGCATAATTCTAACTTCATTTCGGTTTACGAGCTTGCAGATGGGACTTAAGTGGATATTTGTGTTGTCTTGTCACTTGCTCTTCTTCAAGCAGCTTACTACCAGCATTTGAGATGTTCAGTCCTCAAGTCACGAAAGCTAATCCTTGATGTTGTCAATCAATCTTTTTCATTGTTTCTTTAACATATGTATGCAAATGGGAAGTTAATTTTCATCTTATAGGAGATGGCCTTGTTATTATACGGGAGACATTAAAACATTTTCACATGAGTTAAGTAAGAAATACACCCTGAAGATTTTGAAAGTTACAAATTCACTTAATTTTTTACTTGAAAAGTGAAAACTAAAATACCTTAAATTATTATTTTTAAGTTTCTTATTTGAGTTGATGTATAATTTTTTAATTTTCGTATTAACCCATAACCCATGATGTATAATACAACTGTACTAATAACTGAGCTCTAAATGTGACAACTTTACCTACAATGTCAAAGGTTCGAATCGCATTAGAAGCACTTTGTGGCCATGTGTACTTATTCGAACCCCGATCAGGATTAGTCTCATATATACCTTTGGGCATGTGGAGACCCGAGGCTATCACCGAAAAAAAAAATACACGTTTCATTTTAGATTGGATATTATAAACACATGAATTACTTTGCAAAGGGAATTCACGCCTTTAATCATAAAACTAAGCGAAAAGAGTTCTAACATCTTATCATAGACCAATTGCTTGGTCTATAGAGGCAGCACATGTAGCTCATCTTGATATAAATGATATTGCAACGTTAACTAACACATGAATTATGAATGTGAATCTTATAACTTCCGGGAAAAGCAATAAACTCATCCTAAAAATAGTTACAAGATATTCTTAGGAAGAGTAGTAAATTCATTATAAAAATCGGCAATTTTCATATGACAAAAAGAAATAGTTATTGACATGACCTGCCTCGACCCTCCCTATCCTATAGGCTTCAGACGCACTTATAAGACTCGGGTGATTGAGACATGCCATGTGAAAAGCCATGAAACCTTAAAATTCTGAATATGCTTCTCATAAAAACATTCTCTTGATGTGTCATGAAAAACATAACATATAATAAATACATATTTGAAAATAAAAAAAAGCATAGCACATTCATTTTATAAAACCTGAAAAGCGAGGTATAGATTTTTCATATTTGTTGCAATCAAATCCTGTCAGGCAGAATCAAGTTTCCCATTATCTCTTGAACTTCACCAAACTTTGAGATATCGATTATTTCTTCCATATCAGAGCAATTAGTAACACCCAAAGACATGAGATTGGGAGCAAGAATAAACCACGTCAAGTCCCTCAGTTTAAAGCAAGACACTAAAAATACTGACCGGAGGTTTTGAAAACCATGAGGTTCTCGTATCTCTTGGACTTTACATATAATGTCAATCTTCACCTCTTCCAAATCTTCACAATCTGAAATGAGTAGAGTATCGAGATGCTTCATAGTTGCTAAAGAACAAACATTAAGGGACTTAATCTTCTCTAAACGATGAAGTCTCAGAGAGTCAGTCAAGTTATGTAACTTACGTAAGTCAATGCTTAGCACATTCAAAACTTCCAAACGAAGCAAGTCCTCTATCAAAAATTCATTTCCACCAAACATAATGCTATCTTCACTAACTTCAGTGAAAAAACCACAATAGAACATTCTCAATACGCGTAACATTGAAAACTCAGATATCAATTTACGCGGAATTGTACGAAGATAATGTGCGCGGTCCAAGTTCAAACATTTAAGATTAACCAAGGCCTTTAACTCTTTTGGCAACTCTTCTAATTCAGTCAATGAGAGATCAAGATGTTGTAGTGAAACCAACTTTGAGATTCCTGATGGTAACTTGGTCAGATGATTAAATGAAAGATCTAAAAGTTTTAGAGAAGACATAGATTGAAAGAAGTCATTTTTTATCATCCTCAAACTATTGGAATTCAGAAACAATGTGAGGAGGCGAGGGCATGTAGGAACCTCTGATAGATTCTCTATTTGATTTTTCATTAATGATATCCTTCTCACCCCTATCCATTTGTCAGCCTTTGGTGCTTCTGTTAGTCTGGCACCTACATGGACCAAAAAGTTTTCCTTCTCCTTCTCAACTTCACATGCTATCAACAAAGCCATATCACGTATCACATCATGCATTTTCACGCTATCATGAACACCGGATGCTTCTTCCAATAAACATGCATTAAGAAGAATACCAATAAAGTGGTATCCTTAATTTCGAGCTCCAACTCCCTCATATTCACCTAAAAATCCCTCACCTATCCAACAATCTATTAAGTCACCTTTAAGAACCTTAAAGTCTTCAGAAAATAAACTACAGTATAAGAAACAAGATCTAACTTTGTCGTTCGGCAAACTATCGTAAGTGAACTTTAAACGAGGATACACTTCATTCATACCTGGAAATTCAGAGGCTGATCTCTTTAGGACTTCAATGGCATATCTCCATTCTTCAGGTGTCTTCTTGAAAGCCATTGCTCTACCAATAGTAATGAGTGGTAAACCACCACACTCCTTGACTACAATTTTGGCCGATTCAAGAATATCTGGATGATTGTTAAGAGTGTCTTCTCCAACCTTTGATCGAAACAATTCCCATGCTTGGTCATTTTCCAAAAACTCCACTCTAAAATGTTTATGTGCTTCCATATGGCCACAAACCTCAACAAAACGAGTGGTAAAAACTATTTTTATCCATTGTTTGGATTTGGATGAGGGATTCCCACTTTGGTTAAATCAACTCTCTCCCAAATGTCATCTAATAATAAAAGTGTTATAACCCAAGCCTAATAAGCAAATTCGCAACACAAACAAACACAAACAAGATTTAAGATCAAAGAACCACACACACACAAAATCAAGGCACGAATTTACCGTGGTTCGTCTATCCAATCTTGGATAGACTACATCCACATTGAGCTCCGAAATACGGATACTCACAGCACTAAAAGAATATCCAATGATTACAAGAAGACAACCATACAAATCTGCCAAAACAGATCAACCCTCAACCTAGGCCTATTCGCTAAGAATCTCTCAATAATCTGCAAGAAAACAGAGGACAAACACCAGCCTCAAGAAGGAAACGCAACCCTCTTTTACAATCTACCCAGATTATACCCAGCAAATACTCAACCCTAGTTTCTCTCTTTTTCTCTCTCACGAACCCTAATTTTGATTAACAAAAACGCTTTCATTCCTCACATCACTGTTGCTTTCTTTATATATGCCCGTATTAGTGAATATCAGCCCTTGAATCTATCTTGATCTGATGGCTGAAATTCCACCAATGGACTTAAATGAAACGACCCTGTTTTGGCTTCACATTATTTTTCAGTCTCCACCTTGAAGCCAACTTTCTTCCTTCCATTTATTGGACTCTTTTTTAGTGCAGTAAGCTATCCCATATTTCATCTCAGCTCTAAAGGAAAGTGTTTATCTGATGTGAAGCAAGTTCAAGCAGAGCTTGAACTTGGCTGTGGTCACCACTTTGGTTCACATGTCCACTGGATTATCTTCAGTAGG
Organism: Pistacia integerrima; assembly: GCA_026225825.1. Taxonomy (NCBI): domain Eukaryota; kingdom Viridiplantae; phylum Streptophyta; class Magnoliopsida; order Sapindales; family Anacardiaceae; genus Pistacia; species Pistacia integerrima. The sequence goes on along the minus strand of CM047750.1, from coordinate 11,800,667 downwards.
CAATTCTCACTTTGCAATCAGGTCTCTGGCGAAGTGATGCCTGACATCCACATGTTTTGTTCGTTCGTGATACACTGGGTTCTTACTCAAATGGATGGCGCTTTGACTGTCAGAGTAAGCTGTTGCTGTGCCATTCAACAGATCAGCTTCTTTTATAATCCCTTGCAACCATGTTGCTTCTTTGAATGCATCTGAAACTGCTACGTACTCTGCTTCAGTAGTGGATAGTGTAACCAGAGGTTGCAACTGTGCTTTCTAACTAACATAGTTGCCTCCCAGTGTAAAGTAATAAGCAGTTGTGGACTTCCTAGAGTCTCTATTACCTACAAAATCTGCATCTACATACCCAACCAGGTCAAGTGATGCATATCTTTTACAAAAAATTAAACCAACTTGAACAGTACCATTAATGTATTTCATCAACCATTTTAAAGCATTCTAATATTCATTTCCAGGATTTGACATGAACCTGCTTAATAGTGATATTGCATATGCTAAATCAGGTCTAGTGGATATCATGGAATACATTACAGAACCTATGGCATTAGAATAAGGGACATTCTCCATTTTCAGTCTATCTGAATCTGTTTTTGGGGATTGTGACTTGCTAAGTATGAAGTGGTTTGCTAAGGGCATTGTCACTGCTTTGGATTCATTCATACCAAATTTTAAGACCAGTTTCTGTAAGTATGAAGATTGATGAAGTTTAAGAGTATTTGCACTTCTATCTCTATTAATCATCATTCCTAGTATTTTCTTTGCCTTCCCTATGTCCTTCATATCAAATTCAGTATTCAATTTGGCCTTTAAAGCATTAATTTGAGACATGGACTTGCTAATTATTAACATGTCATCTACATATATCAAAAGATAGATTGGCATGTTATTCATACAGGCAAAATAGAAACAGTTATCATACATGCTTCTAGTGAATCCATTTCCTATTATGAATGCATCAAACCTCTTGTACCATTGTCTAGGGGACTGTTTTAGTCCATACAGAGATTTATTCAGTAAGCATACATAATTAGGCAATTTCTTATCCTTAAAACCTACAGGTTGACTCATGAATATTTTCTCATCCAACTCACCATGTAAGAAAGCAGTTTTAACATCCAGTTGTCCTATCTCTAAGTCATGTTGAACAACAATTGCTAGCATGATTCTAATAGTTTTAAATTTAACTACTGGAGAAAATATTTCAGTGAAATCAATACCTGCTCTTTGAGTGTAGCCCTTAGCCACTAACCTTGCTTTGAATCTTGGTGGGTCAGATTCATTTATCCCTTCAGTTTGTACAACCATCTACACTCCACCAACTTCTGATTCTTTGGCTTTGGAACTAGTGTCCAGGTTTTATTTGAGTGCAATGACTCCATCTCTTCCTCCATAGCAGCCAACCATTCTTTTCTATCCCTTGAACTCATTGCCTTATCATAAGTATTGGGTTCTGATCGATGTATCTTTGAACTAGCTAGGAGTGTTGTATAGATCAGGTCAGCATAGCTATACCTTGCAGGAGGTCTGATCTCCCTTTTGACTCTGTCCCTGGCTAACTGATATTAGGCCAGATTACCATGCTGATCCACTTCAGCATTGTCAGTAGGGTGATCTTCACCCTCCTGCTCTTGATTATGTTGTGGTTGATCTTCAAATGGATCAGTCTCATCTGTTTGGATGTATTGATCAGGGTTAGTTTCAGGTTCCACCTCAAACTGAGTTGTCCTAGTTTGTCCGAAAGTTTCAGACTCTTCTTGTGAGCTACCTGCACTGTTAGTACCAGATTTGCAAGGAAAAAATTGTTTCATTGAAAATCACATCCCTACTAACAATTACCCTAACCCCTGGGGCAGACCTTTCCCACAACCTATAACCCTTAGTTCCCTCTTGATATCCCAAAAAGACACACTTAGGAGATCTTGGCTCTAACTTTCCATCTCTGGTATGTGCATATGCAGCACATCCAAAGACTCTTAGGTGTTCAAGAGATGGTCTCCTTTCAGACCACTTTTCTTCAGGGCACTTAAAGTCTATTGAGTTAGAAGGGCTCATATTTATAAGATAAGTTGTTGTATCTAGTGCTTCCCCCCAAAAGGTTTTGGTAGACCAGCTTTGAATAAGAGACATCTAACCCTCTCTAGAAGGGTTCTATTCATTCTCTCAACAACCCCATTCTGCTGAGGGGTTCCCCTAACTGTCGTATGCCTCAAAATTCCCTCTTCTACATAATAAGAGTCAAATTCCTGATTACAGAATTCCAAGCCATTGTCTGTCCTAAAGGTTTTCACCTTCCTGTTAACTTGGTTTTCAACCAAGTTTTTCCAGCCTTTAAACTTGGTTAAGGCTTCATCTTTGGACCTAAGCAGTTACACCAATACCTTTCTGCTATAATCATCCACAATTGAGAGGAAATAGCAATTCCCTCCATGTGTTCTAACCTTTTCAGGACCCCAAAGATCTGCATGTACATAATCCAACCCTTTTTCAGCCAGATGAATTCCCTTTTGGAAACTCATTCTATGCTATTTTCCCAACACACAAACTTCACAGAAAGTTAATTTAGATATGGATTTCTAACCAAAATAGCCTTGTTGGCTTAACACTGCCATACCTTTTTGCCCTATGTGGCCAAGTCTCAAATGCCATTTCTCTGCAGTAGTCAGATTAGTAGATGATAAGGCTGAATTTACAGTGAATGCACAATGTTGACCACATAGAATGTACAGGCCATTTTGTTTGACCCCTTCAAGCAAAATTTCATTATTCTTATACATAATTATGGACCCTTTTTTTGCCTTATAACTACATCCAGCTTCATCCAAAGTTCCTAAGAAAATTAGGTTTCTTTTGAGGTCAGGTATATACCTTACTCTGGTTAACATTATGATTTTACCATTATTTAACCTAATGGTTATGTTTCCTATGCCTTGAACCATACAGGAGTGATTATTACCCATGAAGACAGTTTCTAACTCTCCTTTCCTAAAGTTCTGGAACCATTGGATGTTTGGACTCATATGAAAAGTGCATCCCGAATCTAGAACCCATTCCTTACTGCTAGTTTGGTTTGAGACAGTGAGGGCTTCTGAAATTTCAATGCTAATGCTAGTGCTAGCTAAATTACTCTCTGTATTGTGCTGTTTTTGTTTCTTTATCCAATCATAGCAGTTCTTCTTAAGGTGACCTGGTTTATTATAGTGAAAACACTTCCTAGTTTCTCCCTTAGACTTGTTATTCTTTCCTTTTTTCTTAGCCTTAGGGTTTATATGTTGCTGGAAATTCTTATTACTATCCCTTCCTAATTGTCCAAGATTTGCCTTACTTTTGACAAACAAGTTATTCCCATTCCTTTTCTATATTTTCAACTCCAATTCCTTACATTTCAGGCCAGCTATAATCAGGTCAACACTAGGAACTGTCCCAGTGTATTGTAAAGCATTTTTCACCACTAAGTACTCATCAGGCAATGAATTTAACAATATCATCGCCAAACTGGAATCTCTTAACTCCTTATCTGTACCTTTCAACCCTAATGTCATTTTAAGAAACTCATCAAGGTTTTCTTCTACAGACTTAGTAACATCCATTTTATAAGAGAATAAAGCTCCTTTAAGAAATGCTAAGTTTGGTGCAGACTGTAAGGAATAAAGGGATTCGAGTTTACCCCAAAGTGTAAACGGTGTTTCCATGCCATCTATCTTTCGCAGGACTGCATCGGACAGATTCATTATGATTACATTGTAGGCCTCCTCATGCACTTCAGCCTTCTTTTTCAGTTTCTCTTCAGACCACTTGGTGGTATCTTTTTCCAGAGCAAGCCCTACCTTATTATGTGAAAGAAGGGCTTTCATCTTCTTTTTCCATGTATTAAAATCGATCTTCCCATCGTATTGGGAGATCTCCATAAGAGTAGTGCTCATTGTATTGTAATAACTGGGCAGAACAGTCTAAGGAGTACGTGGCGTTGTTATACCAGAAGTTGCCAAGTATTGCTAGGCAGTTACTAGTGTTCCAGCCTAAATACCCTTAAACTGTATCAAACAAGGCTAGACACAAACAAGACAAAAGTGATAAGACTACTACAACCCTTAGAAAATACCAAGATTTCTCCCCTGACTCATGTTTGTGACTCATACTAACCAATTCGACCAGATTCAATGGTGATTTGAAACCCTAAAGCCCTATAAGCCTTTAATCCGAAAAACCCCCAAATCTTAACAAAACCCTAATTTTTGATTTTGTACTAATTTCGTCGATCCCTTGTGTTTGTAACCTAATCTCACGAATTAACCCCAAGACTCAGCAAGATCCGAAGTCCTAATGATCTAGGAACCTTGAAATCGAAAAACCCCCAAATTTGACCAACCCTGATTTTCGAATTCATCAAAAAACCAAACTATTTCTAAACCTAAATCCCCCTTAGAACTTTAGCTCTAATACCACTGTTATAACCCAAGCCTAATAAGCAAATTTGCAACACAAACAAACACAAACAAGATTCAAGATCAAAGAACCACACACACACAAAATCAAGGCACGAATTTACTGTGGTTCGTCTATCCAATCTTGGATAGACTACATCCATGTTGAGCTCCGAAATACGGATACTCACAACACTAAAAGAATATCCAATGATTACAAGAAGACAATCAACCCTCAACCTAGGCCTATTCGCTCAAGAATCTCTCAATAATTTGCAAGAAAACAGAGGACAAACACCAGCCTTAAGAAGGAAACACAACCCTCTCTTACAATCTACCCAAATTATACCCAGAAAGACCCAGCAAATACTCAACCCTAGTTTCTCTCTCACGAAACCTAATTTTGATTAACAAAAACACGTTCATTCTTCACATCACTGTTGCTTTCTTTATATATGCCCGTATTAGTGAATATCAGCCCATGGATCTGTCTTGATCTGACTTCTGGAATTCCACCAATGGACTTAAATGAAACGACCCTGTTTTGGCTTCACATTATTTTTCAAAAAGAAATTTCTTCTTTCTCAAAATCTCGAGCAAGTCCTGAGCTTTCTCAAGGAGACTTTTTTTCTTCCACGACTTGCTTGAAAAACTTATCTTTTTCCCAATCTCTTCTTGAATCTTCTCAACTTGGTGGTCTTTAGACACCACTACCCATATCACAACATCAAAATCATTTCGTTCGTTGCAAAAGTTGTTGATCTGAGTCAATAGTGTAGTTTTACCAACTCCTCATGCGCCATATAGCCCTATAATTCCCACTTGCTTTTCTCCAAGGCATCTCCAAACTTTATCAAATATGGATTGCATACCAACTATCATTGGATCAATTGGTATTTCATTAACCGAATCTTTTAGTACCCTCTCAACCACATCTTTGAAATCTCCTTCACTCTTTAAAGTGGCCACAGCTCGTAACTTTTCAGCCACTCTTTTTCCAAACTTGTAGTTGGATTTGCAGTTCTTGGAACAATAGCCACCAAGACATAATCTCTCAATTTCTTGAGAGCGATCTTTTATTATCTCCTCAACTTCAGTTCCCACCACTTCCACCCTTGAAAGACAGCCTTGCACTTGGTCCAGCCGTTTCATTTCATGTTGCTTTTCAGCAATCATAACCCTCCTTGTTACATCGTTCCTTGCTTCAATCAATTTTTGGTACTCGGTTTCCAAGTCACCAAGGTTTTCTTCGAGGTCTCTTATGTAAGCAGTTTTCGCAACCGTGCAATTCAGGCAACGAGAGAAAATGGAATGACCAGAGATTGAGACAGAGAAGATGTTACCCATGATTTGTGTATGGTTTCAAGTAAGAGAAAGAAGTGACTGTATAATAGAAAAATAAAATTATGTTTTAGAGGATAGCATTTCTTCAATGTCTCTTTGAAGATTTTCAAGAAGATTAAGAAAAATCAAAGGAAAATTACAGAGAAAACTTAACAAAATAAACCAGAGTTTACAAAAGTCAGAGCGAAGGTAAAACTTTAGCTTAAATACTCTTCAATCATAAAACTTTACAAAATTAATGATTTCTGAAATGTTTATTGCAGGAGACAGAAAACATGATATAATTAATATGCCATTTGTAAGAAATTCATTGAGGAAATACAGAACTTCCTAATCTTGATTGTTTATATCCTCTCCTGTCAAAATTTTTGAAAATGTTCTTTTAGTTATTGGCATTTGTTTGTGCAAAAAAATTGGAATATTCACATAAAATGGTCTTTACTGATTAGGAAGCTGAGAGAAAAAAAAAAGTCTGATTCTTAATATTAACAGCTCACTGGTCCTTAAAACAGAGCCCTAATATTTGACTTTTCCTCTGATTAATTCTTGTAATTAGAACTAGAAATCCCAAAGAAATAAAAAAACCACTTTTCCTTGGTCCTTGACTAACATTCTATGACCAAAGTTTTCTAGGACTTGCATTGACAATCTGAATGCTATAATTACTCAACAGTTCTGGGCTCTGTTATGAAATTCAGGAATTAAGGAAGTAATTTGTCAGGACTACATACCATTAGATTTGAGTTATAAAATATTATATTAGTCCAATGAGATGAATTCACCGATGATTAAACAAGATCATGATGAAATTAATATCAGTACGCCCTAACTAATATATATATATATATATATATATATATATATATATATATATATATATATATATATATATATATATATATATATATACGCTGCATAAATTTTATTTGCATCATGTCTACAACTAAATATCAAGAACTTGATGTTGCTGTCGTCCAAACCAGTGAGGTGAGTTACAATTAAATTGTTCTGGTCTAACTTTTGAGGCCATCTTGTATAGATAGAAGGAAAGAGGGAGAAAGCTACAAGAGAAGTTAACAAAAAGTGTAGCTAGCATGAATTATTTAAGTAAAGATTATATAACTTCTTTTGCTTTAGAGGAGATGGAATCATAAGATGAAGAGTGTGAATTGATCAATGAATCATTGTAAGTAAAGAATATATAACTTCTTTTGCTTTGAGGAAGGAATCTAAATTTATGTTAAAGAATAACTTCTGAATTGAGGAAATAAAAGTTTTAGCTTCAAAGTGTTGGAGTTGTCGACTACTTCAGCATTAATGGGTAACGGAGACGCACTCGGGTGCCCCGCTGTAGGATTCCTTTTAAGTTATTAATTCCTTTTTGGGTTGGGCTTAGGAATAGGAATTCTTGTAAAACTAGGTTTAATCTCTTAAACCTAGTATATAAACATACTTTTCTCTTGTTATGGGAGTGAGAACAATTCATTCATTGTAAACGAGAGAAGTGAGGCATATTGCAATAATATTGACTCAGCTGGACGTAGCCTACATTGGGTGAACCAGGGTAAATCGCGCGTATTACATTCTTTGTTTACTGTTTGTTTTGTTTAACTATTATTATTTTGTTCCTGTTGCTTCTCTATTTCGTTCACAAAGAATGTAAGGCCTTAACTCAAGTGGAAATTACTGATCGATGCTTCTTTGTCCATTATAGTAATTCTGAAAATTTAATTTCATCAAACATTTGATAGTATCTATTGCAAGTTTCAGTAAATTGTTTCCACGGATCTGCAATGTCATGGACAAGTACATTTCCCTCCATTAATTCAATCAGAAGTTGAGGCCGTAACTGGGATGTTAGTATCAGATGTTCATACAGTCATACAATGGATCTACTGAAAAAGTTGCAAGGAGCAACAAGTTTCTTGCTGCTGCGATTAAGTTTCCTAATGAAATTTTAAAACCTTCTAGTTATATTCACTGATGGAAAATCAGATGGCACAATTAAAACCCTTTTTTAGAGATAAGTAGTAGTCAGAACTCCAAAATGTATAAATAGTAATTGGCTGCAGAACACCAGAGGTCAAGAATCAAGATATATTAAGGAAGCATATGGGGAAACAATATTGGCTGCAAAGTTTTCTTTCACTGATTATTTCTTCCATGTCATGGCGACTTGATACTTCAAGTATCTTTAGGTTCCGAACAAGAATAAGCCATTTCAAGTCCATCTAGTTATAGGAAGACGCAATATGAACAGCGGAAAGCCTGCCGAAACATTTAGATGCATGTAATTTATTGTCAAACTTTAGCTCTTCTGTAAAACCACAATTTTTCAAAGATAGTATATGGAGATTCACCATATCTGCAAAACCTAGAACGCTATGATTTACCGTTAAGCATTCGAGCTCTAGAGATTGAGTACATCTCTAGATAGTTAATGGTAGCTATATATGAGCTCTAGGATTGAGTACATCTCTAAATATTGTCACCAAGTCTATCAGCAAGTTTGTGCATCTTGCCACTCTATGTCCTTGATATCGTTTTGTGATCTTGTGGGTGTGGCATACACTGAAGAAGAGACGAAATCTATGGCAGCTGAAATTGAAGTGGTAGATGGGCCGAATGATGAAGGTCAGATGTTTACGTAAGCAAATGAACAAGCAGCCAGATTTGCTAATGGGGGGGCATATCCTCCCGATTTAAGTCTTATCACAAAGGTATTAACAATTTATTGAATTGATGGCTGGAAATGAAGCAATCACTTATCCCAATGTGTCTAACACCATCTCATTTAAGGCCCGTCACAACGGTCAGAACTATGTGTTTGCTCTTCTAACTGGTTATTGTGATCCTTCAGCTGGTGTCTCGGTATTATCTACTTCTCAGCTTACCTACAATTTTTTCAGCAAATAGAAAATACTGGTTTATGAAATTTCTGAATTTTCAATTTCAGTCCTTTGTTTCTATTCAAAGTGATAATATTGTTTAGATTTTCAAATGATTATGTTGCTGAAAATACATTTATTGAGATTTCTGGCCACGTTAAATTCTTGGAGAAAGTAAAAGATGCATTGTCACACCTTGAATGGATTGAAATTTTGGAATCTTGGTTTCTGCCACAAGGGATATTGTACAGAATAAATTATTTTATTGTATAATTGGTTTCATTAGTTAGATGCTTAGCTGTAAAGCAGTTAGTTTGTTAGATTAGTTTGTTAGATTAGTCACATTTTTAGTTAGCTACAGTTCCCTGTATATATACAGCAGCTGTTACTTTACTTAATAACAGAATATACAACTTTACCAAAACCTTTTACTCTGTAAAGCTTGCGTTACTTTGTTCATGGTATCAGAGCGATAGATCCTTCACGAAATCATTGATTTTCTGGTTTTGTGATAGACTATTGCTTCTAGTTGACATGGAACCTGGTATAAGGAGCTCGGATCTTCAAAGTGAAGCTACAATGGAACCTGATTCAAGTACGAACAGGAGAAAATATACGAAGCAGAGATCCTCTTTTTCTGCAAAACTCTGATCATCCAGGTATGATCCTTGTCTCAACTCCATTAATGGATAAGAACTACTTGTCTTGGAGTCGTTCGATGAAACTCGCATTAGGAGCTAAAGTGAAGTTAGGGTTTATTAATGGACAGTGTAAGATGCCTAATGAAAGTTCTCCAACATTTGATCAATGGAGGAGGGTAGATTGCATGGTTACTTCTTGGATTTTGAATTCTATTTCGCGAGAGATAGTTGAAGCTTTCCTGTATACAACCTCTGCAAAAGGATTTGTGGAAGGAATTGGAAGAAAGATTCAGTGAATGTAATGGACCTTTGCTATATCAAATCCAAAGGGATATTAGTTCAATTAATCAGGGAAACATGCCAGTAGTACAATACTACACAAAACTGAAGAAGTTATGGGATGAATTGACGTGTTTGATGCCTATACCACAGTGTAGTTGTGGAGCAGATAAATCGGTGGCAGAAATTACTTCTTTTAATCGTTTGATACAGTTCCTTATGGGATTGAATGATAGCTTTGATCATGTTCGAAATCAGATTCTAGTCGTGGATACCTTACCCACTATTAACAAGGCATACTCAATGATCTTGCGAGTTGAAAAACAGAGAGAGGTACATGTAGCATTTGCAGATAATCTTGAAAATAGTGCTATGTTTGCAAAAGCACAGGGTGTTAAGACAGGATACAAGAGGAAGGATATGATTAAGAAGTCAGAGAGACATTGTGATTTCTGCAATAACAATGGACATACAAAGGAGACATGTTTTAAGCTTCATGGTTATCCTGACTGGTACAAAGATTTGAAGGAACAAAAGGGAAAGACTCAACACAAGAGTTATGCAAATATGACTGATTCACCTCTGGAAGCTGGAAAGGAACTTGGCAATACTGGAACTGAGTGGGGAACAACAATATCAAAATTAATCCAACAAGAGCTGGCCAAGCTTATGAAAGGAAAGGCATCAACCGAATGGCTCTACAATTGATTTTGCTCATTTCGTTGACTTTGCAGGCATTGGTCTAACACAAGCATTAAGTTCAATTGAATTTTTAAGTTCAGGATCTTGGATTATAGATACAGGAGCCTCGAGTCATATGTGTAATGATCTTGCCTTGTTTAACACCTATAATTCAATTCATAAACCCACACCTGTATACTTACCTGATAGATCAATTAATTTTGTCAAACACATAGGAAAAGTGCTTTTGCAGCAAGCCTTAACACTTACTAAAGTTTTACATATTCCAAATTTTAAGTTTAACTTGCTTTCAGTAAATAAACTTTCAGAGTCTAAACTTCATCAAGTTTGTTTTTTACCCTACTCACTGTATCTTACAGGACCTGCAGACTGAGGTAGTATTGGTAGTTGGCAAGTTAGTGGGAAGATTATACATTCTAGATAAATTCTCTTTTAGCCAAGAAACTATTAAAACCTTTTCTTCACAGTTTATATCTAGGTCTAAATTACCTGTTAATACACATGCTTGTAACACCTTCTGTTTTGCCACTAATAATGTACCATCATCTACTATATGGCATCAAAGATTAGGCCATCCATCACATGATATTCTTAATAAAGTTTCTACTGTTAAACATCCTGACTTAGCAACTTTTATTTGTGATGCATGTCCACTGTCAAAACAGCATCGATTACCTTTCCATCTTAGCACAACTTACTCTCTCACAGCTTTTGAATTGATTCATATTGACATTTGGGGACCTTATAGAGTAGCCACACTTACAGGGGCACATTATTTTTTAACTATAGTTGATGATTTCAGTAGAGCTACTTGGACTTTTCTTTTAAGTCATAAGAGTCAAGTAATACATACATTGACTACATTCTTTAGAATGATTAAAAATCAGTTCTCCTTGTCCATTAAAAGAATTCAAACTGATAATGGAACTGAATTTCTTAGTAAAGATTGTCAGAATCTTTTCCTTGAACATGGCATCTTACATCAAAGATCATGCACTTATACACCCCAGCAAAATGGATTAGTTGAAAGGAAACATAAACATTTGCTTCAAGTAGCTGGATCCCTTATGTTTCAATCGGCTCTCCCTAAACACTTTTGGGGGGAAGCCATACTCACAGCCACTTATATCATTAACAGATTGCCCACTCCAGTTCTCAAATGGAAAACCCCTTATGAAATACTTTTCCATAAACCTCCAGATTACCTTTTCCTCAGAACATTTGGATGCCTATGTTTTGCTACTAACACTCATCCTCATAAAGATAAGTTTGCCCCTAGAGCTTATAAATGTGTTTTCCTAGGATATAACAGTGGTCATAAAGCCTATAAAATGTTTGATATTCAGTCTAAAACAGTGTTTATGTCTAGGGATGTCATTTTTCATAAGCATTCTTTTCCTTTTAAACAAAATAGCCCTACATCAACAACTGTGTCTTTACCTCAGATTCCTATCACTGAAAATCATCATTATACTCCTCCTAATCATACCGAATTACCTTCTCCTCTTTTGTCCTCTTCATCACTTAACTCCTCTTCTATAAACTCTTCACCCTCACCTATTATACCTCTTATACGACACAATACCAGGACATCAAAACCACCTGCTTGGTTAGCAGATTTTGTCTCTAATGTTCTTACTTGTCCATCAACTTCCACTGCCACTACTGCTCAATCTGGTGTTTCTTCACCTCATACACCTCCCACATTTCCATATGTGCAATCACCCATTTTTACTTCATCATATATGTCTTTCTTGGCAAATGTATCTAATGTCCAAGAGCCTGCTTCTTATAGTCAAGCTAGACTTAATGGTCAGTGGGTACAGGCCATGCAACATGAACTTCAGGCTTTAGAAGCAAATCATACCTGGGAGTTAACCTCTTTACCTACAGGAAAGAAAGCCATTGGTTCATGATGGGTTTATAAGATCAAACTTAATCAAGATGGTTCAGTTGATAGGTATAAAGCCCGATTAGTTGCCAAAGGTTACAACCAAGTAGAAGGTGTTGACTACTTTGATTCTTTTTCTCCTGTAGCAAAATTAGTTACTGTACGAATTTTTCTTGCTGTGGCTACTGCAAAATTCTGGCCTATTCATCAGCTTGACATTAATAATGCATTGTTGCATGGCTATCTTGATGAAAAGTATATATGTTACCACCTGCTGGTTATGATACAGCTGGACCAGTCAGGTTTGTCGTCTGAAACGATCTCTATACGGTTTGAAACAGGCTTCCAGATAGTGGAATAATGAGTTTACTTCTCAGTTGATTACTTATGGTTTTACTCAGTCTACTCATGATACTTGTTTGTTTGTTAAATCTACTGACTTTTCCTTTATTGCTCTTTTAGTATATGTTGACGATGTCATCATTACTGGTTCTTCTGAAAATGACATTCTTGCTATGAAAAAGTTCCTTCATGATCAGTTTACCATAAAAGATCTTGGATATGCCAAATATTTCCTTAGTCTTGAGATTGCTCGGTCGTCACAGGGTACTTACATAAATCAGAGAAAATATGCTATGGATATTATTACAGATGTAGGCTTATCTGGTGCCAAACCTGCTACAACTCCTTTACCTAAAGGCTTCAAGTTTTATTCTACTGAGGATACTTTATTTGCTAATCCTGATCAATATCGCAGATTGGTTGGCCGACTTCTTTATCTTGGCTTCACTCGACCTGATCTTGCTTATGCAGTTCAGCAGCTCAGTCAACATGTTCAACGTCCCTGCATTCATCATTGGGAAGCTGCTATTCATGTTCTTCGTTACCTAAAGGGTTGTCCTTCCAAATGCTTGTTTTTCCCTGCCAACAACTCTTTTCGTTTAGAAGCATTTTGTGATGCAGATTGGGCTTCTTGTCCAACTACCAGAAAGTTTTTAACTGGTTATTGTGTTTATCTTGGTTCTTCTCTCATCTCTTGGAAAACCAAGAAATGTACTCACTCGCCTCCTGATCTTCTCATTGCTGAATATCGCATTGCCTCTATCAAGCTTTGTGAATTGCAATGGATTTCCTATATTCTTCAAGACTTACATGTTCATCTTCACCTTCCTATTCCTCTCTGGTGCGATAATCAGGCTGCCCTCCATATCACTGCCAACCCTGTTTTCCATGAGCGCACCAAGCATCTTGAAATAGATTGTCATTTGGTTCGCAATCAATTTAAGGCTGGTTTTGTTCATCCTCAACACGTTCCTTCCAAGCTGCAGGTTGCCGACATTTTCACCAAATCCTTAGCTGGTCCTTTGTTTCATCAATTTACTTCCAAGTTGGGGTTGCTGGATTTCCATCAAGTTCCAACTTGAGGGGGGGATGTACAGAATAAATTATTTTATTGTATAGTTGGTTTCATTAGTTAGACACTTAGCTGTAAAGCAATTAGTTTGTTAGATTAGTCACGTTTTTAGTTAGCTACAGTTCCTTGTATATATACAGAAGCTGTTACTTTACTTAATAACAGAATATACAACTTTACCAAAACCTTTTACTCTGTAAAGCTTGCGTTACTCTGTTCAGATATAAAAGGAGAAAAAGATGCTCGTTGCAACTTTGAATTAACAGAAAATGATTAGAGCATTGTTAAAAATTAACAATCAATTTATAATTAATATGAGCCAAACATTGTCTGTGGAAATGCAGAGAAAACAGATAAAGTAGTTCTGCCTGCTAAAAATATGTAAAACATTGTTCTTAAAGTTCTTCAATATATTGTCTACAGGATTGTCAAACTTAAAGTTCTTCAATATATCATTTTAAGTATTTACATGATTGGCTTGCTCTTTGCTTCCAAACATGTAATTGTAAATCTCTTATTCTGTCTTGGAATTGTCGTTGTAGATTCGAGAAGGGCTGCACTATAATCCTTACTTTCCTGATGGGGCAATAGCTATGCCCAAAATGCTGAATGATGGTGCTGTTGAATATGAAGATGGTACCCCGGCAACAGAATCACAGGTAATCGCCTAACCTTTCCATTATATCTTGCAGATTTATCAAGAAAGAGGGAATCATCATGTTCTTTCACAATGTTGGCACAGATGGGGAAAGATGTTGTGACATTTTTAACATGGGCGGCTCAGCCAGAAATGGAAGAGAGAAAACTGGTAAATTCTTAACCTATGCACTTGAAATTATCTTAGAATAAAGAGAGAAAGCTTTCAAAGATGTCTTGGAATCAATGCGGCTATTTTCAAATATCCATTAGAGGCATTTTACAAAAAAATGTTTTGAGTTGCTTGCAAATGTTTATCCATAAGACGCCTACTTACGTAATGGTGATGAGTCAACATTCTAAAATTTTACTTTTTTTGTTGTTTTTGAAATGGTGATGAATTGCACAATAGCTAGTCAACATATGTAAACATGATGCTTTTTTAGTGAAATTGGCTAATTGCGTCAAGATATTTACCATATATATAACGTTTCCTAGTGTGCTCATAAACTATACATTTGGGTCTAACACTTGAAAGTGAGATATCCTTAATGAAAATAGTGATTCAATTCCTTCATCTTGGGTGGTGCACAACCACATCCTTTGAGTCGAATACAGTAATTACAACATTATCTTAGATGGGAGTTGAGATAAGGAATTTATGATTGTATTTCAAATGCCTGTATACAGTTCTAACTTCATTTAGGTTTAAAAATCTGCAGATGGGATTTAAGTGGATATTTGTGCTGTCACTCGCTCTTCTTCAAGCTGCTTACTACCGGCGCTTGAGATGGTCAGTTCTCAAGTCAAGAAAGCTGGTCCTTGATGTTGTCAATTAATCTCTTCGCTATTTCTTTAATTTAGGATATTGGTTGGCAATAATGCTTCAATTTTCATATTTGAGGTGATGAGCTTGATATTATACGGCATGTAGAAAAAATACCCATTTTAATCTTGATTCTTTTAAGGAGACTAAATAAGTTGCTCTTAGACAGATATTTTATTTTCTAAAACGGAATGAAAATTACTATCACTCATTATCACCAGTATTATTATTACTACTGTTATTAGTATTACTGCTGCTCTTTTTATTTTCAGGAAACAAAATAAACAGAAGTTTTTTTATCTAGTTTTGCACAAAGAAATCCAATCGAATCATAATCAGAGTTGAAGAGTTTGCGGGACCCTGACAGGGTGGGTCAAAAGCTCAATTCACAAAAAATATCTTGACAAATTTCACTTTAATCCCCTATTGTTTTAGCTATGACACTCTATTTTCTAAAAACTTTCAAATTCTTACATTTTAACCACCAAAAATTACAAAATAAAGTTTAATAAAAAACTTATAAAATACGAGGTATTACAGTTAATGAATGAATCTTGACCCTTGAGCAGATAATATTTGAAGTATTTCTAACGAGCTTCCCGTCAAACAAAGCAAATCTGGAAAAAGTTAACATCATGCAAGAAACAAAGTGTCAACAATACGAACAAATTAAAAGGTTTTAAATCAAAATACATAATTACTGTTGATACTTGATTTTTTATACTAACTAATCGAAACGTACATAACATTGATTGGTTAAGAGACACACGTGATTATGGATAAAATGTAGAGTAAATGCAATGAGAGCTTTTTAAAGTAGTTCGGATGCTAAGGTAGCAAGTCCTACGTCTATTGATAATTGTATTAGTATTGTGGGTCAGGTCGTAACAGCGGATTGACTTACAAATGATTAGGGAAAAGTAAATACAAAGCTACAAGAGAGAGAGACAGTTAATTCAGAGTGTAAAATAGTCAAATCCCCTTAATGAAGGGGTCTTCCCCTTTTTATAGTGAGATGAGTGCAAATAAACATCATTAAATCCATGGGTTGGTGTGAATATTAGGATTAAATCCGGCTTTACGTCACATTGCCTATCTTTCAAGCTGATTTCACGTGATTTGGAGCAAGAAATGGACACGTGGCAGCTCCACAAAGCATCTGACAGACCTGACGTGCGCTTACTGTTCGACGGGAGCAGGTTATACTCCATCACGTGATTTCCCACGTCAATCCTTGATTTCCCAAGCATAACAATTACGAACACATCCAAGTTCTGCTTCAGCCTCTCCACATTCATGTTGATGCCTGTTAAAAGTCAATGATCCGGAAAAAGGGTAGAAAAATGTTTTGAGTAGCTAACTCCTCCCATTCCAACTCTTCCCACCAATGTTTTTCCCCTCTGAGAACAAATTCAGGTTTGTTCGTGATTGCGCGACTGGAATCAAGTGGAAGCTTCTTAAGTAGTGGACATTCAGATATCTCCATTTCCTGCAGAAGTGGGAAAGACAAGGCATTCCGGTGGATGCTCTTGGCAGGCTTCGTAGTGTAAACTTATTGACTTTTACAAATGGGTTCAAGTTTCCCATTATCTTTTGAACTTCACCAAACTTTGAGATATCGATTATTTCTTCCATATCAGAGCAATCATAAACATACAAAGACCTGAGATTGGGAGCAAGAATAAGCCACGTCAAGTCCCTCAATTTAATGCAACACGCTACAGCTACTGACCTGAGGTTTTGAAAACCATGAGGTTCTCGTATCTCCTGGACTTTACATATAATGTCAATCTTCACCTCTTCCAAATCTTCACAATCTGAAATGGATAGAGTACCTTCACCAAATCTTCAAAAAAATTTTGGAGTGCAGAGTTAGTCCCTAAGTCAATGCTTAACACATTCAAAACTTCCAAACAAAGCAATTCCTCCACCAAAAATTCATTTCCACCAAACAAAATGCTATCTCTACAATAGTACATTCTAAATACGCGTAACATTGAAAATTCAGATATCAAGTTACGCGGAATTGTACGAAGATTATATGTGCCGCTCAGGTTCAAACATTTAAGATTAACCAAGGCCTTTAACTCTTTTGGCAACTCTTCTAATCCAGTCCATGAGAGATCAAGACGTTGTAGGGAAACCAACTTCAAGATTCCTGATGGTAACTTGGTGAGAGGATTATGTGAAAGATCTAAAACTTTTAGAGAAGACATAGATTGAAAGAAGTCATTATTTATCGTCTTCAAACTATTGTTCTGCAGAAACAATGTGAGGAGGCGAGGGCATGTAGGAACCTCTGATAGGTTCTCTATTTCATTTTCGATTAATGATATCCTTCTCACCCCTATCCATTTGTCAGCCTTTGGTGCTTCAGTAAGTCTGGCACCTGCATGGACCAAAAAGCTTTCCTTCTCCTTCTCAACTTCACATGCTATCCACAAAGCCATATCACGTATCACATCATGCATTTTCACTATATCATAAACACCGGATACTTCTTCCAATAAACATGCATTAAGAAGAATACCAATAAAGTGGTATCCTTGATTTCGAGCACCAATTCCCTCATATTCATCTAAAAATCCCTCACCTATCCAAAAATCTATTAAGTCCTCTTTACAAACATTTTTTTTTTTTGGAATGGTCTCTTTACAAACATTAAGGTCTTCAGAAAATAAACTACAGTATAAGAAACAAGATCTTACTTTGTCGTTCGGCAAACTGTCGTAAGTAAACTTTAAACGAGGATACACTTCATTCATACCTGGAAATTCAGAGGCTGATCTCTGTAGGAGTTGAATGGCATAGCTCCATTCTCCAGGTGTCTTCTTGAAAGCCATTGCTCTACCAATAGTAATGAGTGCAAGCGGTAAACCACCACACTCTTGGGCTACAATTCTGGCCAATTCAAGAATATCTGGATGATTGTTAAGAGTGTCTTCTCCAACCTTTGATCGAAACAATTCCCATGCTTGTTCATTTTCCAAAAACTCCACTCTAAAATGTTTATGAGCTTCCATATGGCCACAAACCTCAACAAAACGAGTGGAAAAAACTATTTTTGATCCATTGTTTGCATCTGGATGAGGGATTCCCATGTCTTTTAAATCAACTCTCTCCCAAATGTCATCCAATAATAAAACAAATTTCTTCTTACTCAAAATCTTGAACAAGTCCTGAGCTTTGTAAAGGAGACTTTTTGTCTTCCACGACTCGCTTGACAAACCGATCTTTTCCCCAATCACTTCTTGAATCTTCTCAACTTTGTGGTCTTTAGACACCACTACCCAGATCACAACATCAAAATCATTTCGTTCGTTGCAGAAGTTGTTGTTGATCTGAGTCAATAGTGTAGTTTTACCAACTCCTCCTGTGCCATGCAGCCCTATAATTCCCACTTGCTCTTCTCCAAGGCATCTCCACACTTTATCAAATATGGATTGCATACCAACTATCTTTGGATCAATTGGTATTTCATTCACCGAATCTTTTAGTACCCTCTCAGCCACATCTTTGAAATCTCCTTCACTCCTTAAAGTGGCCATATATTTCAACTTTTCAGCCACTCTTTTTCCAAACCTGTAGCTGGATATGCAGTTCCTGGAACAATAGCCACCAAGACATAATCTCTCAATTTCTTGAGAGCTGTCATTTATTATCTCCTCAACTTCAGTTCCCACCGCTTCCACCCTTGAAAGCCAGCCTTGCACTTGATCCAGCCGTTTCATTTCATGTTGCTCTTCAGCAATCATAACCCTCCTCGTTACATCGTTCCTTGCTTCAATCAGTTTTTGGTACTCCGCTTGCAAGTCACTGAGGTTGTGTTGGAGGTGTCTTATGTAAGCAATTTTCGCAACCATGCAATCCAGGCAACGAGATAAAATTTCAGAGATTGAGAAAGAGAAGACGTTACCCATGGTTTTTGTTAGGTTTTCAAGGAAGAGAATGAAGTGAGAGCAGCAAGTAAAATAGAGAAGATAATTATGTCTCGGAGGATAGCATTTCCTCGATATTTCTTCGTTCTTATAATGAGATTGTAACAAGAAGAGAAGGAAGTAACAACCAGAGAAAGAAGAAACAGGTCTTTTGTCCACTTTACAATATTGACTTTTTCATATCTAAAGTTCTTAACTAATTGTCAACAAGAGTTTACTAAAAGAATATTTAACTATAGTCTATAGTATTATATTTAACTAGAGTTAGTATAGCTCTGTCCCAACAACCTCACAATAGCCTAATCTGTACAAATACAATTGCTTAAACTATTTAAACTAATTTAATAAAACAATCTGAACAATAACAACTTATTACACTCATTATTCCAATACACCCATCAAGTGGGTGCGTGATAAATGTCTAACACTCCCAACTTGTACAAAAGATGATACTGAACATTGTTGCCCAAATATTTAGTAAAGATATCAGTTGAGTGCTCATTAGTAGGTTGAGTAATGCTACAGCCATTGTATGTAGTGCATCGAATTTGTGTATCAAATAACATAATAAAATCCTGATCGTTGATTAATATTAAGTTAAAATTAATCAACGGTCAAGATTTTATCACGTTATTCGGCAGATAAATTCCCTTCGAGACACTCATCTGCTACTCATATCTGTATTATTTTTCTTAGTAGATAAAGGTGGGCAAGGCTTGGGCCTAAGTTTGGGCCCAATAGGACCAGTCTCATGGGCCTAGACAATTTATTTTATCCTTCTTAATTTTTTATATATTTGGGGTTAAATCGAGAATTATGTAAGGTGGTTTATATAATTTTTTAAGGGTGATTTGTAAAATTTTTAATTAATTAGTAGATAAATATAAATGAATGTTATAATGGTTTTAATTTAACGAGATAATTTAATTTTAGCTTTGAACTTAAACAATTAAATAAATATAAATGGATGATTAATTGGTTATAAATATATATGGTTTTAATTTAAAAAGATAACTTAATTTTAACATAAATATAATATTCATACTTCACAATGTGCAAATTTAATTTACACTTAAACAAATAAACAAATTTGTTTTTACTAAATTATTAATTTACATCATCGAAACCTATGTTTTTGAAGAGTCAAGTAGTTTGGAATCCTTGGGGTGTTATTGTAGTCTTCAGTCTACCTAGTCCAATCCCATAAACATGCTTATGTTAGTCTGGCTAGCACCTGCTTGAACTAAAAAGTTTTATAAAATGATTATGTTGTTGACAATACGTATATTCAGATTTCTGGCCATGCTAAATTCCTTGAATGGATTGAAATTTTGGCTTCCGCCATAAGAGAAACAAAAGGAGAACAAAATTTTCCTTCAAACTTTGAATTAACAGAAAATGTTCAGAGTTTGATAAAAATTTAACAATCAAATTATAATTAATTGATAATGCAGTTTTGCTTGCTAATCATTTGTATTGTTCTTAATATTCCTCAATATATTTTCTACTGAATTTGTCAATTTTGACAAGTTAATTCTGAGTGAGATTCATACTCAAACATTTTGAGCATTTACATAATGGACCTGCTCTATGATTCTAAATGTATAGATATATATCTCTTGTTCTGTCTTGGAATTATTGTTGTAGAATCGAGAAGGGCTGCACTATAATCCTTACTTTCCTTGTGGGGTAATAGCTATGCTTAAAAGGCTGAATGACAGTGCTGTTGAATATGAAGATAGGTATCCCAGCAATAGTCACAGGTAATCGCCTAACCTTTCCATTATATCGTTTAGGTTTCTTTAGAAAGAGTGAATAATTGTATTCTTTTGACACTGTTGGCTTAGATGGCGAAAGACGTTTTGACAACTATATATCTTTTGATTTGATAATACTGTAATTACATCATTATTTCAGAATATAATGTAAAAGCTATGTGTATTATTAGTGATATAAGGGTGAATTAATAATTTAATTTGGATCTTTATTATCATTATTTTTAGATTTAAATTTAAGTAACAATTGTTAACTTTTTTAATTCAGAAAAAACAAATAATCTAAACACTAAAATTTTTTAGACATAAGTGATGAGTGGTGAAAACAAATACATTTATTAATACAACAAAGCTACGGACACCGATAAATCTGCACCGAAAATGTGTACCGGTTTACGTGTAACGCGGCTCTGAATTTTTTTATAATTTTTTTCTAGTGAACGGCCGTCCATCAAATTTGGACGGACCGTTCACTCACTGGGCTGCCCGTCCATATTATATGGAAGGGCGTCCCATATACAATCGGGCGTCCATGCAGGCGTCCCCATTTAAAGGAGCGTAGCCCGTCCCTCATTAAAAATACAATAAAAAAAATTTATAAACATTAGGGGACGGCCGTTCATCCGTTATGGGACGGATCGTCCCTTTACCCTTTGTTTTAGACAGGGCGTAAGGGAAAATGCCCGCCCATCCTTAACCAAAATATAAAAAAAAACTTTGGGACGGCGAGTCCCAAAAATTTTAAAGGACTGGTAGTCCCATTGCGTTTGGTAGGCGTCCCATTAGAAATGGACGCCCGTCCATACTTAAAAAAAAAAAAATGGCTAAACCTCTTCTTCTTCGCTCTTCTTCTTCGTCTTCTAAACCACTTGCAGTCCTCTTCCAAACCAGCTTCGAGCTGGAAGACAACCTCATCCCAGCCCAACGGACGCGTATTGCACTCTGGCCACCATCTCCAGCAGCTAACCTTGTCGTCCCCCACAGATACAATACCAACTTTGCATAGCTTCTCCGCCATTTTTATTTTGCTCTCAGCCTAGAACAGGACCCAACTTTGCTCTCTTTCCGTTCATCCATTAATGAGCAAGATGCTTTTCTTTGCCATAATGATGAACTGTCTAGACCCAACTTTGACACTTGCATGTGCTTTTGACTATAGGGATCGTTTACCCTTCCTATGTTATCAAATGAAAATAAGAGAGCAATCGCCGCTAAATTTGAGCTTGCTTCATTTGTATGGTGGGCGAGTGATCGCTAGCGATCATAGCGACTTTTGAGTGTTGGAGGAATGCAAAACAGAGGGGTCAAGAATAGGGACTGCAACGAATCAGCGAGTTCGCGAGCGTTATTGTTCGATTCTGTCGATAATGTTCGCGAACATTTGTTCTGAAACGATTCGATATTTGTTCGATAATATGTTCGATCGAGTTGAAGAGGGGGTTGTTCGTTCGATTATGTTCGCGAACACTATACGCTCGACTAATCCATCCGTTCGCGAACAATCGTTCGATTGTTTGTTCGTTTATGTTCGAAAAACATGTTATGCATTATTATCATTACAATTTTTTTTTTTCATTTTTATATTATGTTTGATTTAGTTTGGATGAATTTTTTTTAATGGTAATCAATGATAAAATATTATGATACTTTTGTTTTTCTCATATATATAATATGTTTGGATTTTTTTGTTTCCAAATGTCATCAATAATTAAATATATAAGTATATAGCATTTTAATTAAAAAGTAATAAATTATTATGATACATAGCATGACAAATTTAATAACATAATAAATTGTATAATCAAGTGATATATAATATAGTAAATCCAATAACATAATAGCTTCATATTTTTCTAAATGTAATCAATAATTAAATATTATAAGATAACATTTCAATTAATAAATAATAAATATAGTATGGTAAATTGATAAATATAACATATTGTATAATCAAATGATGTATAGCATACCAAATTTAATAATATAATAGTTTAATTAAATCTAAATTAATCACACATTTGTATTGATCATATATTATAATAAACTCTCATATCACTATGAATTTATAGGTGTTGATACAAAATAAATATGTAGACAGTAATGATAATATATATATATATATATATATATATATATATATATATATATATATATAATTAATCACACATATGTATTGATCATGTATTACAATAGATTTTCATTCCACTATAAATTTATGGGTGTTGATACAAAATATATATGTAAACATTTAAAATATTTATGATAATTTATGTAATGATAATAAATATATGATAACCTATAATTTTGGTAATTTCATAACATATTTAACCTATGATTAATATATGTATGATAATAATTTTGTATATACACAATTACACATTATATATAACAAATTAATCACACATATGTATTGATCATATATTATAATAAGCCATCATTTGACTATGAATTTATGGGTGTTGATACAAAAAATATATATATATATATAACAAATCAATCACACATATGTATTGATCATATATTACAATAGACTTTCATTCCACTATAAATTTATGGGTGTTGATACAAAATATATATGTAAATATTTAAAATATTTAGGATAATTTATATAATGATAATAAATATATATGTAAACAAATTCCTATATGGAACTAAATTTATTTTGAAGGATTTATTGTTCTATTTAATTTATTTTAAAGTTTTATTATTTATGATGGTTAGTTATTTTAATTTACTGAGTTTTTATTGATTTGTTTAAAATATAAATATAGATAGAGAGTTGATTTATTTTCAAATGTTGAATTAAATTACTATGAATTATAAATTGTTACATATTTGTTTTTTAGAGCATGAATTTGAAAGTTGGTGTATATTTTTTATTCGAACGAGTTAGTCGAACAGGTATTTACAAATTATCGAACGAATTAGTCGAACAAGTTAGTCGAACGAACAAGTTAGTCGAACGAGTTAGTCGAACAAGTTAGTCGACGAACGAGCAGATTCTAACACGAACGAGCTTTTTGTTAATCGAACGAACACGAACATACATCCTGTGTTCGTTCGAACACGAACACGAACACGAACAATCGAACATGCTTATTGAACGATTTTCGAACGGGCCTGTTCGTTCATGTTCGGTTCGATTGCAGGCCTAGTCAAGAAGCACGGTTTTGTTCTCAATATTTCGTCTCTTCAAGCATCATGAATATGCTGCTTGGTATGGGTAAGCAACTTCAGACACAATTAGTTAGGAATGGGTCAAGAAGCACGGTTTTTTTTTTTTTTTTTTTTTAAGTATGGACGGGCGTCCATTTCTAATGGACGCCCGTCCAAACTTAAGGGACTGGCATCCATTCGTAATGGACGCCCGGTCCAAACTTAAGGGACGGTCGTCCAAAAGTTATGGACGGCCGTCCCAAAGTTTTTATTTTTATTTTTTTTATAGTTTGGTTAAGGACGGGCGTCCCTTATTTTCGGATGCCCGTCCAAAACAAAGGGACGACCGTCCATAACAGATGAACGGCCGTCCCTAATGTTTATAAATTTTTTTTATTGTATTTTAATGAGGGACGGACGTCCTTTAAATGGGGACGCCCGTCCCTTGTATATGGGACGCCGTCCATATAATATGGACCAGGCGTAGTGTGAGAATGACGGCCTCCCAAATTTGATGGACGGCCGTTCACTAGAAAAAAATTATAAAAAAATTCAGAGACGCGTTATACGTAGACCGGTATATATTTTTGATGCAAATTTATCGGTATCCATAGCTTTGTTGCTATTGTGTGAACCCACAAGAATGTCCTTTTACTAACAAAACTATCGTCTGATGATTGAAATAGTAAATACGGTAAACTTTGGGTGGAAAAATGTCATTTCATTCAGAAAGCATTATATTTCAGTTCCTCTCAACCACTTCGCTCTGCTTTTTGTAAGTGGAAATAATGACCCAGACCCACCATGTCCGTAGAGAACTGACTTATCAAATTAAAAGACGACAAAAATTTAATGCATAAAAACACCCTAGCTAGAAGCTATGAACTTTCCCCTGTTTTTTCTTTAGCGAATGGTCCCTATGTCTGCCACGATTTGATGTACCAACCACCATTTCCAACAATTCAATAATACAATTCATTTTTACTGTTTTATTTTTAGGGAATGACTTACACCTATCTAAGGTTTACCGTAATAACAAAATGGTATATAAAAGGTTTAAAAACGATAAATTGATATCTTTCATCATGTGTTATTAGTGATTTTTGTTTGCTAAAAGGATAATACAGTAATTTCATGTGCAATCACCAAACTTTATTTGAGAAATATTAGTCTATTTTTTAATTATTTTTAGACCCCTTATGTTTATTAATTTTATCAAATACCCCCAAAAAAAGTTTAAAAATTAACAAAAACACCCTCACTCACCCATACTTACCAAATTCCAACAACCACCGCTGGTGGTAGCCAGAATCTGTCACAACGGTCTACAATACCAAAAAATGATCGATAATTCACTGATCTGGCCTTTTTCGGTCAGATCGACCAAGGATCTGGCCGGAAACAGCCACGGCCACATCTTTAGCTGGAGTTTGGCGACCGTTGATGGCCAGATTTGGCCATAGATATTCCACTGCATCCATGGTGGATCTGGCCGGAAAAGGCCATATCAACGCCCTATCCGCCAAATCCGACTGGTCTGTGGCGTAACGAAATTTTTCGACCAAATTCCGTCGGTGGTGAGGGTGTTTTTGTCATTTTATAAAAATTTTATATATTAGAGTGTTTAGTTAAATTAGCAAACTTATGGGATTTTTTTATAAATTTTTAAATTTATAAAAAACAAAAATATCAAACTTTCAAGGGTATTCTAGTCTTTTCACATTAGCAAACAGAAATCACTAACATCACATGATGGAAGGTACCAGTTTGTCATTTCCAAACCTTTTGGATACTAATTTGTCATTTTGGCAAACCTTGGGTGGGTGTAAGTCATTCGACCTTTCATTTTATTCAATACTACAAATTTACCTCAAATGATATGGTAATTTTACCTATAAGGGTTAATTTTACTTCTCTCTTATGAGATAATTTAGTATTAAATTTATCCATTTTATTTAGAAAATATTAAAAATATTTTGTAATAAAAGTTTTTTTATAATTTTGTAAAGAATGTTTGATATTTATAAGGAGAAGAAAAAAAAAAAAAAAAGAGGAAATTGATAATGATTGAGTTATGTGAAGGAGAGGAGCCCGAGGAAATGTTAGACATAATGCAAATAAAAATGATAAAAAAATACAATAATACTTTACGTACTAATGAATTTTACTAACCAGCATACTAACCTAAAGCATAGTACTGGTACCATACGCATAGTACGAGTATCATATGTAATTTTAATAAAGGTTAGTAAGATGGTTAGTACAATCCGTGAGTACGCATAGCATTACCCTAAAAAATAAAGGACAGATGACAATGGAAGAACAGGTGAAGCTCGGATTGGCCATGAAAACTGAAATCCCACCTTTGGTGGATTCAATTTTGCTTTTACCCATTGTCGATATTCCAAATAGGAAATTACAAGTACTGGCCCTGTTTGGTACACTTTTCAAACTCTATTTTATCATATTATTCTATCAACTCTAATGAAATACATATTTGTTTCAATCTTGACTGTTTAATTCAGAATCCAATCATATTCTATTCGACTCAAAACATTTAAAAATTACCTTTATTAATAAAAGTTTATAAATTAAAAAAAACACCTCCAACCATCCAACTAATTATTAGTAGCCGGCCACCTTCGTCGGATAGTGGTCGAAATTTGTCCGAATGGTGTACAACCGGATAGATCTGACTGATTGTGCGGCTAGATCTACAGCCAAAAGATCTAGCTATTGACGACTATATTTTGGCTATTAACGACAACCATATCTTGGTCGTCATTAACAGATAAATGATAGCTAGAATCTGGTTGTCGTCAATGACCAGATCTTTAGCCGTAGATCTACCTATTTCCGGCCATATCAACAAACGATCGACTAGATCCAGTCGATCGTGCGCTATTTAGACGACTTTGATATAAAAATAAATTGCAAAAAAACTATTTTATTTTGCTAAAAAGGAGAATTTAAAGAAAAAAAAGAAGAAGAAATTGGCTTTTTTTTTTTTTTGAATGTGGGGGAGTGTAATACGGTGAGAATGGTTGCTTTGAGGTGGAATTGGTGCTAAACATGATTAGTAGCACACGTACGCCAACTTGATTTTACAAATTTTTTTTTTAAATATTTATTTAAGGGTAATTAAAGAAATGAGAGAAATTGAGGAGCTCTTTTTCTCTTCTTATGATTATTAAACAGCTTTATTTGGTTTATGTATCACCACCAATCATAGTATTGGAGGGCTGGGTGACATGATTCAATTAAGCATACAATGGGTTCCTTTTGATGGGCAAGTTTTTGCTGGAAATCATGTTCAAAAGGGGCTACAAAATAGCCTAATTCCCTAGATGACAAGTTGTTCAAGCTTGACTTCATGAAATTTTTTGGTCAATTTCTCTCTTACTCGATTGGAGTTTATATTAATTCAGATTAAGTTGATTCCCAACTATTACGAATGAAACGAGACAATTGTTCAGAAAATTTACGGCTAAATCGATCCGGAGCGGATTGTTGGTTTATTTGGAAAACAAAATGTTCGATTGAATAGGGATTTGGGCCTTGCATATCAACTTCAAAAGTGAAAGTAGGATGGTCCAGACCTGCCCAAATAGCCCACCAATCCCCCTAACGAGCTTTATTTGAGTTCGGACCTCTCAAACCTTATCCTCGCCAATCTCCGGCAATTGAGCGATTAGGATTTGTATAACCATCCCTCTCAAGTTAAATTTCGATTAATCACAATCAACAAAATTCAACATTCTATCACTAAAAGTCTCATTGGTCTCCCATTTTCAAAAACCCTAATAGCCTGGACTAACTTTGCTCTTTATTCGTTGTCAGAATATAAATTGGAGTAGTATTTTAAAAGTATGTGAGTGAAAAAAATGTTATTAAATCATTATTTGGGTAGAAAGAAAGACCTTTAACTCTTTAAATTTGACCAAAAATAGACTAGTTTGTGCTTGGTTAACAATTTCTAACCCTGTTTTGAAGTTTAACTTGAGCTTACGCATGAATTCCACACTTGGAATCTGATAACTTTATCAAATAACGATTGCATACCAATTATTTTTGGATCAATTGGTATTTCATCCACCGAATCTTTTAGTACCCTCCCAGCCACATCATTGAAATCTCCTTCACTCTTTAAAGCGGCCACATCTTGCAACTTTTTCGCCATTTTTCTCCCGAACTTGTAGCTTGACTTGCAGTTCATGGAACAATAGTCACCAAGACACAATTTCTCGATTTCTCGAGATCTATCTTCCGTTAGTTTGTCAACTTTAGTTCCCATCGTATCCACTCTCGAAAGCCAGCCGTCCACTTGGTCCAGCCGTTTCATATCATGTTGTTCTTCAGCAATTGTGACCCTCCTCATCACATCGTTCCTTGCTTCAATTAATTTTTGGTGCTCAGTCTGCAAGACAGCAAGATTGTCTTTGAGCTCACTAACGTAAGCAGCTTTTGTGAGAGTGCAATCTAAGCAACGAGAGAAAATGCCGTCACATGAGAAGGAGGAAGAGAGGAAGTTACCCATGATTTGAGTAAGATGTCAAGGAAGAGAAAGAATGATTAGTATAACTGAAATTATGTTTCAAAGGATAAAGGCACTCTGAAGTTCAAATGATCACAAAATCACGGTTGCAATGTACATTGAGAGCTGAGTCAGAAAACACGATTTTCAAATGCCGTCTTAATTTTTTACAATTTTATAGGGCAAATTACAGTAATATCCTAAACTATTTTATGTCAACTTGGTCATTGTGAAAGTTATAGAAACATTGGCTCCGTTTGGTTCACAATTTTGTGTTTTTGGGAAAAGTTTTTTGAAAAAAAGTTAAAAAAAAGTTGAATTGGGCGGATATTACGATGTAGGATTTATAAATTGTTAAAATACCCCCTATATTTGTTTTTTTACAAAACACCCCTTATAATAAAACATTAAAAGTTAACAAAAACACCCCCATTCCACCCTCAAATACGGACAGCTGGCCACCACCGTCGGAGGGTGGCCGGAGTCGCCATAACAAAAACATTAAAAATATTTAAGGGTATTTAATTGAATTAACAAATTTAGGGGGTTTAAAAAACGTTGAATAAAGTTGAATAATATTGTGAGTTTTTTGGTATTTTACTGTTTAACTTTTTTTGGAATACTAAAAGTAGTATTCCGAAAATCCAACCAAACGAAGCCATTATTTTTAATTGAGGTGATAATATAAATAATACAGGCAGCTAAGAGGGTCTTTATTTCTTATTCTTATTTCTTCATAAACAAATTAAGTTTGATTCACTTCCTCTCATATGCATTAGCAATTGTAATTAGATACTTCCAAGGGCTTTCACCTTTCAGAAATTCATTAAAAATCAATCTCATAGTTAACACTTATATGTTGAAACAAGTCAAATACGTCAAGTAATCTTTCTTTTTGAACTTGATCAAAGTCTAGTGATTATGTTATTTGTATTTTGAATATAAAAGTGTTAACTTTGGGAGATAAAGTAGTCAATTTACTTGTTAAACTTACTAAATTTATTATGATTTAACAAAAATGATAGGTTTTCTTTTTATACATTTTTATAATTTATTAAAGGTTTTTAATTAAAAAAGGTCGAACGATATTCTCCCATCTGAACTTTGCCCTAACGACAATTTATTACCTAAAAAGTTTTAAAACGACAATTACCCATCATAACATGTTAGTAAAATCCATTTGAAAATATTATTGATGTTCTTTCATCTTTAAAATATAATTGGAACTTTTTATGTTTTATAAACTCCCTAACTTTTTTTCTCTTTTATTTCTTTATTATCTTCATTTTCATTTTCTTTTTCCATCTCTCTCTCTCTCTCTCTCTTCATCTACCCATCCGACCAAATCTCACTGGGCCGATGTGGTTCCGGCCGAATCACACCCATCTAGGTTCAATTTGCCCGAAATTGCATCAAGTCAAGTGCAATTTCGGCCAAACTGCATCCGACGTGGTGCGACTCGACCAGAATCGCACCACCTGCAGCTGCACCTCCACCAAAACCTTCACCCTTGCCTCGAGCTCTTTCTTCACCACAATTTCCTCTCTCGATCCCTCTCCTTTCTGTTGTTTAGATGTGAAGTAAATTTGAATTTGTATTTTAATTTGAGTTGAGGAATGCTTTGAGGATTTTTAAGTTGGGACGTGATTATGTTGTTCTTGAAATTTTTTTTTTCTAGGCCACCGTGGTTCTGCCCACAATGGAGGCTTTGGTGGAGGTGTGGATGGTGGAGGTTTTGTTGGAGGTGTGGACGGTGGATATGTTTGTTGTTGCAATGAATTCTGGAATTTTAATTAAAATTAATTGTAAAAATAAAACAATGAAAATGGAAAAGAGAGTTATTATAAAATTATTATTAAAGAGAGTGAACGACGCGTGGCATTAGATTTTTTAATTTGGCTGCATATAAAATTACGAAAAAGATACGGCCACCAAAGGTTATACATCGAATTCATACACCGAATAACGTGATAAAATCCTGACCGTTGATTAATATTAAGTTAAAATTAATTAAGGTCAGGATTTTGTCAAGTAATTCGGTGTATAATCTTCAGTGGCTGTAGCATTACTCATAAAATTACCATCTTGTCCTTCAAACGGATTTCACTAGCAAATTTTGATGTTATAAATATTACAAAAAAAGTCAATTTTCATGAGAATAGAAGTTATAATGAATAAAAAACCCCTTCCCCTCAAATACCTTTATTGTTTTAACCCAAGAAACAATCCCCACCTAGCAGTCTAGAGTGTCACGGCCCGAGTGAGACCCATACAACAAAATGTTACCTATATCGAACTAACGCTTTTTAGGGGAATATCAATTTTCTAAGTGAAAATCCTCAAGTTCGTAATTAGAACTGAAGAAACCATGAAGTTTAATCAAGGATGAAGGATCAATCCAAACCCAATCAATAAAGATGGACGCACTCTCACAATATCGATGTAAGAGTTTGTAATTCGACCTTATTCACAATTCCCGAGACATGAAAGTGAAACTCATTACAAATTGATCAATTGCTAGTTATCATATTGGAATTATGAGAAAAATTTAAGAAATTGGATTGTAAACGTAGTATTGTCAAGACCAAATTAAGCATAATAGAAATAGTAGACACCTGTTTTGATTAATGTGCATTGCTATATGATAGGAGAAGTAGCTAATATTTTAGTTTTAATTAATTTTAGAAGATATTTTGTCAAGGCGAATTAGAGATGCAAAAATCCAAATTTGATTCTAAATTAACACCAGTAGAAACAAATGATAACACGTCCACGGGCTTTAACATCAAATTCAAATCACAGAAAAGAAAAGAAAATCAATAAATAATAAAACATATTGTATACAAGTAGATAATCCAGAAAGTAAACTAATAGAAAACCCTCTTCCTTGTCAGAATAGGTTGATCGATTTTCTTGACCATTTCAAAAACTGTCAAGAATTGTAATTCTTGATCGATTTTTGACAGTTTATGAACGGTCAAGAATTTGAAATAATCATTGACTGTTTTGAATGATTCTTGACAGTTATTAACTGTTAAAGAATTGGTTACAAATAAATTTTGTAAATCTTGTTGTTGACTTTTGTAGCCTCAATCCTTGACAGTTTTTAACTGTCAAGGATTAAGTATATAAAAAAAAAAAATTGCCTAAAACTTTTCCCACCCATTTTTCATCAACTATTCCCACTTCACTCATTTTTGCAAACCCTTATAGTCGACCTATTTTTGGCACTAGAAAAAAAGTTCATGTTTCTACTACTTCCATTCAGTAGATGACGACTCGCTTACCGACTTTAGCGCTTACTTTGTGCCTATTCCAATAGAAATTGTAAACTTCGATGAGTTCTTGGCGAAGTGTATCCCCAACACCCAAATATAGGAGTGTTCAAAAAAATATAGAAACCGAACTAAATCGAGAACCGAACTGGTTTTTCGATTATCCGTGAAACTGGTTTGGTTTTGGTCCATAGAAATACAGAAAACTGAATTTTCGATTTTATTAAAAAAAAGTCCCTAAATCTAAAATTAAAGAAACTCAAAACCCCAAACCCGTTTTAAAAAAAATAATATATATATATATATATTAAAAATTAAAACAATTTTGCCCAAAATTCAAATTGTTTGAACCCTTAAAATTTAAAAAAAATAAAAAAAATAAAAAAAATTGAGCACTCTAATTAACTACAGTCCGTCCTCTCTTTCTACACAAAATCCCCGAACCACCGCCGACGAGGTCATTTCTCTCCACTTCTCCACTTCGTCCGCCTCTTCTTCTCCAATTCCTGCATGAAATCCTTGACTTCTCCACTCCGTTCGCCTCGTCTTCTCCATTTGACGGCTGAAATCTGGACTTCTCCATCCGTTCACCTCTTTTTCTCCATATATTTCTTCTTGCTTTCACAGTGAACTCAAGAGAGTTTTGAAGAAAAATGCTCAATTGGTAAACTTCATGTTAACTCTGTTTTTGAATTGTATGGTACTTTTGCAATTTCAGTTTTTGAATTTTATAAATTCAAAGTCCCATCTCACGTTTAAATGAACTTTGCCTTAATGGGTCCATAGCTGATTCTTTAAAATACCTAGATTCAATGCAAGAACTGAATATTTCTGTTGAGGAAGATGCTTTTGTTGCTTTGGTTGTGCCAAAACGATGGCTACTATGAGTGTTAGGCTTGGTAATGCCTTCTTGAGTATGTTTGTGAGGTTTGGTGATTTGGGTCATGCGTGGTATGTGTTTGGGAAAATGTGTGAGAGAGATTTGTTTTCTTGGAATGTTTTGATTGGTGGGTATGCAAAATCTGGATTTTTCGATGAAGTGTTGATTTTGGGAGAGATCAAAATCAGCTTGATCTTTAAATTGTGGTTGTTATTTTTGGCACTTGTTTCAGAAATTATCTGAATTGAGTTATCATCAATGTATTTTATGGTAGTATGATATATTAATACACGAAGAATTCTGGGTTTTTAAATTTTTTTAAATTTTTTTATTCCTTCTCTGATTTTACATCTGGGCTGTTGAAGAGAAGAAAGGGTTTGTGAAGAGAAAGTTAGGGCATTTCGGTCATTCTGTTTGGGAACAATGAATCTTCAGATTTTGTGGAAACTATTGATAAAGAATGTGGTGGATGATGAGTAATGAAGGTGACCATTACTGTTCGAAAAAGAGTGATGATATTTGCGGTGATGTTTGTGGCCAGGTATTTTGTTTTCCACTTTTTAAATTTTATTTATTTATAATGCTTTCGGGAATTTTTTATAAAACCAACAGTCCAATTGATTTATATGATTATTTTGTGTTTGTAAAAGGGTTTCTGAGAAAATGTGGGAGAGAAAATAAACCTTAAAATTTTGGATCTAGACAATTTATTATTGTGTTTTGATATGTTAAACGGTGACTATATGTGAAGATGTTTTTGTAATGGGTGTTTTGCTTGTGAATATCGTTGATTTTGCTTATTTAAGTGCTGCTGATTATCCGCTTGTTACTCAAGATGGTATACTTATTATTATTATTTTTTTAATTTTACTTTTTGCGTTTGATCTTTTGTGTTTTGGTTTTAATGGGTTTTGTTATAAGTTGAGGGTGAATTTTTGGGTTTTCGTTTGTTTTATGTTTTAGTTAATGAGTGTTGCAATGTTTTTGAGTTTTTAGGGCAGCTCGTGTTTTGACTAATTTGTATGATTTAGTGTACGGTAGTTTAAGTTTGAATGATTTGTGAGAGTAATGTAGTTTTCTTAATTAGGTTTTGACTAATTTATATTGGTTTAGTTTACTTTTGACTACTCAGTTCATCTTAACTTCAAGTAGACATATCAAATTCTTACATTGTTTCCTTATAATTTCCGCATAAAGTTTGAATTGTGTTAATCTTTGGAAATATTGACTTTGATCTAAAGGAATGATACTGTTTAGTAAAGGTTTAGTCAGTTTCTTGCTGGTATCTCAAACACTCCTATAATCGTGTTTGAGCTGAGCTGGCTTGATAGATGCCAGAGATTTCAGCCTAACCTTCTTCTTGTGGAGACTGGGGATTCCAAGTGCTTTCCCAATTTTTGTTTTAGCCTATAACCAGATTGACCAATAAAGAGTCTTGATGTATCAAACTGAAAAAATGGCCTTATGTGTTCTTGATGAGTGTATTCTTTGTTTGCTGGTTCATCAGATGGATGTCTTAATTTTTCTTTTTTTGCATTGTCCTTTAATTGGCTGAGTTGTTGACCATTGTGCAAGAGCATTTGTGCACAATTACATTTCACATTTATGGTCTTCGTAATTAATATTCATGCTGGTTGTGTTTTTTAATCTTCTGAGGTGTTGTCTAGTGAGTAGTGCCTTAGAATGTACTTGTGCATTCATTTGTACAAACACAAAAATGCACATATACAAATGGATGATTTTTATTTTGTTCACTCTAGGAGTATTGGGCTTCCATCTGTGCCATGTAGAATAAAATCGCACATGTTTCTGAGATAGATCTTGAAAGAGCCAACACTATATGAAGACTAGGCCATAGGTGAATAACCTTACAATTTAGTCTGTGGAGGCCTTAGATGACTGCAGTTGATGTTCTGCTTTGGAGGGAGTTTATGTGTGTGCACAAAGGAGAGTTTTTGTATATTCTTGGCAGGTTTTAATTAGCAAGTTCTTCTGTTTAGTTTTTTATCTTCTTTTATATATTCTATGTTACTATGGTTCTATTCTGAGGTTAAGAAGTTGTGAAATTTGAGATTTTTTGTGTTTATTTGGTTATCCTTTTTGTATAGTTAAAAGGGTGTTTTTCAGGTTATTGCTTCATGGAATTGGTTTCTTGGTTCCTTTGTTTATGCTCTTGCTTAGAATCTTGAAGCATATAATGATTAATTTCTGATTGTTTTCAGGTGCATATATCCTTGTAAGATGGGCGGGATTATAGTTAGAAGGGTGATTCCCTCAGACAACAGTTGCCTTTTTAATGCTGTTGGGTAAAGACTAAACTATAAAATTATTGTTAGTTATAATGAAACGAGTTTTTGTTTCTGTTTTTTCATTGCTCTTTTGTTTCTTTATTTACAGATATATTATGGACCATGACAAAAATAGAGCTCCAGAATTGAGACAGATTCTTATCTGTTACATCTTATCTTTGCTGCTAAACATGTGTAGTTAAAGATCTCAAACATAATTCGATTTCTGTTCATGTGTTTGCTATGATTTATGGGGGGATCTTCAAGCTTATGTGCTGTTTTGAGAATTGGTGGGATGAGTTTATTGCAGTTAAATATAAATGTTCAAATTTTATGTGTTCGAATATCTACTTAGCTTGATACATCTAATATATGCGCTACTTGTGTCATGTGAGATTAATGATGCATAGAAGTTATGCAAAGTGCTTTTATTTGTCTGTCGGTCTTTCATTTTAATTATTATTTTGAAAACAAATGCTACAAACGTTATTGAACGCACCTATGAATGAGTGATATAATTGACATATTGTATTGCCTTTTCTATTTGATTTTCTGAATACTGTGATTTATGAACTTTTGAAGGTTATAGCGGCAACTGTGGCAAGTGATCCTGTAAAGCCCAACGAAGAGTATTCTTCCTGGATTCAGGACTCAGAGAAGTGGGGAGGTGTGTTGAACTTCTTTTCTTAGGGCATGTTTTGGCCGTCATTAGACAGTTGAAAGAAGATGGACCTAAATTATTACGAATGCCATTAATGATTCATCTCAGAACTGCTAGTGTTTCTTGTTTAGCTTTATTTATGGGAAGCATCTAGCTTTGCCATAGTTCTTACACTTGGGTAAAGAGAGTGACTTTCATGTTTACACCATGGCAATTTTCTGCATGTATATGTGCTTGTGTGCTTGGTTTAGGTGATGACCTTTTGTACTTATTTTGCAGTTCATGTACATGTGCTGCATGAGAAAGTGCTTACTGTCCTGTTGCCGAATTTGTGTGTTATGTGACAGTTCACATTGAAATTTCAGTACAAGGGCATAGCACAAGTAAATGAAGATGCACTGAAGCAGATGGAAGTCGCTCATGAAAACTTCAAGACTGAGGTACCTTTGGTCTTTTTAGCTCTCAAAGATGAGTTTCAGCAATTTCAGTTGATATGCTAAGTTTTATTTTCTTCTAAATACATTCAACTAGGCGGAAAAGTTAAAGAAATCATTAGAAGCCGAAGTTGTTTCACTTAGAGAGAGGGTTTCTGAGCTTGAAATGGAAAATATTATGAAGTCCGAGCAAGTAGCCTCAGCAGCTGCAGTAAAGGAAGATGCTGTTGCTGCTTCCCTAGCAGAAATCATTGGTTTGAAGGAAGAAATATCAGTTAAAATGTGAGACTAGTAACTGCATATTAAATTATGTTGATTTTGATATGTATCAAACTTTTGTTGGATGCTATACTATTTTTGTTGAATTTCGTTTACTAAATTAATTTAAAGGTTGAAGAATGTCTAAATTTATTTATGAATTGTGATAATTGTTGTTGGTTGAGGAATATTATGAAGAATTTCATTGCATTATTCTATTATTTAATTGGTAATAATATGAAATGTAAACTAATCACAAAATAAAAATATTTAAACAAATACTTACCAAAATATATAACAAATATAAATTAAACTATTAGGAAACCCTGTCAAGAAAGGGGGTTTTTCTAGTAATATATATAACAAAAACCATACCACTATTTTTCAGCTTTGGGCATGCATATACATTGATCTCTTTCAAACTTGTGAAGGGCGAGGCACTTGAATAGATGATATTCAAATTTGAGAGAAGCTATAAATGAAGAAATGAGTTATACAATGGGTTCAGATTTTTCGTCTCTCGAACTTAATCAAGTTTCCAGAACATATGATGTCTTCCAAGTAAGTATCCTTAAGACTTAGAGCAAGAATCAGCCATGTCAAGTTCCTCCAATTTAAAACTTGCCAATTGGTGTAGCATTATTCTAAGCTTTTTCACTCTTTCTTTAACTTATGTGCGCAAATGGGAAGTTAATTTTCATCTTTGAGTAGATGACCTCATTATTATACGGGAGATATTATAACAAACATTTTCATCCATGATGTAGTTTGAGTTAAGTAACAAATACACCTAGAAGATTTTGAAAGTTACAAATTCACTCAATACTCTAAATTATTGTTTTTAAGTTTCTTATTTGAATTGACGTATAATTTTTAATTTTCGTATTAACCAATGATATATAATATGATTATATTGGTAAGTGGGCTTTAAATGAGTCAAACTTTACTTCCAATGTCAGAGGTTTAAATCATACTGAAAACACCTTATGACTAGGTGTATTTATTAGGGGTGTGTAAAAGAACTGGCTGAAACGGGAACTGGTAGGTACTTGGGATTCAATTCTAATTCCTACTTGGAACCGACCCTCATTGAGTAGGTTACAATTCTAAAAATTAGGAATCAACTGGTTTTGATTCCAGTTTTGGTTTCAGACTGCAAGAACCAAGAATCAAAACTAAAACAGTATATAATTAAACGATGAGGGGTCAATGTATAAACAATGAGGGGATTGAAGTAACTTGAAGAAGAAAGAGAAAAAGTTTTTTAAAGAACGAGAATGAAAGAGAAGAGAGGAGAGAGAAAAATTAATAAAATATTAATATTTTTATTTTGTGAATAATGTTGGGTACTTGGAACCGGAACGAGAAAAACCCAGGTTCCAATTCAAAGCATTTAGGGACCGATTGGTTCTAGTTCCATGGGATACCTGCTCACCTTCAGTACTTACTCGAGCCTCAATCAGAATTAGTCTCATACTTTTGGGTATGAGGAGACTCGAGGCTTTCACAAAATAAAAATAAAAATAATAATATATGTTTCATTTTAGATTAGATATTACACACATGAATTACTTCACAAAAGGAAATCACACCTCTAATAATAATAATAATACATGTTTCAGTTTAGATTAGATATATATGATATTGCAACGTTAATTAACACATGAATTACGAAAGTGAATCTTAAATAACTTCTGGGAAAAGCAGTAAAGTTCATTCTAAAAATCTGCAATTTTCATATGACAAAAAGAAATAGTTAATGAATGAATCTTGACACTTCAGCAGATAATATTTCCAGTATCTAACGAGCTTCCCGTCAAACAAAGCAAATCTGGAAAAAGTTAAACATCATGCAAGAAACAAAGTGTCCACAATACGAACAAATTAAAAGGTTTTAAATCAAAATACATAATTATGTACACTTCCAAGTTCTGCTTCAGGCTCTCCACATTCATTTTGATGCCTGTTAATCGTCAATGATCTGAAAAAGGGTAGAAAAACGTTTTGAGTAGCTCCATCCTCCCATTCCAACTCTTCCCACCAATGTTTATCTCCTCTGATAACAAATTCAAGTCTGTTTGTGATTGCGAGACTGGAATCAAGTGGAAGCTTCTTAAGTAGTGGACATTCAGATATATTCATTTCCTGCAGAAGTGGGAAAGACAAGGCATTCCGGTGGATGCTTTTCAATTTCGGCAGTTTTCCTAGTATAAAATCATTGACTTTTGCAAATGGGTTCAAGTTTCCCATTATCTGTTGAACTTCACCAAACTTTGAGATATCGATTATTTCTTCCATATCAGAGCAATTCCCAACAAACAAAGACCTGAGATTGGGAGCAAGAATAAGCCACGTCAAGTCCCTCAATCTAAAGCAAGACCATAAATGTACTGACCGGAGGTTTTGAAAACCATGAGGTTCTCGTATCTCTTGGACTTTACATATTATGTCAATCTTCACCTCTTCCAAATCTTCACAATCTGAAATGTGTAGAATTTCGAGATGCTTCATAGTTGCTAAAGAACAAACATTAAGGGACTTAATATTCGCTAAACGATGAAGTCTCAAACAGTTGATCAAGTTATGTAACTTACGAGAGCTAAAAAATTTTTGGAGTGCAGAGTTACTCCGTAAGTCGATGCTTAACACATTCAAAACTTCCAAACAAAGCAATTCCTCCACTAAAAATTCATTTCCACCAAACAAAATGCTATCTTCACTGAAAAAACCACAATAGAACATTCTCAATACGCGTAACATTGAAAACTCAGATATCAATTTACGCGGAATTGTACGAAGATGATTTGTGCCGTTCAAGTTCAAACATTTAAGATCCAAAGCCTTTAACTCTTTTGGCAACTCTTCTAATTGAGTCCCTGAGAGATCAAGATGTTGTAGTGAAACCAACTTCGAGATTCCTGATGGTAGCTTGGTGAGAGGATTAAATGAAAGATGTAAAAGTTTTAGAGAAGATATAGATTGAAAGAAGTCATTATTTATCATCTTCAATCTATTGTCCTTCAGAAACAATGTGAGGAGGCGAGGGCATGTAGGAACCTCTGATAGGTTCTCTATTTGATTTTCCATTAATGATATCCTTCTCAACCCTATCCATTTGTCAGCCTTTGGTGCTTCTGTTAGTCTGGCACCTGCATGGACCAAAAAGTTTTCCTTCTCCTTCTCAACTTCACATGCTATCCACAAAGCCATATCACGTATCACATCATGCATTTTCACCCTATCATAAACAGTACTGGATACTTCTTCCAATAAACATGCATTAAGAAGAATACCAATAAAGTGGTATCCTTGATTTCGAGCTCCAATTCCCTCATATTCATCTAAAAATCCCTCACCTATCCAACAATCTATTAAGTCCCCTTTAAGAACATTAAAGTCTTCAGAAAATAAATTACAGTATAAGAAACAAGATCTAACTTTGTCGTTCGGCAAACTATCGTAAGAAAACTTTAAACGAGGATACACTTCATTCATACCTGGAAATTCAGAGGCTGATCTCTTTAGGACTTGAATGGCATAGCTCCATTCTTCAGGTGTCTTCTTGAAAGCCATTGCTCTACCAATGGTAATGAGTGCAAGCGGTAAACCACCACACTCTTTGGCCACAATTTTGGCCAATTCAAGAATATCTGGATGATTGTTAAGAGTGTCTTCTCCAACCTTTGATTGAAACAAGTTCCATGCTTCTTCATTTTCCAAAAACTCCACTCTAAAATGTTTATGAGCTTCCATATGGCCACAAACCTCAACAGAACGAGTGGTAAAAACTATTTTTGATCCATTGTTTGGATCTGGATGAGGGATTCCCACGTCTTTTAAATCAACTCTCTCCCAAATGTCATCCAATAATAAAACAAATTTCTTCTTTCTCAAAATCTTGAACAAGTCATCAGCTTTATAACGGAGACTTTTTTTCTTCCACAACTCGCTTGACAAACCTATCTTTTCCCCAATCTCTTCTTGAATCTTCTCAACTTGGTGGTCTTTAGACGCCACTACCCAGATCACAACATCAAAATCATTTCGTTCGTTGCAGAAGTTGTTGTTGATTTGAGTCGATAGTGTAGTTTTACCAACTCCTCCTGTGCCATGTAGTCCTATAATTCCCACTTGCTTTTCTCCAAGGCATCTCCAAACTCTATCAAATATGGATTGCATACCAACTATCGTTGGATCAATTGGTTTTTCATTAACCGAATCTTTTAGTACCCTCTCAGCCACATCTTTGAAATCTCCTTCACTCTTTCAAGTGGCCACAGCTCGCAACTTTTCAGCCACCCATTTTCCAAACTTGTAGCTGGATTTGCAGTTCCTGGAACAATAGCCGCCAAGACATAATCTCTCAATTTCTTGAGAGCTATCTTTCATTATCTCCTCAACTTCAGTTCCCACCGCTTCTACCCTTGAAAGCCAGCCTTGCACTTGGTCCAGCCGTTTCATTTCATGTTGCTCTTCAGCAATCATAACCCTCTTCGTTACTTCGTTCCTTGCTTCAATCAATTTTTGGTATTCGGCTTGCAAATCACCAAGTTTGTCTTCGAGGTTTCTTATGTATGCAGTTTTCGCAACCGTGCAATCCAGGCAACGAGATAAAATTTCATCACCGGAGATTGAGAAAGAGAAGACATTACCCATGGTTTTTGTCAGGTTTTCAAGAAAGAGAATGAAATGAGACCAGCAAGTAAAATAGAGAAGATAATTATGTCTTGGAGGATAGCATTTCCTCGATATTTCTTGGTTCTTATAATGAGATTGTAAGGAAGCAACGAATAGAGAAAGAATAAACTTCCTAGAAAACCACTTTCTTCGTTAACTCATCGTTCAAGTCTCTCGTACACTTCACAATATTAACTCATTTATATCTATACTAATCTTCAACTAGAGTTTCCAAAAGAATACTTAACTAGGTATTATGTTTAACTGGAGTTAGTATAGCTGTATTCCAACTACTTAACAATAACCTAAGCTGTACAAATACAATTACTTAGCCTATTTAAACTAACTTAATAAAATTGAAGTAATTAAAACAATCTGAAGAATAAGAACAGATTACAATCATTATTCCAATATCCCCTGAAGTTAGTGGGTGCTAGATGTCTAACACTCCCAACTTATGCAGAAGATGATGATGACCTCTGTTGCCTAAAGATTTAGTAAAGAGATTAGCGGTTGCCCATTAGTAGATAGAGGTAGGCAAGGCCTAGGGTCGTATTTTTTTATATATTTAAGGTTAAATTGGAAATTATGTAAGGTGGTTTACTAATTTTTAGAGGTGATTTGTAAATTTTTTAATTAATTAGTAAATAAATATAAATGAATGGTTATAATGGTTTTAATTTAAAGAGAGAATTTAATTTTGACATAAATATAATATTAACACTTCACACTTCACAATAAGCAATTTTAATTTTAATTTAAACTTAAACAAATAAACAATTAAATATTTTTTTTACTAAATTATTAATTTATATCATCCAAATCCGTGTTTTTAAAGGGTTCAAATAGCTCGAAATCTTCAGAATGTTGTTGTAATCTCCTGTTTGCCTGAGTCCAATCCCATAAACATGCTTCTGTTAGTCTAGCACCTGCATGAATGTTGCTGACAATATGTATATTCGGATTTTTGGCCATGCTAAATTCCTTGAATGGATTGAATGTTGCTCTATGGTTCTAAACGTATAGATGTATATCTCTTTTTCTGTCTTGGAATTATTGTTGTAGATTTGAGAAGGGCTGCACTATAATCCTTACCTTCCTGGTGGGGTAATGGCTATGCCCAAGAGGCTTAATGACGGTGCAGTTGAATATGAAGATAGGTATCCTAGCAACAGTCACAAGTAATCGCCTAACCTGTCCATTATATCTTTTTGGTTTCTCTAGAAAGAGTGAATCAACATATTCTTTTGACAATGTTGGCTGAGATGGGGAAAGACGTTGTGACATTTTTGACATGGGCGGCTAAGCCAAAAATGGAAGAGATGGAAGCGGTAAATTCTTACCTTATTGCACTTCAAAATTATCTTAGAATGAAGAGAAAAAGCTTACCAAAATGTCTGAATTCCTTGTAAGTATCTTACAGAAATGTCTCTATTGCTTTCAAGTGTTATATCCAACAAGATGTCTAATTGTAATGGTATAGTTTTTCTATTTTTAGTTTTCATCGTTGTTTATGAAATGGTGATGAACTGCATAACTAGCTAGTCAAAATATATCATCATGAGGATTTATAGTGTGATAGCTCCAATAGGGATGTCAAAATGCCCCATTGACATCCCTACTTACCAAGTGTGCTCATAAACAACTTTTTGGGTCTAACACTTGAATGTGAGATATACTTAATCAAAATAGTGATTTAACACTCATCAAATCCTTCATTTTGAGTGGTGGTGCACAACTATATATCTTTTGATTCGATAATGTTGTAATTGCAACATTATTTGAGTTGGGAGTTGAGGAGTTCATGATTGTATTTCAAATACCTCTGCATAATTCTAACTTCATTTCGGTTTAGGAACTTGCAGATGGGATCACTCGCTCTTCTTCAAGCAGCTTAATACTGGCATTTGAGATGGGCAGTCCTAAAGTCATGAAAGCTAGTCCTGGATGTTGTCAATTAATCCTTTTCACTGTTTCTTTAACTTATATATGTAAATGGGAAACTTATTTTCATCTTTGAGGAGATGACCTTGTTACCATACAGGAGACATTAAAACATTTTCACCCATGAGGTGATTTGAGTTAAGTAACAAATTCACCTAGAAGATTTTGAAAGTTACAAATTCACTCAAATTTTTACTTGAAAAGTGAAAACTAAAATTCCTTAAATTATTATTTTTAAGTTTCTTATTTGAATTGATGTATAATTTTTAATTTTCGTATTAACCCATACTGTATAGTATGACTGTACTGGTAACTGGGCTCCAAATGGGGCGAACTTTGCCTACAATGTCAGTGGTTCAAACCGCACTTGAAGAACCTTATGGCCAGGGGTACTTATCTGAGCCCCGATCAGGATTAGTCTTATAACCGATCGGGATTATTCTCATACCTTTGACCAAAAAAAAAAAATAAAAAAAATAAAAAAAATAAATAAATAAATTGTTTCATTTTAGATTAGATATTATAAACACATGAATTACTTTACAAAAGGAAATCACACCTCTAATCATAAAACTAAGTGAAAAGAGTTCTGACATCTTATCATAGACCAATCGCTTAGTCTATAAAGGCAGCACATGTCGATATATATGACATTGCAACGTTAACTAACACATGAATTATGAATGTGAATCCTAGATAACTTCTGGGAAAAATAGTATACTCATCCTAAAATCGTTACAAGATATTCTTAGGAATAGTAAATTCATTCTAAAAATCTGCAATTTTCATATGACAAAAAGAAATAGTTATTGACACAACCAGCCCCGACCCTTCCTATCCTATAGACTTTGAGTGCACTTATAAGGCTCGGGTGACTAAGACATGCCATATGAAAAGTTGTGAAATCCTAAAAAATTGATTTCTGAATATGCTTCTCATAAAAACACTCTCTTGATTTGTCATGAAAAACATAACATATAATATATATGTATTTGAAAATAAAAAAAAGCATAGCACATTCATTTTATAAAACCTGAAAAGCGAGGTATCAGATTTTTCATATTTGTTAAAATCACTCACACGAGATAAACATATGAAATAAAACATAATTGGCAGCGAAACAAATGTGACATTTTACACCCATGATAAGATGATGACATGCGAGCCCAACCTCGAGAGGAATCACTCTTTAACACGACCTTCCTGTGAACCTAGGGGAAAAAAATTCTAAAAGTGGGTGAACGGGATACAACATGCTCAAAACTCTTCTTTGAAAACTTAAAATATAACTGTAAATGCTCATGCTTCTGAAAACAATGTTTTCTAAAAGTCATGTTGCAACCATCTATGTCTTCACTCAAAGAACACTTATGAATCTAAAAAACAATAACTCTGAAAGGTCATGCTGCAAACATCCGAAACATCACAAACAGTCATGTATCACTAAAAAGAAATAATGCTCTATGAATGTCATGTACATAACAGAGACTTCGTGCAATTGTGATTAATGCAATTAACCCATAGTTTTTTTGATACTAAAATCTTAATCTGATTATGATAATCTACAAAAAGAAATCATACTGCAAACATCCACATC
Source organism: Pistacia integerrima (assembly GCA_026225825.1). Taxonomy (NCBI): domain Eukaryota; kingdom Viridiplantae; phylum Streptophyta; class Magnoliopsida; order Sapindales; family Anacardiaceae; genus Pistacia; species Pistacia integerrima. The sequence continues at coordinate 11,756,208 of CM047750.1, read as the reverse complement.
ATCACTCAATGAATACTTATTTAGTGTTTCTGGAACAACAGTGTTAAAACATACAACCAATGTTTATGCGTGCAAATTAATACTGATGCATCTCAAATATCTCATTTCTTTAAAACATCACTACAATCATATTTCAAATGCCTGAATTAGTCTTATAAAACTAGTATCAATAAATGATAACTATCTTGATGAGATGAAACTGAAAACTGATTTCTGAAAACAATGCACTGATATTTGATTTTTGAATACTGAAAACTTTATGCTGATAATTGAACTTTAATCTGAATACTGTAGATTTTACTAAAACGGAAAAACTTTGAGTTTAATACTGCTTTACCGTTAAATACGAAAAACTGTTTTCTGATTCTTAACTGAAAAACAGATTTTGATACTAATCACTGAAAACTCTCACCCCAACTAGTACCCAAGTGTAAATCTGTCCAACCCAACAAGATCTAGCATCGCGTGTGTTGAACCACTGAATCTATCATGTTAGGCGGAATCAAACACCGCTCAAGCCTTCAACCCAATAAGACTATGCATCGCTCAGGCCGACACAATCAAATCCCTGCTAGGTGGAATCATACACCGCTCGGGCCTTCGACCTACTCAAGCCGGCAATTAACCAATCATACGCATGCACAGAGTCATCACATAATATGAACAGGGAGATGGGTATTACGTAAGGTGGTTTGAAAATCACTTTTATCTTTTCTTTCTGAATCCTCACTTTTCTCATAAAACTTATGCTTTTCTTCTTTATAAAAGGCATGCTTAAAAATCATAATGCTTGTTGCAATGTAAATGGGTAAGCATGTAACTTCATAAAACTTAAGCTTTTCTTTATAAAAGGCATACTTAAAAATCATAATACTTTATACAATGTTCATAATGTTTCTCAAAAACCAACAATGTCGACATTTCATTTCTCATTTCAACTACTTGTCATCCACGTCAGAATTCATCTCCACCCAATGTAAACACTTCCCACAATAGTAACAATAAAACTTCTTCTAATGTGAATTCATCAACATTTTTAAGGCAACATTTAACAAATAGTCACATTAATTCAAACATAGTCTCACAACATTTCTCAGAGCATTTCCTTTCCTTATTCAAACCCATTGCCAAATAAGGAGTAAACCTCATTTAGTATATTTATCAAAAGCACTACACTCTCATTTAATCATGTATTAAGGGGGTGTTTGTCTGAGCTTATGAAAATTAGCTTATAAGCAACAAGTACTTATAAGCTAATTTCAGCTTATAAGCATTTGAAATTTTTTAAGCAATTACGTGTTGATTAAAGTATTTATAAGTGACTGAAAAATAGTTAACGGGTTTGGTAAAATGTAGTTTATAAGTATATTTTATTATAAAATAACTAAAAAAGATACTTACATTAAACAAGAGTATATTATGGAAATTTTAAAATTAAATAAGGATAATGTGGTAATATATTTGATCAAACTAGCTTATAAGTAAAGTACTTATAAGGAAAAAAAAAAAAAAAAAAAGAGGGACCTTCCCTCCAACTTATTTTTTTGGCTTATAAGCTCAAAAAAGTTATAAACAAACAGGTCAGTTTAATTTTAGAAACTAGCTTATAAGCTTAGACAAATATCCCCTTCCACTCTTCTCAAATTTCCGGCAAAATAATAAACAATTGCATGTTTTTAATTTTAAAAAAAATGTTTTCATTTAATTAACATAGTTTTGGAAAGAAAATTAAGTAATTTAATGCACTTGAAAATTAAAATGCAAAAATCATGCATCTCATCATAATCTCAAGTAGCATATAAATCAAGAACATATCACATATATGCTTATAAATCATGCACATATGACATAATATTCAAAAATCACATCCAGGGGTGAAACTGCAAATTTTCAAACATGTTTCAAAACTGACCGTTTAAACCAGATTCAGAATTTCCTCAACATTGCAACTCACTACACGTGACCGACTCCACCCGTTAATTCAACATCACAAGTTCACTAATTTATTAACAATTTTCCAGCAGCCAACACACAAATTCTCACAAGGTAACTTTACAACATAAAGTTATAAGTTTATATATATATATACCCCATGCTAAAAGAACAAAGTTGTGACCAGTCCAATGCATCAATCCAACTACCACTTCCCATTACCAAAGTCTGCACCCATTTTTAATCATTCTCCCTCATTTACTCTTCCATCAGCCCCAAATCTAGCAACCCACATTCAATAAAAAATATAACGCCATTTTCTTTTACAAATACTTACACCATGCAAAGGAGACAGACATAATATCTAATACTAAGCGGATGCATTTTTCCTCACCAAGACTCCAGCCCAGTTGAGACACGCAAAACAGTCCCTCTTCAATTAGCCAATTTTACCTCCCCTTTACAAAACACATTTAGCTTCAATGCCTTCTCTCATACACCATTTAACTTTATGCAAGAAACTCTACTTAAACATATATATAACACAGCATATAGTCACACATTTTAAACCAAACAATTACAATATCACCCAAAAATGCAAGGTTATAATTCATTCCGAAACACACAACTCATATATCCAACACGCAGCCAGCATACAAAACAATCGAAAATCCAAATAAATCATGAATAAGAGTCACATGCAACAAAATAAATCACCTCCATCTCATGTTCATTTCGGCCACTTCTCATCATGCATTCGGCCGTAGCAAAGCAACCCTCTAACCATAAATTTTCACATAAACAACAGGGTTTCAAAACATAGCACAATCACAAAATAAAATATAACCAACCGAACACAATATAGCAAATTTTAAACTCAATTTCAACAAGCAGCCACACAAATTCAAATAAATCAACAAAAACAACTTAAATCCAGTCAAATGAAGACTTGAGATGCATGGGTTGTGAACGGGTTTACAATTCCACTCACAATTCAGCTCAGCTGAACTAAAATCGAAGCTTCAAGCACTCCTCTCTTCCGTTCCCGAGCTTGGATTTGAAGGATCTGCTCAGTTTTTTTTCTCTTCCCCCATTTGATTCACTTCACTCTCACTCCTCCTCTCACACTCAACCTCTCGGCCAAACCCACTCTCTCTTCTTTCTTCACTTTTCTTTTCTTTTTCCCGTTCCCCCCTTCTCTTTCTCCATCCTTCCTCTTTTAATTTATTATTATTCACAAAAAATATCTTGACAAATTACACTCTGCATTCTCAAAACTTTCAAATTCTTACATTTTAACACCCAAAAATTACTAAATAAAGTTTAATAAAACAACTTATAAAATATGGGGTATTACAGTTATTGAATGAATCTTTGCCCTTCAGCAGATAGTATTTCAAGTATCTAACGATCTTCCCATCAAACAAAGCAAATGTGGAAAAAGTTAACATCATGCAATAAACAAAGTGTCAACAACATGGTTGTTAGTATCCTACGATACGCAATATGTATCCTACAATACGATTCAATACAGGTCGTTAACAATATGTATCAGAGAATGTATCATACATTTTTCGATACGTTGATATGTATCCTACGATATGAACAAATTAAAAGGTTTTAAATCAAAATACATGATGATGTACACATCCAATTTCTGCTTCAGCCTCTCCACATTCATGTTGATGCCTGTTAATCGTCAATGGCTGGACCGGAAAAAGGGTAGAAAAACGTTTTGAGTAGCTTCATCCTCCCATTCAAACTCTTCCCACCAATATTTATCTCCTCTGATAACAAATTCATGTTTGTTTGTGATTGCGCAACTGGAATCAAGTGGAAGTTTCTTAAGTAGTGGACATTCAGATATATACATTTGCCGCGGAAGTGGGAAAGAGAAGGCATTCCGGTGGATGCTCTTCAATTTTGGAAGTATTTGTATTGTAAACACATTGACTTTTGCAAATGGGTTCAAGTTTCCCATTATCTTTTGAACTTCACCAAACTTTGAGATATCGATTATTTCATCCATATCAGGGCATTCAGTAACAATCAAAGACCTGAGATTGGAAGCAAGAATAAGCCAGTCAAGTCCCTCAATTTAAAGCAAGACACTCAATATACTGAGCGGAGGTTTTCAAAACCATGAGGTTCTCGTATCTCTTGGACTTTACATATAAGGTCAATCTGCACCTCTTCCAAATCTTTACAATTTGAAATGTTTAGAGTATCGAGATGCTTCATAGTTGCTAAAGAACAAACATTCAGGGACTTAATATCCTCTAAACGATGAAGCCCCAGACAGTCGATCAAGTTATGTAACTTATGGGAGCTAAAAAATTTTTGGAGTGCTGAGTTCCTCCTTAAGTCAATGCGTAGCACATTCAAAACTTCCAAACAAAGCAATTCCTCCACCAAAAATTCATTTCCACCGAACAAAATGCTATCTTAATTAACTTGACTCAAAGAACCACAATAGAACATTCTCGATACGCGTAACATTGAAAACTCAGATATCAATTTACGCGGAACTGTACGAAGATGAATTGTGCCGTCCAAGTTCAAACATTTAAGATTAACCAAAGCCTTTAACTCTTTTGGCAACTCTTTAATCGAGTCCATGAGAGATCAAGATGTTTTAGGGAAACCAACTTCGAGATTCCTGATGGTAACTTGGTGAGAGGATTTAATGAAAGATCTAAAAGTTTTAGAGAAGACATAGATTGAAAGAAGTCATTATTTATCGTCTTCAACCTATTGGAATTCAGAAACAATGTGAGGAGGCGAGGGCATGTAGGAACCTCTGATAGATTCTCTATTTGATTTTTCAGTAATGATATCCTTCTCATAGCTATCCATTTGTCAGCCTTTGGTGCTATCCAAAAAGTTTTCCTTCTCCTTCTCAACTTCACATGCTATCCACAAAACCATATCACGTATCACATTATGCATTTTCATTCCATCATAAACACTGGATACTTCTTCCAATAAACATGCATTAAGAAGAATACCAATAAAGTGGTATCCTTGATTTTCGAGCTCCAATTCCCTCATATTCATCTAAATATCCCTCACCTATCCAACGATCTATTAAGTCCCTTTTATCAACAGTAGAGTCTTCAGAAAATAAACTACAGTATAAGAAACAAGATCTAACTTTGTTGTTCGGCAAACTGTCGTAAGTAAACTTTAAACGAGGATACACTTCATTCATACCTGGAAATTCAGAGGCTGATCTCTTTAGGACTTCAATGGCATAGCTCCATTCTTCAGGTGTCTTCTTGAAAGTCATTGCTCTACCAATAGTAATGAGTGCAAGCGGTAGACCACCACATTCTTTGGCTACAATTCTGGCCAATTCAAGAATATCTGGATGATTGTTAAGAGGATCTTCTCCAGCCTTTGATTGAAACAATTCCCATGCTTGTTCATTTTCCAAAAACTCCACACTAAAATTGTTATGCCCGAAAAGTTAGGGTTGACGTAGATTCTCGTCAGCAAGAGCCAATCAGGGCTCGTGAAGGTTTTGTGCCGTCCAAGTGCGGCCACGTCGCGCAATGATACAAGGGGCATGACTTCTGGCAGTGTAATAGGTGAGTGTCAGGCTTGCGAGCGGTTAGGTATTGTCGACCTGTCCAAACCCTACGCAAGTTGAGGATATTTCTTGTGCAGATAACTAATGGGACACAAAGAAGGATTTGCACGACACATACCCACTTGTAAACTTGTAATCATTACCTTGAAATCTCCCACTATAAATAGAGGACTTCCCTCTCGTCTACAGCATTGGCTAATCTTTGTATGAAATAGCTTACCCTCTCTCTCTCTCTCTCTCTAGAATATAACTCAGCTCGTTGCATGCGATCTATTTTTACCCATCTATCAATACAATAGCAGTGGACATATGATTCACTTTTGAGCATCGAACCACTTTAAATATCGCTTCTCATTCATTTTCTGAATTTATATTCTCATATCATGTGTGATTTTTAAGTCTGTTTAGCACTTTACACGTGTGAGTCGTTGGTGTCAAAATCAAGCATCAACAAAAATGTTTATGAGCTTTCATATGGCCACAAACCTCAACAAAACGAGTGGTAAAAACCATATTTGAACCATTGTTTGGATCTGGATGAGGGATTCCCACTTTGGTTAAATCAACTCTCTCCCAAATGCCATCTAATAATAAAACAAATTGCTTCTCACTCAAAATCTTGAACAAGTTCTGAGCTTTGTCAAGGAGACTTTTTTTCTTCCATGACTCGCTTGACAAACCTATCTTTTCCCCAATCTCTTCTTGAATCTTCTCAGCTTGGTGGTCTTTAGACACCACTACCCAGATCACAACATCAAAATCATTTCGTTCGTTGTAGAAGTTGTTGTTAATCTGTGTCAATAGTGTAGTTTTTCCAACTCCTCCTGTGCCATGTAGCCTTATAATTCCCTCTTGCTTTTCTCCAAACTTTATCAAATATGGATTGCATACCAACTATCGTTGGATCAATTGGTATTTTATTAACTGCATCTTTTAGTACCCTCTTAGCCATATCTTTGAAATCTCTTTCACTCTTTAAAGTGGTCACAACTCGCAACTTTTCAGCCACTCTTTTTCCAAACTTGTAGCTGGATTTGCAGTGCCTGGAACAATAGCCACCAATAGGGCCGTTCAAATCTGGATATCCGATCCGAATGGCCTTATTTCTGGTCCGATCCAGATTTTCGGATCAGGATATATCTTGATCGGATAACTAGATATCCGAAATCTATTCGAATTTTAGAAAATTCTTATTAAAAATTTAAAATCAAATAATTCTTCTAATAAAATTTAAATTACAATGCATGATTATCAAAAAATTAATCCACAAGTTGTTTAATGCCAACTTAACACAAAATCTTTTACCCAAATTACAATTACAAATTTAATAAAAAGACAAACAAAACAGCCAACTTAATACTAATACAATTTTTTTTATCTTCATGCCAACTTCATCACACCGACTTCACTCTATTTCCTTCCTGGACTAAATTGCGAGCTGGGTTCTTCATTCTCAAGTTAATTAACAATCATACAACAGCAAACAATTTGAAATTTTCTAATGAACGAAAAGGAATCGGATCTTATTGTAAGGAAAATATAACTACATCACAAATCTAACAGGGAAATTATATCCATTAAACTTGTACAGAATAAAAATAATTAAACAAAAATCAAGAGAAACGAGGTTTGTGTTAATAATTCAAAGTAAAAATGAAAAGTAAATAGTTATGGGCTGTAAAGAGAGATGGAAGGTAAAAGAAGAGATGAGATATGGAGATGAATATGATTATTTGTACTTACGTCGATTTGGGGCTTCAATTAGGGATTTAGGAAAGGAACTGACGATTTGGGGCTCCCTGATTCCAATGTTGATGACGATCTTGGCTTTGATGGTGGAAGGAGTGAGTGAGAGACATGGCGATGGTGAGTTGGTGACTGTAAGTGAAGACTGAAGAATGAAGATGGCGATGGTGAGTTTGTGATTGTCGAGAGAGAGAGTTTAAGTTAAATTAAAATTGTAGGGTTATTTGAAATTTGAAAGGGGTGTGCATAAAAATCAAAACAACATAGTTTTAGTAAAATCCGGATTGGATACGGATATCTGCTTTTTTAGCAACCCTGATTCAGATATTCGGATTTTCTAAAATTATGATCCGTATCCGATCCGAATTTTTGGATATCCAGTTTTTTTGGATCGGAGTAGAGCGGATCCAGATTGGATATCGGATATCGGATTTTTTTGAACAGCCCTAGCCACCAAGACATAATATCTCAATTTCTTGAGAGCCATCTTTTATTATCTCCTTAACTTCAGTTCCCATCGCTTCCACCCTTGAAAGCCAACCTTGCACTTGATCTAGCCGTTTCATTTCATGTTGCTCTTTAGCAATCAAAACCCTCTTGTTATATCGTTCCTTGCTTCAATCAATTTTTGGTACTCGGTTTGCAAGTCACCAAGGTTGTCTTCGAGGTCTCTTATGTAAGCAGTTTCCGCAAACAAGCAATCCAGGCAATGAGATAAAATTTAATCACCAGAGATTGAGAAAGAGAAGACATTAACCATGGTTTTCTCAAGGAAGAGAATGAAGGAGGAAATTTAACTGGCCAGACCTCCCCAGTTTGCATTTTAAAAAATGACCTTGCAAATATTTTGCAATTTTTTTCAATTTAGAAAAATTGACATGGCATACTTAGGATTGTAAAACGGGTTAAACTGAAAAGATTTAAACATATGTGGGTAATATTATAATTAGCGAAAGTTTGTTTATATTTTGAAAATTAAAAATGACCCCCACCCTTCAAAATGGCTTACTCGAGCCAAATACCCAAAAAACGACCGATGAACACTTTTGATTTCTCTACCATTTTCGACGACGAAAGTGCCTTATTTCCGGCAAATATTTGATCCTAAAGCTTCCTTACACAAAATCATGGCTGATATTCACAAAGAGGAGGAAAACTCAACCCTTGTAACGCCCACATTAAGGTATGTAACTTTACTTATGTCTAATGCCCTTAGTATTACTTATTTCAAGGTGAAAGATTGAAAGTTGGCATTTTCACTTTTCACCGCAGCAAAGGAACTTTGTCGCAACGGCAATGAATTCATTGCCCAAATTTGTGTTTAGAAAATGCAGACTTCACCTAGGCAAAGAAAAAAGTTCATGGGGCAAAGAACTCTCTAGAATTTTTGAGAAAATTCTGGAAAACTTGCTTAGGGGTGAAATGGTCATTTCAACCATAATTAGTTGAAAGTGTGGGGAGTGAAAAGAAGTAGAATTACATGGAGAAGACAATGGAAATGAGGGCATTATTGTAATTGACTAAAGGGCAAAGATGAAATTTCATAGAAAGTGCAAGGGTAAAATGGGAATCTATAAGTATTATTATGTGATATTAAGGGTTCAAGCGATGAAACCCTAGCCACTCTACCCTTCATTCACGCCACCCCTCATCCGAAGTGCTCTCAATTTACTTCAATCACTTTCCAAGGAAGCTCATAGAATTTGGCCTAAGTTTGATAGATTTTCAATCCTAAGCATCTATAGGTAAGATTCTTGCATTAGGATGTGAGATTAAATTTTTAAAAGTTTTTAATTCTTATGGTTTATATGCTTATGGTTTAAGAGAAAAAAGAGTTGTATCAAGGGAAGACTAAAGTGGTTGTGTTGCTCACATTTAAGGTAAGTAAATCCAACTCTAGCTTTGATTTGATAAAGAATTGTGTAGAGAAATTTCTTGTATGATACATGTGTTTGGATGATGAGAATCATTGATTTAGTGTTGAGTAATGTGTAAATCAAACCATGAGAAGTGATTTATTAGTATGAGATGGGTTGGTGGAACTTTGAAGGAGCTATGGAAGAGTTGAAATAGAATTGTGAAGTGTGAATTCCTGGCCAGGTTTGAAGTTGATTTTAGGGACTTTTGCTCCAAATTTTGGTGGCGAGAGAGAGGTAGAAGTGTAGCTAATTTATTGCTTGTATGTGCATGCAAATTGTTTGATGAAATTTCAAAGTGAAGTGAATGCATGAATATGCTAGCTTATTATCTTGAAATGAATTTGTGGATGGTAGATAATGACATATTTACATGCCCTATTGCATTCTTGAATTTAAGCATTTGAATTTAGAAAGAATAGCAAACAATAAGCATATCTACATGCATGCATACATACATACATATATGAGCACATTAAAGAACAAGAGAAAGAAAGAAAACTACTAAAGAACACATTTAAAGAACCTAAAGAAAGATAAGAGAAGGTTGTTGTAATAGGAAACCCGCGAGTGACAGAGAATTAGAATAGCCCCACATGCACACCGCCTTTAATGAGTGCCCTCAGAATAAGAAAGAAGAATTTGTACAGTTCGTTAGAAGTGCATGTGGATGAGGACTATACCTAGAAAGAATTTCAGAAGACACTCACACGACTAGGGTTCCGAATCCATGCCTCAACCGAGTCCGATCGACAAAGAAAGAATAGAAAAGAAAGAAAGAAAGAATAGAAATAATAGAAAGAAATAAAGAAAAGAAACAGAAAATAAAGAAGAGAAGCAGGAAAGAAAGAAGAGAAACAGAAAAAGAAAGAAAACAAAAAACAAATGAGAAATAGAAGACAGAATAAGAAAACAGAAAACAGAAAATAGAAAAGAAAATGCATCTCATAGAAAAGTTTGTGCATTTGTGCATATGCATCATGCTATTTCTACTATCCAGAATTAGTTTCACTAATTGTGATTACATAACGATAAGTGAGATACTAGAATCTTAGAAAGAGCGAAGAAGAGTAAAGAAGCCTAATGTAAGGAAAGAATCCTAGAATTCGAGAAATGGGGAGAGAATAGTAGTATAGTGGGTTTACTTACTGAGCAATTAGTGTTCACTACGTTGAATTTACTGTTTTTGCAGGCAGTAGATGAGATGCGGTTGGGTGGAATGTTAAGTAGCAGAGGAGTTTGGCAACACTGTCCGATTGCACTTTGAGTTTATTTTTGTGACTTTGTTACTCGATGTAGAGTTTTGTATATAAAGTAAAGTTGTTTTTGGGCCCTCTATTATACACTTATATACATACATGTTTTCTATGAGATAATTTATGAGTCATACTTTATATTTCCCAAAGAATTACTAGCTAGAGAGAGTATATTACAACCCTACTCTAAATCCTAGACTCCTATAGCGACATCAGTTCAAAGGCTATCGAAGAAGACGCTCCGGTGGATCATCCGATGTGTAAAGGTGGTCCAAAGGCAGAGGAGACAACGACAACATAAGAACATAGAGAAGAATAAAAAAACGATTCTGAAGAGGACGTCGTCGGCGAGAATTCAGCAAGGAGGAGGATGCCGGTGAAGAAAGGGTACGTTTTATACTTGTTGATTTGAATTTGATGAGAAATTTGATTGATTTGTGTGAATTTGGGGGATATGTAGTTGATTTTATTGTTATGTTGGTGGTGACATTTTGTCGAGCAATTGGCGGGCATTGGGGGAGTGGCTTTGTTTGGGTTCTAGAGGATGGGGGAAGGCAAAGGAGGCTGAGGGAGGTTGTTTGCGGGAGGTGGGAGGGCTGGGGATGGCAGGAGGTGGGGGAATAGGGGGGCTGGAGGGCTGCCGCTGTTGGGATTCATGCATTTTGGACATGGAAAATGTGTAGAAATGATGGACAAGATGATGGATACAAGGTAGAACACAAACATAACACATAAGCCCAAAAAATTTCAAGGTAAGGATGGAATATTACTTACTCCTTTGCTATTCAACACTTGAATCTTCTTTCTTGGAGTCTTAGTTCTTCAAGTGAACTTGAAGAACCTTAGAACGTGATCCACACAAGTCAAGGAAAAGAGAGCCGAGAGAGTGATTTTGTTTCAATTCTTTCAATTCTATGAAAATGGTATAGCACTTGGTATGGGCACAAAGTGTAATTTTAAATTGTCTTAGGAAGTCCTCAAACAATTTAAAATTAATCTTGGAAAAGAGCATTTATGTTAAGTCCTTGGTTTTATGGTTAATTCATAATTAGCCCAAATTTTAATCCCATTAAATATTATAACTCTTTAGAATAAAACCAATACACTTTTGTCCCTATTGTTGAATCTGATTCAATAATAATATTTAATAAATCATTATTACCCATGGTTACTGCTAGCTATCCATGGATAATCATTGCTCACCAATACATTAATTCGGATGCAACTGTTTATGTCCGAACATAATTAATTTGATTAATGATATTTGTTACTCTCTCTCCTTGAGCTTGATTTTATGTGTGACTATCTTGGTTCATTGTGATCTAGCCGTGGACCCAATATCAGATTTTGATATGTTTCGTTATAACTCTTTATAATCGAAACTCCTGCTGATTACGGTAGACATCTAGCAATGTTCCATAACCCTAAACCACAATGAAGTGTAAACTCCAATGAACCTATTCTGATCATACGTACCGTGTAGTAAAATCCCTCCGTTATCTAATCCCGATTAAGAATGGTTCATGGTATATCAAAACCCTTAACTTAATCTTTAATTGAATTGTCAATTGATATAATGAAACTTGTCAACATGAAACTACTTTTCATCTAACATTTACTATACCTCGGCTAGAGATTTCCCATTTCCAATGTTTATTGACATTCTTCTAGGAACTCGAGATTGGACTATTTTGAGTTAACGGATCCCATCTTGACATCACTTGTCCTCGCACATGAATAACATATGACCAAACTGGCTTATTACACAAGACATGACTAGTCTCGTGCTTATACATCATATGAATCATATGCATCCTATGTTGATTTCAATCGTGATGTCTCAGGTCTAAGGATCAGTGGTACACTAGCACGATTCTACAATGCATCATTGACCACATCTATGTGATTCATCATAATCGGATCATATTCGATAAACAGTTCACTAACCGTTAATCCATGCTAATGCCTTAGTGACATGCCTCTTATAATCACTCACACTAATACTATCACATGATATTCAATGGAGATATTCAACATACCTACTATGCAATATTATTGCCCAATTAACATTACTTGCGTAGGGACTTCTTTGATGATTTGATCTTCTGAAGATCCATGTCATCCAGACATTTCACATGCAATATTAAATATAATATAATATAAATGAAGCAGAAAATCAACATATGAAATAAAAACACTTTCTTTTATTCATAATACATTTACAAGATATAATGTCCTGAAATCGACAACACGATTGGTTCCTAGGGCATACACTAACAATCACTCTACATAATTCAGGGCTGGCCATGCACAACCCAAGCAGCGCTGCGTGGCCAGCCCTATAATATACAAGGTAGCCCTCCAGCCCCCTATTCCGCCACTAGTGATGGCAATGGGTCGGGCCAAGACCGAGTACCCCTTGGCCCAGGCCCAAGCACGACCTCATGACACAGGCCCAAGCCTGGCTCGAGCCCGCTACGGGTATGATAGGCAAAACCCAGGCCCGACCCGACGGGCTTTTTATAACCTCAGGCCCAACCCAAGCCCGCCTTTTTTTATAATGTCAATTTTTAAATATTAATAAATTTCAAAATTATTTTTATATTTTTAATTTTAGAAACAGTTTTTAAATATTAATTTATTTTTTAATACTTACCAAATATATAAATAATATTCGACAAAGTGCATTCATCCATTTTTACAGTATAACATAACCATAAGAGCAACAAGCAAATTGAAACAGTAAAATCTGAACAAATACAAAACAATAAACTCTATCACAAATTTCTAAGTTGTTGTCTCCTTAAGTTTTGCAAGCTTTAGTCGGGTAAGTCCACCTCTCTACAATTATAAAATACATAAGAAGCATGTAACACATGAAAGACTAAATATATAACCAATTGCATACCTATTCTTTGTCATCATCATTCCTCTTCTTTCTCATCAGTGTCATCAAAAAATGTCGAGCATGATTGTTGAACTAATAAGAATGCAAAATATACATTAAAGACAATAAGATAAATACGTTAAAGAAATAAAAAATAAAAAATAAAGACAATAAGACAAATATGTTAAAATTTTTTTTTTTTTGATATAATCACCTTTTATATCTTCCCATAACCAATTTTGAGCACACATCAATGCTTCTAATGTATTTGAATGAAGTTTGTTGTGATGTGGGCTTACTACCTTTCCACCCGTGCTAAATATAGACTCAGAAACGACCGTGGAGACAGGAATAGCAAGGATGTCTCTAGCAACTGAAGAGAGGATTGGATATTTAGGCCCAGTTGCCTTCCACCAAACCAAAATGTCAAAGTTAGGAGTCTCAGGCAAAAGTTTCTCCTCTAAATAAAAATCCAGTTCTGACTTTCCTTCAACAACATTTGATTCTTGTGCAATATACTTCTCAAAGTCACTAACGGACTCATCGTCCTCACTACAAGGAATATTAGTCTAAAAAGAAGGTGCTGCATTGGGAGGAGGTTGACTACTTCCTTGCTTAGATTGGTACTGATTAAATAAATCTGATAATAATCATTGAATTCTCAGAATATGATATTTACCATCAACTCCATAGATCCGAGGAAAAAAATAATCTAACGATTTCATTTTGTATCTAGGATCTAAAAGACTCGCTACCCCTAAGACATTGTGAATCACATCCCAATACTTGCTAAATTTTTCAAGCATTTTTTCTGCCATATTCCTTATCAAATCATTCCCACATCTGAGCCAATTAGACAATGCAATTCTAATTTCACAAACTTTTGAGAAATAAATATTAGATGTCGAATATTTTGTTCCAGAGAACAAGTTTATGGCAACATAAAATATTTTCAACTTTGAACAAACTTGTTCTGCCAACTCCCATTCCTCCTCAGTCGGCAAACATCTATATTGTGGCTCACGAAGCGTTAAACGAAAAAACAAATCTTTGTAAATGAAAGCAGTTTCAAGCATTAAATAAGTTGAGTTCCAGCGAGTCTTACAATCAAGAGCCAACTTCTTTGTACTTTCAATGCCTTCTTGACGTGCTACTTTAACAAACTTTTGCTCTCTTTTAGGAGATGCTGACTAATAAGCAACACTCTCACGGATTCTTGCAATTGCTTGTCCAATCACCGATAATCCATCTTGAACAATTAGATTTAGAATATGCGCACAACAACGCATATGAAACTATGAACCACGTAGCATAAGTGAGGCACTTGGAAGTTCGTTCAAGATATCTTCAACAACTGCATCATTGGTGGAGCAGTTATCAAGTGTCAATGTCAAAGACTTTCTATCAATATGCCACTCATAAAAGTAGTCCATCAATGCTGTAGCAAGCACATCTCTAGTATGTGGGCAAGGCACATATACAAATATGCAACATTAATTATACATAAAAAAATATTAGTAATATCGCTACAAAAATTGTAATAAAAAATAAAAATGATAAAACCTTAAAAGATAATACCTTATGAGTCGACTTTGTAAGACCTAGTTGTTATCGATAAAATGCGCTATGATCGTCATATATCCTTTGTTTTGATTGCTGGCAATCCACAAATCCGAAGTGATAGCAATCCTACTCCGGTTTTTGTTTAACAATTTCATTATCTTCTCTTTTTCTACATCATACATCTTGAATATGTCTTTCTTAATAGTGTTTTTACTCACAACCTTAAACAACGGTTGCATGTTGTTACAAAATTTTCTAAACCAGTAATGATCAACCATGCTCAAAGGATATTCATGTAGAACAATCATCATTGCTAGGTCCTTCCTCACCAACTCTTGATCAAGTTGATGCGAAGTTAAGGTCATTTGTGACTTTGAACTTGAATCCTCTCCCGAGGTCATGACAGAATGTTCTATGATACATCTCCATACTTTCGCCTTGGACAATTTTAATATGTGCATGCAAGTGCCTTGTCCCGTTTTTGGAACCACAAGCAAGCTGGAGTCGACAATTTTTTCGATGAGTCAGAAGGTATATTCATCTCCTCCTCTAAACTTTTTCGTTTACCAAGTAAAGAAGTTTGAATTGACATGTTGAAACCTAAAAACATGAACAAAAAGTATGAATATCAATAAACAATTCATTTTTGAAAATGAAGCAGATATGCATTACTAAATCATACACTGGATGAAGGATTGAGATATTGTTCAATACAATACATTCCAACAAATACAAGTCCATACAGGTGCATATTATGAATGACAATACATGGATTTTAACTTTGTACTTAAACGGAATCCGTATAACATAATCATTTAATAACATATCAAATTTCATCCTCCCAAAATTAAAATTACATAACATTTTAAATAACACAAGTACAACAACATAATAACATATCAAGTTTCATCCCCAAAATTTGATACTAAATTACTAATAATAGCTTATTGATTTTAAGTTTTTAACTTACTTACTTCAGGTTGATACATCCATGATTTTACATATATATACATGTTTATTTAATTGTAAACTTGGTGAATCCAATTAACTAGATAAAAATGTCTGCACAACCCAATAATTAACACTCAATTATACTTAATAGGAGCCATATTTATATATGTATAATTAACAAGCAATAATGCAGCAAGACCCACACTTTTGGAACCAAACTTTGCTGGCATTTTCAAAATAAACAAAAAAACTAGCTAAAATACATAAAAAGAAATTAAAAAAAATAAAGAAAGTAAAAGAGTCAGTTAGAGACTTAATAACTGGATACTATAAACTGTTATTATGAATTCACACTATTACCCAGGATATGCCATTTAGTAGCAGCCATAATTTGCATCCTATCAGAATCTAAATTCTTCCATTTATGTTGCACATAGAGCTCCAGTCTTATTCTATTATCAAGTAGTTTACTTAATCAATTTAATTAATCATTATTATCAGATCAAAATATTACATTCTACATGCATACTTGCTAAACCTGAAATTTTTTGCTCTTACTCTCACTCTCATACTTCAACACCTTAAGCCTACCTTCCTCTTTGGGGATGTTTGGCTGATCAACTAAGAGTTGCTGGAGTGCACCTAGATCACTTGTACTCTTGTACTGCAAGAAAGTAGAGCTTGGAGTTAGCACAAAACATAGGAATTGACTTAATAAAGACACATCATCCAGATCAACCGCTCAAAGATAGCACTTCACACAATTGAAATCCTTATCAAGAATGAGATAAAGTGTTTTTATAAACATAAGGAATAGCTACCTGGGTTTCAGGGCCAATTCTGAAAGCGTTGAAACCAATGATGATTTCAGAAGGTACCTACAAACACAGATAGCGAACATCCTTCAGAATCTAAAACTGATTTTGACACTGTCAAAATTCAACCTAGCAGAGACTACTTCCTTCTTTATTCTGGTCAGCATTCCATGAAATTCAATACCAAATTAATAAGTGTTCTTAATTTTGGTATCCATATACACTATTATTGGTGCATCATCTTTACTCTGTCCATCCAGATGCACTTACTGTGACATTAACGAAATAACCATTAAAACAGAAAAAAGAAATTGATTATAAAATATAAACCCTGCCTACTCTTCACAAGAGCAAAGTTACAGGTTAATTAAAGACCCAATGTCTGATGTAGCTCATATGGAAACATTTTGAATAGGAATATCCTATCAAATGGAAAATGCAAACTGAAGGTTGTGTACCAATATTTGAATCAATTGAGAAACGAAAGCATATGAAAAAGAAAGAATTCGATCTTTAATATACACAAATGAAATACTTCTAGAAACCAGTGCAACAATTTCACCTTGTTCTCAAGGTGAAAGTCTGGAATTTTTTGTGCAATTAACTCCAAAGGTTCCCATGAAGCATCATGATCTAGAAGACCCTCTCACGCAATCAAAACTTCCCTATCTGTTTAATTAAAAGTAAAACAAATTGTGAAAATAAAATATGTTAGAAACTAATATATATATATATATATATAGTTGTGAATTTATTAATTTCAAAATGCTAGTCTCTCTATATCCCTTATGGTCAGGATCTAGCTTTTCCATGATTAAAGCTATGCTGCAGCGTTATCTTTAAGATTTGAGAGCTTATTTGTAGAGAAATTTTGAGAAATTTTAAATTGTAATAGCACCGAATAATTGAAGAAATAAATTAAGGACAATTCATTGGTTACGCATATATGTATATTGAGTCCTCACCTCCTGTACCTCCTCCTCTGATAGCAACCCACTGCCGTTCTTATCACACCTGCCAACAACTCTTCGGCAGAAAAATCTGTCAACTGGCAACAACAGGAAGCCCAAGACAGATGCAGATGCAGATGGAGAAAGAACACGAAGAGAGGACAGATGCAGATGCAGATGGAGAACGAACACGAAGAGACGACAGATGCTGAGATGCAGATTGCAGATGGAGAGAGAGATATGTTAGGAAGGGCAGCAACGCAGCAGGTGGAGAGAGTTTAGGGTGAGAATTTAGGTTAGGGTTTGGGAAAAATAAATAAATAAATATATATATATATATACATATATATATATAGGATAATATTGTAATTAAATATATAGTCTAAGGGTAAATTAGTAAAATTAATATTAAAATTTTCAGGCTGGGCTAGGTTGGGACTGAAGATATACCCATACTTGGCTCGTATCCAAAGTCAGGCCTTAAAATCAAGCCCAGGCCCAAGCCCGTCACCCTTGGGTAAAGCATAGTCCTTTCGGGTCGGGTACCCAAAAATTTCGAGCCCATTGCCATCTCTATCCTGTTAGAGTAGATGCCCTAGAGCCAATCAATTATTGTAGAATTGACTCTTTGTAATAATGTTCATTAATCAATAAAAGGCTTTTTATTCTATATCGCGTAAACCATTATTATTGCAATATGTATTGATATATGTCCTTAGAATGGTAGAGCGTGACGAGGGTATCAAGTGTTTCAAATCTTGATAGTGAGAACCCTATGAGCACATATGGTGGCCATTCTAGAAACGTCCAGTAGCCCCAGATTATTCGAACTAAGGGCACAGATAATACGGTAAGGCTATCATAGTGTTGAACGACCTGTCGAAAGGCGGTGGATCGTCTCATCGAAGGTTGTTTGGTGACAACACAGGTGCAACACATGGGTGTTTGTTGTAGACGATTACACCACAACAAGTTCACTGGATGACCCACCGGAGGATTCCATATGGATGGTAACCCCGTGTCTATGGAACAAATCCTCTAACGAATGGTGGTGCATGTGATCCTTAGACTTGAGATCACCGGAGTGCCTTGTGCACCGATTGGTGTAGTTTGACACTAGCCTAACGCAGCTTCTTTTCGAGTCACAATACGGTGATTGGCGATCAAGAAGTGTATCAAGACTATGGTGGATTGACGGAGGATTTATCACTCCCGTACGGGAGAAAGTTATCTCACGGCGCAATTCAAGAAATGGCAATGACACTAAAAGCGTGGCCACAGTGGGATTGAGTTGTTGCTCTATCCAGGTTTATAATACGGGTCATTGGTCCGGCTGAATAAATAATATCGAGAGTAAGAAGGTTGACACTATTTCTATGCCTTCGTCTCGTCGAGATAACGTATGATGAAAGGATCGAATTGCACGGTAACCATATCGTTGACAGGTAGCTACTTTGTTCAACCGAATCTATCGGGTGGCCATGATGCCTTGCTAGGGGCCAATCTTGGTCGTGTATTAATGAGACGATTAATTGGTGTTAATCGCAATATCATACACCGCCGATATGATGAGGAGCCTAAGGGTCACACACATAGAAGACAATTTAAGATGCAAGAAGAAAGAAGGGCGTTTTTCGTCTTTTAAGGCGAAAGGGTATTTTGGTAATTTCACGGTGCAATTAAATTTCTTGAGGTTCGTAGCCTTTATTTAATTTGTTAGAAAAATTAAATAAGTGAAATTACGTTTAAATGTGTGTTCGCACATATTTAAATATATTATCATTATTGTTAAATGTTAATATATATTTAATTTAAATATATATATTAATTGATTTTAATTGAGATAATGATGAAAATTAAAATAAATCAAATTGGGAGTGTTTGGCAACATGGGGCGTTTGGGTTGGAGCCCAAGCCTATTCCGTATGGGATTAGGGCAAATTGTTTTTAAGTATAAAAGGAAAAGTGTGTGTGATTTTAATAAGAATTTTTCTTTGAAAACCAATACACACAGCAGCCCCCTTTTGAATACACTCCCACGACAGATTGATTGGGCTTTGGAATCAATTTCATTGATTCTTCCTTTTCTTCTTAATCTTGAAGCCAAAGAGGATCTAGCAAATCCCTCTTTGGTTCTTTTTAAGATTGTCTTCGTGTGGACTACGCAGTTCGATCCTACACTTGGATCGGTAGCAAAACGTTCGTCGACAAATTTGAAGGAGCCTTCAACGTGCGTTTGTTTCTCTTAACTCATGTTGAATATTTATGCAGATTTTATTTAATATAAATTGTTAAAATCATACCCTTGATCTTGGCTCATGTAAACGATCCTGTTATTTTATTTTTCGTTTCCGCTGCGTATTCGGGACCGTTTACTAACAGTGGTATCAGAGCCTAGGGTACTGAATTTAACAATTTTTATGTGTATGGTTGATAACATGTATTTGATGATAATATGTTGCCATATTGAATCTGCGTAAATCTGTCTTGAAATATGTTTTAAAAGCGATTAATCGATTAATTTAATTTGTTGATGATCTCTTGGTTTGGTTTAATGCATGATGGATTTTTGTTGAGATCAATGTGTTTGATTGATTGCAAAAATCTGGTTAGAGTGTTTTTGGTTGCTGTATGAACAGATCCGGAGCTACAGATCTGTGTACGCTCGCCGCGGCGATATAATCCATCGCCGCAGCGATAAATGCGTCGCCGTGGCGATATAACTCATCGCCGCGCAGATGCCCTCGACGTGAGGCGTTGTATAAAACAACGTCGTCGCGGCGATATAACCTATCTGGCGAGATAATCCCATCGCCACGCGCTGCAGAGCATAACTCCCATCGCGATCGTCCGGGCGGACGTGTGCTATCTAAAACCAATGAACGCCAGGCGATCTAACACTCGCTGCAGCGAGCGCACTTCCAGGTGTGCAGGGGGTAAAATGCAAAGTTTTAAAACTTTTGGACCAAAGCATAAATCGCAAATTATCGGGGGTAAATTGTAATTAACCCACAAATTTCAGAAATTGATTGTTTTTGAAATGTATGCTTTGTACTTGTTTGTATATTGCATGGTGCCCGGTACATGAGCCTTAGACCTAAGGGTGAATGTTTTAATTATTTTTGGGTATGTATGGTTGTATTTTTATTAAATAGGGCCTGCGTGTCCTGCCTTTCTCCTCTTCTCGATGTATATTCTCTTCTCATCTAAT
Organism: Pistacia integerrima; assembly: GCA_026225825.1. NCBI lineage: Eukaryota > Viridiplantae > Streptophyta > Magnoliopsida > Sapindales > Anacardiaceae > Pistacia > Pistacia integerrima. The sequence continues at coordinate 11,735,389 of CM047750.1, read as the reverse complement.
TCCCCTCGAATGTAAATCGAGGTTTCTAAATTTATTGATGTAAAGAATTTGTATAATTATTTATTGTAAATTTAGAAAGATATTTTTGTAATGTACTTGAAGTCGGAGCAAAGGGCGAGGCAACCATACTTGAAGACTCAAGATTTTTATTACAGGGACCCCTAGGTGACCCACCGATTCCTCTAGGCTCGAGGAAATCGGTTTTAGTTGGGAGGGCCATGTACCGCACGTTTAATTTTGTTTAGAATGCACGCTAAGGTTGAATGTTTGATAACATGCCAAACAATGTCATTCTAACAAAGATAATAATTTGGTGAGACATTAAATAACAAAACCCTCAATTAAAGTATATTAAGTCACGAAAGCCTTCCATCACCATGGTTTTAATCAAACCACCCTGTTCGTGAAACCTTGTTCGCCAAAGCGAAGGGTACACTTCTACCGGTGGGAGGTTAAAATACATTGGAGTTTTCCTTAATGGTGATGGGAGTGACTTAAAATGACGGTTTTGCTTGTTCGCCAAAGCGAAGGTTGATAAACATGCGTCATAGGCATAGTAGAGCAGTACACATATAGTGTGTACGTGGTGACATGTAGTGTCCACTCTACTGATACTGAGAATCACACTTGAGGACGATGGCATGTACTGTCCATTGGATTGTGTGATTGGCTTGTTGGCTTTCTCACATTTGAGGTTGATAGTGGGAGCTATCAAGCGGTGTGGAATTAAGTTTGTTGGCCTACCTAATCAACTCATTTTGGCTTGTTCGCCAAAGCGAAGGTTTGAAATGGGCAGGATGGGATCTCGGTCCACTAGGAAAGTCAACGGGCTTTCCCGAGTTAATGGTGAGGGCTATTGGCTTGAGTAAAATAGTGGGAGCTTCGTTTAATAAAAGACCATATTAAACAATAATAATGAACATGGTAATAACGGTTACTTTTTTTGCACTTGTAGATTCACTTAAATTTGAGCAAAATGATCCCAACATCACTGCGACAAATCATCGAATCGGGAGAGAAATGGAATGGTGAAAATTTCGTTGGTATAGAAGTATAAATAATATACTTGATCCAAGCGATAGATTATACACCATTGAGCAAGCTCTATCACCAGAGCCTGCTGATAGTTCTATCCATGAGACTGGGTATGTATATGTGAAGCATACACATGATGCAAAAGCAGAAATGACTAGATACATTGTGCTTGCATCAATGGCACCATTATCGCGACAGCGTGCAGAAAAATGGATTTAGCTTCTATTCTTCATTTTCTTCGAAGAAATGAGAAGCATATGGTGTCTCGGTCATTATTCAGATGTAGGATGGAAGAAGGTACCAAAATTGGCGATCATATACTCGATCCACTTTCGGGCCGGGTACCCAAAAATTTCGAGCCCATTGCCATCTCTATCCACCACCTCCTGCCATCCTCAGCCCTCCAACCTCATGAAACCTACCACAACAGCCTTTGTAGGGTTTGCATTGGCTACCCCGGTCCTCTGGAGGCCAAAAACACGCACTCCCATGCCCTCTAAGCCCATATCCCCGAAATTAGCAGCCTATTAGCTGTTTTTTTTTTTTTTTCACTGATATTTAGTTTATATCAATTGTACAAATTTTCTAAAGCGTAAATTATAAAGACTGTGGGTTAGAGGTTGTAAGCGATAAGGTATCATACTTCCCTGTAAGGGTGACAGGTCGAGTTGGCAAGTTTTTACGAGAATAATAGAGATTTTACAAGAACAGAAGAAGGCTATGGACCAATTCAAAGAAAGCTGTTTTGGTCATTTTGTGAACATCGGAGAAAATTGGAAAAAGACGTTTTGGGGATAGGGAGTGCATTATATGTTGTTGCACTCAGTTAATAGCAAAAAAAAAAAAAAAAAAAAAAAATGAAATGTGGTTCATGGTGGATGGGAAGCCACTACGTTTTGGGATGATGGAATATGCCTTGATGACAGGCTTAAGATGTGGGGCATTTCCAGATGCGGAAGAGCAAAAGATAATAAAGAAGAGTAGGGCAACCGAAACTTGGCTAAAAAGGTTTTGGGGGGGAAGACATCTATTACGGGACACGATTTAGAGAAGAGTTTAGGAGAAGGTGAGTATATCTCTTCAGACAGGTCAAGATGTGTCTGATATGGTTTGTGCATTCAATTCTAATGGCTTCTAACTCAACGAAAGCCGTTAATATGGATTGGGTGAAGTTTGCAAGCAACATGGACTTCTTTAATGCTTATCCGTGGGGATAGTTATCATTTCAGCTAACCATGGACTCTCTACAAGGAAAAAACATGGTGTTAAAGCATCGCCAATCTGTCGAGAAGAATAGACCGAGCACATATAATTTGTTTGGCTTCCCATGGGCAATACAGGTAAATATTAATAGCTTTTTGTTATATTTTTTTATATTATATGTGTTTTAATTATGATATGAACTATTTTTTTACAATGTAGGCTTGAATGTATGAGGTCGTCCTAGTCCTAGCTAAGGCAAGGGGAAGGATGAAGACTTCGGATGAGTGATCGTAATTTCCTAGGATATTGTGGTGGCACATCGAGAAGTGTACCCATTGGGATTACGACAAAATAGACATAAAAATTCAAACAGCTCGAGTAAGATTAAAGGATTAATTTTTTGAATATGCACTTGCTTTTAAATGTGGCTTAAATTTGATTGATTTTTTTTCTTATTGCAGGGAGTAATCCGTCCCTTCCTCACTGTTACTAGGGATAAAGTGGGAGAGGAGTATGTTATATCGTTCAAAGCAATGGAGGATGCAATAGATGAAGAGATAGACTGCCTAATGCGGGACCTAGAAGGCGTCACGCATGTGAGTATAGTTGTAGGGCCATTACTTGAGAATGTTGCTGACGCTGAGGATGATGAAGCTCTAATCGACAGGAGGGAGAAGGAGGATGAGAAGGATAAAGAGGTTCATACGCCTCCACCCAATTGGAAAATTGGTACAACAAGTACCGCTTTGTCAAGGCGTCGAGGTCGGGAGAATGAGGTGGTTGACCTCATAAATGTTCTATTTGAGAGTTTTACAATAGCCATTTATGAGAGGTTTGAGAAGATGGAAGAGCAGATGAAAAAGGTAGAGGAGAAAATTGATAGGGTGGAGGAGAAAGTTGTTGGGGTGGCGAAGAAAGTTGGTAAGGTGGAAGAGGAAGTTGGTGGGGGTATTGAAAGTGGTTGAAGTGCAACCTAAGCATAAAAAAGAGAGCTAAAAGAGTAAGCAAGTAATTTCTCCTTACACGATAGTAACATATGAAAGGAAGAGGAAAACGAAGAAAAAAATGAGCAAGTCCGTGAAAGTGGAGAAGCAAAAATGGAGAAGGGTAAAAAGGAAGGCAGGGGAAGTGGGGAAGTGAAAATGGAGGAGGGTAAGGCAGAACGTATAGGAAGTGGGGAAGTGAAAATTAAGGAGGGAGGCGAAGGAAGTGGGCAAGTGAAAACGGAGGAGTTAAAGGTTGATTTGTATAGGTCAATAGATGAGGAAAAGAAAAAACTCCTCTATGCATATTACAATGATTCTGGAAGTGATGGACATGTGAAGTACAAGATCGGGGATTATCACTGGTAGTGGTTTGAAAAGATGTTGACGATGGGCAGGTGGCTCGATGACTCGGTGAGTTATTTTCCCTTATTTTTGCTTCTGTTTTTCATGAGGTATTATATACTTATCATGTTGTTTTTATTTGATGTAGTACATTGATGAGGTATTGACACTTATAAGGCTATGACAGAGCAATAATGGTTATATTTTGTATCCGCACTGTGCCATCACCGATGTGGCCTTTGGCCAAACGCTAGTAACTATTAGTTTAATGCACCACAAAAGAGAAATTATGTTACTGCCACGTTACTTACCGAATACAATTGTTCTATAAGCCGATTCTAATGTTAATGTCTTCCTCATATTATAGTGTTGATTGCGGGACATATGCACTAAAATTTATTGAGTTTGACATGACCAACACCCCAATGGATGACTTGAATGATGAAACAATAAGCAACTATTGGGAGCGCTGGCCTGTTGAGTGCTTCCATGGGCATATGGATCTCTTTTGAGTGACCAAAATTCAATCCAAGTCATTGTTAATGCTGTCATCAAAAGATATGGAAGTTGGACTTAGAATTTTGTAGTTTATGTGATGTTATCTTATTGGGTTGTCTTGAATAAATGGATTGTCTTGAATTGGATTAGCTGGTGTTGTTAGGTGTCAGGCTGTTGATACTTGGGTTGTGGTGTTATGTATGTTTTGTGGCCAAGGCCAAGGTTGGATAATGTTGGAAGGGGTGTTATAGAAGAAGACGAAGAGGTTGTTTCTACTGCTACTGGTGTGCTGGATAATTTTGGAGGATGAGGAAGTAGCTTAAGAGAATGATGAAGAGAAGGGATGGAGGCTGCCGGCCCTGCTTTTGTTTTGGGTGTGTATAGGACATTTATTTGTTGTATATAATGTTGTAATTTAATGTAAATGACACATTTCGGATTTTTATAAAAGCAATTCAATATTTCTTTTCCTCTTTTGAGTTTGAGTTTATTTAGTATTCTTGTTACATGGCATTGATGTGTTGATGCAATTAGGTTGTCAAATTCAGGAGAAAATACGGAATTAATGTGTTGGTGATTTTAGTTTGTCAAAATTCAGGAGAAAAACTAGAAAAAAATATGTATTGCCAATGATCGCTTAAGCGATATATAAGCGACTATATATATCACTTAAGCGACTAAGTGTTTTCTATACAAGATCGCTTAAGCGAGACAACAAATCACTTAAGTGATCGTGCATCTAGGAAGATCTTTATTCTGCCATGGACTTGATTGCTTAAGTGATCCAAAATCGCTTAAGCAACTAAGGGTAAAAGTGAAGAATCTCTTAAGCGATCGTGCATCTGAGAAGATGTTGATTCTGCCTCGGACTTGATCACTTAAGTGATACCAAATCGCTTAAGCAACCAAGGGTAAAAGAGACGAATCGCTTAAGCGAGACCATAAATCGCTTAAGCGATTGTGCATTTGGGTAGATCTTGATTCTGCCTCGGACTTGATCGCTTAAGCGATACCAAATCGCTTAAGTGACCAAGGGTAAAAGTGAGGAATGGCTTAAGCGAGAGAGTAAATAGCTTAAGCGATCGTGCATCTGGGCAAATGTTGATTCTGCCTCGGACTTGATCGCTTAAGTGAGAAATGAAATCTCTTAAACGATCCAGTGTATTCAGATTATTTTTATTATGCCTTTCACAAGATCGCTTAAGTGATTAACATTATCGCTTAAGCGATGAAAGCTTATAAACACTTGATCGCTTAAGCGATTCCTTTTTTTTTTTTTTTTTGGAGTAGGTTGTCAACCCCATATTAAGTGACGTTAATGTGAACTTTGGACGTTCACAATATCACATGATTATTAACGTTAATGTTAAGTGACATCGGTTAGTAACACTTATTAAGGCCAATTAAGAAGGATTATTTGCAACCTAATTCTATCAACACATATTAAGTTACAACCATATGATATATGGATGAAATGTCATAGCGTACTAGCGTGACACATTAGTAGAAACATACCTAATTTCATAAACATGGATGATGTATTTGAGAATAATTTGATTGAAATAAGCTTCAATTTTGATTTTATTATTTCAGTGGACTATGATCTATCTTATGTCAATTGATTTGATTATTTATATCACTTAATCGATTTTTTTTCAAAATTATATTTTAATTAAATTAATTCTATTACGTTTGTACACAAACATGGAAAAGAAATATTAAAGTATAGAATGATTCTATATAATATAAATTTTAATGTTTTTAAAGTACCAAAGTAAATTGCCCTTAATCGCTTAAGCGATATATGTTTTCACTTAAGCGATCCTGTCTATTTAGCCTTGGTTGCTTAAGTGATAATAAATCGCTTAAGAATAAAGGTCATCCGACTATACTAGATCGCTTAAGCGATCTTAGCTCTCTCTTAAGCGATCCAGTATGTTCATCCTTAGTTGCTTAAGCGATCATGTGCATTCGCATAAGCAATCACGTACAAGCGAGGATCAAGATTGCTTAAGCGATGCTTCACTCTTACCCTTGGTCGCTTAAGCGATCATGTCGAAGGCAGAATCAAGTCACCCTAGGTGCATGATCGCTTAAGCGATCTAAGGTCTCGCTTAAGCGATTCTTCATTTTTACCCTTGGTTGCTTAAGCGATCGTAGATCGCTTAATCGATCATTTCCAAGGCAGAATCAAGATCACTTAAGCGATTCTTCACTTTTGGCCTTGGTCGTTTAAGTGATTCATGATCGCTTAAGCGACCAAGGCCATTTTGCTTCTTTACTCGCCAATCTTTTGATATTGTGCATGCATGTTTAAGTGAGAAATTATATTCTGTATGGTGGATGAGCTCTGTATTCAATCATAACCATCCGTATTTGTGAAATGAGGTGCGTATCTACTAACGTGTCACACTCATGACTAATTCAATAAATTGATTGATTGATTGATTGTTTTGATACGACAATTATGTTGATAATATTTATTTTGCTTGTCTTACTTCTTTGGGCAACAATCAGTGCCGTATAGAGGTAATATGAGAAATTTTACTTACTTAAACTCTTTTTGAAATGGATGAAAATGAGAAATAATTAATTTGATTTAATACGTTATAAAGGATGATTTATTCAAGGTAACAATTAAATTTAAAACATAAAAAATTGAAAACAACAACTCTTCAACGATTGGCCTTGACAACTTTCTCGATTTTATCCTTCTTCTTGATGACATAGCTAGAAATACAGGAACATAAAATTAGTTTAATGCACCACAAAAGAGCAACATAATAACTTCATCAGATCTGCATATAAGAAAAGATCGCTTAAGCAACCTTACGTCGCTTAAGCGATCTGGTGGTCACAGATCTGATCTGAGCAGTAGATCACTTAAGCGATCTAGTGTTTAGATCTGATCTGAGCAATAGATCTAGGTCGCTTAAGCGACCTGGTCTTAAATGCAGATCTGAACATCAGATTGCTTAAGCGACCTAAGATTGCTTAAATGATCTATTGTTAAGATCTGCAAATAACAGCCGATCGCTTAAGCGATCTTATGTCTTTTAAGCGATCTAATCTTATCTGCAGATTACTTGCTTTCTTGCTACTGATCAATTCGAACCAATTTTCTGGATCTGCATGTGATCGATTTTGGCAACTGCTTCTTTTGTGGCTAGGTTGCTTGCAAATTAAGCACTTATTCATCCTCCGGGGAACCTCACAGGCTGATGGAACATGCTTCATAGACCAAACTCGCCAGCTTGATCCAACAAAGGACATTGTCCAACGATAGTCTATTTCAAGTCACTCACCACTTTCACTTGTTACTATAAGTCATTATTGGGAATTATCAACCATCACTAGGAAGAGCCTTTCCAACAAGGGCTATTTTCGTGACCCTTTTTTTGTTTTCTTGAATGGCGGATGGATGATAATGTGAACCAACTCTGGCGGCACCACCCATTGCTCTTCTGGAGGAACTGGATATATCGTTTTCGAATAAGCGAGCATGTAGTGATTTGTCATATAGAGAGGGGAGCAAAGTTTCATGTAAAATATTGAACCAAAATCCAGCTTTCATTGGTGTTTCAGTACTGCTAGTGCATGAGGACAAGGTAAATGTTGAATGTCAAGCACTTTACAGCTGCAAGTTTTACTAAGAAGGTTAACTAGGGCATCTGGACTCATTGGGCCTAGACTCGGGACCGATAGGGCTCGGTCCCTGCCTACCTCTAATTGAGAATATTGACTCGGATGCAATTGTCGAAACTAGCACAAATAAAATGTTACGTGCCATTTGGGCTACAATGGGGAATCGATTTGCATTTTGGTTCCACTATTAAAATAGATTCATCTCGCGTTCCTCCTTCTTGGTCATGTAGGACATGTCCATTTGTAGGTATTACTGCAGCTCGCCACCACAGCTACTAAGTTCTATATACGTCCACGTGCTCGATCCCTATTAATAAATGTCTTCATTAGGTTCTTGCTGGTCGTCTCTTCTAGGCGTTCCATTGTACCTAGTCTGATATAAAAAAAAAAAAAAGGCTTTTCAAATTTTTGTTAAATTCTATCAAATAAGAACTATAGTCATGTCCTAAATGCTGGCCTATCTCAATAACCATACAATTAAATACGAAATTTAAACCTAGGATCTACAATAAGATTTAATCAATATAAGAAAGGTATATCTATCCAATATTTCTAGTATTTTGTTTCCATATTTGAAACAATATCCGTTGAGTCCGGATTCTATCTATGTTTAGTAAAAGTTTCAGAAATTTGAAGTAAAATATCTAACACTAAATTAGTAGTAGGATAATAAATACCACTTAATATATTAGTGGAATCGTAAAAAACTTTAAGAAATGAATGAAAAATACTGCAAACTGTCCAATCATCATCGTTGATACTTCGTTCAGAGAGTTCTTATGGTTGATGAACTCTGTAATTTGTGTTGTAGTTGGCATAGCTCTTTGCAACATCAAGTATGTGGAGTTCCAATGGACAGACATGTCACAACATAACTTCTTTGGTCGAACTGGTGGCTCCTCTTAGCGACAATATTTTACGTACTCATTCCATCTTGTATTACTACCGGTGATGAATCTGATAGCTGCGCGCACCCTTTCAATTTGCATGTATAGCTTCTAAACCCGCTTTAACTGCCTTCACCAAGCGCATCCAATCTCTTTTCAAATAAAGAAATTGTCATGGTGTTAGCAGTTGCATTATCAAGCGTAAGCGTCACAACTCTCTCAATTAATAAATAATCTTGCAAAACTTCAATAATTGTAAAATAAATAGTCTCAACACTATGTTTAGCATATAATGGTTTAAAACCTATCAATTTTTTTTGTAAATGCCAACTATGATCTAGGTAATGTATTGTGATACTTAAAAAATCTGTTTTTAATCTAGCAGCCCACATGTTTGATGTAAGTGCAATGGATGTATTCCTAAAATTTTCAAATTCTTTTTTAAGTTGATCTCTTACTTTAGTATAAAAATTTTGTATGTCCCTTTTACTTGTTGCTCTACTAACAGGGCTATATTGCAGACAAAAAACAATTTTAATCATATCAATAAAAAAAGGATTTTCAAATAAAGAAAGTGGAGAGTCGGTAGCAACTATCTATTTTTCTATTTCATCTTGTGCATAGAGTGCATTGTATTGCCAAGTTGAGAGAGTTGAGGATTGTAGATTAAAATTAAGTTGAGTTTGTATTTGCTTACTAGGTTCGGTTAAAGTTGAATCGGACTGCATATATTGAGGATGCTTCTTCTCCAAGTGTCGCTACATCGTCAAAGTCCCGTGCTTAGCGCTGATAATCGTTGGACAAAAATTACATATCTCGCACGTCTCTTCCCCCTGCCCATTTGGCTTTTCCCATTTTGATTTGATGAAGAATTGTCATACCCTAGACTCGGCCCTCTTCGATGGTCTTCTCGTGGTGTTGCAGCTTGCTTGTGTTTGGCTAGACACAATCCCAACCATTTTTGGTTGTGGAATTTCTGCATCTGGAAAGGGTGAAAATGGATCAAACCCTTTTATTTCTTTGGTAGATGGAGGAGCTAGAACATAATAATCATTTGAGGATGATGATTCTCCAAATGCATAATTTGGGGAATCTGACATTTTTTTTATAGAGTAATGCTAGGTCCACAACCCAGTTTCACAACTTTCTCTCACAACCTCCGACGCAATAGCTAGCAAATGGATAGGCGGGACCCATAGCAAGCAAGCGAGATCCATTTGCAAGCTGATACATTAGAGGTTGTGAGAGAATGTTGTGAAATTAGGTTGTAAACCTAACATTATTGTTTTCTTATAATTCATTTATTTTACTTCCGTTTTTTCTTTAGGTAGCATTTGGTTCAGGGTGATATAAGATTAATCATGTAATCTTTGTTTAATTTTCAAGATTCCCTCGTGTGGTTGTCAAGTAATAAAATATTACGTAATCTTTTATTGCAAATAGGAGCCGTTTGGATCGGGTTGATATTATATAACGGGGGTAATATATTTTAAATTGGGTAGATAACCATGTTTGGTTGTTTTGTAAACAAACATTTCCCGGAAAAAAAACAATGTCAAATAGTGCCAAATTAGGGGTAAATCACCGAGAATAACATTACCTAGGGGGAGGGTGGTATTAAAATATTACTTCAGTAATCCAAATTTCTGTCCAATTTTGCCCTAAAACAGTGGACAATGTGGACGAAAATATCCTTGCCTCTGTTAATAATTACAAAGCACCCAATTTGCACAAGAAGACGGATTTGTCCTCAGTTTTTTAATTTTTTAGACAAAATTGCCCTACTTATTATCAATTTTTTCATAAATGCCATGAAATATTGTTGTGCCCATATTATCCTTACATATTTGCATATTGTGACCAAAACACCCCCACCCACCATAGTGCAGATTCCGACCACCACTGTTGGAATCTGGTCAGAATCTTCCGTTATGATTCAGACTAGTCGAATATGGCTGGTGGTGTGTCGATCTAGCCTTTTCCGGCTAGATCCACCACGGATCTAGCCAGAAAAGGCCAAATCTAGTTGTCGATGGCTACAAAAGGCCAGATCTGGCCGTCAGAGATGGCCAAATAGTTGGCCATCGTTGACCGTCAACGACGGCCAAATTTGGCCTTTTCCAGCCAGATCCACCATGGATCTGGCCGAAAAGGCCAGATTGGTGAATAAACGGCCATTTTTTATCGTTTTTAGGCCATTGTGACAGATTCCAGCCACCACTAACGGTGGTTGCCGGATGGATCTGGCCGAAAAGGCCAGATCGGTGAATAAATGGCCATTTTTGATCGTTTTTAGGCCGTTGTGACAGATTTCGGCCACCACTGACGGTGGTTGCCGGAATCTAGCAACTATGGGTGGGTGGGGTTGTTTTTGTTAAATTTTAAACTTTTTTTTTCTGGGGGTGTTTAATTAAGTTAATAAACTTAAGAGGTCTAAAAGTAATTAAAAAATGAATAGTTTTTCCTAAATAATTAAACAAACAAGTATTTTGGGAATAGGGTTTGAAATAATAAAACAAACAACCCTTAATTATTTATATCTCGTAATCATCTAAAGGACATTTAGTAAAATGTAATCAAGACATTTGCTTTTACAGCCAACCAAACAGATTAATTAGTAATACAAGTAATCATCCCAAGGGCATTCTAGTAAAAGGGTATTTCAGGACATCTATTATTACTATCAACCAAACACATTAATTATTAATACATCCCAATTGAACCAAGCACAATAATAATTTAAACCCGGTAATCTACAATGTAATCTTTCTTTTCGGTAATCTTATTACTAAGATAAAAAAATATTATATGATCCAAACGCCCTCATAGTGTTTATTGTTGGTAATATTGGGAGTAATCAGATTACATTTCCAAGGGGTGTTAATATAAGATTACCTCGGTAATCTTAATTTTGACCCTATTTTGCCTTTAATCTTTTATCATTTCAGACACATTTGCTCTCATATGTCTACCAAATAGCAATTACCTAGACCCTCTACATTTGAGAATTTAGCTAAAATATCCCGCCACAAAAAAGTTTAAAAGTTAACAAAATACCCCCAACCAGCCAAGACCACCACCGGCCGCTAGTCACCACTGTTGGCCATCGATGAAAGTTGTCATATCGGCACAAGACTGATAGGATCTTTCTGGTCGTGTGCCGATAAGGACGTTTTTTTACCATGGATTTGTGATCCATGGCCGGAAACGACTAGATCTCGCTGTTAAATATGAGGCCATGAAATGGCCGCTGTTTCACGGCCAGATCTAGCAGTGAAACAGTCATATTCACGGCCAAATCTAGTAGTGAAACGGTTAGATCTGTGACCGTTTCACGACCACATCTTCACGACCATATTCACGGCCAGATCTAGCTGTGAAACGGCCATATTTTGGATTAGGTCTTACCGGCGCACAACCACGGTCCAAGACGGTTGTGCGCCATTACGGCAGCCTAGCGGTGGTGGTGGAAGTTGACGATAATGAGGGGGTGAGTGGGGTGATTTTGCTACAAATTAAAATTGTATATGGTTATGGTGTTTTAGCAAAATTTCAAATATAGGGGGGTTAAAAGAAATAATTTAAATAATAATAATAATAATAATAATAATAATAATATATTATTATTTAAAAATGAGGGCAAATTAGTAATTCTATAACATACCCAGTTATTTATCCTCCCAACCAAACATATTATTATATCATACCCACTAATTTATTCTAACCGATCAAACACATTTTTCTAAGAGTCTCTAGTAATCTTCTTTCCAGTAATACAACATTCCTCAGTAATATAACATTCCCTGAACGAAACACACCCTTATTGTATTGCATTACTCATCCTTCAATATGAAACAAGTCCCTCGATGTTGACTGCATTACTGATCCTTCAATATGAAACAAGTCCCTCGATGTTGACAACTTTCCTCCCATTAAAATCCTGATTCCTTCCCCCATAATTCCAAAAACATGACTGTTGTGAATGAATGCTGAAACGGTGTTGTACTGACTATTAATGGAATAGTGTCGTTTTGAGACAGCTCCAAAATGATCCTGACCGCTGATTCAGAGGAAAAACCAATGGCTGAGATCAAGCCTCAAGTCAACACTATAAAAGGATTAGGGTTTCTTATTAACTGTAGATCAAACAGAAAAATTAAGAGTCGTCGGGCTTTTTCTTTGTGCGATTAGGGTTCTTTCTTTTTGGGTCGATTTCGCTTGTAATCTAGTGCTTTCTTCGAGTGGTTTGGGTTAATCAGTCAAGGGAAGAACTTCTATGTTCTTGTAATAGGGATTTCCAGGTTAGAGGATTCCTAAGGCAGATTACGAGTATGAATCAGAGTTGTTTGATCTGGGTTCTTGGGTGTCATCTTGTAATCGTGACTGTAATTGGTTGTTCTATAATCATAGTGCAGCGAACTCCCTTTCCGGAGTTCAACGTGGATGTAGCTTGCTTCAAATAGGGCAAGTGAACCACGGTAAAATTAGGGTTGTTCGAAAAATTAGGGTTTCTCAGATTTTAGGGGTTTCTCGATCCAAAGGTTCCTAGAGCTTTAGAACTTTGATTCTTGCTGAGTCTTGGGGTTATTTTGTGAGATTACATCACAAACACTGGTTGAGGAGAGTAATCTTGGTCATTGCCTTGAGTCTGTACTTGTAGTGTTCTTTTTCATTTTTGTCTAGTCTAAGGGTATATAGGCTAGAAACCAATAACTGCCTTAAAAACTGCCTGGCAGTATTTGGCGACTTCTGGTGTAACAACGCCACTTACACCTTAGACTGTATCACACGGTCTGTATAATACCATGAGCACTACACGTATGGAGATCTCCCAATACGATGGGAAGATCGATTTCGGGAGTTGGAAGAAGAAAATGAAGGCTCTACTTTCACATAATAAAGTCGATCTTGCACTAGAGAAGGATCAAAAGAAATGGCCCGAGGAGAAATTGAAGGAGAATGAGGAGATTGACAAAGCAGCCTACAATCTGATCGTGATGAACCTCTCAGACAGTGTTCTTAGGAAGGTTGATGGAATCGAAACCCCTCTGGGGTTATAGGGTAAACTCGAAACTTTGTATGCACTTCAATCTGCACCAAACTTAGCTTTTCTCAAGGGTGCTCTGTTTTCTTATAAAATGGATAGTAACAAGACAATAGAGGAGAACCTAGATGAATTCCTAAAAATGACCTTAATTTTTAAAGGGCACAGATCAGGAACTAGGAGAGACTAGTCTAGCCATGATACTGTTAAACTCCATTACCGAGGATTATCTTGTTGTTAAGAATGCACTTCAGTATTTCGGTACTGTCCCTAGTGTTGACTTGATTGTGGCTGGTCTTAAGGCTAGAGAACTTGAGTTAAAGGTCCAAAAATGAAATGGGAGTAACCTGTTTGTTAGGGGAAAACCCGATACCTTTCAATCTAGTAAAGGTAGTCAACCTAACCAAGGGTCCAAAAACAAGAAACGAGGTAAATGGAACAATAAGCATAAGGTAGAGTCTAGAAAATGTTTTTTCTGTAATAAAATTGGTCATCTGAAGAAGAATTGCTTTGAATGGCTTAAGAAACAAAAGCAAGGAAACACAGAGAGTAACCTAGCCTCATCCAAACACTTAGCTGAAGAAACAGAGGTGTTTATTGTCTCTGTTTCTGACAATACAAGAGAGTAGGTGTTAGATTCTGGGTGTTCTTTCCACGTGAGCCCCAATAGGGACTGGTTTCAAGACTTTGAGGAATATGATAGGGAGACTGTGTTCATAGGGAACAACAATTCATGCAGGGTCAAAGGTAAAGGTAGTATAACCCTTAGACTCTATAGTGGGAAACTAATAAAACTTACCCATGTTAGGTACATTTCAGAACTCAAAAGGAACCTCATATCCTTAGGAACCTTAGATGAGAAAGGATGTTGTTATAGAGCCGAAAATGGGTGGCTGAATGTGTATAGAAACCAGAATCTAATCCTAAAAGGAGAAAAAAGGAATGGGTTATACATCTTATGTGGAGAATATTATTCTGATTGCCTAAGTTCTTCTCTTGTCACCCCAAATATGTCAGTAACCGAAAAATGGCACCTTAGGATGGGACATATGAGTCAAAGGGGACTAGATATCCTAAGTAACCAGGGCATGTTAGGAAAGGACACTGCTACAACCCTAGAATTCTATGAGAACTGCATTTTAGGAAAACAGCACAAAGTCAGTTTCCCAAAAGGCATACACCTAGCCAAAGGTTGTTTAGAATACATACACTCAGACTTATGGGGACCTGAGAGAGTGAGGTCTCATGGGGGCAATAGTTACTTTATGTCCATTGTAGATGATTTTAGTAGAAAAGTGTGGATTTACACCCTTAGAACCAAGGACCAGGCATTGTCTAAATTTCAAGAGTGGAAAGCCCTAGTGGAAAACCAACTAGACAGAAAGGTAAAAACTCTAAGGAGTGACAATGGATTAGAGTACTGTAAGACTGAATTTGATAAGTTTTGTAGTGAGCAAGGGATCCTAAGACATAGAACTGTGAGAAGAACCCCTCAGCAAAATGAGGTAGCTGAGAGGATGAATAGGACACTCCTGGAAAAAGTCAGATGCTTGCTTCACTTCAGGGTTACCTAATACCTTCTGGGGAGAGGCCTTGTCCACTGTAGCCTATCTGATAAATAGGAGCCCATCTACTGCCATAAATTTTAAATGTCCTCAAGAAGTATGGTCAGGAAGAAAGCCTGGTCTAAGCCATTTGAGAATATTTGGGTGTGCAGCCTATGCACATATAGTGGGAGGAAAGTTAGAGCCTAGATCCACCAAGTGTGTGTTCCTAGGATATCAAGATGGTACCAAGGGGTACAGACTCTAGGACAGAAATTCACCAGGGATAAAAATCATTATTTCCAGGGATGTGGTCTTTAATGAAGGGGTGTTCCCTTGTAAAACCACTAAACAGAACACTGGTACCAGCACCCCACCTAAACCTTTCAAGGATACAACTGAGAGTATAACCATTGAGGTGGAGCCTATGGGTCAGTTGGCTGAACCACCTCAACCCAATGAGGAACAATCACCAGAAAACCAACCAGGACCAGAGGATGCTGGATCTGATAGTGAAGAAAATGAAGCAGATGCCCCAGAGCCCCAACATGCACAATTAGAACACTATCAACTTGCCAGAGATAGAATAAGGAGGGAGGTAAGACCCCTCGCGGGTTTTCTTATGTTGAAGCGATATACTGCTTTGCTTGCGAGAGCAGGGGATTCAAAGAAGCAGAGCAGGACTCATATGAAGAAGCAATGAACTCTAAGGAAAGGGGAAAATGGAGGCAAGCAATGGAAGAGGAAATAAGGTCACTTGAGGTAAACAGAACCTGGTCTTTGGTTCCCAAACCCAAGGACCAAAAACTAATCAAATACAGATGGTTGTACAAGATTAAAGAGGGAATTTTAGCTACTGACCCTCCTAAGTACAAAGCTAGGCTAGTAGCTAAGGGTTACACCCAACGCAAAGGAATAGACTTCAATGAAGTCTTTTCTCCTGTAGTCAAGTATAAAACCATTAGGTTAATGCTCTCCATTGTTGCCCATTATAACCTAGAGCTAGAACAGATGGATGTTACCACTGCCTTTCTGCATGGTAACTTAGAAGAGGAGATTTACATGAGCCAACCTCTAGGTTTTATTGATCCTAAGAAACTGACCATGTGTGCATCCTACACAAATCACTGTATGGACTAAACAAGTCCCCAAGACAGTGGTCTAAGAGGTTTGACAATTTCATTGTAAGCTTAGGATACACTAGGAGTAGATATGACAATTGTTTCTACTTTAATTTGAATCATAATCTGTCTGTATATCTTTTACTGTATGTGGATGATATGTTACTTGTGAGTGAGTCTAAGTCTAAAATTTATGAGTTAAAGGGTCGGCTTAGATCAGAATTTGACATGAAGGATCTAGGAAATGCA
Source organism: Pistacia integerrima (assembly GCA_026225825.1). Taxonomy (NCBI): domain Eukaryota; kingdom Viridiplantae; phylum Streptophyta; class Magnoliopsida; order Sapindales; family Anacardiaceae; genus Pistacia; species Pistacia integerrima. The sequence continues at coordinate 11,718,835 of CM047750.1, read as the reverse complement.
AAAAGAATCCTAGGAATGGACATTATTAGGAACAGGGGTAAACATGAATTAATCATTAGGTAGAAATCATACTTGGAAAAACTAGTGTCTAAATTTGGTATGGCTGATTCAAAACCAGTGTCCATGCCTCTTGCAAACCATGTTGTGTTAAACAAGAGTCAATGCCCTACAACTGAATCTGGGATAATCAAAATGGAATATGTCCCCTATGCAAATGTTGTTGGATCTGTGATGTATGGAATGATCGCACTGCACTGCACTGCCCTATTCCATTTCCTTACTGAGCAGATTTATGGCAAATCCAGGCAGTGAGCACTGGACTGCCTTAAAGGGAGTGCTAAGGTACATTAATGGTACCCTGTTGGTTTAAATTTCTGTAAAAGGCATAATACATTTGACTTGGTGGGTTTTGTAGACTCTGATTTTGCAGGTGACAAAGACACAAGGAAATCCACCACCTCATATTACTTTACCCTTGGAGGAAATTGCATTAGCTTGAAGTCACAGCTTCACCCATTGTTGCTCTTTCAACAACTGAAGCAGAGTATATTGCTATTGCTGATGTGTTTATGGAAGCTGTGTGGCTACGAGGTCTGTTAGTCGAAGCAAAACTGACTGATGGCAAGGTTACTGTATTCTCAGATAGTTAGAGTGCAATTCATCTCAGTAAGAATCCAGTATACCATGAGCGGACCAAGCATGTAGATGTTCGCTTCCACTTCGTCAGGGACTTAGTAACACAAGGGGTAATTGATCTTATAAAGGTATCCACTGAGGATAATCCAGCTGACATGGGAACCAAGGTTGTCTCACCTGCAAAGTTCAAGCACTGCTTGAACCTGCTGCATGTAAGATAACCTGTGAAGACCAGAACAATGATAGAACTGTTTGGGTTTGCTGCATTGTGAATGTTTAGCATTCAAGGTGGAGATTGTTGTGAGTGAATGCTGAAAAGGCGTCATACTGAGTATTAATGGAACGGTGTCGTTTTGAGACAGCTCCAAAATGATCCTGACTACTGATTCAGAGGAAAAACCAATGGCTGAGATCAAGCCTCCAGTCAACACTATAAAAGGATTAGGGTTTCTTATTAACTGTAGATCAAACAGAAAAATTAAGAGTCGTCTTTCGTTTTTCTTTGTGCGATTAGGGTTCTTTCTTTTTGGGTCTGATTTCAGTTGTAATCTACAGGTTTCTTGAGTGGTTTGGGTTAATCAGTCAAGGGAAGAACTTATGTGTTCTTGTAATAGGGATTTCCAAGTTAGAGGATTCCTAGGGCAGATTACGGGTCTGAATCAGAGTTGTTTGATCTGGGTTCTTGGGTGTCATCTTGTAATCGTGACTGCAATTGGTTGTTCTATAATCATAGTGCAGCGAACTCCCTTTCCTGAGTTCAACATGAATGTAGCTTGCTCCAAATAGGGCAAGTGAACACGGTAAAGATCCGGTGTTGATTGTTTGTGTTTTCTGTTTTTCTTGGTTGTTTGTGGTTGAATCTTGGTTGATTGCATAACAATGACTTTAAAAAGGATAGATACATATATAAAAATATTGTAAACTCATCAACTCTTATGCTTCTGTTACAGTAATAATCCTACAAAGTAAAAACATCGCATGAACAAGCTCTAAGTACCAAGCCAAGCAAGTAATCTTTTACTTTCAACAAGTGACATTGCCATTAAACTCATCAAATCACACACGTCTTCTAGTACGAACGCCGAGCAATTTAACATTATCAATCACCGGCCCACACAACGATCCTGAATTGTCACTCTTCATGTTGTAATATGTGCTCAGGAACATAATTCTTGTTCTTGTTGAAACAGCCTTAAACTTGAGCACGGCTTTCTTGGACCCTCCTTTGCCGGTAGATTCATAAGGGACCTTAATGTTATCCAAGCCTGCATATGCCTCAACTCCCATTGTCCCGGCACACGAGTTGCCGGCGTCACCAACGGAGAATGAGAGGGCGTAGTACTTGCCTACGGTTGTCCTAACAACTTGTGCAATAGCACTCTCCTTTCCAGCCACGAGTTCGATGGCCCGTTTGCCTTCAGGAACTGAGAAATGATCAGAATCAATGTATTTCACGGCTTTAAGAGACTCAATTATCCATCCTGGAAGAGGGCTATGATCGTCTTCAATGTGGGATGGAATAAGAACTCCCCAAGATGCTTTGGGAATGACATATGGACCCTCTTCGAAATTTCCATTCTTCAACATGTTTTCTACATATGATTAACAAACAATCAAACCATCTAATCATCAAGAATTTCGCATATAAATAAATGTTCAATTTTATGTGGAATTATTTTCTTTTTACCTCTGGTACGCTTGGGAGTAATCAAAACCTTCAAAGCGACAGAATCAATGAGTGGGCCGCAAGCAGGGTCCTCTTCAACACCAGGGTTATGAATAGAAATCTCAATTTCGGAAGCTTCTGCCAAGAAACCCCATGAATAAGAATCCCAACCATTGCTGCTATACACGGTCTGCATTGGCAGAATTCCCCAGTCATTGGGTTCCGAATTTGGGGAAACGGAGACGTTGAGTTTCTCTTCTTGTGCACAAGTGCGAGCTGCACTGAAAGTTAAGGAGTAAAACATGTCCTTGGTGACCTTAACCTTCTGTTTGATTGAAGCCTCATTGCCGAGCCTGACAGCAAAGGTTCCTTCGGGGACAACCAGCAACATGTCGCCTTGTTTTTGGCCTGATTTTATGTACTCAACAAACCCGGAAATCTTCCAGTTGGGAATGGCATTTGGGTCCTTCACGACAGTGCCTTTCATTTGCGATGCCTTTGGTCCATACTCGAAGTTGCCATTAGGCAGTAAACCTGAAATCCCAAAAATCAGTTTAATAAGCAAGAAATTAAATATTGTTATCAAGACATAAGCTTCAAGTATAGCTTGATCATGCTTTTGATGTATAGTAATTAATTTCTTAGTAGATTTAATTATGTCTACCCATGAGAGTTTAGGTCCATTAGTCTAAGTCATGCAGAATTAAGAATACCCCCTGATTATGAGAATTTTTTTTCTTTTTTTTCTTTTTACAAGAGTGTTCGGACCAACTTATGCGTACTTCAACTAATTCTCAAGAACCTTGAAATTACTAGTCGGATGAGATTTACTAGACTCTTCATTTCAAAACCTGAGAATTAGTTAAAGTATGTCTAAACATTCCCGGTCTAAAAAAAAAATAAAAAGAAAAAGTATATGGCATGTGCATGATAAAGCAAATCTAATCTGTCTTTGCCATGGTGTCATCACATGTTTTGTTGATTGATTATTTCAGAAAATAAATGGAAGATAAATACTTTTCTTTAAGATTTATTCTGACAGGCAAACATGGCTTACATAATATAATTTTCTAAATTTAGTGAATGCCGAAACTGGCATGTTACTTTCTATATAAAACATTTCATTTAAATCAAGCGGTCCATGTTAGCTCTGATCATCATCAACAGCAACAAAGACCACATGGTAAGGCTGCGATTCTCTTAAAGTTTGTAAAATATTTAAATACTGTGATATTCATTGCCATCCAACAACCAGGCACATCAATATAATTGACATTTATTGCATGATATTTTGCAGAAGAAGAAACGGTGAATTTATCCTATGAGCAGTAGCTATTAGACAATTGGAATGCGGATAAGAAGGATCAATTATTTAAATATATCTAAGAAATAATAATTAAATCAATATATATTAATTTAATTGGAATGTGAAGTTAATGCATCAGTGACCAACCACCCATGCAAATTTAATTAACCAGATGCAGCTAAAAACCTGTGCAAACCCAGATCTGGTTTTCACGTGGCCAAAACTGCAAATCTCTATGATTATGATCTTTCGATCTTCTAGTCTCAATCTCTTGAGCCTTTATATACATCGACTTATGATATACAGTACAGGTCCATTCTTGGCTAAAATTTGTTTATTCTATAATTTTTTTTTTTTTTTATCATTGAGGTTTTCAGGTAATTTATAAGTATTTCAACTAATTTTTTTGTCTTAAAAGTGTTAATTAGATAAGAGCCTCAATATAATTACCTCTGCTAGAAGGAACTCATAAAACATTTTTTACTCTTTTACTATCAAGTCAGTTAGCAATAATTAATTCTACCATATATTTTTGTGATCTATTCTAAAGGCTGGAAGTCTGGAACTGCCAAGACAATCTTTTGATCACCACAATTAAATTTACACTAGAAGTAATAATTAAATCAACATCTGATTGTTCCAAACAACAAACTACACAATTTCTACATTTATGATATTTCGCCGATTGAAAACTGCGGTATTGTTTATCCTATTGTTTTGTATTTACGTTTTGGATATAATATTCAATATATGGCAATATATTACTACAATAGAGAACGGACGGAATTAAAGACCTGCATGCAGGCATAAAAAGAAGAGAGAACTGACATGACTCGACATTTTCAAAGGAGTAAAGGACTTTTTCATGGTCTCAGAGAAGAAGTGAATTTATTGTTCTTGCCAGGAGCTATAAATCCAGAGATTTTAACATTTAAGACCTCAAGAAGACAAAACTTTGGCAAAAAAACACCATTTTTGGTACATGGATATGTGTTTTAAGTTTTAACTGGCTTCTCAGCTCATGAATACTCTCTTAGTCAATTATTTTTTTTTGGGTAAAAAGCTTCAAGTCTGTTTGATCGACAACAATATCAAACCAGCAGCTAATTTTAAGTTTTAACTATCAGATTTATAATTGACAGAAAGAACACATGATTTGACTATCAATATAGCAGTTTATACTGAAATTTAACGCTATGAAAGGAATAACTTAACAAGAACCGAACTGAATACTGAAAACTCATGAACTATCATCTACCAAAATATTCAATATTGTTACTGAATGCGGGAGGACGTGTAATTTTGAGAACTTACCATCGGTGGTCGTTGACAAGGCAACGTGACACATAGCAGAAAGTAACACCAGCAGCACGGTGATTCTGTACATTGTGGCTTCTGAGATAGAAGAAAAGGAAGAAAGAACGGGAAGGAATGAGAAAGGAAATGAAAGTTCTGAGTGTGGAGATAACAAGAGGCAAGCTATGGCTTTTATGTTTTTTAGTGAAGAAAAAGCCACTGGTTTTGAAGAAAACTACGTGAATGCCACTAGAAGTATCGTGGTGGCTTACTGGCTTTCTCACTTTCTCATGCAGAAATTTTTATAATTAGAAAACTAATTCAAAATCTAATGCCAACTCCATCGACCATGTTCAGTCCATACATATCTGACACAAAACATCCTCATTCTACTTATATTCTTTTACTATAATTTCTTTTTTCTTTTACATAAATAAATAAACGATGATTCCATTCGTAATTTATATTTAAAAGTCGTCATTTTAGTCAAATTTTACTTTGTGTCTTTTATCTTCATAAAAAGAGAATTAAGTACAGGGAAATTAAAGTTATAAATCAAACATAAAACATGTATTTTTTACTCTAAAAAAAATTATTTATATGCCTAGGTCTTCTTATTTAATAGCAGTGTTTTGAAACCCGGCCTAGCCTGGCCGGTTCAATTGAGACCCGGGGCCTTCATCGGATCAGGTTACAAATTTTACTATTCATTGAAAATCCTAGAAATTAGGATGTTGATCGGCGAACAATTGAAAGCTCGGATGTTGGGAGTTTTGAAGAGAAAGGGTTGATGGGTGGAATGGTGGCGACGGAGATGATTTCCAATGAGTGAATCGACTGAAAATCGTAAAAATAAATCACCGGCAATATCGGACTATTGCCGGCTATTGGCAAGGCGAATGAGGGAGCTGTGAGATGGGTTTTGATTAGGAGGTTGAGGAAAGTGTTGTCGTCGCCGGAAATAAGCCCTATTTACCGACGTTGACGTTGATGTTTGAAGTGTTTTTGTAAGATTTCAAACCTTTAGACACCGATTTAACCTGTTGGTCAAACTAGTTGAACCGATCAACCTAGGACAGTCTGGTTTCATCTCGGTTGGTTATCAAAACACTGGTAGTAAATTATCATTAATTTTCGTTGTATTATTCAGTGTTTATTGCCATGATTAGCGGGAAGGAATTTTTTGGGTAAATTAAATTATGATTACTCAGCAATTTAGTTTAAGAAGGAAACGTAAGTTGCAAATTATAGACTCAGAATTGGAAGGAATTATTGATGATTTATATCATCAGATTTGGTGTTTTCTGGTGAAGGTTGAAGACAGTCCATTCAAACCCACATGGATGCATGGGCAGTCTGACGTTGCATGCTTTTTTGTTTGGTTTAAGTCTATTTTTGTCATTTCCATGGCTTCTATATTTTTATCCTAGAACAATAAACTATTTTAATTTAATTTTAACTAAATATATTTTCTTAAAAGTTTATATTAATCACAGCTAGATTTCGGATAATATTAAAGAAAATTTTTAAATAAGTTTGAAAATAAAGGGAGATTGATTTATCATAAATTTCAAAGATAGATTTTGTATAATGAAAATCGAAATCATAAATTTAACTAACTATTAATGCATAAATTATTTGTCTCTTATTTCAATAAAACAAGTAAATAAATGAAGATGCAAAGTGAAATGACTGAAACAGGTTCGCTACATTGAATCAAAAGGCACATGGCTTTGCTAATATGCTGTTCGTCTGGATCTTCTGAGAAGGTGATTAGTGTCCAGCAATCTAAGATCTATATACATATATTCAGTGGTGGATCCAGGATTTTTGGTTAGGGGAGGCCTCCACAACTCTGCCGTTGTTTTGAGTGATAACAATATTAATTGAAATCTCATTGTCTGATTAAAAGCTCGTGGGGATCAATCAACAGAAAAACATCAGAGATCAAAGAATAATAATAATAATTGTACAGAATCAATGAACAAGCATTGAGTAAGAGATAATTCAGATTCTATACGAAGCAAGCCATGTGCCAGTTAGGGTTTTGTAAATAGTTTATAATATAATTTTGCTTCTGTATCTCTTTTGGTCGGCAATAATACTCTTTTAAGATAATGTTTATAGCATGTGCAGCAAGTGACAGGAAGCATGGTAACAGTTACATTATACATGTATCATATCATCTATACCATGCATTATATACGTATAAACAAATAATATGAATGCGTGTGGTCCAGAGTCCGAGTTGAGCATCATTTCCGGAGATTTTTTTTATTTTTTTGTTTTTTTATGATATCAAGACAGCATACTCAAATAATAAAACCATTAATTAATTAATATATGATGATGATTTATAAAGATCTAGTTCCTTGTTAATTATATGATGCATCAAAAGATTTCAAATTTTTGTGACCTAGTACAAATTAGGATTATGGTCAACTAGAATTATATATGTTCAAGTCTAGAGGTGGAACAAATGGGTCGGGTTAGGCTGGTCAACCCTAACCCAGCCTGCATTAAAGAGGGTTTAACCCGCATGCAACCCCCGAGCAGGTCGGGTTGCCATATGGCAACCCGACAACCCGTGGGTTGCAATTGTGTCCTTTCTAAGAAAGGACCGCCAACTTGCCAGATTGACCCGCTCGGCGGGTTGGCTGTTGTTGGGTTGACTCGCGGGTTGCAACAACCAACCCGTCGGGTTGGCCCAAAAAAATAAAAATAAAAAACTAAAATTAATTTATTTTTTTGAATTTCCTTTTTACCCTTGAAATATAGCCATTTTATAGCAGTTAAAGTAATCTTTTTCGTCATTTTATTTTCCCAATTTTTTCTATAAATTGGCCCTAAACTCTCATGTTTTCTCACAACTCAAATTCTCTCATTCTCTCTAATCTCTAATCTTTATTAAAATCTCTCAGTCATTCTCTTAATCAATTTGCTCTTATTTTAATTTTTATTAGTTTTTGCAATTTTCAATTCATATTTCCAATTTTCCATATTCCAATTCTCCTTCTTTAATTTTTTTATTTCTTCTACATCAATTTTTTTTTCAACTACAATGGATAGATATTTCTCTTCTATCAGTTTCAATGAGGAAGGAAACTACTATCCTAGTCCTAGTCCCACTGAATTTACTAACATGAATGCAATAGGAGATTCAAATAGTCCCGCTTTCCTGGTCTCAGAATCCAATACACCTCAAAATATGCCCCCGATTCCTCCCTATGCTGCTACACCTACAACTCCCGGTGGTTCTAGAAGTCGTCCTCGTCCAACTTCATCTCAAGCTGAAGCAGGTTCATCAACTGCTGTTGAAAGCGACGACAGACACACATCAGACGTTTGGACGCATTTCGATAAGTTTTACGAGGCAAAAATGGAGTTCAAGTGAAAAAAGCAAGATGCAAGTATTGTGGAAATGTTTATAAAGCTGATTCAAGTAATGAGTACTAGTACTTTAAAAAGGCATGCTAATAAAGATATTGCTCAACATGGAAATAAAGAAACCAATCAAATTCAAATAACTAATATGGGTACTACTTGGCGTTATAATTTTGATATATATAAGGAACAATTAGCTTTATATATTGCTGCAACTGATCAACCTATTAATATGGCTGAAGATAAATATTTTGAAAGAGTTATTAGAAATTCATTTTTTCCAGGATTTAAAAATTATTCTAAAACTGCAACTAGAATTGATTTAATAAAATTGTTTAAGAAAATAAAATTAGAATTAAAAAATAAAATACATACTTGTCATGTTAGTGTGGCTCTAACTGCCGATATTTGGAGTGGTAGAGCTAAACAAGATTATACTTGTGTGACTAGTCATTATTTTGATAACGAATGTAAATTAAATAAATCTTTATTAGGATTTAGATTAATGGATATGGATCATAGTGGTCAACAAATTTATAATAAAATTGTTGAAGTTTTAGAAGATTATGATATTGTTACTAAAGTGATAAGTTTAATTTTAGATAATGCAAGTGCTAATACTACTGCTATAGATTTTTTTCAAAGTAATTATCATTTTTATAATAATTTGAAATTTTTTTCACCAACGTTGTGCATGTCATATTATTAATTTAATTGTAAAAAGTGGTATGAAAACAATTAAAGAAAATATTAATAGAATTAGAGATTGTTTAGCTTGGATTACTGGTAGTAATAAAAGAAATGCTGAATTTCAAGATGCTTGTATAAAATCAAATATGTCTCCTAGAACTTTTGCATTAGACATGCCTGTTAGATGGAATAATACTTATTTAATGCTTGATTCATATTTACTTTATGCTAATTTAATTAGTTATTTTGTAGCAAATAATAGAGGTCCTCATTATTTGGTAGAAAATGATTGGTAAATAGTTAAAGTATTTCATTCTTTTCTTAAATTTTTTTACCAATCCACTTTACAACTTTCTGGTGTGTATTATCCTACTAGTCTATTGGTAATACATATAATTATAAAAATTTCAGAGTTATTTACAAAAAAAAAAAAAAAAAAAAATTTAAAAGAACCAATAAAGGCAATGGAATTTTTTTTTTTATAAATATTTTAAACTTATTCCTTTTCTTTATTGTTTAGGTGTCATATTTGATCCTAGAATTAAACAAGAAGGTTTAGAAAATGGTTTAGAGACATTAACTGAAAATTTACAAAACGTAGCATTTGTCAATCAAATAGGAGAGGTAAAAAATTGTCTTGCAGAGGTATATTTCTAATATGAAAACAGGTAGGGGAACCCACAAAGACACGAAATACACAGGGAAGTTGCATCAGAAGAAACAAATGAAGACTTCTACACCTGGAGTGCATTTAATAGGCCGAAGAGGAACCGAACCCGAAGCACAGGCACAACCTCCTCTTTAGAAGCACCAACGGCAACAACGAATATACTGTCCACCATGTAGTCACAAAGTAATGAGCTTCAACAATATTTAGGAACTCCCGAAATATTACCAACAGATCCACAACAAAGAGCTAACTTTGATGTCTTGGAATATTGGAAAATCAGAAAATGTATTTTTTCGGTATTATCAAGACTTGCCTTAGATGTTTTTGCTGTTCCTGTCTCAACCGTCTTATCCGAACAAAATTTAATGCAAGTGGAAGAATTTTAAATGAAATGAGGACTAAACTTTCACAAAAAATGAATAAAGTCCTCATATGTCTTCGAGATTGGGAACGGTCACGCTATCAAGATCAATACGAGGTTGTCGATGATACTTTAATAGAATTATTTCAATTTTATAATATAGATGATACGGATGAGGGAGGTCCTAGTTAACCCCAAAATTAGTTGTTTTGTAAATTGTAACTTGTAAATTAATTGTCAATTATTGTACTCTTTTTTCCTTACCAAGTTTTTGTCCTATTGGGTTTTTCTTGGTGAGGTTTTTAACGAGGTAATAATTATTGTAATTTCTTATTTTAATTTTTGATAAATGAATAAATTTAATTTTTCTTATATTACAATTTTAATGTATTAAAATTGAATTAATATTTGAAATGTTAACAAAAAAAAAATTAATTTAATTGAAATATTGATATTTGAAAAGAAGTTAACTAAAAATAATTACACTTATTCATTTATAAATTGTTAATTATTCATTTGAAAAGTTAACTAACCAAAACAAAATAAAATCAACAATCAAAAGAAGGGGTTGACCCGTAGCCTAACCCTGCAGGTTAGGGTTGGCGGGCCGAGCTGGGCTAGCCAATCCCCCAAAAAATTTGTTGGTGGGTGGGTTAGGACCGACCCGCCAAAATGAGTAACCTACCACAGGCTGGGTCGGGTCAGGCCGAGCGTGTTACTTTTCCACCACTATAATCAAGTCTTAGGAGTTTATTCAAGCAGTCTTTTACTATAATGTTGATAATTTGTCTCTCATTAGAACAAAACACTAAACATTGTAAACTTTTGCTACACATTTTTCTACATTTTTTATCCAGTATACAGTAAGTAAAATTCTCTTATTTATTTACTTTGTTTTATAATATTATTTTAAATGTTTTCTAATTATAAAAGAAAGATAGAAAAAATGGGGTTCGAGCTTGAATAAAAATAGATCAAAACAAGAAGAAATAAATAAGTCGGCTTGAAGGGGAGAGAGAGAAGGAAGAGAAAAAGAGAAGGAGAAGAAAGAGCAAAGTGAAAGAAGATGGAAAGAAAAGAAGAAAAAAGGAGGAGAAGTGAGTCGCGGATAAGAAGAAGAAGTTAGGGTTTCAGAATTGAAATATTTTATATGCAAAATGGTAAATTACATATACCTCTTAGTAGTTGCAAAATTTGCATATATCCCCTATCGAGCTTGACTAAGCTCGCGAGCCGCTCGAACCAAGTATTGGGAGCTCGACCCAGCACTCGAGCCACTCGGGCTTGACTCAATCCGAGCCCAAGCTACTCGCAAGTGGCTCGACTAACCTGACAACCCTACTCAAGAAGAATCAATCAAATCCATAGAGATCAGGGAATAATCCACTACCAAAAAAATATATAATCTTTTGAATAAAAGAAAATAAATCAAACATAATTTAGGGAAAACAAATATAAATTTTCCAAAATCAACAGGCTAAATCAAATAACAACACATAAACCTATATATGATCTAATTATACATACAAGCATTGTTATGCCTAAAAACCAAGTGTTGACATAAGCTTAAATTAGCGACCACCAATCAGATTTCAAGAAGGCTTTGCGCCATCCAGAATCTGTCATGTCGCCCCAAGATAGAGAGAATACGGCTGTCACCAACCCAGCAAATTCAGTTTTTGTCTACAAGTGAATGGAAACTGCACACCTGTCCAAGCCCTAGATAATTTGAGGATATTTTCTAAGTTATCAACCAATGGGACACAAGGAAGGATTTGCACGACACCTACCCACTTGCAGACTTGTAATCATTACCTTGAATTCATCAGCTATAAATAGAGGACTCCCCCTCACAAACTTGGGATCTCTGATTTTCATAACATTCAATAGCAAAGACAACCTATGAGAAAGAGACCGGCTTACTATTCCCTCTGAATACATAGTCATTGTACCTCTGTTTGGTGTTCACTATATGCAACCTCTTGTAACACATTTATATAAAAGAATCAGTGGATGTAAGAATCGCTTTAAGCATTGAACCACTATAAAAATCCTCAGGCTTATTTATTATTCAGTCTTTGCATTCGATTGTGGTTGTAACCTTGTCCTAACTCACTAATCATATCACGTGTAACTTCTAAGACTCGCTTAGCACTTTGCACGTGCATATTCATTTGTGTCAAAATGAAGCATCAACAGTTTGGCGCTAGAAGGAAGGCCAGATTTCACATCAGTTCTTCATCCAATATTTCTAATCAATCAGTTTTACCTACGAACTTATGGCTCGAGGTCTTGAAACTGAGAGTGCTAGCACCAATAACAAGGAAACCCCCCAAGTTTAGAAGATTACTCCTTCTGAAGTAACTCTAGTTCCCCAAAATACTACAGTGGGTATCCCCTCGACTTCTCAGCCAGATCTTATCATGGATTATCTAGAAAGGTTTAACAACGTTTTTAAATGGTGAACCAAAGATTAGACCGTTTGGATAAGGTCGTGCCGCCCAATTCTGATAAGGTGGTACCACCTCCAAAAGGGCCTATAAGTCATGCTAAAGCATGGAAACGAGCAAAAGCTCATACCATGCGCACTACAGAGCGCAAAGATAAGGGAAAACAAGTGGTTGAACATGGGCCAAAAGGGTCGAAAGGGACAACGAATACTAGTCGTGAGGTAGGAGGAACACCTGTAGCTTTATGACTTGGCAGTATGTCGCATTGTGAAACCATCTCATGCCACCTCACAAGGGCACCCCCGCAAGAGTGTTTGGCAGGGAGATTCCCACCATCACCGAAAAGGTGGTTCTAACCATCACGACGAGGGAAATACCCACCGTTCGTGGGTTAGTTCTGACCACCACGGAGGTGAGGAGAACTCCCCAAGCCATTCAGTGCCTTCGCAGGGCTCTAGCCAACATGTGTCAAGGTATGTCCAAAGCTCCAGCCAAGGCAGGGAAGGTTTCGACCTGCGAACCTTCCTTGATCACTATCATAGGGAGTGTATCTACATTGCAAAAAGTGATCCCCAAGTGGCTCCGCTTCCTCAAATAGAGTAGTTACAGAGAGCTTTGAATTACCTTAGAGCTCAATAGAATGAGCGGGGGCAGGTCGTTGAGGCGTCTTCCTTTTCTTCAATAGTTTTACTACTCTTTTCTGTCAAGATTTAGAATGCCCGACATGAGAGCATTCAATGGGAATTCTGATTTGCAGGATTATCTCTATGAGTTTAATGACCTCATGGAGCTTTACCAAGTTTCTAACTTGGCAAAATGTCGCTGCTTAGCAATGACTCTGACTACCCATGCCAAACGTTGGTTCAGATAGCTTCCACCACGGTCTATCAACTCGTGAGTTCATTATTTTTTAATAAGAAGTTTTCAATACCGTTGAGCTATCTCAACAACATACGGCAAGAGAGGAATGAATCTCTCCAGTTCTATATTGACAGGTTCCATAGAGAGCTGAATAAGGTGGCTAATATACCCAAAGATTCAGTTCGTACTTTGATCATTGTTAGAGTTTGCCTGCAAACTGACCTGTGGAAGAAACTGCAATTTGAGGATGATGTTTTTCTCACTCGCTTTTACAACCTCACAAAGAAATATCTGAGAATAGAAAATTTAGTATCGGCTTTAAATCATCACGACCCCGGGCCTTCAACCAGCGCTCCTAGTCAGAGGGAGGAAAATTAGGGAGAAGGTAGTAGAAGATCTAATCACAAATGGGCTAATGACAATCAAAGAAAGGGAAAGAAACAACAGTTTGAGCCCAAGAAATCATATACCCAAGTTCCTCATAGTGATCGCGACGAGATTTATTTACTCTACTCAATGCATCGATTTCCGCTATTCTAGACAAGTCAGAAGAAGCTAATCTACTCAGAGAGCCAAAGCCCATGAAAAAACCCGCTTTTAAAAGAAATAGCAAGAAGTATTGACATTATCATCGGGATAATGGGCACCATATCGATGCCGAGCTCTTAAGCATGTAATTGAAGACCTCATTCAACAAGGGCACTTCAAGGAGTATGTTGATGGTCCAACTTCCACTTAAGAAAATGATCAAAAGGGCGATGGAAAGAAGCATTGTGGTCGTAAGGGCCTCTATCTAGTAGGGACCATCTTCAAGGGACCACATATCGTAGGGAACTATCAAGGTGCTCAGGAAAAGTACACTCGAGAAGCTCGGCATGAGCCTTTGGGTGTCTTGAGCACGACATCACAACTTAGGAAGGTGCGTAGAGAAAAGGAGATTACATTCTCTGAGAGAGACGCAATACGATTGCATCACCCTCATGAGGATGCACTCATCATCGAGGCTAAAATAGGAAGGTGCAAAGTTCATAGAATGTTGGTGGATAATGGGAGTGCCGTGAATATCTTGTTTCAGCGAGCATTTGAGGAAATGCATTTAGAAAATATAGATCTGAAACCTATCTCCATTCCTCTTTATGGATTTACCGGGGATTATCTGATTCCTGGAGGAACAATTGCACTTCCAATCACTTTGGTTGAGACCCATGAAGTGACTAAGATGACAGAATTTCTTGTGGTGGATTGTTCGTCAGTTTTCAATGGCATCCTGGGATGACCTCTACTACGGTCTACGATAGTTAAGGTTTTATTTTTTCGACCACATTCCAGCTGATACCGATGGCCAAAGTTCAATTCCACTTAAACCACCAGCCTCTACTCTAGAAAACCCCTCTAACCCCGACACTTGGTAGCCCCCCGTTCGTTGGCCATGACTCACATAATGGGTTGATTTGTCTAGCCAAATTTCGGCTGATTCCAGTGTCAAAATTCAATTCGACATCACCCCTTGAACCACTGGCCTCCACTCTACAAAACTTCTCTAACTCTGGCACTTGATAGCATTTTATTGGCTAGTGGTCAAATTAGGGATTTGGTGAATAGTTAAAAATAGTAAATCAGATAGGAGAGGGCGCTGATGAACACCATCATAGAAATTGTCTTTTATTAGTTTGTTCTTCCCTTTCCCGGATCTACCATTTAAGCTTATTAGATAACCTTTTTTTTTTTTTTTTTTTTAAGTTTACCGAGATCGTTCGAAAGTTTATTAAACCAAAATATATCTCAAATCCAGTTTTCTAACTCTTAAATCTTTGAAAAGAAATGATATTTTTAATCAATTAACTTTTAATATAATTTCTTGCTTAGTTGTACATTTAAGGCTAGTTTGGGATTGTTGTAGCTTTAAGTTTAATTAGTTTTTCCCCCACTTTGAAAATAATCAGTTTTAGAAATAATTTCAATTTGTACTTGGGAAATGCTTTTTTTTTTATAATTACTGTGATCTTCAAAATCTATGATTGTGTTTTGGTAAATTAGATTTTGAAATTGATGTTGTATGTATAATGACGGAAAAAGACATTTTATTTTTTTAAAATATGTTTATAATTCTAAATTTGTAGTTTAATAAGTATTCAAAAATGTATTAAAATAATTTATATTAAATAAATTATAAATGAATTAATAATTCAAAATATTGGATTTGGCCACCGTCAGCCAAACCACTGTTAGTCGACGGTTAACATCTATCAACAGTAGTGGGTTAAAGCCAAAGCTGATTCCATCAGGACCAAAAACTCATGATCAATAGGAATCTAGTGATTTCACTAGATTCTAATGTATATTTAGGTTGCAAATGGCAACCAAGTCTTTCGCCACCTCTTACAGTCGAAATAATTGTCAAAATCCA
Source organism: Pistacia integerrima (assembly GCA_026225825.1). NCBI lineage: Eukaryota > Viridiplantae > Streptophyta > Magnoliopsida > Sapindales > Anacardiaceae > Pistacia > Pistacia integerrima. The sequence continues at coordinate 11,703,108 of CM047750.1, read as the reverse complement.
ATGAAAACTATTAGAATAGGTGCCCTAGAGCCAATCGCATATTGTAGTTGACTCTTTGTATGTCATGTTTATTCATTAATAAAAGGCAAATTTTATATATCATGTAATTCATATTATTTATGTTATGATATATGTCCTTAAAATGGTAGAACCATGACAACAGAATAAAGCGTTTTAAATATTGATTGTGAGGATCCTATGAGCACATATGGTGGCCATTCTAGAATTATTCGTAGCCCCAATATTATTCTAACCAAGGGCACAGATAATATTGTAAGACTATCATCGTGTTGAGCGATTCTACCAGGAGGTAGTGACATATCTCATATGTCAAGGTTGTTTTGTGACAACTTGGTACAACACATGGATACTTATTGTAAGCAAGATTGCTGGACTGACCTAACAAAGGATTCCATTAGATGGTAACCCTAGTGTCAACGGAATATGTCCTCTAATGGATGGTAATGCATATGATCTTTATACTTGAAATCACTGGAGTACCTTATGGGAGTTGTTATCTCACTACACAGTTTGGTTAATTGGCAATTACTACATATCTATGACCACAATGAAATTGAGTTGTCACTCAAATCCAACTGTAGTTAGGTCGTTTGTTTAATAACCACACACCAACATATCAAGAATCAAAACTGAGGATGACACTATTTTTGTGCCTCAGCCTTGATGGGATAATAAATTATGAAAAGATTTGATTGTACAATAACCACACCATTGATAGATAACAATTTTCACTATATCTCTATCTGTTGGCTTCCATGATACCTTGCTAAAGGTCAATCTTGGTTTGTGTATAGAGAGATGATCAATTGGTAGTTAATCACGATTCCAGTTACTGCCAACATGATAAGGAGCCTACGGGTGACACACATAAGAAGTTTGAATTCCAAAGCTTTAATGCTTTAAGGGTTTATGAAGTGGGTTGTCATGATCCTAGAATTATGTTGCATAATTTTAGGAATTGAAGATGACAATTTTGATCTCTTTAATAAACCAAGTCAAGAAGGCAGTTTAAGGTTTTTAGTGGAAGGGCATTTTTGTCATTTTAGGTATAAAGGGTATTTTGGTAATTTTGCAGTATAATTAAGTGAATGTAAAATTCGCTTAATTATGAGGTTGTCGCCTATGTCAATTCCTTCTTGAAATGGAATTAGCAAAATTAAATGTTAATAATAAAATACTTGTTAAACCTATTCCTTTTTGGAATAAGGTTAATCCTATTCCTATGCGAATTAGGGTTAGATTAAGTGTGCATTTAAAAGCACACTTAACTCAAGAACTAAAGAGAGATAATTCTTGGTGTGTGTCTGTTTTTCATAAGATAGAAAAACAGTAACCCTTGCCGCTCCTTTCACAAAATCGTAAACCGCAATCTTCATTCAATCCATTACTTGAATTCATTCTTGACTTCTTTAGGTGCCTTCGTGTGGATACTATGAGTTCGATTATATTCTTGAATCGGTTTTCAAAACAATTGTATCAAAGAGAACGAGCCACCAACAGAGGTATAAACTAAACCTTGTATGGTTTTCTTTTAAAGTTAAACACATATAATCAACTCCCTAATTGTGAGTTTTCGAGGAATTATTGAAAATTTATGTTTTCTTTCGATGCGTATTAAATAATTCCTTACAAAAAAAACATTTATGTTTTATAAAATTGATAGTTTTATAATCGGCTTCAAACTTAATCAGCTTTAAAACTTGTTTACCAAACACTTTTGTCGTTTTAGTTTAAAAATTAATAATCGTTTTAGTTTAAAGTTAATTGATTATTTCTTAAGCTGCAATTATATCAAACCCGCGCTTAATTAAGTTGAGCACTGATCTTCAATAAAATAGATTTGACCTATTACTGGGAATAAAATATTAAGCCCAAAATGATACAGTAAGACAAAAAAATTTATCAAAGCTGGTCGAACAGTCTAAATTAAGCCCAATATGAAACCCAAGACAAGATATTACGAAGTACAAACTATAGGCGTAGGGGTACTTTCCTTGGTCTCTCCTGAGGCTTGAGTTATGGTATTCACACCCCCACAAGTTTATTGAGTAACACTACACTCACTAACACTTCTTACTAATGTTACGTGTTAGTTTACAATTCGTCAATTCACATAGATCCTATCTGTCCAATAATAGGTCTCGCCTAACTAAACCAATCACAAACTCCCACATGGAGTTAGTGGGAGGGGTTAGTGAGATTAGTATTATTGAAGTTTAAAATAGCATCAGTCAGCCATTGAATCATTGAAACGGCATGGCTAGAGTAAACGATTTTTCCCACCCAAAGTTTGCCTTCATAGCACTTTCCCACCCAAAGTTTATATTCCGTTTATATCCAAAATACACTTCACTTTCTTACCTAACGTTTGGTGAGTTACCAAGAGCTAGGTTAAGAGGGGTTTTGTTGAGTGAAGACCGATGGATCGAATGATGGTGACCAATTAAATATTCACCACCAAAATCAGCCGAAAATCAGCTAAAAATAGAAAATCCTAACTTTACAATGGCTAGATAATCCACGAGTAATCAAATGTCGGAGTGAGAGAGGTTTTGTTTAAAGGAGACCGAAGATTCAAATGGTGGTGGCAGAGAGATTTTTCGCCTCCAGAATCAGCTCTAGGGAGTAATGGAATATTAACTTTAGGTGAGAAAGTGATATTTTGAAACTTTTAAAGTGAGAGTTCATTAAGGCAAACCTTGGGTGGGAAAAGGTCGTTTACTCGCATGGCAATCTCAATTTAGGTAATAATTTATGTGAAGGCAAAACAAACTATTGAATTCTTGCATTTTCAAAGCATTAACGATATGATTAAACTATTTGAACACAGTTTTGGAATGATTTGTACGCTCATATAATACGTTAATCACTATTTATACACCAATACAATATTTACATAAAAAATGGCATCATAAGTTTTTTTTTTTTTTTTTAAGCATATTCATATGAGATAGTGGAGAAAACTAAATTGAAATAAGCAAATCCAAGATATGTGTACATTTCTTTCTTCAAACGTTTCATCAATACCAATCCTTGAAACAAAACCTAATTATCACAAAAATTTCCATTTGACAACAAAGAATACAGCTTTTACAGGACTGACAAGAAATTATACACCTAAAATTTATTATAAACTCTGTCCTAAAGCAAAAGTTACATTTTGTATCACTCATTAACCTTAGCAACATATTATTATTAAACTAAAATTTATTATAAATTATGTCCGATCCAGTTTACACATATCTTAACTAATCTTTCGAGACCCTAAATTAACGGTCAGACAAACCTCTAGTGGTCACTCCTCTTAGGGCGAAGAAAGACTCAAATGCAAGATCTGTTCCGCAATACACCTAAGAGTTCTTTGTCAAACCACAAGGCCACCTAAGGGTTGGTTTAGCGACATTATTAATGTTGAGGTGATTTGTGTAATTATAAATGTAATTATAATATTAAGAAATAAAAGATACGATCAACGATGATAAGCAACCCATAAAAAGATCCAACGATACATATTCATTAGAAACTAAAATTATGAGTTCTCAAACTCACCCACTAAAACTTAAAAGTTAAAACCTTCCAAAATAAAGATAAAAACAAAACAATTCACTAATTTCAATTCGACAAATTATCAAGCCAAGGCAAATGCAATAAAAAACGCAGACCTTAACCCGCACCCGACGACCCGCTCCTCAATTACTTCTCGGACCGATCCGACGCCAGACGAGAAGCGATCGCCGAGTGGTACATTACGTCATGGAAACTCGCGCCCTCCATGGTCTTCCTCCGCAGCTGCTTCGCCTTCTCTTCCGTGAAGCAACCAGGCGAGAACCTCGATCTGACCCGACCCGAATCCAGATCCGGATTCTCAGGTTTTTTCCCCTCGTTCGTGTTGTTTATGTAATCGGGATCGGATGACCAGCCGAAGAGCGGGGCCCACCAGTTGGCAGAGGAAGAGGACGAAGACAGGGACGAGGAAGCAGGTCTTTTACGGGCGGGGTCGGGCTTTCTCGACTCCGACCCCGATGAAGCCCGGATTGGAGTAGACAAGGAACCCGTGAAAATAGTGGCCATAGGAGTTCGATTTCTGTGAAGTGCAGAGATCAGAATTAAGGGTGAAAGCTTTTTGGGATCAAAATTTAGAGGTAATGGAATCTATTTGATGCAGCATAACGACAGAGTTTAATTTGCGAGTGTGCTTGTATTGGTTGTACGTTTGGGGATTTGGGTTATTTCAGTATGTGGAATGGGTTTTGAGGGACGAAAAGTACATAGTGTTGATGCATGATTTGTAGTGGGGGAATGCATGGGATAAAGGGGGAGATGTGGATAAGATTGAACACGTGGAAGGCATTGGAGAGCGTGTGTTGACGGGTCTATTTTGCGCTTTTAGTTGCTTTTTTAATGTACTTTTGGGATCTTTTGTTGAATTTATTAAAAATGGTTGAGTGGAGGGCACGTGACTTGGCGGACTGGTGAAGGAATAGATTAAAGAAGTAAAAATAGGGACAGAATTGTCCTGATTAGATTGGGCCTTAATCCAAAGCCGGCCCATTTACGTTGCAAACCAGCTGACGATGCTCAGATATATGGCCTGTATAAACCCAAAAACAACGGAACTCTCTCACAGTCCAACATGAAGTATCATTTTCTTTATGCCCAGTTTGGTTACATTTAATTTCTATTTATCTAAATTTATTTAATATCCTTGATTGTCGAACAATTACTTATCAATAATACTGTATATCTCAAGTATTTTATACCAAGTGATGTGTAATCCTATCTAATGATGAGAGGTAAATAAATGGGTGATTTGTTGAATGATATGACACATCATTTAGGATATAAATTTTACAATGTGTAGTATTTCTCATCGTTAACTACCACCGGGTAATTTGATAGTAAAAAAGTAAAAGGAGGATCTAATATGATCTTCTAAGTTTGAGTCCACTTAATGATAAAAGGGTAAGAAGACGATCTAATATGGTCTCTCAAGTTTAAGTCCCTTTGAGGGTAAAAGAGCAAGATGATGATCTAACATAGTCTCCCAAATTTGAGTCCTTACAGTTGCTAATAGGGGTCCTATGGTTACTAATAAAAGTGATCATTGGAGCTCTTACTTGGCCGGTAATTCCAAAATCTCAGAAAATTAGTTGAGATGCACATAAACTGCCCCGACACTCCCAATCATTAAAAAAAAAAAAAAAAAAAAAAAAAGTGTATTACACTATTACTCATCATTTATTCACAAACATTGTTAAACTAATCGTTTTTATTTCCCATCTCATGGAAAACCTTTTCAAACCTTTTCGCTCGGTCTAGCCTTACAACTCTCAAGGTTATTTTAGTGATACCTTCTATAGGAATTATTTTAGTGATCCATTAGGAGCTGCAACAAACTCTTATGTTCCTTTGATTACAATATTTTTGAACAAGTTCCTGAAAATATAAATGACATGATACATTATTATAATATAAGACTCTTTCTCATGGATACGAGCATATTTTGATTCATCTTGCTAATTCCTGGTATCGATGTTAGCTCAATTTTCAACTTTTTCTTAACCTAATCAAATGAATTAAAGAAGAGAATGAATGCTATGTTAACAAGACACTAATTGCTGCTAAATCATTTGAAAGTCTCTTTACAAGGGTAAAAATGGTTGGTTTTAATCCTATATGAAACCTAAGGGTTAATCTAATCCGTATCTGAGCCCTGCTGATCTGCTCCTTACATGTCTTTAAGTCCGCTACATGTGATGAGCTCTCCCTTTTTCTGACTATTCTACTGCTTTTACAATGGCAACCTTGAAAGTTCGAACATTTTTCTTGGAACTAAATAAACTAACAGTATTGTTACTTCAGCTTTTTCCATATCTTCCATCTATTATCTATCTCTTACTGTATTCCGGAGAACTGGAAGTATCCGCTGGATAAACCTGCACAAACACATTGTACAAAGGTCAATAAGTATGTATAAACAGAAGTGTACAGATAGAAATCAAAAGAGAAGCCACACATATCTTACTTGACTCTGTCTATCTTCATTGAAGCTTACGCTTCTGACCTTCAACTCCCCTCTGCTAGTTGTTAGCTCATCTAATATCTCGGCATCACACAATTCTACTTCGCCTTCCTCCGTTTCAGGATGAGACCTTTCCTTTTCCTGGTTAAAACAGGTCATATCTCGTTTTAGCATTGCAAGTTCATATATAAAATTTCAAGGTTTTATAATGAAGAAAAATAACATTGCGTACCCTGAAAGAGAAGCTGAGAGAACGTCTTGGAGCGCCAGTGATTTCATCATATTCAGCTGCATCCAGTTCCCGCAAATGATGTGGGGGAAACAACTTGGGAAGGAGATGTTGGCGAATGCTGATGAGAAGGAAGAATGGCAAGGGGAACAAGATTCCAGCTATAGGAATCCATGTCACACCAAAACAGAGCAGGAAGTATCCAAACTGGAAGAGAGTAAATATGATAATGTATTTGTATGGAACTGACTCCACAAACGACATATGAGCCAACTCCAGGACCCTGCAGAGAAAGAACCAAAGCCGCAGGAGAAACAAGACAATCGTAAGCAACTAATTTGTGTTTCATAGTGCCAAAACGAGTTGAATTATGTGTTCTCAGATTGAATGCCCAAAAAGAAGGAATACTCACTTGTACTGCCGGCTAGGTGTAATGAATAGTAGTAGCATCCTTTCCCAGAATTGGTTCCCTGGGAGACTGTCAATGGACATGTAAGCAAAATAACCCCAAAGAACTGATGTAGGAATTTGCTTGATGGCAGGCATGGCGCACACTGCTGCCACCACTAAGAGAGACTGCAACAGATTGCTCACTCTCTGCTCATTAACTCGAACAGGCAAGTAAGCATCAATGTGCTTCTCAGGATCAAATTTTTCCTTTTTGTTCTCTCCTTCCAATTCACCTTTCATAACCGCCTCCTTCAAGTCCTGCAGTTCCTTAACTACGGCAGTCTGCAGCGAAACATAGAGGCATCATAAAGGGCTTAATATAATAGGCCAAAAATGTTAAATGTGGGGAATGGATATAGCCTTCAAGCAGCACTTTTTACTAGAGGACTTACCACGTGACTGCTGTCCATTTCAATGAACACAGCTTGCATTTTCCCATAAATTTCAGAATTGCTAGCTTTCTGCTTTATGCTTTCCTTGGCACTCTCGACCATCTTCCTTCGCATGAACTTTACATAACAGATTAATTTCAGTAAGTTTCTGGTTCTGCATAGTGCCAATAATTTATGACAATTTTCAACATTCTGCAAAACCAACCTGTCTTTTGAGAACAGCGAGGCTCTTGGTGTGCATAGGAGATTGCGGGAGGACCCCATTTGCAGGCGGCAGCCCAATCAATCCACAAAGCAATGTCTGAAGAAATTTATTCGATAAAAGAACTTAAGTGTCAATAAAACAAAATGAGAAAAATGAACATCAAATGTATATGTTAGTGATGTATACCATAAAGCCCAGCAACAAGATGTCATAGTGGTATGCAGACGGTTTTTTAAGATTGAACTCCTTTTGTTGTGCCATTTGCGATGAAACACTATGGTCAAAAAGGTAAAGCCCAGCAATCATCACAGCAGGAATAAAGGACGCAAAAATGTAAGCCAGAGGGACTTTCCCCATATCCTGCAGTTTGAGTGTGTATAAGCATAAATCTTTCAATTTTACATATGTTAATTCACAGGAATATGACTTACTTTCATCACAGTCCAGTGGTCCAACGATGCAGATTCCCAAGGGAGAGGACTAAAGAGCCTTCTGGGTACTCCAGATGGAACCTTGCTTGGTACAGTGAATGACAACGCTGTCCACACTACAACCATTAAAGGAACCCCATAGTCTGCAATGAAACTTCTGAACCACCCTATATAACACAGTAAAGTCTCAGATTCTGGATTTTAACTATTCTGCTAATAAAATTATTCATGGTATTTCAGATTTGCTTCACAAACCTGTGCCATACCACCATGACCTTGCTTTTCGGCTCTTTAAAGCAGTATACAGGAGACCAAAAGTGAATATGATCCCCAGTAATCCGTTTGCATAGAGCCACTGGAATTGATACTTCTCCAAATTGGAGTCTTGATCCTCAGGAATTTTAAATTCGCTCACCATACCCTGTGATTTAGACATTGTCCAATAATAAACATTACATTAATCTCAAAGATCATTTACTAAAATCGATTAGTCAGGTTTTCTTCATAATAGTTACCTTGATAGCCTCTTGCATGAATAGAACCGCAATCAACATGCCAAAAAGTTCGCCTGCAATCCTTGTAAATCTATTAATAAGATCACAAGCATTGAATATAGCCAGAACAAACAGCATGAGAGCTGTCCATACACAGACCCTGTCAAATTTGTACCATACTCAAGGTTAATATAATGCATGAAATTCTTAACTAAAACGGTATTTAGGAGTTCATTAAATTACCATCCAGCCCAAGCCAGATATAGTTTCTGTCCCAAATCTTCCCTTCCCTTCGCAAAGTTGTACAAATAAGTGTACATTATAACTGTTGGTTCTGCAACGCCTAGTATCAAAAGGGGTTGCCCTCCAAATATGGAATGTATAATACCGCAAAGAGCAGTAGAAGCTAAAGTCTCCACCGCGCTCAAGCTTCCATCTACGAAAGACAACACTTTCAAAATCATCGCGGATACTAACAAATGCATAAGAAAGCAAAAGTGGTAACAATTATTTTAATTGTGTTCCACTTCAGTGCCAAGAATGTGAAGGAAAACCTGTATCTCTACTTAGTTGCTCGCCAAAAGCAATGACAGGAAGAGCAGATGCAAAGAAAATGTAAGTTGTTGGGGCCAATATCCTATCATAAATATGGGCAAAAACATTAATTGATAGGACTTCAGCAATAATAAATTTGTTTGTATGAAGTTTTTATCAATATTGTGTGACAAAGACATTAAAATTACCCGAGTCCTGCACGAATACCACCAATCCAATCTTGCTTGTAACAAGCAGCCCTTCCCCTAAAATCATTGGCGATTCCCCTGAATGGAGCTTTGATGTTCTCCATTTCTGATAGAAGAAAGAGTACAATTAGACCAAGATGGATACAGTAAATAACGTTTGCACAAGAAAAGAAAAAACTTGCAATTAGAGAAACAAACAAGTACTAAACACATTAGAAATGGGAGAAAAAAATCAAATCAGAGCAGGGACTTCAAACAGAACATCCATTTTTAGATACATTAAAACAAAGTTATAAAATACAAGGGAAAGAGTGAAGATACGTATTACACCTTTTACTTTCAAGATCTCCAATCAATGACCAGTTTTTCGCTTAACTTCAAAAACAAAATTACAGATTATAAGCTTAGAATAAAATTAAATCATGAACGAACCAAATGAATCTTGATGTAAACACAATTATAGATAACAAAACCAGTTCAACAAATTTCAAAGCCATGACTATCCTGCAAAAAAATCAATATTTTTCCTCAGAAAGTCATCCTTGCATGGCGTTCTATTTCCAGTTTACCAAACAGAAATTTGTTTCTTTCGGAGAAAATTAAAGAAAACAATACAAAACAAAATTTCAATACTTATAATGTAAAGCTTCATAAAAGAAAGACGAAATAAGAAACAACTTAATATTTCAATACTTCCATTTTCCAGCGAATTTCTCGAGAAACAAACATAACATTAACCTAAAAGGTGCTTCTTTTAATCCAACATAGGACTCCATTTTCATATTCGTCTTCTCTAATCAAAATTTAACAATAAAAACACAATATTGCTCACTTATAGTCTGGTACCAGCATCATCACGCAACAAAAAGTAGTAACTTACACACATATCTTTACATTATTCGTACATGCATGCACATATTTCCATACATAAGTTGTACGGTAATCAATCCTTACCGGAGACGGCGGCGGCTTCGGTGGCAGATGGCCGGAAATTCCGCTGTAAAAAGTCCGCCTCGTGTGTGTTTACTTGTATATGGCTTTCTTCACTTGGCGGCTTCTACTTGTGGAATAGTCGCAGCACGGCTTTGAAAAGAACCGCGAGTCGCCTTGTGGATCCCACTGAGGGGTGCTTTGGTAATTTCCTGTGGGCTCATGCTGAGGTGGCATGCTGGTGTGGTCAGTAAACGGCGGATTTCATATGTAGTTGGAGAGGAGCCAATGATAGCCAAGAGTTTAAAAATAGTAAATAAATAAAAAAAGATTTAAAAATGTGACAATTTAATTTGTTAAAAGTTCGATAATCTCAATGTTAATGATTGAATTATCGTATTATTTATTTGTTCGGAAATTAATTCTAATTATTAACCTAATTTTCTTTTTAATAAAGAATGTATGTGAGTCTGTAATAAAAATACAACCATGGCTCCGTACTCTATAGTGCCGGGCCTGCTGGCCATGTTACTTTATTTCAATAAGTTTTTAATTTATGAGTATGATTACATTAATTATTTTTAGATGATCAAATAATTCGATAAAAACTCTTGGATATATAACTAAAGAATTATTATTTCTTTGATTGCTAATAACGGTAACTATTAAAACTCTTACATGATCAATAGTTTCAAGATTATGGAGGTATTAGTTGAAGTACGCATAAATTAAACCAGACACTTTTGATTATTAAAAAAAAAAAAAGTTTGATTACGTTACCGTGTTGATAATATTGTCATATTTATAATTGAAATCTTAAATGAGATAAAATATTTAAAATTTCAATTTAAACGGGGGAAAAGACATTTTATAGTGTGATCATTGATTTAGTCTACGAACATAAAACACTCAATTCCTTACGGCTACATTCATGATAAATATTAAATACAAAGGGAATTAAGCTGTGAATTAATTAAGTGCTAATTAGCTAATTAAATGCATTGTATATGGAATATTATTGATTGATTTTTGTCTCATTTTAAAATATAATATAATGAATCATAAATAAGAATTGTCTTATTCTAATGTTCTTTATCCAATTTTAGTTTATATACTTTAATTTCAGCTTCATTTGCTAATTCAGACTTCATCTTTTTTTAAGTTAATTATTTAATTTAAGTAAACTTTATTTATAACATCTAGAGAATTCCAAAGTAAAATAATTTATTTTTCTCACCGTCCAATTCAATTTCAATAAGTAAATAATTCGATTTTAATCATATTTTTTGTGTTTTTCCAATTAAATTCCATATCCTGCCAAAGATAATTGCAGTATCTTCATATCTGAATTTAGGTCAAGCAAAGGCATAACATGTGATTAAGTAAATAGCTAAAGGAATGAGTAAACGACTTTTTTCCACCCAAAAAATGGTTTAATAACACTTTTTCACTCATAAACTTTTAAAATAATACTTTCTTACCTAAATTTATATTTCGTTTCCAATTCTGACATCATTGCGACCCCACAGCACCACCATTCTCTTCTCTGATTATCATTCACCAAAACTCTTTTAACCTTACTTCCACTAACCCTGTAATCGTTGGCATTCGAACGATTAGAGTTTGCATAGCTGCCCCTCCCAAGTCAAATTCTGACTAATTCCAACCATCAAAATCCAACTTTCTACCACTAAAATACTCATCTGTCTCATTTATTCAAAAACCCCAATAGTCTGAACCGAATTTACTATCTGTTTACCACTGAAATATAAATATAGATATTAAAATAGTATTTTAAATATCTGTGAGTGGAAAAGTATCATTAAGCCTTTATTTGATGGGAAAAAGTCGTTAACTCAAAAGGATTAAAAGCAAAAATGGATTTATATTTTATCATACTACTAAATATAAGTTCTGTAACTATATTATAGATATGAAATCAAATTAATCACAGTAGTTTTTTTTTTTTTTTTTGTGAATAAACAAATTATATATTATGTATATTTCTTTATTCAGGAAATCTAATCTAATCTAATATTTAATTAAATTTCTGGATTCTTCTTCTCTCAATGCAGGGACAAATTATTTGAAAATTAATATTGCAGACCTAAGTACTTGGACTGTCCATCTCATAATCTATAATACACTAATATAAGACTCTATTATATATCATATTAGATGTAATCTAATAGCAAAACAACATTATTTTGTCAAAGCAATTGAGATTAATTATTGACTAATAAACAAAATGAATAATATAATAAGATTTATATTAAGTTTATATATATATATTCATAAGTTAATGTGACATGAATAGAAAATCCAATAATTTTGATAAGATATGAAGAATATAATTTAATATTTGTACTATCTTAGTATGGGCATTGGAAATTTATATGTTATTCTTTGTATCAACTCATTTTATTTCATGATATTATTTTTGATGAAATCTTACATATCAAAACACATAGATATAACTCTTTTTATAGCTGAAATACTCCTCGTTTGAGCAATACCCCACCAACATACGAGCTGCAAAATGGATGAGAATAACATTTAGATATCTTACATGACAAATACATCGATAAATAATATTATTTCATGGTATAGATAAACATATGTAACATCGATAACTAACTCAAAAATAAATGTTATATTCATGTTATAGACAAGATATGTCCGTCGTACTAAAAAAATTTCAAGCGAAAATAAGCTTTGTGCCGAAATATTTGCCAACTGACTACCATTAGGTACGAATCCGATATGGAACAAAATTGAGAATGGAAATGTATTAGGAAATTTTCATTTCTGGTAGAAAATGATGTTGAAAACACAGCCAAACACACACAATTAAAAAAAAAAACATAGAGAACACACGATTTACTCTAATTTGTTCAAATTAAGGAATTACGTCCAACAGTTAAATAGAGAATTTTATTGAGTATCAGAACTCTACAGCAATTACGAAAAATAATGACAACAACTTTCTCTTACTTTTTATTCTTTACCCACTAGATTTCTCACTATTACAGAAAATGTATAATAGAAAACCTAATTTTATTTAGGCTTTACCCGAATCTAACCCAATTCAAACCTGAATATTAGTAAATTGGTGAGTCACAGTAGACAACTAATCCGTAAAAGTTATGAGAAATATATACCTTATCCAACACCTGAAGGGGATAGTCTTTGTCTTGAAGCCTTAAATTTACGCGGCGTATATAAAAGCGACATTTTTCTAGTTTATATAAAGAAGTAATAAACACAGGTTGCTGGCAGCCTGGCACGCTTCTGGATTGATGATGAAGATCGAATTAGTCCACCAGAAACATAGACTTTGGTCTTTTCATGTCGAAAATGTGAGAATTAAATTTCGTGTCAAAATTACTCTTCATCTCCTGAGTGTGACTCCAGTCACATGTTTGACCAAAAAATTGTTTTCCCATTCAGAATGAGTTGCACCACCCACGTACTAAAACGATGAATCTTTAGATTAGCTTGGTGTCACCAGCTCAATATGTTTATTTGTATCTTGTATCTATCTGGGTTTATACATTAAAAAGTTTATATCTGAGTTTATTCTGTTTTTAAAAGAAATCAACCGATTCAACTTGATATTTATTTTTAATTCTTGAAACCATATAGATTATGTACTGCGACTTAAATTTTTGAATTAATATTTTGTGACTTAGATTTTATCACCTACCCAATGCATTCAAAACTGAAAGAACATCAATAGATGAATAACTTAAAAGAACAAATTTCAAAGGAAATGATGTCGGCTTTTAAGAAAAAAATATAGTAATTAGTCAGAAAATCGGAATTAAAACTGAGTCACAGGTGCCCTGACAATGAGGACTGAGTCACAGGTGCCTTGACAATGAGGACCAGATTGATGATAATTTCTTTGTGATGGAAAATAGATAAGAGAAATTGTGTGCCCGGTGTTCAATTCATGTATCAGTATACTCCATTGGCTGAGTTTTGCTGCAACTTGACAACCAGTTATAGAACCAGCTAGCTCAAGTAGCTATCGAACCATCTCGGTTTTGTTTTCTATCAACGAACAAGAAAAAAAAAAAGAATGGAAAATTTTGGCACAAATTTATAATATCAGAACGGTTGATTACATACTGAATTCAGAAAATATTTTCAAGAAACAGAAAAATTTGTACGTGTAATTAAACGATTACTCAGCAAAACAAATATCTTATACATGGAAGCTGTGTTGACGGTGATTCAATTGACTGAAAATTGAGCCAGTACTTACTGTGGTGAATGTTTGGTTTTCTTAGAGGACAAAAAAGATGCAGAAAGACAAAATTTGAACCCTTAAGAAATGGCACGCAGTCATAAAGGAAACACGTAGCTTAAAGACTTTCAATCAAGCCATACCTTTTAATTTGTTGCCCTATTATCAAAGGCCTCTACTTTTTATTATTATATACAAATTGAAGTCACAAAATTAAACAAACTTTAAAGTTAATTAATGAGCTAGCTAGCCTGGCCTCAGTTCGAAACGGAATATCCTTCCTTTTTTTTTTTTTTTTTTATGATTAATGGTGTCTGAACCAGTTTACGCATACCTCAACTAATCTTTTAAGACCCTAAAACTATTAGCTGTGTAAGAGTTCATGTGGCCACCCTTATTAGTAACAGAGGAAAGACTTAAACTCAAGACCTCTAATACAACCAAAAGTTCCTATTGAACCATTCGGCCACCTAGAGGTTGGTTATTGAGTTGGAATATCGATCTATCTTCCATTGTAAGATTCAACTTTCGTATGAGAAATATTTAAAGGGGCTAAGGTGTTTTTACTGTCTGTTTCTAGGTAGGTGAGTTGTAGCAGAAGATGACTTAAGTGATTATCTCGGATGTGTTTGTTTTATTATTTTGAGTAGTATTTTTGAAATATTATTGGTAGGTAGAGTTGAGTAATTATTACGAGGTAGAATTTAAAAATTAAAAAAAAAAAAAAAAAAAGCCCTAGGTTTGCTAATTTAACTAAACATCCCAATATATAAAAATTTTGTAAAATGATAAAAACACCCCCACCACACACCGTTGCCAAATTCCAGTCACCACTGCTTGAATCTGGTGTTATAGCGCATGACCGGCTGGATCTGGTCGGTCGTGCGGTGAGATGGCTTTTTCCAGCCAAATCCACCATGGATCTAGCTGAAAAAGGCTAGATCCATGGATCTGGGCGGTAAATGATAAATCGACGCACTTCCGACTAGATCCAGCCGGTAGTGCGCCATTATACCAGATTCCGACCACCTTTCAGCGGTGATGGGTGGAATCTGGCAAATGTGGGTGGATGGGGGTGTTTTTGTCAATTTTTAAACTTTTTTGGGGGTGTTTAGTTAAATTAATAACTTAGGGGGTTTAAAAAGTTGAATAAAAATATAATAGTATTTTCAGAATAAGGAAACAAACGTGATTTTTGAAAATAGTATTAATAGGATAGGAAAAAATAATTAAATTACAATATACAAATATTGAGGATAATATGAGAAAATTGTTAAAATTCATGGTAATGTGGTTAACCACGAGGGATTGACTTAGCAGACAAGGAGGTTTGCTTCCTTCATTAAGTTTTTAGGTTTAAACCCTAGGACTATCTATCATATTGTGACGTACTTGATAGATGTTTAATAAACTTTAAAGATTAATTAAAGCATATGTAACCTGACTTGAACACCCTAGTTAACAAATGTGATGTTTTTTTCAACTCTTTCTGACGCTTGTCCTGCATGCTCAAACTAAAGCTAGAATACTCCTACTGTATAGTTAATGGGCCTGAAAACAAAGACTCTATTATATATCATATTAGGATATACTATAATAGCAAAACAACATTATTATGTCAAGCAATCGAGATTAATTATTGGTTAATAAATAAAATAAATAATATAATAAGATTTATATCAAGTTTATATATATATATATATATATATATATATATATATATATATATATATATATATATTCATAAGTTATGTATAGTTAATGGGCCTGAAAACAAATGTTATATTATATAGAGTAATACTACACATACATCATTTTCATACAACATTTCTTATATAATATTATGTGGTAAGATATGATTGGTTAATTTAAAGTTAAAATTAAACTTTCATCCAATCATATTTTATCACATAATATTGTATAAGAAATGTTGTATGAGAAATGTTATATGAGAATAATATATTTGTAGTATTATTCTTATTATATATCATATTAAGATACACTATAATAGCAAAACAACATTATATCGAGATTAATTATTGGTTAATAAACAAAATGAATAATATAATAAGATTTATATCAAGTTTATATATATATTCATAAGTTAATGTGACATGAATAGAAAATCAAATAATTTTGATATCGATTGATGTGATAGAAATATAAGATATGAAGAATAATTCTTGGATTCTTCTCGCAATGCAAAGGACGAATGGTTTGAAAATTAATATTGCACACGTAAGTTCTTGAACTCTAATAACTGTATGGGCTAAAAACCATAACGGGCTTTATAGACCCCAACACAAAACACCTTCTGCAATGCCCATTGCCATGACCCAATTCTAGTTGGGTCTATGTTAAGATGAACACTACGAGTCAGCCCATTACACAAATCGGGCTACTCATGAATTGGGTCATTAAACTACTAAGGCCACACTTCGAGTTGGTCCTTGCTATAAGCCCACTTGGGCTTCGGATCATCGGCCCATGGCCTCTCCAAAGGTCTCAAAGTCCTATAAATATTCTAATTCCCCCAAGAGTTTCCACCTTCATCTTAATTTGTTGAAGATCTCAAATCTTACATGAATTAGGACTCATACTCTTACTAAGGCAAGTAAATCAGGATTTTCCTGTTTACTCAAACTCTGCCATTATAAACTCAAAGTTTTACTAGGACTCAAGCTGAACTCCCTATATAAACAGAGGCATGTCCTCTTATTACGCATTGGATATTCAATAACACTTACTAAGCTCTTAAAGTTCTTGCTTCTAAGAACCATCGCCTTCGCCGTAGTTCTAGTCTCCGATAAGACTCTAGTAACCTTTCCTCCCATTAGCCTTCACTAAATTGCCCTTTTCAACTTTACTAACTTAGCGTTGGAGGGCCTACGGTAGACACCACATCGGTGTTCCCCATGAGCTTCGCACTTACTTTCTTTGTGTGTGCAGGTCTAACAGATCGTCAATAGCATCAACCTCACATGATCAATCCGCTTTATAACCGTAAATTTTACAGTCTACAATAACAAAACAATATGATTTTGTCAAGATAAACAAAATGACGAATATATATATATATATATATATATATATATATATATATATATATATATATATATATATATATATATATATATATATATATATATATATATATATATATATATATATATATAATGTGACACGGATAGAAAATCAAATAATTTTGATATCAACTGATGTAATGGAAATATAAGATATGCAGAATATAATTTAATATTTGTACTATCTTAAATGGCACTGGAAATTTATATATTAATATTATTTTTCTCAACTCATTTTATTTCATGATATTATTTTAGATGAAATCTTACAGACCAAAATAAATAGATATAACTCTTGCATAGCTGAAAATGAAATACTCCTCATTTGAGCAATACCCCACCAATACACGAGCTACAAAATGAATGAGAATAACATTTCCTTATGAATAACTTTTTAAGAAGGAGTTCAACTTATTTAGTTTCATATTCAGCAATATTACGATGACTTATTGAAGATTGCGAACTTTTGTGACGCATAATCTGTCTCACGATGGAACAAAACAACAAACATTACAAACTTTCGCTATGCATGAATGTGAACTTGCTGATCAACTTTGATAGCACTACAAGTTGGATTGGGCCTTAATCCAAAGCTGGCCAATTTACGTTGCAAACCAACTGATGCCGCCTGTATAAATCCAAAAACAATGGAACTCTCTCATAGTGCAACATGAAGTGTCATTTTCTTTAGGGCCAGTTTGGTTACATTTAATTCTCTATTCATCTAACAAGATTTTATTTAATATCCTTGATTGTTGAGTAATTACTTATCAATATTATTATACATCCCAAAAGTCATCTCAAAATTTTCATATCAAGTGACATGTAATCCTATCTGGTGATGAGATATGTTGTGCGGTAAAAATCCCTAGCCCAGGCTCGATAGAGAAGCTCAAAACACATCTCTACACAGACCGAGCATCATGCTCGGGAGCAAAAATGCTCAGCAAAAGGCACGAGCAATTAACGTATGCGAGCACGAGGTGTGACGAGATCAAAAAAAGAGGCCTGTAGTATAGAAATATCTCCCTGCTCAAACAAATCATCTTACCACGTATAAGCTACGTGCCTTGATTAGTGACGCGTGACAGTGCAAACTCCACGTGCTCGCCATGTAGCCCACCCAAGGGGAGACTTGTAAAGATACTTATAGTCGGAAGAAATACCATCATGAGCTATGGCGTAGGGGCATGTGAGCTTTGACTATTGTGCGACATTGGACAACGTGACTGACGCACTCGTGATCATATTATGATTGAAGCCTTTTTTCTCTGTAAAAAGACAACAATGGCCAAAGAAAAAGGGAGGACTTAGCTAGACAAAAACAAAAGAAAAAGAGATGACAGATGAAGAGGAGAATAGAAAAAACTCTCTTTGGTCCAAGCATCAAGGAAAAACTATATGGAGATATTCCCTTCGATCACTAGGGGAAATCCTCTTGTATCCCAACTCCACATAGTCAAATAAAATATTAGTGGACGTAGGCCTTATTCGTTTCCCGGTCGCACCACTTTAAAAACATCTAGTTTTCATACTATTCTCCGAAAGGTGCATCACCGTCTTGGCTACCTCTGTAGGTGGGTCGAGTCTTCTTTGCTAATTCCTCGGAATCATGCACCCATCTTGCTTGGTTTTATCCTGAGTCAACCAAGTATCTCTAGTTGACGCGTGTCTTCATCCCGATCTTTTAGTTGGTGTGGAAATTCGCATCAACATCTTGGCGCTAAAAAGAGGGGCACCCGCCCTTGAATGTTCTAATCTAAGCTTGTTTCAATAATAATCGACATCACTATCAACGATTTGTCCGCTCAAGGACAACGATCACTTGAATACCGTAATGGCTATTGACTCTACATAGCAACCCGAATCGATTAGGGGCACCCTCGACCCATGCATGCACAAGGATGAGCCTCTCGTCAGTCCAGATGAGGAACTGCATAAGATACACATGGACTGGCGTTTCCCCTCATGCACTCTTAGAATAGGGGGCAATCTCGAAGGGGAGGCGCATGATCGTTTGATCACTTTCCTAAAAGAAAACTTGGATGTTTTCACTTGGGAACACGTTGACATGGCTGGGATAGATCTCGAGGTCATGTGCCATCGCCTTAATATCGACCCTAGCTCTCATCCAATCCATAAAAAAAGACACATGATGGACCAAGAGCGACTCCAGACGCTCAAAGAGGAGGTCGACAAACTCCTTGAGACCAAATTCGTTAGAAAAGTTAGATACTCGGAGTGAATTGCCAACCCATATCTCGTCAATAAGCAAAATGGCAAGTGGAAAACATGCATTGACTTCACAGATCTGAACAAAGCTTTTCCCAAAGACAACTTTCCCCTCCTTAAATCGACTAGCTGGTGGATGCAACAATAGGAAATGTCCTACTCAACTTCATGGATGCTTACTCAGTATACAACCAAACCCTGATGTATCGGCCAAACAAGCCACACACCTGTTCATCACAAATCGAGGCCTTTATTGTTACAAACTCATGCTTTTGTACCTAAAAAACATCGAGGCAGCTTACCAACAGTTAGTGAATAAGATATACGTTGATCTCATTGGGAGGACGATGGAGGTATACATCGACAACATGCTAATGAGATCAAAATAGGAAGAAAATCATGTGGAGCATCTCAAGGAGATGTTCCATATTCTGAGAAAATATCGAATGAAGCTCAACACCTTGAAATGTGCCTTCAAAGTTGGCTCAAGAAAGTTCCTCGGCTACATGGTAAACCAACGCGAGATCAAAGGAAACCCTAAAAAGATCCAAGCATTGTTAAATATGAAGAGCCCCGCAAAATCAAAGTAGGTTCAAAGCTTGACCAAGTGAGTCACAGTGCTCAGTAGGTTCATCTCTCGAGCCACGGATAGGTGCCCGCCTTTCTTCGAAGTACTAAAGGGCAACAAGAAATTCGAGTGGACAAAGGAATACGAGAGCGCTTTCCAAGAGCTGAAGAACCACCTTAAACAAACTCCTATGCTATCCAAGCCAATCCTAGGTAAATCGCTCTTATTATATGCATTCATCTCGTTGCATGCAATTAGTGCAACCTTGGTTCGTGAAGAAGGAAATATCCAATGGTTGGTCTACTACGTAAGCAAATGCTTGCTCAACGTAGAGACGCAGTACCCCAAGCTGGAAAAGATGGCTTTAGCTCTCCTAAGCGCTTCTCGGAAGCTGCAGCCTTATTTTCAAGCTCACATGATCCCGATCCTAACAAACTACCTGTTTCACAAATCTTTTCGAAGCTAGAGTCTTCGGGATGGTTGATCCAATGGGTTACGGAGCTAAGCCAGTACGACCTCAAGTATAATTCGCAGACCACCATTAAAGGTCAAACGTAGGTAGATTTTATTCAAAATTCTCCTACCAACCCAAGGAGAAGGAAATTCAGCCAGAGACACCCAACGAAAACAACACTCCACCGACCAAACTAAAATTGGAGGATTTGGTCACCTGGAGTTTGCACGTCGATGGCTCATCGAACGAAAAAGGTTTAGGCAAGGGATTGTTGTTCGTTAGCCCGGATGGGGACCAAACTCTAGGCAAGGTTAGATTTGGGTCACTGTCTCAAACAACGAAGCCGAGGATGAAGCTATGCTTGCCGGCATATGATTAGCTAGAGAAATGGGAGAAGAATTGATCAATATCTTTAGCAATTCCCAGCTTGTGGTACATGAGATCCTTGGTGAATATCAAGCTGAGGGAAAGAGAATGGTACCCTATCTGTAGAAAAGGAAGGATTAGCTCAAAGCCTTTAAGCGATACCTGATCCAACAGGTCCCCAAGGAGATAAACTTCGTGGCCGACGCCCTTACTTACCTAGCCTTGGGGATAAACAATGGAGCGGATTCCATCCCCTTTAGATTTATATCATCCCCTAGTATTGACGCACCAAAGCAAAACGGTGATGATGATCGAGCAAGAAAAATCATGGATGGATCCTATCATCACCTACTTGAAAGATGAGGCCTAGTCCGAAGATAGATAGAAAGCCAGGACCCTCTGTGCCAAGTCAGCCCGCTACACCTTGATAAAAAATAAGTTATACAAACAGGGGTACAACACACCCTTGTTGCGTTGTGTAAATAGAAGTGAGGCAAAATACATTTTGAGAGAAATCCATGAAGGTATATGCAAAAACTACGTCGGGGGATGATCGTTGACCTACAAAGTCCATAGGTAGAGGTACTATTGGCCAGCTATCTACGAAGATGCTGCGAGCTTCATACACAAATGTGACAAGTGCTAGCGACTTGCTACCATACCACGGGCCCCTCCATAGGAGCTTATCAACCTAACAAGCCTGTAGCTTTTCTCCATGTGGGGAATCAACCTAATCAAACCCTTGCCCCAGGGGAAGGGCGAAGTCAAATATGCAATGGTCGCCGTTGACTATTTCACCAAATGGACTAAGGTCGAACCCCTAGCAATGATCATAGCTGGTATGATAAAGAATTTTTTGTACAAGAATATCATTTGTCGCTTCGGCATACCCTATACCATTTTTACGGATAATGGGAAACAATTCGACAATGAAAAGTTCAAAACTTTTTGCAACAAGCTTGGCATAAGGAAAAGTTTTTTACCAGTCTACCAACCCCCATCCAATGAGCAAGTTAAAGCCGTAAATAAAGTCATAAAGCACACCCTGAAAGCAAAGCTCAACAAATCCAAAGGAAATTAGGTAGATGAGCATTTTTACGGATAATAGGAAGCAATTCGACAATGAGAAGTTCAAAACTTTTTGCAACAAGCTTGGCATAAGGAAAAGTTTTTTACCAGTCTATCAACCCCAATCCAATGAGCAAGTTAAAGCCGTGAATAAAGTCATAAAGCACACCCTGAAAGCAAAGCTCAACAAATCCAAAGGAAATTAGGTAGATGAGCTCCCCGAAGTACTATATGCATACCGAACGACCGCAAGGACTGCAACAAGAGAAACCCCATTCTCCCTAGCATATGGCTGTGAAGCCATGGCCACGCTAGAGGTCGAGCTCGACACATTCCAACGCGAAGTCTTCAAAGAGGAAAACAATGACGTGCTCATGCGCTTAAGGTTAGACTTGATTGAGGAACATTGAAATAAAGCCTAGCTATGTATTGCATCATACCAAAAACAGGCCAAAAGGTATTTCAACTCAAAAGTCAAGGAACCAAACGTTAGGGTGCTCGGACCAAACTGGGAGGGTCCCTACCAAATATCAAAGAAACTTGCCCTGGGAACCTTCCACTTGAAGCTACTCAATGGTTCAAGAATCTCTAGGGCCTAGAACATTAAGCATCTCTGAAGATAATATCAATAGCAAGCTCGACCTTTAGTAGAAACGAGCCTGTGCAGACGACAACAAGCCAATTCGTAGGGAAGAGATATGCCTAGTGAAACTTGAAGTCTTTTATTAAGACGACAATCTGGTTGTAACTTAGGGGTTGAGACTTCTAGGGGAGCAACATTGCCAAAACTTAAGCTTAGAGGGGGGCCAACTCCCATAACTCGGTTATGAACGACTCAAAAAAGTGTCATCCGTTAGCCTCGACTTGACATCGAGACTGACATGACCTATCCTAACCTCCTTATCCTATAGGATCCGAGTGCTCATATAGGACTCTGGCGACTGAGAAGGACCATGTGGAAGGCTATAAAACCTATTTTCTGAATACACTTTTCATAAAAAACATTCTCTTGGCTTCATCATGAGCGTGTAAAATCATCATTTGTTTTCATCATAAAAACATATACAAAATTTATACACATATTTGAAAATATGAACGCATAAAACGTACTTTTATAAAATTCAAAAAACATAAGGTATCAAATTCTCATATTTATTACAATCAAAGTATGAAGTAAACATATGAGTTAAAACGTAATTCCGCAACGGAAAACGAAACATAACTTTTAGACACATGATAAGTCAACAACGTGTGAGC
The DNA here is from genome assembly GCA_026225825.1 of Pistacia integerrima. Taxonomy (NCBI): domain Eukaryota; kingdom Viridiplantae; phylum Streptophyta; class Magnoliopsida; order Sapindales; family Anacardiaceae; genus Pistacia; species Pistacia integerrima. The sequence goes on along the minus strand of CM047750.1, from coordinate 11,679,911 downwards.
CTAACCTCGAGAGGAAGCACTCCTCAGTATGAACTTCCTATTGACTTGTTGGGGAGGGAAAAACAAACTAAAAAGAGTGAGCTAAAATACTCAGTTAGTGGATGCTTTTATAAATCATTCAAACATGTAATGAAACGTTAATGCTAATAAAATCTTATTTTTGTGAACACATCATATAAATATAATCCATCTCTCATTTCTAATGTTGAAAACATTCAATATCATATATATGCACGATAAACAGTTCATGCTTTACTAAGATCACTTTTTTGAATACCATTTTTCAACATTTAAACTATTTCTCATAAATTGGTAATTATAAACTAAAAGCTTTTCTGAAAATAGCATTTAAAGGTATACCATGATTATTCATGCTTTTTCGAAAACATCACTATAATCATATTTCAGAATTTGAAGTCATTTATCATGAACTAGCGTTAATCATTAATAACTGGTTCTCAATTTTTTTTTTTTTTTTTTTTTTTGAAACCTCATGCCGAATGTAACGCCCCACTTGAGGTACGTAGTTAATGCTTCTTCTTTTGCTCTTTTTGAGTTGATTCATTATTGTCTGGTTGGCTTTTGAGTGATATGTTGAACACTTGCCTTGATATTGGTTGAAAATAGAAGCAATTTAGTGTTTCAGTCTTCGCCGGGGCGAAAAATAATCTTCGCCGCGGCGAAGAGGTGTTGAAGCCACGAGGAAGGCTGCGAGAGTTTATCGCGGCGACAGAAGCTTTCTCGCCGCGGCGACATGCCGACCAAATTGTTTGTTAAGTTTTAGATATTTTCTTCCCTAGGGGCAATTTGACCAATCTACCCCTAATTAGCAGGAAAAGTGGGGAGTAAATTGAAAGGATTTTTCATGGAGAATATGTTGTTATGGGGGTGTGTTTGTAATGAATCAAAGGATATAGATAGAATTCCCAAAGAAGAGTAAGGGCAAAATGGGAATGCTTGTGTATAAATTTCATTAAAAGGAATTAAGTCATTGCAAACCCTTCATTCTTCTTCTCCAGCGCCACTCTCCTCTCTTGCTTCCTCTCAATTTCTCTTTCTTTTGTTCAAGGAGTTTTAAAGGGCTTTTGGAGTGTTTTGGGGTAGAAAATCAATCTAAGCCATCCTAAGGTAAGGATTCTTGCTTTGGTTGTGAAGCTTTGTGAGTTTTTGAATATTTTTTATTATTGAGGGTTTTTGTTCATTTGTGTAAGAGTAGAGAAAAAGTCAAGCAAAACAAGTGAAAGGAAGAGCTAGTGAAATCTCTCCATAATAAGGTAAGTAAATCCCAACCCAAGTTGAGATTTGAGAATTTTCTTGATTAGGGTTTTGATAGCAATTATGTATGTATGTTGTATACATGTTATATGCCATGTTATTGAGTCTTAAATGGAGATTTCTAGTGCTTTGTGATTGTTTATACATTTCAAATATAAGAAGTGAGATATGGGTTGGAAAGGTAGTTTGAGATGGAATTGAATGATATTAAGGAATCCTTTTTGGAAGTGTCTTTCTTTGGCAAGATTTATGGCTATGTGAGGGGGTTTCTCCCCATTTTGGATGGTTAGAGAAAGACTTAGAATTATTGTTATAGTAGAGTTTTATTATGCACTTGAGTTGTTTGATGAAATGCCTAATAGAGGTTTGAGTATGAGTAGTGAACCTTAATTCTTGCAACATTGCATGTTGGCATTTCATAAGTGCATTAGTGGAGATGAACCATCCATAGGCACTAATTGTGCATTGAGAAGTGACCTAAGAAAGAGTAAGAAACTTTGTGTATGCACTTGCTCTATGAGTAGAGAACTTTGTGGATGTAACTACTCTAAGGGTAGAGAGAATGAGAAGTGCTAGAGTAGAGTGAATGAGAAGAGTAGTAGAAATGGGTTGATGCTTTGTGATCATCACCCGTGATATAATCGGGTGGATGCTTTGTGATCATCACCCTGGTTAGTTATTAGAAAGGGGCTGATGCTTTGTGATCATCACTTGACATTTATTAGAAGTGGGTTGATGCTTTGTGATCATCACCCGACAATGGTTAGGAACAGGTTAGTGCTTTGTGATCGTCACCCGAAAGTCATAAGGAACGGGTAGGTGCTTTGTGGTCTCCACCCAATAGTTACGAAAACCGGGTAGGTGCTTCGTGATCCCCACTCGGTAGTCACTAAGAACGGGTTGGTGCTGTGTGAACTCCACCCGACAGTCATGAAGAGTGAGATGGTGCTGTGTGAACGTCATCCGCCGTGCCTCCGGTAAGATGAGGTCATGACGTTTAGTAGGAAACAACAGAAAATGTGAGGAAAGAATTAAGAGAAATACATACGGGGATAAACAGATAGAGAGTTTTACTTACTGAGCATTATTTTGTGCTCACCCCGTTATTTTCCTTTGTGGATGCAGGATCTAGGTGATGATGCAGTCGGAGGGGCGTCGGCAAGCGAGGAGCAATAGCTACACTGTTTCCCCTGTTTTTGTCTTTTAAAATGGCTTTTTTTGTAAATGATGCTCTTTGTGTATAAAAGACGTATTACTTATAATAAAAAGAAAAGTTTTGGACCCATTTTCTATTGTTATTATGCATGCATTGTACTAGATTTCAGCAGTTGTTACACCGAAAATATAGCTCATTGCTTATACTCGAAACTCACACCATTACTAGTACCTAGGGAAATAGTTGTTCTACCCGACGGCATCCTACATCACTCGAGCAGAACCACAAATCAATCCTGCCTGGCGGCATCCTACATCGCTCAAGCCCTTTACCCTGTGGCATCTTACATCGCTTGGTTTGACATCATAATCAATCATACCCGGTAACATCCTACATCGCTCGGGCAGAATCACAATCAATCATACCTGGCAACATCCTACATCACTATGGTGGAATCACAATCAATCATACCCGATGACATCCTACATCACTCGAACAGAATCACAATTAATCAAACCCGGCGACATCGCTTGGGAGGAATCACAATCTATCATATGGGGGGAGGGTACTACATAGGCACCTATCTTTACTTTCTCAATCATCATTTTTCTCATAAAATCTTATACTCTTCTCATAAACTTATTTTTTTTCTTCTTTATAAAAGACATGCTTAAAATCATAATACTTTATAAAATGAAAAGGGGTAAACATGAAACTCACACAAACCATTCTCAACATTAGCAAACGCAATGCATTTCCTTTTGCTCATTCAAACCATTTGCCCAATCAAAAGTAAAGCTCATTTCAAAACATGTACTTCAACAAATATCAAGCATATTGGGGCAAACATAAATCATTAAAACATAATTCTTAGTTCTTTTCTACAATCAGTCAAGCAAACATTCAAGAAGTAGTAATTCAACATTATGCTTTAAATTATGAACATAATTATAAAGAAAATGAAACATTATCAGAAATAATATATCACCATAGAAGAATTAAAGTTTTGTTTTCCCTACTCACCTCTTGAAGCTCCTCCCTTAAGCCTAAGAAGGGTTCAGAGCCCTCTAAGGGTGCCACTGTTGTTCCCCTTTATCTGATATCAATAAACTCTCCATACAAGGTCTCCCTATAGTAACACATAAATATTAAACTTAGTAGACAATTCACACACCAAAATGTTAACTTGACTTCCTCTTTAACAAAACTGGCTCATAATCGAACATTGGTTGCTCTCGGATTTTTCATAAAATCTCCCCTCATCAATTTAAAGCCATAATTTTAATGGGGAATTCTAGACACACATATGTTGTTTTCATAATTTTTTTTAAGCCATTCCAAAACCAAAACCTTTACAAAACTACCACCAGTTTCTAGAATTTAGGTTACTGACTTGTAAAATTCATATCAATCTAACCCTTAATCAAACCTCATGAAACTCTCCAGAATTAAATTAGACACATACAGGATTCAACAGAATTTAAAGTCATCCAATTTGGATAAGAATAGAGGTACTAAATCATTTACTAAAAATACTTCTTCTACGGGAAACCCAAATTCTAGGGCAAACTTTAGAAATCCATAGAAAGTTCAATACTTCGAGTTTTTGAGTGAAATAAATTTTAAAACACTCCTCAAGAAGTCTACAACAATAAATTTAGCTTTGACAAAAAAAAAAAAAAAAAAAAAGCCTGTATAAAATTCTCGAAATTCCAGATAGTCAGATCTTTGCATAATAAACCCTTCTTAAAATCATATTTTTGACCAATTTTTGTTTAGAAACAACATATATGTTCTACCCACATAACATTATTGAAATTAATCTTCCTATTTTAGTTCAATCTCATGCTATTTTACTCAATCATAAACAACACAATTCAAATGAACCAGTAATCACCAAAAAGGGAAAGATTAAACTTGAGTCACCTTCCATTTGATCATTCTTTCTGATAGCCGAAATTTGCCCACCAACGACCACTTTTCCAACCCCCCTCTCCCTTTCTTTCTTTTCTTATTTCTCTCTTTTTCTTCTCCATTTTCTTTCTTCCCTCTCTTTTCTTTCTCTCCTCTTTTTCTTCTTCTTCTCCCTTCTGCTTTTCTTTAAACGATCACTGTTCATCAAAAATATCTGACAAATTTTACTTTAGTCCCCCCTGTTCGGCTATCACACTCTGCTTCCTTAGAAGTTTCAAAATCTAACACTTTACGCCCCAAAAATACCAAATCAAATTTAATAAAATTCCATAAAATATAGGGTATTACAGAGACACTGAGGCAAATCCCATTATACCTCGGCCCAAACTAAATACATATTAAGTTGAGGCGATCGCCCAAAGCTAAAAGTTGCCTTGAGGGGGATCCGCGAAGACCACTTGACAACAGCCATTTAGACTGACATCCGCCATCCCAACTCGAGGGCTCACTCACAAGTGGCCATTAAACCAACCTCGCAAACGATGCCAGAATAAAACGACAAACCTAAGACTTTGAGACACAAGTATCTCACCACAACCCAGCATGGGAAAAAAGTGGACCTCGAACACATGCATATTAACTCACACAAAATTAACTAAGCAAGCAAAAGATCAACTTAGAGACAAAAAGAAAGGTATTTTATTCATAGTTATATTTACATAGTAAATGAAAAAAAAAAAAGTTAAGATGAAAAATCTGACTACAGTCAAGGAGAAGGAGCAGGAGTATCTTCGGGGCTAGAGGCAACCTTAGCAACCTCCTTGATAAAGGCATCACCCCCGGAAGCTTCAGCATTAAACTTCTCCAACTCCGCTTGGTAGTGATCAGGGAGAAAAGAGAAGTTAGCATTAGGGTTTTGCTCCCAAAAAGATGTCATGAGAGACATCGCCTCCTCCCATGCAGAGCTCTATCCAACCTTCCTCTCTTGTTCCATGGTCGCGTCCAATTTGGCAACTTCATTCTCTAGCTTGGAGATCCTGGCCCGAGATTCCTTCAAGCCGGCCTCGAGGCGTTCATTCTTCCCCAAAGGTTAGCTGACCAGTATTGAAATGTGCTCTTCTCTGACTCGAGCTCCTCCTTGAGATCTTCATACTCCTCTGCCTTTGCCATCATAGCCTTAGCTTTCTCAACCATCTCAACCTTAGAGACATTGAGCTCGACCTCTATCTCGTTGATCTACGCCGATGAGGAAATTTTGACCCTCTCTAGCTCAGTGTAGAATCTATCGACATTATTGAGTTCCACAAGGCTCTCCTGATGAAACATCCCGACGATGTTTGAGCCTTGTACACCACATGTATCAGAAACACCAAGCACAAATGGACCAAGAACTACACAATAGGTAAAGAAAAACCTACCCTGGAAAATACCTATGGGAGCTCAAGCAACATTTCTAGGAGTGACATCCTCCCATCTTCTTCAAACATCTCTAAGGTAACCAATTCCTAAAACACGGCTACCTCAGGAGAAATATCCTCAAGCACCGTTGGAGTGCTCAATTCCCCATGTTCCCCAGTTGATGGCGAGGGGTTCCCTACAGGCTCCACTCTAGTTCTATTCCGAGAAACTGACGTAAGGGTTAGTTTCCTAGCGTCGCCTTCCCCCCTCTCCACAACCAGGGAAGTAACCTTCTTCCCTGGCCTCCCAGACTCGGAGGACCCAAGTTCAACCTTTTTGGAGCAAGAGACCGGTCTATTCTCCAAGGGTGCATTCCTACACAAACAAACACAAAGGATTAGGACGCATGCCTCACATGATAAAACAAGGTGAGCAACTTTTACACTAGTCCTCGAGGCCTTATAAAGAATTGGTCCATAACTATGCAATCGTAGGGCAAAAGGTGAAGATGGACAGATTATCCCGAGTAAGCAGCTTCTCCACGTGGCGTTGGTCCAATGGGAATGTGGAGAATTGCTAGATCTACTGCAAGAACCTCTCGCAAATCTCAGGCTAGGTACAAGTAACTGCAAAGGGCAAACAAACAACATCCACAATAACTCTTATTTTTGAAAAATTATGAGGAAAAAAGGTTACCCATTGGCATTCCCTAAAAAGCATTTTTCGCCCATAGGTAGAAGAAATAATCGAAGTCCTAATTGTCAATCTTGTTAGGGATCCCGTTAATCCTTACAAGTCGGGCCAATTCACCCTAAAAGGTAATAAGGCCCATATTCGCTCTTCTTCAAACTATATATATAGATAAGCTTGGTTACTTTGGACTTGGTCAAACCAACCATCTGGAAAGCAATATACATGCCTACCAGATACAGGTAAGAATTGGTTGTCATTTGCAGCAAGGCAATCTAGAACACCTTCAAAACCTTAAGAATAAAGGGATGAGGCGAGACCGATACCCCACACCGCATTAAAACCTTCGACGTCGCAATGCCATCAGGTGGGCTATCAGGAGGACAATTGTCAATCACCTGCAACTTGACTAGCAACCCATAGTCCTTGAGGACTCGAACCAATTCATCCAACAGCAAGAGGGAAGGGAGAAGACTAACTAGCATTTCCTCTGCCATTGGGAGAGCTCTCTCACTAGAGTCGCCACCTTCCACCCTTGCTATGGTACCCTTGACACCACAAAAAGAATCTTATTCAAACCTTTCAACTTTGAGACAACCACCTCCTTAGAATTGCTCCTGATGTTGTGACAACGAACTTGTTGCTACTGCTAGCCATCCAGAGGAATCGCTTCCATGTAACCTAGCACAGTCAACGACAAGCTAAGACCTACAGCCCATACATCGGCAACCACTTTCCAAGAAACTCACAGGTAACTCTCCTACAAATTTAAGCCTATCTCTCAGCCCCAACCATTGGTGAGAGGCCCTAGCCAGAAGATGCCAACAAGTAAAGTAAGGTCAAAAATGAAAAAAAGGAAGAAACAACTTACTGGAGTAAAACGTCTACAAAAATGTTGACAAAATCTTCACAAAGTTTTGCACTCTAAAAGCCGGGAGAATAACTTAGTTTGGGAAAGAAGCTTTCAAATCCCAAGAATGTGAAAAACTGAAGTATGGTGTGCCTTTTATAGAAAGCCCAATCTAGGATCGATTGCGACCCTCCATCCAATCCACGCATCATTATCCAGAATGGGAAAAATAATTTTTATCCCAGTAATCGAGACGTTGCCCTACCAAACGAAATGACAAAAGCCTGCCAATCACGTCGCATGCCGATTTGCCTGGTTGCCCATTAAATGCTACGATTTGATCGCTTGAGTACTAATAGACAAAATCTTGCTTATACCCTCATTTCTCTTTCCTTTATGAAATGACATCGTATCAAGCTACGAGTTTCAGCGAGCCCTATCACTTGGTGAGCCAAGGTCACAGTTTGCTACAACTTGTGAGCAAGAAAGCCCAATAGAATAATTTGCAACACAAAAAAACAGTCTCATCAAAGTGCATCCGAAGTAAAATGCGAACAAGTATAAAAGAAAAAGGGTAAAATATTTTATTATTGAATTGATATATTTGGGGAGTTACATTCAAAAAAAAAAAAAAAAAAATGAAGAACAACAAGAGCTTAGTCCTCATCTTGAGAGGACGAGTCCTCAAAGCCCGAGCCCTGGAGCAATGCAATGCAACGCTCAAGCCACAACCTCTCATTCTTGAGAATGCTGAGGGTCTCCACCATTCGCTTTGTTTGCAAGCACAGCTCATTGTTCTCTCTCTCAAAAGTGGCGATGTGCTCATCCTGACCCCAGACTTCGATACAACCTGGCTTTCTCCTCAACTTGGCTATTGTAGGTCGAAGCTAGAGCCTTCCTTAGTTTTATAGGATGCTCTTTAGACTCTTAGAGATATTCACAGACAGTCTTTGAACTTCGCAACCTGAGATAGACCCGTTGGAAGAGCATAGTCAATAGAGAAAGTAACTGCACAACAAATAAGAAACCAAGTAAGTACGAGGAAATGATGAATAAAAATATGGATGAAGATTATGAGTAAGCAAGTTCAAACCTAAACGCGGGCTATTATTGCCTTCTGTATAAGGGGGGCACGAACTCGTTTCCTCTCAACTAGCCTTCGTGGAAGACTTGTGGAGGGCAAATAGAGGGACCTGGAAATGCTCCATAAGCTTACTCAACGACGTCAATAACCACTCTCTCTTCGCGTGCGTTCGCAGAAGTCTCCTCTTTAGCCTCTTTAGGTCTTAGCCACCCTGCAACTAGGATGGGGCGATTGCTAGGTGTAAGGGTAGCCATCATTTTCCTCCCCCAGAAGGAATGAGAGAAAGATAGAGCCCCCTCTGACCACCAGAATCATTGCTTATGTCTCTTGAGGGTCCAAAAGATATATGATAAGGAGACCGAACTGCCCCAGAGTCTCCTTGCCCCTAGCGTGCATTTGAAGGGTTGACACTGTCATTCCGAAGAAGGCCATAATGGAACAGACCAGTTCGAACCTCTCCCGACAACAGCAACGACATTTGAGGGACCTCATTATCTAGAGAACCAGTGTTTTCACCAGAGCAACCATCGTCAGATGACATCTTTAAAGTAGGGAAGAAAAAGAAAAAAAAAGAAACCCTAAAAAGCTATAAATCGCTCAATGGGTTCAAAATAGAGCAAGAATGATGAAGGAAAAAACACTTGCATCTATAGGGGACGAAGGTGCTGTAGCATCGCTTTGATATCCCCAAAACGACTACGACCCCTCACACTTCGGGGTACATGATAGCAAAGCAATTGCGTCCCATTAAATGCAGTGTCAAACGACACTTGGAATCTCACTAGCAAACGAAAAGGTTGCAAAGTGACAAGAGCAGATACAACAACATTGATGGGATTAGACCGCAGAAGACTTAGTTTTCCAAGCTTGCCTTACCCTAAAAAACTAAGGGCAGATGTTGTGCAGTAAAAATCCCCAGCCCAGGCTCGTCAAAGAGGCCCAAACCACATCTATGCATAGACTGAGCATTAGGCTTGAGATCAGAAATGCTCGAAAAAATATGTGAGCAATTAACCTACGTATGCAGGCATGAGATGTGACGAGATCAAAAAAAGAGGCCCACCTATAGAAATATCTCCTCGCTCAAACATATCATCTTACCACGTATAAGCTACGTGCCTCGATTAGTGGCATGTGACAATACAAACTCCACGTGCTCGCCATGCAACCCATCCAAGGGGAGTCTTGTAAGGACACCTATTGTCAGAGGAAACACCATCATGAGCTATGGCATAGAGGCATGTGAGCTTGATCGTCGTGTGACATCGGACAACGTGGCTGATGCACTCGTGATCATAACATGATTGAAGCCCTTTTTCTCTTTAAAAAGACAACAATGGCCAAAGAAAAAAGGGAGGAGTGGACTGGACGAAAACGAAAGAAAAAGAGATGACAGACAAAGAACAGAACAGAAAAAACTCTCTTTGGTCTAGGCTTCAGTGAAAAACTGTACCAAAATATCCCCTTCGATCACTAAGGGAAATCCTCCTCTTGTATCCCAACTCCACATAGTTAAATAAAATATCAGTGGACGTAGGCCTTATCCGTTTCTCGGCCAAACCACTTTAAAAACGTCTAGTTTTCATACTATTCTCCAGAAGGCGCATCATCGCCTTGGCTACCTCCACGGGTGGGTTGAGTCTTCTTTACTGATTCCCCGGAATCACACACCCATCTTGCTCGGTTCTCTTACGAGTCAACCAAGTATCTCTGGTTGACGCTTGTCTTGGTCTTGGCCTTTTAGTCGATGCGGAAATTTACATCAACAAGATATAAATAAATGGGTGATTTGTTGAATGATATGACAATACCAAATAGAATGACACATCATTTAAGATTAAATTTTACGTTTTGTAGTATTACTCATCATTTATTCACAAACTTCGTGGAGCTAGTAGTTTTTATTTCCCATCTCATGGAAAACCTTTTCAAACCTTTTTGCTCTTCCTAGCCTTACCCCCTCAAGGGTTATTTTAGTGATAAGTTCTATACGAACTAACAAACTCTTATGTTCCTTTCATTATCATATTTTTGAACAAGTTCCTGTAAATATAAATGAACATGATACATTATTATAATATAAGGCTCTTTCTCATAGATATGAGCATATTTTGATTCATTTTGTTAATTCCTGGTATCGATTTTAGCTCAATGTTCAACTTTTTCTTAACCTAATCAAAATAAATTACAAGAAGAAGAGAATGAATGCTCTGTTAACAAGACACTAATTGCTGCCAAATTATTTGAAAGTCTCTTTGCAAGGGTACAAATCGCTGGTTTTAATCCTATATGAAACCTAGGGTTAATCTAATCCGTATCTGAACCCTGCCGATCTGCCCTTACATGTCTTTCAGTCCGCTAAATTCGATAAGCTCCTTTTTTCTGCCGATCTGCTGCTTTTACGATGGCATCCTTCAAAATTCGAACATTTTTCTTGGAACTAAATAAACTAACAGTACTGTCTCATCAGCTTTTTCCTTATCTTCCATCTATGATCTATCTCTTGCACTATTCGGAAGAATTGGAAGTATCCGCTGGATGAACCTGCAAAAACACATTGTACAAAGGTCAATAAGTATCCATAAACTTCCTATACATTTGTGAATTGTAACTCACAAAAAGAATTGTATAGATAGAAATCAAAAGAGAAGCCACACATATATTTCTTGACTCTGTTTGTTTTCATTGAAGCTTAGGTTTCTGATCTTCAACTCCCCTCTGCTAGTTGTTAGCTCATCTAATATCTCGGCATCACACAATTCTACTTCGCCTTCTTCCGTTCCAGGATGAGGCCTTTCCATTTCCTGGTTAAAACATGTCATATCTCATTTTAGCATTGCAAATTCATATATGACATTTTAAGGTTTTATAGTAAAGAAAAATAACACTGCGTACCCTGACAGAGAAGCTGAGAGAACGTCTTGGAGCGCGAGTGATTTCATCATATTCAGCTGCATCCAGTTCCCGCAAATGATATGGGGGAAACAACTTGGGAAGGAGATGTTGGCGAATGCTTATGAGAAGGAAGAATGGCAAGGGGAACAAAATTCCAGCTATAGGAATCCATGTCACACCAAAACAGACCAGGAAGTATACAAACTGGAAGAGAGTAAATATGACAATGTATTTGTATGGAACTGACTCCACAAACGACGCATGAGCCGACTCCAAGACCCTGCAGAGAAAGAACCAAAGCCGCAGGAGAAAGAAGACAATCATAAGCAACTAATTTGTGTTTCATAGTGCCATAACCAGTTGAATTATGTGTTCTCAGATTGAATGCTCTAAAAGAAGGAAAACTCACTTGTACTGCCGGCTAGGTGTAATGAATAGTAGCAGCATCCTTTCCCAGAATTGGTTCCCTGGGAGACTGTCGATGGACATGTAAGCAAAATAACCCCAAAGAACTGATGTAGGAATTTGCTTGATGGCAGGCACGGCGCACACTGCGGCTGCCACTAAGAGAGACTGCAACACATTGCTCACTCTCTGCTCATTAACTCGGACAGGCAAGTAAGCATCGATGTGCTTCTCAGGATCAAATTTTTCCTTTTTGTTCTCTCCTTCCAGTTCGCCTTTCATAACCGCCTCCTTCAAGTCCTCCAGTTCTGTAACTACTGCAGTCTGCAGCAAAACATAGAGGCATCATAAAGGGCTTAATAGGCCAAAAATGTAAAATGTGGGGAAGGGATATAGACTTCAAGAAACATGTTTTATAGAGGACTTACCGCGTGACTGCTGTCCATTTCAATGAACACAGATTGCATTTTCCCATAAATTTCAGAATTGCTAGCTTTCTGCTTCATGCTTTCCTTGGCAGTCTCGACCATCTTCCTTCGCATGAACTTTACATAACAGATTAAGTTCAGTAAGTTTCTGGTCCTGCATAGTGCCAATAATTTATGACAATTTTCGACATTCTGCAAAACCAACCTGTCTTTTGAGGACCGCGAGGCTCTTGGTGTGCATAGGAGATTGCGGGAGGACCCCATTTGAAGGCGGCAGCCCAATCAATCCACAAAGCAATGTCTGAAGACATTTATGGGATAAAAGAACGTAAGTGTCAATAAAATAAAATGAAAAAATTGAACATCAAATGTATCTGTTAGTGATGTATACCATAAATCCCAGCAACAAGATGTCATAGTGGTATGCGGACGGTTTTTTAAGATTGAACTCCTTTTGTTGTGCCATTTGCGATGCAACACTATGGTCAAAAAAGTAAAGCCCGGCAATCATCACAGCAGGAACAAAGGCAGCAAAAATGTAAGCCAGAGGGACTTTCCCCATATCCTGCAGTTTGAGTATGTATATGCATAAATCTTTCAATTTTACATATGGTAATTCACAGGTATATGACTCACTTTGATGACAGCCCAGTGGTCAGATGATGAAGATTCCCAAGGAAGAGGACTAAATAGCCTTCTGGGTACTCCAGATGGAACCTTGTTTGGTACAGTGAACGACAACGCTGTCCACGCTACAACCATTAGAGGAACTCCATAGTCTGCAATGAAACTTCTGAACGATCCTATATAACACAGTAAAGTCTCAAAGTCTGGATTTTAACTATTCCGCTAATGAAAATTATTCACGGTGCTTCAGATTTTCTTTACAAACCTGTGCCATACCACCATGACCTTGCCTTTCGGCTCTTTAAAGCAGTGTACAAGAGACCCAAAGTGAAAATGATCCCAAGTAATCCATTTGCATAGAGCCACTGGAATTGATACTTCTCCAAATTGGAGTCTTGATCCTCAGGAATTTTGAATTCGCTCACCATACCCTGTGATTTAGACATTGTCCGATAACAAACACTACACTATCTCGAAGATCATCAACTAAAATCGATTGGTCAGGGAGATTGTGATGGAAAGTGCTTCTTTAGAGGGCTGGAAGATGTTGCTAAATGGGTTGCTGCAGTGATTTGGTCTACTTGTTTTTTATTTTGCTTCTGCAGGATCCCAGTTGGGAAGGGAATGAGCTTTACTTGGATTTCTGTTCCTGTCGAATTTTCTGGAAAATGTCCCAGAAAATTCAGCAGCTTTTGCAACGGCAGTTTTGCTTTTGCCCCTCTGGTTGGTCTGTGTGGTTTGCTTAAAAAGCGCTGCTGTCCTTGGACTATCTCTTTAGCTTTTAGTCTTGACGGGGCTGTTTTTGTTCTGCAGATAGTTTTGGTTGGTGCTGATATAGGCTTGCTAGTTGTATAGATTTTTGTTAGCTTTTTGGTGGTCCAAGAACCTAGAACCTTGATTTTTGTTTGGCTTTTGAAGGCTACTTTTTGTGTTGTTAGTAGGTCTTGTTTCCCTTGTGTTTTTGGCGGTTTTGTCTTAAGTTTCTTTAGGCTCCCCTTAGCCTTTGCTTAGCCATGTCACCTGGGAATGCCCAAGGTTGTGTGTCTAAAGGGGTGCTCCTATTCTAGGCTGTAATTCTTTATTCTTTTTCTATTTTAATTACCAAAAAAAAAAAAAAAAAATCGATTGGTCAGGTTTTCTTCATATAGTTACCTTGATAGCCTCTTGCATGAATAGAACTGAAATCAGCATGCCAAAAAGTTCGCCTGCAATCCTTGTAAATCTATTGATAAGAGCACAAGCATTGAATATTGCCAGAACAAACAGCATGAGAGCTGTCCATACACAAACCCTGTCAAATTTGTACAATACTCGGGGTTAATATAATCCATGAAATTCTTAACTAAAACTTTGTTTAAGATTTGATATGTTACCATCCAGCCCAAGCCAGATATAGTTTCTGTCCCAAATCTTCCCTTCCCTTTGCAAAGTTGTACAAATAAGTGTACATTATAACTGTTGGTTCTGCAACTCCTAGTATCAAAAGCGGTTGCCCCCCAAATATGGAATGTATAATACCACAAAGAGCAGTAGAAGCTAAAGTCTCCACCGTGCTCAAGCTTCCATCTACGAAAAAATGACAACAATATCAAAATCATCGCGGATACTAACAAACGCATAAGAAAGCAGAAACCGTAACAATTATTTCAACTGTGTTCCACTTCAGTGCCAAGAATGTGAAGGAAAACCTGTATCTCTACTTAGTTGCTCGCCAAAAGCAATGACAGGAAGAGCAGAAGCAAAGAAAATGTAAGTTGTTGGGGCCAATATCCTATCATAAATATAAGCAAAAGCATTAATTTATCAGACTCCCTGCAATAATAAATTTGTTTGTATGAAAGTTTTATCAATATTATGTGACAAAGACATCACAATTACCCGAGTCCTGTACGGATACCACCAATCCAATCTTGCTTGTAACAAGCAGCCCTTCCCCTAAAATCATTGGCGATTCCCCTGAATGGAGCTTTGATGTTCTCCATTTCTGATAGAAGAAAAAGTAAAATTAGATCGAGAAGGATACAGTAAAGAATAATTGCACAAGAAAAAAAAAAAACTCGCAGTTAGAGAAATAAACAAGTACTAAACTCATTAGAAATGGAAAAAAAAAAAAAAATTCAGTTAACAAAACCAGTTGAACAAATTTCAAAGCCATGAAATAACACTATCCTGCAAAAAAATCAATAGTTTTCCGCAGAAAATCATCCTTGGGTGGCGCTCTATTTCCAGCTAACCAAACAGAAATTTGTTTCTTTCGGAGAAAATAAAAGAAAGCCATACAAAACAAAATTTCAAATACCGCATAAAAAAAAAAGGTGAATTCCTCATCACCAGTTAAGACAAATCATCGCATTAGCCACAGTACACCAAAATGTAAAGCTTCATAAAAGAAAGACGAAACAAAAAACAACTTAATATTTCAATACTTATACTTCCATTTTCCAGCGAATTTCTCGGGAAACAAGCATAACATTAACCTAAAAGTTGCTTCTTTCAATCCGACATAGGAAACCCTTTTCATAATCGTCTTCTCTAATCAAAATTTAACAATAAAAACAAAATCTTCCTCCCTTGTAGTCTTATACCACACCACCACGCAACAAAAAGCAGTAACTTACACACATATCTTTTCATTATCCATACATGCATGCACATATTTTCATACATAAGTTGTACGGTAATCAATCCTACCGGAGAAGGCAGTGGTTACGGTGGCGGATGGCCGGAAATTCCGCTTTAAAACGTCCGCCTAGTGTGTGTTTACTTGTGTATGGCTCTCTTCAGTTGGCGGCTTGTACTTGTGGAAGAGTCGAATCACGGCTTTAAAAACATAAAAGGAACCGCGAGTCGCCTTGTGGATCCCAGTGAGGGGTGCTTTGGTAGTTTTCCTGAAGAAAACAATTGAACAAGTACAAGGTTTAGTGGGGTCATGATGAGGTGGCATGCTGGTGTGGTGAAAGCTGTCAGTAAACCGCGGATTTCATAAGTAGTCGGAGACAAGCCAATGATAGCCAAGAGTTTAAAAATACAAATTAAAAAAAGATGTAACAATATAATGAGTTA
This sequence comes from Pistacia integerrima, assembly GCA_026225825.1. Lineage (NCBI taxonomy): Eukaryota > Viridiplantae > Streptophyta > Magnoliopsida > Sapindales > Anacardiaceae > Pistacia > Pistacia integerrima. The sequence continues at coordinate 11,664,126 of CM047750.1, read as the reverse complement.
ACGACATGTTCCCACCCAAAAACTGGTTCATTGACAGATTCTTACCGGCCCACGTTATAATTTGTTAAAGTTTTATAATCTTAATGTCAATACTTGAATTATCGTAAGGTGTACCGACTCCATATTAATTTTTAACTATTAATCTATTGTTTAAAAATACAACCATAGCTCCGTACTCTATGGAATAGTGCCGCCCATGTTACTGTATTTCAAATGTACGTACATAATAAAATATATCCTTTCTTTTATATATATATATATATATATATATATATAATGAGTTAACGACGTGTTCCCACGAAAAAAAAAAAAAAGTTCCATTAACAAATACATACCACCCACTTTTTAGTTTTTAAATACCATTTTATTACCCAAAATAGAAATTTGTTAACAATTTTTATTCTGATAAAGGATAGAATGGTCATAAGCCATTTATAAACAAGGGTAAAATGGTTAATTAACAATTTATATGGGAAGTCAAAGTTTCAAATTGCAATATGAGGAATGGGGCGATGAAGGTGTGCTCTGTATTGATTCCCCACCCTCCATTGACCAACTTAGGCCCGATTTGGGTCGTGCCTCCTCTCCAAAACCTCCTATAACCCCACTTATTGGCAACTCGTCGATTGGTGTCCGTGATAGCATCACTTGCCATCACGTTTAGGTTGTTTTTCTTAGTTGTTTTGGCGTTGATTTGACTAGATTTTGGATTTGTTTGTGTTGTGGATTAATTGTACAAACCCCTTGGCCATTTTCCCCTTCGTCAACAAATCACCTCACCTACCCCCTGTACAATGCCCACCAACTATTTAACCATTTGCCCTAACCAGTCAAGCGAACATAAATCTAACAGTGACCGACGATTGGCTGAGGCGTGAACACAAATATAGAAATATTTTCACTCAAACAATCAAGGGCATTTTCATCTTTACAATAAAAATAACAAAATTTCTACTCTGGGTAATAAAAAGGTGAAAAGTGGGTAGGAATGAATTTGTCAATTGAACGTTTTTTTGGGGGGAGGTGGGGAGATGGCGTTAACTCCAATATAATTTGTTAAAAGTTTTATAATCTCAATGTCAATGCTTCAATTATCGTAAGGTGTACTAACTCCACATAATTCTCTGTTATTAATTTTTAATTATTAATCTATTATTTAAAAATAGAACAATGCTAGTTTTACAAAGATACATACAAAAGAGACATATAAAGATAATCCATACCCTTGATTTTCATGATTTCTCTCTTCCTCTCTCTCTCTTTTTCCATTTTTTCTTTATTTTTTTCTTCTGAATGATGTTACTTTGTAGCTCTCTTTGTATGGGTCTTTGAAAGGATAGCATTTTTCTTAAAAATATGACCATAGCTCCATACTCTGTAGATTAGTGTAGCCTATGTTACTGTATTTTAGATGTGCTTCCATAATAAAATATGTCCTTTCATATTGTTGATGCAAAATTTACGTCAACTAGAGTGATTCGATTGACTTTGATAGAATCAGAACGGGTGTGTGCGTGATTAATGATAACCAACAATTGAATGAATGTAAATGTAGTAATGTAAATGACAAAAAAATGTTTTTAAAGTGATTCGGCAAATACGATCTTGAGTCTACATCCACTGTTTTTCTTATTTGCTTTGAAAGCTTACAAGAACACAATATAATTCCTAGAACAAATTGCTAACCCTTTTACCATCATTGGAAGGGGTTGATATACAAGTTTTGTAGAAAGGAAATAGCGAAATTAAAGGAGTTACAAGCAAGATTGGAATGCAACTCCGATATTCTCACGATTGAGCGTTGAGATTATGCCATCATTACGTTGTGCAGAATATAATATAATATTTGTACTATCTTAAATGGGCATTGAAAATTTATATATTAATTGTTAATGCTTGATTTCGACACCAACGACTCGCACGTATAAAGTGCTAAGAGAGTCTTATAAATTACACGTGATTGATTCATAAGATTTGAATATGGTGCTAAGATTATATATGTTTGCAGAAACATAAATAATATATAGACAATTGAGATTTTTATAGTGATTCAGATGCTTAAAGCGAATCCTACATCCACTGTTATTTTATTATTCTTTGACAATTTCTATGATATTGCCTGTAAGACGTACAAAGATGGAGAAATACTTTGTTTATAGAGAAAAATAAGCTCTCATGTGCGTAACTCTCATATGCCCAACCTCCTCTTTTACGAAGAAAGGTGTTAATTTATACACCTTTGAGATCAATGTAATGAGTGCTTTTGTAAGTTGCCTTGACACATGAAGAGCTCTCATTCGTCTTTATCTTAAAATGAGATAGGGTTCGTATAAAATATTTTTGAAGCAGTATGAATTTGATAGCTAGTACATTTTGTCTTTTAGACATTTATTGAGCTGACCACAGCCTGATTTTTTAGGCATAACATTAATATTCTTTGCATCAACTCATTTTATTTCATGCTATTATTTTTGATGAAATCTTACAGATCAAAATACATAGATATAACTCTTTTTATAGCTGAAATACTCCTCATTTAAGCAATACCCCACCAACATACGAGCTGCAAAATGAATGAGAGTAACATTTAGATATCTTATATGACAGACACACCGATGGATAAGATTATTTCATGGTATAGATAAACATATGTAACATCAATAACTCGCTAAAAAATAAATGTTATATTCATGTTATAGACAAGATATGCCCGTCGTACTCAAAAACTTTTTGAGTGAATATATGCTTCATGTCGAAACATTTGCCAACTACCATTAGGTATGAATCCAATATGGAATATAATTGAGAAAGAAAATGTACTCAGAAATTTTTCATTTATAATATCAAAATGGTTGATTACATTAAGAATTTTAAAATCATGGATGAAAATTTACCAAATGGATTAGAATTAAAGAGGAGTTTTCCATACTGAAATCAGAAAATATTTTCCAAGAAACAGAAAAGCTTGTACATGTAATTAAACAATTACTGAACAAAACAAAAGTCTTATACATGGAAGCTGTGTTAGCGGTGATTGAATCGACCGAAAATTGAGCCTGTACTTTCTACGGTGAATGTTTGGTTTTCTTTGAGGACAAAAAATGCAGAAAGACAAAATTTGAATCCTTAAGAAATGTCATGCAGTGATAAAAGAAACACGTAGCTTAAAGACTCTCAATCAAGCCATATCTTTAATTTGTTGCCCTATTATCTTTTTTTTTTAATATGATCGGAAGTGTCAAGATAAGTTTACCCACACCTCAATTAATCTTTAGAAACCATAGAACTATCGATCAAGTAAGAGCTCTAATGACCATTTTTATTAACAATCAAGGAGGGATTCGAATTAGGACCTCTTGAATAATATATTTAATAGTTTTTATCAAATCACTCGATTACCTAAGAGTTGGTTAGTGGGTTGAATATTGATCTATCTTCCATTGACAAAAAGCTATGAAAATAAAAACACTTTTCAAGAAATTCAAATTCTATATATTGAATGATGTATTAAGGCAAGAAATACATAAATGCTGACGAATTCAATGACGCCCCAATATAAAACTAAATAATAGGGTTAGTAAGATTCGATGAGAAATATTTAAAGGGGCTCAGGTGTTTTTACAGTCTGCTTGTGGGTAGGCGAGTTGTGGCAGAAGATGACTCGTGATTAGCTCATCTCTTAGTTTATTCATGAAAGCGAAATAAGTCTTTGTCAACACTTAATGAGGGTATAATATTTTTTTATATATTTGACTTCCTTTCATGGTTTTCAACAATGGTTTCAGGATTTGCTGAGCAAAGTAGTGAGACCCATTTAGGTTTTGATCAAGTGAGATGACGTACCAAATCAAACAAACTAATTTATCTATGTTTTACATTTAGTAATTGTCTGTTACAATTTTTGTTACGAAAATTCGCAATAATTGAGGAGACTCAATCGACTTTGAAGAGATCAAATCAGTTAGGTGTATGGTTGTTATCAACCAATAAAATAAGATGAACATGTAAAACGTAAGAGATAAACATATCAAAATTAAGAAGAAATAAAGAAGGATTTTTAAAGAGGTTTGGTGGGTTAACTCTCAAGCCTACGTCCTCTGTTATTTTATTGCTCGATTTTTAAACATAGGGTTAGTAAGCCATGACTATCCTGCAAAAAAATCAATATTTTTCCTCAGAAAGTCATCCTTGCATGGCGTTCTATTTCCAGTTTACCAGACAGAAATTTGTTTCTTTCGGATAAAATTAAAGAAAACAATACAAAACAAAACAAAATTTCAATACTTATAATGTAAAGCTTCATAAAAGAAAGACGAAATAAGAAACAACTTAATATTTCAATACTTATACTTCCATTTTCCAGCGAATTTCTCGAGAAACAAACGTAACATTAACCTAAAAGGTGCTTCTTTTAATCCAACATAGGACTCCATTTTCATATTCGTCTTCTCTAATCAAAATTTAACAATAAAAACACAATATTGCTCACTTATAGTCTGGTACCAGTATCACCACGCAACAAAAAGCAGTAACTTACACACATATCTTTACATTATTCGTACATGCATGCACATATTTCCATACATAAGTTGTACGGTAATCAATCCTTACCGGAGACGGCGGCGGCTTAGGTGGCAGATGGCCGGAAATTCCGCTGTAAAAAGTCCGCCTCGTGTGTGTTTACTTGTATATGGCTTTCTTCACTTGGCGGCTTCTACTTGGGGAATAGTCGCAGCACGGCTTTGAAAAGAACCGCGAGTCGCCTTGTGGATCCCACTGAGGGGTGCTTTGGTAATTTCCTGTGGGCTCATGCTGAGGTGGCATGCTGGTGTGGTCAGTAAACGGCGGATTTCATATGTAGTTGGAGAGGAGCCAATGATAGCCAAGAGTTTAAAAATAGTAAATAAATAAAAAAAGATTTAAAAATGTGACAATTTAATTTGTTAAAAGTTCGATAATCTCAATGTTAATGATTGAATTATCGTATTATTTATTTGTTCGGAAATTAATTTTAATTATTAACCTAATTTTCTTTTTAATAAAGAATGTATGTGAGTCTGTAATAAAAATACAACCATGGCTCCGTACTCTATAGTGCCGGGCCTGCTGGCCATGTTATTTTATTTCAATAAGTTTTCAATTTATGAGTATGATTACGTTAATTATTTTTAGATGTTCGAATAGTTAGATAAAAACTCTTGAATATATAACTCAAGAATTATTATTTATTTGATTGTTAATAACGGTAACTACTAAAATTCTTACGTGATCGATAGTTTCAAAATTATAAAGGTATTAGTTGAAATACGCATTAATTAAATCAGACACATTCGATCATTAAAAAAAAAAAAAAGTTTGATTATGTTACCGTGTTGATAATATTGTCATATTTATAATTGAAATCTTAAATGAGATAAAATATTTAAAATTTCAATTTAAACGGGGGGTAAAAGACATTTTATAGTGTGATCACAAGAACAAGGGCCGGCGAATTCATTGATTTAGTCTACGAACATAAAACACTCAATTCCTTATGGCTACATTCATGATAAATATTAAATACAAAGGGAATTAAGCTGTGAATTAATTAAGTGCTAATTAGCTAATTAAATGCATTGTATATGGAATATTATTGATTGATTTTTGTCTCATTTTAAAACATAATATAATGAATCATAAATAAGAATTGTCTTATTCTAATGTTCTTTATCCAATTTTAGTTAATATACTTTAATTTCAGCTTCATTTGCTAATTCAGACTTCATCTTTTTTTAAGTTAATTATTTAATTTAAGTAAACTTTATTTATAACATCTAGAGAATTCCAAACTAAAATAATTTATTTTTCTCATCGTCCAATTCAATTTCAATAAGTAAATAATTCGATTTTAATCATATTTTTTGTGTTTTTCCAATTAAATTCCATATCCTGCCAAAAATAATTGCAGTATCTTCATATCTGAATTTAGGTCAAGCAAAGGCATAACATGTGATTAAGTAAATGGCAATTAATTTGCTTTAATGAGATAGCTAAAGGAATGAGTAAACGACTTTTTTCCACCCAAAAAATGGTTTAATAACGTTTTTTCACTCATAAACTTTTAAAATAATACTTTCTTACCTAAATTTATATTTCGTTGTAATTCTGACATCATTACGACCCACAGCACCACCATTCTCTTCTCTGATTATCATTCACCAAAACTCCTTTAACCTTACTTCCATAACCCTGTAATCGTTGGCATTTGAACGATTAGAGTTTGCATAGCTGCCCCTCCCAAGTCAAATTCTGACTAATTCCAACCATCAAAATCCAACTTTCTACCACCAAAAGACTCATCTGTCTCATTTCTTCAAAAACCCCAATAGTCTGGACCAAGTTTGCTATCTGTTCACCACTGAAATATAAATATAGATATTAAAATAGTATTTTAAATGTCTGTGAGTGGAAAAGTATTATTAAGCTTTTATTTGGTGGGAAAAAGTCGTTAACTCAAAAGGATTAAAAGCAAAAATGGATTTATATTTTATCATACTACTAAATATAAGTTCTGTAACTATATTATAGATATGAATTCAAATTAATCACAGTAGTTTTTTTTTTTTTTTTTTTTTGAATAAACAAATTATATATTATGTATATTTCATTATTTCTTTAGTCAAGAAATCTAATCTAATCTAATCTAATATTTAATTAAATTTCTGGATTCTTCTTCTCTCAATGCAGGGACAAATTATTTGAAAATTAATATTGCAGACCTAAGTACTTGGACTGTCCATCTCATAATCTATAATACACTAATATAAGACTCTATTATATATCATATTAGATGTAATCTAATAGCAAAACAACATTATTTTGTCAAAGCAATTGAGATTAATTATTGACTAATAAACAAAATGAATAATATAATAAGATTTATATTAAGTTTATATATATATATTCATAAGTTAATGTGACATGAATAGAAAATCCAATAATTTTGATAAGATATGAAGAATATAATTTAATATTTGTACTATCTTAGTATGGGCATTGGAAATTTATATGTTATTCTTTGTATCAACACATTTTATTTCATGATATTATTTTTGATGAAATCTTACATATCAAAACACATAGATATAACTCTTTTTATAGCTGAAATACTCCTCATTTGAGCAATACCCCACCAATATACGAGCTGCAAAATGGATGAGAATAACATTTATATATCTTACATGACAAATACATCGATAAATAATATTATTTCATGGTATAGATAAACATATGTAACATCGATAACTAACTCAAAAATAAATGTTATATTCATGTTATAGACAAGATATGTTCATCATACTCAAAAATTTTCGAGCGAAAATAAGCTTCCTGCCGAAACATTTGCCAACTAACTACCATTAGGTACAAATCCAATAGGAACAAATTTAGAATGAAAATGTATTGAGAAATTTTCATTTCTGGTAGAGAATGATGTTGAAAACACAGCCAAATACACACAATTAAAGAAAAAAACATAAAAGTAAAAATAACATACGATTTACCCTAATTCGTTCTAATTAAGGAATTAATTACGTCCAACAGTCAAATAGAGAATTTTATTGAGTATCAAAACTCCACAGCAATTACCAAAAATAATGACAGTAACTCTTTCTTACTTTCAATTCTTTCACATACCAGGTTTCTCACTATTACAGAAAATGTATAATAAAAAACCTAATCCCATTTGGGCTTTACCCGAATCTAACCTAATCTAGACCCGAATATTAGTAAATTAATGAGTCACCGTAAACAAACAATCCGTAAAAGTTACCAAAAGTATATATCTTATCCAACAAACGAAGGGGATAGTCTTGAAACCTTAAATTTACGCGGCATATATAAAAGCGACAATTTTCTAGTTTATATCAAGAAGTAATAAACACAGGTTGCTGGCAGCCTGGCACGCTTCTGGATTGATGATGAAGATCGAATTAGTCCACCAGACACATAGACTTTGGTCTTTGCATGTCGAAAATGTGTGAATTAAATTTCGTGTCAAAATTGCTCTTCATCTCCTGAGTGTGATTCCAGTCACATGTTTGACCAAAAAATTGTTTTCCCATTCAGAATGTGTTGCACCACCCACGTACTAAAACGATGAATCTTTAGATTAGCTTGGTGTCACCACCACAATATGTTTATTTGTATCTTGTAACTATCTGGGTTTATACATGAAAAAGTTTATATCTGAGTTTATTCTGTTTTTAAAAGAAATCAACCGATTCAACTTGATATTTAATTCTTGATACCATATAGATTATGAACTGCGACTTAAATTTTTGAATTTTGTCACTTTCGTATCAACCGTAGATTTTATCACCTACCCGATGCATTCAAAACTGAAAGAACGTTAATAGGTGAATAACTTGAAAGAACAAATTTCGAAGGAAATGATGTCGGCTTTTAAGAAAAAATATAATAATTAGTCAGAAAATCGGAATTAAAACTGAGTCACAGGTGCCTTGACAATGAGTACCAGATTGATGATAATTTCTTTGTGATGGAAAATAAGTAAGAGAAATTGTGTGCTCGGTCTTCAATTCATGTATCAGTATACTCCATTGGCTGAGTTTTGCTGCTACGTGACAACCAGTTATAGAACCAGCTAGCTCTAGTAGCTATCGAACCATCTCGGTTTTGCTTTCTATCAACGAACAAGGAAAAAAAAAAAAAAAAGAATGGAAAATTTAGCCACAACTTTATAATATCAAAACGGTTGATTACATTGAGAAATGGATTAGAATTTGTTGATGCTAGATTTTGACACCAACGACTCACATGTGCAAAGTGCTAAGTGGGCTTAGAAATCACACGTGATATAAAAATATGCAGTGATCAAACAAATAAGAAATAAAGTGGTTTGGATGCTCAAAAGCGAATTCTACGTCCACTATGATTGTATTAATAGATGGTTACAGTCAAATCACGTACAGCGAGCTGAATTACGATCTAGAGAGAGTGTAGAGAGAGAGAATGTATGCTTTTAAAACTAAAGATGAAACAATCCAGTAAATGAGAGAGGAGCCCTCTATTTATAGTTGAATGATTCAAGGTAGTAATCATGAGTCTGCAGTCCGATAGGTGGGGTACAATTCCTAACCCGCTTCCCATTGGTTGTCTACACGAGAGACATCCTTAAATTGCGTAGGGCTTGGGCAAGTGGACAATTCGTACCCACTCACAAACCTGGCATTCACCTGACGCACTGATGGTAGCCATACTTCTTCCGTCCTTAGCGATGTAGTAGCGTTTAGACGACACAAATTAAAACCTCCATGAACTCTTATTGGCCCTTGCTGACAAAAGTCCATGTAAACCCTAACTTTTTAGATATAATAGAAGTCTCTCATGTTGTAAGGTTTAAGGATTGAACCTTAAGAACTTCATGATTATGCCGTGACTTGACTTATCCCGAATGACGCTTGATCGAGTTGATTGAGTTGTAAGGAGGTCGCAGCATATGTCTGTAAGAATAGCACAAGCGACTTGAGACGGCCTTCTCCCACAGGTTCAGCAACCTGGGTCAAACCTATTTAGTGTCATACCGACAACATTGATGGGATTAGACCGCAAAGGACTTAGTTTTCCAGGCTCGCATCAACCCTCGAAAACTAAGAGCAGATGTTGTGTGGTGAAAATCCCCAGCCCGAGCTCGTTGGAGAGGCCCAAACCACATCTCTTCACAGACTGAGCATCAGGCTCGAGAGAAGAAATGCTCGAAAAATTACATGAGCAATTAACCTACGTATGCAGGCATGAGATGTGATGAGATCAAAAAAAGGGGCTCGCCTATGGAAATATCTCCTCGCTCGAACATATCATCTTACCACGTATAAGTTACATGCCCCGATCAGTGGCACGTGATAATACAAACTCCATGTGCTCGCCATGCAGCCTATCCAAGGGGAGTCTTGTAAGGACACCTACTGTCAGAGGAAACACCATCATGAGCTATGGCAAAAGGGCATGTGAGCTTTCGATCGTCGTGCGACATTGGAAAATATGGCTGATGCACTCATGATCATAACATGACTAAAGGCCTTTTTCTCTTTAAAAAGACAACAATGGCCAAAGAAAAAAGGGAGGAGTGGATTGGAATAAAATGAAAGAAAAAGAGACGACAAACAGAGAAGAGAACATAAAAAACTCTCTTTGGTCCAGGCATCAGTGAAAAACTGTACCAAAATACCCCTTCAATCGTTGAGGGAAATCCTCCTCTTGAATACCAACTCCACATAGTCAAATAAAATATCAGTGGATGTAGGCCTTATCTGTTTCTCAGCTAAACCACTTTAAAAACGTGTAGTTTTCATACTATTCTCTGGGAGGCGCATCACCGCCTTGGCTACCTCCACAGGTGGGTCGAGTCTTCTTTACTGATTCCCGGAATCACACACCCATCTTACTCAATTCTCTTCTGAGTCAACCAAGTATCTCTGGTTGACGCGTGTCTTCGTCTTGGCCTTTTAGTTGATGCGGAAGTTTACATCAACAAGATATAAATAAATGGGTGGTTTGTTGAATGATATTACAATACCAAGTAGAATGACACATTATTTAAGATTAAATATTACGTTGTGTAGTATTACTCATCATTTATTCATGGAGCTAGTAGTTTTTATTTCCCATCTCATGGAAAACCTTATCAAACCTTTTTGCTCTTCCTAGCCTTACCCCCTCAAGGGTTATTTTAGTGATAAGTTCTGTACGAACTGTAACAAACTCTTATGTTCCTTTCATTATCATATTCTTGAACAAGTTCCTGAAAATATAAATGAACATGATACATTATTATAATATGAGGCTCTTTCTCATAGATATGAGCATATTTTGATTCATTTTGTTAATTCCTGGTATCGATTTTAGCTCAATGTTCAACTTTTTCTTAACCTAATCAAAATAAATTACAAGAAGAAGAGAATGAATGCTCTGATAACAAGACACTAGTTGCTGCCAAATTATTTGAAAGTCTCTTTGCAAGGGTACAAATCCCTGGTTTTAATCCTATATGAAACCTAGGGTTAATCTAATCCGTATCTGAACCCTGTTGATCTGGCCTTACATGTCTTTCAGTCCGCTAAATTCGATAAGTAATATTATGCTTACTCACGAACTTATTAATCATCTTACTAACATGTATAAATATAAAGCATAGTACGGGTACCATATGTAATTTTAATAAAAGGTGAGTAAAGCGGTTAGTAAGTTCGTGAGTAAGCGTAGCATTATTGAAATTCGATAAGCTCTTCTTTTTTCTGCCGACTCTGCTGCTTTTACAATGGCATCCTTTCAAATTCGAACATTTTTCTTGGAACTAAATAAACTAACAGTACTGTCTCATCAGCTTTTTCCTTATCTTCCATCTATGATCTATCTCTTGCTCTATTAGGAAGAATTGGAAGTATCCGCTGGATGAACCTGCAAAAACACATTGTACAAATGTCAATAAGTATCTATAAACTTCCTATACATTTGTGAATTGTAACTCACAAACAGAATTGTATAGATAGAAATCAAAAGAGAAGCCCCACATGTATTTCTTGACTCTGTTTGTTTTCATTGAAGCTTAGGTTTCTGATCTTCAACTCCCCTCTGCTAGTTGTTAGCTCATCTAATATCTCGGCATCACACAATTCTACTTCGCCTTCTTCCGTCCCAGGATGCGACCTTTCCATTTCCTGGTTAAAACATGTCATATCTCATTTTAGCATTGCAAATTCATATATAACATTTTGAGGTTTTATAGTAAAGAAAAATAACACTGCGTACCCTGAAAGAGAAGCTGAGAGAACGTCTTGGAGCGCCAGTGATTTCATCATATTCAGCTGCATCCAGTTCCCGCAAATGATATGGGGGAAACAACTTGGGAAGGAGATGTTGGCGAATGCTTATGAGAAGGAAGAATGGCAAGGGGAACAAGATTCCAGCTATAGGAATCCATGTCACACCAAAACAGACCAGGAAGTATACAAACTGGAAGAGAGTAAACATGACAATGTATTTGTATGGAACTGACTCCACAAACGACGCATGAGCCGACTCCAAGACCCTGCAGAGAAAGAACCAAAGCCGCAGGAGAAAGAAGACAATCATAAGCAACTAATCTGTGTTTCATATTGCCATAACGAGTTGAATTATGTGTTCTCAGATTGAATGCTCAAAAAGAAGGAAAACTCACTTGTACTGCCGGCTAGGTGTAATGAATAGTAGCAGCATCCTTTCCCAGAATTGGTTCCCTGGGAGACTGTCGATGGACATGTAAGCAAAATAACCCCAAAGAACTGATGTAGGAATTTGCTTGATGGCAGGCACGGCGCACACTGCTGCTGCCACTAAGAGAGACTGCAACACATTGCTCACTCTCTGCTCATTAACTCGGACAGGCAAGTAAGCATCGATGTGCTTCTCAGGATCAAATTTTTCCTTTTTGTTCTCTCCTTCCAATTCGCCTTTCATAACCGCCTCCTTCAAGTCCTCCAGTTCTGTAACTACTGCAGTCTGCAGCAAAACATAGAGGCATCATAAAGGGCATAATAGGCCAAAAATGTAAAATGTGGGGAAGGGATATAGACTCGTGTTTTACTAGAGGACTTACCATGTGACTGCTGTCCATTTCAATGAACACAGATTGCATTTTCCCATAAATTTCAGAATTGCTAGCTTTCTGCTTTATGCTTTCCTTGGCAGTCTCGACCATCTTCCTTCGCATGAACTTTACATAACAGATTAAGTTCAGTAAGTTTCTGGTCCTGCATAGTGCCAATAATTTATGACAATTTTCATCATTCTGCAAAACCAACCTGTCCTTTGAGAACCGCGAGGCTCTTGGTGTGCATAGGAGATTGCGGGAGGACCCCATTTGAAGGCGGCAGCCCAATCAATCCACAAAGCAATGTCTGAAGACATTTATGGGATAAAAGAACGTAAGTGTCAATAAAATAAAATGAAAAAATTCAACATCAAATGTATATGTTAGTGATGTATACCATAAATCCCAGCAACAAGATGTCATAGTGGTATGCGGACGGTTTTTTAAGATTGAACTCCTTTTGTTGTGCCATTTGCGATGCAACACTATGGTCAAAAAAGTAAAGCCCGGCAATCATCACAGCAGGAACAAAGGCAGCAAAAATGTAAGCCAGAGGGACTTTCCCCATATCCTGCAGTTTGAGTATGTATATGCATAAATCTTTCAATTTTACATATGGTAATTCACAGGTATATGACTCACTTTGATCACAGTCCAGTGGTCCAATGATGAAGATTCCCAAGGAAGAGGACTAAAGAGCCTTCTGGGTACTGCAGATGGAACCTTGTTTGGTACAGTGAACGACAACGCTGTCCACGCTACAACCATTAGAGGAACTCCATAGTCTGCAATGAAACTTCTGAACCATCCTATATAACACAGTAAAGTCTCAAACTCTGGATTTTAACTATTCCGCTAATAAAAATTATTCACGGTGCTTCAGATTTTCTTTACAAACCTGTGCCATACCACCATGACCTTGCTTTTCGGCTCTTTAAAGCAGTATACAGGAGACCAAAAGTGAAAATGATCCCCAGTAATCCATTTGCATAGAGCCACTGGAATTGATACTTCTCCAAATTGGAGTCTTGATCTTCAGGAACTTTGAATTCGCTCACCATACCCTGTGATTTAGACATTTTCCGATAACAAACACTACACTATCTCAAAGATCATCAACTAAAATCGATTGGTCAGGGAGATTGTGATGGAAAGTGCTTCTTTAGAGGGCGGGAAGATGTTGCTAAATGGGTTGCTGCAGTGATTTGGTCTACTTGTTTTTTATTTTGCTTCTGCAGGATCCCAGTTGGGAAGGGAATGAGCTTTACTTGGATTTCTGTTTCTGTCGAATTTTCTGGAAAATGCCCTAGAAAATTCAGCAGCTTTTGCAACGGCAGTTTTGCTTTTGCCCCTCTGGTTGGTCTGTGTGGTTGGCTTAAAAAGCGCTGCTGTCCTTGGACTATCTCTCTAGCTTTTAGTCTTTACGGGGCTGTTTTTGTTGTGCAGATAGTTTTGGTTGGTGCTGGTGTAGGCTTGATTTTTGTTTGGCTTTTGCAGGCTACTTTTTGTGTTGTTAGAAGGTCTTGTTTTCCTTGTGTTTTTGGCGGTTTTGTCTTAAATTTCTTTAGGCTCCTATTAGCCTTTGCTTAGCCATGTCACTTGGGAATGCCCAAGGTTGTGTGTCTAAAGGGGTGCTCCTATTCTAGGCTGTAATTCTTTATTTTTTCTCTAATTTAATTAACGGGTTTACCCAAAAAAAAAAAAAAATTCGATTGGTCAGGTTTTCTTCATAATAGTTACCTTGATAGCCTCTTGCATGAATAGAACTGAAATCAGCATGCCAAAAAGTTCGCCTGCAATCCTTGTAAATCTATTGATAAGAGCACAAGCATTGAATATTGCCAGAACAAACAGCATGAGAGCAGTCCATACACAAACCCTGTCAAATTTGTACAATGCTCGAGGTTAATATAATCCATGAAATTCTTAACTAAAACTGTGTTTAAGATTTGATATGTTACCATCCAGCCCAAGCCAGATATAGTTTCTGTCCCAAATCTTCCCTTCCCTTTGCAAAGTTGTACAAATAAGTGTACATTATAACTGTTGGTTCTGCAACTCCTAGTATCAAAAGGGGTTGCCCCCCAAATATGGAATGTATAATACCACAAAGAGCAGTTGAAGCTAAAGCCTCCACAGTGCTCAAGCTTCCATCTACGAAAAAATGATCAAAACCATCGCGGATACTAACAAACACATAAGAAAGCAGAAATGGTAACAATTATTTCAACTGTGTTCCACTTCAGTGCCAAGAATGTGAAGGAAAACCTGTATCTCTATTTAGTTGCTCGCCAAAAGCAATGACAGGAAGAGCAGAAGCAAAGAAAATGTAAGGGCCAATATCCTATCATAAATATAAGCAAAAGCATTAATTGACCAGACTCCCTGCAATAATAAATTTGTTTGTATGAAAGTTTTATCAATGTTATGTGACAAAGACATCACAATTACCTGAGTCCTGTACGAATACCACCAATCCAATCTTGCTTGTAACAAGCAGCCCTTCCCCTAAAATCATTGGCGATTCCCCTGAATGGAGCTTTGATGTTCTCCATTTCTGATAGAAGAAAGAGTACAATTAGATCGAGAAGGATACAATAGTTTCCGCAGAAAATCATCCTTGGGTGGCGTTCTATTCCAGCTAACCAAACAGAAATTTGTTTCTTTCGGAGAAAATAAAAGAAAGCCATACAAAACAAAATTTCAAATACCGCATATCTCTCTTTAGAGAAAAAAAAAAAAAAAAAAGGTGAATTCCTCATCACCAGTTAAGACAAATCACCGCATTAGCCTCAGTGCACCAAAATGTAAAGCTTCATAAAAGAAAGACGAGACAAAAAAAAACTTAATATTTCAATACTTATACTTCCATTTTCCAGCGAATTTCTCGGGAAACAAACATAACATTAACCTAAAAGTTGCTTCTTTCAATCCAACATAGGAAAGCCTTTTCATAATCGTCTTGTCTAATCAAAATTTAACAATAAAAACAAAATCTTCCTCCCTTGTAATCTTTTACCAGCACCACCACGCACCAAAAAGCAGTAACTTACACACTTATCTTTACATTAGCCATACATGCATGCACGTATGTTCATACATAAGTTGTACGGTAATCAATCTTTACCGGAGAAGGCGGCGGTTTCGGTGGCGGATGGCCGGAAATTCCGCTGTAAAAAGTCCGCCTCGTGTGTGTTTACTTGTGTATGGCTCTCTTCAGTTGGCAGCTTGTACTTGTGAAAGAGTCGAAACACGGCTTTAAAGTCGCCTTGCGGATCCCACTGAGGGGTGCTTTGGTAGTTTTCTGTTGAAGAAAACAATTGAACAAGTACAAGGTTTAGTGGGGTCATGATGAGGTGGCATGCTGGTATGGTGAAAGCTGTCAGTAAACCGCGGATTTCATAAGTAGTCGGAGACGAGCCAATGATAGCCAAGAGTTTAAAAATACAAATTAAAAAAAGATGTAACAATATAATGAGTTAACGACATGTTCCCACCCAAAAACTGGTTCATTGACAGATTCATACCAGCCCACGTTATAATTTGTTAAAAGTTTTATAATGTTAATGTCAATGCTTCAATTATCGTAAGGTGTACTGACTCCACATTAATTTTTAATTATTAATCTATTGTTTAAAAATACAACCGTAGCTCCGTACTCTATGGAATAGTGCCGCCCATGTTACTGTATTTCAAATGTACTTAAATATTTTATATATATATATATATGTTATTAATTCCAATATAATTTGTTAAAAGTTTTATAATCTCAATGTCAATGCTTCAATTATCATAAGGTGCATTAACTCCACATTATTCTATGTTATTAATTTTTAATTATTAATCTATTGTTTAAAAATACAACCAAAGCTCCATACTCTATAGATTAGTGTAGCCTATGTTACTGTATTTTAGATGTACTTCCACAATAAAATATGTCCTTTCATGTTGTCGATGCAAAATTTACATTAATTAAAGTGATTCGATTGACTTTGGTATAATAGATATGTGTGTGATTAATGATAATCAACAATTAAATGAATGTAAATGTAGTAATGTAAATGACAACAAAAAAAAAAAAAAGGTTTTTAAAGTGGTCAACAAGTTACGATCTTCAGCATATGTCTACTGTTTTTTTTTTATTTGCTTTAAGAACTTCCAAGAACACAATATAATTCTTAGAACAAATTGTTAACCCTTTTACCATCATTGTAAAGGGTTGGTATACAAATGTTGTATAAAGAAAAGAGTGAAATTAAAGAAATTACAATCAAAATTGAAATACAACTCCGATATTCTCGGGATTAAAAAAAGTCTCACCCACTTTTCATTTTTAGACAAAAAATCCTATTTAGTTGGATTAATTTTCTGAATGAATTAGCCTAATAATTAAATAAATACATATTATGTTTTTTAATCCAAACAGGATAACAAAATAATAATTCAAAATTGTGTAACAAACAAGAGTCTAATATAATATAATCTAATCTGATATAATATTAATCCAACTCCATCTATTCTTCATATATTAATATTGCAAACGTAAGCAAAGTTCTTGGACTATCCATCTCATAATTTATAAGACACTAATATAGACTCGATTATATATCATATTAGATATGAATTCAAATTAATCCTAGTTGGATTTTTTTTTTTTTTTTTTTATGAGTAATACTCATGGACAAATAAATTGTATATTATATATATATTTTTATTCAAGAAATCTAATCTAACCTAATCCAACTCCATCTATTCTTCATATATTAGTATTGCAGACGTAAGTAAAGTTCTTGGACTACCCATCTCATTATATAGACTCTATATCATATATAATTATATATTGAATGATGTATTAAGGCAAGAAATACATAAATACTGACGACTGCAATGACGCCCCAACATAAAACTAAATAATAGGGTTAGTAAGATTCGATGAGAAATATTTAAAGGTGCTCAGGTGTTTTTACAGTCTGTTTGTGGGTAGGCGAGTTGTGGCAGAAGATGACTCGTGATTAGCTCATCTCTTAGTTTGTTCATGAAAGCGAAATAAATCTTTGTTAACACTTAATGAGAGTATAATATATATATATATATATATATATATATATATTTGACTTCCTCTCATGGTTTTCAACAATGGTTTCAGGATTTGCTGAGCAAAGCAGTGAGACCCATTTCAGTTTTGATCAAGTGAGATGACGTACCAAATCAAACAAACTAATTTATCTATGTTTCACTTAGTAATTCTCTGTTACAATTGTCGTTACGAAAATTCGTAACAACCAATGAGACTCAATCAATCTTGATGGGATCGAATTAGGTAAGTGTATGGTTGTTATCAATCAACAAAATAAGATGAACATGTAGAAAGTAAGAGATAAACATATCGAAATTAAGAAGAAACAAAGAAGGATTTTTAAAGAGGTTTGGCGAGTTAACTCCCAAGCCTGGCCGTTAACAGCGACAAGAGATCTAACTGTAAGTCGTACCTAGTCAGTCATATGTGGTTTTGGCGATGGTCGGCTACTGACGGTGGTTGCTGGCAGACAATGGTGATCTTAGGTAGATTAATTTTCAGATTGGAATGAGTGAAATGTAACTTTTTTTAGTTTAATAGAGTTGAAAAAATGTTTTCAGTTGAATAGAATAAGATAATAGAAAACAAGTTTCACCTACTTTTCATTTTGAGACAAAAAATCATGGCTGCGTTTGTTTCAGTTTTGGGAATACTACTTTTAGTATTCCCAAAAAAGTTAAACAATAAAATACCAAAAAACTCAGATTTTTGGGAATACTACTCCCAATATTATTCAACTTTTTTTAAACCCCTTAAATTTGATAATTTAATTAAATACCCCTAAATATTTTTTTTAAAATTACAAAAACACCCCAATAATCCACATTTACGATTATTGGCCACCACCACCGAAAAATGGCCGGAATCAGTAGGATGGCGCACTCTGGCTGAATCGGCCAATAGTAGCCGACAGCTTTTTTCACCTGCGATCCACTGCAGGATCCTGGCAAACCGGAAAGGTGTATCTAAGGCCAAAGATCTGGTCCGTCGGCGGCGATCTTTGGTCAGAATAGCTTGGTCACGACGGCCAAACAAACGGTCGTCGTTGACCATCAACGATGACCGTTTGTTGGCCGTCGTTGAGAGCATCTACTGGCGATCTACGCCTTGGACACCGTATCGGCCGTAGATCGAACTTTGTCGGCGATCCACCGTGGATCGGCGGAAAGGAGATATGACGCATGACCGGCAAGATCCAGCCGGTCATGCGCCCATAAGACGATTCCGGCCACCTCCGGTGGTGGTGGCCGACTAGGGGTGTTTGAGGGTGGGTTAGGGGTATTTTTGTTAACTTTTAATGTTTTATTATAGGGGGTATTTTATAAAAAAACAAATATATGGGATATTTTATTAATTTATAAATTCTACATCATAATACTCGCCCAATTCAACTTTTTTTTAACTTTTTTCAAAAAACTTTTCCCAAAACCCCCAAATTTTGAACCAAATGGAGCCCATATTTGAGTTGGATTAATTTTCTGAATGAATTGGCCTAATAATTAAATAAACACATATTTTGTTTTTTAATCTAAATAGGATGACAAAATAATAATTCAAAATAGTGTAACAAACAGGAGCCTAATATAATCTAATATGATATAATATTAATCCAACTCCATCTATTCTTCATATATTAATATTGCAAACGTAAGTAAAGTTCTTGGACTATCCATCTCATAATTTATAAGACACTAATATAGACTCGATTATACATCATATTAGATATGAATTCAAATTAATCCTAGTTGGTTTTTTTTTTTTTTTTTTAATTTTTTATGAGTAATACTTCATGGACAAATAAATTGTATATTATATATATTTTTATTCAAGAAATCTAATCTAACCTAATCTAACTCCATCTATTCTTCATATATTAATATTGCAGACATATGTAAAGTTCTTGGAGTATTCATCTCCTTATATAGACTCTATTATATAATAGGGGGAACGATTTACACCTACCCAAGGTTTTCTATAATGACTGATTGGTATCCAAAAAGTTTAAAAACGACAAACAGGTACCTTCCGTCATGTGCTGTTAGTGATTTCCATTTGCTAATGGTGAAAAGACTAGAATGCCCTTGAAAGTTTGATATTTTAGATTTT
The DNA here is from genome assembly GCA_026225825.1 of Pistacia integerrima. NCBI lineage: Eukaryota > Viridiplantae > Streptophyta > Magnoliopsida > Sapindales > Anacardiaceae > Pistacia > Pistacia integerrima. The sequence goes on along the minus strand of CM047750.1, from coordinate 11,644,315 downwards.
TATAAATTTAAAAATTTATAGAAAACCTTCTAGGTTTGCTAATTTAACTAAACACCAAAATATATAAAATTTTTGTAAAATAACAAAAACACCCCCACCACCTGCAGTGCCAGATTCCAGCCACCACCATCGGAATCTGGCCAAAAAATTCCGTAACGACACATACTGGTCGGATCTAGCTGGTATGGCGTTGCTATGGAAGAAAAGGTCAGATCTACGGCCAGATCTGGCTGTCGACGGATATGGGTGAATTACTGGCCATTTCCGGTGGTGGTGTAGACCATTGTGACAGATTCAGGCTATCACCGGCAGTGGTTGCTGGAATATGGCAAGTATGGGTGGGTGGGGGTGTTTTTGTTAATTTTTAAACTTTTTTTTTTGGTATTTGATGAAATTAATAAACTTAAGGGGTCTAAAAGTAATTAAAAAAATAGACTAATATTTCTCAAATAAAGTTTGGTGATTGTACATGAAATTACTGTATTGTCCTTTTGCAAACGAAAATCAGTAACAACACATGATGGAAAATATCAGTTTGTCGTTTTTAAACCTTTTGGATATCAATTTGTCATTACGGTAAACCTTGGGTAGATGTAAGTCGTTCGGCCTATTAGGATATAATATAATAGCAAAACAACATTATTTTGTCAAGCAATCGAGATAGATTATTGGTTAATGAATAATATAATACGATTTATATCAAGTTTATATATATTCATAAGTTAATGTGACATGAATAGAAAATCAAATAATTTTGATACCAATTGACGTAATGGAAATATAAGATATGAAGAATATAATTTCTGGATTCTTCTCTCAATGCGAAGGACAAATTATTTGAAAATTAATATTGCAGAAGTAAGTTATTCTTCATTTTGTTTATCTTGACTTGACAAATTATATATATATATATATATATATATGCAGAATGTAATATTATATTTGTACTATCTTAAATGGGCATTGGAAATTTATATAGTAATTGTTGATGTTTGATTTTGATATCAACGATTCACATGTGTAAAGTGTTAAGAGAGTCTTAAAAATTACAAATGATGAATTCATGATATTTAAATATAGTGTTGAGATTATATATGTTTGTAGAAACATAAATAATAGATAGGCAAGTGAGATTTTTATAGTAGTTCATATGCTTAAAGCGAATCATGTATCCACTGTAATTTTATTATTTTAAGACTATTTCCATGATATTGCCTATAAGGCATACAAAAATGGAAAAATACTTTGTTTACAGAGAAAAATAAGCTCTCATGTGTCCAACTCTCATATGTCTAGTCTTCTCTTTTATGAAGAGCGGTGTCAATTTATTCATCTTTGAGGTCAATGTAATGAGTATTTTTGTAAATTGCCTTGACACATGAGGAGTTCTTATTCGTCCTCATCTTAAAATGAGATAGGGTTAGTATAAAATATCTTTGAGTCGGTATGAGCTTGACAATTAGTACACTTTGTCTTTTAGACACTTATTGAGCTAACATCAGTTTGATTTTTTAGGCATAATATTAATATTCTTTGTATCAACTTGCTAAAAAGTAAATGTTATATTCATGTTATAGACAAGATATGCCCGTCGTACTCAAAACTTTTTGAGTGAAAATTTGCTTCATGTCGAAACATTTGCCAACTAGGTACCATTGGGTATGAATCCAATATGGAATATAATTGAGAATGAAAATGTACTCGGAAAATTTTCATTTATAATATCAAAATGGTTGATTACATTAAGAATTTTAAAATCTTGTATGAAAATTTACCAAATGGATTAGAATTAAAGAGGAGTTTTCCATACTGAAATCAGAAAATATTTTCCAAGAAACAGAAAAGCTTGTATGTGTAATTAAACAATTACTGAACAAAACAAATGTCTTATACATGGAAGCTGTGTTCTCGGTGATTGAATTGACTGAAAATTGGGCCTGTACTTTCTACGGTGACTGTTTGGTTTTCTTTGAGGACAAAAAATGCAGAAAGACAAAATTTGAATCCTTAAGAAATGGCATGCAGTCATAAAAGAAAGACGTAGCTTAAAGACTCTCAATCAAGCCATATCTTTAATTTGTTGCCCTATTATCAAACGCCTCTAATGTTTTTTATTATATAAAAATTGAAGTCACAAAATTAAACAAACTTTAAAATTAATTAATGAGCTAGCTAGCCCGGCCTCAATTCGAAACTGACCATATTTATGGTTCAACTCAATTAGGTTGGAATATCTTTTTTTTTTTTTTTTTTAAATCGGAAGTGTTAAGACTTAAGACAAGTTTACGTGCACTTCAATTGATCTCTAGAGATTTTGAAACTACCGACCAGATAAGAACTCAAATGATCATCTTTATTAATAATCGAGGAGAGACTCAAATCAGAAAGTCTTGAGTAATACACCAAAAAGTTTTTATCGAGCCACTCAACTACCCAAAGTTGGTTAGTGGGTTGAAATATTGATCTATCTTCCATTTACAAAAAGCTATGAAAATAAAAACTCTTTTCAAGAAATTCAAATTCTATATATTGAATGATGTATTAAGGCAAGAAATACATAAATGCTGACGAATTCAATGACGCCCCAATACAAAATTAAATAATAGGGTTAGTAAGATTTCTCTTAGTTTATTCATGAAAGCGAAATAATTCTTTGTTAACACTTAATGAGAGTATAATATTTTTTGATATATTAATTTGACTTCCTTTCATGGTTTTCAACAATGGTTTCAGACTTTCAGGATTTGCTGAGCAAAGTAGTGAGACCCATTTCGGTTTTGATCAAGTGAGATGACGTACCAAATCAAACAAACTAATTTATCTTTGTTTTACATTTAGTAATTGTCTGTTTCAATTGTTGTTACGAAAATTCGTAACAACCCATGAGACTCAATCAACCTTAACGGGATCGAATCAGGTGGGTGTATGGTTGTTATCAACCAACAAAGTAAGATGAACATGTAGAAAATAAGAGATAAACATATCGAAATTAAGAAGAAACAAAGAAGGATTTTTAAAGAGGTTTGGCGGGTTAACTCCCAAGCCTACGTCTTTTGTTATTTTATTGCTCGATTCTAGTTTTAGATTCAAAACAATTACAGCAATAAATGGTAACAAATGGGTGCACAACGAGGTAAACCCTCGAGTTGTTCTCCTTCTTTTTCTCTCGACTCACCATTTTCTTTTGTGAGTGTGTGGTTGAATGAATTTCTCTCTCTCCATTCCCGTTTAAAATGGAAGTAGCTTCCCTTTTTATACTCCCGTTTGACAATGGTTGAGAGTTGATGATTACCCGGGGGAATTTCCATGCATAATCTATCCTAATATGGATCTACATCAACCTTTATCCATACTTAAGCTAGAGTAGTTATGCTTGAAACTGATGAGCTTATTGGTTAAATCATTTGTTGTGGGAGTAACACGTGAGACGATCTTGGTCACTTGATTTTTGATATGGCTTACAGACAAGTGGTGCAAACCAAGTCGTAGGAGAATCATGCACAACAACAATATAGAAATATTGAGGATAATATGAGAAAATTGTTAAAATTCAAAGTAAGGTGATGTTATTTTCAGCTCTTAGAAATTATTTTCTGACACATTTCATGCATGCTCAAACTGAAGGTAGAATAGTCTGTCTAGTTAATGGGCCTGAAAAATAGAGACCTTTCCCATTAGGGGATTGGCCTTTGAACCCAAGAAATAGTATTCTTTGGAAAATGGAATAAATGGCCTAAACTCTGCAGCAATCGAAGAAAACCTTTTTTTTTTTTTTTGGCCTCATTTTTAACGAGTTGATGAGAGATGATTTTTTTTCTTCAATATTTTGGAATTTGGATCATAATCCGGAGGAAGAAAGAAAATTGTGGAATATTATACAATAAAAATAAATAAAATTATGCAAAGATATTATATAAAGTTTATAAATAAAAAGTCTATAATTTTCCATTAATTCACCACATCATAACTCATTGGTGTCTAATAGTGAGAGAATTTATATTATTTCTGAAACCCGACGTTTTTTTTTTTTTTTTAATTAAATTAAACTTCAAAGTCGAGAAAACAATAAATATTATCCAAAAGTAATAAAGTTATAAAATTATTTTGAATAATACTAATAATTCTAAACAGGTATACCAAATTTTACATTCTAAATGATGTCTCACTATATGATAAGTGATGCAATAATGCTATGTTTACTCATGAGCTTACTAACCGTCTTACTATCTTTGTTAAAATTACATATGGTATCCGTACTATGCGTTATATTTATAAAGGATAGTAAGATGGTTAGTAAGATCGTGAGTAAACATAGCATTACTCTAAGTGATATGTTACTATATGGATATTATCATATAATTCAATACATTATGACTTAATTTACATATTACAAGTCATTTAACATATGAAATTTGGGACAAGTTTGGGGAAGAGTAGAGTTATTGATAATTAACCAACCCTTTGTCAAGTGGCTCAATAAAGACTCTTGGGTGTATTACTCAAAAGATTTTGATTTGAATCCCTCTTTGTCTTTGATTATTAACATGGGTGATTATTGCAACTTTTACCTAACTAATAGTTTTAAGGTCCTGAAAGATTAGTTGAGATATATATAAACTGATCAAGACACCTCAATCATTAAAAAAAAAAAAATTATTGATAATTTTTTTAAAAAAAGAAATCTAGTATTCACTATAAAAGCATGGAGAAATGTTACTCTTACATAGAAGAATATAAAGATAAACATATAAAGATATATCATACCCTTAAAAAAAGAGAAAAAGAGAGAAAAAAAAAGACAACCAGATTAAGGATAAGATTTGACTTTATATGTTTTTGTTGGTATTCTTATTTGTAGCCCTATCATTTTTCATAAGCATATCTCTGCTTCATGTTGTTACCTTTCACAAATTCCGTATCTTTCAATTTTTCATTTTGTTATTTGTTTTTTCACTTTAAAATATTTTCCTAATAATAGCTTTTCATTGCATTTCTAAATCATAAACAAAAAACTAAAAAAAAAAAAAAAAATCCACTAACCCTAGAACTAGGGTTTCCTCTAAATCACTAAAAAAACAAAAAAAGAAAACCAACTTTTTATCAGTATAGGTTTTATATTGTGTAAATTACTCTTGAATTGAAGCTGAACCCAGTTTTGGTGGTACAATAAAAAGATTGTTTAATTGTTTTGTATCAATATTTGATATAATTTGTTTCTGATACGTTTCATAACTTTTCGTCGGAAAAATGGACAAGAAAAAACTGGCAGTCCCATTAGTTTGTCATGGCCATTCACGTCCGGTGGTTGATTTATTTTACAGTCCGATCACTCCAGATGGGTTTTTTCTCATCAGTGCTAGCAAAGGTACGGTGTCGTTTTGATGGTGTTGACTTTGAATAAAACTTTAAGCTATTTTTTTTGTTTGATGTCTTGAATGGTGAATTGGAGATTGTTTGAACTGACATTTTTGTGATCATGACTTTGTTTCTATATTTAATTTCATAGTTCTGGGTTGGGTTTGCTTTGAATTGTTGTTATAGTCTCTTTTAGGTAATTTTTTTTTTTAATGTTGATTTTGGTATTGTTTGAATTGTCATTTGAGTCCCGATTTGTTCTGAGTTGGGTTTGCATTGAATTTTTGTTTTGTTTTGTTTTTACTCTTTTGTTTTATTAGAAATTTATATGTGGTGGTTCAGGATTATGTTGTTACTTAAAGTGAATTTGTTTATGAGAAATGAAGCTACTGAGTGGTGACTAGTTTTTGACTTATAATGATGTTCTTTGAAATTAGATTCTAGTCCAATGTTGAGAAATGGGGAGACTGGGGATTGGATTGGTACATTTGAAGGACATAAAGGGGCAGTATGGAGTTGTTGCCTGGATACTAATGCATTGTATGCGGCATCTGGTTCTGCAGATTTTAGTGCGTAAGTTGTTGAGCTCTGTCTTGTAGGATTATTGTTTCCTTCAAAAAGTTCATTAGTTGTTGTTGTTATTTGTTTGCCCTTGTAAAAATGGTTATTTAGGCTGTATAATATTGTAATCAATGATGAGATAGCGTTTGGATATCATATTGTACAATAATTTGATGCTATGAAACAGCTCACTGTTAAAGGTTTACATTACTTGTATCACTCTTTTCAAATATCTGATGTAAAGTAATGATAATTGGATGCTCAAATTTAAAGAGCAACTGGTTATACCAAAAAAAAAAAAAAAAAAAAAATAATTGCCAATAGAGCAACCACTGGAATTGGTACTTGAACTGAAAATAATTTGACCCAACCTGTGGTGTATATGGACTTAAAATTCAATTCAAAGTGTGTTTATTAGACTTCCTCACTTTAAGTTAATTGTGAGTTAATTATAATAAAAAGGTTTAGTCTGAGCTGATTGGAAAGATTCAAATTTTAAACAAATCATCATATGCTATATATTATTGCCATAGATTATGGTTCTCTATCTTTTGTAGGAAACTGTGGGATGCATTGACTGGGGACGAAAAGCACTCGTTTGAACACAAGCATATTGTTCGAGCATGTGCTTTTTCTGAGGTGGATTTATATTTTTTCCTCAAGTCTTAAGGATTCTGTTTTTGATTGTATCTCCTTTGCTATTTGCATGCTCTAGACTTCGTTTAGCTAATTTTTATTGCAAATTTGATTTTCTTAGTGTAATAAGGCTATCACATTGTACATTTTGATTCTCCGCAAAGGCATATCATACTCAATATCTGAGATCTGGCCATCTTATTGTACAAAGTCTTCTTCTAGATTTGTTATCATAGTTTTCACTTTTTTGGGTGTACTAGGCCATCTAGATTATATGGGAATATTTTGTCAAAAGATGAATTCTGGTTCTAGACTTTTGCATCATGAATTCTTGAAATAGTTTGAAGTATTATATATCTTGCCTGGTACTCGCAATAAGTCAATTCTTTGCACAGGACACACACTTTCTACTCACTGGTGGATTTGAGAAAATTCTTCGTATATTTGATTTGAACCGTCCAGATGCACCTCCAAGAGAAGTTGACAATTCTCCTGGTTCAATTAGAACTGTCGCATGGCTTCACAGTGACCAGACAATCTTAAGTTCCTGTACTGATATTGGTGGTGTGAGGTATGGAAGAGTAATTTAGTTGACCCATTATCATTTTTTTGGTTTCTGTGGTTTCTTTTTTGTTTGGGTAAATTGGATTTAAATGATTAATGTACTGGTTTTATCTGATATGCTTGTAATAAAAATTTTAGATGGATGACTTGGTATTGAACCCCTTGAGATATGAAGTGAGATTATGTGAGATGCTGGAAATTATGTGCTAGTCTTATGTAAAACTAATGAGCACCGTTCTTATATAGAAAATTTTCAGAATTGTTTACCTCGTGAAACACTATCCACAGCATAAATTCTGTTAATACTTGGCAGAATCTAACAAAATGAAAGTAATAAAGGTTAAGAACCAGAATCTGACCTTCAGTTATATGTTAATTAAATTTTTGTGACAGGGTTGGTAATTATGCGAAGTTCTCAATGCATTTAGGTATTCTCTCTAGGATATTTATGAAGTACGCAATGTCAATTGAAGTTATCACTCCAAAACTAGGCTCTCTAAATTTCTGATAGGTTGAGAAACCTGAGCCAGAAATATTTTCTGATAGGATTTATCATGAGAGCAACTAAATGAATATGCATATTCTCTCATGCTGATTGCTAGATGTTGGACTTTGGCCAGGCACTTAAGCAACCTTTTGTCAAGGTGTTGTCATTGGATTGTTACACGTGAGATTTATGTGAATAGTTTGGTGTTTTGTTATTCAAATTGTAATCTCTTGGACCTAATGCAGGTTGGATTTTAACCTTATTTTCATTATCATCATTTTTTTTTGGGGGCTAACTTTTCATTATTTTTTTTAAAAGTAGTCTGGTTTTCTCGATTTTGTTATGCATTTTGGCATATACAATTGCCTGAATCTTTTGTACAGTTTTCTTTTGGTGCAGCAATGTTTTCATTGACTCATTACTTTTTGGTCGCTTTGTAGGCTATGTGACGTAAGAAGTGGCAAAATTGTTCAAACCCTTGAGACCAAGTCGCCTGTTACTAGTGCTGAAGTGAGTCGGGATGGTCGCTATATAACTACTGCCGATGGTTTTACTGTTAAGTTCTGGGACGCAAATCAGTAAGTTGTAAATCAAATAGTTTTGGTGCTCATGCTAATTTTTCAGGCATGGCTGATTAGTTCTTGCCTTTTTATTATTCAGTTTTGGATTGGTGAAGAGCTACAATATGCCCTGCAATGTAGAATCAGCTTCATTGGAACCAAAACTTGGCAATAAGTTCATTGCCGGAGGAGAAGACATGTGGGTCCATTTATTTGATTTCCATACCGGAGAAGAGATTGGTAAGTTCTTCTGAAGTGGGTGATTATTAGATAAAATTCTGGTGCCTAAAGTGGATCATTTTTTACTGTTAGATGTCTTACACCGGCTCATTTATTGTGCGTTGGTTGCTTAATCACATGAATGATGGTATCTAGGTGCTCCTTTTAGTGTGGTATTTGAATTCTGCATCAAGGCGCCGCATTTTAGTGCCCTTTCATTTCCATAGTATCACTATTCTTTATCTATTGCCAACTGAGGATAGGCATATTTACCATTTCCCGTCTTCAAGTGGACATAGTTTTAGAAGGAAGGAAATATGACTCTAGTAACACAAATAATAACATAGTTATAATAAATTGAATAAGAAATGAAAAGGCTTTCATCTAGAGTGCTTTTTTGTAAAGAGGCATACAATGCGCCTTACTAATAAAATTTTGGGGTTATAACTTCTATATGCTTCTTTATTGTGTCTGTAGGATGCAACAAAGGTCACCATGGTCCGGTCCATTGTGTAAGGTTTTCTCCTGGAGGAGAATCATATGCTTCAGGATCTGAAGATGGCACGATCAGAATATGGCAAACAGGCCCTGCAAATCATGAAGAGAATGACTTACATCCTGCAAACGGACCTACCGGAAAAGTAAAGGTTTCGGCCGATGAGGTAACTCGGAAGATCGAGGGCTTTCATATCGGCAAAGAAGGGAAAGCCGGAGAGAAAGATAAAGCCGCAGATGTGTAACCTGACCAATGAGAGTTAATTTGGATTGTTTTGCTATGTTGTGCACTATGCTTTGATTAACTAGTTGTGGGCACGAGAGAGTCTGTTTCCTTTTGGTGGATTGTCCTGTGGAAATATAATAGACTGCTCTTGTTTCAGTTCTGGTTGCTGTTAAACCAAATGTTCTTCAGCCAAACTTTCTGATGCCTATGTTCTTTTAGACGTTGTTTTTCACTCTTGAAATTAACTCTGTTTTTAAGTATCAATTTTATAACTTGGGTTATATTTATATTTGCAATCACGGAAATCATTAAAGTCGAAAATCACGTTTTATCACTGGGACCCAGTGGATGAAACACTTTCTAAATAAATAAATAAAATAAAAAGGCATAAAGCTGATGACCAAAATCATTTAATATGCTTTTTTTATGACTATCACAACACATGATCACACTATTTTAAGAGTTAACGGTTATTTTAATCCAAATAATAATTTAATAATATTTTTTTATCCATAAATTTTTAAAATATCAGTTTATTATCTAAACTTATATTCTGATAATAAACAAAGAGCAAGCTCTGTCTAGGTTGTTGGAACTTTTGAAGAGAGGAGGTCAACGAGTCTTTTAGAGGTAGAATGTCGGATTTTGGTGATTGAGATTGATTAGAATTTGACTTAGGAAGGGTGACTATACAAACCTTAGTCGCTCGATTGTCAGTAATTAGTAGGGTCAGCGGGATTAGGGTTTGAAAGGGTTTTCGTGAGTGATGATTGAGAAAAAGAATAGTAAAATAGTGATGGTGTGGGGTCACAACGATGTAAGAATTAGAAATAGAATATAAATTTGGATAGTAAAATAGTATTTCAAAAATACGTAGGTGGAAAGTGTCACTAGACCATTATTTGAATAGGAAAAAGTCCTTTTACTCTTATTTTAAATATAACAACTTCTATTATACTTATCTTATAAATGTTTTGGTCCAGGAAAAATAACATTTCATGACATTATCGTCCTATAAGCTTACCATATTTTTATTTTTTATAAATAACTTTATGAAATTCAAAATTAGAATTTTTACAATTTTCAGGAATGTTTTATTTTACTGTTAATTCATTAAAGTTGAAATAATAAAATAAAGCTGCTTTTGAAGTCACCTAAAATACTCATGGGCTAAAGTTAAAATGGGCCTGGCCCGAGACCAAAATGCAATTCAATCATAGACCAATAAGGGTCGGGTCACATCCGAATCACATTATCCAAACAAAATCCATATTATCCACGTGCTGGAAATTTCGTACAATAGCAAGGGTAATTCCGTCAAAAAAGAGAGATATAAATTCCTTAACAAAGGTGTCTAGATTCTTCTTCGCACCCTGTCTCTCTTGTCTCTGTCTCCCACTCGAGCTTCAGCTTCTTCTCTCTTCGTTCCTTCTCTGCTTCGCTTAGTAAAAATTAAATTAATAAATTAAATAAATAATATAAAAAACCTGAAATTTTGGCGGGACAATGTCAGGCAAAGGAGCTAAGGGTTTGATTACCGGCAAAACCACCGTTAACAAAGATAAGGATAAGAAGAAGCCTATCTCTCGCTCTTCTCGCGCCGGTCTCCAGGTTTCTCTTTGTTCTTTTCACTAGATTATTGGTTTTACTTGTTTCTTATCAGTTTTTTTTTTTTTTTAGTTGATTTAGATCATTTGAAGATTCAAAGATGATATTTTGTTATGGATATTTTGAAATATACTGAAATATGTTTGGTGAGTGTAAGTCTGTATGTTTTCATTCGTGGACGTTTGGATCAATATTATGCTATGTTTTTTGTGTGGTTTTGATACGGTTTAGTTTAGTTGGTCAAAGGGCTAAAGTTAAGTCAAAGCTTTGCTGAGTTTGTTATTGACGCTGAGATTTTGTTTTTACTGTGATTTGATTCGAGGGTGGAAATTCATGGTTTATTTTGTGTTATACTGATTCTTTATTTTTTCCAGTTAATGAATTGAAACTCTTACGGATATCTATAGAATTGCTGTTAGGTGATGGGTAATGTATGCTTTTTGGTCAGAAATATGTATTCGGATCAAACTGTGGTTGGTTACTGTGGAAAGATTGACTAACGTTGTGTTTTGATGATTGAAAGTTTTTCAACTGATTGTCCATAATGTAACTTTAAGGTGGACTCGGCTTAGAAAAGGCTCTGGAGACTTTTGAAGAATGAGATGTCCCAATGATTATACATCTAAGGTTGCGTAAGTGGTTTCTTTGCAATCATTTTAGGAATAGGTAATTTTGGGGGGTTATAGTAAGGTTCTTGTTCTAGAGAAATTCATAGCTCCGTCCACTCTGTTATCTGATTCTTTTGGAGCAGAAAAGTAACAGGCCGTGTGGATCTTTTTTGGGGAATTGTTGATCATGTAATTTTTCTTAGCGATTCAAAAGGAATGTGAACTCATTCTTGAAGTGGTTGATAATATATAACAGGGATGGGCTAAAGAGGCAAGGTAAAAAGATCCTAAGTTGACTGGATGCTATTGGGTTTGAATGTTTCATGACATCAAATGGAATACTTATTCAGGCTGATTTGTTTTCATGAAACCATCGACAAAGGGAAGGAGTGGATATAGTTTTTGATAGATGGAGAAGGCATTAATTTTTCTGAGTGTAATATGGAATGACCCCAACTGGAGAAGTACCCATGATTTTCCCTGATATGAGTTGGTGAATAGTGCTTGTAGGGAAGCAACTTAGTAGTCCGCTGAACTTTTTATGAAGAATTTGACCACTGAAGACTGGTTTTGAACTTTTGACAACATAAACAATAAATGTTTTAGATTAAACAAAATACTTATCACTTTAATTGAACTCATTAGCCACAAGCATAAAAGTTTTGACTGATTTGGCTGTTTTAACCAAGAGGTTCTGGTATGTAAATGTTTTTGTTTTCAGAGCTTGCATCTTACCACAGGTGCTTTAGGTATAATAGGCATTGGATGCTTAAATTATTCCAAATTAATGTCTTTTGCTTTGAGTGGGATGTTGGATTCTAAAATCTGTGCTTGAACAGACATAATTACACTATTTAATTTTCAAGAATTGCATTCAGTTTCTTATTCTAAGTCAGTTGTGTATTCTCCTTGCAGTTTCCAGTTGGTCGAGTCCACCGTCTACTTAAGGAAAGGGTTGCAGCAAATGGAAGGGTTGGAGCCACAGCTGCCGTTTATTCAGCAGCCATTTTGGAGTATCTGACAGCAGAAGTTCTGGAGTTGGCAGGGAATGCTAGCAAGGATTTGAAGGTGAAACGTATTACGCCTAGGCATCTGCAGCTTGCAATTCGAGGAGATGAGGAACTTGACACTCTCATCAAAGGAACCATAGCTGGTGGAGGAGTTATCCCGCACATTCACAAATCCCTCATTAATAAATCCTCCAAAGAGTAGTTTGTAATAATATTACCTTCTCAGCTTTGTTGTGTTTGTACTTTAGAGCTTAGGCCAGACAGATTTGAATGAGGAACAATGATAAATATTCAATTTGAGGAATTGGCATCGATCGTTCTCATTCAGTGACAAAATGATGATATGTTTGTTTCATTCAGTGACAGCATGATGGTATGTTTGCTTTCCATTGTCGGTGTAGGCTAGAAAAAGCAGTTCTGTGCCCTTCTACCGAATGTGTCAATCGTGCGAGTCCTAGCAAATTCATCTTCCAAGTGTTTAATACATGCAAAATCTCCCCATATTAATTATGAATAATATGTTGAATCACATCTATTCAAGTATATTCAAAACTATTAATATAATGATGCTATGTGTATAGAGTTCAAATTTGGACTTTGTATTATAATTAACGTAATTATTGATGGGTGTTGTAATTTCAGCGGTTATCATAATTTTCAAAGAGGTTATCTACGGATTTTTAAGAAAACTTCATATAATGTTCCCAAACTTGGGAGCTCGGGTATTAACTATGCTCGTGACCCATCCTAAGTTTAATTATATTTGATGTCACATACCAAAATACTTGTCAGTTACCTAAAAGACTAACTTGTTGAGTGTTCTACTTATTCATAGGTTAGAGTGGTTATCAATTACCTAAAAGACTAATTTATTAAGTGATGCTACTTATTCATCTCTTTAGTCCAAATCCCAAACCATTCTCATCTGAATGATGACATTAAACCCCACTAAATCGTGTATACATCTTAGGACTTTCAATACTGTCGCGAGCGAGTTCGACTCACCCCTTGGATTTTAAAAGAACCCACTTAATGGTCCAACTTACCCTCAGGCATTATCCCAGACCTTGGTTCACCTCTTAGTTAGCCAGGGCCCCGCGTAATAGGACCAACCCTTTTCTTGTATTGATTTGAGGAGCCTATAATAATGGATGAGAATTGAGCTTACACAACACAAGTCGAGTTTGTCAACTACCATATGTGAAATTGTAACGTCGAGTTAGGACGAGTCCGAGCCCAACTAGGGGTGAAAACCGAGCTTAGCCACTCGCAAGCAACTTAAGCTTAGCTCAGTTTGGGCTCAAACTCGACTCGACTGAGTTCGAGTTAGAGTAGCTCGAATAGGCTTTCAAGTCAAGTTTGATCACGGTAAAACTTGACTCGAAAAGTTTGTGAGTTTTTCTAAGCTCGAGGATTAATTTGATAGTTTTTAAAGTCATAGGGGTCATATAAAATTTATTAAGTTTTAAAATTTGTAAATCCACCCATATTCAACTAGGGGTGAAAGTCGAGCCGAGTCGCTCGTGAGCGGCTTGAGCTTGGCTCATTAAATGTCGACTTGGCTCGAAAATCGTTGAATAAAGTTTGAGCTTGGCTCAACTACAGTGTTGAGCCGAGTTTAAACACAACCTTGATTGATTCGAAAAGTTTGCGAGTTTCAAGGAGCTCGAGGGTGCGTTTGATAGTTTTGAAACTACTAGGGGCCACATAAAATTTTATAGTTTTTAAAATTGCAAATCCACCTAATATATAAAAATCAATTTGGGGATTTTGAAAATGAAAAAAACTCTAAAACTAAAACCTCTCTGTCTATTTACTCTGCCGACTTGCCCTTGTCTCCCCTATTACTTTCAAGATGAAAAACTTAGTGGCGAGATTGATAGAAAGGCAGGATTTCCGATTCCGGTGGCATCCATAATGACGATTATCTTGTTTTTTTTTACGGCAGGCTGGAAAGTGGGAGGAGTTGTGATGGGGTTGGTAGTGGTAGAGGCAGCCATGAGAGTTAATGTAGATGGTCTTTTGCAGGTTGAATGTCCTCGTTTAAGGAGGAGTGAAACTGAAAGAAAAGAGTAATGTAACTGGTGGTGGGTAGTAGTAGTGGGTGGAGCCTTGGAGATGGTATTTGCTGGCTACTAATGTAAGTGTTGTTTGTAAAGAGACATAGGAGGAAGAAATGTTTTGTATTTGTGAGAAATTGTTTTGGGAAGCAAATGAAACGTTTCTAAGTCTTGTTGCCATTTTGTCTATTGGTTTTTTTTTTTTTTTTTCAGATTTTTTCGCCAAGCTTCAGCTCGAATTAGAACTCAAGCTTAAAAGCTTGATTAACTGAGCTGAGTATCCCTTTAAGGTATGGAGATCGAACGTTCGGGATCGATTTCCATTGCTTAAGCTCGAACTTGAACCCAGTACTGTAGCAACCGAGTTGAGTTTGAGCAGTTAGATACTCGACTCGACTCGATTTCATCCCTAATTCAACTAAGTAAAAAAAGGATTTGGGAATAAGAAATTAGAATCCTTAAATCACAAAGGTTACACTTCTTTGCCTTTTTACTTGGAAAACCGAAATCGAAAATCCATTCGTTGTCTTGCCATTCGTCGCTTTCTTCCCTCTTCTTCGCCGGTCGTCGTCCTACTCCATGACTCTCTGGTACTGTGAAAACTGAAATCCGTAAGAAGATAATATTATTAGTTTTGCAATGGATTTGGTTTGTTTTGCTTTGTAATGAGTTTTTATTATTAAGATTTCTATAATATTGTGTAAATCAATCATGTAAATATTTTGTAATCCGAGGTATACAATCTCATAATATTCTAGAGATTATGTAGTCTTTTAATTATGTCAGATGAGATATTGTGTAATCTGCAACTGACATAATTAAGGGATTTAGGAGATCATATACTCCTTTACATTTTATAATCCTTTATGTGAGCTATACAATCTCATAATATTTTAGAGATTATATAGTGTTTTAATTATGTCAGATGAAATATTGTGTAATCTGCAACTTACATAATTAAGGGATTTAAGAGATCATATACTCTCTGTAACTCAATAAATTGAAAATAGAATTCTATACTCCCTGTAACTCAATAAATTGAAAATACAATTCTTCAAATTTATCGGAGCCACTCTTTGATCTAAAAAATTGCTCACTCTAAAGCGATTGTCAGGAAATTAACTAGCAAGAAATCCTACCATCAGCCATCGTCAATCTGAAAAGGAGAAAACACAGCAATCTAAATTCTAAAACCTACCAACCCAGCCACCAACTGGCCCTTGCAAACCACAAAACACCAAAAAATCCCAATCCAAAACAAATCAACAACTCCAACCACCTTCAACCAATCTACCGTAAATCCACATCATCACCCAAACAACTTCAATCACCAAGAAACACCACCACGCTGCCATTGTTGAGCCAAGAAAGGAAGAAACCAAATCAATAGAACGAAAAAAACCCAGATCGACCTGAAGCTTGTCGCCGAGAAACTGCCAATTTGTCGTCATCTTGTCACCGAGAAACCGTCGATTTGCTATTGTCTCAACCACTGTCGCCACCATCTCCAACTGTTGCTAACGTCACTAATTTACTGACATCAACTCCAATCTGTTACCAGCGACTCTGATCGGTCGCTGCTGCGCCATCGTGAACTGCCTTCCATGTTGGTCTGAGAGTTTTTGTTTTTTAACTTTATTATTTTTTCTTTCAATTTTATTTTCTTTATTTTTTTTATTATTCTCAAGTGATATTTAAAAAAAAAAAAAAATAAACAAGGAAAGTCAAGTCAAAGTCAGGGTCCAAGTCCAAGTCAAGGTCAAAGTCCAAGTCCAAGTAAAAAAAGAGTCAAAGTTAGTGTGAAAAAAGTGGTCAACGTCAACAATGTCTGAATCTCTCATGCATGGTGTATCACAACCACTATTCACTACAAATGTTCCTGATTTAGAGTCTGATTCAGAGTCTGATTCAGTATAGTCTAAACCAATTAGAAAACAGTTACCACCACGGAGTACTAGAGGGATTCCTAAACCAACATATGAACCTGAGCCATCTAGTAATGTCAAATATCTCATGAGTCATTATGTGTCTAACCATTGTCTGTCAAAATCAAATTTTTTATTTGTAAATCAATTATCTACTGTATCTATTCTTAACAATGTGTAGGAAGTCTTATCTGATCTAAAATGGAAAGCTGCTATGAATGAAGAGATGGAATCATTACAGAAGAATGAGACCTGGGAACTTGTTGATCGTCTACTAGGAAAGAAGACTGTTGGATGACAATGGGTTTACATTGTGAACTATAAAGCTGATGGTATAATTGAACGATTTAAGGCAAGACTAGTAGCAAAAGGGTTCACCCAAACTCATAGGATAGACTATACAGAGACATTTGCGCCCGTAGCCAAAATCAACACAGTACGTGTCTTGTTATCTTTGGCTGCAAACTGGATTGGCCATTACAGCAGTTCGATGTGAAGAATGTTTTCTTACATGGAGAAGTGTCTAAAGAAATCTATATGGATCCTCCACCAGGGTGTATTTTACCAAGGATCCATAGCCAAAAGGAATGTAAGTTAAAGAAGTCACTGTATGGGTTAAAACAATCTCCAAAGGCATGGTTTGGGAGGTTCACCAAAGCTATGAAGTTTTTTTGCTACCATCAAAGCAATTCAGATCACACACTATTCCTTAAAAAACAGCAAGGAAACTAGGAAAGATCACTGCATTTATTGTTTATGTGGATGATATGGTGGTTACAAGAAATGATCTAGAAGAAAGGAAGGTTCTGCAAAAGTACTTACCAGAAGAATTCGAGATGAAGGACCTAGGTTATTTGAAATATTTTCTCGGAATTAAGTGTCTCGATCTAACAGAGGTATCTTTCTATCACAAAGAAAGTATGCTTGGATCTGCCGCAGAAAATTGGTATGTCAATATGTCAACCAGCTGATACACCAATCGAAGAAGACTTGAAATTAGGAGTCAAGACTGATTAAGTACTAGTTGACAAAGGGAGATACCAGAGACTTGTGGGAAGATTGATGTACTTGTCTCACACTATGCCAAATCTTGCTCATGCATTGAGTATAATCAGTTAGTTCATGCATAATTCTAGAAATAAGGACTGCCAAAATGTGTATGCATATATTGATGCTGATTGGGCTAGAGCAATGGATCTAATCACGTGGAGAAGCAAGAAACAGAATGTTATGACACGCTTAAGCGCTAAAGTAGAATTTAGGGGAATGACACTTGGGATTTGTGAAGCTTTGTGGCTAAGATTTCTACTACAAGATTTGGGCTATCAACATAAACAACCAATCCAGTTATGTTGTGACAATAAAGTAGCATAAGACATTGCTCACAATCCAGTTCAACATGATCATATGAAACACGTTGAAGTAGGTAGATTTTTCATCAAAGGAAAACTAGATGAAAAGATTATTGAATTGCCCAAGATTCTATTAGAGGATCAATTGGCTGATATTCTCACAAAGGTTGTCTCTAAACGTATTTTCTCACAAGTATTAGACAAGTTGGACATATGTGACATTTACGCACCAACTTGAGTGGGAGTGTTAAGATTTCAATAATATTGTGTAAATCTTTTGTAATGATGTAAATATTATGTAATCCTTTAATTATGTCGCGTATACGATCTCAGAATATTTTAAAAATTATGTAATCTCTTAAATATATCAGACATAATCTTGTGTAATCCGCAACTGACATAATCAGGAGATTTAGGATATCATATACTCCCTATATAAAGGATATAACTCCTTAGTGATGAATCAATAAATTAAAAATACAATTCTTCAAATTTATATTTACTTGGGATTAGTTTGTCACCAGTGTTGCGTATGTGGTGTTATAATTATGGTCATGGTGGTGGTGCTAAATGGCGATAGTGGAAGAGAGGAGCGAGTTTCCTAAGTTATTTTATTAATTGAATTCATCCGTCTTTACTGATTGTGTATTTTTTAGTTTCCCAAGTAAATGTAACGAGGTGAATGGTGTACTCTGGTCCTTTGATTCAGTTGAGTGTTATTTAAATATGTGTTGAAGAGAAAATCTACAGTCTGCTTCTATGGAGGGTAAAAGAGAGCAAATCAACCTACCTTTTTTATTTCAGGTTTTTTATTTTTATATCTGATTTGAATATTGAAGGGACTATGATTGCCAACACTTTCTGGAGAAAAAAGTAGAGCAAATCAACCCCTCTTTGTTGATACGTGATTTTGACACCAATCAAACGCATGTGAGAAATGTTGAGCTGACCCAGAAGACGCACGTGGATGAGAGAGTAAGAGTAAAAGCAATGGAGAACAGTGTTTAAAGTGGTTCGGATACTCAGGGAAGCGAATCATACGTCCACTGATTTTGTATTAATATTAGTGACCAGGTCGCTTTCAGTGAGCTGACTTACAAATGATTACACGAGAGAGAGAGAATACTATTTTTCTTTAGAGAGATTAGCTAATCCCCCAAATGAGAGAGGAGCTCTCAATTTATAGTAGGATGGGTTAAGATTATAATTACTAAATCTGTGAGTTGGTGGGATTATCCATGCAAATCCTTCTTTATGTCACATTGCCCACCTTCTAAAACGATTTGCGCGATTTGATGCAGGGATTAGACACGTGGAATCACTCTAGCTCCTGGCTGGACTAACGCGCACCCACTGCTCTGATAGGAGCGTGCCGTTCATGTCATTGTGTGACATGGCTGCAGACCTACCTAAGCTTTGACTTTTTATGCTGACTGTGTTTTGCATCAGCCCTACTTTTTCATGCATAACCGCATAACACTCTTTATTGCAAATTTTTTGTCAAGGAAATTTATCATCATGTAAATTTTTTGAAATCGATTGAAGCTCAAATAACCGAATTCGATTAAAGCTCAATTTAGACTCGATTAACTAAGCTCAAATTTGACATTTAGGTACCAAGTTTGAGTTTGAGTTCGAACTTGATTTCTCAGGCTTGAACTCGAACTCAAATTCGGTACTGTAACAATCAAGTCGAGTTCGAGTACCCAAATATTCGATTCAACTCAATTTCATCCCTAAAAGCCCAACCACTAGCTGGTAGTGCAGTTTTGGAACGAACTCTTTTTACATCCTTACACAATGACTAAACTGACGTGTGAGTACCTAAGTGTGATATGAGATTTATTTTCTTATAAAGTAATACTGAATATGAACAAACATGTTAGTTGGATCTAAACCGTGCATGTGTCACTCTTACTAATCTAAAAACTAACAGTTTTTCATAATTTGAGCTGAAAACATGGATCATCTTTATGACAAAAACTGTAGCATCATTCTTACATAAGTGATAGAAAATGTTTAACAGATAACAATTTTAGATGAAATAAATTGATAGCAATATTTACTTGAAATAAAGATAGACTCATAAACGAATCTCACAAACCTAACGTAGTAGCTAATAATTGGTTTTTGATGGATTCAACAAGCGAAAAAATTCATCAAAAACCAATTATTAGTTGCCATGATAGGTTTGTGAGAGAAAGTTTATGCGATTCTTTTGCAATGTAGTATTACCCATTTACATGTTACAACAATGAAAATCTCAGACTAAGATTGTATGTATACCAAAATGAGAAAGCATATTTTGCTTCTAGTAATTTCTTGTATGTTGTTCCAAAAAGAGTTAACATCGTGTCGTATGTTTCCTTGTTATAGAACACTGAAGTATATTAAAATTAAATCCTTCCTACAAGAAAAGAACGTCTCATTAACATGCATAATATATTACACAAGAATCTTGAATAAAAGTAAGTTAAGTCTAAACAAAAAAAGAAGAAAAAAAAAGAGAATATTTCAATTGATTATGTATACTTACAAGATTAGAGTTAAAGACTTCCAAAAGTAATGTTAATGATTTTAGACATTTCCAAATGCTATTTCTGATCAATATAATTCATCTTCATCTGACTTGTAAGCTCTCGTATCTCATTTGCTTGTTGCTAAAAGTACAAAATGTAAGTTAAAAGACCTCGGAATCGAACTTGATACTAACACAATTTTTTACATAACTATATACTTGATACTTATACAAATTCCTACATACTCTATATTGCTTGACCAAAAAGCCACTTGGAAGCAATTGCTATTAAGCCATAATTTCAAGCAATTATTATAATAGACACGAAATCTGTTGATGACTAAAATATGCATTGTTTGGAAGTTGCTAAAATAATATGAGAGCTACTTACATGGAATTTAATGTCATACTTGCCCAAATATTTTGTTATATCAAGTAACAAACCACATGTTATGATAGACTGCCCTCACCTTACCCAAAACAATTTTTTTTTAAGATTTTATAGATAAAGATTTCTTAAGCTTTTAAGGATCTTGTGACACCTTTGTATTTTTATTTATATGGTTTAGATCTATTTGTCTGATATTCTTTTTCTATAACTATTAATCACAAGCCTTCATTTGTTTAGGTAAAGGTCCATTAGGATCCTCTCTGGATAACTTTACACTTGATCTCTCTTAAAAACAATTTCCTATATAAATTTCTATAATGTAGTCTTCCTCCTCTGTTAAATTTTACATTTTGACCCCAAACATATTTTCTGATTTATCACTACCTCTTTCTTCTAGACATCTTTTATTACTTAAGCTAAAAAGAAAATATTGTATAGCAAATTATGCTAACTACTAATAAATCAGTAAATTTACTTTTGGTACTCGTAGCAGGTCAAGGCTAACACAACTCGGTGATGCAATGCATGGAATAAGTGCATGAGAGACATGCTTCTAGTTCTACATGGTGAAAATCAGTCCAACATTTTGTGTACGTGAATCTTTATGAGTATGCATAACCCTACATGGGACGTATATCTATTCACATGTGGATATAGTCAGACGGATATAATTAGATGAAATTAATAAAAGGAATAGAACTTAAAGATATTCTAAGAACCTCGTGTAATTTCTTCCAATACAAATCTGACTTCGCCTGTTGCAGACACCATTCTATGGCCATACGATACTCTAGAGTAGTGGGCTGGGAACAATGTGATGTTGATACTGCGTTATTCTGAGAAATACAAACAACTATAAGAGATTCAAAAATATACAAGAGAAGAGAAAATCATGAAAATAAAGACGCATAAGGTGAATCACCATCTTTCTATGCCTCAGTTTGTCAAGAGTGAGATACCCAACAAAGCTGGCAGGCTCATTAGGCTCTGGTAGAATTCCTCTAGTGCCAACAACAGGTCTGCAGGAAACAAATTTTATTATAAGAATGACAAAACTATACAGCTAGGGGCGTAATCGAGCTGAGGCCGAGCCAAGTATTGAGAAGCTCGAGCTCAATAGAATTATGGTGGGCTCGAGCTTGGCTCGATTACAACCGAGTCAAAATCAAGCTCCAGTTTGAGCTCAAACTTGAGCTCAACTCAGTTGTAATATAGTCAACTCAAAAATTCAACACAAAATCCATCAACTATTATCGAATCCACTGTCATCCGTAAAGTCTACCATAAAATACAGAAGAGTATCAATTCCACCATCACCAGAATGACCAAGCGAGTATCTTGTAGTAGCCAGAGGAGCCAGGAGCTGCTCACGGTGGCACCATATAGATCGCAAAATCCAAGCAAGACCTTGCTTCGGCCAAGTGAGCAATCGCTAGTTAGTGCCGCTGCGAGCTACAGCATTGATGGCTACCCGGGTTGTTGTACCGGTGGCTATGGAGATGTTGCGGTAGTGGGATTGCAAACTTACGGCTTTGGTTAAGATATGAAAAAGAAACATTGAGGAAATAAAGAAGGATAAAAAAAAAATAATAATTAAAAAAATAACCTGGGAAGGAAACAATGAAGAAGAAAGTAATGGAGAGAAAAGATGAAAGAGAAGAAGAAAGAGGATGGAGAGAAATTCCGTCAAAGAGAAGAATGAGTAGACAATAGGTGAGAATGAGTTGTGGCAAAAGGTAAATGAGATGGGGATTTGAATCTAGGGTTATAATATGTCAAGCTCGAGTAAGTTTGCGAGCTGCTCGAGTCGAGTAATGGGAAGCTCAAGCTCGACTCGATTACACCCCTTAATAAAGCTAACCTTTATGCATTTAACAAGGGATGGTATACGTGAAACGACCCACTGGACACCCACGTGGATGTGGGTTTCACCCATGTGTTCAAGTGATTTTGTTATCTACACATTGTATATCATCACCTAGTTAAATGGTCTTGGGTGTACGACCATGGGTTCAAACCCCAATTCTTATTATCAAACCTTAGATTGTGTTTCACCTAAAATTCGTATGCTTACTTAGGACTTAAGCCTTATAAATTATTCACTAGCGGTGGGGTGTGACGAACTCCCTACAACTTATGGACCTCACATCCTCGTAAGGTTGTCCCACCTGCCCTCCACCCCACCCAGTAGCGAGTCCATTTTGATATTAATTGTCACATTTAGGGGTGAAAATCAAGTCAAGCTGCTCGCGAGTGGCTCTAGCTTAGCTCGATGTTGGCTTGAACTCGGCTTGGCATTAGTCGAGTCAAGTTCGAGTTCGAGTTCGCATAGTTATTCGAGTCAAGTTCGGTCATAATAGAACTCAATTCGAAATGTTCGCTAATATTTTCAAGCTCGATGGTTAAGTTGATAATTTTTAAAGTAATAGAGATCATATGTAATTTAAAAGTTATAAAGTAATAGTTGGAACTCGAACTCGATTATACAAACTCGAATTCCAATTTCAAGTACTAAATTCGAGTTCAAATTTGATTTCTCAGGCTCGAATTCGAACTTGGTATTGTAACCCTCGAGTCAAGTTCAATTTACTAGATACTCCACTCGATTTTACCCCTAGTCATATCGACTATAACCTGATAGACACCATCCTCTTTGGGTTAGACTTACATGAGTTTGTTTTTGAACTCCAAGCATCCTTTAACCAAAATGCGTCTACTTAATGAAGTGGACCAAACCTTATAAACTAAATCTTAGGCTCCTTTTGCTAAATATATGACATGTCCCTTCCTCAGTAAACACTCTCAAGCTCTCTCATTTCTTATTTCAATTTCACATCTAGCACTAAAAGCTGAAGATAACCCTAAGCTTGTCAGTTCACATTTTGTTATTTTCGAAATTTAGTTTCTTTTGGTTATAATAGAAACATACTTCCTCTTCTAGTGCAGTGGTATCTAGTAATTATATTAAAGTATTCGATACCGGTGTTGGTCTGAAAGACTTGACAGGTGATAGGAGGTGGATGTGCTCAGCCTAATTACTACTAATTAGTGATGGATTTCTTCTCACTCATGAAGAGGGGCATGGGGCCATAAGCTACCATGACTTGAGAGTCGGCAGGATGCGAGACATTCAGTATAGTGGGACAAGTTTAGGGTTCCTTGCTTCATTACCTGCCATGTTACTATTCCTAAGTTCAACTATGTAATTAGGCTTTCGAGGTGAAACTTGAATACTACAACTAAATCAATATCCTATTCACACATTATATAGTGATCTATTATTGCTTCCAATCGAAGTGTCAGTTGAGCTTTTCAACCAGAACTTTCCTTTAAAAGCCACCTAAATTCTTTTATCAACAATCTAAAAGGAGAAAAACTCAGAAGGCGCTCATTCAAAGCATTGGAACCCACTATGAGTGCATCAAAACAAGAAACCGTATAAATGTCGAAACAGCATGGTGAGTAATTCTCTAACCTATTTGACCTTTGCTGTTTAGCATCCAACTACTTCTAGAACAGGAGGTTGATGCAACAATAATATAGAATTTTTTAGATTTAGTTCTTTCAAATGCTAGAAGATTTCATTTCCCAAGTCCGCTCTATGCTAACGACAAACACATCAAGTCCGTTCGTTCAAAGGGTACAAAAGACGTTAAAGACATCATGTAGTAATACATTTGGCTACGAAGGTCAATAGCTGGCTGACCTATCAGAATTAACTACTTTATACTTTTAAGATAATTCGTTTCTGCATTATAACTGGATTAATATATATAATTTCAGTAGCCCAATTTTTCCCTATAGCTATCCTCTCAATTGAATATTTAGGAATTCAGTGATTTATCTAAGTAGTATTGGATACCTTCCATACCAAAAATCAAGAAACAATCATGAAGCAGAAATAGTAGAAAAAGAAGAAGCCAGTTCGATAAAGTACCTCCCGCCTGCCAGCATTAGGCATCTCCTTCTTAACTCTAATATTGCAGTGTCCGCTGCATCTTTGGACTTGAAGATTACGAGGGCTTTACCTATTTTCGATGCAATGACTAATCTTCATAAGCACTGGATGTGAAATTTCCCAGCATATTAATCACATAATCAACCACCAAATACTGCATGCAATTGTTGGATTAATTATTAAAAGTAGAGCTACAAGAAGATGATATACCATTGTCAGGGCTAGAAAAAGTACTGTGTTGTAACATCTTCGCATCAACCCTTTCATTGAATGCATGCCAAACCAGATCCTATGAAAATTTGAGGAAAGTACACATCAGATACAGCACTTGACACTAAGAGACAATTTCATTGTGAACACTGACTTGGCTACTCAATTCAAAAGCCCATTTGAAAGATCAACGCTGGTCAACCAATTTCAAGGATAATCATAATATTGACAACTAAAACCACTAGGATTAGGATTAACTCTCTTTATTTATATACTTTATGACAAACTTTGTATACTTTAGAGTTCATAATTGGGATCTTTCCTATCAGTTTAGCTTTGGGAATTCATGGTTTTTCAACATAATATCAGAATCAAAATGACTAACAAATCTTCTGATTGAATATCTTGTTCTATTAATTAATTTATAGCACTAAAAAAATTAGCTGATTTTTCTTTTTTCTTTTTCACATGTAATATTTCTGTGCTTGAATTTATATGATGAATCCATTGATTAAATTCAGATATATACACAAGAATTTATGTCAACTTAACCCCATCAGGAGTCAGAACTAATAGAATTTCAACCATTAAATTTTTGAACTTAGAATAGCTAAGATTAATGTCCAACATATATTATTTTCCAATGAGCATAAAATTTGGAGTAATGCTACATGTTCCCAAATAATGTGCATTCATTAACTTGGCTTTTTATATTAATTTATTTAATGATATTCTGACAAGTCACTTTATATGAAAGATTTTGTATAAATTTTTTGTAAATATAGTATTATTCATAGTATTATAATAATCAATAATGCTAAACATACTTGGGATCCTAAATTTGTATCCCAACTCATGGGTTGGGATATAAATAATACCACACATATAAAGAGTTTATGATATAATATAGATATATGGTTATTGTAAATTTTAGCATGCCATATTTATTTTTAGCTAGTCATCGTGCATTATTTTAATGGAGCAGAAGTTAAAAAATAATTTTTAGAAAATAGCATAGATATATGGTTATTGTCCACAGCAAGGCAATTGGCCATTCTAGCTTTCCATGCTTGGACGCTCTACAAAATCATTATCAAACAGTCACTACATATTGTGTAGATCATGCTGCATACTTTGTTTTCAAATAATCACTTCATGCAACTCACTGAAAAAAGCACAACAAAACAAGGATATGAGTTACCACATCTTTAAGTAAAATCGAACACAATATCAAATTCACTGGTTTCTGAGAAATGCATGTCTGAAACTTGAAAAATCTTCCAAGCTCAATAGAATATGATAAAATGATGGCAACATGAACCACATCCACAAATAGAAATGATTTTTCTCTAATAAACAAAGAGCCATTAGCAAGGAGAAATATCAAATACCTCTACTTCGGATGATGTATAGGATGGATCCAGATTTTCAAGGCATACAAGGGAGCCTACTCCATCTGCTCTTTGAAGTCTTTTCTCCCAAGGCTGATAAAAAGTGATGATAATGAGTGACATGAGATAATAATTAAAAAAAAAAAAGTATAGATTCAGTGAATTTTGAGTTTAACCATTATTTTGAGATTGTAGATGTGTCTAAATCATCATAAAAATAAAAAAAGAATAAATAATAAAAAAACAAAGGTGAACACTGGAAGTAAATTAAAAAATTCCAGCAACAACGAAAAATTGTTGTAATAGTCAATTTAAGGTTCACAATGGATCAAGTTTGAAAACACAAAATGTATGCCTCTCTTTTACAGTGAAATATTTTTGTTCACATCAGATAACAGACCAAGTTGTAATAGGTTTCATGCGTGATCAACTCTCTGTTTGATATCATTCTCAAAGTGTGTTTATTAAATTCTGGTTTTATCCTATTCTTTCAGTTCATCAAATTTAAATTATGTTTATAAGCATTTGGTAATTGGTACTTTCTATTTTCTTCAACAAAAGAGATGCTTCTAGGAGGAGGAAAACTCATTTTAGATGTGCGAGAACAATCAAACATAAAACTATTAGTTCATGGTAATGTGTAAAGGAAAGACAACTCACTAGTTCCTTGAACCAACTTCTTCTATACTGCCAAAATATATATATATATATATATATATATATATATATATATATATATATATATATATATATATTAGAACATTCAAAGTCACAAAAGAAACTTGCAAATAAAATTTTATATTTTTAATGAATAAATGCTCACAAACAAGTCTCTTAAAATACTGTTTCATTTCGAAAATGACTCATGACTATAAAAATTATCACTAACAATAACAAACAAAATATTTATTTATTTCAATGCATTTTATGTGCAAAATGACAAAAAAATAAATGTAACTTTCAATACATTGATATGCTAAATATTCTATCCGTTAGTGATTTTAATGTATGCCCAATTTAATAAAAATAAGAGAGCAATTACGTTAGGACTTAACTAATATTCTATTCAATACATCAACCATATGAAATAGCAATCAAATTATGTTAGGACTTAACTAATCACAATTAACACATAAACATACTTGAAACCTTATTAGTGGATGTAAATATATAGGTTCACATTAAAGATGATCATTCCAATCATCACAGAGTAACTGAAAGGTTTCAATTGACGTACAAAACTTTAGCAAGATAAAAAGAAGTATCAAATTATTGTCGCTTAGATAAATGTGTATCACTTGCTACTGTTAGGTAATCTGAATCATTTTAGAAAGGAAAAAAAAAATGCGGGGAAAGAAAGTAAATCCAAGTCGTAAAATCTTACAGAATCTGGTCTTCTTCTAACCTCCACGTTTAGGCTCTCAGTTTTGGCTCCCCTGGTCAGGACATGTTGGGCAGTCGGTGCATCCAAATATTCGCTTTCCTTCTCATACCGAAGAAGCCTCCTCTTTTTTAAAGGGATATCTGATGCACTTCGTTGTATAATATCCTCAGAACGCCTCACTTTAGCCTCTTTTTCAAATTGGCTGCTGCTAATTTTACGCACAGCACCATCATTGTCAGATGTTTGAGGCCTCAAGGATGTATTATAACTTGAAAAACGCCTTTGTTTGTCCACATTTGGTGCAGCTTTTTGTGATAATGAACATGTAAGAAACAAAAACCAATTCAGATAATTTGTTATATTAAAATTATACGTGTAAAGAAAAGTATTCTTAGAAACTACCTTTCACCACTGAGCTCACTCTGATACCAGAACTGGAAAATTTAACAACACGCCCAACTACTTTATCCAATTCAAACCTGGGACACAAAATTGATTTTCCTGTCCACTCTTTCACTCTTGCTTTAGGCTTAAGAGGCCTAATGAGTGCTTCATTCTTTTTCCTTTTATCACTTGGAAAATGCTCTTGTTGGTCCACTGGAACTGCAGCTTTTTTTGATCGTGATGGAAACAAGTTAACTTTATCCAGTCAGTTAAATTTACAAGGAAGACATATGAAAGACATTCCCAAAAATCACCTTTCACCACAGGGTTTATTCTATTGCCACAATTGTCATCGTGGACTGCTTTCTCCAATCTTAACCTGGAAGATGAGCTTGATTCTCCAGTCGATCCTGTAATGTCTGTTTTAAATTAAGAGGAAGAACCAGTGCTGACTTCGAATATATTAGAAATTACAAGCTAACCAACCTCCTAATCCACCTATATTTTTCTTGTATCTCTCTCCTGCTGCACACTCTGCAGAAGTAGATTTAGGCCTCAGAAGACACCCTAGCTTATCCACATTAAATGCAGGCTTTTTGGCTCCTGAAAATTTAGGAAACAAGCTAATTTGATTTTATCAGTTTAAAATAGAAGTAATACATGTGAAGAAGGCACTTCAGAAAATCACCTTTCACCACTGGGCTCAGTTTGATGCCAGAACTGCCAACTTTAACTCTACTGCTAACCACTTTCTTCAATCCAAACCTCAAAGACGAACTAAAATTTTCTTCAGAATTATGAGCATCAACAAGTGCTTGATCTTTTTTTGGGTTGAAAAAGTGCTCCACTGCCCTCATTCAAATTAGTGAACTTCATAATTACTAATGTTAATAGCAATCGTTCATTCAACCCACAAGAAAATTTGATCAATAAAGAAATGTTAAAGGTAAGGAAATTGATACATATAACAGAATCCTCTGACATTAAAATGAGAGGAAATCCACTAATAAACTAACCTTTTACCCCATCTATTTGTTGGAGTTGTCAACTACTTCAGCATTAATGGGTAACGGAGACGCACTCGGGGGTCCCGCTACCCGGACAGCGGGCGGGTGCCCCGCTCCCCGGTGAGCGGGCGGGGGTCGCGGGGGCAGCGCCCGAGCCCGTAGGCGGTTTTGGGCTTTTCCATGTATAACCGCTGTAGGATTCCTTTTAAGTTATTAATTCCTTTTTGGGTTGGGCTTAGGAATAGGAATTCTTGTAAAACTAGGTTTAATCTCTTAAACCTAGTATATAAACATACTTTTCTCTTGTTATGGGTGTGAGAACAATTCATTCATTGTAAACGAGAGAAGTGAGGCATATTGCAATAATATTGACTCAGCTGGACGTAGCCTACATTGGGTGAACCAGGGTAAATCGCGCGTATTACATTCTTTGTTTACTGTTTGTTTTGTTTAACTATTATTATTTTGTTCCTGTTGCTTCTCTATTTCGTTCACTATTTCCTCAGGGAAACTCTCTTCTATCTTGAGCTTTGCAACATCAAAAGTCCGACTAAAAATGTAATCAGCTTTGCTCAACTCTTGTTTAGATGCCTGAGGATTTCTCCTGTCATTTGATGCACAAAGAACATTGCATTTCCTTATAACTGCTTCCTGAAATAGGAAACATCAAAATGCAAGCAACATAAAAAAACAGTTTGACACAGCTGTTAAAACTATTGCAGTTCCAGAATTCCTTGTAACAATAACAAGTTAAATATTATTCTAAATCTTTCAGGAGTAGCCTGTATCAAAAAAGGCTAGTGAATTTGATTTACCAAAGGACTGATATTGGAGAGTCCCTTGCCCTCGCCTGAAGCTAAAAATATCTCCTTCCAGCTTGGCTTATAATCGTTCAAGAAATTCCATATTTCATTTGGACGAAAAAACCATACAAGCTTCATTCCCGTTTCATCGGCTGGTGTCTTATAGATTTCCACAATCTTACCAATATGAGCCTCAGGGCAATCTTCTTCGTAAACATAAACAGAATCATATAGAAAGTATCTTACACCCTTCAACGTAAAGGATTTATAGAAGCAACAATCTTTCTTCATGCAACCAACTCCCTTATTGATGCTGAATTTATTATTAAGATTCTCTTGCCAATTTGCCCCTCTTAGATGCGACATTGTGCATCTATCTTCAGGTAATAAAACTCAGCCTGGAATTTTTCAGCATCAGCCAGAACAAATCAACAAATATGTGAGGGTTATCATACAAACTTAACCACTTAGTTTAGTAAACAATATGCTTATATCATTAGCGAATCAACATTAAGAGAAAACTAAGAGAAATGAACGACTAAAGGATAGAATGATTGATAAGGAGCTGCTGAACTAATTTTACAGAAGAGTATTTTCATAGGGAGATCAATGGGAAATAGCACATCCAATCTTTTAAACCAACAAAGAGCAAGCAAGATTTTATATTGCAGAGAAGGTTAAATATAAAAATCTCCAAACAATGGCAACAGCAACAGTACAAGGAGCTCAGAAAGAATGAAATAATCATCTACGCATCGATGAAACCAGCTTTTTTCTTTGTGGAAACATGTAGCATAGCAAACAGGAGAAGCATGTGGCTAATGTAACAACTAAAGACAGAAGAAGCTTGTTTATGTATGGGTAAAACAGTGAAACAGAGAAACAGGTAAATGATAACTCTTATTCTTTTCTCTCTTTAGTTATTATTTTATTATGGTATTTTATTAGAATCCCACGTTGAGAGGAAAAAGGGGTGGGCATGTGGTTTATAAAGGCTAGAGCACTCTCCCTTGGCAAGCCAGTTTTCTAAAGAAAGTTCTACCCAAGCCCACAAAAAGACCACTACTCCAATCCAAGTCCTATCAATTAGGGAGTGAGTTCCTATCAAGTGATATTAGAACAAGCCCCACCTTTCGAGCCCACATAGCAGGGTCCAATGGGCCCCTCGAGGAGCCGGGAAGGAGAGTTTCTAGTAGGCTTCTAGGTGAAGTAAGACTCGAAGGGAGGGCGGGCGCTCTCCGAGAAGAAGACCAACAAGGGCGTTGGGTCTCGAAGCATGGTAGAATTTTAGGATCCCACATTGAGAGGGCAGTAACATTGAGAGGGCAATAAAGGCCAATGAGGGCGAGCACTCTCTGGAAAGAAGACCAATAAGGGCATTAGGTCTTGAAGCTAAAGGAAGGCAATAAAGGCCGATGAGGGCAGGGTGGCCGATAAGGGCGGGTGCTCTCTAGGAAGAAGACCAACTAGGGCGTTGGGTCTCGAAGCATGATGGAATTTTAGGATCCCATATTGAGAGGATAGTAACATTGAGAGGGCAATAAAGGCCGATGAGGGCTAGCGCTCTCTAGAAAGAAGACCAATGAGGGTGTTGGGTCTCGAAGCATGGTGAAATATTAGGACCCCATATTGAGAGGGAAAAAAGGATGAGTATATGGTTTATAAGGACTAGGGCACCCTCCCTTGATAAGTCAGTTTTTCAAAGAAATTTCTATCCAAGCTCATAAAAAGACTAATGTCCAACCTAATTCCCATCAAAGGCCCATTGCTAGCCCAAGTCCTATTAATTTGGGAGTGAGTTTGCATTTTTGCAGACATGTTATGCTGGTTCTAGCAAAGATAATCAATTAGCCCAAACATGACAGAAGCATAATCCACTTCCGAATACACAAAAATATGGGTTCAAAACTTCTTTTAACAAGAAACAAAGTATAACTGCATTCAAGAAAGATCTAAGAAAGGGTAAACAAACAGTCCGCAGAAACAAGGAGTGGCCTGAAGCGTTACACGTATTAACAGTTTGGAATTAAAAAATAACCGAAATCTAAACCCCGACTGATCACGACATTCCAAAAAAAAGGTCCAAAGACAGCAACAAGCAAAGAGCCCCGACATAGAATCACCACCATATCCCAATTGCACCATGAATGAAGAAAAAAGAACTACAAATCTTGGAGAGAAGCCCAACACTTGACCGTGTTCCATAAAGACTGGACTTCTCCCCTAAGTTGTGTTTAAAAACTCTGATGATTTTTCTACTTTTCTATTTGATTATTGGCCTACGCCTCGTGCCCTTTCTTTCAACAAATAACTCATCAAAGAAAATCAGAATGAAGAACAAAATGAACAATATTCAAATAGAAAAGTATTTTCAGCAATGGTCAAATACAAAATGAACAATAGAATATACCTCAACAATGAAGAGCTGAGGGCAGAGGGATGGGAAGAAAGAAAATGCCAAGTAATTCTGCCACTGATCTACGGCAAGCAAACTTTTCTGCAGCTGTGATGCTAATGCTTAAGCATTCATCAAGAACGAGTCAAGACCTGAGAATTCAAAAGAAAAAGACCAAAAAAGCTTAATAAAAAATCAAAAGAAACAGATAAAAAGCAACCTTAAGATCTCGAAAGCGAAAACACTGTAAAGCTTATTAGTTATTACACCACTACACCGTGAAATTTCACGACCTCATGAGAAGAGGAAATAATATTTATAAAATATTGAACCATGCTGTGAGTGGCTCCATAATTGTTGGCAACGTTACCACCAGCATGAAAAAAATAAAAAAAAATCTACGGGTAAGCCAGCCAATGCGGGTAAGCTTACTACTGGCCGAGTTTAGTAAGCTTACTGGCACCGGCTGAATCCTCCTAGCCTTTTTCCGTCTTGGTGGTAATGTTACCAGCAATTATGAGTACCGACGACCATACTAGTTCTCGGGAATTCAAACGAGTAGTGCATTCAAACCAGAGAAACACAAAACCAGAGACAAAATAAGAGTGAAAAAACAAACAAGTTGGAACGGGCACTGAGTCCTGAGAAGAAAAATGATCGACGGAGACTTAATACCTGAGAGTATTTTCTTTAGTGATGAGATCACAAAGAGCAAGAAGAAGAAAGAGACTTATATAACGTAGGACTCAATAGAACACAATAGACTTCAATGAATACTACTCATCAGAGCTCAAAACCGCTCGCCACTTATAATGGAGTTCATAAGCACTACGCTGACCGATTGACAGTAACAACTGCAAACTGGAAGAAACGACGAAGACACGTAAATGTTGCGTTTTTTAGGGATGCCCCTGATTTTTAATTAAATAACAAGTTCCCCCTATGATTTTAGAAATAACATAAATCTCCTTTTATTTGTGTTTTTATTACTGTTGAATAAACATTAAAAAAAAATACTCATAAAAAGATCAAAAATTAAGTTATATACAGTACCTACTTAATTGTCTTTCTGTTAATTATTTTAACACTAAAACTTTAATAATAGGGAGATTTTTATTATTATTATTTAAATTATATTTGAAAGGGGATTATTTTTATTAAACCTTTTTGTTAAAGGTTTGGTTAATAGATTAAAATGCATGTTTGATGAAAATGAAAACACAATTCTGCATGAATAGCACAAAGAAAAAAAATGAAAAATACATTTATCCCCTAAACTTAACCCATCAAACCTCTTAAACTACCTGTTTTGTTCATCTCAATCAATTTATCTAAAATAAAAAAATTATTTTAATATCGCTTTTAGATAAAGTAAGAATTAAATAAATGAGATAAAATCACTACAAAAAAAAAAAAAAAAGGGCCATACCACTAACAAAAACAAAAAGTCTCAAACAATCAAAACGTGAACAAATCACAAAATCCCCAGACGACGCAAAAAGAGTACACAAACTTCCCACAAAAACTAATCAAGTAAATATTGTGTCGTCATGAATCTCCAATCTTATTAGACCTCATTTTTCAGAGTTTATTTATTTATTTTGAGTTATATTTAATTTTGATAACATTTAATATTATTTTATTTTTCACGCTTTCGTGTGTCTTTCTCATTTCACAATAAAGAAAAATTAAACACATCCAAATATCCAATAAACATGAACCAAAGGACAAACACAATAAACATGAGTGGACGAGTGGATTCATAAGATTTTCACATTATTTTTTACATTTTCTCATTCACTATACATGTATAAAAAAATAAAAAAGTGATAGGTTGATACTATAATAATAGAATTAGTGATTTTATCTTTTATACAAGTAAGAAGAATGAGATAGTATAGAAAAGAGTGTTAGGCCGAGTGTTTTTAGAATTTCTCATTTTGTTAATTTTGTCAAACTACTTGTGCATTTTGTGGTGGGGAAATGATAATTTTCCACCTTTTACGCAATTGCGTTTTCCGACCCAAAAACTTTGAGAAAAAAAATTTCTCACCCATCATTAAGATCCGTTAATGAGATTTGTTAACTAACAAGATATAGTCACTATAAAGACGAAAATACCATTTCTACTCTCTTCTCTCTAAACCCCTTTCCTCTTCTTTTTTTTTTTTTTTTCGTCTTTCAATCCTCTTAAATTAGAAAAACACCCAAAAAAATGGATATCCAATCCAGCACCAGATCTGACTTGGTATTGCGCCAACGAACGGAAATCGACAGTGATATATGCCATGTGCGGCTTCACGCACAATTATGTCAATTACATACATAAAATAATAAAAATAACCTAAGGCAACATAGCACATGATCTTTCAAGAAAGATAGAAGAATAAATTTTAAAGCAAAATAACAAAAAAATGAGCATCAACTTAACTTGTGACCTCTAAAATAGTAGTTTTTCTTTATTAATCCAATCAAAGGAAGAAGAAAATAAGAGAGAAGAGGA
Source organism: Pistacia integerrima (assembly GCA_026225825.1). NCBI lineage: Eukaryota > Viridiplantae > Streptophyta > Magnoliopsida > Sapindales > Anacardiaceae > Pistacia > Pistacia integerrima. The sequence goes on along the minus strand of CM047750.1, from coordinate 11,609,705 downwards.
GAGGAATTGAGAAAGAGAGAAAACATGATAAAAAAATATAAGTATTTTTGAATTCCAAAATCAATAAAATATAGAAATATCTTAGTGAGATCAATAAAATATGAATAATTTTACTATAGTCAAAATTATTAATTACTTATAAAATATATACCTATTTTTTATTATTTTAGAATTTCAGTGGGGTCGGGTACCAAGTATATTTTGGCTACGCCTGTGTTTGTGAATTGTGAGTCTGTTGGTTTTGTTTGATTGGTTGATTTTTGGGCTTCAAATGAATTTATCAGCATGTCCTTCTTCAGTTAAAGTTAAAAGACAAGTTTTAACCATAGATGGAAAACGTAATTACTTCAAAAATAAAGATAAACACTTCTCATAACTTTCACTTATAAACGTAACGCGATAGTTTATAATTGATTAGTTTCGTATTTGATCAGATGAGACTTATTATTGAACTTGTGAATTGATCAATTATGAGCTGACACGTCCATTTGTGAAAAAAAAATTAATAGAAAGAAATTGTCTATTAGTGTTACTTCGAACCTTGGGTGTAAATTGCATTCACTCTTTTGTGGTGTGAACTGTGAAGTGTATCTTTGACACGCCACCAGCGCGAGTTGTTCACAGTTGGATCAGGATAATATTGTTGAAACCCCACGTCCCCATCTCTTCTTTTGCCCGGAATTCTAGTCAACGTGACGTACAACCATAATTACGCGGCCACAAGGAATGAAGTCATTTGATATGATGCAAATTGGCATGGATTAGAATGAAGGATTTAAGATAAGATAAAAAATTCTTAAAAAGGAAACTATAAAATTGGATTTTTCTTAACACTGTCTGGATTAATTCTTGAACGAGGATTTATTTTCTAAAAATATTATGTTTATAATTTTTTTTCACAATTTTTTTTTATACTTTAGATGTAATAGATCGTAATTAATTAATTTATAATAAATTTAATTTAATTAAATTATAATTAATTACTTCCTCCGTTTTCTTTTAATTAACGTTTTAGGTATGGGCACAAGTTTTAATAAAAAGGAAAAATTCTCTCTCCCACTGTTTTTTTCCCTGATTTTGCAGGTGGGAGAGACTTTGAAAGTGGGAAACATTCCCGCCTATTTAAATAACATTTTTAACAATTTTATCTTATTCATTTGTTTCTCCCACCAACTTCGTCTGTTTCTTTTCTTTTAAGCTGCTCCAGTTCTTTAATTTTTCTTCCATGGACACCACTCAACCAGACTAGTCTACTCGCCCTGCACTTCTTCTCAACGCCATCGCTAAACGCCTCGCCACATGCATAGACATCCTCTTTTTCTATGCCGTCTGTAACTCATTCAAGGATTTTCCTTTCCCATCATCTATATCGTCACTCTCCTCTCAACTCCCTCAAGATACTTCAACTTTTGTTAACACCCGTGTGGACTGGAAGGAAACCCCAAAAGCTCACGAGTTCAAGGCTAATCTTCTAGAGCTCAAGAAAGAGGAAGTGAAGGTGGAGATTGAAGACGATAGGGTGCTTCAAATAAGTGGAGAGAGGAACATATAGAAGGAAAACAAGAAAAAGAGAGAAAAGATGGAAGCAGAGACAGATTAGAGAAAGAAGAGGTGGCGATGGAAAATAAGGAAGAGATGAGAAAAGGGAAAGAGATAAGATAAAGATAAAAATTAAAGAGTACAGAGGCAAAAAGTAAAGAAATGACAAAATGGAATGGAAAGAGAGAGAGATGATAAAAATTTAATTTCGAAAATTTTAAAAAGTCTTAAAACAATAATTAAAAAGAAACGGAGGGAGTAATTAATTATAACCTATCACACTAAAGTTACGAAAAAAAAAATTGTAAGAAGAAATAAGAGGTAATATTGCCCATTATTTTCAATGTCAGCAACATTTGGTAAAGCCGCAAAGAGTATTACGTGACAATCAAGAATTGAAAAGGATTAAAGCTGCATTATTTTAATAGTGTTGACACAGTCAACATGGGACCCCGGTAGAATCAACTACAGGATTTTGATCTATTTAAGGAAACAAATAAAATCATTCTCTATTTTGATGAAAGTTAAGTGGTAATACTACTATCGTAATAATAATATTTAACATTAACAAGATTATAAATTATATTAATCTTTATTTAATTTTTAAGATTTCCTTATTTAGTTATCAAGTAATAAAATATTAAATATTTTTTATTATAAATAGTATTTATTGTTAATAATACTATCAAGGTAATCTTAATTTTGACCATATTTTGCGTTTAATCTTTTATCATTTTGAGCACATTTGTCCGTATATGTCTACCAAATAATAATTACTCAAACGGCTTATATTTGAAAATTTAACTAAAATACCCTAACTACAAAAAAGTTTAAAAGTTATTAAAATACATCCAGCCACCCAAGACCACTGCTGGCCTCCGAAAAAAGTTGTCATATTGGGTCAAGACTGACGAGATCTTGCCAATCGTGTGTCGGTAAAGATGTTTCCAGCCATGGATTTGTGATCCATGATCCATGGTCAGAAACAACCAGATCTGGTCATTTCATGGCCAAATATGTGGCTATGAAATGCCATAGATGTGGCCGTGAAAATGCAAGATCTTTGGCTGTGAAATGGCGGCCATTTCACGGTCAGATCTAGCCGTTTTTTGCCATGGATCAAGATTAGGCCTTACCAACGCACGACCAGCCAGATCTGACCAGTTGTGCACCATTACGACGGTTGTCGACGATGGTGGCTAGCTGCCAACAATGGCTTAGGGTGGGTGGGGATGATTTTGCTACAAATTAAAGTTTTATATAGCTCTGGTGTTTTATCAAAATTTCAAATATAGGGGGTTAAAAGAAATAATTTAAAAAATAATAATAAAAATAATATTATATTATATTATTATTTAAAAAAGAGACAAATTTAGTAATCTACATAGCATACCTACTCAGTTATCCTCCCAAACCAAACATATTATTATAACATACCCACCAATTTATTCCAACCAATCAAACACATTTCTTTAAAGATTTCCTGATAATCTATCTTTCCAATAATACAATATTCCATGAACCAAATACACCCTAAGAGTAAACTATTTTTTTCCACCCAAAAAATGATTTAATGACATTTTTCTATCCACAGACTTTTAAAATACCATTTTATTATCCAAATTAATATTTCATTTTTTATTCTAGCATCGTTGCAACCCCACACCACCACCACCATTCTGTTTCTTGATCATCACTTACTAAAATCCTTCAAACTTTACTCTCTGGACCCTATTAATCACCAGAAATCTAGCATTAGGGTTTGTGTTGCACCCTTCCAAGTCAAATTCTGGTCAATCCCAACCACCGTTATCTAACCGTCCACCACCAATAGACTCATCGGTCTCTCCTCTTCAAAAACCCCAATAGCTTAGACCGAGTTTGTTCTCTGTTCATTGTTGGAATATAAATTTAATTAATAAAATGATATTTTAAAAGTCTGTGAGTTGGAAAGTGTCATTAGACCATTATTTGGGTGCGACAAAACTGTTAACTCATTATATTAATTATGAAAAAGTTGCACCAAAGTAATAAGGAGAAAGTCGACAATACAATGTGAAACTAGCTTATTTATTGCCATATAAATATTATATCTAATAACTAATTTTGGAGATCAGTTCCACAATTTTTTGTCAATTATAAAATAAATGAATGAAAAAAAATCAAATATCATGAAAACATTAACTTTTATTATAGTTGATGTAATATCTTTGTAATATTCTGGATTTTTTTCTCTATTTTTATTAAAAGAGTTTATCGTAAAAGTGACTCAATAATATTTTCAATAATCTAATTGTGACGTGCTATTGTACCAAAATCACAATAGTAACCTTTTATTAAACTAATATTGGAAAAAAAATCAAACAAATAATTGATTTATACATGTAATGAGAAATCAGGTATAGTAACTAATAACAGTAATGGATCAAAGGTCAATAATATTGTTGAAAATGGGAAACTTTCAGGAAATTATTAATTAAATTGACTGATTCCCCTATTGCCTAGGGGTGAGTGGTTCTGGTACCCTGTATTTTTCAGAGACAGAACGAACTTAACGCACAAAGGCAGTTCCTAATAAAATGAATCGGAACCAAAACCTGTCGGTTTTGGTTCTTAAATTCAAGGAACTGGAACCTGAAATACAGGTTCCAGTTCCTTACTCGGGTATCCTGTAAAAAATTAATCACCCCCATATTAGTTTAAAAAATGACAAAAATACATTAAAAGTTTACAAATACACCCCAAACAAATTAGGAAAACCTACATTTAGTAGTTTTTAACATTTGATTACTCATTTATTTATGTCCAATGTGACTCGTAAATCTCTAATCTCTAGGCAACACTTGAATTCAATCAATTCATCAGAATTCACATAAAATTTCTCAATCAAAACCAAAACACAAGCAGGTTCCAAACCGAGTACTCGCTTCAGGTTCTTTTCCCAAGTTCTGGTTTTAGTTTCGGTTCCAAAACTTGTAGGAACCGAAATCGAAACTGCACAATATCGATTCCAATAAAATTGAACCAGAACCTACCCACACAGTGTCGGTTCCAGGTAGATTCCGGTTCCGATTCCAGTTTCAACCGCAGGTTTTGGTTCTACCCACTACCTGTGCTCACCCTTACTATTGCCTAAGCCTGACTCCCCTATTAAATTGACTGATTCCCCTAATTGTGCTATTGTCAATTTTGAAGAAGGTGAGATGGTAATAATTTTAACTAAAATTCTCTTGGGGTTGTTCGACATAGACTTTTTGATGTATTATTCAAAAAGTCCCTAAATTCAAATTCCTCCTCGATTGCTAATAGAAATAGTGCGCGTAAACTTGCCCAGACACCCCCAATCAAAAAAAAAAAAAAAAACACATTTAACTAGAGCATGAATTATATTAATTATGGAAAATGTATAAATGAAACCGATAAAATGGAAATTGTCATGTGGGTTCATCGATATATTTATTCAGTGAGAGATATTTATTATAAAAGTACCTCTGCTTCAATCGATATTAAAGTGTTTAATAAATGAATTTGCTAGCTAAAAAAAAAAAAGCACTTAAAATTCATTGGTTTTAAAAGAGAGAATATATGCGAATCAAAATCAGGTTTTGGGTCTCCTTCGAAAGAAATAGTTGGTATGCATGATAGTTACATATCTTTGAAGAACATGACCATGCATGGTACTTTTTTGACTGGATGAGTTGTGCGTCCACTTTAACTAATTTCCAAAGTCTATTAAACACTCTACAAGTCCTAATAAATCATAATATGGTAGGTGACCTCAAGGTTCAAACCTAGAAACTCAATTAAGAAAGTCAACCTTCTTGACCACCAGGCTAACCTCTTAGGGTTGCATGATACTTTTCTAACACTACAATCTACACAACAAGAGAAAAAAATAGAAAATGACATCTCCTGATGGTGAGAATGAGCAGATCCATGTAACCCATATGGTTTGTTTTTTAATTAGTTCAATTAATCTTTGAACAACAGCAGGAAATGGAATGGTTGGAACAAGTAGAAGGGTGGCTTTCAAGTTTCAAGGATTAAAGATTAATTTTGAAGAATTTGTCTAGAAAATTTTGAAGAATTTGTCTAGAAAATTTGTTTTAGATTGTGAATGACTTTGCCATGAGTTTGCTATTTTTAGAGGTGGGCAAGGACCAGATCCAACCGGTCTTGGGTTTGGGCCCAATGGATCCAGTCCCAAATTGGACGCAGGCCCATTTTGGTTGGGACCGATCCTGGGCCCATAAAAATTTTAAGGGTCTGGACTAGTCCCTAGCACTGGTCATGGGCCTAGAAAATTTTGAGTTTTTTGGTAATCATTTTTTTAAGATTTTTTTTAGCCCTTATATTTATTGTCTATTTCGAATAAAATAAAGGGGTCATGAATATTTATCAGGGGCTTAAATAAAATTAGGCGGGGGGTTTGGGACCGAGCTTGGGATTGGTTCCAGGCTCGGGCCTTGGAGGAGGGACCGAACCTGGGCCCGGGCCCTCCTCCATGGGCCTGGTCCAGTTTTGGGATTGGTCTTAGGCTTGGTTTTTTGGGTCCGAGCCCAAATTCCCACCTCTAGCTATTTTTGTTCCTGAATTTGTCCAAACAAACTTAGTTACAAAATCAATTTTGTGAGTAGGGGCGTAATGGTCAAAAGATCTAAGTTGATAAATTTACAATAAAATATATATTGAAATAATAAACATAAAAAAAAAATTGATCTAAAAAATTAATTTTAAAAGTTATACACACCAAATTATCAGTTCTATAATTGTCCTTACGATTTTTTATATTCTTAAAACGTTAAATAATTGTTTCATTGACAATGTCATCAAATATCTCTCTCAATGTCATCTTTCAATTTCAAACTCATTCATTAAATTCAACAAAATCCAAACGTTTTTACCCAAAATTAACTAAACTCATCTCATTCAACATACAATTATATCAATTACATACATAAAATGATAAAAATAACCTAGGACAAAATAGTTCATGATCTTTCATCAATTAAGAAAGATAGAAGAATAGATTTTTAAGCAAAATCATAAGAAATGAGCATCATCTTACTTTGTGACCTTTAAAAAAGTAATTTTTCTTGATTAATCCAATCAACTGAAGAAGAAAGTGTGAGAGAAGAGGAGAAAAGTTGAGGAAGAGAGAAAACGTGAAAAAAAATATGAGTATTTTTCAAATCTTGGCATTAATAAAATATAAAAATATTTTAATAGAGTCAATAAAATATAAGTTATTTTAACAGGATAAATATAAATTTTAATAAAGGTCAAAATTGTTAATTACTATAAAATATACACACACTTTTAATATTATTAGAATTTTAATGGGATAAGTACATTGACCCACTGAGTATACTTTAGTTGCTCTCCTATAATGTCAGAATTTCAAATTGTTTGATTGGTTGATTTTTCGGCGTCCAATGAATTATCATCATGTTTGAACAATTGATGAAAAACGTAATTACGTTAAACCTAGGGTGGAAATTGTCATTCACTCTTTTGTGGTGTGAATAGTATCTTGACACGCCAGCAGCGTGAGTTATTCAGAGTTAGACCAGGATCATATTGTCAAACCCCACCACGTCTTAACTTCTTCTTTTGCCCGGAGTTCCAGTCAACGTGAGGTACAACCATAATTACGCGGCAACAAGGAACGAAGGTATTTGATATCATGTAAATTGGCATGGATACTAAAACCTTTTTAAACCATTAGAATGAAGGAATTTAAGATAAGATCAAAAATTCCTAAAAGGGAAACTATAATATTAGGATTCATCGTAACAATATCTGGGCTAATTCTTGAACGGGGATTTATTTTCAGTCACAGCAATATTTGGTAAAGGGTATTACGAGATTGAAAAGGTCAAAAAGCTGCAATATTATAATGGTGTTTTTGATGAAAGTTAAGACTCAAAGTGGTAATATCGTAAATTCGTAATGATAATATTTAACATTAACGATAAATTATATTAAGAGTAAACTACATTTTTCCACCCAAATAATATAATGGTTTACTTTTGAAATAATATTTTATTATCTAAATTTATATTCTATTTTCGATTTTAGCATCATTGTGACTCCACGCAACCACTATTCTCTTTTTCGATCATCACTTACTAAAACCCCTTAAACCTTATTCCTGTTGACCTTGCCAATTGTAAAAAATCGAGTGATTAGGGTTTACACTGTCTTCCTTCCCAAGTCACCGATCAATCCCAACTACCAAAATCTAATATTTTACCGCTAAAAGACTCATCGGTCTCCCCTCTTTAAAAGCCTCAATAACAAATTTATATTTCGTTTTCAATTCTATCATCATTGTGACCCCACAGGCCACACCACCACTATTCTCTTCCTCATCATCACTCAATAAAACCCCTCAAACCTTACTTATGTCAACCTCGCCAATTGTCGAAAATCGAGTGATTAGGGTTTGTGTAGTCGCCCTTCCAAAGTCAAATTCTGATCAATATCAATCACCAAAATCCAACCTTCCATTACTAAAAGACTCATCTGTCTCCCATCTTCAAAAGCCCCCAGCAACTTGGATTGAGTTTACTCTCTGTTTATTGCTAGAATATAAATTTGGATAGTAAAATGATATTTTAAACGTCTGTGAGTGAGAAAGTGTCATTAAATCATTATTTGGTTGGGAAAAAGGTGTTAACTCATTATATTAATGATGAAAAAGTTGCCTGAAAGTAATAAGGAGAAAGTAGATAATAAAATGTGAAACTAACTTATTTATTGCCATATAAATATTATATCTAATAACAACTTGGGTTGAGTTTACTCTCTGTTTATCGTTAGAATATAAATTTAGGTAATAAAGTGATATTTCAAACGTCTATGAGTGGAAAAGTGCCGTTAAATCATTATTTGGTTGAAAAAAAGTCGTTAACTCATTATATTAATTATAAAAAAGTTGCCCGAAAGTAATAAGGAGAAAGTATATAGTACAATGTGAAACTAACTTATTTATTGCCACAAAAATATTATATCTAATAACTATCAATCATATTAATTATAAATTTTAGAGATCGCTTCCATAATGCTATGTCAATTATAAAAATAAATAAATGAAAAAAGAAATCAAATATCGCGAAAACATAATTTTCCATATAGTTGATGTAATATCTTTGTAATATTCAGATTTTTTTATTTCTATTTTTATTCAAAGAGTTGACTGTAAAATTGACTTAATAATATTTTCAATCAATAATTCATTAATCTAATTGGGATGTGCTATTGTAGTAATATCATAATAGTAACTTTTTATTAATCTAATATTGGAAAAAAAAATCAAACAAATAATTGATTTATACACGCAATGAGAAATCGGGGATAGCAACTAAAAACAGTAATTGGTCAAAGGTCAATAATACTGTTGAAAATGGGAAACTTCTAGGAAATTATTAATTAAATTGACTGATTCCCCAATCGCCTCAGCCGGAGCCTGACTCCCCTATTAAATTGACAGATTCCCCTAATTGTGATATTGTCAATTTTGGAGAAAGTGGGGTGGTAAACTGATTATAGTTTTATCTGAAACCACTGGTTGAGTGGTTTGGTATTGACTTTGGTATTATTTAAAAAGTTTTGAGTTTAATTTTTTTTTAGTTATTAATAAAGAGATAATTATTAGAGTTTATATCCAATCGATTATTTTATGTTCGATTAGTTAAAGTACATATAAATTAATCTAAATATTCTCGATTATAAGAAAAAATAAAACACATTTAACTAGGGCATCAATTATATTAATTATTAAAAATGTATAAGTGAAACCGATGAAATGGAAATTGTCATGTGGGTAAGTAGTAAAAGTGTTTGATAAATGAATTTGCCAGCTAAAAGAAAAAAAGCACTTAAAATTCATTGGTTTTAAAAGAGAGAATATGTGCGAATCAAAATCAGTTTTGGGTCTCCTTCAAAAGAAATAGTTGGTACGCATGATATTAACGTATCTTTGAAGATCATGACCATGCATGGTACTGTTTTGTTTTTTTAACTAATGGATGGAGTGCATTCAATATTCTATAAACCCAAAAAATTACCTCAAAGTTTGAATCCAAGAATAAAATGAAGTGACATATCTTTAACCGTGCATAATACTTTTCTAACACTGCAATCTACACTGTAAGAGAAAAATTAGAATCCCAAGGGATTGACTTGATGGTTAAAAATGTTTGCTCAATTCCTTGAGTTTTTTGGTTTAAACTTTGGGGTCACTTAACACAATAACATTGTGGCTTAACTTACCTTTTAAACTTATAAGGTGTTCAATAGACTTAGGGATTAATTAAGATACGCGTAAAATAGTCTGGAAGCCCTAGTTACCAAAATAATAATAATAATAAATTTAGAAAATGGCATCTCCTGATGGTGAGAATGAGCAGATCCATGTTACCCATCTAGTTTATTTTACAATTAATTCAATTAATCTTTGAACAACAACAAATGGAATGGCTGGAACAAGTAGAAGGTGGCTTTCAAGGGTTAAAGATGATGAAAATAAAGTTGTCTTTCTTATTAGAATTTAGAAATGGTCCTCCAGAAGTTGAGAAATCTTAAATGTTTGAACTTGGATTATACCATAAGTTGAATAGTTACTGACCTTCTTTGCCTTCAGTACTTTAACGATTTAAAGTCACTCGACATCTCATGGTTTCCGAATTCTTCACAAAGTACAAATATGGAGGGACCTGAAATGGCTTAGTTTTGCTTCAAACCTGGAGAAAATTGAGATTTCAAATTGCTATGATATGGAAGAAATAATTAACTGTTGGAAAATTGGGTGGAGTTCCATGGATGATGGAAAATCTAAACCTGTTTGCCAAACTCAAATTTCTTGAATTACAAAATGCGCCAAATTTGAAGAGCTTGTAAGGCGAAATAGAGTGATCGGATGTCCAAAACTTGAAAAGCGTCCACTCGATGATAACAGTGCGAAGGAACATAAAATTGTCACCTGGGAGAGGAAGATTGGTGGAGGGAGCTGCAATGGCAAGATCAAGTCACTCAAAATACTTTTCTATCTATTCATGATTGTTAATACGCATTTTATCACAAACTGATGAATACATCTTCGATAACTCCTCTTTCATAATCACAAACCCAAGCAACTCACACACAACACAGATCAATCAAACAATCAAAAGAACAATAAAGATTGGATTATCAGATAATGGAAGAAGAAATATTCATTGAATTAAAAGAAAAGCAAACTAGTCTTCTAGGGCCAGCACCTCCCAGGTAAAACACCTACACAAAATTCAGGATATCCCACTACTACTCGTCCTCTCCCTTTTATTCTAACACCCAGATTCTAACTAACTACCTAGCCACCTGTCCCAATACAATTTACCCCTTTTGCCCGATCCTTTGTCTTACATTTATACCATTTAGAAATGCAGGGTTCATCATTACCCTCTCCAAGACGTGCCACCTTGTCCTCAAGGTGAAAAGACGGAAACTGATGACAGATGGTTTCTTAAGACTCCCAAGTATTATCAGAAGCTGGCAAATTCTTCCATTTGATCAGGACTTCATAATTTCCATTCAACTAGCGTTGTTTGAGCAAGGCCTACTTAGGTTCAACCTGGAGCACCATGTCACCATCCACCGAAGAGGGAGTGTTGCAACCGGATAAGAAGTAACCTTTTTCAACTGAGATACATGGTAGACGCTATGGATACGAGCTGAAGTAAGGGTTTTAAGTGGTAAGCCACGGGGCCGACACCTCATATGGTCCATAAAATCTGGGGCTGAGTTTTTCATTGGTCCTTCTTGCCAAGGATTTGAGGCGATAAGGTTGAAGGTTTAGATAAACCGAATCTCTATTTCCATCTACATAGGCTTTCATAGCCTCCTAAGCCTTAGATAAATTCAACTTAAGTTCATCGAAGATATGATTTTGTTCAGTCATTTGCTCATCGATTGCCTCTACAACCGAGGCATGTTTAGAATACTTGAGGGTCGAGGGATCTCTTCCGTATAATGCCCGAAAGGGAATGGCTGAAGATCAGTTGTAAGTCATGTTAAACCAATATTTTGCCGACGCCAACCATTTAGGCCGCTGCCCCACAAAGCATTGTAAGTAGGTTTTGACGCACAGGTTGACCACTTTAGATTGACCATCAGATTAAGGATGATAAGTTGTATTCATGTGTAGCTTGGTGCCTAATTGTCTGAACATCTCGCCTCAAAAGACACTCATAAAGAATCTGTGATCGGAAACTATTGTCCTAGGAAAGCCATGTAGTTTTGCAATGTTTTGGAGAAATAGATTAGCTACCTCTTTGGCTGTGTAAGGGTGTTGAACAGGAAGGAAATGGTTGTACTTTGTGAGCCGATCAACCACCACCAATATTGTATCAACTCGGTGAGTTTTTGTGAGGCCGACAATGAAGTCCATCAAGATGTCATCCCAAACTTGAGTTGGGACGGGCAAGGGCTGTAATAAACCGGTTGGTTGCAGGTTGTCATATTTGTTCTGTTAGCATAAACAGTTGCGAACAAATTTATGTACATCCCCTTTCATGCCTTCCCAATACAAAACTTGAGATAACCGTTTAAAAGTTCGGAAGCACCCTAAATGACCCCCCATAAGAGATGAATGGAATTCCTAAAGAAGAAGCTAAACATGGGCACTCGATCGTGGTAAGACTACTCAATCATCATAATACAGTTGGTGTCCCACTAAGCGAAAATGCAGATGGCTATGGGGGTCTGCTATTAGATCCTGACTGATCTTGCAAAGTTTTGTAAGAATTATCCACAACTATGAACATAAATTAATGCACATCTCAATAACCCACATATTAGTTTATAAAATACTGAAATTAAATGAGGAAGAAGACAAATCTAATTGCACCATAGTTCGATGTAGAAAGCTTTTCTGAAATCTAGAATCGATCAATTGTCAATCGTAGGACTTGTCTTCTTTTCTAGTAATGCACAAAATGACGATATTTTGAAATGGGGTTAATCTGTCGTGTATTTGGAAAGGGGACCTAGCCCTTTTAATAATAATTTATTGGGCCCTTCCATTACGGGCTCAATAAATTTTGTGGCCCACACTTACATCGTCATAACCCAAATCAATTAAATATGAAGTGTATAAAGATTTCAAAATAAACGATCACAAAGAGCATTAGAATGTCTCATTGGACTATATGTTTACCTGGTTTAATTTAATCAAAATTTAATTCATGTTAGCCCACAATTATGAAATTTTCCAACAAGTTTGTCATCCATTTGAACGGCTTCTTCCCACTTAGTCCAGCTACCAAAATAACAAGTAGAAATAGCATTACATTCTGCCCATCTGGATAACGCATCAACCACCTTGTTTACTAATCCCAGTTTGTATTGTATCTTGAAATTCAATCCCAAAAGCTTGATAATCCATATTTGTTGATCTTCCCTATGTAACCTTTGGTCATTCAGATAGTGGAGACCGCATTGGTTAGTTCAGATAATAAAATGCCTACCTAAGAGATAATCTTTCCACTTTTGTACTACCAACACAATGTTCATAAGCTCTTGTTGATAAACTAACTGCGCTCGACACCTAGTCGAGAGTTGTTGACTGATAAAAGTAAACGCTTTGCCCTCTTGCATCAAGATAGCCCCAAGCCCTTGGCTTGAAGCATTTGTTTCAATGATGAATGTTTTGGAGAAGTCTGACATAGCTAAGACAGTTAAGGTAGTCATTACCTGTTTAAGCTCATTGAATGCAGACTGAGAGGAGTCAGTCCAAACAAAGGAATTCTCGCGAAGTAGGTCTGTGAGTGGTCTTGCTCATGAGCCATATCCACTTACAAATTTTTGATAATAACCGGTCAATTTGAGAAAATCACGAAGAGTCTTGATATCCTTGGGTATTGGCCACACCAGAATACAATCAATCTTGGCTAGATCGATTGCTATGCCCATATATGAGATGATATGGCCCAAATAATCTAATTGAGTTTGTGCAAACTTACACTTCTTTTTGTTCACAACAAACTGGTGCTACTCTAGTATCTGAAAGGTGATGTGCAAGTGATCAAGATGAGCTTTCATGTCCAAACTATATATCAGGATGTCATCAAAGAAAACCAGTAGCTAGGAATTGTCAAAGATAAGGCTTGAAAATGTCGCTCATGAGAGCCTGGAAGGTTGAGGGGGCATTCGACAATCTGAATGGCATCATGAGAAATTCGTAATGGCCTTCATGAGTTCGAAACGCCATCTTGTAGGTATCGTCTTCCCTTACCCTAATCTAATGATAGCCCGATTTGAGGTCCAGTTTATTAAACACTGAAGCTTCTCCCAATTCATTGAACAACTCATACCGTCAGGATTGGAAATTTATCAGGGACAATAATCTTGTTGAGAGCCCTATAGTTTACACAAAAACACCACCCTCCATCCTTCTTTTTCACCAACAACACATGACTAGAAAAATGGCTTTTACTCAGTTTAATAATATTGGACACCAACATATCTTGCACAATATTTTCAATCTCATTTTTCAAATAATACGAGTATCTATAGGGCCTAATGTTAAGGGGTTGGCTACCTGGCTCAAGTCTGATTGCATGATCATAGATTCCAATCGAGCACTATAAGAAAAACTACATTCTGTAACCAATTTTTTAGCAACTAACCAGAATTAGTTGCAAAAAGGCTATATTTACCAACTAAATTGCCATTAGTCGGGCAAAGAGCAACTCAATTTTGAGGTCCACATGTTCCAACTTTTGGCGTCTAAAGTTAATGTTCTGCGACTATTTTGTTAGTTGCAGAACAAGCTGCTTTAGTGACTAATAAATTTAGTTGCAATTTTTGGTGGGCCATTTTTCCCTCCATAATTTGACAGTTTACATCTAAAATATTTTATTTTGCATCTACATTATTAGTTACAAAAAAACATTTTTTTGCAACTACCCGTTAGTAGCTAAATTGGTTGCGATTAATTAAGAATGTATTAGTAACTATTATGATTAGTTACAGAAAAATTAAATTACCAAAATATCCCATATTTGGACAATAATTACAAGGGCCCCAAGGCATTTTTAGCAACAAATGTTTGTGTTCATATTAACAATGGTTGCAAAAAATTATATACAGCAACTAAATTCGGTTTAGTTGCCAATTTAAGTTGAAAAATTCATCTTCCCCCAAATTATTTGTTCCCGCCAGACTTGCAACTATAACTAATTCTTTCCTAACTAAAAATTTAGTTGCAAATTGATTTGTTTGCAAAATATAATTATATTTAAAAATTAAACAACTAATTAAAAGCCTTATTTTTTAAAGTTAATTACATAAAACCCTAACCTATATAAAGCAAGCCTTTCCCCAAATTCCCAATCTTCTCCACGCAAATCCCTACCTATTTCCCCAAATTCCCAATCTCATAACCTTACCTACCTCTTCTCTTCTCCATGCAAATCCCTCCCTGTTTCCCCAAATTCCCAATTTCTTCTTCATGCAAATCCCTAGCGATTACCCCAATAGAAGAAGTTTGAGTTGGTGCTCATTTGATGGATTGATGGACCACGTCAGACTTGGTATGTATTGTGTTAGGAAACTGGTAATGTACAATTATAGGTGATTTTGAGAAAGATGATGTTTCTCCTTATACCGTTTTCTTGTTTACAGTAATTTGTGTTGTTGATTAGTAAATTACATTTTCATATTTGATGGAATATATTTGATTTCTGATGGAAAACCCACCCTGTTTTGACAGAATATTTGGAGTTTCTCAATCTATATTGAAGCAGTTGCCATCTTGCCCCATCTGGTATCGCTGCAAAGGTCAAGCAATATTGACAACCTAAGACTTTGTTTTCCTTCTTGGGTAAGCCATTACATGTTCCCAAAGCTGCGTACTTTCTTTCATCCTATTGATCATATTGTTCCATTTGTTCCAATTATTGTTCAGTCCTCAAAATTGTATGTAGATGAATGTTTCTGTGAGAACTGCTCTGGTTGTAAGGTTGATAAGCTCAAAGAGTTAAAACAATGTTTATCCATTCAGAAAATCATTTCTTTGTGGTTTGTTGCAGTTTGTAATTGAAAGTTGTCATATCTCATCACAGGTTTTACTTACAAGCATCTTAAATTTCTGTTTGTTTCCACAAATTGCGTAGTTGGGATGATATAGTTTAGATAGGTTGCCAAATCTGAAGAATGGTATTGGTTTCATTATTTTTAGTTGTTCCTCTTTAGGTTTGAAGGGTTCTGCATACATGCAAATAGTTTCAGTTAACATTAACAAAAATTTTGAGTGTATATGGGAAAGGGAAAATTATTTTATTATATACCGGAAGATGGAAAAAATGATTAGATTAAGGTGATTTATTCATTACATTTTCTTGCAGTATGGTTCTATTGGCATTTGTTTTTGTTTGTAACAGAAGTGAGAAATTCTGTCCATTGGAGCACTATACTTGCAAATAGTTTAATGAATATGGTGACTTAAACTGGAGTTTTTGTGGTTCTCATTTTAATTATAGTTTGACAATTTTGCACCCATTTGGTTTTTAAACTACTTAAGGGAAAACGTTGGCATGCTCCCCTGGGGTTCAACAACAAAAGCTAACTAAAGGTATTTCTATTTAGTTAGAAACACATGAAATAATTTATTAGAAGATTTAATTTTGAGCCTGCAGCTTACATCTGTGAATTGTTTTGAACTTAATGCCTTCCCATCCATCAATATTGATACATAGAAAATATCTTATGAGCTAAAAAGTATTTTGGATGCTTAACTGTTTGTGTGAGGAGGAGACAAAGAAATATTGGTTTGGTTGATTCTTACGTGGGAAATTTTTCAAAAATTTAGTTGGGAGTGGAATTTTAAGACTACAGAGACTTTGATACTACAAAACAGAGTTCAAAAGACTTGACTATCAGTAGCTGTATTACTTTTCTTGTACTTAATTGTTGTGGACTATTGACCAGCCAGACTTTTGAACTAACAACCTCACACCCTAACTTTTATCAAGTAAAGAACAAGGGTCTTGTTCTTTACTTGATAAAAGTTACCTCACCTTTTTTGTGAAATTGCTTTGATTTATCATTTTAAAAATGATTCTTTATGTATTAGGTACTACCGCTCCAATTAGATGCTATGGTGTCAGAATTTCTGTTTTCTACTTTTAACTGGAAAAACGTTCTTGAGTGGAGGAGAATGGAAAAAAAATGAATGTCACTTCTGTTATATAGATGTCTCTTTATAAGCTTGTTTGATTGTATGATGTACATAGAGGATCTTTAGATTTTTGAAATTCTATAAAGTAGACTTCTAAGTTAGTGTCCACAGCCAAAGAACTCATAAATGTGATTTCCAGATTTCTTTTGTTTCTTTATTATTTTTAAATTTCATGTATGCTTTAGCAATAGTGCTTCTTGAGGTAGTCTTTGGAAAGGTGTGAGTTAAAGTATTGTTAGTTTGAATGCTACATTTATACTAATTGGGCAAAGGTGCTTGCTGCAAACAACTTCAGTTAGTTTGTCAATTATTTGGATATGGGTGATAAATTCAGGAACTAAGCACTTTAAAGGACTCTAAAACTAGGTAGCAAGGACATGGGGATCAATCAAAAGCAGTTTTCATTCATTTATTGCCCTGTTTGTTGCCTTCTTATTCATAGCTGTGGTTTTTCTAAGCCAAAACAACATGCAGTTCATGATCACATCTCATGCCAATTTAAGTCTTATCAATGACAGATACATCACTTTGATACAACTATCATTGGGATTTCATTACTTTGTTGATAAAATTGCTATTATATGCTTTATAGTGAAGAACAAGGCCAAATTTTGTTTCTATATAAAAGTTTGTGCAATTAAAGCAGTTTAAGGGGAATTGCATTTCTACTTGTACACATCTTACTGCATTTTATTGTATGGTATCATTTTGAAATGCAGAATCATTTAAAAAAATAAAAAGAGAAAAGAAAAGGTTAACCATCTATCATTAAGACATATTAAAATAACAACAGATTCACCACTTATAGACCTCTTAAAAGGGTTCTTTTTTAATTTATTATCAACGTTTTAAGAGTAATGATTTTGATTTGTTGTGTTGTATTGTATTCCATGTTAATTTAAGCCAATTTTTTCCTCACCTATTCTGCGCATTTACTGTTTTTGTGCACTTCTGTATGTATTAAATTATCTAATGCACTTCAGCGTAGCTTGTTCATATATTTCTCGAGATATTTAAGGAATCTGGAATTTTATGAATTAGATTATGAAATGAAATTCAAGTTACAAGTTTTACCTTGAATTGTATAAACAAAAGAGCAGTGATATTACAATTATCAATATGGATCAGTGCAAAGTACATATCCTTTTAATTATAAACTGATCTTCCTTATCTTATACTCCTGTTGCTTGTTTTGAGGCTACCTTTGAATTTAATTTTAGCCATTGCTTGCTGATTCATTTAATTTTGAGTGTGGTATTTCTTTTCATATAAGGAAAATGACATATTCTTGATAAATTATAAAATTATAACCTAATTATTTTGTTGTAAAAGGTATTTGAGGATCTTAAAGTTGACTTGAAGACCAAGGCTAAGAATACTACGGGCACCACCTACTACTACAACCATAACAAAAAGGTATAAGTTACGTAAATTGATATTTAATTAATTTATTGATCGTTTATACCCATTTACATTATCACTAGTACTATATTCTTTGTATGGATGAATGTGGTTTAATTGAGTTGAGTATTGTCTTTGTGATAGAACATATTTATGATACTGAATTTATGTTTTGTTTGCGAACCTAGAAGGTCACAATGGATAGAAGATGGATTTGGTTGTCTAATAGGTTGTGCGATGAATATATTCAAGGAATTGACTCTTTCATAGACATTGCAAAACAACATTTGGATAGTGAGGGTTTCGGGTTATGTTATTCAAGTGTAATTGGTTTGACACTGATGCAAAAAAAAAAAAGAGGATACAAAAAGATTATCATCTCACTTGTATTAATGTTGGGAAATTGTGGTATGAAAATGATCCTTTTATACTTGCCATTCAAGCTCAACAAGTATTCTATGTTGATGATTACAAACTCGGGACTAATTCGAAAGTGGTTCGAAAAGCTCAACATAGAAACCTATGGGATGTACCAGAGATGGATAACACAAATGAAGAAGAGGAGGATATTGTTCTGTTCAGGAAGATGAGTTTGACAGGGGGACATTTCATTAGACATGATATTGATCCTGACTTGGTTGATGCAACAATTACACATGTTGGAGCTGAAGTAGTGGGAGATGATGCCAATGCTGATGTTGAAGAAGAAGATGATACATTGATTGATTATTGTACTGATAATGAATATGATTTAATGAGTGATTCTGATAACAACTTCTGATGGTATGCTTGTATGATTATATGTACTCTTTACTATTTTCTGAATGTGTAAATATAGTTAATGATCTAATGTCGTGAGATTAATTGTATAAATTGACTTATATCTTACCTGGTACATTTTCTCTTATGTTGATGTTTGCAGATTCCGAAGATGGCTCTTGGTAGAAGAAGGACCCTAGCTAGACGTGCAAATGTTGTTCAAGAGAATCATAGTCTTGTACCGACACCTGAAATTGCTACAATCACTGGTAAAGTTATGATATTAGTCCATATAAGCATACTGAAATATATACTTGGATTTTAGATATCGAGTACAATGTTTGTTTAAAATTTAAGAATACATTTTACTTTACCAACATGTAAACCGTCCTTGTGATAACATAGTATTAACTGTTGATGCATTATTTTGATTTTGTAGAGAATATAGTGGCGAAGAACGTGAGAGGGAAGAGTAGAGGAGTTGGATGTGAAAGACTCCTACAAACAGCGTAGTCAAAGTTGCATGTAGACTTTCAGAAAGAAGATGGAGTACCTACTGGAAGTAAATGCATCAAAATTGAGTACTAAGGTAGGAATAGTTGCGAGGAACTATGCCCCTGTAAGAGTGCTTACTTGGAAGGAAGTTCCGTACGATGTCGAAAAACAAATGATTGCTCGGATCACGGTAATGTAGTTTAATATCATTATCCATATTGTCATACTTCCTTACGAAAATAATATATAATACCCATATAAGTTTAATACATGTACATTATTGATGAATTTAGACCAAGTTTGACATTGATGTCACGGAGCCCCATGTACTGAAATGGCTAAAGCACAAATTGTGTAAGAGATTCAACAGCTTCCGGAGTGCCCTACACAAGAAATTCAAAGCATATGCTACTAAGGAGGAAGCATTACAGAATAGAACATAAGAAATTAAAGATCCTAATGATTGGTTATATCTTTGTGACCTTTTTTCGAGTGAAAAGTTTCAGGTAAGGTCAACATGGCTTTCAATGTTGTTATATATGTATTGTATTTTAATTTCCTGATTTTGTGGTGTTAGGCACGGTCAAAAACTTACACTGAGAACCGGTCGAAGATGAGGTGTAACCACCGCGGTGGTTCCAAGAACTTTATCCAGCACAAAAAGGAAAAGGTATTTAATATGATTCACCTATACAAATATACAACATTGTTGTCCTGTTGACTAAATTTATTTCAATTTATGGTCAATGACAATATGAATCGTTAAGGCGCAACAAGTTGCGGAATCATCGTCTATACAATTATTTCATGACACTCATTGGAGCGCGGAGAAATGGTGGAATTAATGAACAAGCAAGAGAGCTATATATAAGTTGATCATTTTTCGTAACTATTCCATATTGCCATGCTGGATTTGTTTGTATTTGAGTCTCATTGCATTTCTCTGTCATCTTTTGATCACCTGTAATTATGTTGCTGCTTATGCATTTGTTTGATATTGGCATTTAGTTTTCCTGAGTGTTACCAAACTTTTATAACTTTCTTTGTGGTTGGCTAGTAGTAAAAACCTGTTTCATGGTTTATAATTCATTTGGATTGAACTTAACGATCTGGATTTAATGATGTAGATAAATTAGAGCAAAAAATAAATTAAATAAGGTTCAGAGTAGACTGGTTTTATCTAATAAATCATTTGGGTGGAATTTTGAATTTTCTAGACTTGAAAGATGATGAAGATAGTTAACATCCCTTCTGCCTCAAATAGAGAACATCATCTAGATGATATGAAAGAGGAACATAAAGCATGAAATCTAGAACCATCAGGGTATTTTACTTTGAACATACTTTATTTGGTCAATCAATGATGCTTCTTGCTATAATTTCCACTTTTAGAGCTTAGAAGGAAGGCAAAAGTTTCATCTAAAGTTCAACTTCTGTCTTGGCTATTAACTCATGAGGAAGCTCAATACAATAGATGTGATTCAATCAAGATGGCTTTTGATTTATATATCTTTCCCCAAACTGAAGTGTTTAAGTGTAGGAAGGAAGTAGGAAACTATAATCTTTTGTTTTTTCAATATTCTGTACAAATTGAAACTCCTATCCTATGTAGTTATAAAAATCATTTCTTGGCATCTTTATGTGCATATGTACAGATTTATAATTATGTACAAATTTATACAATTGATGAGTAGTACTGATTTAAAACACTTTGAAAATGGGAAATGCATATGTACAAATTTATACATATGGCTTTGTTTTGCCTCTTGCAGAATTAAAACACAGATTTATAAATATGCCTCTCACAGAATTATGTGTTAGAGAAAATGCAACAGCCCTTATCTTTCCAATTACTTAGCATGTTTATGCATGGATATGTGAATGTAAATCTATTGCTTATATGTGTATAAGAAAAACTTTATGTCAGAAATTTCCTTTTAGTATTAGATTGATAATGTTTGAGATACTTGCTTCTACTCCATCGCTTATTTTTTGTTTCTTCTTTGTAGTATTCTTTTATGTTGCTATTTAGTTTGTTGGTTGACTTATTGATTATGCATTCAATTGATGGTAGGAAAAAATGATAGAGCTGCAAGAGGAAACACAAGCAGGGGAAAGTGAAAAAACAGAAGCTGAGATATGTGAGGAAGTTCTAGGTAAAGCTTCCGGATTTAACAAGAATTTTGCATTTTCAAAGATTGAGCATCAATCCACTGCAGCAAAAGTTAAGTTAAGGTGCATTGTGCAACAACAAGAAAATAAGATTAAACAGTTGGAGGACCAGCTAATCTTATTTGATCAACAAAAAGAGAAAATAAAAAGCCTTGAACACCAACAATTGGTCATGTTAGAGATGATGAAGCAGCTAACTATAGCCTTTGAACTAGAGAAATTTGATAAAGCTCCAACTCGACAACACTTGCCTTCTCGAACTGATGAAGACTCGTCCTCATCAGCTACAGCTATTTCAAATACCGGAACTGGTGACACTTGACATGCTAACGGTATTGATGGTTATTTTTGTGTTGTATGGACAAAAGATATTTTGACATGGGGGTAGAACCATCTTTTTAGGATTGTTTGCATATATGTGTTAGATGGTGTACATGGGTGGGCATTTTTTTGTTAGTTATGCACAGATAGATAGGTAGAGAAAGGAAAATGTGGGTGCATGCTGTTCTTTTGGGTTATGCACATGTGATAGTGTATTTTGGATTTTTATTGCTCATCATGCATAAAAATCCATGTATGGACTATATATATATGTATGAAAATATGATTTTTGATTTAGTGATCAAATTTTTATATTGTGTCCATTATTTTGTTCATGTTGAATGTATAATCTAGGTCAATACGAAATGCTCTAAAAAAAAAACACATTTTGCAACTAATTTTTCAGTAGCAAAAAGTCATTTAGCATAATTGCATTCCGTTGGAGATCAATATGAAATGCTCTAAAAAAACACATTCTGCAACTAATGTTTTAGTAGCAAAAAGTAATTTAGTATAATTGATTCCATATTCAGCGTCTAAAAAATAGTCGCGATAACATTTTGGATTTCACATTCAGCGTCTAAAATTATAACAATTAACCACTAAATTTTTGTCACTAAAAGATACATTCGGCCACTAATAAAATAGTCACAAAAACTTATTGGATTCCACATTCAGTGTCTAAAATGACTATAATTAACTACTAAATTTTAGTCACCAAAAGATACATTCGGCCACTAATAAAATAGTCTCGAAAACCTATTAGATTCCACATTCAGCATCTAAAATTACTATAATTAACTATTAAATTTTAGTCACCAAAAGATACATTCGGCCACTAATAAAATAGTCGCGAAAACCGTTTGGATTCTACATTCAGCATCTAAAAGAGTTACAATTAGCCACTAAAGTTTGGTCACAAAAAGATACATTCGTTGACTAATAAAATAGTTGCGAAAGCCTTTGACGAAATTACCCTTATACCTTTGGCGTCTAATTTGTGTGGGATTCGCGACAAATTATTAGACACTAAAACTGACATTTTGCAACTAATTGATTAGTCGCTATACAATTTTACCAAATTACCCTTCAACTTTTAGCATCTAAGTTGGGGGACTATTTTGAACAACATTTGCCGACTATTTTGATAGTCGCAAAAAAAAAAACATTTTGCATCTAAACCACAATATAGACGCGTTATGAATTTGCGACCAGCCTACTGCAACTAAAGGGGCGACAACCGAATTTAGACGCTAAAAATGGCTTAGCGTCTAAATGTGACTTTCTGCGTCTAATTTTGCTAGACGCAGAATGCCAGTTTTCTTGTAGTGGAGGGAAGTCCTGGTATAGGTTCGAACAACCCTTCATGTTGTTGTAACAACCCAGTGATCCTTCTATCCTTATTTGATTCTCCATTTGGTTGAATTTTCATGTTACTGAACTCAATCTTGTATCTAAGCTCCTCAGGTTGCAGTGTTTTCAACATTTCTTTGAGAGACACCATGGTCTTGCATAATGAGGGGTACCTCGAAAAGTTACCGTCTCTCCTAAACAACAGAATTTCATGACCAATTTCTTCTAGTATGTTGTAGTCTCACCGAGTGTTTCAAGCCAAGTTACTTCCAAAATGACATCAGCACTACTCATTTCGAATGGGAAGAAATTTTGTACAATGCTAATGCCTTATAATTTCAAACATACAACTCTGCACTCCCCTTGACACCTAATGTTAAAACCATCACCAACTCTCACCCCAAATGCTTTCATGGGCACTACTGGAATTTGTAGCTCTTCAATTAACCCTCGATTAATGAAATTGTGCAAGGCACTGCTATCAACTAAAACCATAACTTCTCTGCCTTTTACATCCCCCTTTAATTTCAAAGTTCTCAGACCATTAATCCTAGCTAGCCACAGAACTAATTGATAACTTAGCTTCCTTGGGTACCTCTTCTTTGGTTGCGTCTTCCTCAGTTGGCTCATCGTCATCCTTTAATTCATCCTCTTCAACTAACAGGACTTAGAATTGCCTTTCGCCGCATTTATGCCCAGGCGAACACTTTGCGCCACATCAATAACACGGCTCCTTTTCTTTTTTTTTTTTTTTTTTTTTTTTTTGAATCTCAGCTTCTATTAGCTTCTTGAATGAGAAATCACGCCGGAAAGTGTTGGATCAGGAGTTAATCAATGGCGTTGACCTTAAGTTGGAGATATTTTCTATTGCACTTCTTCTAAATGGAAATTGGGCTAGGAATTGTTTTGATTAAAGGGCATAGTGGGTTGGGTTTTGTTGTGATCTTCGGGCCTGGGTGAATTAGTATAAATACGCGGCCCAATGGAAATGCTCCCAACTCTACCTTGGCAGCCTAACCCTACATGAGCTTCTTCTAAAATTGGTTCCTTTCCTCAACTCGTTGGGCCAAAAGGGTGACTTGGGTTAAAGAATTGGGTTGGTCCAAAATATTGGGCCATTGTAGTTTGATTTCGGGTTTTAACCCATTTAGGAATGCAGCAGTGAGAACATCCTCCCTTTCATCCGCTATCAACGCTGTAATTTCTTCAAATCGTCGACGAAAATCCATTACTATTCCACTTTGATTAGTCGCCATCAATAACTCTAAGAGGTTGATTTCTTGGGTCCGACTGAACTATTGTAGGAGGGCGACTTTGAACGCAGGCCAAGTCAACAACGCCGTTCTTGATTCCGTCCACTGGTACCAGTGAAAGGCTTCACCTTCCATACAAAGGGTCGTTGACTGAACCTTGTTTTCGTCAGCTATCTAATTGATTGGAAAATACCTCTCTACACAAAAAAAATCCACCCATATGGATCATCACCGAATAAGATCGACAACTCCAATTTCCATCCACCCCAATCCCATCGATTCCATCTCTCACCATGATTATTACCACCGTACCCATGCAATTCGTTTTCTAGGTGAGTTTCCATATTATATTGATTCCTTATTTCCGAATTGTTTTCCTCTCTAGTCACATTTCTCTTTGTATTACATTAATTCCCTATTCCCGAATTGTTTTCTTCCGCAGTCACATTTATCCGGTGAACGTCCTCCTCTTCATCCTTTTTCCATAACTGGTTTTGCATTTCCAATAATAGAGGCACTTACATTCTCTGTTAACCTAGTCATATCCCTCTAAACAACCATAACCTCCTTCTCAACTCCGTCTATTTTGTTCTCCATCCTCATATTAACCATACCCTAGCAAATGACAACTCTGATACCAGTTGATGAATACCTCTTCGATAACTCCTCTTTCACAATCACAAACCCAAGCAACTCATACTCAACACAGATCAATCAAACAATAAAAAGAACAATAAAGATCATATTATCATATAATGGAAGAAGAAATAATCATTGAATTAAAAGAAAAGTCAACTGATCTTCAAAGGTCAGCACCTTCCAGGTAAAACACCTACACAAAATTCAGAAGAAACCATATAAATGTCAAAACATGGTGAGCAATTCTCTAACCTATTTGACCTTTGCAATTTAGCATCCAACTACTTTCTAGAATAAGAGGTTGATGCATCAATAATATAGAATTTTTTAGATTTAGTTCTTTCAAATGGTAGAAGATTTCATTTCCCAAGTCCGCTCTATGCTAACGACACACACATCAAGTCCGTTCTTTCAAATGGTACAAAAGATGGTAATGACATCATGTAGTAATACATTTGGCTACAAAGGCCAGTGATTGGCCGACCTGTTAGAATTAACTACTTTACATTTTCTACTTTTAAGATAATTCATTTTTGCATTATAACTGGATTAATGTAAATAATTTCCGTAGCCCAATTTCTCCTATAGTTGTCCTCTCAATTGAACATTTGGGAATTTGATGATTTGTCTAAGTAGTAATGGATACCTTCCATACCAAAAATCAAGAAACAATCATGGAGCAAAAATAGTAGAAAAAGAAGATGCCAGTTCGATAAAGTACCTCCCACCTGCCAGCATTAGGCATCTCCTTCTTAACTCTAATATTGCAATGTCTGCCGCATCTTTGGACTTGAAAAGTTAATTAATTTATAGCACTAAAAAAGTTAGCTAATTTCTTTTTTCACATGTAATATTTCTGTGTTCTAATTTATATGATGAATCCATTGATTAAATTCAGCTATATACACAGGAATATATGTCCAATTAATCCCATCAGGACTACTAGAGTTTCAACTAGGGGTGTAATTGAGTCGAGCTGAGCCGAGTATTGACTAGCTCAAGCTTGATCGAAATTCAAATGTTGAGCTCAACAGAATTATAGAGGCTCGAACTCGACTCAAGCTCCCTCGATTACCTACGCAAGTCAAGCTCCAGCTCCAGCTCGACTAGATTGGAACTGTCAACATTGGTCTCCAATTTGAGGGCACCTTTCCCAGAACTTTTGCCTTCCTAAAAGATGTTCAATCCATGGGACAAGCTATTCCAAAGCCAAAACAGTAATCACATTAAACCCTCAATATTTTACTAGCGAAAAAACAAGAAAACATAACAAAAAGTTGATTAAGAAATCGGAATTTGCACCCTCCTCTGGGATGATATAAGAAGCTTTCTATTTTTGTACTCTGGATCCTTATTATTCATCAAATGATAAGATATTTCCGATACCACAATGTCTTCTATGCAATTACTGAGAACCACTATGGCTGCATGGCAAATTGAACCCAAATCATCACAATCAATATCATTTACTACAAGAACCTCAGCAATGTGGTTCTTGTTATCTTGATACTTGAGAGTTTTCATATCCTCTTCCAGTTGGGCTTTCCAGTTAACTTGATTATTTTCTTCTTCAGGGGCTTCAAGTTCAATATTGTATGGGAACAACATATTGAGCCTCTCATCCACATCCCTGCAATCATCTCCTTGTTCCGACATCCTCGAACCAAGTATCACCACTGAACCCGAAAATTTCTTCAACAATTTGTCAAACAAATTGTATAGCCTTTGTGACTAAAGGAGGAGTTTGTCAACATCCCTGAGTTATAAAATTATTGAACCAGTTTCAACAATTTATTAAACAAATCGGCAGACTCGCAGTTGCAGAGAGATGAAGAGATCGACGGACTCACAATTGCGAAGATGTAGAATTTTTTTTGTCAAACTTATGCTATATGTGTGCTCAACAATTTTGCATGTGCACATGTCTGCCAAAGTTACATTTTTTTGGCTTGTTCGTGTCGAGTGTGTGCAAATAGTCCTATGCTCACTCACTCACGTCGGACATTCTTAACTTGGCACAAGATGTGTTTTTGTCAAAATAGCAAAGATATTTATTCCCATCTTTTGAGCTGTCTTAAGGACCACCTATCGATGTCACAATATCCTTTTGCGGTCCAACAGAAAAATCATGCTTTTTCCCAATTTGGTTGTGGTCTTAAAATAAAGTGGGAATATTTTCCTCATTTAGACAAACATGAGTCAACCCTAGTTTGCTGACATGGCACAAATTGTTGAGCAAGAAAACTCCTCTTTATTCTTGCTTATTTGTGACTAACCTTTTGATATTTTATTTTTGCTTGTGCTCTGAATTTTTCAGAGAGTTTTATTCCTTAAAGGCTCACCATATGTTATTGTGTCAAACCTTCATCATCTCATATCCTTGTTGAAGGGCGGTTGGAACTTGGTTCCATTGTTGATGCTGTAGCGTGGCTTTGGCGTGTGAAGCTTAGGTGGAGCTCAAGTGTTCTTTGGGGTGTGTTCCCGACGTGAAGAGGTCTTTGGCGCAAAGAGACATTAGAGATTTAGAAGGTGGTGTTTAGTGTAACGAGAACGGAGAGTTCTCCTTGTTGTAGCTAAAAACTATATTTTATAATATTTGTTGTTTAATATATTTGCTTCGATTTGGACGAGGTCTCATAGATGTAGACTAAGAGTGGTCTTAACCGAACCATGTATATGCTGGTGTGATTTACATTTATTGTTTATGAATGTTAATTCATGCTTAACTTGATAACCATTAATCAACTCGGTAAAAACTTTCACTGCACTTTAAAAATAGGTACCTAAATGTTAACTAAAGTTCACCAATTCTAACAGGAAAGAATTAGAATTTAAGGTTTGATATTTGAATTGGATTATTGAAATGGGATGTAAATGTCACTTTGACATAATTTAGAAGGCAAAATGGTAAATTACAAAGACCTCCCTAATAGTTGCAAAACTTGCATATATCCTTTGTCAAGCTCGAGTAAGCTACGAGCGGCTTGGCTCTATTGACACCAGTTTCAACCATTAAATTTATGAACTTAGAATAGCTAAGATTAACGTCCAACATATACTATTTCCCAATGAGAATAAATTTTGGAAAAATGCTACATGTTCCCAAGTAATGTGCATTTATTAACTTGGCTTTTCATATTAATTTATTCAATTATATTCTAACACGTCACTTTGGAAGAAAGACTTCGTATAAACTCTTTGTAAATGTAATATTACTCATAGTATTATAATAATCAATAATGCTACACAGACTTGGGATCCTAAATTCGTATCCTAACTCATGTGGCATTTAATTTGGCAACATCTCCTTAACTATAAGGTAATGGAGTAAGTGAACTAATTTACCAACTCAATTGGCACATGGATTGGGACACAAATAATCAATGTTTTAATAACCGACCTTGGATGAAAACCTAGCAAAGTGGCCAGGTCCTAGATCGATCAATTGAACCAGTTTGACTAGCAAGTCAAACTAGTGATGTCATCATGCTAACATCAACATATGACATCATCCAACATGAAAAAATTTTAAAAAAAAAAAAAAATTAATCCTGTCAGATAAATAAAATCTGAAAAATCGAGACCCAAACAAATAAATGAACAATTAGACCTAGGAATTCACACATAAGCAATCTCTTCACCTCCTTTGAAGCTAAAATGTCTCTTTCGTTCACATAATTATTACCATTAAAAATATATATAATAAAAATATAGATCATCATAAAGGGATTGAGAAAGTCCAATGTTTTAAAAACAAAACTTGGGCTAAACCCAACAAAGAAGCCGAGTCCCGAGTTGACCAGTTTAATCGGTTTAACCGATGGGTCAAACCGATGACGTATCACCTGAAAAATTTCAAAAATTTTTAATTTGGTGCACGTTAGCATGACAACTATTTTCGACACACGTTAGCAAGCATCAATGTCGACCTTCTTTCCCCTTTTTCCGACTATTTTCTCACCCAAAATGACCCCCATCACCACCACTGGAACTCGCACCCTCTCCTCTTCAAAACCATACCCTTTATCCCTTCTCATCACTTGCCGATCATCAAAGACGAAAAACATGTTTTTCTGACTATCCTTTGCCAGATTCCAACCGTTTTGAGCAATGACAACTCCAACTGCCACCACTGTTAAACTCCCCTACAAAACCCCCAAAGTTCCAAAGCCATTCCACTCACCAATTGTCGATGATGGAAAACATGTTTTTTTGCCTGTGCTTTGCCAAATTCCAACCGTTTTGGGCTACGACAACTCCAACCACCACCACCCATAGACTCATCAACTACTCCCCTACAAAACCCCCAAAGTTCCTAGGCAATTCCACCTACCAATCGCTAACAATCAAAAGTTAAGGTTCTACAGTTTCTTGGCCAAATTCTAGCAATTCCAACAACTAAAACTTAATCAAACACCACCTCTAGACTCACTGTGACCCACCCTTCAAAACCCCCTCATGTTTGCTTGCCAAAAACCGATTGAAAGTTGTCGTTTTCTGGTGTCTGGTTCACCCGATTTTTTCCATAAACCGATAAGACCAATAAGTTGCTACAATACCACAGGTCCAACCCTGAGTGAATCTAGGTGAATGCCCATCAGTTTTTAGACTCTCCCAACTCGGTGACCGGCCAAGTCCCAATCCAACCGACCAAGCCGGGTCAGGTTTTAAAACAATGTGGGAAACTATCATAAATAGAAAACAAAAAAGCTCAAACAATTTCCAAAAATGAGAGTTCCACAGTCAAAAATAATAATATAAAAAATAACCAATAGAACTTTCTGGTCCTTGACTGATTGTATTTGTATCAGAAAAGTTTGACCAAGGTAGCTCCCCAACAATTTTCTAAATTAAGAATAATACGAATTATAAGAAATTGAAAAGAGTGCTATATCTGAAATTAATGGACCCTCAATTTCTCTACTTTACATTGATTACTTGAACATTAATCCCCGTGAAGAAAGAAACTTTGAGAGATTGAGATTCACATAAACTATGGAGAAACATACTAAGTATAAGTTTGTTGAAAAAGAAAGGATAAAGAAATAGAATTGAAATCCAAAGTAACACAACCCTGTTCCAGAAACTAATAAACTATGGAGAAACATACTAAGCATGTCTAAATGGACGGCATTATTTTAGGAGAGGTTGGGGTGAGGGAAGAATCTAAGAGATTTAAGGATTAATAGCTTTCGGGTTATGGTAGGATTCGTATGTGTCTACTGGCTACTCGTGGCTTTGATTCAGGAAGCTCCAGTTCTTCAACAAAACAGCTATCATCTTCACAAAATCTTCCATGTGTACTCGTCGCCATTATATCACCATATATCTTTACATTTCTAGAAACCCACATTAGATTAGAGCCTGTATTTCACGGAATTGCAAAAAAACTGGAAAATTAAGAAACCAAATTATCAAAAAGATCAATTCTATTTCACAGAATTGCAAACAAACGGATGCTATGCAACTACAATCTAAACCAATGACGTGTTAGCAAATATAAACAACCAAACTTTACCTTACTAAAAACTAAAATCACCCATCAAATCGAATTATCATCAAACCAATCCAGCATCCAATTATATAGGAATAAAATAACAATAAGTGATGTTTTACCTGTCGAGACAGCAGAATCGAAGATTCACTCAGATTGGTTGTTCTGATTCTAGACTCTAGTAGAGATTTGCTTGTAATGTTCCTCTTCTTCACTTTAACAGATAATGAAACCTAAATTAGAGAGCCAAAAACTCAATGAAAGCAAGGTGAGATGAGATGAGGTGAAGGTGAAATGAGATGGGTACCTCGTCGAACGGCGACTGCAAAGCTCCTGGCGGCGGTGGTCGATCAAGAAGGCAACACTAGATGAGAGGGGGTTACATCGTCGATTGAAAATGGTAAAGGGATTTAGAAAATTATAATTTAGAAATGGGGAAGGGGCATAAGAGTTCACCCGGTTTTGGGTTAAAGCCGGTTGGACCAATGGTTTGCTACAGTAACCCCGGTCCAACCGTGGGTCAAACTGGATGAACTCTTACCCCTGGTTTTTTACTCTGACCGGCCCGACTCAGTGACCGGTTTCCAGTCCAACCAATTAAACCGGCCGGACCGGACCGGGTTTTAAAACAGTGCAAATAATTCTACACATACAAAAAGTTTATGTTATAACATAGATATATGATTATTGTAAATTTTAGCATGCCATATTTATCTTTAGCCATTCATCGTGTATTATTTTAATGGTGCAGAAGGCAATTGGCCATTCTAGCTCCATGTTTGGACGCTGTACAAAATCATTATCACATAGTCACTACATATTGTGTACATCATGCTGCATACTTTGTTTCGAAATAAACACTTCATGCAACCCACTGAAAAATGCACAACAAACAAGGATATGAGGATATGAGTTACCACATCTTAAAGTAAAATCAAACACAATATCAAATTCACAGGTTTGTGAGAAGTACATGCCTGAAACTTGAAAAATCTTCCAAGCTCAACAGAATATGATAAAATGATGGTAACATGAACCACATCCACATACAGAAATGAAATTTTTATTTTTTTAACTGAACAAAGAGCCATTAGCAAGGAGAAATATCAAATACCTCTACTTTGGATGATATATAGGACCGATCCAGATTTTCAAGGCATTCAAGGGAGCCTACTTCATCTGCTCTTTGTAGACTTTTCTCCCAAGGCTGATAAAAAGTGATGATAATGAGTGACATGAGATAATAATTAAAAAAATAACAGTATAGATTCAGTGAATTTTGAGTTTAAACATTTTTTTGAGATTAAAGATGTGTTAAGCTATTAGATTCTAAATCATCATCAAAAGAAAACCAAGGTGGACACTGTAAGTAAATTTAGAAATTCCAGCAACAAGGAAAAATTGTTGTGATAGTCAATTTAAGGTTCACAATGGATTAAGGTTGAAAACACAAAATGTATGCCTCTCTTTTTCAGTGAAATGTTCTTGTTCACATCAAATAATAGACCAAGTTGTAATAGGTTTCATGCATGATCAACTATCTGTTTAACATCATTCTCAAAGTGCGTTTATTGAATTCTGGTTTTATCCTGTTCTTTCAGTTCATCAAATTTTAATTATGTTTATAAGCATTTGGTACTTTCTATTTTCTGCAACAAAAGACACTTCTAGGAGGAGGAAACCCCATTTCAGATGTGCGAGAACAATCAAACATAAAACTATTAGTTCATGGTAATGTGTAGAGGAAAGACAACTCACTAGTTCCTTGAACCAACTTCTTCTGTACTGCAAAAAATAAAAATAGAATATATTAGAACATTCAAAGTCACAAAAGAAACTTGGAAATAAAATTTTATATTTTTAATGCATGAATGCTCACAAACAAGTCTCTTAAAATACTGTTTCATTTCTGACGACTCATGACTAGAAAAATGATCACTAACAAACAAAATATTTATTTATTTTAATGCACTTTATGTACAAAAAGACAAAAAAATTAATACAACTTTCAATGCATTGATATGCTAAATATTCTATCCGTAAGTGATATTAACGTATGCCCAACTTCATAAAAATAAGAGAGAGTAATTCATCAACTGTATAAAATAGCAGTCAAATTATGTCAGGACTTAACTGATCACAGTGAACACATAGACATACTTGAAACCTTATTAATGGATGTAAATACAAAAGTTCACATTAAAGATGATCATTCCAATCCATCACAGAGTAACTGAAAGGTTTCAATTGACGTACAAAACTTTAGCAACATAAAAGAAGTATCAATTTATTGTCCCTTAGATAAATGTGTATCAGTTGCCACTGTTAGGTAATCTGAATCATTTTAGAAAGAAAAAAAAAAGATTGCGGGAAAAGAAAGTAAATCCAAGTTGCAAAATCTTACAGAATCTGGTCTTCTTGTAACCTCCACATTTAGGCTCTCAGTTTTGGCTCCCCTGGTCTGGACATGTTGGGCAGTTGGTGCATCCAAATATTTGCTTTCCTTATACTGCAGAAGCCTCCTCTTTTTCAAAGGGATATCGGATGCACTTCGTTGTATAATATCCTCGGAACGTCTCATTTTAGCCTCATTTTCAAGTTGCATGCAGCCAATTTGAGGCACAGTACCATCATTGTCAGATGTTTGAGGCCTCAAGGATGTATGATAACTCAAAAAACGCCTTTGTTTATCGACATTTGGTGCAGCTTTTTGTGATAATGAACATGTAAGAAACAAAAACTAATTCAGATAATCTGTTATATTAAGAATTATACATGCAAAGAAAAGTATTCTTAGAAACTACCTTTCACCACTGAGCTAACTCTGATACCAGAACTGGAAAATTTAACAACACGCCCAACTACTTTATCCAATTCAAACCTGGAACACAAAATTGATTTTCCAGTCCACTCTTTCACTCTTGCTTTAGGCTTAAGAGGCCTAATAAGTGCTTCATTCTTTTTCCCTTTATCACTTGGAAAATGCTCTTGTTGGTCCACTGGAACTGCAGCTTTTTTTGATTCTGAACGTGATGGAAACAAGTTAACTTTATCCAGTCAGTTAAATTTACAAGGAAGACATATGAAAGACATTCCCAAAAATCACCTTTCACCACAGGGTTTATTCTATTGCCACAATTGTCATCCTTAACTGCATTGTGGACTGCTTTCTCCAATCTTAACCTGGAAGATGAGCTTGATTCTCCAGTCCATCCTGTAATGTCTGTTTTAAATTAAGAGGAAGAACAAGTGCTGACTTCGAATATATTAGGAATAACAAGCTAACCAACCTCCTAATTCATCTATATTTTTCTTGTATCTCTCTCCTGCTGCACACTTTGTAGCAGTAGATTTAGGCCTCAGAAGACACCCTAGCTTATCCATATTAAATGCAGGCTTTTTCGCTCCTGAAAATTTAGATAACAAGCTAATTTGATTTTATCAGTTTAAAATAGAAGCAATATGTGTGAAGAAGGCACTCCAGAAAATCACCTTTCACCACTGGGCTCAGTTTGATGCCTGAACTGCCAACTTTAACTCTACTGCTAACCACTTTCTTCAATCCAAACCTCAAAGACAAACTTGATTTTCCAGTCCCCTTTATAACATTTTCTTCAGAATTATGAGCATTAACAAGTGCTTGATCTTTTTTTGGGTTGAAAAAGTGCTCGACTGCATTCATTCAAATTAGTGAACTTCATAACTAATGTTAATAGCAATCGCTCATTCAACCCAAAAGAAAATTTGATCAATAAAGAAATGTTGAAGGTAAGGAAATTGATACATATAACAGAATCCTATGACATTAAAATGAGAGGAAATCCACTAATAAACTAACCTTTTACCCCATCTATTTCTTCAGGGATACTCTCTTCTATCTTGAGCTTTGCAACATCAAAAGTGTGACTAAAAATGTAATCAGCTTTGCTCAACTCTTGTTTAGATGCCTGAGGATTTCTCCAGTCATTTGATGCACAGAGAACATTGCATTTCCTTATAACTGCTTCCTGAAATAGGAAACATGAAAATGCAAGCAACTTAAAAAACAGTTTGTCACAGCTGTTAAAACTATTGGAGTTCCGGAATTCCTTGTAACAATAACAAGTTAAATATATATATTATCCTAAATCTGTCAGGAGTAGACTATATCAAACAAGGCTAATGAATTGGATTTACCAAAGGACTGATATTGGAGAGTCCCTTGCCCTCGCCTGAAGCTAAAAATATCTCCTTCCAGCTTGGCTTATAATCGTTTAAGAAATTGCATATTTCATTTGGACGAAAAAACCATACAAGCTTCATTCCCGTTTCATTGGCTGGGGTCTTATAGATTTCCACAATCTTACCAATATGCGCCTCAGGGAAATCTTCTTGGTAAACATAAACAGAATCATATAGAGAGTATCTTACACCCTTCAACGTAAAGGATTTATAAAAGCAGCAGTCTTTCTTCATGCAACCAACTCCCTTATTGATGCTCAATTTAATATTACGATTCCCTTCCCAATTTGCCTCTCTTAGATGTGACATTGTGCATCTATCTTCAAGTAATAAAACTCAGCCTGGAATTTTTCAGCACCAGTCAGAACAAATCAACATATATGTGACAGGTTATCATATAACCTTAACTACTTAGTTTAGTAAACAACATGCTTATACCATTAGCAAATCAACTTTAAGAGAAAACTAAGAGAAATGAACGACTAAAGGATAGAACGATTGGTAAGGAGCTGCTGAACTAATTTTACAGAATAGCATTTTCATAGGGAGATCAATGGGAAATAGCACATCCAATCTTTTAAACCAACAGAAAGCATGCAAGATTGTATACTGCAGAGAAGGTTAAATATAAAAATCTCCAAACAATGGCAACAGCAACTGTACAAGGAGCTCTGAAAGAATGAAATAATCATCTACATATCAATGAAACAAGCTTATTTCTTTGTGGAAACATGTAGCAACAACAAACAGGAGAAGCATGTGGCTAATGTAACAACTAAAGACAGAAGAAGCTTGTTTATGTATGAGCAAAACAGTGAAACAGAGAAACAGGTAAATGATAACTCTTATTCTTTTCTCTCTTTAGTTATTATTTTACCAAGGTATTTCCTTCCCTTGGAACTTCACTGTTCTAAATCAGATTAATAAACCATAAATGCAACCATTCAACAGCCAGAAAAAATGGAAACGATTGTTTTTCCCTGGTCAGGGAGAGCTTCTATCCGATTCAGAGGGGTCAGAGCTTTCCAAAATGTATGTTTTTTCCACCTATTCTATCCTGATCATGTAAGACACTAGAGACAGTCAAATGCATTTTTAATGACATGATATGCGGGCTCTGGCAAAGATAATCAATTAGCCCAAACATGACAGGATCATAATCCACTTCTGAATACACAGAAATATGAGTTCAAAACTTCTTTTAACAAGAAACAAAGTATAACTGCACTCAAGAAAGATCTAAGAAAGGGTAAACAAACAGTCCACAGAAACAAGGAATGGCCTGAAGCGTTACATGTATTAACAGTTTGGAATTCAAAAATAACCGAAATCTAAACCTCGACTGATTAAGACATTCCAAAAATAAAGTCCAAATACAGCAACAAGCAAAGATCCCCGACACAGAATCACCACCATCTCCCAATTGCATCATGAATGAAGAAAAAACAAACTACAAGTCTTGAATTTGAGGAAATGGAAGCCCAGAGAAAAGCCCAACGCTTGGCTATGTTCCATAAAGACTGGACTTCTCCCCTAAGCTGTGTTTAAAAACTCTGATGATTTTTCTACTTTTCTATTTGATTATTGGCCTACGCGTCGTGCCCCTTCTTTCAACAAATAACTCATCGAAGAAAATCAGAATGAAGAACAAAATTAACAACAGCCATAGTCAAATAGTCTAACACAAAATGAACAATAGAATATACATCAACAACGAAGAGCTGAGGGCAGAGGGATGGGAAGAAAGAAAATACCAAGTAGTTCTGCCACTGATCTACGGCAAGCAAACCTTACTGCAGCTGTGATGCTAATGCTTAAGCATTCATCAAAAACGAGTCAAGACCTGAAAATTCAAAAGAAAAAAACCAAAAAAAAAGCTCAAACAAAAATCAAAAGAAAAAGAAAAAAAGCAACCTTAAGATCTCGAAAGTGAAAACACAGGAAAGCTTATCACACCACTACGCCGTGAAATTTCAAATCAAATCAGCCCATGCGGGTAAGCTTACTACTGGCCGAATTTAGTAAGCTTACCGGCACGGGCTGAATCCTCCTAGCCTTTTTCCATGTTGGTGGTGATGTCACCAACAATTATGAGTACCAACAAGGCAACAACGACAGTACTAGTTCTCGGGAATTCAAACGATTAGTGCATTCAAACCAGAGAAACACAAAACCAGAGACAAAATAAGAGTGAAAAAAACAAAAAGTTGGAACAGGCATGTCCTGAGAAGAAAAAGAATAGATGGAGACTTAATACCTGAGAGTATTTTCTTTAGTGATGAGATCACGGAGAGCAAGAAGAAAGACTCAACAGACTTCAATGATTTCTACTCATCAGAGCTCAAAACCGCTCGCCACTTATAATGGAGTTCATAGACAGTCATAGTTACTAGTCAGACCGATTGACAGTGACAACTGAAAAGTGAAAAGACATGAAGAGAGTAAGAGACGCAAATGTTGCGTGTTTTAACTTACATGATTTCAAATTCAAAATAACATACTACTGTTATTATAATTTATGATATGATCAGGTGACTTAATTATTTGTAGCTCTTGTTAATCATTTAATTATACTGACAAGTTTACAAAGAAAGTAGCCACAAAGTAGAAGGTAAAAACGAAAAAGCGGAAAAAGAAAGAGAGAGAGAGAAATGATGAAGATGAAGGGTAAAGATTATATGCCTCCTCTGTAGGCTTCTTTGTAAGAATAGCAACTCCCTTTAATTATTACCTAATTATCTTTCAATAATTTATTTTAACATAAAAAATTTAATATTATTATTATTATAAAAAGAATTTTTTTGTTTAATTATATTTAAAGGGGATTGTTTTTATTAAACCTTTATGTTAAAAGTTGAAATTTGAAAATGCCATTTGCATGTTTGACGAAAATGGAAACACGATTCTGCATGAGTAGTACAATGATAAAAATGAAAAATACATTTATCACCTAAGTATAATCCATCAAACCTGTTAGAGGGTGTTTGGTTCTAATGTTGTATGATTGTAAATGTTATATCAATTAAAATATATTATCTTAAAGGGACATTTGGCTAGGTGTTATTCTCTACTGTCATCTTATTTTTATTATAATTTTATCTTTAATTATTAAAATTTTTAGATAATAATGTCATTATTTTGAAAACAATTTACAAAAATATTCATGAACACCTAGGCTCCGTTTGGTTCACTTTTTTACACTTTTTAGAAAAGTTGAATCGGGCGGGTATTACGATGTAGAATTTGAAAATTAATAAAAATATCTCATATATTTATTTATTTACTAAACACCCTTATAATAAAACTTTAAAAGTTAACAAAAACACCTCCAACCCATCCAAAAAACATAGACAGCCCACCACCACCGCCGGAGGGTGGCCGGAGTGGCTATATCGGCGCATGACCAGCTGGATCTTGCCGGTCGTGCGCCGATATGGCCTTTTCCGGCCAAATCCACAGATCTATGGCTAGATCTGGCCGTATTTGCTCGTCATCAACGACGACCATATGTTGGTCGTCGTTGACGACTGGTTACAACCAAAGATCTAGCCGTCAACGGCCAAATCTTTGGCCTTAGATCTGGCCGGAAAAAGCTAGATCAGCGCACTACCTGCTAGATTCAGCCGGTAGTGCGCCGTTATACCATATTCCTATCATCTTTCGACAGTGGTGGCCGAAATCTGGTAAACGTGGGTTGTTGGGGTGTTTTTGTAATTTCTAAAAAAAATATTTAGGGGAATTTAATTAAATTAACAAATTTAAGGGATTTAAAAAAAGTTGAATAATATTGAATAACATTGTGAGTTTTTACAATTTTACTGTTTAACTTTATTGGGAATACTAATAGTAGTATTTCCAAAAGGGAACCAAACGGAGCCCTACACTTGAAAAAAATTACCCAAGACTTATGGCCGAATCTGGCTACCATGGCAATGGTCGATGGCCGGCCACCACCGCCAATTGTTGGATGCCGGCACCAAAATAGCACACCACCGATCGGATATAACAAGTTGTGCGTCGATCTGGTTGTTTCTGGCTAGATCTATGGTCAGAAACGGCCAAATCTACATCTTCTAGTCGTCGTCAACAAACAACCACTAGATAGATTGGTCGTTGTTGATGGCCAACTTATGGTCATCAACGATCAGAACTCTAGTTGTTAACTACGGCAGGTTCTCTGGCCATTTTCGACTAGATCCAACCGTCATGCATCGTTTTCACCATTGCCGTCGCGACTGGCAATGGCTTAGGTTGAGTAGGGGTGATTTTGTTAAAAATTAAACTTTCATATGGTTGGGGTGTTTTAGCAAAATCTCAAATGTAGGGGTTCAAAAATCATTTAAAAATAATATTATATTAATATTTAAAAAATAAGGGTAATTTAATAATTTATATAACATATCCATCAATTTATTTCAACTTAACTGAACACATTTTCCTAGACATTCCCAGTAATACAATATTTTCTTAACCAAACGCACCCTAAAGATTACTAGGAATGTTATATTAAATATGTTTGGTAAGATTTAAATAAATTGGTGGGTATAAATAATTAATATATTCAATTAGAAGGAACAAAAGAATTCTAGGAGAAGTCTTTTACTTAATTACCCTTCTTTTTTAATATTATTATTAATATTATATCATTATTATATTTAATTTAATAACGTAATATAATAATATAATTATTAATAATATTATATTATAAATGTGTTATATTATATTATATATTATTAATAGTGTTATTATATTATATTATTAATAATATTTGTAATTATGAGTAAAATTGTAACAAAATTAAAATTATTAGATTATCTTATAATGCCAGAGAAAGAGATGGTATTCATATTACCCCTATAAAATTTACAGTAGTTATTATTGATATTGAAGGACTATCGAAAATTTTTATTATTTAACAACTAAACATGATAATGATAGTAATATAAAATGATATTACTGTAGTAACAAGGAATTACCCTCAAGCAAACGCACCTTTAAAGCTACCTATTTTGTTCATCTCAATCAATTTATCTAAGAAAATAAAATGATTATAAGATCATTTAATCATTGGTGTTATATTATTTGAATACAAAAACTTGAATTAAAACATTAAAAAAATAAAAAATTATTCTAAACATAATTTTTATTCCTAAATCTCGGATCCTATTACACCTCATCCTTCAGAGTTATTTATTTATTTTGAGTTACATTTAATTTTGGCAACATTTAACCTACTTTTTTTTTTTTTTTTTCACACTTTCGTGTGTCTTTCTCATTCCACAATAAGAAAAAATTAAACACATCCAATAAACATGAACCAAAGGACAAATACAATTTAGCCCAACACATGAGTGGATGAGTGGATTCATAAAGACTTTCACTTTATTTTTATATTTTCTCATTCACTATACATGTATTAAAAAAATAAAAACTTGATAAGTTGATACTATAATAAGAGAATTAGTGATTTTATCTTTTATACATGTTGTAAGAAGAATGAGATAGTACATAAAAAGCGTCAAAAGGAGTGTTTTTAGCAATTCTCATTTTGTTTTCTCAAACAACTTAAGCACTTTGTGGTCGGGGAATTACAATTTTCCACCCAAGGTTTGGTGTGAGTACCTTGTCGGACCCGAAAACTTTGAGAAAAACAATTTCTCACCCATTTTTAAGATGCATTGGTGAGATCTGTTAATTGATATGGTATAATCACTGTAAAGACAAAAATATCTTTCATCTTCTCTTTCTTTTCGTCTTTCAATCCTCTTAAATTAGAAAAACACACACAAAAAACAAAAAAAAAAAGACAAAAAAAGAAAAATCCAATCCGATAGTATAGAGTTTTCTTTGACAAAGAAAGTTAATTCTTTTGTATAGTTACAAAGTTTTTATTTATTTATTTATTTTTTTGTTAATCGGGATGTCTGGATCAGTTTGTATGCACTCCAATTAATTCTCGAAATCTATTGAACACCCTATAAACCCAATGAACTAACCACAAGGCTAATGACTGAGTTTTGATTTGTTTCCTGTACAAAGAGAATTTATTTGGAAAATGTAAAGAAATTCGAATTGGACTAGAATTTGTAAGAGAAATTGAGTTTTTCTATCAAAGTAATCAGAATTTCAATGTCTAGATTGGACATTGAAATTCCAAAGAGATTTCAAGGCTCCGTTTGGTTCATTATTGGGTATCTTTTGAAAAATGTTAAATTGGGCAGGTATTACGATGTAGAATTTTAAAAATTAACATAAATACCCTTTATATTTATTTATTTAATAAACAGCCCTAAATATAATATTCAAAATTAACAAGACACCCCCCAATCCACTCATAAATAAGAACGACCACCACCACCAGGGAGGGAGGTAGATTGCCGTATCGTATGGCCAGCTCGATATTGCGTCGTGCAGCCAGTATACTGACCTTTTTCGGCGGTTGGCTAAGCATTTGGTCGTCAATGACGACCAAAGATACAGCCGTCGTTGATGGTCAACGACGACCATATCTTGGCCATCGTTGACGAATGTCTACGAGCTAAGATCTGGCCGTCGACGGTCAGATCTTTAGTCGTAGATCTGACTTTTTTCGGCCAGATTCAACTTGGATCTGACTGGAAAAGGCTAGATCTGCGTACTACCTGCAAGATTCAGTCGGTAGTGTGCTATTACACCAGATTTGTGTCAGATTCTGATAGTGGTGGTCGGAATCTGGTAAATTTGGGTTGCTGGGGTGTTTTTGTCAATTTTGAAAAAAATTGGGGGTTGTTTAGTTAAATTAATAAATTTAGGGGGATTAAAAGAATTGAATAATTTAGAAAACTATTTTGAAAATAGGTAAAATAAAGTTAACTTTTTTGGGAAAACCTAATATGTGAACCAATCTGAGCCCAAGTGTTTTAATCTCCCTCAATTAAGTTTGTTGGTTTTTCGGCTTTTAGTGAATTTATTATCTTGTCCTTCTTCCGTTAAACTTAACGGGTGAACTGAATAAAAGTAGGTGAACCTTGGTGGGAAATTATCATTCACTGATCACTCTTTTCTGGTGTCATGAGTATCTTTGACATGTACTGAGAAATCAGGATAGTAACTGAAAAGTAATGGGTCCAAGGTCAATAATATTGTTGAAATTTGAAAATGAGAATCTTCCGCGAAATTATCAGTTAAATTGACTGATTCCCGCTCCCCTACTCAATTTTAAAGCATCAATTATATTAGCTGGTTAAAAAAAGCTTAACTGATTTGACACGCACAAAAGACAGAATATATGCGAATCAAAATCAGGTTTTGGTTCTCCTTGAAAAGAAGAGTACACAACGTTTCCCACCCAAGGCTTGTCTTAATGACATTTTTGTACCCAAAAAATTTTAAAATGTCACATTCTCACCCAAAGTTTATATTCCATTAATATCTAAAATACATTTTACCTTTCTCAACTGGCATTCGACGAGTTACCAGGTAAGAGAAGGTTTTATAAAGTGGAGGCCGGTGAATCAAATTATAGTGATTGATTGAATATTCGTCATCGGAATCAATTGAAAATCGACTAAGAACAAGAAACCATAGTTTTGTTGTGATCGATAATCGACGAAAAATCAAATGTCCGAGTGAGAAGGGTTTTATAAATAAGAGACTAGATATTCAAATGATGGTAACAAAGATAATTTATACTGTTAGAATTAATTTTTAGTATTAATAAAATATAAACTTGAGTGGAAAAATAGTAATTTAAAACTTTTTAAATAGAAAAGTGTAAGTAAGGCAAACCCTGGTGAGAAAAAGTCGTTTACTCTTCAAAAGAAATAGTTGGTATGCATGATAGTGACATATCTTTGACCATGTATGATACTTTTCTAGCACTGCAATCTATAGGACAAGAGAAAGATTAGAACCCAAGGGGTTGGCTTGGTTCAAAATTTAGTGTCTCCTATCACAATAATATTATAGTTTATTTTGCCTTTTAGATTTGTAGGATATTCAATGAAGTCCGAAGATTAGTTGAAGTGTAAGTAAGTTGGTCTCAAAATTTCAGTTACCAAAAAAAAAAAAAATTTAGAAAATGGCATCACCTGATGATAAGAATGAGCAGATCCATGTTACCCATCTGGTTTGTTTTATAATTAACTCAATTAATCTTTGAACAACAACAAATGGAATGGTTGGAACAAGTAGAAGGGTGGCTTTCAAGGGTTAAAGATGAAGAAAATAAGTTTGTCTTTCTTGTTAGGATTTAGTCATTTACAAATGGTTCTCCAGAAGTTGAGAAACCTTAAATGTTTGAACTTGGATTATACCATAAGTTGAATACTTACTAACCTTCTATGCCTTCATTTGAAGCATCTCAGGAAACTTTTTTTTTTGCAAATATTTGGATGATTTGAAGATTGACCAGGCAAGGTATGTACAAATAATAAGTAACATTATGGTTTCCGAAACGTTCACAAAGTACAAATATGGTTGTGTTTAAAATTGAGGGGCCTGACATGGCTTAGTTTTGCTCCAAACATGGAGAAAATTGAGATTTCAAATTGCTATGATATGGAAGAAATAGTAAGTGTTGGAAAATTGGGTGGAGTTCCATGGATGATGGAAATCTAGACCTGTTTATCAAACTCAAATTTCTTGAATTACAAAATGCACCAAATTTGAAGAGCATCTAAGGCGAATTAGAGTGATCGGATGTCCAAAACTTAAAAAGCTTCCACTCGATGATAATAGTGCGAAGGAACATAAAAAATTGTCATCTAGGAGAGGAAGATTGGTGGAGAGAGCTGCAATGGGAAGATCAAGTCCTTTTCTATCCTGTTTTAAATCCATTCATGATTGTCAATACGCATTTTAACATTGATGCTGTGTGTAAATACTTTTCCTAAGCCATTAACAAACAAGTCGAAGCTCCTTTTTTAATATCGTAAAATGAAAACAAGAAATCGAATCCATATTCTCAAATATTATAGTCTCCCCCAAGTTTGGAAAAATTCACTGAGATCTCCATTGTCGCATTTAGATACTGGTTTCTTCTTTATGAAGCCTAGAATTTGATAAATTTTCCAATTATTGCAGAAGCAACAGAATTTGTCAGAAACGAAATTAAAGCTCTGACCCAATACTTCTACGATAAACCCCACACTAAACTATTTGCTGGAAGCTAATAAATCAAGGTTTGGCAATCACATTCCGGTTAAGAGTCGTTGAAATCCTCAGCATAAAGAAGGTACAAGGATTTACTAAAGCACGCCACCAACATTATAAGTCTCTTCTGAACATCCCATTGCTACTTGTTTCTTTAAAAACTCCGACGGAAAGTGATTGGAGAAGAAGGCAAATTGTTGATTCTCAGACTTTGTTCTGGGTTGTTGATGTTGGTTTGAAGCTGTAGTGTTTGTTTGGATAAAATTAAATTTTGAAATTTTGATAAATGTGGGCATTTTGAGGATGATATGTGGTTGATCCTAATCTGGTTGTGAAGATTGGGATCAGCCTATAACATGTTTGATAAAATGACTAAAAGAATTTTGTCGTTTCCAC
Organism: Pistacia integerrima; assembly: GCA_026225825.1. Lineage (NCBI taxonomy): Eukaryota > Viridiplantae > Streptophyta > Magnoliopsida > Sapindales > Anacardiaceae > Pistacia > Pistacia integerrima. The sequence goes on along the minus strand of CM047750.1, from coordinate 11,565,307 downwards.
AGCCTGCGTGAAGTTTTGCATGAACCATTGCTCTAATTTAAGAGACGCAACATGGCTTATTCATGCCCCGACCCTCAAGAAAATCGGCATATATAACAAGATGCAATGCTATTGAAGAGATCATCAGTGTTGAAAAATTGAGTGAAGCTCAAATGTTAATTGACAATCTGAATCCTTTGGGAAAACTTCAATATCTGGAATTTGAAGATCTACCAAATTTGACTAGCATTCACTTGAATGCCCTGCCCTTCCGGCATCTGAAGGAATGTTTATATACGATTGTGCAAAGGTGAAGAAACTTTCACTCCATTCCAACAACGCAACGGAATGTAAATTTGTTATTAAGGTACAAAGGGATTGGTGCAAAGAGCTGCAATGGGACTATGGGAGGATCCCGCGACTGAAAATGCTTATCTTCCCTTTCTAAAACCTTACTAGTGACATCAACATGGATGGACATTCGGATTCACAGTTTGAAAAAACAATTCTTTCCTGTTTACTGTACAAGTATGTAATTCTTTTTCTTTCTTCTTCTCTGGTGTATTATTTGACTTTAAAAGTTAGCCCCTGTTATCCGAATTTATGGTGTCATTTGTTTTGTCATTTATTTGAATTGTTATTAACTAAATATTTGGATGAATGATGCATCATTGCGGATTGCTGCTCTGGAACTTATCAATTGTTTCGATCTAACTTCAAAATATTTGCTTGTCAAGATAGATAACAGGAGACAACAAATGTAGTGATTTTTTTTTTTTTTTTTCTTTTGGGTGAAAGCCTCGGATCTCTCCATACCCAAAAGTATGAGGCTAATCCCGGGACTCAGGTAAGTACCCCTAGCCACAAGATGTTTTCAGTACGGTAGAACCTGACTTTGGAGGTAAAGCTTTAACCATAGGATTCACTAAATTTATCTCCATTTTTTTTTATTTTTTTTTTTAAAGAAGCTGCACATTGTCATGTCTAGCCCTATACGGCACCTATTGATTTGACCAAGAAAGTCATTAGCAAAACAGAAAGTCTACTGAGACTTATATTATAACATTAATGGGTTTCAAGAAGTCATCAATGGGTTCAATTATTAGAAGTCCATACTTACTTATTTGTCACATCAATTAGTTGTATTGTCATTCATCAAAGTGTTGGCCGGCAACTTTGACACTCAATCAAATAAATCAAATTATCAGGTCATTAAATTAGAACAAGTTCCTTTTTTTTTTATGCTCATCACTCTCCTCTCTCTCAGGTAATTCTTATACAAATTATGGGTAACATATGTTCGATCTCAATCTCACTTGATGGCATTTTCTCTTCTTGCCAAGATTACACTGCTAGCAGAGCTAAATACATGTACAAGCTTGAAGACAATCTTGCTGTCTTGCAGACCGAACTGCAGAAGTTAACTGAAGCAAGGGATGATGTCATAACGAGGGTTATTATTGCTGAGCAACAACAAATGAAACGGCTGAACCAAGTTCAAGGGTGGCTGTCCAGAGTGCAAGCTGTAGAATTTGAAGTTGGTGAAATGATAAGAGATAGCTCTGAAGAGATTGAGAAATTATGTCTTGGAGGCTACTGTTCCAAGAACTACCAGTCGAGCTACAAGTTCGGAAAGAAGGTGGCTGAAAAACTGAAACTTGTGGCTACTTTAAGGGGTGAAGGAGCTTTCCAAGTGGTGGCTGAGAGGGTAATAATACCAAAATCTGCAGTGGAAGAAAGACCTAGTGAGCCAATGGTGGGCCTGGAATCAACATTTGATGAAGTTTGGAGATGCCTTGAAGAAAACCAAGCGGGTATTTTTGGTCTGTATGGCATGGGGGGAGTTGGTAAAACTACCCTTTTAACCCAAATTAACAATAAATTTGTCAATACTCCAGAAGGTTTTAATGTTGTGATTTGGGTAACCGTGTCTAAAGAGCTGCAACTTGAAAAAATTCAAGAAAACATCGGGAAAAGGCTTGCTCATTTTGATGAGATGTGGAAGTATAAAAGCCTTCAAGAGAAAGCCTTGGAGATTTTCCAAATTTTGAGCAAGACGAGGTTTGTGTTGTTATTGGATGATGTTTGGGAGAGAGTTGATTTAACTAAAGTTGGTGTTCCTCTTCCAAACCCAACAACTGCATCCAAAGTAATCTTCACAACTCGTTTTGTTGAGGTTTGCGGTCATATGGAAACCCAAAGGAAGTTTAGAGTTGAGTGTCAAGACATGAAGAAGCTTGGAAATTATTTCAAAAGAAGGTTGGGGAAGACACTCTTAGCTGTCATCCAGATATTCCCGAGATAGCAGAAATTGTGGCCAAGGAGTGTGGTGGTCTGCCACTTGCACTTATTACTATTGGCCGTGCCATGGCTTACAAGAAGACACCACAAGAATGGAGATATGCAGTTCAAGTCTTAAGAGGATCTGCCTTTGAATTTCCAGGTATGGGGAAAGAGGTATATCCTCTTTTGAAGTTTAGTTATGATAGTTTATCTAGCGATACAGTTAGAACTTGTTTCTTATACTGTAGTTTATTTCCTGAAGACTACAGTGTTTCTAGAAGGCATTTGATAGATTGTTGGATTGGAGAGGGATTTTTGAAAGATCATGATAGCATAAATGATGTGCAGGACCAAGGATATTACATCATTGGTGTTCTTCTTCATGCATGTTTATTGGAAGAAGATGGAGATGATTGTGTAAAAATGCATGATGTACTTCGAGATATGGCTTTATGGATAGCCTGTGAAATTGAGAAGAAGAGTGAAAATTTCTTAGTTCGTGCAGGTATTGGAATAACTGATTTACCAGATGTTGAAAAATGGAAAGATGTCAGAAGAATATCATTGATGGAAAATCAACTAGGTTATCTATCAGTGATTCCTACATGCCCTCACCTCCAAACTTTGTTTCTTAACTATAACAGTTTAGAAACAATCAAGAGTAGCTTCTTTCAATACATGCCTACTCTCAGGGTTTTAAATCTATCATATAATGATTCTCTGAGGGAGTTACCATCAGGAATTTCAACATTGGTTTCTCTACAACACCTTGATCTATCAGAGACAGCCATTAAAGTGATACCCGAAGAGTTGAAGGCGTTGATAAATCTTAAATGTTTGAACTTAGAGAACACGAGTTCTCTTCATACAATTCCCCAGCAGCTGATATCTACATTTTCAAAGCTCCATGTATTAAGAATGTTCAACTGTGGTTTTGTGTGTCAAACGAAAGATAGTGTTCTATCTGGTGACGGTGAGTTTTTGGTGAAAGAATTGATTGGCTTGAAGCAATTGAATATGTTGAGCATCAGCTTAAAAAGTTACAATGCTCTGCAAATATTTTTGAGCTTCAACAAGTTACAGAGTTGTACTCAATCTCTATGCCTTCTCTACTTTGAGAATTCGAAGCCGATCAATTTTTTGTCTTTAGCAAATATGAAGCATCTGGACTCACTTAGCATTTGGAATTGCAAATATCTTCAAGAGCTGAAGATTAACTATGCAGGGGAAGTGCAAAAAGTTCTACAAACTCGCGGTTTCCGCAGTCTTCAAACGGTTCATATAGACTATTGCTTAAAATTGAGGGACTTGACATGGCTTGTTCTTGCTCCGAACCTCAAGGTCATCAAGATATCATCCTGTACAGGGATGGAAGAAGTAATCAGTGTCCAAAAATTGGAAGAAGTTCCGGGGTTGATGGGAAATCTAAATCCGTTTGCGAAACTCCAATCACTTAAATTGCATCATCTTCATAAGTTGAAGAGCATCTATAGGGATGCCTTGCCCTTCCCACACATGAAGGAAATGATTGTATATGAATGTCCAGTGCTTAGAAAGCTTCCACTTGATTCCAGGAGTGTGAAGGAAAGTAATTTTGTTATTGAAGGAGGAAAACAGTGGTGGGAAGAGTTGCAATGGGCGGATCAAGCCACTCAAAGTGCCTTTCATCTCTGTTTCAAATCTCGCTAAACATGGTGAGCTGGCAATGTTGTCTAAGTTACCTCCCATACTCACTTCCTTCGCTGGAATTCTGAGAGTTACGTTCTACTCACTTTCCAAGGGTTTCGAGCACATCCCCATCATCGAAAGTGCGTAAGAAACAAATCGGACCCCCAATACAGGAAGTGGGTATTAGGTGTTACAGTTTATTTATTAATTGCTGTCAAAGGTCTAGGTTCTTTCTTGGTTAATGACTTATATCGAAAGTTCTGAGGCCAATTACTATGCATCAAGATTTCTAGTATTCAAACTAAAAAATCAATTTCAAGCTGAGCAAAGTTGATACCTTAGTTGCATTTATTCCAGATTTTTATTTTTAAAATAATATCGTTTTTTTTATTTTAATAGATTCTCAACTTTTCACTATAGCATCACGCACGTTAGTACGCTAAAGTGTGCTAGCGATTCCTTTGGTGGAAGATTGGCTCATTTTAGCAAAAAAATGGTTCATGTTATTAACATCCAAATTGACAGTTTTTGGCTTTTTTCGATTGATTTCGAAGTCAAAAATCACTTCCGAGACCATCGGTGGGACTCTCCATAACCTCCTCTATAAAACTTATATCTTCACTTGCCAACTTCACTCACTGTTTTCGATCACTTTCAACAATCACTAACGGTGTTAGTTTAAGGGTAAAAATATGTCGTTTACTCTTTCAAGATAAAAAAACTAACTAGTTGATGCTATTTTCAGAATTGGTTACCGCAGGCATTCTCAAGTCTTAAGACCATCGTTCAATTTTTTATTTACAGAGTAATTTCTTCAAAAAAAATTTCAAAAAATTTCTTAACTATCATTGGTTTAATATCAGGATTTCCATCCCAATTGATAGACTGCTTTCAATATTTGAGAAGATGAATTCTATTTAATTAGTTCAATGGATTCAGAGCATCTTAAATTTGAAGCTGCAACTTATATTAAATATATCACGTATTAGAATTAGCTGAAACCAGGGTAACATTCCTCCAGTCACACCTATAAAGCTGAAAACGTTGTGGTATTTCATTTACTGTGATTGATGAAATTTAAGTATTTATTGTGTAGCAGAAAATTAAGTAGTATGAATGAAAACTTACCTCTCTTTTTGTGGCCGGTTGACAAACTTTTTAACTATTGGGATTAGCTATATCCAGCAGGTCATGTTCAAGTCTTAGGAGAGAAACCAGTGGCTTGTGTTTCGTAGCCCTGAAAATTAAGTAAGCTCCAATATAGGTTTGGATATCTCAAATACCTAAAAAAAATAGTTATAACCCAAATTGACAGGTGCTTACAAATCTACAAACAAGTTCCTCGTTATGCCACTTTATGCATCTCCAAGAACACTTGAGAAAGTCTCTCTTCCTCCTCCATTCTCTAAATATTTTACCACAAAAAAATATTTATGTAAACTTTATAACTATTAAATTTCCAAATTCTCCAACAAGAATTGGAAGCATAAGACTATTAGCATAGCTAGGAATCTTCATATGATTAGTGATCTCCATATGTGCATATACTAAAAGCCGACGAAAAGAAAATATATCTTTCGGCTGACTAATCATTTAAAGGATCTGTAACTGTAACTGAGCACGTGTAACTATTTTTAATTTGAAATGGCAAACAACTATAATCACGTTTACATAAAAAGAATGTTAATTAATGGGTTTGATTAAAAGTCTAATCTTGCCTTCACTTTCTCTACCTCTACTCTCTCTTTAAATTTCTGCAACACATTCAGTTATATATTTTTTATTGTTCAATGCCCTAAATTGCATTGAAATTGAGTAGCAATTTTGAAGGCCTGGATTGTTTTCAGAAATCTTATTCACTCTCGTTTGAGTTGCCTATCAATCCTTTGAATTTTTTTTTTTTAATGATCGGAATATTCAGGCCAACTTGTACATACCTCAACTAATCCCCATGATTGATTGGATACCCTACAAACCCAATGTTTTAAGGTAAGTCACAAATACAATAAATGACCCCAATGTTCAAACTCAAGAAATCAATGAAGGAGCAAATTTTCTTGACCGTCTGACTAACCCCTGGAATTCAATATATTTGAATTTGCAAGCACTGAAAAGCATTTACACCTATTAATTGTATCATTTAAAATGCAAACCTGTAAATTAGGTGATTCCCATCACTAAATTGGGGCAATCAAGTATACATATCTCTATCCTAGAATAATGCTTTAAAAAATGAGGCAAATCAATAGGCATACTTTAATTTGGGGATGCCCATCACTTAATTGGGGTAATCAAGTATATATATCATGTTGGCTAAGTGATTAACAATATAATTAGATTAAGTAGTAGTCAAATTTGTCAGTTTCCATAAAGTAATTTAAAGGATGTTAACGTTATGAGAGATGCATGTATTTATCATCAAATTCAAAAGCCAAAAAATATGTGTATAATGGAGATGAACTTGATGATAAATAAAGTTAAAGAGGAAATAAAGCAACTTTAGATTTAATTAGTCTTATGATAAGATTTATGTATTCAATGACGTGTAAAAAAGCAGAAGCTAGCATTATATTTGTTTGGCTATGGATTCTTGTTTCTTCGAACGTTTAAGGTTTTCACTTTTGAGTGTCACCTTAAGCAATTCCCATGCATGCTCTCAAGTATATTTCTCAAAAACATATTGTCACAGTTTAAGTAGACAAGAGCAGCAAAGAAAAAGAGACTATCATAATATACCGAAGAGATTTCTTTAAGAGAGTAAGAGAGACAACTGAAAGGGATCGAGTATGTCCGAGAAATGTTTTTTGATGAATTTAATTGTATTGTATTGAATTATGTTGACTTTATGAATACATCACCTATTTATATAAAAGTTTAAATATATAATAACGAAACATAATATTGTAATAATGTCTATAATCTCTTTAAAGATTGGCTCACAATATAATCTTATAAACTTTCTTCAACAACCTTGATGCGACAACTTGCAATTGAATAAAGACTCATTTGTGAGTTATCATATCGGAGTTATGAAAAAAAATTTTAAAAAATTTATAAGATTGGGTTATAGCTTATAGTATTACTCCTCTTATAATAAGGAAGCACAGTATTGTTTCTCAACTAAGGAACATATAATGTGGAGTCCATTTGCTCACCAGCACATATTATTATCAATCCAAACAAATACCAAGATCTTCAATTTTTGAAGATATATAATTAGCGGTGGGACAGATCAATAAATAATTTTATGTCACATCCATTGGAGATTCCCTTCCTGTTTCATTAGTCATAATTTGAAGTCAAAAATGGCGGCCAGCTATTCTGCAATTCAATTAAATAGCTTGTGTAATTTTGAATTAATTAAAAAGTAAGCAGTTATGTTACACAATGTACATAAATTCCAGGCTTGAACATATTTTTTTATCTCAATATTCTCATCAGCCTTCTTCCTCTCTTCTTTGAATTCTGATAAAAAAGAAAATATGGGTATGAAGTGCTGCTCACTCTCTCTCAGTGTCTCATGTAATGCTAGTTTCTGTAAATTTAGTTGTCAAAAGTGCATTCCTAGAAAAGAGGCATGTCTATGTAAATCGTGGCTATGTAAATCATGGCTATGTAAATCATGTCTAAATCATGTCTATGTAAATGCAATTGTCAAAAGTGCATTCCTAGAAAGGAGGCATGTCTATGTAGAAAGAAGGCATGTCGATGTAAGCTCCAAGATAATCTTGTTGCCTTGGAGAAGGCAAAGGAAAAATTAATTGAAAGAAGACGCGATGTGATGAGGAGTGTCATCGATGCTGAACAACAACAAATGAAACGGCTTGACAGTGTGCACGAATGGCTTTTACGGGTCGAAGATGTCGAAACTCGAGTTGATCAGCTGCTGATCAGAGAAAGATCTCAACAAGTTCAGAAATCATGTCTTTGCGGCTTCTGTCCCTGGAACTGCTGCTCGAGCTGCAAATTCGGAAAAGAATTAGATAAAATACTTAAAGATGTGGTTACATTAACCAATGAAGGAGATTTTAAAGAGGTTGGTGAAAAGATACCAGAAGCTAAAGTGGGCCTGCAATCAATGGTTGATGAAGTCTGGAGCTCCCTTCAAGAAGAACAGGTGGGCACTATCGGCCTATATGGTCTTGGAGGAGTCGGTAAAACAACTCTGTTAATCGAGATCAACAACAAACTCCTTCGTACACCGAATGAATTTGATTTTGTAATCCGGGTCGTACCGTCGAAAAACATGCACATTGGGAATATTCAGGAAGATATCGGAAAAAGGATAGGTTTATCCGACAGATCATGGAAGGAGAAAACTGTCAGAGAGAAAGCTACTGATATTTTCAGAATTTTAAGCAGCAAGAAGTTTGCATTATTACTTGATGATTTATGGGAGCGAGTGGATTTACAAGAGGTTGGGGTCCCTCGTCCGAGTCCTGAAAATGCATCAAAGGTGCTTTTCACAACTCGTGAAATGAAAGTCTGCGGCCTCATGGGAGTTCAAAAGACGTTTGAGGTGAAGTGTTTGAGTGATCAGGAAGCTTGGAAACTATTTCAAAGCAAAGTCGGAAAAGAAACTCTCGACAGCCATTCTGATATTCCTCGACTAGCCGCGACAGTAGCTGATGAATGTGCTGGTTTGCCACTCGCACTGATTACCATTGGTCGAGCTATGGCTTTCAAAAGCGAACCCAAGGACTGGAAGTATGCAATTCAAGTTCTAAGAAAATCGGCTTCTAAATTTCCAGGTATGCAAGTGGGGACTGGTGACCCCACTCAATTTTTTTTTTTTAATTATTAATTTTTCTTTATATTTGTCTTCCTTTATTCTAATTTGATATAATCTACTTTGCAAGTTGAACCGATTCTTTCCCATTATTTATTAAACAAACAAGGTTTTGTTTATTGGAGAAGATAATTTTTTTATTAATTAAATATAATTTATATTGTCTTTATTAATTATAAGTAGGGGTGATCGGTTTCGATTATCCTACACTTTTTGAAGGAACCGGAACGGGTTGGTTCTAGTTCTAGTTCCAGTTCTGATTCTTAGAAACCTAGAATCGTAACCTGAAACATAGGTTTCGGTTGCTAGAAACCCAGAACCGGAACCTAAAACATAGGTTCCAGTTCCTAGAAACCTAAAACCGGAACCTAAAACATAGGTTTAAATTCTGGTTTAGGGTACCCGGTTGATTTAAATTACCCCCTACTTTTTAAAAAATGATATGCAACCCCCAATAGTTTATAAAAATTACAATTCAATCCTGATTCCTACTCGGGTACTTGGACCTCAATTTCGATTCTCGTTCCTGTTCTAGCTGTAGGAACTGGAATCGGACTCGGGAATTCCCAACTTTCGAGAACCAAAATCGGATCCTAATGGAGTCGGATTCGATTTCTACCTGAAATCAGTGGATAGGTACCCGCCGATTCCAGTTCTACCCTTTACCCATGCTCACCCTAAAGTCAACAAAGAAAACTGAAATTCAAATTAAATATTTCTTGCTTCCACTAAAATTATTTTTTATTATTTTATTTCGAACTTGTCTACACTAACATTAAATTTTGGATTCGTCTCTACAGGTATGGATGAGATTTATTCTTATCTGAAGTTCAGTTACGATAGTTTGCCTAATGACATGATTAGATCTTGTCTCTTATACTGTAGTTTATTCCCCCAAGACTACAGTATTTCGAAAAGAGACTTGATAGATTATTGGATTGGCGAGGGATTTGTAAATGAATATAACAGAGATGAAGCACTGAACAAAGGATATTATATTATAGGTTTTCTTCTTCACACATGTTTGTTGGAAGAAGAAGAAGACAACTCTCACGTAAAAATGCATGATGTGGTTCGTGATATGAGTATGTGGATAGCAAGCGAAATCGAGAAAGAGAAGGAAAAATTTTTGATCCATGCAGGAGATGGATTGTCCAGTATTCCAGATATTGGCAAATGGGAAGAAATGAGAAGGATATCCTACATGAACAATCAGATTACCGCTACTCCTGGTGGTAACCCGAAATGCCCTTATCTCGAAACTTTGTTTCTTAACGATAATTCTCTTCTGATACTGAACCATTTTCTTTTCATCGATAAGCCTAATCTCAAAGTTCTAAACCTGTCATATAATCATTCCTTGAAAAGATTACCTGAGAGATGTTTTTCAGATTTATTTTTTTTGCAACATCTTGATCTCTCAGCGACGGGCATAGAAATTTTACCAGAAGATTTGAAGGCTTTAGTAAATCTTAAATACCTGAACTTAGAGCGTACATATTTTCTCCGTAAAATACCTCGAGAATCGTTCTCTTGTCTTTTGATGTTACAAGTATTGAGAATGTTCAAATGTGGTTATTTATGTGAAGCTCCAGTAGACAGCATTCTGTTCGGTGGCGGTGAATATTTGGTGGAGGAATTGTTCAGATTGAAGGATTTAAATGTATTGAGCATCACGCTAAAAAGTTTCCATGCGTTGGAGAGATTTCTGAGCTCCAATAAGTTAGAGAATTGTACCGAATCTCTATGCCTTCAGGAGCTAGACGATTCGTCAAAATCGCTCGATGTGTTACGTTTGGCACATATGGAGCGTCTTGAAACACTTCATATTGTAGAGTGTAAACATTTGGAAGAGATGAAGATCGATGTTCCAGGCGAAGTTCAACATCTACGAGAAACTCATTTCCAGGGTCTTCATGTGGTGAAGATAAAATTTTGCCAAAAACTGAAGGACTTGACATGGCTGATTCTTGCTCCAAACCTGAAGACTGTTTCGGTATCAAACTGCTTTGATATCAAAGAACTAATCGGTGTTGCGAAATGGAGTGAAGTCTCAGAGATGATCGAAAACCTGAACGTTTTTGAAAATCTTGAAACTCTTCGATTAGAAAATCTACCAAATTTGAAGAGCATGTATGGGAATGCTTTGCCTTTCCCGCATTTAAACCAAATGGTTATACGTAGCTGTTCAAACGTCAAGAAGCTTCCATTGGATTCCAACAGTGCAAAGGCACGAAAAATTGTGATAAAGGGTGAGAAAGAGTGGTGGAAAGAGCTGCGATGGGAGGATAAAGCCACTGAAAATGCTTTCCGTTCCTGTTTCATATCTCATCGATGATGATTTCTTGTATTTTTTGCTTGGTACTTTCTGTGTGGTTGGTATTGTTATTGCTTTTTTTCCCTTCTCCTGGTGTGTAATGTTTATGTTAAAGAGTGAACTATTGTCATTTATACTATATACAGTTGTGTTTGTTGACTAGTTGTTTCTTTTCTCAATAAAGGATCATGTTTTATTTTTATATTGACATACTTCAACTAATCCTTAGGACTCTAAAATTACTGATCGGATAAGAGTTTTAATTGTCATCCCTATTAAGGACCAAAGTAAATCGAACTCAAAACCTTTTGAATAATACACCTAAGAGCCATAATTGACTACTTGACCACCCAAGGGTGGTTTACAAATAATTATCATTTACTATGTACTGTGCTCTTTTTGCAACCAATTTTGATTAAATATTACTAATTCGAACTAAGAACATGGAGAAGAATTTACATAGTTTGTTTCAAAAACTATATTTCACCAAAACCACCATTGAGTAGTCAGATGGTAAAAGAGCAAAAGCAAGTTTCATGAGTTCTTGAGTTTGAGTCATTCCAAACACTAATAAGGAATGGTTACTAGGACTCTTATCCAGTCGGTAATCCAAACCTCAAAGGGATTAGTCGAGGTGCTAGCGAAGTTGGCCTAGATATATTTGTTGTCTTTGGGTGTAAAATGGTTAATGCTTGGATATGGCCTTGATGTCTTCTTATTAAGAACATAAAATTTGAAACTTCTTCATAAATTCAATATCCCAAGCATTTATTAAAAACTATATCTAAGTGGGGTAACTCATTCTTTTTTCTTTTTTTTCTTTTTTTTCTTTTTTTATTTTTTTATTTTTATAAGACAACACTATCAAATATTGATCCATTTCTTAGCTTTAACTTCTTTGGGATTAACCGTATCCATATAAACTTAATACAAGAGAGAGGAAGATATTGACTCGGCTAAGGTGCGAATTGCACGTTTCTGTGCTGACTGCCTAGCAGAATTGTCAATAAAAATATTAAAATGGAAAAAGACTAATATATAGTCTAATAAGTGTTTTGATACCCGGCCGGCTCGGCCCTGCTGGTTCAACTGGAACTCGGGGCCTTTGTTGAGCGGGTTATCACTTTAACTATTCACCCTTAACCCTAGAATTATGGACGGTAATCAACGAGCATACGACAACAATTATGTTAGGACTTTTAGAGAGGGACTCTCGATAAGTCTAAAGATGGTGAAGGGTGTGATTTTCAATGAGTGAATTGACCGGAAAAGGCAAAATCCAATCGACCAAAATAGTAGCTTGTTGCCGACAATTGGCAGAACAAACGTGAGAGGGGTGAGATGGGTTTTGGTTAAAAGGCTGAGGAGAGGGCTTTTGTGGTGATGAGGATTGTCATCGCGAAACAGGTCCTATTTGGCCTGGATTGTGGACACCGCGATGGTGTTTGTGGTATTTTAGTAAAATTTCAAACTTATAAAGATTTATAGTAATTAATAAAGGTATTTTTGTTAAATTTCAAAACTTTGAACACCAATTTAACCTACCGATCAAGCCGATTCAACTAGCCAACCCAAGACTTGAATTTAACCGTCAATCAAACCGATTCAACTAGTCAACCTGGGACTCGACCACTATGTCAAGTTTCACCCCAAGTTGGTTATTAAAACATTGCTAAGTACTTCAAAGCTATATAACGTGGTAAGGTTGGTTAAGTTCAAAATGAACGATGTATGATGTATCTTTCACCAAAGTTCATCTACTATTATAGAGAAAGAGCATAGTATAGCATTATTCATTCAAGGACTGAAACGGCAACCAATTGAATCTGCCACCAGCCACGGCCACCACCTTGTTCATAAGTCAAGCTATATTGGAGTTTCTAAACCAAAGATTGTCATCGCCAGAAACAGGTCCTATTTGGCCTGGATTGTGGACACCGCGATGGTGTTTGTGGTGTTTTAGTAAAATTTCAAACTTATAAAGATTTGTAGTAATTAATAAAGGTATTTTTGTTAAATTTCAAAACTTTGAACACCAATTTAACCTACCGATCAAGCCGATTCAACTAGCCAACCCAAGACTTGAATTTAACCGTCAATCAAACCGATTCAACTAGTCAACCTGGGACTCGACCACTATGTCAAGTTTCACCCCAAGTTGGTTATTAAAACATTGCTAAGTACTTCAAAGCTATATAACGTGGTAAGGTTGGTTAAGTTCAAAATGAACGATGTATGATGTATCTTTCACCAAAGTTCATCTACTATTATAGAGAAAGAGCATAGTATAGCATTATTCATTCAAGGACTGAAACGGCAACCAATTGAATCTGCCACCAGCCACGGCCACCACCTTGTTCATAAGTCAAGCTATATTGGAGTTTCTAAACCAAAGATTTAGCTCAATCCATGCCGCCAAAAAAAAAAAAAAGGGCAACATATAATTCAACAGTGGTAGAGAACAGGAGATGCTGTAATGCATGCATTCCAGATTAGATAAATGTACAAATATATGCCATTCCCCACTCCCTTAAGTGGAAAATGGCATCGATTAGTTCAAACAAGCATTAGATAAACTTTTTCTTTGCCAATGGATGAAAAAAAAAAAAAAATTACAAGTGAATAAGCTCTATAACCCTGGAGAGTTAGGGTTCGGGTAAGGCTCCAAACTAACACATCAAAAATACCCAAAAGGAGAGATGGCGTTATTTTCTCTCTCTTGGGTTAAATTGCTTGAAAAAGAGGGGAAAAAAAAAGGAAGAAAAAAAAACCCTACAACAGATACAAACCTATTTATAATAAGCTAAAGTATCCTATTGGTTTTGCGAGTCTCTCGTAAATAAGAGTCTGCTTATAAAGGGTATTATAGCTGCAAGTAAAGCCTTGGGGCTCTCCTCATGTGGAAGATGACCACATCCCGATATGGCAACCAGCCTCTGCAAGGCAACGAACCACAGCGAAATAAGATTCAATGATAAAAATGGAAAGTCGCATTAACGGTGGTCTTAATTTATCTCAATCAGTAACATTCAGTAACATTTAATTACATACACAGTTTGATCTGATCTGAGAGAAGCATATTATAACTATAAAAACAGAGACAAGAGAAAGGTACTCACAGAATTTACAAGTTTTGAAGCCATAGCTTGAGAAGATTTAATGGACACCAAGGCATCTTCAGCACCAGAAATAACCAAGACTGGCAAGTCTTCGACTGCTTTCAGCAATGATGCTGCATTTTGTGGTGAAAGGACAGTCTCGTATGACAGTCTACCTATCTCATGAAGTGCTTCATCCCAACCTTCTACACAAAGTGGGGCCTGATTGAATTTATGAAAGCAAACAAATGAAGTGATTAGCATGTTAAAATTTTAATCCACTGACAAGAAAATTCACATGTTCCATTCTTGACCAAAATTCTCATTGAATGATCGGTAAAACAGTAGGAAATAAGGATAGACAGCTGTCCTGTACTTAGCCATTTTAATAGATTGAACGAAAAGAACTTAATGCAAACAATGAAAATTTTGGCCAAATCACACATCATTTACCAAAAAATAACTGACCAACTCTGCTGCACAAGTAAATGTGCCAGTTCCAAATTTAATACTACTTGTCAGAATCATGCAGTTTTCGGTTTTAAGGTTCAGTTCATCTATTAATAGCTTGTATAGTTTAATATCATTTATTGGCTGCAGTCTAGATGAGACCTTCATCGCAACAACCTGACTTCATCCATTAATAGTGTGTATAGTTTAATACCATTTATTGGTTGCAGTCTAGATAAGAGTCATCGCAATTAGCAACAACCTTACATCATATAGAAGTTATTCATGCAGCCAAATGGTGCAAAATTCGACAAGTAATGTTTACTGAAGGTTTGAAAGGCTTTTTTCAGTAGTCATTTAAACTATGGGCAGAAAGTATATACAAAATGAAAGTAGAAATGGAAAAAATGAAATATTTCACATGATTTTAAGTGACAAGCACATGACAGCAGGATGCATTTGAAGTAATACCACCAAGCAGTTCTTCCAACAAAAAATCGTGATTTGTGGTCAATGAAAGAAAGTAAAGCCCACGGACCATGGACCAGATGGTACCCCCTCGCCAAAAGGATCAGGGCATCTTAAAGAGATAGGGTTTGAGGACATCTTATGACCAAGGAATTCCTATAAGGTGAGCCAAGGCTCTTGAAAAAACAAAAAGAAAAATTGATATGCAAAAGTAATTATGAATGCAAAAAGGTTTCAAATATACCTTATAGAGGCTTAACACTTCCGTTGTTAACTTGGTAGCATCATACCATGCACGCCTATTCACCACTTGAGTAATTTCTGTTCGCAGTAAAGGACGAATCAAGTGCTTCTTCCCAAGTGCAGTGCGCATGAGTATCCTTGCCAAGCCTGGAACCACTTCTCTGGACAAGCTGGCATTTAGCAATACCACACCTTGAATCACAACCTGAATGATGTAAAACAAATTAGATAAAAGAACAGGGGGAATACCAAATATCTTGCAAAATGAAGTGATGTTTTATAGGATGTCTTAACCAATCATATACAAATCAAGAGTCGAGTTAAATTAGTTAACATCACCCAGACTTCAAAATGCAGGCTTGTAAAGCAGATGAAAGGACCAATGATATGTGATCAAACATATCTTGAAAGGACACTGAATATTTGTGCTTTTAACTGTCAATACTTATTATGGTTACTAAACGGCCTCTTAGTCTCTGTAAGCACCTATGGATATGTTCTGCAGTGTGCCAAATGCAGAAGCATCATGAAATTAAGGCCATCAACAGCCCTGAAGACATGAGACGTAATATTTAAATGGACAAAAGAGCATGAGATCATACAAAGGACATAAACAGCAAAAGCAATATTTCAAAACTATAAAAAATATCAATTCTTGTTCTCAATAATACGAAAGTATTCACTCAACAAGCATAATGTTAGATATAAACAGCAAATCACTTTGTCCCAGCAAAAGATTTTGCACATAGTATATGCATGCACATATATCCAATTAAAGAAGGTAAAGTTAAGCTATGTAACTTCATTCAAGTGAAAGACATTGTGTTGCCGGCAGAAGAGAACCAAGAAAACTTACATTGAACAAATTCGATAATTGGACTTTTTGTGCAGCTTTTAAAGAAAGCAAACCCCCATCGTCATGGCCAACAAGCACCACCGAAGAAAACCCCATCTCAGAGCAGAAAGAAAGAAGCAAGTCAACCTGAACATATTGAAAGTATGAGATTTAGATTTAATTGCGTGATCAATTCCAAAAAATAATGGAGAGCAACAATACAAAAGCTTTAAAGGAAGAAATCTGGTCATAGGATCCACAAAAATGCCAGGTACCTAAGATCAGTATAGGATGAAAAAAGACCACTAATGCTTATTCTGCAGCAAGCTACAAATACCTAGCAGTGAATAACAACATGAACATCGTAAACTGAGATACTAGATCTATCTATAAGGAGAACAATGTTAAATGCAGAGAGCTATACTTGGAGGCATATTATCTTTCATTCCTCCGCCCTCCCCCCTCCTCCCTCTTCTAATTGATCTATACTGTCAGAACAAAATTTTAAAAGGACCTCTAAATCCATCTTTCCATCCTGAACGCTACAGCTTATAGAAAACAAACTGAATAACATTAAAATCCACAAAAGCAAATTACCTGAGTTTCAAGTTTGTAAGGATTAGGCAATTCGTTTTCCTCCCAATCTTTCCGACGAGGCCTAGAAGTTAATCCCCAGCCAGGCCGATCAAATGCAGCAACTGCACAACCAGTTTGCCTAGCCAGAACCCCCATGACATGCCTCCATGAAAATACTCCTCCTCCGAACCCATGTACTAAAACAATACCAACCTGACCATTTCCCTCCAAATCTTGCTCTAGAGACCCCAAATTCATTTCTTCCTCCTCAACTGTATCATCTAGGCTAAGAACAGGTATATCTTCAGAAAGAACAGTAGAAGTTGCAGAACCATCCAATAATGGAGCATAGAGAGAAGAGCTGTGAAATTGATTGCTGTAGCTCCTGTGAAGATGGTGGTATTGCGTTTTTGATAGCACACTAAAGGCTTGTCTTTCAAGCTTTAACCTCCCCAAAGACATTTGTGGAGTGATACATCTTGAATTGGGTTCGTGAAAGGTGGCCGAAGATAAAGAACGAGGGGGTGAACCAGGCAAACAGAGCTTGTAATGGACAGTAAGGCCTCGGCATGTAAGAAATAAGCTGTCAATGTCAGCAAGTAATCTGACAGGAAGTTCCCCCTCATCACGAGCTGTTCCTAATGGCTTTCGCCTCATCTCACTATCACTCTTTGGGGTTTTCCCTGCAGAGGGAGTGGGAGATCTTGGAACTTTCTGGAAGCCAGAGAAAACATTTTTGCATGAAAGAACCTGAAATTTAATATAAGGACCAAAGAGTGAGATTTTTATGTATCAACAGTTTCAACCATACAATACTGGTGACAACTATTTTCTTGCAGAATTGAAGATTTACCCTGATTACACAGGAAATTCACTACCTCGTATACATACAGAATGATAAACAAATGCTTGAAACTACTACAAACTTACTGCTTCTGGATCAACACGGTGAAACAGGAGTTTCCTTCGTGCTCTGCAACTTGTTCTATATGCTACGACAGTGTGGCCAAGGGCAAAAACTACAGACGAAAGAAACAAGACTGGCATTCCCCATGACTTCTTCAGATGCAGTCTTTGCCTTGAAAGGGATGAAGAAGCTTCAGCCTCAAGCTGAGAATTAACAGTAAAAAGGCATGCCTTCACTGAGAGAAGAAGAATTGAAACAAAAGAGCAGAGCGTCACAGTTCCAAGGTAAGGACCATGTGAGAGAGCCGGAGCATCACACATCGAATATACACCTGTGATCACAAAACAATCAATAACCAAATAGATCGACTGCATATAATCAATTATCAATACAATCTACTTCTAATTTGCATCTGTAATAATATTTCATAGTGGATTTCAATACAGAAGAAGAGAATAAGTAAGGCCACTGCATGCTTCATGTTATTTTGACTTTTGGAAATCAAGAACTAAATTCAACTTAACTTCACTCATGAATATAAGTTTATTATTACAACTATTATTTCTTGGCACCCGTAAAGAAAAAAGAAAATGATTAGTTCACTCAAGTAAGCCAGCTAGGTGATAAATTATTCCTTCTTTTTCTCTCAGCAACTTTTCTATTCTCCATCCAAGCTTTCTCATCAATTAAACATAAAGTTCAAAATCTTAATACATATTTAAAAGATGAAGAATCATCATAGAAATAGAAACTTTTACTAAAATATTCATTTTCATTTTCCAGAAAAATGAACGGAAAAAAGAAAATAAACTTCATAAATATTTCATTTTCGGACTTTCCTACACTTTCTCAGCAACCAAACACAGAGTCAAAAACCCACGTCTAACTAAAACATAAATCAGATAAACGCTCAAAATAAGTATAAATACAGCACTTTAAGCAAATCCTTCATTTTCTTTCAGACGACTCAGATTCTAAATTTTCCTCCAATTCATCAGCAGAGAAACAAGAAGTTAATAAAAAAAATTAAATGAAAAAAAATTGAAAGAGCCTAAACATCCAAAAAGAAGAAAAGAAAAATAACACTGATCGGTTAAATAATGATGACGATGATCATATTCATACATACATATAATAGTAAGAGATCTGACGATCGAAACGAAAGGAATGTCCGTCAACGAGCTCTTGAAATCATATCTACGCAAATGTTCCTTAAATCCATAACAACTCACACACGTGAAGCTAGAAATCAGAACGCACGGTACCAACACGTCACCGACCGCCACCAGAACCGGCAACGACGATGCCATCAGCGATGCCACCATCGCCACCATAAAGAACACCGTCCTTACAATCCGCCGCAGTTTCTCCAACACCAGCCATCCCTTTGACGCCATCGTATCAAACAAGATACTTGATAAAAAACAAAACAGGACTATAAAACCAAAAAAAAAAATTAAAAATCAATACTCTCGTTTATGTCGGACTTGAAACCCTAGCAAATTTGAATGCGAAGTTTCGCTCTCGCGGCGGTTCATTGGCCATTTCTCGTACAATCTCCGGCGAGGAAGGGGTATAACGGTAATTTTTTTCTTATTCACTTAAGGTTGCCGGAAACGGAGTCAAGAAGGCAAAAAACGACGCCGTAGCTAGGGTTCCAAGACCATCAGTAACGATATGAAGAGAAGATTTTTCTGTTAATGTTTTGAAATTTTGAATTTCTCATGTGTTTCTTCTTCTCTTCTCTTCTATTGTCTTCTGTTTCTGTGTTACTAGTTTTTATATTTTTCAAGTTTCTGTTTTATTTGTTTTTAAATTTTTAATTATAATTAAAATTAGAGAAGAAAAATCATCATTAATTAAGTATAATTTTTGTTTATTTTAATCTCACACTACTTGATTCCGGCCTGGAGCATATCTGGCAGCCTTTTCCGCATGGACGAAAATAACCCCGGTTTTGGTGTGAAATGCGTATATCACGTTTCTTGATTGACTATTATGCCCTTGCTCCATTATTTTTTTTTTAATATTTTTGGCAAGCCTATTTAATATTTATTTGGAGATTATATTTTAAAATAATATTTTGATGCTACAATTTCAGCCAAGCATTGATTTGTTTGGGTGTCAAATTACTAATTTAGTTTAATAAAGGACCAGGCTATATACTATTAAATTTTAATGCATCATTAAATCTTTAATTTATTGCTTTCTCCAATACTTTATTTACTTTTTCTTTGAAGTTTTGGAAAAAAAAAATAAACAAAATCTAATTTCTATACTAGAGATAGTATAATGAAATTTCATAAGTGGAATAAAATTTATGAACTTAAGATTAGATTAGTAGAATAATTATTTTTAAGGAGAAAAAATCAAAATATATCATTAAATGAAAAAAGACCAATTTGTGTTAATAGATTTTACCAATAACAAATCAAAATACTAAATGATTGAAAGTATAAGAAAATAAGCTATATTATTAAATAAATACTAAAAACACATTAACATTGTATTTTTTTAAAGTAAATTTTGATTTATTAGAAAATATATAAAATTGTATTTTTTATTCATAACATAATAAATATTTTATCCATTGATAATTTTAAGACACACGTTAAGACAATTTAAAAAAAAATTCATAAAATTGAGAATAAATAATTAAAATTAGAGGGTATTTAAGGAAAGTTAAACTAGGCTTAAAAGAGAGTTGCAATAAATAGAGGGAGGGAGGAGTAAGGTAGAATTAGAAAGGGAGAATGCAAAGACTGAAAATGGAAATTCAAATTACAGCGAGAGTACCAAGAACGTGACCGTTAAGAGAGGCACTAGACTCTAGAGTAAGAGATCGTGGTCGGGACCAAACATCAAAAATTCGTCCCCACTCGCAACGGGTCACGTCACCATCACTACCTTACCAGCTTACCTTGTTTCTGTTGAAGTGGGTCCTATCCTCTCTCCAGCCTGTCTTACGGGTGCTTGCCACGTGTACTTCTTTTACACCCTGTCTCTTCTTATTCCTTCACTGGACCCCTTTACCGGAGTGGAATTAGCAACGGTCACATTTCTATGCGCAAATGTACGGTGTACCCTTCAATTTCAGTAAACTTAATGTATATATTTTCTTTTTTATTCTCATCATCATGATAATTATAATTAGGATTAATAATTTTTAGATAACTTAAAAATAAAAATATATCTATTAAATACGGTTCAATATATTGTGTCCAATATTATATCATATTTGATAATTTTTATTTAATATAATTTTCATTAGTCATGAAATGACGCAAACATGAAAAACTACATAATAATTATTTTGAGAAAGAGAAATTTCAAACTTATATTTTCGATTTGTAGATTCTCTTGAATATGAAATTTGAGAGTTATATAAATTATAGTATTGGGTATTGTTGTGCCTAATTTCTTGACGGTCAAATTTGTGTCACGCATCCCTAACGTATATCAAGACCTAATGGTCAGAATCTTCCCACATGTCATCCCATCAGTGATTGTCTTCCCTCACAAGGTGATCACTGTCATAAACATGTGTTAAGTTGTCATTAGCATGGCTCAGTCTGTCAGAAATATAGAAATTATTGACTCAGATCCTAATCAAGAGGATTATGTGTGCAATCAACCCCATGACACTCACTCTTAACCATTGTCAGACGAACCAAGTATAAAAGGAGTCTACAATCTCCATTTCAATTGATGAGAATTCCAATTTATCAATAGAGTTTAAGAGGAAAAAACACACTTACCCGTTTTAGAGAATGTTAAAGAGAATAGGTCGCAATAGTTAAATGTCTTCCATTTAGCTTGCGAACTTCCCTCCGTAACCTCATTCAACCCTATAAACGTCCTCCAACAATAATATAACAATAGATGTAGGTTTGGTTTCTATACTGACGAACCACTATAAAATCTCTTTTATTTTTTACTTTATTAAGTCGTTTTTATCGATCTTGCTGGTTATCAGTAACCACTCGTATATCTTACTTAATCATTTTCAAGGTCGATTAAATATCTCTAATTGGTACACATTTTCGTAACAACATGAATGTTTTAAATTATGCCTTAATGTAGGGTCATATGGGGCAATTTCCCAAGATTACAAGAAAATCTTTTGAAATTTATTTTAGAGTACATTATTAGTCTTCATAATCGAACAGTAATGCTAGGCAGCTCAATCATTGCCACAATTATTGGCTTTTTTTTTGACACCACATGTTTAATAATTAAGTTATTTAAATTAAAATAAGAAAGTAGTACAGGGTTTATAAATTAAATGCGGGAAATAAAAAAAAAAATTATAACAGGAAGATTTTCTCGTATATGATGGTACATATATTGACTATGTTCGTATTATTGGCTTAAGAATCAAGATCTTATCTCCAAGACTCCAACCTCCCCCGAGGTTCGGGAAAGATACCAACACCCATACGTAATTAGATTTTAATTAATCATATCCCGCTCCTTCTTCTTGTTTCTATTAATGAACAATAACATCTAACTAAATGAGAAATTAAAATGTCAATAATTCCTTCAATCCACATAAATAAATATCGTTTATGCAATTAGAGTTATGAAATAAGAAATTACTATGCAAGAGATTTTTTTTTTTAATTAATGTTATGAAAAAATAAAATCTTATAGAACTATAAATGTCACCGGAACAATGAAATTCAATGAGTAAAAATTAAGTTCGATTGTTATAATAAACAAACTTATATCAAATAATAGATTGGAAGGAGTGAGCGTATTGGTTCCATCGTTAATTCTCAAAGCAGTACACTTCTTAAAATAAAATATGAGAAATATTACAACTGAGGTATTCGGGCCAACTTATATACATCTTGACTAATTTTTAGAGGAGCTAGTTCACAATAACTCATCATTACGACTCCTCAAGTAAATCATAGACAAATATATTATTTTTACGCTTAATCGAGAATCGAACCTGTTGAGACTATGAGTTTAACTATTTGTAACCCCTTGGTTCGTCCTTACCACTAGGCTACCGATGGATAGGGCATAGGTCTGTAATTTCTATTTCTACTAACAGTAATGTTTGATTGCATAAATTTATTATTATTGGTTGTTGCAAATTCATTCTTCTATTAAAAGTTTATCTTAGTATTATAAATCATCCTTTTAAAGTTATAAATATAACTATAAATGTTAAAACTATATAATTGAATTTATGGTGCATTTACGAACATAAGAATCTAGGAAAGTACACTGTTACGGTGAGGCACTAAATATTAGACACAATAAATAAATTATGTAATAAAAATCAATTACAAATTATTAATATTTATTACGTCAGCTACGGGCCTACGCCCCACCTTGTCTCCGTGCTGTTCCTTTCTTCCAATGAGCACACTGAATGGAGAAACAAAACTTCCGCGGGGCCACAGACTTAAGAAAAGATATTGTTTCTGCTGGGTCCCAGAGTCTCTGAAGGTTAAAAAGCGACGGTGGTGATCTCTCTTCAGAAATCTGCCGATATTAAATCGTACGGCACTGCATGTTTTTGGATGTTCTGATTTGTCGTGGATCCAAAGGCCAAATACCGCGCGACCGAAACGTTTCTGTTAGTTGGAAAATAAAAGCTAATTTGTACCGTACGTCATGGTTTTTACACAACGGTAATAAATGAAAAAGAAACGTCACCATCTGGTTCTGTTCTGAATGCTGAAATAAAGTGGAGTTCCGCTTTTTAACTTTTTGTCATACCACGACAGCATGCGCGTTTCAGTGTTTCCTTGTATTTATTTACATATTTATTTATTTGTTTTTATTAATATTTTTATTTCTAAATAATAGGAAATTTAAATAAGACATAATATTGAGTAAAATAAAAAACATTTGCTCAATTATATAGTGTGGAGACAAAATTGCCCCATAGTCAATAGACAGCAAGACGAGGAAATGACAGTACTATGTCGTTTCGGGGGCCACTGTGATAATGTAATTTTAAGGTGCAAAATACGAGGAAATGTTTTTTCTAAACCTATTATGAATAGGGTGGGTTTATTTTCTACGAGGATGACTTTTATTTTTTTTATAATTTTAAAATACAGTTTATATTATATTTTTTTCTTTTTGTATTGGTAGGAACTACGATTATAATAACATGTGCACATGATAACATGTACAGATGGTCAAGTCAATTGACCAAGTGACAAAATTTTGGAGTCACATCACATGGATTATTTATTGCTTTATTTGACTTTGTTATAATCTTTTTTGCTGCTGTGACTTCGCCGAATTTTTTATTCTATTTTTAATACTAATTGTACACTATTGCTTAAATATGTATTTTGAAAATGTTAGTACATATACTGTTTTTTTGTTTTAATTTAATATAATTGTCACTATAAATTATAATAACTAAAGATAAAATACAATTGTTTGGGGATCAAATCTATTGGACTCCTCGTCTCGTCTACGAATTTTTTGATTTGGATATGCGATTAAGGATGTGAAAGTCATTTTTTTTAATAGCCAGGGTCAGGGGTATCTAACCAGCTTACGCGCACCTTAACTAATTCTTTGAGACCTTAAAATTATCAGTGAGATAAAAACTCCAATATCTATCCCTATTAACAACTGATAAGAAACTCGAACTCAAGATCTCTTAAATAATACACCTAAGAGTCTCTATCGAACCGTTCGACCATCTAGAGATAATTATGTGAATGCCATTTTTATGAATGGGAATGGGATGACAATCTCACTCTTATACTCGAATTTCCCCTCTAATTAAAATAAATGTTCAGATATAACCTAAAAATACATTAAAAATCTCAATAATATGCGATTAGAACCTTTGCTATATATGCTCACAAACAAGCAAATACAATCAAAATCCTATAGTTTCCCGACTTCAAGAAGATACCCTGAAGAATCTTTCTCAAATAAAAACATAGAGTTAAAATAAGAAGAAAATGAATCCTAAAGCGCAAAAGGCCAAAACGGTCATTTCAGATGAACCAAAAAAGAAGAAAAGCAGGGGCATTAATGACAATTCACAACTGACTTTTCGGTTGTAAATTTACATAATTTGTTCAAAGGAAATAAAAAGAATAGAAACTTTTTTCCCATGAATGTATGAGACAAAAGGAAGACTAAAAAGCAGAGCGATAAATAAATAAAATTATAAAAGCAAAAAAAAAAAAAAAAAAAAGTGAGTCATTGTGTCCTTTTGCAGCTCAGCTGGTGATGCAATATGGGCCCTTGATATCTCTCCAAATTGAAAGTGGATACTCTTGAGCCGAACAGATTCCCCTTTTCAGAGAATGGAAGAATCAGCAAGAAAAAAAAATTCTTTCAAAGGAAAGTTTTCTCGTGAGAAAGAAGGAAGGAAAATTTTAGCAAAGAAACGTTCAAAACTTGAGTGATGGGAATGAGAGGCAGTAGAGAAATCAACTCAATTGGTGTTAAATATGGAAAGTAACAATTTCTCAATTGGAGAGCGAAAAAAGGAAGCTTTACTTTTACTTGAGATAGAATCACAAAAATTGAATTTTTTTTTTTTTTTTTGTTGTTTTGATGGGCCAGGGTGTCTGGACCAATTTAAACGCACCTCAACTAATCTCCTAAGATTATGAAACTATCAGTCCGATAAGAACTCTGGTGGCTACCTCTATTAACAACTGAAAAGAGACTTGAACTTGAATAATGTTATGTGCACTAACCAAATTATATTAATCCAAGTATTAACAATAATTGAAATTTTGAATTTTTTTTTTTCTAGTTTTTGGGGGGAACTGACGTGGCAATAAGAGATGTCTGCCATATCAATTAGTACTTGGGTTAGTATGGTTTTGGTTAGTGTATATAGCATTATTCCTTGAATTTAAGACTTCTTGAGTAATACAACCAAGAATCCCTATCGGACTTCTCGACTATCTAAAGGCAGTTGAGTGGATTTTTTAATATAATTTATAATTTCTCCCGAGGTTTAGGGTTTCATATTTAATTTAATGGATCAAAGATAACATTAATATGTATTGGGCTCAGTTTCTTATTGAAGTAGAGTTTATTAGAGTAAAATTTATGAAAATTTTTGTTAATTATTTGGTGAGAATAATGTAAAGATCTTTTTAGTATTAATTTATGAGTTGTCTTAACGTGTGCCCTAAAACCACTGTCAGATAAAATATTTGATTATTTCAATGTATTTTATGTATAAAAGGATAACGGTTGTGCCTATTAGTGCCTTTAACATGTAATTTAAAGGCACATGTTAAGACAAACAATAATTTATATACCAAATAGGGTAAATTGCATAGTTGGAGTAAATAGTGAAATGAAATAATTGATGTAAATAGTTGAGTGGGTTGGGTTTGTTTGTTAAATATTGTATAAGGTGGTTGTGGTTTTATATAAATTATAAACATTTGAAAATTAGGTAATGAATTTAATGTCTTATGTCTATGTCATGCAAGTGGTGGAATTAAAAATGTAAATTGGTAGTTTCATTTCATGATGGAGAATTTGATTCTTGAAATGTAAAATTATCTCGTTGACAATAATAAGCTCATTTCATTTTCAAATAATCTATTTCTTATCCTAATGGCCATTATGTGGGTGGCTAATTTAATAATGTTTTTGTTGTGACAATTATCATCCATACATTTCTATCTAAAGTCAATTAATATAATAGTGTTTATGAAATAGGGAAAATAATGTTTAAAGTTCCATAGTTGTAGCCATAGAAAAACAACAAATGATCTGTGAAGTGAGCTGTTTAGAATTAAATTATACATAATTTCCTGGAATGTTTTAAAGCTTCAAAACTATTTTTAATATTAAGATGTCCTACCAGACAAAGAAGTTGTCAAGAGAGATATCCACTCCAAATTATTAACCTTTTCTCCCATGTGAATTCCATATTATTAGTGTCAAAGTTCAACATCAGTTAAGAGGCAAGTCATCGGTTAAGAAATGAGAATTTTGATCACTTATATAGTACAAGGACACCCTTATCACTTAGAGGGGTCTTTTCAGGACAAAACTGTACGAGTCTTAGGATTTAAAGAGAACAATATCTCTGAGAACCGACCTTCTATATGTATGGATCCAGTATACATCAACAGTTAGTACCAAAGTCTCACATCGATTAGGAGATGAGAGTCTCAATCGTTTATATAGCACATAAATATCATCACCACCAAAAGATGCATTTTTAGAACAAGATAGTGCAGAACTCAAGACCCAAAACAGACAATAATATGATAATCCAACCAACTATATGTCTGGATCTAATATACATCAACACATATTGTATCTATTGCCCACTCCAATGTAATTAAATAAAAAATATATATATTCACCAGGTCAGACATCCATTATCGTTTTCAACTCCAATCACTATTATCGACTGTCTGTCGTCGGTTTGATTACACAATTAGTTTTTTCGATCATTTTTAAGTGCACTTTCTCTTTCTGAATTTCTTCGGAATTGAAAAGTATTTGTCCATAGGGAAGAATCAAAATCCAGGTAAGTTACCCCAATGGCAGAAAAGAATTCAGTGGTCCCTTGTGCAAGATTGGCAGGCGGTCACCAACTCTGATAAGAACACAATTCTGTATATGTCAAATTATCAAACCCTAAAACTATTTCCAACTTTTTGCACCAAACGACAATCATATACTTCAATTTCTTCTTTATTATTATTGTTTTTTTGTGCTGCCAATCTAGTGCAATTCTCCAAATAATACTGCAAATTCTGTCTATTAATTCAACCCAACAAGTGATATTGATGATCTTAAAGTGAGTTTTTAACACCGTTAGAGATTTTGAATATCGATTTATACATCTCAATTAATCTTCGTAATCCATTGAATCACTGTATGATAGATAACCTCAAGATTTGAATTGAAGAAACTCAAAAGAGGGAACAAACCTTGATTAACCATCCATAAAGGATGAATAAAGAATGAAATAAAGAAATACAGCAAAAAAAAGTTGGACAGATAAGAGATGAATTGATGATTAAAGGGGTTAATCGGCTAGACTGGCATGAACAATATCTTGATTAAAGTTTCAAAAAAGATGCACCAACTACTTTATTATTTTTAATTTAATCTTGTCATTACTCATAAATAAACTTATTGTCTAACATACATTCAACAACGGTAGCCGTTGTGTTGAAATTTTGAACTCATGGAATGGAACACTTACAAAACCCCATATAATAAACTGATTCCATGTTTTCTGGTCAAATATCGTGAATTCTGTTTTTTTTTTTTTTTTTTTTAAAAGCAAACTTTAGGTTTCCGAGAAACGGCTAAAGCTGTAATTTACTTTTATAATAATAGTAAAAAATACGAGTACAGGATGTGAAAAGCATCCGGGATAAGTTAACAAGAACAAAATCTGAAAATAAAATCAAAGAATAATTTAATTGATTCCCAACTTGATCTAATATTTTTTAATATTACTAAGATGACCCTGTTAAAAACAAATTAAAAGTAATATAAAGCATGATTTGAAAGGTCTTATCCCCTAACATTAAATTCAAAACTTTTGCTTACACGACTCTTTAACCTCAATTTCAAGCCACATATAAATGTGTTAATATTTACATAAATGTGCATTCTCTCCCCGACTAAGTCAATTGTGAGTCGACTCAAACATTATTGCAATCCTAAACCATCATTATTCTCTTTCCCGATCATCACTCAGTAAAATACCTCAAACCTTACTCATGTCGACCCCACCAATCACCAATAATCAAGCAATTAAGGTTTGCTCAACCGCTATTTCTAAGTTAAATTTCAACCAATCACAACCACCAAAATCCAATCTTCTACCACCAAAAGACACATTGACCTCCTTTTTTCAAAAGCCTTTAACAGTTTGAACCAAGTTTGGTCTCTGTTCCGCGCCAAATCGAAATTGTATTTTAGATAGTAAACAAAATGTCAATGTGAATAGTAAAGTAGTATTTTAAAGTTTGTGGATGAGAAAGTGTCATTAAGCCATTATTTGGGTGGGAAAAAGTCGTTTACTCCTTAATTATCAGTTTACGGGTATTTATGTTGTTTCATTAAATTTAGTATTTAGGGTTTTTGGTGTATTATGAAAGTTTTGTACTTGTTCACAATACCTCTATCTAATAATGTAGTTTATAAATTAATCGTGTGATATTAAAAAGTAAATAAAATTATTTAAAAAAAAAAAAAAGGAATATAGATGGTCTACTAAGTCTAGCTATATTTAGAAGTACTCCAAAGGCAGTGACTAGGCTCATCTTTCTTGATAAAGATTTTCACACTTTGTTGAGTCACCATCCCATAACTCAACCTAGAAACCCTAGGAGACAGATATAAATTTTTCTAGAAGAGACAAGGATAGAGTTACTAGTGGACAAGTAGTTTGAATTAAGTTTAATTTGAAGTTTGATTCATTGAGGAATATTGAGGTTGGTGGGATGTATTCACTGTAAATGGTTTGGTAGGCTTTGAGATTTAAATGGCTTGGTAGGTTTTGAGATTGATGCCCAATTTGGACTTTTTTTTTTTTGTTGGTTGAACTGGGGTGTCTAGATTAGTTTATGCATACTTCAACTAATCCCCCAAAACCTTAGAATTATTGATCGGGTAAGAGTTTCAATAGCTATTTCTATTAGCAACCAATGAAGGACTGAACTCAGAGCCTCTTGAATAATACACCTAAGAATTCTTATCGAACCACTTAGTCATTCAAAGGTAGCTAATTTTGAATGTAAGGGCATAAATATTTTTCTTTCAAAGATAAGTGGGTATTTATGCCCAAGTATAGAAGTATATTTGTAGATTCATTACTAAATATATTTTGAGAATGTCATGAGATTCAAAAAATAATTTTGAATGTAACGGCATAAACATTTTCTTAATATTAAAAAACGTTACTTAAATCATTCCATTTTAAATGCAAATCAAACGTATCTTAAATTTAATCAACAATATTGTTGGACCCAAAAGCAAGAAGGCCCATTTATTAATTATGTAAATTGGGCTTTAAATTGGGTTTGGCCCATTTGGAAGTTAACTAAAGTAACCTTAACAAAGGTAGGTTCCTTAGTAAGCCCAATAAAATATGGCCCAACGGAGGAGTCTTTATGAAGTCGGGTGGGTGATGCATGGCGGCGTTGGGGTGAGGATGTGGAAGGCTGCTGGCGGGGGATTGTCTTGGTTGTGTGGTAATGGGTGTTGACTTGTCGTTATTTAGAGGAGACTTCAATGAAGAGCGAAAATTGCAATTTTCATGAAACGAATTGTATGGATGAGTTTGAGTTTATGCGCAGAAGTTGTTTGTGAAAATGCGCTAGTGGTCAAAGTTAGTTTAGTAGTTGGGTTTTCTGATGTTGATGTACGGTGGTGATGGTGGCTTTCACGGAGGACCACCGGTTATCTTTTTCCTATTTCTAATATTTGATAATGACTTGAAAGGATTAATTTCCAGAATTTTGCAGCTGTGCCCTTCTATCTTAATTTTAAGGATGAAATTGTCACTACCTCCAGAATCACGAGGAACTAGGTATAGATAACGCATTGTATGATGCATTCCAATCTTCATTTATATACAAGTAGACCATGCTATTCGATTCTTCTTTAATATTAGAGAACATTCTTAATCCATTAATTAGTTCATATAAATATAGGATCTTCACTAACCTATAGGGTTTGTTGTCAGAATTTTAATTAGAATCATTCTAAGCGTAAAAAGATCATTCTATTAGCTTGGTGATAGATATATTATTTTATTGTCTCCAGCTAAGGAAGGAACAAGAACCACAGCTAGATGTTTGATATTTTCTAGAATAACTGCAGTACATTACATTTATGGCTTTGGTTACACCGAAGCTTCTTGCTTTCGTCCGTTTTTGTCAGGCGACAATGCATTCAATCCCATAATTTAGTGTATCTGTTAATCATTTGATTCATTTCCATAACCAAACTTTAGTTTTCTTATTGATTGACATATTCTTAAGCTGATTTCTTTCATTATATCTGTTAGTCTCCTGAGTTTCCTTTTTTCAGCGATTTGTAAATGGGTGGTGTCTGTTCAATCACAGTATTCTCATGTGATGCCTTTCTCTCCCGTTTCTTAGATTGCACTGTCAGAAAGGCAAAATATTTAAGTGAGCTTGAAGATAATCTAGTTGCCTTGCAGATTGAATTGCAAAAGTTAATTGAGACAAGGAACGATATGATGAGGAGGGTTCTTATTGCTGAACAACAACAAATGAAGCGGATGGACCAAGTTCAAGGCTGGCTTTCAAGGGTACAAGATGTGGAAATTGAAGTTGGGGAACTGCTACAACTTAAATATCAAGAAGTTGATAAATATTCGTGCATTGGAGGATACTGTTCCAAGAACTGTAAGTCAAGATATGAGTATGGAGAAAAGGTGATTAAAATGCTGAAGGTTGCAGCCACTTTAAAGGTTGAAGGAGATTTCAACGAGGTAGCTGAGAGATTACCAGAAGATCCTGTTGATGAAAGACCTATTGAACAGGCAATAGTGGGTCTAGAATCAACATTTGATAAGGTTTGGAGATGTCTTGGAGAAGAAAGCGTCGGAATTATTGGCCTATATGGTATGGGTGGGGTCGGTAAAACTACTCTACTAACCCAGATCAACAATAAGTTTCTGAACACAGAGAATGATTTTGATGTTGTGATATGGGTAGTGGCGTCTAAAGACTTAAGAATTGAGAGGATTCAGGAAAAGATCGGTAAAAGAATAGGTCTTTCCGAAGACTATTTAAGAAGTGAAAGTTTTGAAGAAAAAGCCTCTAAGATATTCAAGATTATGAGCAAGAAGAAGTTTGTATTACTATTGGATGATATATGGGAACGAGTTGATTTGAATAAAGTAGGTGTTCCTACTCCAAACCCAAAAATGGCATCCAAGATAGTTTTTACAACTCGTATATTTGATGTTTGTGGCTTCATGGATGCTCACAGAAATTTTAAAGTTACATGTTTGACATATGAAGATTCTTGGAAGTTGTTTCAATCAAAGGTCGGAAAAGAAACTCTCGACAGTCATCCTGATATTCTTGAGCTAGCCGAAACTGTGGTCAATGAATGTGCTGGTCTGCCGCTTGCATTAATTACCATTGGTCGAGCTATGGCTAACAAGAAAACACCTGAAGAATGGAGCTACGCTATTCAAGTTTTAAGACGATCTGCCTCTGAATTTGCCAGGATGGGAAAAGAAGTATATCCTCTTCTAAAGTTCAGCTATGATAGTTTGTCGAATGATACACTAAGATCCTGTCTCTTGTATTGTGCTTTATTTCCTGAAGATTATAACATTTTCAAAAGGGACTTGATAGATTATTGGATTGGTGAAGGATTTTTGGATGAATATGATAATTGGGCAGCACAAAACAAAGGGTACTACATCATTGGTGTTCTTCTTGATGCATGCTTATTAGAAAAAAAAGATGATGATTATGTAAAAATGCATGATGTGATTCGTGATATGGCTTTATGGATAGCATGTGACATCGAGAAGGAGAAGGAGAACTTCTTGGTTCATGCAGGTGAGGGGTTAACTGAAGCAAAAACCATTATTGAATGGGAAGGGATAAAAAGGTTATCATTGATGGAAAATAAAATTTCGCATCTATCTAATGCTCCTAGATGCCCTCAACTCCAAACTTTATTTCTCAACAGAAATAAGTTAGGCAGCATCAGAAATGATTTTTTCGAATTTATGCCTTCACTTCGAGTTTTAAACCTATCTCATAACTGTTATTTGTGGTCACTACCAACAGGAATTTCAGCATTAGTTTCACTTCAGTGTCTTGATGTATCAGGGACAGACATAAAATTATTGCCGATAGAATTGAAGGCCTTGAAAAATCTTAAATGTTTGAACTTGGAGTACACACTTTTTCTGAATAGAATTCCACAGAATCTGATATCAAATTTTCCGAGGTTACATGTATTGAGGATGTTCTCTTGTGGTTACTTGAGTCAAACTGCCGAATTTTTGGTGGAGGAATTGCGCTACCTGGAAAATTTAAATGTCCTGAGTATTACCCTGAAAAGTTTTTGTGCTCTCCGAAGATTTTTGGACTCTGAGAAGCTACAATGTTGCACTCAATCTCTCAGCCTCGAAGACTTTGACAATTCAGAAGCACTTAATGTTTTATCTTTAGCGGAAATGAAGCATCTGGGTGCTCTTAATATTTACAGCTGTGCTCATTTGGAAGAGTTGGCCATTAACAATGCTGAGCAAGCAAAAGTTATCCGTCAGAATCATGGCTTTCACCACCTTCGTATGATTCATATAGAGTCTTGTTTTAAATTCAGGGATTTGACGTGGCTTATTTTTGCTCCAAAACTCGAGATCATTCACATATCAAGCTGCCAGGAGGTTGAAGAAATAATCAGTGTTGCAAAATTGTCTGCAGTTGAAGGTCTGGTGTCCAGAAATCTAAAGCCATTTGCAAAATTACAATATCTTACTTTAGAATATCTCAGAAATTTGAGAATTATTTGTCAGAAGATCTTGTTCTTCCAAGATTTGAAGGAAGCTAGAATAAGTAATTGCCCAAAGCTTAAGAAGCTTGCATTTATATCCGAAAGCGTGAGGGATTGTAAAATTTTTGTTAATGGAGAGGAACGGGGACGGGAAATTGCTGCAGCTGGAGGACAAAGCCATTAAAAATCTGAACCTAAGTTTGCTGAAGCAGTTAATTCTGGTTGGTCCTCTTCTGTTTAATTTATCTCACTTTTCTTGTGTTTTTCTATTTGAATTTTATTATTTCTTTCCTTGATTTTGTATTTTTTTTTTCTTGTTCTTTGAGATCACAATAGTAGGTTGCTCAGTATGATGAGCTTGTGGAACTCATGGCGAGCTCAAAACAGGATGGTTTGTGTCAACGTCGCTCACCATACTCAACTACCGAGCAAGGTGGACTTCCTTGACCCAGTTATTGGATTTTCAGATTTCTTATTTGTAAATTTCCTGGCTTTGTGTGAAAGGCAGATTCTGTCAGACAAGAATTCCTTTCATGAGTGTTGTTAATTATTTGCTTTCCTATTTTCTTTTGTTTGGATGTGTACATGGCGGCAATAACTTTTAACATTCAATCCAAAGATACTACATTATTGGTATTCTTCTTCATGCATGTTTATTGAAAGAAAGCAAAAATTTGTGTGAAAATGCATGATGTTGTGGTTCCTGATATGGCCATGTGGATAGCATGCGAAATTGGTAAGGAGAAAAGAGTGTTTCTTGGTTCATGCAAGAGCAGGATTATTTGAAGGACCAAATATTGAAAAATGGGGAGGGATCAAAAAGACTCTCTCTGATGCAAACTAGAATTACCAATCTTATGCTTCTTCCGATCTTATGCCCTCTCTTAGAGTTTTTAAGCCTGTCCTGAAATCCTCATTTATGGAGATTACCCTTCAGAAATATCAAAACTGGTCTCTCTACAATATCTCAACGTTTCATGCACGACCATAAAATCATTGCCAATGGAGTTAAATGTCTTGAAAAAATCTCAAAGTGTTTGAACTTGCATCGCACACCTCATCTCTCTGCATTTCCACAACAACTGATATCTAGTGTTAAAATGTCTGAAAGCCGGTAGACATTTATCAGAAACCTTGGCGTTCATAGATTTGGAGGAAATTAGAATAAAGAAGTATCGAAAGCTTCAGAGATTTCCAGTTGGATCTGAAAATGGAAGTTAAAGTTTTTCTTAATGGAGAGAGGTTTTGGTGGAACTAATTAGGTCTTTCTGAGTATGATTTTCATCTTTTTTTTTTTTTTTTTTTGGCGGGTGCTCTGTGTTTAATGTATCTCACAAGACTCTCTGTTTTGCAGTTTTGGTATTGTATTTCTATTTTTTTTTTTTTTTTAAGTTATACTATGCAATTTGATGTAAAAGTTTGCCAACATTTATGAGAGTTCCTAGTTAATCTAAGTGACTGGATTTCTTGCATTCTAACCAAAGCAAAGAATTCTTTAATTCTTTTTACTTTTAATACCCTCTTAAAAAGACTAAAAAATTGGATGATTGAACGAATCAAAAACCAGTGAAGAAAATGACTGAA
Source organism: Pistacia integerrima (assembly GCA_026225825.1). Lineage (NCBI taxonomy): Eukaryota > Viridiplantae > Streptophyta > Magnoliopsida > Sapindales > Anacardiaceae > Pistacia > Pistacia integerrima. The sequence goes on along the minus strand of CM047750.1, from coordinate 11,530,615 downwards.
CTTTTTAGTACAACAATTTTTTTTTTTTTATTTTGACCAGGATGTTTAGACTAATTTGCGCGTATCTCAACTAATCTCGAGACCCTGAAATAAAAAATTGGGTAAACCTTCAATTGCCACCCCTATTAGCAACTGAGGTTAATCGAACTTATGACCTCTTGAGTAATACTCCAAGAGTCTCTATTCAACCACTCGACCATCCAAGGATAGTTAAAAAGTGATGTTTGTTTAGTAAATGATATTTAAAGCAGTTAATCTCAAACCTTAAATATAGTTACAAGAGATGAAAGGAGAAAATATGTCATAATTAATTATTCTGATACATTAATTTTTTTATTTTTTGTTTTGTGATCAGGCCAGTTTGTTTGTACTTAAACTAATCTTCAGGATTCGAAGTTAACAGTTGAATAAACCTCCACTAACCATCTCTATTAGCAACCGAAGTAATATTAGGTAATATTATCTCCAGGTTGACTAATGTGACTTATTGGTCCGATTAAGGGGTTGAATATCACAATTAATTACTTGCCTATTGTAGCACATAGAGAGACATAAAAATAGAACATCACCGTATTTATGGACAAACTTGGTCATTAATATTGCATTTACTCAATTGTTAGACTTAAATATTAAATATGTTCATTTTTTTAATTAAAAATGAAAATAGAAAAATGTATTGGTGGACCTAAGGCTTTATGGGCTCTGGTCCATAAGCCGGTTGGTGAAAGTGGCTAGGTGGAACCCATCAGAAAAACCTTACATTACATTTTCGTTCACATGCCTATACCTTTTAAATCCTTTAATTTAGGTCAAACAAAACATTTTATTTTTAATTTTCATGCCAGAGCTTATAGTTTCTAATTTAAATTACTGTATAATGAATAAAAATTATAATAAGATGACTCAATTTCATCCTTAACTTCCTCTAGTTGAAAACAATTCAATCAATTCTAAGACGACTCTAATCACCCAAAATAACAAATACACCCCTTTTGTTAGAAAAAATGACAAATATATCTTATTAAAATTACAAATATACCCTAACTGTTTGCAGAAATTACAAATACACTCTGCATAGCCGACCTCGGTTCCATGTCCAATTTTGGGTCCATATCGGTGGAACCGGACTTAGATTGGCATAATGCCGGTTCTACCAAATTTGAAACTGAAACCGACGCCTCAGTACCCATCTGATTTGGCTCTACCCTTAAAAGATTGCACACCCGCATTCAGCAAAAGCTCATATGGTACTCAGGATCCATGGAATCACCACCAAATCAGCCAATGATGAAATATGATTAAACCATTTCATAACCTAACCCATAGTGGTGGGCCCAATCAAACCACTTAGTTCATTAGCCATGGCCCACGATCACTTTCAGTCCACCAACCCCCTCACCCACCCACCCCAAACCTCCACATAAGCCACCACCCTCACCCAATAATCGGTGGTTGGTGAAATCAACACACTCAATCTCTCTTCTCCCCCTAGAAACGCGTTTCGAAACGCTTCCCCCATAGTTCACTTCTTTTCCTATATACTCTTCCCCTGTACTTTCCACCGTTACTCTCCTGACAACTCCCTCACAAAATCCGGCTGCTGTCTTTCAAGATTAGAGCCTGCGAAAACGATGCCAGAAACGCAACCAGAAACGAAGCCCGAAACGCCACCGAATTTCTGGGGCTACATGCCGGAAGAAGAGTACTATACCTCTCAGGGAGTGCGAAACTCGAAGGAGTACTTTGAAACTCCCAACGGTAAGCTTTTCACGCAGAGTTTCTTACCGTTGGATCAGAAAGTCAAAGCCACGGTTTACATGAGTCACGGCTATGGATCTGACACTGGTTGGATGTTTCAGAAGATTTGCATCAACTTTGCGACGTGGGGTTACGCTGTTTTCGCCGCTGATCTTCTCGGCCACGGTCGATCGGACGGTATACGTTGCTACTTAGGTAGGTGATCAACTTTACGTAGTTTCTTTCCATGTTTCCTAAGATAAAATGTGAATAATATTAGAGGAAAATATGAAGCTTTAATTAGATTTTGATAAATTTTAATTAATTGGGATCAGTGTAGCGTGTGATTATTTTTAATGGTATAATTAATTCCTTTATAAGGTGGTTTAATTATCTAATTAAATGTTATATTTGCTAAATAATATTAAATAATAATAATCATGACACCATTAGTTTGATTAGGGTGAGTGGTTTCCGGTACCCTACATTTTTTTAAGGAACTAGAACCGGTCAGTTCTTAACATTTAGAATCGGAATCGAAATCGAAACTGGCCGGTTTCGATTCCTAAAAACCTGGAATCGGAACCTAAAACATAGTTTTCAGTTTCGGTTCTGGGTACCCAGGTTAATTTCAATTAGCCCCTATTTTTAAAAAAATTGACAAATACACCCCAAAAAATTACTATACACCCCCAACAGTTTACAAAAGCTAAATTCAGTCTTGGTTCCTACGTAGATACCCTAACCTCGATTCCGGTTCCGGTTCTAACTTCCAACACTATAGGAACTAGAACTGGACCTAGGAATTTGCGATTCCAATTTTTCAGAACCAAAACCAAACCCTAATGGGGTCAGTTGCGGTTTCGGTTCTATCTTGTACCCATGCTCATCCCTGTTTGATTATATTTTACCGGATTTATTTTTACAAAAAAAAAATGGAATTTTGTTATTTGTTATACATTTTAGATTCATAGACTGTAAAACTGGAAAATATATTACATTGTATATGCAATGTAGGTGAAATGGAGAAGGTAGCTGCCTCGTCCTTATCATTCTTCGAGCATGTGCGCTACAGCGAGCCATACAAAGACTTACCCGCCTTCTTATTTGGTGAGTCCATGGGCGGATTAGCAACAATGTTAATGTACTTTCAATCAGAGCCCAACACGTGGACGGGCCTGATCTTCTCAGCCCCACTTTTTGTCATCCCAGAGAATATGAAACCCAGTAAAGTCCATCTCTTCATGTACGGTCTCCTCTTCGGATTAGCCGACACGTGGGCTGCCATGCCTGATAACAAAATGGTGGGCAAATCGATCAAGGACCCAGAAAAGCTGAAGACCATAGCATCAAATCCACGGAGGTACACGGGAAAGCCGAGGGTGGGGACCATGAGGGAGATTGCTAGGATGTGCCAGTACGTACAGGATAATTTCTCCAGAGTTACGGTGCCGTTTTTGACAGTGCATGGGACGGCGGATGGGGTCACGTGCCCTACGTCTTCCCAGTTGTTGTATGAGAAGGCATCCAGTGCGGACAAGAGCATCAAAATGTATGATGGGATGTACCATTCTTTGATTCAAGGAGAGCCTGATGAAAATGCTGAGCTTGTGTTGAAGGATATGAGGGAGTGGATTGATGAGAGGGTTGAGAGGTATGGGCCTAAAAATGGATAAAATGGTTGCATTAATGCAAAACTGTTGATTAATATGGAGGAAAGAAGGGTTATTCTAATTGAATAAGAGCAATGAATGGACCTATTTTATAATTATAATCTGTGTTCTATGAATTTATTTTTTTATCGTGGATGTCGGACCAATTTACATGCACCTCAACTAATCTCCCGTAACCTTGAAACTATCGGCCATGTAAGAGTTCTGGTGATCACTCCTATTAATTGTGTAATTATTCTTCCATAATGCTACCTAGTAAAGTTCGACTGGAGAAATAGAAATTAATGGCCTTTCAATCATTAATAAAACTCAATAGCAAATTAAAGCATCGGTCAATCCCTACAATCAATTTGCATATGGAATACTTTTACAAACTTTAGCAAGTGAAAAAGAATGACTTTTAAATCAATAAAAATTCTTAAAACTAAACCCTTTAATGTTTGAGAAGCGAGAAAGAGTGACCTTAAAAAACTCGAAATTATAGTATCCATTGAACTCTATAATTTTTGGGAAATGAGAAACAATGACCTTTGAAAACTCAAAACTAGAGCATCCCTCAAAGCTCAAACCCTATAATCTTTGAGAAATAAGAAATAATGACATATGTAATTAGCGTAAACGACTATTTCCCACCCAAGGTTTGCCTTAATGACACTTTCCCACCCAAAAAGTTTCAAAATACCATTTTTTCACCCAAAATTAATATTTCATTACTACCCAAAGTCGATTCTAAATGATTCTGATGACGAAAATTCTCTTCGTCACCACCATTTGAATCTCTGGTCTTTTCTCTACAAAACCCCTCTTACTTCGGCACCTGATTTCTCGTTGATTACCGACTATTGTAAAACTAGGGTTTCTTGTTCATAGCTGATTTCTAGTTGATTCCGATTATGAATATTCAATCGGTCATCACTATTTGATCTACTAGCTTCCACTTTACAAAACCCCTCTTACCTTGACTTTTGGTAACTCGTCGAACGCTAGTTAAGAAAGTGAATTGTATTTTAGATATTAACAAAATATGAACTGTGATAAAGTAGTATTTTGAAACTTTTTTGGGTGGAAAATGTTATTAAGGCAAACCTTGGGTGGGAAAAAGTCGTTTACTCCATGTAATTATGTAGATACTAGTAAAAGTAAACCATAAACTTGACCGTTCGGCTACCTCTTCTGAATTAACCATGGTTAGTCTTCATCTTCTATTAATTAAATTAGTGGAAGACTCTTTGAAGTTTGAATTATAATTCGAAAATGTTAGACCAACAACACATTCTCACAACTTTCTTTAACAATCTGTCACGTGTCAGTTTGTTATTTGTCAACTGTAATTTTATCAAGTGAAATTATTATAGTTGACAAATAAAAAGTTGACATGTGACGATTTATGAATGAAAGTTGTGAAAAGGTGTTGTTGGTCTCATTATAATTTTACCCATAATTTTAGTGCTCCAGTTTTCAAAGCTTCTACCCCACTAAGTGGCAAAAGAATTCGTGGGCTTATTGTTGGTCTGGGCTTTTTTGCAATATGAATTTCATGGGTCCGGGCCTTGGCCCATAAAAATTATATTCGAATCAGTGGTCTTTGTAGTGGGCCACAGGTAATGATACAAACGTAGACGCATTCTAAGACGACAGGGCTGTCCCGTAACGGAATATATAAGAGGTGACGTTTGGCAACTCGATTCTGTTTTGTTTTTGCCTGTCCCGTTGGAAGATTGCGTGTTGAAATTCGTGCCATCAACTCAATTCTCGAGGAGGGTTGGGTCATATCATATCTGGCCCTTTAACTTTTTCATACGTGGCATCATAGTCATCGTTGATGTAGGCACCACAACTTGCTACCGCAATCAAATTGCTTTTTGACTATTTATGGCAGGTTGTACGTGTACCATTAAAAAAAGATCCCAAGATATTTATATAAAAAAATTACTTAGAGATTAACGATGATATATTAGCCTTTTATTTTATATTTTGTATAATCTGAGTGTCTGATAAATTTACACGTATTTTAACTAAATTTTAGAAATCTTAAAACTATTAATTAAATAAAATTTATAGTAAATATCTTTATTAATAATTGAAGAGAAAATCAAATTCAAAATTTATTAAATAATATTTTAAAAATCTCTATTAAACTATTCGATCATTCGAAAAAAAATATGAGTTAAGAGAGAATAATTACGAGTAAAAAAAATTCAAATTTTTCTCTTTTATCATATCGTTCCTCTCCCATAGAAAAAAATAAAATTAATCTTGGTATTTATCAAAATGACAAATGAAATAAACAATTGACAACTTGGTATAATTTGTTTCATAAAAAGGGGTCAATTATAAAAGTCACATCCCAACGATTTGAAAACAACATGTAAGAGTGGTCACAGCCGTTCACTCAAAAAGGTTTCTTTAACATCAAATTGATATTGCTATTATTAGGTCACAAGTTGCATGCCTCTATCATCCGTCCCCATGGGCTTCTGGTGAACCAAGTTTTGGCTCCTTCTATATTATGTACGCACAAATCAATTTTTCAATCTTAGTTTCGATTATTAATCTTGTTGACATTTCACATAAACTCAAATTTGGATTCTCCTTTTCTTCTCATTGCGACAAAATACAAGTCAGGGAGAGGTGTACTACCAAGCCTAACACAATTTAGCACGGTTTATCATGTTTTAATTAGATTGTCAAACTATATTATTAAACATGAGACTATCTAGTATTGTATAGTGTAGCAATATATCTTACGAATACATTATTTATTATTTTATTAAGGATGTCATAGATAGATTATCAGATTTTATGGTAGATATCTTCTTTTAAATAAAACTTGCACATTTTGGAAAATTGTATTTATTGAGTTACATGGGCTTCTGTGCACACGTTTTGGCTCCTATGTATGCACAAATCAATCTTTCCTTGGCTGAATGACATCTTCCCGCTCGAAGTTTGCCTTAATGACAGTTTACTACCGAAAAAGTTTAAAAACAAAAATTACCCACCAACCGTTGATTTTTTCCGTTAACTTGAACTGAAGAAGGATAGGAATGGTAAATTAAAAAACAATCAAAGGGTAATTATGTAATTTTAATCCATATATATATAAACCCTAAACCACTCCTCCCATCTTTTTCTTCTTCTTCTGCATCTCCCCATCCGGCCAAATCGCACTCGGTCGGTGAGCACCCCTGACCACCAATCACCAAACCCTAGTATATTCTCTCGCAAATCGTTGGCCATTGCTGGCTTTTTTCACGTGTCCCACAACTATTTAAAGCCGGATTCTGATAGTGAAAAGCCTAGCTGTCACCACCCTTTCACTCACCGACATCCCCCTTCAAAACCCCTAACATCCCCGAACATGATAGCCTTCCGTTCATCATTGCCACTCATCTTATTGGAGGCTGTTTTTGAGTTGTTTTGAATTCGAGATTGATTGTGTTGTAGAATTGAATTGGAGGTTGTTTTTGAGTTATTTTGAATTGGAGATTTGGTTGTTGATTGATTGAGTTTTTTGGGGACTATTTTCCCTGCCATCGGTCACCATTTCTTCAAGCTATGTTAATTATAAAAATAAAATAATTAAAATTAAAAAGAGAGATTCTTTATAAAATTAAAATTAAAGCGAGAGAACCGACACGTGGCCACCATGCAAACCGAGACAAGAATTTTAAAATGCTAGATTTTCCAGCTGCATGGAAAATTACCATCATATCATTCTTTAAACAGATTTTACTAATAGATCTTAATGGTGAGTGAGAAACTGTCTAACTGATCTTAACAGTTAGTGGGTAATTGTCATTAGGGTGAAATTCGAGTGGGATGATGTTTTTCAACATTTTTCATTCTTAAATTTTGATTATTAATCTTGTTGATATTTGACATAAACTCAAATTTGGATTCTTCTTTTCTTTTCGTTGTGACAAAATACAAGTCTAAATAGAGAGAGAGAGAGAGAGAGGTATACTTTAGTATTTTATATGCATGCTTGACATGTCATATTGAAGTATATGATGTTTTTTTTAGATATTTCCATATATAGTTGTTATCATTAATTTTAATTCCTAAAATATTAAGGTTATGTTTAAATGACATATTTAGTCATAAAATCACATGATTTAACTTAAATATCCTTCATAAAAATAATAAGGATAAAAATAGCTGGAATGTATTGGATTACTAAATTTAGCACTATGTAGCATGCTTTAATTAGACTATTAAACTATATTGTTAAACACTAGTGCGTCGAGGTCGAATCTTGTATAGTCTATTGATAATAAACCTATTGGACAATGTATATAACTATAGGACTTATGTAATTAAGACATGTTTTAAATTATTTAATTCAAGACAAAGATTTAAAACATTAGACACTTGAGTCTGAAAATGCTAACTGTTACCCAAATGACATTGATTGATAACTATTATTAATCCCACGTTTAACCAATTTTAATGGGTTCATTAGTATAGTGAAGCTGCCCAATAAGTCAAAAATAATTTTTAATAATTTTGTTTTTGTTTTACTTTTGCATGAAAAAAGCACATATCATAGTGTTTATTTTGAAAGCATTTTAAGTAGTTTTTTATTCGTAAATGTGTGTTTTATTTTCTTCACCAATAATGTTAAAATATAAATAAAAATAGTTATTACAATTTATTGATATAAAATATTGTAACATAAAAGAAATTTAACAATACCATGATGGAGATCTAAATATTTTATCAAGTTTTTTAGAAAATAAATTATACTTTTGGTAGATATTAAAAGTTGTAAATCAATATAAACATGTATACCTTTTAAAAAAAAAATGGTTCTTACAAATATTTAAAACAAGGGTTATTATTCATTGGAGGACTTTTCTTTTAAAAACTAAAGAAAAATGATATAAGTTTCATTTTTATCATTAAACAACACTTTCATCAATCAAAAGATATTTAAAAAAAAAATAAAAAAATAAAAATCTGTTAATAAATAAAAAGTGTAAAAAAGTGTTTGTTTATTGATAGAAAAATGTTATTAACATATGTTTCAATTTATTGATACAAATTAAACTATGTTTTTAAAAAAAGTGTTCTTCAATGAATAATAGCCCTTAAAACAAACTAATAATTTCAACTTCCCTTCACAAAATCTAAAAAACAATATTAACATTTTCAAAAATCACATTTCTAAATTCTAAAACAAGATGCAAAACAAGTGCTTTTCTCATTTTTTTTATTTGGAAATCAAATACAAAATATTATTGCTTAAAAAAAGATGATACCCAATTGCTCAAATTCTAGAAAGATTAACCACTTAATAAGTTTTATCATAAGATTAAAAGTAGTTTAACAAAACGTTTGCATGCATGTAAGCCATTTAAAGAGTTGAAAATCAGATTTTTTTATTTTTTTTTATTTTTTTGTAGTAAAACTCTATGTGTTTAGTCTTTTTTTAATGAGCACTTGTTGGTTTCTAAAATTCGACCCTAACTCTCATATGTATCTTTGAGAAATGTTATTAATTCAACCTTCAAATTTATCAATAATTTAATCAATTTAACCCTCAAAAAACATATTAACCTCTTAACATTGTTGTCAGATTTTGGATGTTAGATTGATTAAAATTTAGTGGATAGTAAAAACGCCGTTTCTTCCAAATTTAAACAAAATAACCTAATGGTTAATTAAAACTAGGGGTTAGGATTGGACTTTCGAAACCTACAAGTGTTCACAACGAAAAAAGATCAAACATAGGGGTGAAAACCGAGCCGAGCCGCTCATGAGTGCTTGAGCTTGAATAGCTAGAATACTAATTTGAGTTGAATTTGATCACGGTACAACTCTACTCGAAAAGCTTAATTAAAACTTGATTAAAGCTCGAATTCGAACTTAAATTCTAATTTTAGGTACCAATTTTGAGTTCGAATTTGATTCCCTAGGCTCGGTCAGGCTCGAATTTGAATTTGAATTCAGTAATGTAGTAATCTAGTTGAGTTTGAGTAGTTAGATAATCGACTCAACTTGATTTCACCCTTAGGACTCAAACACACAGGATTTTAGATTGAGTTGGAATATATAATTTTTATTTATTTGTAAAAACTTGACGTAAAGGGGCTAAAACAAAAATGGTCTAAAATAAAAGTTGGATTGAATATTCTTATCGTATTTTTATTGCAAGACATGATGTATATACAATACAGCATAGGATAGAATATTTACATGGGAAAAATGGACCGGCTTTCTATGTAGGCAGCCGAATTCGGTCTTATTCTTCCGTCAAATGCTTGGAAGGAATTTTTGGACTTTGACTTGTTTTCACACCCCAGCTTCTAATTTGAATTTGCAAATGAACCTTTTGCTTTTATAGCTTAAATTTCAACCTTAAGTTAAGGAATATTATTTTACTATAAATTTCAAATTTATTTATTTATTCTGAATAATATGAAAATGTCAAGCATTAATTGTTAAATATTAAGCACAATGTATTAGTACGAGGTCTTACCAAACAATAAACCTTCCAATCTACGAACCAAATTAGTACTACGAAAACACCCCTTTAGATCTTATAATATAATTATAAATATAACATATGAATAACCATAATTTCCATTTAACCAAAATTGGTATCTAGTTATCTACAAATATCTAATCCCATGGGCTGTTTGGTAAAGGCGAATCAAGAGGATTATGCATGACTTTAACGCACAGTTTAAAGTTCTATTCTCCGATAGACGTAAAAGAATATTCTGAGGATTACTTGGTAGGTACGACAATGAGTGGTTGTGGAATAACTTTCCCTGAGGATTAATCAAGATACGTGTAAATTAACCCAGATATCTCGGTTAACCAAGAAAAAAAAAAATCCATAGATAAATCCTAAACTTCGGCGCATGTGTTTTGGAAGCATAGCAAAGGCTTAAAATGGAAGGCCATTGAATTGCAAGTTGCTTATATAAAATTAATGTTATGGTTCCAAAAGGCGCTCCTTTCAATTTATATACGCTAAGTTGTGGCCTTTTGTGCCCCCACTTTGGAATTTGAGGAGGCATAAAGCCGCCCCAATTTATATAAACTATGCTTTTTAATTAATATTACCTTTAAGTAAGCAGATCTACTCCGCTGTTACTGCCTTCACTTTCTACTATGAATATTCTTTAAAATACCGTATAAATAAAACTATAATTGGAGTATTATATTTAATTTTTTTTTTTTTTTGATTGAGACATCCAAACAGTTTGCACGTATCTCAGTTAATCTTTGGAATTTATTGAACACTGTACAAATTCAATATTCCTGATAAACCATAAATGCATTATATTTAAGAAAAATAATAAATATATTTAATTGTTTCATGAATACACCATATTAGTGTACAATATTGTATTTTCAATTGGTATTTTTGTTTTTTTATTTGTAAACTAAATATCAATAATGAAAATTAAAGACGTAAACATATTGAAATTGGCTTGCCACCAACCTTCAATCTTTGACTTAGAATAAAAACAATAGTCTTTAAGGTCATTTTTGCCATGTGAAATTAAAAAACTTTCAAATGCAATCAGCTGTTTGATTAAGACTCAAATCAACCTATTCATGAAAATGATGTTTATTTTGCTTTTACAAATATATAATAAAGTGCTCAATTGGTTATTATACGGCTTAACATATTACGAAAATTCTTTTTTCTTTTTTTTTTTTAATAAAAAAATATAAATTTTATTATTAATATTGTTGAAGGGTAAGTTTATTAAATATGGTTATAAATTTATTGTTTTTATTTTTTGTTTAAAATAAATTAAAGCTAATAAACTCTAAAGGGTTAACCTAATGGTCAAAGAGGTTTGCTCTCTTCTTTGAGTTTTTGGATTCAACTTTGGGATCACCTATTATAATAATATTGTAATTTATTTGGTCTTTTAGACTTATATGGTGTTTAATAAACCTAAGATTCGTTGAGATATGCACGAGCTTGTTTAGATATCTCGATTAAAAAAAAAAAAATTAAAGCCAATAAGGGATCTGCATGTACTTAGCAATAAAGGAAAAAAAAAAAAAAAAAAGAAGAAGAAGATATGAATGTTTCACGCCAACAACTCTTCTAATTAAGCACGTGCCGGTTCGTGATTCAGCATGCATTCTAATTTGACGAGGTGTACCTCGTTGTCAACGAGGGAAAATGCAATTGACAAAAACACATAATGGACCATCTTATTATGTCACATTTATTATTTCAGAATATAGTTGGAATTTAATAACTCTTTGTGAAGAATCTCTTCTGTAATTGCCACATTATAATAAACCATGGCATATCGATTCAATAATATTCCTTGATAAAAGAGTAAATTACTTTTTTCCAATCCAAGGTTTGCTTTAATGACACTTTTCTACCCCAAAAATTTCAAAATATCATTTTTTCACCCAAAGTTTATATTTTGTTAATCCCTAAAATACACTTCACTTTTTTAGCTAGTGTTCAGTGAGTTATTAGGAGTCAGAGTAAGAGGGGTTTTGTAGAGTGGAGATCAGTAGATTGAATGTTGGTGACCAATTGAATATTGATCGTCGGAATCAACCCAAAATGAGCTAAGAATAAAAAATCCTAGATTTGCGATGATCGGCAATGGACGAAAAATCAGGTACTAGAGTGAGAGAAATTTTGTAAAGAGGAGACCGAAGGTTCAAATAATGATGACGAAGAGAATTTTTTCTATCGGAATCGATTTTGGATAGTAACGGAATAATAACTTTGGTTGGAAAAGTCGTATTTTGAAACTTTTTGGATGAAAAAGTGTCATTCAGGCAAACCATGGGTGGGAAAACTCGTTTACTCTAAATAAAAATATATGAATGTTGGTTTAATAAATTATCAAAATTTGATAAGAAAAATAAGATTATTTTGCTTTTTAGAGATGAGGGTTTTGGTTTTCATGATTCTTAAATATAAATTAATAGAGAGAGGCTTTCAAATTTAAAAACTTGAATATAGGCATTGTATGGTATTTAGGGTTGAATTAGTGGAGAAAAACGAGAATCAAGCTTGATTCATTCTCTTAATTAGTTATCTTTTCTTGAGGGGACAATGACACATGTCACCATGTGAAATTTTAGGTATAATATTTTCCTTTGAATAGCAAAAAATAATTACATAATTTTATTCAATCTTTTGAATTTAGATTACGATTATATCTCAAATTACTTAAACTGACTACCAATATAAAAGGTAAATTTAAAAATAAAAAAAATTTCAAATTTCTTAAAATAAATAATTATATATAAAATAAAATGGCCCACAAGTGAATGAAGAAGCCACACGCTTACACAAGTATGATCTCACATGTTACTTTCATAGCCCTCATGAATCCCCACAAAGCATTAAAAAAGTGAGAGATATATTAAGCCCATTTCCGTCATTTCACAGGATCCTTCTGCGATTCTTTGCCCTTTGACTGTATCCTACTCTTCAACTTTTCACTGCTTCACTTCCACCTGTTCTCTCTTAAATCGCCTCCATCAAACCAACTTTGTCTTCTTATTAACAAATTTTAACACCATAATCACAAACAAACAAATCCCCCTTCTGCAATTTTTTTTTTTTTCATTAGAGATGAAGAATTTATCTCTCAAAAATTAGTTTTTTTTTTATTGTTTTTGGTCTTGGGTTGGGAGGGTTTTTGTTTTGTTTGTTACCTTAGCGTGTGAAAGATAACTTTTTTTTTTTTTAAAGAGAAAGCCAACCCTATTGTTTCTTTGAGAGGAAAAAACTTTCTCCAAGCCACCACCTTATCTCAATCTCTCTGTGGAAATCTCTCTTTGAGAAAAGCTGATAGTGGGAGGGGAGAAGAGAGGGATATGGAAGCTGTTTTGCAAACAAGAGGGCTTCTTTCTCTACCATTGAATCCCAAAATCAGAACTTTGCAACCATCTAATGGGTTAAAGCAGAGACTTTTGGCTGTTAAACCGAAGCCCTTTGGTGGATTTTCATTATCTTCAAATGGGGTTTCGAAAGTTTGTGGCTCTGTGTCAAAACCACAAGGGTTGTTTGTCTCAAAGGAGAGACCTTTGCATGTTTGCAAAGCTGAGGCGGCTGCTTCAGCTGATGGTCAGCCTTTGTTAGGCGAGGATGATTCACCGAAGTTCCTGGGGATGGAACTTGTGACTTTGAAGAAGATTATCCCTCTTGGGTTAATGTTCTTTTGTATTTTGTTTAATTACACAATCCTTAGAGACACAAAGGATGTGTTGGTTGTGACGGCGAAAGGGAGCAGTGCTGAGATTATCCCATTTTTGAAGACTTGGGTCAACTTGCCTATGGCTATTGGGTTCATGTTATTATACACAAAATTGGCTAATGTCTTATCCAAGAAGGCCTTGTTTTATACTGTTATTGTTCCCTTTATTGCCTTTTTTGGGGCCTTTGGATTTGTTTTGTATCCTCTTAGCAATTATATCCACCCTGAGGCTCTGGCTGATAAGCTTCTTCACACACTTGGCCCAAGGTTTCTTGGTCCTCTGGCAATTCTGAGGATTTGGAGTTTCTGTTTGTTCTATGTCATGGCTGAACTTTGGGGCAGTGTGGTGATTTCTGTTTTGTTTTGGGGATTTGCTAATCAGGTGATTAAACAATTTTATGAACGCTTATTATTTATTAATTTTTTGCCCTTTTAATTTTATGGATATTCTTTTTTATGTTGATTTTAATTCTGGTGTCAGAATAATTTATTTTTACATATTATTTGTTCATCTTATCTGCACTGATAAAACTCTTGTGGTAGAGAGTCCTGATTGTTTGTCCCTGGCACATATGCTGCTTAAACACTGAAGAATGTCTGCCAATATTGAATATTTTGGTTGATTATCTTTGTCACTGATTGAACTGATTAGGTTGAATAAAATTTATGATTGTCTTAATAACTTCTCTGGTGCTGGTTGGTGATGTTTTTGGAGTTACTCATGTACTTGGTCGTCTCTTCATTGGATTGGTAAATGGTAAATGGTAATTATGGTATTGGTTGATTATCTTTGTCACTGATTGAATTGATTAGGTTGAATCAGATTTATGATTGTCTTAATAACTTCTCGGGTGCTGGTTGGTGATGTTTTTGGAGTTACTCATGTACTTGGTTGTCTCTTCATTGGATTGGTAAATGGTAATTATGGTATAAGATTGTAGCCCTTAAGTAATAGCTGTGAAAAAAATACGGGCAATTTTCTCAATTATGCAGTGAATTCAGAAACAAGTTAGCGTAATCAGTCAGATGTTTCAATTGAGGATGTTTCCCACTGATTTATACATTTCTCATCTTTTTTTGGGCATGCATGAGATGTTTTTGAATGCACTTTGTAGGTTATATGATGTATTGTCAAATGTTGCAAGAAATATATAGTTATGCGATACATTTATGACAACATATTTGCTCTTTGAGTTGTTCCGTTTACATTTGATTTCTACTAAATGGTTTGCAAATGTCGGTGTGATTTTGTTTTTGCTTGTTTATGGATTTATTTAATAATTATCACGACATAATTACTAGTATAGGTGCTCTAGGTGTTTTCTTTCTCATCATAGCATATCTCATGGCCTCCTCCATCCATTATATCAGGGTTAAATTTTGGTGCCGAAGAGTAAGAAAATACCCTGCAATATAATGTCATTAGTACTTTCAAATAATTGGTTCAGCTTTTAGCTAAATTTGCAGAAGCATTGCTGCTTTCTTTTAGGATATAGGCAATTTGTTGATATAAAATACTTCTTATTTTTGTTTTGTTGGCATTTTTAGTGATTTTGGTTCTGCTTTCTTTGTTTTGTCTCTAAAATGATGTTTAGCTTCATGTATAATTTTCCAGAAATTAACTTGTGGTTGTCTGAAATTCCCGTCAGTTAATTCTCAATTTTCTTTGGTTGTTGGGGATATAAAAGTTTTAAGTAAAATACTATTTACATTTTTCGCAGATAACTACTGTTGACGAAGCCAAAAGATTTTACCCTCTATTTGGACTTGGAGCCAATGTTGCCCTTATTTTCTCAGGCCGAACAGTGAAGTATTTCTCTAATTTAAGGAAAAATTTGGGTCCTGGAGTCGATGGCTGGGCCGTCTCCTTGAAAGGAATGATGAGTATCGTGGTTCTGATGGGGCTTGCGATCTGTGCTTGTTACTGGTGGGTGAACACTTATGTTCCTCTTCCTACCCGTAGTAAGAAGAAGAAGGTATTATTCTGCTTTCATAAGATGTTTTTATAATGGTATTTGGTTGCTTCAATTATTAGGTATCTGAGTCTGTTCATATATTAATAGATACAGAAAAACAATTTCGCTATTTCATTTTTCAGTGCAGGAAAAACTATATTTGTTTTCATAGGATAAACTGCACTCCTAATAATATCTGTTTAGCATCTCAAGTGAGCAAGTATTGTCCTTATATTTATCAAAACCATCCATGAATGAAATATTTTGAATTTACTTTATATCATTAACATGCAATGCTAGTATATTAATTAAGATAGACACACCCACTAGCACACATTTGTAAAAATAGGTGCAAAAACATGTTTTTTATGAACAGTTACTTGTGATTGGTAAACTCACTTTTTTCCCATTTTTGATTCTGTTTGCAGGATAAGCCAAAGATGGGAACAATGGAGAGCTTGAAATTCTTGGTATCTTCAAGATACATTAGGGATCTTGCTACTTTGGTGGTTGCATATGGTATAAGTATCAATCTTGTAGAGGTTACCTGGAAATCGAAGCTCAAGGCTCAGGTAATTGCATTTGTTTATTCCTGTATCTTCTTTCTTTATCATGGGCTTAAAAATATCGATGTTTTATTTATTTATTTTCACATTCTCTTACCTACAATTTTGTAGTTTCCAAGCCCAAATGAGTACTCATCCTTTATGGGCGACTTCTCAACTGCAACTGGAATAGCAACATTTACGATGATGCTTCTCAGCCAATTTATATTTGATAAATATGGATGGGGAGTTGCTGCGAAGATCACACCCACAGTCCTCCTGCTTACAGGAATTGGTTTCTTTTCTCTAATATTATTCGGGGATCCCTTCGCACCTGCTCTTGCAAAGTTTGGGTTGACTCCACTTCTTGCAGCCGTATATGTAGGTGCCATGCAAAACATCTTCAGCAAGAGTGCCAAGTACAGCTTGTTTGATCCTTGCAAAGAAATGGCCTATATTCCTTTAGACGAGGACACTAAGGTTTGAACTTCTTACTTGATAATCAGGTTTTTGGAGTTCTGTGTGGCATTCAACCTTGTTGTGTTTAATACCAATTACTATCTAAAAATGTTAATTGTCTTTGGTAGTTCAAGTTTTAATGTAAAAAGGGTAAAATCAGTTGAGGTTTTAAAATGTGAGCATTTATGAAATTTGATATGACACACTATCTATAGACTGAAGTTTGTGCCACAGCCCATCTTTTGTTAGACTTTGCTGATTAAATGCTATTTTCTTCAGGTTAAAGGAAAGGCAGCCATTGATGTTGTGTGCAACCCATTGGGGAAATCTGGAGGAGCTCTTATTCAGCAGTTTATGATCTTGACCTTTGGGTCGCTGGCGAACTCAACTCCTTATCTTGGAGGGATACTTTTGGTGATTGTTCTTGCATGGTTAGCGGCAGCCAGGTCTTTGGATACCCAGTTTACTTCTCTGCGACAAGAAGAAGAGCTTGAGAAGGAGATGGAAAGAGCTGCTGTTAAGATCCCAATCGTGTCTGGAAATGAAAGCGGAAATGGTTCTCTTTCAAGTGGTTCAACATTCAATCCCGCCACAGGTGACTCAACGAGCGAAACTTCTACTCCCCGCAATATTTGAAATAATTCTTTTATTTCTTGTTGCAAGAAGAATGGGGAGCACCGTTACATGAATAGTTTGTTGTAGGACTTTTTCTGCGAATTACAGAAATAATAGCTAAAAACATGTCTGCTCCCAACTGTTTTAAGTCCTTTTTGCAGTAGATAATGAGCTTAGTATCTGTTTATTTTGACATTCCTGTATTTTGTAGAATTGCATTTTGATATCATATTAATAAAAACCATTTAATTTATATGAAATTCACCCTCATCAGAGTGCTCGATTGATTTTTCAGAAACTGTACTTCCCTTTTTTAATTTCTTATTGCAAATCTGCTGTTCTGCTTTGTTATTAACTGGGTAGCATAGTCTTGAAGAGCTGAACTGTCCTATCATTTGTAAATAACCTCCATAAGGTGCAAGCTATATCTTCAATTTTACTGTCTGAATCCGGAACTAAGTAAGATATTGTCCACTTTTGGTTCAAGATCTTCACCTCTGCTAAGAGACTCAAACTCGTTGAATAATATATGAGATTAATAGTATGGGATAGGACAGGCCCATTTTAGGCAGTGGTGGACTGGATGTTTTGAATGGCTTTAAGGCCTATTTCTTCAAGAAGAACTGTGTGTAGTCTAGAGCTGGGAATGTCTGCAGGAGAATTACAGCGTGGGGTGTGGTCCATTTAGTTAGAGGTTCGACCAAGTTACACATGGATACAGTAAGTAGTGGCGGCCAGAGATGCAGATGCTGGATACCAAACAGACAAATCAAGAGTTCACGTGTTGGTTGTACCATGCAAAAGCATACAAAAATTGGGATCATAAATTTAATGCTCTCTTTTTGTACATTTCTTTGCATAACAGTTGGTACATTGCTTTCCTTCATCTTCCTTTCTAATCATTTAATTAAGAAAGCCAATTTACCCATCAATTAAATTTTGTTCCCCCACCACCAAAAGGGTCTCTTTCCCCACACCATTCACAGTATCACTATTGCAACAAGACGCAGCCTGCGAAAGTAGTCGTTCATTTGGAAATTACAAATTTTGTCATCTCTCCCACATAACACGTTCGCATATATAGACACATGCAGGTAGCTAGCATTTGTACATACATCTGAGTTTTTATCTGAACAAATACAGAACTGTAATCCATAAAAAAATTTCATTGAAAATCAAGAATAAATCTTAAATAATACACTTGAATCGTAAAAACACGTCACATATGAGGTGTATAGAGAGAGGGAGGGAGTCTTTATTCGTTTCAAGTCTCTTTCAGAGCTTGGGTGGAAATAGCTATATATTTTACGTTGTTTCTGCACATCAGAGAATGAATATAACGACGTGTCGAGTGTCATTGGATGGGAATATTGCGCATTTAAAGAAACTTGTCTTCACTCTCCATCTCTTATCCTTCTTCCTGTTCATTCACATCCTCTCAAACCCAAATGGTATTATTACAGTATTACTTATTATCGAATCTCCTTTCACCTCAGTTTTACATTACTTTATATAAACTATATACATTCCACTCTATTCCTTCTAGTACTACAACTCCATCATCAACAAAATTAACAACCCCATAATGAAGAAATATTCCCTCCCGGATTCTGTTACTTGCCCGGGAAAACCATCCCAATTTTCTGACTGCTGGTTTGACGATGCCTGCATTCTTGACATGGACTATTTTGTTAAGACCATAACGGACATAAAAGCGAAGGGGGTCCGGCCTGACCTCATTGGCTCAATCATAGCTCACTATGCATCAAAATGGCTACCGGACCTCTCCAACGACGTCATGAAAAAGGGTCTAACCAACTTCGAAGAATCACCGGAAAGTGTCACTGCTTCATGGATGAAGAAGAGGTTTTTTGCTGAAACTTTAGTGGGAATTTTACCTCCCGAGAAGGACTCTCTTCCATGCAACTTTCTTCTTCGTCTTCTCCGGACTGCCAACATGGTCAACGTTGAGCCGACCTTCAGGGACGAGTTGGAGAAGCGGATTTCATGGCAACTGGACCAAGCTTCATTGAAGGAGATTCTGATACCCTCGTTTAGTCACACCTGTGGGACATTGCTCGATGTTGAGTTAGTTTCAAGGCTGGTGAAGAGGTTCATTAACTTGGATAGCGAAGGGGCTAAAAGTGGAGCTGCTTTGGTTAAAGTTGCGAAGCTTGTTGATTGTTACTTGGCTGAAGCCGCCATGGATTCGAATTTAAGCTTATCAGACTTCGTTGAACTTGCTAGTGCCCTGCCTAGCCATGCCCGTGCCACAGACGATGGGCTGTACCGCGCCATTGATACTTACCTTAAAGTAAGTTTTTCACTAAAGTTTTGTTTTGTGTTTTTTTTGAGCTTTATGATTCATTAGTACTGGTTCTTTCCTTGCCATGTTCAGTCCATTGTTTCTTTCTCCAATTAGACAGTCTTTTGACCGTGAAGAAAATCCTTAACATTAATTTCTTTTAATACTCTGTTTTTTGCGATTAAAAGGGTTCTTGACTGTTAAGGAAAACTGTTTTTCTAATAGTGTAATTCAATTATTCACTTAAACAACATAGTGCATAGTAATGTTCATTCTAATACTATATATCACTGACCCAGAAGAGGATACATGAAATTAATCAGCAAAGGAAACAAGAAAAGGGAGGAAATTAGAGGTACAATACAATCAATTTTGGACCAAAGCAGTAGTGGTTGTTGAGGTGTTGTCACCAACAAAAGATTCTTCATGTGACCAATTTGGTGGTTAAAATCTTGCAGGTTGTATGTTAATTGAAATAGATGCCCCTTTATCTTTCTTGTAGTGAACCTAGACCTGAAATAACTTGGATTTTCTGCTATCCACTTATAAACCATCTGGAAAATGCATTACTTGAAAAGCCAAGCCAATTGGCAGTTCACTCTCTGCCTAAAAACTAACATAGCCTTTCAACTTATATCCATTTCTTAGCGCAAAGATTCCTCTTCAAACCCCGAGCCAATTGGCAGTTCACTCTCTGCCTAAAAACTAACATAGCCTTTCAACTTATATCCATTTCTTAGCGCAAAGATTCCTCTTCAAACCCCGGCTAGCCTCTCTAGACTTGTAGTGTGTTTTAGAGACTTTCGGGATTAGTTGAGGTACATAACAAGCTGCTTGGATACTTTGGTTACCCCCAAAAAAAAAAGGAAAAAAAGAAAAAAAGAGATTCCTCTTCACTTAAATGTCTCCACATTTGTTTATCTGTTTCTAAAATTTACTTTATGTTCCTTCAAATGTCCAGTGACACTTTCCTTAGGTTTTTTGAACTTTAAGGCTTTGGATATTTAACAAATCTACTAATAATATTATGAAATATGGCGTCGGAGAAGAAGCTGCTTCTTTCCTGGCATAGAAATGTGTCGGAACTAGTGTGACTGATTCATATTATCCCGAGGAAACAAGCGTCGGTGCATAATATCTGTGCATTGAAATTTGTGCATGACTGCATGCATCGGGGACCAATGTCTCCAACAGACATTTCCCGACGATTTTCAGGTGCAATATCCTGCACGTTAATCGAGATGCAAGAAAGCTCAAACTCGATGCAGGTTATTTTGGTGGTGAATGTAACCTCTATTTAAACTATGGTATATATAATTATATTGGAACTGTAAAATAATCAATTTCCTTGTAGGCACATCCAGGGGTATCAAAGGAAGAAAGGAAGCTTCTTTGTAGATTAATTGACAGCCAAAAGCTCTCACCAGAAGCATCACTTCATGCCGCACAGAATGAACGTTTACCTGTTCGAGCTGTGATTCAAGTGCTTTTCTCCGAACAATCTAAGCTCAATAAACAGCTCGATTGGAGTGGCTCATTTAACGGAACCAGGAGTCCTTATCTCGGGCTCGACCCACCTGCAGCTCGTTGCCTATCAAAACGTGAAGTGAACGCTCAGCAAATGGAGATAAAGAAGCTGAGAGAAGATGTGCTGAGGCTTCAAAGCCAATGCAACTCCATGCAGGCGCAACTGGAGAAGTTGGTGGATAAAAAGAAGGGTTTCTTCAGGTGGAAGAAACTGGGAATAATGCCTTCTTCATTGAAGACTACTCTTAGCGTTGTTGAGAGGATTGAAGAAGGTGAAAGAGAAGGGGATGACATGTATGGATTTGGAAGACAAACGCCAGCAGTGGACATGAAAACAAGATTGGTTAAAACAGGCAGGACTCCTTCTAAGTGGAGAAAATCCATGTCGTAAAAGTTGAATTTGAATTCTCCTCTTATCCGAGTTTAAATCAAAATATCATAAATCAAAGTATCTGATTATGCTTTGGTAAAACTCGGATAAGGAGAGGATTTAATTTCAACTGCATGCATAAAAAAAATGAGTTGTGTATTAATTTCATTTAAATTGTGTTTGCGAAATAAAAATGTAAGGGCTGAATAAGATTATCTTAATATATAAGAGTTAATTAGAAGAAGAAGAGGGATTTACAATTAGGTTTGAAACTTCATGTACAAGCAACAACAAGTGAATGTACTGTTTGTTCATTGTTAATATATATATCTTAATTACTATTTTCATTATTATTATTAGATGAACATTAAACAGAAAAAAGTAGGAGTCAGCGTGGGTAAAGGGTAGAATTGGATCCGGCGGGTACCCATCTGTAGATTTGGGTAGGAACAGGAATCGACCTCATTAGGGTCCGATTCCAGTTCCTACAATGCTGGAATTGGGAATTAGAATCAAAACCGATGTCTACGTACCTAGGTAGAAACCAAAACTAAATTATAATTTTTGTAAACTATTAAGGGTGTATTTGTTATTTTTCAAAATGTATGGGATAATTAAAATTTACCAAGGTACTCAGAACCGGAACCAATATCTATGTTTTAGGTTCTGGTTCCAGGTTTCTAGGAACCGAAATTGGTCGGATTACAGTTACAGTTCCAAATCTTAGGAAGCCGACCAATCTAGGTTACGTTCCGAAATCTTAGGAGCCATGATTACGTTAGTTCCAAATCTTAGGAACTGACCAATTTCTGTTCCTTAAAAAAATATAGGGTACTCGCAATTGATCACCTTTAGGAAAAAATATCAGGAAAAGTATCTAATAGAGAGAGTGTGTAATTTCTTCTACTTCAAAGTCTAAAAAGGGCCATTATAGATTGTTTTTCCACTGTTTTTTCACACAAACCAAACATGATAAAAAATTATGTCAGTTAATTTTTAAAGTTGTCTATCTCACTGGTAATCCTATCTTTTTAATAATAAAACATTGTTGAAACCAAATGCAGGAAAATTAGATGACCCGAAAATAGAGCAATAAGTAATATTCATATTATTTTCTGTAAGGGTAGAGAAAGAAAAGCCAATTAAAATGACAAGAAAGTAAAACAAAATTAATTAAATACTGGGAAGAAGTAATAAGATAAAAGCTAAAACGTCAGCGTTTGCTCAGTGTTTATTTCTTCAAAACATTCCCCACTTTTTCTTCTAACCGTTTAAACCTCACACAAAACCCCAGCGATGCTCTCTCCCTCTATCTTCAACAATGGCCATTTTTGCTAAAACCTCCCAAATCCCTTTCCACCAAAACCACCCTCATCTTCAAAACCCCGTATATATCAAGCCTAAAGCCTTGTTTTTCTCTCATAAGCTTAAAACCCACCGTTTCTCCTCAAAACAAGCTCAAAATGTCCAAGTCCTTAACACCGAAAACACCAATTCGCTATCCACTCAAAATCCCATCTCACGTTTAAATGAACTTTGCCTTAATAGGTCCCTAGAACAAGCTTTAAAATACCTAGATTCAATGCAAGAACTGAATATTTCTGTTGATGAAGATGCTTTTGTTGATTTGGTTAGGTTATGTGAGTGGAAGAGAGGTCATGACGAGGGGATTCATTTGCATTATATTGTGTCAAAAGCGATGACTAATATGAGTGTTAGGCTTGGTAATGCCTTCTTGAGTATGTTTGTGAGGTTTGGTGATTTGGGTCATGCGTGGTATGTGTTTGGGAAAATGTGTGAGAGAGATTTGTTTTCATGGAATGTTTTGATTGGTGGGTATGCAAAAGCTGGATTTTTCGATGAAGCGTTGAGTTTGTATCAAAGAATGTTGTGGGTTGGTTGTGTTAAGCCTGATGTGTTTACATTCCCATGTGTTTTGAGGACTTGTGGCGGTGTACCAGATTTAAAGAGAGGAAAGGAGGTTCACGCTCATGTGCTTAGGTTTGGCTTTGAGGCTGATGTTGACGTTGTTAATGCTTTGATAACTATGTATGTGAAGTGTGGTGATCTTGGGGGTGCGAGGTTGGTGTTTGGTGGAATGCCTCGCAGAGATAGAATATCGTGGAATGCAATGATTTCTGGGTACTTCGAGAATGAAGAGTGTGTTGAAGGGTTGAGGTTGTTTGTTATGATGAGGGAGGGTTTGGTGGATCCAGATTGCATGACCATGAGTAGCGTAATTTCAGCGTGTGAGATTGTTAGTGATGAAAGATTAGGGAGAGATATTCATGGGTTTGCGTTGAGAATGGGGTTTCGTGATGATGTTTCAGTGTCAAATTCATTAATTAAAATGTATTCTAGTTTTGGCAATTTGGAGGAAGCAGAAAAAATTTTTAGTAGAATGGAATTTAAAGATTTAGTGTCATGGACAACAATGATTTCAGTTTATGAGAATAATATGCTGCCTGATAAAGCTGTGGAAACTTATGAAATGATGGATGCAGAGGGTATCGTGCCTGATGAGATCACTATAGCTACTGTTCTATCAGCCTGCACTTGTTTAGGGAATTTGGATTTGGGTATTAGGCTTCATGAGCTTGCTAAGAAGACAGGGTACATATCATACATCATTGTTGCAAACTCACTTATTGATATGTATTCTAAGTGTAAATGCATCGATAAAGCTCTAGAAGTGTTCCACAGTATCCCTTACAAGAATGTAATTTCTTGGACTTCAATAATCGTTGGGCTTCGGCTCAATAATCGGTGCTTTGAGGCCTTAATTTTCTTTCGGCAGATGCAGTTAAATTCAAAACCAAACTCTGTTACCCTAGTTTCTGTCCTATCTGCATGTGCTAGAATAGGAGCTTTAATGTGTGGGAAAGAGATTCATGCTCATGCATTAAGGACTGGGGTAGGATTTGATGGCTTTCTACCAAATTCGCTTCTGGACATGTATGTACGGTGTGGAAGGATGGAACCTGCATGGAACCAATTTAACTCAAACAATAGAGATGTCTCAGCTTGGAATATTTTGCTGACAGGGTATGCTGAGCGGGGACAAGGGGCATTTGCTGTTCAGTGCTTTGGTAGAATGATAGATTCTAAAGTGAATCCAGATGAGGTTACATTTGTCTCACTGTTATGTGCTTGTAGTAGATCTGGAATGGTAACTGAAGGTTTGGAGTATTTTAATAGCATGAAACAGAAGTACTCAGTCACCCCAAATCTGAAACATTATGCATGTATAGTTGATTTACTTGGTCGTACGGGGCAATTGGAGGAAGCTCTGGAGTTTGTACAGAAAATGCCTATGAAGCCAGATGCAGCCATATGGGGAGCCTTATTAAATGCATGCAGGATCTATCGACATGTGGAGCTCGGGGAACTTGCGGCTGAGCATATTTTTGAGACTGATACGAAGCATGTTGGTTATTATATTCTCTTGTGTAATCTCTATGCTGATAGTGGGCAATGGGATGAAGTTGCAAAAGTTAGAAAGATTATGAGAGAGGAAGGGCTGGCTGTTGATCCTGGATGCAGTTGGGTGGAAGTAAAGGGAGAAGTTCATGCTTTCCTCAGTGGTGATAATTTCCACCCTCGCATAAAGGAAATAAATGCTGTTTTGAAGGGATTTTATGAGAAAATGAAAGCATTTGACTTTGGTGGTTCAAAATGTGTTTCTATTGATGAAGTTGAGTCTTCCAAAGCTGAGATCTTCTGTGGGCACAGTGAGAGGCTGGCTGTTGCATTTGGCCTCATAAATACCGCCCCTGGTACGCCTATTTGGGTCACAAAGAATCTCCACATGTGCCGAAGTTGTCACAATATTGTGAAATTCATCTCCAAGGTTGTACGCAGAGACATTTCTGTTAGGGATACTGAACATTTCCACCATTTTAAGGATGGAATCTGCTCTTGTGGTGATGAAGGTTATTAGGGAAGAATGGAGTAGTAGATAAGTTGGAGCTCTGGAAGAGTTTTCAAATATTTAACTTGTAAAAACAAATACGGGAACTACACTCTCAATGTTGTGGGAGCAGCTCGTATACTTGGGAGGTGATTTGTCCCTGGAACTAAAATACACAACATTCTTAGCAATGAACAGATCGTTATAGCTGGTTCTCTGTTCGCTTTGCGGCTTACCCTTTGATCAAGGTAATCGACCTGGGGACTTTGTGTTGTGATACCAACGGAAAATATTTTCAGTCTTACTTCTTGCTACCAAAAAGGTACTACATTCTAAGCAATGAACAGACAATTATAGCTGGTTTTCTATTCACTTTGAGGCTTACCCTTTGATCAAGGTAATTGACCTGGGGACTTCGTGGTGCGGAGCCAATGGAAAGTAGTGTCAATCCAAATTTCTTACTTCCAAAAGAAATGGGTAATGTAATCACTTCTGTTGTACTTGTAGGGAAAGTGCTCTCTTTTTGTTGTATGTGTATATTTCCTGTGAAATTGGATACAAGAATTCATCAAAAAGTTGAAGACAGTATGAATAAAAAAGTACAGATTTTTTTATCACTTTCAGCTTCTTGTGTCATTCTTGCAATCTTTTGTCTTCTTGTAACTGAGTCCAATTGGTTTCGAGGGCTGAACAACACAAAGAAACTCGTGAAATTTTGGACTCTCATTCCTACTTTAAGTGATACGATGATATCATCGACAATCCAAATAAATTTGATTAGTAACATCTGTCTATTACTGGAATTTCATGTTCTTTACTTTGATTTTTTTTCACTGGTGAAGACATTTGTTCTGAAATTTAGAGGATGAATAATTTGTCATTAAAGATATGTTTTCTTCCAGGTGACAGATTGTTGTGTTCTTCCTATTGACAAGGCCATGATTAATTTCTTATCCATCTTTGGTTGCTCAATGTTCATTCTCAAAACACGCTGCTCTTCGAGATATATGCAATTGGTGCAATTCTTGACTGCAAAGGAAGAAGAAAACATAGAGAAAGTACTATCACTCTGTTGAGGATTCACCAGATAAGTGAAGTAAACTGAAAACTGGAATTATTTATAAAACAACAAGCTGTTATTGTAACTGGCACAACCAAATATTATACACACACTAACACAATTGAATACTCAAATTCACTCAATTATTAGGGCTTACTGAAAACAAATGAAAAAAAATAAGTAACAATGTTTTAGATACAAAACAAATGTATAGACCTAACAGTGGAAGTCTTATATCTTCACTGCTCTCTTGATATTCTTGATGGATGACTTGATGAAATTGTTGCTAGCAGTATGATCCTCATAACCCTCATCTTCGCCAATAACCAGGGGCTTCTTGCGCATGCAGTCTACTCCCTTTTTCAAGATCAAAGATGGAGAAGATGGGAATTCTCCTAAAGCCCCTGGCACTCTCCGACCTCACTAACGATTTCTCCTTCACCTGTTGTTTCTCCATTCTTTCCTTCCCTTCAAAGCTCTGGCTACCTCCAATTCCTTCAATGACATTACTTGCTTCTACTGCATTGTTTTTCTCTGTCACAGACTCCATCTCAATGGTCTTTTCTTCTTTCCTGTTTCCAACATCCTTCTCCTCAGGTACATGTATATCTTTGTCTTTCTGCGGATACTTCTGATCTAGCTTTTTTATTATGTCGTCAGTCTTGCCTGTTTCTACTGGGTTTTCATCTTGACATTCCTGCTCTTCTTGAGTGTTGTCCAACAGCATTTGCAGCCACTTCTCGACATTCCCTTTCCCACGCTGCTTTCTGCTCTCTTCATCTTCCTCTATTTCGGATTCACGAAGTCCTTTCTCTCTCCCAATTTCTAGCCTCTTAAGCTGATCTTCAATAGAGTTGTGATCCTCAAAGGCAACAATGGACTTATCATGCTCTTCAAATTTTTCTCTAGAGTATATTTTCCCCAGGTTCGGTAGTTCTTCAACTTCATCATGCTTCCTTTCATCACTTAAAGACAATCCAGCCTCTGATGCTTTCTGTTCCTCCTCTAGAAACATTCTCAGTTCTTTGTGTAAGGGTGTTCTTGGCCTGACTCCAGGAAGATAAAGAACTGTTCTACTGTCTTTCTCTTCAAACAAGGTATCCTCCATTCTTGATCTCTTCCTGGCTTGCTCCAACTCAGGCCTTATCTGATTCTCAATTTCTTCACGTTGCTTGAATTTCTTGTGAAGTTCTTTTTCTGAGGCATCACAGATAGCTTTCTGAGCTTCAAGCCTTGCCATTAGTGCATTCGTTGCAGCTTGGTTCAACCTCACTTGTTCCTTATAAACAACACTCCTATATAACAAACATATATGTTACTCTTCCAATTTTAAATACATATCAAACTGAACATATCAATTTGTTGACATTAAAACAAAAGGGTTTATCAATCTTACTGGTGCATAGCATCTCGAATCATCTTCTCGAGCATCGTCCTATATGAATTTTGTGCTTCTGCTAGGCGCCTGCACTTTTCTGCTCTTCTTCTACGTTTTATCAGCTCGAACTCCAGGTCTTGAATGGCAAGCTTTTCTTCTTCATTTTTTCTCCCCATATCACTCACATCATCCTCCAATTTCTGTATTTCAAATTGCATCTTTTGACTTTCTTCTCTTTGTTTCAAGGAATCCCTGGCCAAAACAATTGCTTGATATGGATTTGTAACAAAGTCCGGGTTCTCATTTTCTTTCGAGACATTATTTTTGCCTTTTCTCGCTGATAACACAACCAAAATGACACAAGTTAATACTTATTCAGTAACACAAGCAAGAATAAAATCTAACTGTTTGAATTTTTGTACTTACCAATTGCAGGAGATTGTGACCTCATCTGCCTATTGTAATCCAATGATTTTAAGGCCATAGAAGAATCATGAGACTCCCTTCGAGAAAGTACAATGGCTGCTGGAGCTAGGCCTAATTTCTCTTTCGATTCTATGAAATGATGCGGAAAACAATGTGACTCAACAGTCTGTGAGTCATTTATCTCTTCATTTTCACCTTCCAAGAACAAGAATGAAAACGCCCTATGCCTGCCAAAATAGCAAACAAAATGTGTCTTCAACATTAGATTTTCACACCAAAACGTATAAAAAGTGTAGAAATCAGTAGCAAATCCCACCTGAAATCCGAATTTGAAGAAGCAAAGATTGACAAGAACTGGTTTATAGATATACCCAGTTGCAAATCCCACCAAGGTACAAGAAACTCAAGCTTATGATGCTTTCCTTTTGTAAACTTGCCGTTGTATTATCCTCAAATTGCTCGGAACTGTCAATCCTCCCCCTAAGAGATTCAAAAGATTTGCATAAGTTAACCAACAATTCATAAACTGCATTAAAAAATAAAAATGAAAGAGACCTAAGGCCAGTTAATAGAATTACTTGAGCAAGGAAACCAGTGATCAATGTCCCAAGCAAGAGGAGAAGCAGAATCAGCATGATAGTACAACACATTTCCATAAGGGTCTACTCGAATCACCGCAGGATCAAACCCAGCATTCCTACAATTCAATGCACAAACCTAATAAATTCTTTGCATATTCTTCAATTTTTGATACTTTAAAGTATGATTTTTTAAGCTGTTACTTACCCAAGATGGTTGAGTTGTTTCCACAATAGACTCAGAAAAATCTTCGGCTTGTTAGTTGGTTTCGCTTTCGGATCAATAATTGGGAACATCTTTTCTAATTCTTTAGCTCTCAAAGTCTGCAAAAACAAGAAATCATTCTCCGTTTGGTTCCCGAGAAAAAGCTAGAAAAGAAAATACGTTGAACTCAAAACATCATAGAAAAAGAAACCCAGATCCCCATTTCCATTTTCTTTCACTTTCTATCCATTCAAACAAAAAATCTTACCTCATCCGGCTGCAAACTGTAAGGCCTGAAACAAAAGGGGGGGCCATGAGTGTGTAAACCGACGCCGCGGTCTCTACAGATTTTCGCGTAAGCTTTCGGGTACCCGACTCCGTCGTCGACGACCATGTCATCGTCAGTGAACATGTACTCGGCGGCCATTGTTTCTGAAGATTTTGATTTTCTATTCTATATTGTTCAACAGAAACAGATTGCTCTGTTTTTCTCTTTGTTAAGGAAGCAGAGGAGGTAACGGTCGAATTCCTGTTTAAAAGAGTTCTTAAAAAATAAAGGATTCGGTGCCACGTCGGCAGACGGTGGGTGTAACGGCTAGATAAGGAGGGTCCCAGTGAGTGATTAAATATTTTATTTGATCATCAAAGTCTTGCTACCAGCTGTCGTTAATTGGCATATCTGCTAAAAAGACCAAAATACCCTTTAGTTTAAATAATAGGATTTTTTCTCCTAATATATGGGAGAGCATTTTCAATTTTTCCATTTACTTATTCAAGTGGACCGTTGTCTATTTGAAAGAGATATTCAATTTTGTATGTATATGTGAAGTTTACAATTTAACTCTTAAAATTAATGTTTTGTTATTTGAGTAATGTTATATTTACAATTAAGTCTTATAATCAGACAAAAACAAATGGATAAAATAGTCATTTTACATAAATTTTGCTTCATTGTATGACTCTATTGTAAGCAAAAAATTATTGTATTTTAACAGTTTAAGGGTATATTTATAATTACCCTCTTATTGTCAATGTTTCGTTGTTTAATTTAAAATACTGAAAATTAATATAGATTGTTAAATGATATAGATACTAAGAAATGTTGACAATAAAGAATAAATTATTTGAGGGAAAAACATCTATTCAAAAAACTTCAATGGAGAATCAGCTTAAACTATGTTTGTTGGAGGGGTGTTTAAATTGAGTCCAAAAAAGCAAGATTTTCAAAAAGATTATTGCACATTAAAATGTTTGATGTTAGTACATATTTTATCCTTTATTTACCTCTCTTTAGAATAATTTGACTTCTTTTTTTTTTTTTTTTTTCAAAAATAGAGTGATTTTATCTCTCTTGGTTGGAGGGCATTCATAATAAATGAAATTGAATTAGAAACAGAAAGCAAGTGAGATGTTATAAAAAGAGTGAGGTCAATTTTGTTTCTATTTGGGTCCATTTAGATTTAGACTTTTTCAAGTTTGAAACTAAAGTTAAGTAATGATTAATGTAACCATTATTGTTTGAACTAAATAAATTCACATGTAAAAGCTAATATAAAGTCACTTTATTCGCTAAGTACACCTACAAAAAGATTGTTCCATATGGGCCCTTCAACAAAACCAATTTGTATTGTGTTTTAGGCTTGGTTGGGTTTATCCAGGACCAATTATGGTCCACTAGCTCAATAACATCTACATTAAATGAATTTAAATAATTCATACATAATACTTTTTGTATTCACTCTTTGACTGTTTCATTTCTTTTTTACCACATTACCTTATATAAAAAAATTTATAAGATTTTTTTTACGTTTAATATTATTAAAAAATAATATTATATTTATAAAAACGGTATACAAAGTTTTTCATACAAAATGACATGTTAGAATATGACTAAATAAATTTATATAAAAGTCAAGTTAATAAATATACATTAAAGGATAGTGAATGATATAAATGTTACTTCGTATAAATAACCTTGTATAAAAGTGTAATACTACTCTAATTTAAAAGGAAAACATTGCTCTTTTTATATTATTTAACAATTTAATATCTAAATGTAGGGATCACAATCTCTTAACCCCCCCAACCCCCCCCACCTCGTCCTTGCTATACCTAAAAAAAATATTACGTTTACAACCCAATCTCACAACCTTCTCTTACAATCCTAAATTTATAGTAGAGTTGACACAACTATGTCAACTGAAAACTTTGACTAAACTGTTCTTTAGAGACGAACGACTGTTCGTTTATAAGCAATGACTGTTCTATTAATAGGGAATAACCATTCCTTATGAATAAATGATTGTTTCTTCATAAAGAATGACCATTCTTATGAAGGAATTGTCATTCTTTAAGAAAAAATGATCGCTTGTTCCTAAGAAACGACCGTTCGTATTTATTGACGTGAAAGTTGCCAATTCAATTGCCACATTGCAACTTTCACGTCAGCTCCCACCACACCCAATGCACTAAATGACTTTGATTTATACGAATTGGCAACGTGGCAATTGAATTGGCAAATGACTGTGGTGGGAGCTGACGTGAAAGTTGCCAATTCAATTGCCACGTTGGCCACATTGGGGTTATAAGAAAAGGTTGTGAGATTAGGAGGAAAACATTGAACAATTAATTATTTTATTATACGTCGTATTTGTAACTTGAAAAATCAGATGGGTTATATATTGTTGATAAACTTGAAATTCTTATATTGATTTAATAATAGAAAAATAGGAAGAATAATGTTACTACTATCTATGTGCTGTTTGGTAGATTATTTGAAAAATGTTATTCTGAAAACTATTTTAAATTGAGTTGAGTTGGATTAAATTGAGTAGGATATGATTATGAGAATATGTTTGGTATAATATCTGAAAATTATATAAGAGTTGAATAAAATGCTGAATAGTTGTTTGGTACATTTTTTGAAAATATTTAGATTATTTTTAACCCCCAACATTTGTTGATTTAGTTAAACACCCCTATAATAAAACTTTAGAAATTAACTAAAATACCCCCCAAAATGATTGCCAAAATCTGGATGTCGTCAATAGCAATCTGGTCATTAACGGTTGGATCTGGTCATAAATCTGGTTGTTTTCGATCAGATCTATAGTGGATCTGGCTGAAAACGACAAGATCAACGCATGATCGGCCTAGATCCAGCCGGTCGTGCGTGCGTCGTTCGATGTTGACAGTGGCCACCGGTGGTTGCTGGCAAGCAGTGGTGGTCTTGGGTGGATTACTTTTCAGATTAAAATAAGTGAAAGGTAATTGTTTTTAATTTAATATAGTTAGAAAAATATTTTGAGTTAAATAAAATATAATAATAGAAAACAAGTTCTTCCTCCCCCCTTTTCAATAAAAAGAATCTTATTTGATTCCGATAAATTTTTAGAATAATGATCTCAATAAATAAATAAATATATATTCTATTTTTTAATTCAAATAAGATAACAAAAAAATGATTCAAAAGAGTGAAATAGATGTTTCAAGTTTGGAAAGTAGACTTTAATTTATGATTGGCTTATTAACCAGGGCCTTGTCGGGTGACCCTATGTTGATGGAATTATATTTTCTTATTGGGCCGTATTTATCGTGGGCTTGGGTCAATAAATCATAAGCTTGTAAGGGCCCATCAAATGCCAATCATTGGTGGTAGAGTTGTGTTTGTTCTCCCCAACGAGTCCGAGCGCTCGACGGAAGCATTACTGTTTGTTCTCTTTCCAACACAAGATTTGTCTTAATACTTTTTCCACCTAAAACATTTCAAAATACCGCTTTTTCACTAGAGTTTATATTCTGTTACTACGTAAAAGTCGATTCTAGCTAATTTCGATGGAAAAATTCTATCCGTCACAACTATTTAAACCTTCGGTATCCTTTCTACGAAACCCCTTTCACTTCAAAGCTTGATTTTTCGTCGACTATTGACTATCGTAACGTTAGAGTCTCTTATTTTTAATTGATTTTCGGCTGATTCTAATGGCAAATATTCACTCAATCACCAACATTTGATCCACTAGTCTCTACTCTACAAATCTCTTTTTACCTTAACTATTAGTAACTCATTGAATGTTAGTTGAGTAAGTGAAGTGTATTTTAGATATTAATATAATATAAATTTTGGGTGAAAAAGTGATATTTTAAAAATTTTTGATGGGAAAGTGTCATTAAGGCAAACCTTGGGTGGGAAAAGTTTACTCCAATTTCACACAACAAATCCACGGAAGAGCCATATTGATCTTAATAAGCTTTCCATGTGCGTGAGGAGCCACCGAACTTTCAACATACCTCCACCTTTCTATTCCATGACTTATTAAATCTCCTTGTCTTTTGTGGTTTTCAATCATATTTCTTTATCTTATATATTCAAGACAGAATTATGATGATAATTTAACGGTTTTTTTGTGGTTATTTACTTCTTTTCTCCAAAGCACACTCTCCTCTAATCCATGGAAGCACCCGCCACCACCACTCCTCTCCTCCCCCACCATGGCCGCCGCAGCCACCACAAAACCAGCATCTCCTCCGAGCTTTCCGGTGCCGTTGGTGATCTCGGCACCTTCATTCCCATAGTCCTCACTCTAACATTAGTCTCCCACCTCGACCTCTCAACCACTCTGATTTTCACTGCTCTCTACAACATCTCTACCGGCCTTCTCTTCGGCCTCCCTATGCCCGTCCAGCCCATGAAGTCCATAGCCGCCGTCGCCGTCTCCGAGTCACCTCACCTCACCGCCTCCCAAATCGCTGCCGCCGGCATCTCCACTGCCGGCATCCTCCTCCTCCTCGGCACCACCAGACTCATGTCGATCCTATATCGTTTTATCCCTCTTCCCGTCGTTCGCGGCGTTCAGCTCTCTCAAGGCCTCGCCTTTGCCTTCTCCGCCATCAAATACATCCGTTACAATCAAGACTTTATCACCTCCAAGTCAACAACTTCTCGTTCTTGGTTCGGCCTTGACGGTCTTATCATCGCACTTTCAGCCGTTTTGTTTTTAGTGCTCGCCACCGGTTCAGGTGACTATAAAGATCAAGACATTTCTCAAGAAGATGAATCTCAAAGCGATCGCAATAAAAAATTGAATAAAAGATTGAGACTTTTATCTGCAATTCCTGCAGCTCTCATAGTGTTTTTATTCGGATTAATATTATGTTTTATTCGTGATCCTACGATTTTCAGGGATCTAAGATTCGGTCCATCGAAAATAAAACTGTTAAATATCACATGGGAAGATTGGAAAATAGGGTTTGTAAGAGCGGCGATTCCTCAGATTCCATTGTCAGTACTCAACTCAGTGATTGCTGTATGCAAATTGTCCGGTGATTTGTTTCCTGAACGTGAAGAAATTTCAGCAACAAAGGTTTCTGTAAGTGTTGGAGCTATGAACTTGGTGGGGTGCTGGTTTGGGGCCATGCCGGTATGTCATGGAGCCGGCGGTCTCGCCGGGCAGTACAGGTTTGGTGCAAGGACTGGGTTGTCTGTGGTGTTTTTAGGGATTGGGAAGTTGGTGATTGGATTGGTGTTTGGGAATTCGTTTGTCAGGATTTTGAGTCAGTTTCCAATTGGGATTCTTGGGGTGCTTCTGTTGTTTGCAGGGATTGAATTGGCTATGGCTTCAAGAGACATGAACAGTAAGGAAGAGTCATTTGTGATGTTGGTTTGTGCTACTGTTTCTTTGACTGGGTCTAGTGCTGCGTTGGGGTTTGGGTGTGGGATTTTGCTGTATTTGTTGCTTAAACTGAGAAGATTGGAGTGTTTTGGATGTGGATTTGGGTCCCCCAAATGCAAGCCTAAATGTTCTGCTGATGATGAGGATGATTTAGTTGTTTAATTGGGTAAGGTTAAATGGTTAGGAGGGGAATATGATTAATGATTATAGCTAATTAGCAATAATATATTGTTGTATTTTCTATGTAAATACTATTGATTTATAGAATTATATAACTTATTCTATGCAGTTATGATACTAAGTTCAGAATGCACATAACCTGTTCTATGCTTTGAAATCTAGAGCTTTCTTTTCCTTTGAAACAAGGGGATGTGATACCGATACCAGTC
The DNA here is from genome assembly GCA_026225825.1 of Pistacia integerrima. Lineage (NCBI taxonomy): Eukaryota > Viridiplantae > Streptophyta > Magnoliopsida > Sapindales > Anacardiaceae > Pistacia > Pistacia integerrima. Next base: position 11,495,600 of record CM047750.1, on the reverse strand, counting down.
TCACCACCAAGGCCTGTGGTGAAATTTTCTGTAGCTGGAATATATATATTCTTTAAGCAATTTGATGGATACCATTATACTTATGGGAATTGACGGATCCCATTAAGAAAAAAGATTAGTACATATCAAACCTGGGGCATTGTCTTGGATAAAGTTCAGATTTATAGTCTAATGGCTTTGGCTGCCGAGCCTCCGCTGCCTCTGTAGTCTTCAGTATCTCTGTTGGTGCCTAGTATAATCATCTGTCCACATTTTCGACATCGTCAAGCTAAAACCGATCTAATATGGTCATATAGACCAGCATATAAGATCAATCTCTGCAACTTTTAACAGAGATCCAAGAAGCAATATATTAAAGACACTGACTAGATTTTCTGATATTAACATAGTACATGGTGTAGAAATACAACATCAGAAGGCACTGCAGTTCAAGTGTTGACGAACAACAAGACACCTTTAACAATCTTTATTATTACAGCGGGATAGCATATAGTTGATCATTTGGTAAGACATTGATTAGGATCAAACACCACAGTGAGCTTCAATGGTATGATAAATTCTCTTAACAGCATGTTCTCTGACTGATTCACGATATTCCAGGTGATTAAACGGCTTGTATCTCAAAGGGTGTTCCTCATCAATTAGCTCATCCGGTACTTGTAACACTCCTTTGTGAAACATGAATAATCCCAGAGAGAATCTTGTCTTGTTTCCGCTCATCATAACCCGATGGCAACAGGGATGAATTCTTCCATTGCTCCATGCCTATTTCAAGCAGAGGATCACAAATACATCACTTGAATCTATAATAATACTTATCACAATATGAATGCTTACCTTAAATGCATCAGCTGCAAAGTAGATAAATGATGAATGCGAGGGGGGTTGATACAGGATCCACTGCCCATCCTTTGTTTGAATCTCCAATCCATTAACATCTTTCTGATGAAGTATGGTTGAAAATGTCTTATCTGTGTGGGCCGCTATACCCAAATAATTTTCATTATTCTTCTCAAGTTGCTTATACTTAGCGCCCGCGGTAACATAGCGTGTTGATCCAACATGAGAATCATAGTACTTGGCTACACCATAGTTCTGGAACACCATTTTCACAACTGTCTGATCTAAATTCATCATAATCTTTGAAATCTCATTAACACTTTGACTGCCAAAACAGAAAAACCAAATCAATCACATCAAATTAAGGCACATATTTACTTAATTACTAAGTTAGGCGAAAACGTACCAGAAGTGATCATTTCCAGCCGGCCACAAGAGGTTACTGAAGTTGTGAATGGCTTCTAAACTGGTTAAATCATCCATATCAATACGTTCATGATTAGGATTGGTGGAGAACACATCGCGGGCAGGTTGCTCAGAAGTAGCTTGGATAAGCTGTTTGATTCCTGTAGGGAGATTGAACAAATCCTGGATTGCAGAGTAGATTGCACTGTGAAGATCCAATGAAACTTTGTTGCATTTGATAACGAAACAGCCATACTCTTCAAGAGCATGGCATACTTGTTTTGATGTCGAGATCCAAGGTTCAGTACCAGGCCTCAACTCTGCACGTGATAAATCTATCACAGGAAGTTTTGGGGAATCCATGTTTTTTCTTTTTCCTTCCTTCTCAAGCTAGAAATTAAGTTAATTTACAGAGATTGATGAAAAATAGCAGTATATCATTCAATAAGTCAAGTCAATGTTTTTTTTTTCCAAAATTATCTTTTGAAGTTGACATGATTGACTAAAAATAATTGGGTGTCCGATCAGCTTATGCATACTTTAACTAATTCTAAGGGTCCATTAAACACCGTACAAGCCCAAAGAATTGGGTAAACCACAATATTATTGTGGTAGATAGTCTCCCAAAGTTTGAACTAGACACTTAAAGAAGGGAGTAAAACTCCTTGACCTCTAAGCCAACTCTTTGGGATTCATTTATAATCCTTCTTGATGTTGCAGGAATCTTTCATTTTATTTGGTGTATATATATTCACAGTATTACATAATTGGAAGCCATTTGGGCGTTTTTCTTTTTCTTTGATTCAAACACTACATAAAATAGCAGGTTTATAATGAACTTGTCTCGGACTCGAGACAGACTGAAAGCAACACTATTGACATTTTCTCACTTGATCTAGAGTGGTTGGACTGTGGACATAGAAAAAGTAATTGAAGTTGGTAAAAGAAAATATATAATTAAGTATTATTTTAAAAAAAATAAAAAAATTCTACTTCAGCACTCACTTCTACCATGAAACTAATCCAATCAACTAAAAGCAGACCCAAAAAAGTGAAGAGAGAAAGTGCCAAAGTGGAGAGACTAGAGTAAAGACTAACCAAGTGGTTCAGCGATCAACTAGGACTCCTATGTGTATTATTCAAGAGGTTATGAGTTCGACCCACTTGAGTTATTAATAAGGGTGATTACTGCGGGGATTTATCTGATCATCAATTTTAGGGATCCGAAGGATTAGTTGATATGCGCACTGATCCAGACACCTCCAGTCACCGAAAAAAAAAAAAAAAAAATAGAGTAAGGACTATATAAGAACAAATTGATTTGCAGTTATAAAAATGAGCTTCAATAGGATAATGAGTTCTTTTAGCAGCATGTCCTGTGACTGATTTACGATATTCCAGGTGATTAAACGGCTTGTATCTAAAACTTGCAACACTACTTTGTGAAACATGAATAATCCCAGTGAGAATCTTGTATTGTTTCCACTCATTGTAACCCGATGGCAACAGGGATGAATTCTTCCATTGCTCCATGCCTATTCCAAGCAAAAGATTACATACACATCACTTGAATCTATAACAAATATCTATCACAATATAAATAAAAAATATATGCCCAGCACCTTAAATGCATAGATGAATGATGAATGCGAGGGGGGTTTGTGCAGAATCCACTGCCCATCCTTCGTTTGAATCTCCAATCCATTAACATCCTTCTGATGAAGTATGGTGGAAAATATCTTATCTGTGTTGATCCCAATACCCACATAAATTTCATTCTTCTCAGGTTTCTTATACTTGGCGCATGCTGTAACATAGCGTGTTGATCCAACAAGAGAATCATAGTACTTGTCTGTTTGAAACACCATCTTCACAACTGTTTGAAATAGATTCATCATTATTTTTGAAATCTCATTAACACTTAAGACTGCCAAAACACAGAGAAATAAAAAAAGTCAGTCACATCAAATTAAGCCAAGGCACGCACATACGCTTACAAAGTTAGGCGAAAATGTAGCCAAAGGGATCATTTCCGGCTGGCCACAAGAGGTTAGTTAAGTTTCGGATGGCTTCTAAACTAGTTAAATCATCCATATTAATACGTTCACGATTGGGATTCGGGGAGAAGACTTCACGGTAAGGTTGCTCGGAAGTAGCTTTGATTTCTGTAGGGAGATTGAACAAATCCTGGATTGCAGAGTAGATTGCAAATGTGAAAATCCAGAGAAACTTGGTTGCATTTGATATGGAAGCAGCCATACTCAGGTATATCAAAGGTACAACTCATTATAGTCTCTTGTTTAAGCCCTCTAATCCATTATTTTTGGAAGGTTTTGCTGACGCGTTTTATTGTCCTACCTACGTTGCAAGCTGAATTTGACTTCTCTGCTCAATTTGAGGGAGGATATTGGGGCAAACTCATCAGAGAATACAAATGCAGATAAGTAAAATCTGATCTATATCTGTCTGATAATACTTATGAATGTCTTCTCTCAAGTCAAGCTTCAATCCACTTTGTTGGTTTCGCTTAAGGGAGGATATTGGAGAAGCAGATTGAAGGCTACAGATTCTAAATCAATGCCATTTCTGGAAAAAAAGGGTATTTTGAAAACTTAGTTAAAATCTGGTAATTGCTTGGTTTAACAGCACAGTTACTGAAGTCTGTTGAAGTTGGTTAAAATCTAACGGAAGCGATTTACCGTTAAAAAAAAGTGAAATGTTGTGTTTCCAAGAAATCCAAAACTCTGCGTTTTGGCCAAAGAACAAATGCATAAACATATTCATTCCTCAAATTCATAAATAGATTGCATTTTCCATGTAAACACTACTCTTTGTAGAATTAGATAACTCGAGAATTGTTTGATTGTGATTGAGGCTTCTGATTAATATATGATTCTCTTCGTATGCATCTTGTCCTTATGGGTTTGATTTATTTTTATCGGTTTTGAATTGTCTTGATTTGCACTCTTTCTTTGTTTAATATGAGGATTGTTTCTGATTAAGGTTGAGGCTTTTGATATTAGAAGACAATTTGGTGTAAAATACTATTATAATGACAAACTTATAAATAAAGTTAACATAAAAAGAATGACATATGACGTGAATCCATGCTTCAGCGATTTACCGCACAACAATCTTAAAAGATTCACGATAAGAGCAGAAGTTTTCAAATTTAATCGACAAAAGTGAAGATAAAGTGTGTAAGTGGTGATTTTCAAATTTATTAGGCTAACTGTAGTTTTCCAACTCATTTTCTCTTATTTTCTTTCAAACCAAACACCATAAATTCTAACTCAAACTCTACGAGAATATGTTTTGAATATCTTAGGACCTTCACCATTCATGTGCAATTAAAAAAGATATTAAAAATAATGAAGAATAATATTACAACTAATCCTTGGGGTGTAATTAATATTTAAGATTAATGAAATTTATTTAAGAAAGGATCTTATTAGATTATAAGTGGTGGAGCAGTAACACCTGGTAGTTTGGAGGTTTGCTTGCACATGGTGGTTAATTAAAAATATCATTGACTACTACTAACGATACATTAAAAATATTATTATTTTTTTATTTAATATATAATATTTATTTTTATTTAATATATATATATATATATATATATTGTAAAACCGGTTTCGGTTAACCGCTTTTTATTTTTTCCAGAACCGTTAACCGAACCGAAATTCGGTTTTTTGAATTTTTTCGAACCGTAATCAACTGCTTTTTTCGTTAACCGGTTTTCCGGTTCGGTTCGGTTTTTGCATTTTTTTGAACACCCCTACCTACCACAATAATATTGTGATTTACCTAGTCATTTGGGCTTGTAGGGTGTTCAATGGATCTCGCGCGGAGATTACTTGAGGTACGCGCAAATTGACTCAGACACCTCGGTTCCAAAAAAAAAAAAAAAAAAATTGTATTCCAATAGAAGAGCTAACTACAAAAAGCAATGTATGTAGCTTTTTGTGTAGACATGAGAGAGGTCATTCACTATACAAAAAGTATTAAATCAATCAAA